>CM048751.1:109626612-111085362 GCA_026315105.1 Locusta migratoria
CCAGAGATGCCATATGGCATCATTATGTGTATCTGTTACTCTCAGCCCAACCACTTGACCCAAGATTATAAAGAACACTGCAAGACTTTCCAAAATTTATTGCAGGTAGCTTAGTTACCATTACTTTGAGGAAACAGAGGAGCATTAGCATACAACATATTCTCTGATCTGCCGCACTTTCTGCTCTTGTTAGTGGTCAATTGTGGACTCATCTTTTAAATTTGGTCTTTGGTTCGAGTTCCTGCTTGCAGGTTTCTGCTGCACTTTTTTCTTCGCACACAGTTTCAGTGACTAGCAGTGCCATCTGTCCTTTTTTTGCAACAGCCAGTGCAGTGACTCCATTGTGACAGTGCTTTGAACACTCAAAACCTCTTGAACTAATGACAATATATATGATGTGCAGTCATGTTCGGCCTCCCAAGACAAACCTAACATGCCATGATCACTGGTGCAGCCCTCATCTGCAAGCATGACTAGTGCATCTCATAACTATTTCGTGTTCTTGTGGGATCAACTGCCCGTTTCTCCAGCACATTTCGGTGCTGCAGCCGCATTAGCCTTCTGTGTTGCCCCACCACACTGTGTCGACATGCAACCACACACTTTCCCAGTTCCACTGGGGACCTCTGCCATGCTGGATGACACCATGGCATTGCCACAGCAACAACAGGCACACACTGCTGCAGCAGAAGTTGGGATTCAGGTTCAATGATCTCCTCCACCTGGCCATCTATCCAAGCTGCCACTGTTTTCCTTCAATGCACCAACAACATGGTTCGTTCTTCTCACCACTACTACTCGGCGAGCGGACCATCCTTGAGCGAGTTACCTGCACCCCTGATAACACGATCCATCACATCCTACATGAGGAACATCTCGGCAATAGAAAATCTTCGCAGCTGTGGAGATGTATCTGAATGCTGGTCAGCGAACAAGCGATGCCAGACTCCACCATCAGTAAGCTGCCTCTTCTGGTTCAGACAACTCTCACTTACAACAATCTGGAGTCACCAAGTGAGTGCATTCGCATCACACATAGAGTGTATGATACAACCTATGGAACAGTGTTGTGTTACAGGCTTTGCAGTCCTCACCTCAGCCTCGCACCTATCTCCAAGGCCAATTCCATGTGCGGTCTGCCTGATGATCTCGTCCACCCTCCTGGCATTCCTGGTTGCTACACTACCGAGACTCCTCAGCCTCGCCCTACTGCTTCGGGTGACACACCAGCCTCTTCTGCAGATTCTGACGATGGCCCACCTCCACTCATTCGCTATCTGCAGAAACAGGTTCTGCCCTACCCATACTGCTGCTTTCATGGCCATTTTGGTGATGCTATGTGGAAGTGCCACCCACCATGCCTTCACCGAAATGCAGAGTGCAGGATGTTTTAGGTGCCGCTTCCTGCCCAGCTAACAACAAGCGCCTACACACACTGCATTCCATATTTCAATCTTCACCTCCGGGTGTCATTTCATTGAGCTGTTGTGCCTCTCAACTACCATCTACAGGTTCAACCTCCAAATCAGTTCACCTGACTTCTGAACTCACACCAACCTGTGAACTGGAAATTTAACTTCCCCAGACTCTAGGCAACCTACTTGTCACGTCACTGTGATGAACTAGATCTACCATGCTCTTGAACATTAAAGAACTGCGACGTTTCCTGAACACAATTAACTATTATTGATGTCACTTGCCGGGTGCTGCTGAAAATCAGGCTCGACTCATAAATGTGCTAGGTGGTAAACACACCTTTGGCACTCTCCCTATGGCCTGGACCCCTGAAATGACCGACATTTTCACAGTATTTAAAGACCTGATGACTCATGTGTCACTATTGCTCACCCCCATCCTCACATGGACAACAGTGCTGTGGGCACGGTTCTCAGCCAGTCCCTCACGATTAACATTTCACTCCTGCAATTCTTCTCTAAGAAACTGAACAATGCGCAGAGAAAGTATTCGGCCTTTGATTGTGAGCTATTTGCCATTTATAAAGTGATCAAACATTTTTGTTCAGATGTCTAGGGTTGTCCCTTTTACATTCTCATGGATCACAAACCTCTCGCTGCGGCCATTCAGGATCCCCCGGCCAACCCACCTCCTCGTCACTTTCGCTACGTTGACTTCATTTTCCAGTTCACAACCAACATTAGGTACATCAAGGGTGCAGATAATGTTGTAGCTGACTTTCTCTCATGGGTTGATGCTGTATCTTTGCTTCCTTACAAGCAGCTGAGAATGGCCTCATGCAACCTTTTTCTGACCACACTTCCTCTCTCAGCCCCATACACACCTCATTCCAGGTTGCTGTCGGTGAGATTTGAGTGTGATGTTTCAATGGGCAAACTGCGCCCCCTAACGCCTTGCCCGTTTCAATGTGAAATCTTTCAGAACCTCCATGACATGACACATCCTGGTATCTGTGCCTCCACTAGACTAGTGATTGGACGTTTTGTCTGGCGGGAGATGAAGCGTGACTGTCAAGCATGGGCATGCTCCTGCCTACCCTGCCAGTGCAACAAAATCACAACACACACTTCTCCTCCTTTGGATCCCTTTCCTGTTCCCGTGAGTGGATTTCAGTATGTCCGCATTGACCTAGTTATGCGTCTTCCTCCTGCTGTCAGGTCCTGGTACATTCTTTCTGCAATCAACTACACCCCTTTGCTGGGTGGAGGGCCCTCCCCTCTCCAACATCATGGCCAAAACCGTTGCCAGGGCTTTTCTTAAATCACGGATTGCTTGCTTCAGCTGTCATAACCACCAACCAAGGCCGACTGTTTGAATTGGCTCTCTTCTCTGACCTTTGCCACCTCTGTGGCATCAAGCACATCTGCACCACCGCCTACCACCCCCAGAGCAACAGACTGGTGGTGCGTTGGCACAGGACACTAAAAACTGCCCTACAGTACCACAACACTCTCTGGACACAGACTCTTCCCCTTGTACTCCTCGGCCTTCGGGCAACCTGCAATGAGGACCTCCGTGGAGCTGTCACAGAATTTGTCTACGGACAATCTTTGGTTGTACCGGGGGAGCTTGTCAACCCTTCCCCTCCCCCCCCCCCCCAGCCCAAATGACCTTCTGATATTAGTTGACAGAGTTTGACTTCACTGTGCCAGAATCAATCCCCCTTCCCCATACAGCCACTTTGGGCCCGCAACAGGTCATAAAAAAGTCTCCAAACACTTCAATCATTTCACTCAATGGCAAACCCACCACTGGCTCGGAGAACTGAGTCAAACCCGCTTGTGTCGTGCACACTCCTTGCCTCAGGAAGATGCTACCTTTCCTCCTCTCACAACGCATGAGGTACCTCCCTCAACCACTCCCTTCCCCTGCCTCTTCTTCAGCTTCTGCCCCAATTAACACGATCGCCTCTTCTTTTGGCAAAGTGATATGTGACGACAGTTATATGTTGCTACTTGTCTTGTCATTAATAATTTCCGTGACGTAAGTTAAATGCCGTCGTTCTTGTGGCCATTGTGTCTTTAGACTTCACAGAGATTTATTTCGTGCTGAGTAAATAAATAGTTTGTCATTGTTGCAAAAGAAAAAGGCATAGAGTACTGAATGTAAACCAAATAATATGATAAAGAAAATGATAATTTATTGTAGTTAGTTTTGGCAACCTCCTTGGTCCTGGCCAACGAGCTTGAATTTTTGGCTATATACCTAGGTCGAAGTTCTACCAGTCACTTGATGAAAGTTACTAATCATCGATTGGTCGATAGTCGATAATGTATTTGCAAAGTGCAAACATAAAGTGTTGCTATGGTCTGATATTGGTTCTGACGCCAGTTTATTACAGTAGTTGTAAATGATGTCAACAGCTTCCGAAGACTCTATTGAAGATGAATATTTATCTTCTAGTAGTGATTATGACGACATAGTCAACTCTGTAAATAATCTCTCCGATGTACGTTAGTACCGATTGTTGTACCATAACCTACAATTTTGACACTTTCCGCGAATTGACATTTCTGTAATGCTTGATCTGTCCCATCAAGGAATTGGAGTGCATGGGAATATCATTGTCAAAATATAGCCATAAAGATGGAAAAGATAAGACCTTAGAGTCTGTTTTGCAAGCTGCCTGGAATTTACTTCAGTATCATCATTCAAAAATACAAGATCTACATCGTCCTGACGAAGTCATCTATCGCTTAAAGGATGACTGCAAAATATTGAGAGTAAGTATTTCAACAGCACGTACGTAGTATACCACACATATTTTATATGAATTTTCATTTGATCATTAGCTACTTCCATTTGAATGAGTAATATATTTCTATCGGTTGTGTACATCGTTTTGAGTCTTGTTACTGTTCATAAGTAAATTATTTTTGTGGATTCCATTTTGATTTTTTATTTAACTAAACAGTCACGTGCGTACTTTCGTAAGCATTTATCTAATAGAATATTTTATCTTGTGCAGGAGGTGGGCGGGGGGGTGTAGTAGTAAGTATGTGTAAACTTATTTATGTCTTGCAATATCCCAGAACGAAACACCGAGTTAAGAAGACTTTGATAACAAAAAGAAAGTCTATGATAAAATCATAAGGAATGAAGTCGTTTGCAGACGAGTGCAAACACAAAGCATTAGATGGGTACCGATTTAGCCTAAAGAAAAATTATTCCACCTTTCCTTTACTGGTCACCTGCAGAAAATTAAAATAATCTATGAGTTACACCAGAACTTTGTAAGTTTTGGTAGAATTTTAGATGTGCTTGTGGATGCTGCAGCATTCTGAAAGAAATATAAGGAGTACACACTGTAGAGCCAAAGAAATCAGTATACCAGGATATCATGTAAGTTCCCATGAACATGCAGAGGTTTAGAAACACAGCTTGGCATGGACTGGACTAATATCTGCAGTAGTGCTGTAGGGGGTTGACACCATGCATCCTACAGGGCTGTCCATAAATCCATAAGAGTACAAGGGAGTGGCGATCTCTACAGAATCAAGACTTTAACCAATAGCATGTTGCAAGGCATGCGATACCACATGGGTGATTTTCTTATAATATTTTATCTTGTGCAGGAGGTGGGCGGGGGGGTGTAGTAGTAAGTATGTGTAAACTTATTTATGTCTTGCAATATCCCAGAACGAAACACCGAGTTAAGAAGACTTTGATAACAAAAAGAAAGTCTATGATAAAATCATAAGGAATGAAGTCGTTTGCAGACGAGTGCAAACACAAAGCATTAGATGGGTACCGATTTAGCCTAAAGAAAAATTATTCCACCTTTCCTTTACTGGTCACCTGCAGAAAATTAAAATAATCTATGAGTTACACCAGAACTTTGTAAGTTTTGGTAGAATTTTAGATGTGCTTGTGGATGCTGCAGCATTCTGAAAGAAATATAAGGAGTACACACTGTAGAGCCAAAGAAATCAGTATACCAGGATATCATGTAAGTTCCCATGAACATGCAGAGGTTTAGAAACACAGCTTGGCATGGACTGGACTAATATCTGCAGTAGTGCTGTAGGGGGTTGACACCATGCATCCTACAGGGCTGTCCATAAATCCATAAGAGTACAAGGGAGTGGCGATCTCTACAGAATCAAGACTTTAACCAATAGCATGTTGCAAGGCATGCGATACCACATGGGTGATTTTCTTATAATAGTGAAAACAATGCTCCTTATTAATTTTTCTCCAATTTATTGCCATTTCAATTTCTGATGATAATTATTCATTAGTATGTTAACTCCTAAACAGGTATTAAGAAAAACATGCAAGCTGGAAAGTAACCAGTTTCCTTAAAAATTGATGTTTTCTTAATAAAACTGCCAAAAAATTCTCATTTATGTAATATGTATAAAACTTGTTGCAGGACCTATCGTTTTCATACTAAATTTATAAATGATAGGAATGAAAATCAACATGACGGAAATGAAATCGTGCATAAAGTGACAATTGTAATCATAGTTTATTTAAATAATAGGGCCTATATAGATATGAGTTGTAGAATATCATGTACGTACAAACTAAACAAAGTATGGAATTTCTTGTTTATAGCTTCACAAAATTCTGATTGTTTTTAGTCCCTTGACTAACTGTGACAAAAACCCTTTCTGTAGAATGGAATGTATTTATTTTTATGTTCCTCGTCAAATGTGGTGGCAAAGAACTTGAATTCTGAACAGTTTTATTAACAGGGTTTAATTTTGCTTTTAAATTTCCTCATTAGGTCATTCTGCTTCTTCTTTTCATTCAGACGTACAGTCTTTCATTTGAGCAAATGTATCCATTTTATAACCATGAGAAAAATAAAGTGAATTGTAAGTAAACCACAAGTATGAAAGTAAAAGAGTAGCTTAGATGTTAATGAAATTGACTCTTGTCATTATAAAAACATTTAAAACATCAAATATTCATCCAAAACCTAAATAAATGACAACTTTACAAACTGTAAACTGCCTGCACACAGTCCTGCAAGTTATAGAGGATAAAGGCTGACAAGCTTTCCTCAAATAGTTTCCTAAATTATCTTTTCAGGTGCAACATATTTCATCGCTCAAACATTTTCTTGACTTTTCACCTGCACATAATAGCCTATGTGTATTTACTTATTCAACAAAAATAATAAAAATTTGAAAGCTACAACAATTTTCATTATTGTTATGTATTTTATCATTCTGAAAACATACAACTTTAAGGGTGTAACAGTAATGAGATGTTTGAAAAATGATAAATGGGTTTTAGATTTATTATTATTATTTGCACATTTTTGCTGAAGTCTCCAGTCCTGAGACTGGTCTGATAGGTCAGTTGAAGTTCGTGATATGATCCATCGAATTTGATGACGGTCAATGACATAATACAGAGGTGCCCACAATTGGGGGGTGTGTGAAAAATCAGTACTTTTGGCCAGCCTGTGGGGAGGGGTTTCATAAAACAATTTACAAAACGTGAAATAAAATATACTTAATTTCAGTATTAAATGGCAAAACATGACCTAACATACCGGGGGGGAGGGGTGGTGCACCTTTGACGTCATATCTGAGTTAAAGAAGAGAGTTTGTTTACAAGCAGAACATAGATTATAATTTTGTCTTTAAAAAGTTATCTGTAGCTTCTCTCTGGTTGTTAGGTATAGATCAACAGAGAGGGGTTTTATTTTGCAAGTGAGTGCCGAAGGTGCAAATTTTGGGGCTGAGACCTGTGATCAAAGGTATATTCTGTTGTGGTAATCTGTTATTTATGATGATAATCACAGAATTTATTATCTACAATACATAAGTATTACAATATTATCCCGTATGTTTATATTCGTCGATAGTGTTTGTTTTGCTAGTTGGTATATCTACAGTACGTTGCATCTTGTGAGACTCAGATTGACGTCATTGGTCAAAGCCAAAGGGTTGTATTGTAGTCTTCAATTATGCCCAAACTCAACAGAAAACCGGTATTAGTTCTGTACGGAACTGAGATCAGAGTCAGTTCAATTATGAACACTAACCACAAAAGGGGAAAGAAACAGTGTCATGATATTGCAATCAGTTAATTGAGTAACACATAGTTACACGATCAATGTTGATATAGCAATGGACAGGTGATTGGCAGATAAACTCTATACCTGTATTTGCTTCCGAGAACCTGGTGGAAAGTTTGCACCCGTGTGTCAAGGGAAAAAAAAATGCAGTGCCCTCCAAATGTCGTTGTTGGTGCAAGTGTGAGTAGGAAGATGACGAAACAATATCTGAAGATGTTTTTTCTGTCAGCTTTGAATCCACATTTGTTGAGAAAGTCATTAGTACTTTGTGACTCATGGACTGGACATAAGGATGAAAGAGTACTACTGGAAGCAATTGGCAGAAAACATGTAGATTTAAAAATTGTTTCACCTAAAACTAAAATATTTCTTCAGGAGATATAAAATATATGCCAAGAGAATAACAGATGGTAATCAACTACATTCCAGTAATATGCAGCCAAAATTGCATGACAGCTTCTTTGTCATGAATATGTATTCTGTCATTTACAATCAGTTATCTGCAGGTCCAACCTGGACTTTCCATTATATTTTTTTCACTATACATTTTACAGACATTCAAATTGCTCGTAGCATTTCTTTGATTTGTGGGCTGCATATTGTGTCTGCAATTACATCTACAGTGCTATCTAGAGCATGATTGCAGGGTTTTACAGAAAAGCAACACCCACTACCGGTAGCATATTGAGGGGTACATAATGGCCCTATAACCAAACATTCATACAGTTATGTTTGTTAGACTCCAAGTAGTTGTTAGTAACTAAACATGATAACCTACATCGGCATGGAAATTGTGGCTCAAGCTAATGGTGTACTTTATTGCAGCAAATGTATAACTTGTAATGTGGAATAATTGTGATTTATTATTTTATTCTTCTCTTTCACTGTAGAAAGCGTCTAAGCTCATTATTATTTGCATAGTTTGTATCTGTACACATATTATAATTGTACCTATTAGTATCTATAATTATGCATACTATTCTAATGTATAATAATGCCCTGTCCCACTGGATCAACAGAATACAAATACACTAATAAACAAATAGTATGTTTTTACTCTTCTTTTCATTCATTTCTAGGTTGTGGCAACTCTGATGGCAGCATTATTTGTCTTAAACAAGTCCTTGCTTCTTCCAGTAGGGTATAGGCCTTTATGAAAAGTAGTGCAGATCTTGTGTTATTCCACACACTCAGGATATATGTCTCCATTGTCTTACAGCTTGTGACACCAACATGCACCAATACAATCATAAGCGAAAGAGCATTTCTCAACAAAAATTCACTTGTACTTATGAACAAGCATAAACAAGCGAAAGTGAAGAAAGTGATCGCTGCTCTTCAGGTGTGAGCAATTCAACTAATCCATGCTTCACCTATGCAAATCTACTTATCTATTTGTAGTCCTTTGTTATTTTAAAAGTAATTCTTAGTCTGAACAGTTGTTCTATATCTGTCTTTTAAATTTCCATTAGGCCCATTTAAAAATGAATGAGAACCAATTGTAGCCAATTTTTGTGTTATACTAGCACAGTAAAAAGTAGAATAAACACAAACTTACTTTCATGGTTCACTTAAAGACTGACTGACCGTGGATTATGAGTGAACACTTGCAAATGCCGGCCAGACACGAAAATAGATTTTTGTTGCCCATTTACACTAAAGAGTTTGCCATTTTGTTGATCTCATTTGCAGCATTGCTCTGGTCTACAAGCAAAGTAAGAGGTAAAAGTCAGCATCTCAGTCAGCTGTGCACTAATCACAGTAGTCATGCAGCATGTTGGAATGATGCAACACAAATCAGTTGTTTGTTTATGTGCGCCAAATGAGGTTTTCTTGTTCCAACAAAAAATATGATGAAATATTAAATTTAGACCACACAGCAATTTCCATTGGTAATGATTAATTTTTTAAGTGTATAGTGTTTTTTAATAAATCATGCAGCAGTTATAGGGGTAACTACAATTTAATGTGGATTCCTAATTATGGTGTAATTCATAATTTTTCACATCAGCAATATTGCCAGAGGTGAAAGGAGTGAAAAACACAGATAAAACACCTGGGATCTACCCCCCCCCCCCTCCCACAACCTTTAGATTTGCAGTCTGACACTTAACCACTCAGTCACCCATATTATGAATAACTGGTCTCCTTTGCCATCTTTGCATTCAGACTAGTGACCATATTGTGACAGTAGGGGGGGGGGGGGGCTTTTTCCAGCAATTCAGCAGTCAGTTGATTCGTGTTGGCTACTAAGTACCAACATGTTTGGGCAGTCTCACTGAAAGTAGTGTCAACTTTATTGATGACAGCAAATCCACTTCACACCTGTGAGACCTTGTAGTTGGCTTATACAAAGTAAAACCAGAAGATATCAGGGCATGAGGACAAGATCCCTGGGTAGTAAATATGGCTTTAAAAAAGATGTTATACCTTCAGCTTGGAAATGCGGCACTGTTGCTTGGAGGACAGTGCAGGGTCAAGAATAATACCCAGTTATTAAGTGTTTCAGAAGGAACAGTAAATACTTTAGGACGTGGTAATATGTCTGAATAGCAATAATAATGTGAGCAATTTTTATTGAGTATTGAGATACAGCTGTTAATATGCAACCCAAAGAAAATTAAAGCAAAGGCAGATGAGAATTTTCAAAGTGGATTTAAAAACATTCCTCCACAAACTTCAAACCACTTTTGACTTATTTTGATAACACCATGTATAGCTCTTTTGAGGTCATCTTTGTGTTCTTTTATGAGGGCTGCACTATTCATAAGCCAAATGATCATATCAGCTCTTGTGTTTACCTTTTTTTTCTTAGACTTCACCTTTCAACTGTCCTCGTAGGCAAAAATTCAAAGGGGTAAGGTCTGAGAACCTTGGTGGCTACCACTCCAGTGGCCAGGGAATGTTAGGTTTAGATTATGTCATCTGAGGAGTAGTCAAACATCATACCATATTTAAGAGATGCATTCTTGAAAATGTGTCTTCACAATGGCATGTGTGATTTCTTTGGACTACTGGTGTGAATTATGAGTGTCATTTATGCGATCAGAAGTGAAAGTGGATTCATCAGTGAAGATTAATAATGGAATTAACCGATGCTTTACAAGTATTTAACATCAAAATTCCAGTCTGCTCAGAGGCATTGAATGAGCCATAAATGACTTGCATGGAAGCCCTGCATGCATAATGTCTGCTATACTCTAGTTTGTGGAACACAGATATATGCAGAAGTTGTATGCCTGCCTGCCGACTGTGTTCTATTTTATCCACAGTCTGTTCATTCATATCTAATATGAGTGCTGGGCACTGCAGCATTTCTTGCATTGTGTTAAATGCACAAGTAAACATTATTGAATCTGGTAGTTGGCAGTGAGGAAATCATATGCCATATTTTCTACAAGCAGTAGCATCTTTTGCATTACAAAACCCATACATCCATACACAAATACCATATTGCCATACTCAGCATGTGTAAATATATGCAGAATATTTACACAGTACAGTTAAGTAGACTTGACCAACATATCACAATGAAAACTTCAATGTAAACTAAAGTATAACTTTACAACATTCTATAGCTGGCATTCGATAAGTATGCCTAAAGCAACCAGCAATCTAGCACTTAAAATGAAAACACATTAGACTCAACTGTACATTTGTACTCAATAAAAATTGGGTACTTGTTATACAGCTATTTTATTGAAATTCGTCTGTACCTCCTAAAATATTTACTATTCATCATGAAACACCCTGTATATTTGTTGGACAATATTTTAGTTTTTGTCTTGCTGTGTGAGATGCAGTTTGCTCTTAGTTTTTGGAATTCAATTAATGAAATGCATAGAGTTTTTTTTTAATTTTTTTTTTTAATATTTCTTATCCAGGCTTAAATTTTTGACTTCATATTAAAGGCTAATTGTATCAAATGAGTAAGGCAACTTTAATTCCACCTTTCCATTTTTTCCTTTGGGCAGTCACTGCTATATTATTAGCATAGATTAATCTGCTGAAGTGTTCTGTAATAGGCTGATAATTAGTGTAACAAGGACAGTAGATTGGTTCATGGAAAACTGGCTGATGGCAAAGTGTAAACATCTAAAACAGGCATGGCCAAACACTGCCCTGCGGGCGCATTCGCCATGCCCGCGCCACCGCCCGCAGGCGGCCTTTGCTGGGCCCATGCACTGTGCACAGCAGCATGTGGGACACTAGCGACACAAAGTCGTGGCAGGCAGTGAACTACAGTGTACTCCATCCGCGGGCGTGCCCGTAGGGCAGAAGTGTTGGCCATGCCTGATCTAAAAGACAAAAAAAAAGAAAATCCTCCTGTAACATTTATAAAACAAATCAAAACAAAAACTAGCATTAACTCCTGTTTACTCCAATTGGATTTTTAATAAGTCTACCATATCTGGATTATAACTTGATATCATCTTCATATCTTTTGTCATTATTGCTTGACACAGACTTGTCTGGCGTAACATTTTGGCGCTCTTACTTTTGCAGGCTGTTGTGTAATTCTTAACATCTCAGGTATGAACTACTTCCACTTTGATGGATCTTTTCAGGGATGATGATAGTTCTGTTTTAATGAATGCTTCTGTTGGTCAAACATGCTGAATATTATGTCTGTACAGTTTTACATTATATTGTAGTGCTACTAATATTAAACCTTCCATCTCCCTTCCAGTTTTTATGACCATACTGTATTCTAAATTTATCTGCCTATTGAGTATTTGCAGATAATTTTGTCACCAACAAAGCTTTTTCATAAGTATCTGAAATTTTTCAATTCCTGGACAATTTTTGGTTTTCTAGTCTATGCATGGAAAACTTGTAGTGCAATGGGTAACAGGGTTCTTGTTTCCTTTAAAACTGCTCGGTGATTAGTAAATTGATATTTTGTATTCCATGATAGATTACAGTAATTAGGAGTTAAATACAGGGTGTTTTACTAAGTGTGTTTGCCTCTGTAACTTATAAAATAATAGGTGACGGGAATTTTTAATGCGGTACGTCAACACAAGAATGTTACACTATCTGTGGAGCTATGAACATAGTTTATTGTATCATTTTCAAAAGAGTTAAAGCACAAAGATATAATTTTTTAAATGGAACAATAGTTTTTTCTATTGTGCATTGGATTCGTTGAAACAAGCTGCGTCCAAATCAATTTAAACTACATTCCTATCACTGTTAGTTTGGGAGCTACAACCCTTCAAAGTTTCAGGGGCAGATACCACACGCTATACATAATACATGGCTGTGTGGTGGGTGATGGATGTTATGGCGGTGGGAAGGTGATTTACATGAGATGTTCAAATGTGTGTCCATGTTCCTCAATGCATAATGAAATGCGCCCTCGAAAGGATCTGCGGACGAGATGTAATGTCGCCGGTGTGATGGAGCGACATGCGTTCTCGATGCGCCGTTTTAGATCATCTGGGGATGTGGGCTCAGTGACATAAACACGACCCTTTAGATATCTCCACAAAAAGAAATCTACTAAATCGGGCGACCTTGCAGGCCATGAATGAGGACCAACACTCTTCTTGCAAACCTGTTGTTTAGTTTTTCCACAACAGCACACGTGGAATGGGCTGGGTGACCATCGTGCTGTTCCACATATATAGACTCTTGTATGTAGACACACATGTTCAAGGAGACCACCCAAACTGTCGGCTATAAAGGCCTGATATAACTCACCTGTCAGTGTACCTGGGAAGTAGTGTGGACCAATGATTTCATCCCCAAAGATTCCACAACACGTTAATAGACCACCTACGTTAACGGTCAACAGGTCGTACCCACCGAGGATTGTCTGCGACCCAGTAGTGCATGTTATGGCGATTCACTGTGCCATAATTTGTGAACATAGACTCATCAGAGAACATAACACTTTGTAAAGACTCCAGCGTGAAATTACACATGGCCCACTCACATAATGTCACTCTTGCACGGAAATCATTCCCATGCAGTTCCTGGGTCAGTGATGGCGGTATGGGTGAAACCTGTGGCCGTGTACTATACGCCACACAGATGTGAGACTGACACCAGCAACGGCTCGTAAGCTGACATGAGGATCGTGGTGTAGTGCAGCTAAAACAAACACCTCCGTCTCCTCACTTCTTGCAGGTCTTCGTTTGTTACTGCGGCGCATTACCAAGCTGCCAGTTTCCCGAAGGCGTTGTTCGGCACGTAAGAACGTAATGGCTGCTGGGACTCTTCGCCTAGGATATCTCACGGCATACGCCATGGCTGCTTCAGTGTCATTGTGTCGGCACTCTCCGAGCATCAGCAACATGTCGTTCGTGTATGCCATCGTCATCCGATGTCAGTAACTGTGGTATATTGAGCCCCGGTTGTTTGTGTGGCTCCAACTGTTGGGTATACGGCCGTGTGCGGCAACAGTCGGCAGTCTAACAGTGCATCGAGGAAGCTTCTCGTTCCATGACACTGGCGACGTAACAACTCGGCCGCACCACATTTAGAAGGCGCATTGCATTATGCGCAGCATATGTGGTATCTGCCCCTGAAACTTTGAAGGGTTGTAGCTCCCAAACTAACAGTGATAGGAATGTAGTTTAAATTGATTTGGACGCAGCTTGTTTCAATGAATCCAATGCACAATAGAAAAAAAACTATTGTTCCATTTAAAAAATTATATCTTTGTGCTGTAACTCTTTTGAAAATGATACAATTAACTATGTTCATAGCTCCGCAGAAAGTGTAACATTTCTTGTGTTGACGTACCGCATTAAAATTTCCCGTCACCTATTATTTTATAAGTTACAGAGGCAAACACACTTAGTGAAACACCCCGTATATGTCTGTTCTACTATCAATTGAACACTATGATAGGAAACTTTTGGCTGTTTGAACATAATTCTCAACAAGGACATTACTTCTGTGAAACCCAGGATGTGGTTGGTGGTGAATGGTGTAAACAATTAATTGTTGTTCTTCTCCGGTAATTTCTTCTCTGAGAAACTGCAATCTACAAATTTTATTTTTTAAAGCAGCAGGTGCCACAGCAAAACTCCTTTTTAAACCTTAATTTTTGTAGATTTTAAGGATGTACCAGGACCTGGACAATTCCACATAAGCTGATCGAGTTACCTGAGTTTCTCAAAAGTCTCTGGCTACTATGAAACTTACCATTTGGTTTTAAGAAAGCTATCCAGTGAAAATTTTTGATTTATCCACATCTTACAGCACAATGTTTTTGCTTGATGAAGGGTTGACTTTATTTTTGCTGCAGTAGCTGTGGAGCATCAAAGTATTACAACATATTTTAAAGAGATTCCAAAGGTAAAAACCCATTATGTAGACTTCTGGTGTGGTTGATAATACCTCATACATAGCAGTAGATGATATTCAAATGAGATATCAAGATTTTATTTAAAATTAGCGACCCACCTCAGCTTTGCACGGATGGAATTAAAAATCAATGTGTGTATCTATTCTATTGGTCGCTGTGTTCTACATAATGTGATTAAACACAATGCATGCCATTCTTATACAATCCTCAGCAATTTTAATTCAGGTTCACATAGTAATTTCACAGTTTAACATATGTGTAGAAGTTAAAAGGCATTTTTCGCCACGGGAGAGCGATCAACAGTTTATATAACACTTCATTCAGCCAAGATCGCTAAATTTTTTTTATTCTTGTCCCTTAACCAGTTTCGGTGAGCTCAGTCACCATCTTCAGAAAGTCAAGTAAAATCACTTAGCGTCATATGTAAAAATAGAGACATAACCTTATAACGCACACAAACATCTTGTTAAAGTTTTTCATCAAAGGGTGGATCGTCATAATGAATAAAATGTGGTCTTAACCAATTTTGCCCTAGTGTTACTATTGATGTTTACTTTAGCATAGTTTGGGGTAATGTGCAATTCTAAGTTTTTCTTATTGAATAAAATATGTAACCTGTTCTTTGCAATGTTCTTATGTAGTTTTAAAAGACCGTTATACTCTCCAATTGCCTGGCTAGGCACAATGTTATAGTTAAAAGGCATTTTACGCCGCTAGAGGGCGTTTACATATGACGCTAAGTGATTTTACTTGACTTTCTGATTGCTATCAAACTTCACATTGTGACCTGGTGGGCTAATCTGAAGATTTCATAAAAATTCCTCCAGTCATCTTGAAGTCCATAGGGAACATATATACATACATACGTACATATACACATTCATTTTTATATACCGTATTTGGATTCAGAGCACAACAATATCTTCTTACATTCTCGAGATAGTGATATCACAATCTGCGGGTATATGTGAAAGTTCTGTCCAAACTGGCTTGGCAGCCATTAGGAAATGATTACCATTCCAGTTGAAGAAACTAGAGTACCAAAAACTCGGTTGAATGTGGACAGAAGGTTGGCTGAGTTTGTGAAAATGCTGGGTTATCGGGAACAGTGCTAAAAAAGAATAGGTAAGATTTGTTGTTATAAAATACTTTCTATTGTTACTTTAGAATACAATACAAGTAATGGAATAAAGTAACCCAAAATAAATTTATGAATCTATCTAAGAAGTGATATTCGTTACTTACGAGAACATACTTTAATTTACATACAGAAAAGTTCTTTAAGAAGGCATACGGTCTTAACTATGAAAAGTATGAACAATAGTGATTTACTTTATAAAATATATTCCACTAAAATTCCTATCACAACTGAGCTGATTTTAAAAGGCACTGTGAATAAATGCATGTCCGTAATTTTGATCATGACTTTTTTATTATGAAGATGCATCTACATACTGTATTAATGAAACTCAAAGGATTTTTAAATAGAGTGTAGGTGGCACAAGAAGAGATGATGATATCTAGGCCTATTTATAGCATAGTCTGTAACTGCTAAACACTACAATTTCAATTGTATCTTCCTTTCTGCGAGCATGGAATAATTCCAGAGGATGTGCAAGGGGGGTGGCAGAGTTACCAGGACTGCCAGACAGACCTCTTGTGTCGATCTGTTCTTTTGATTTTTATGTTATCCGTCATTACTTTATGGCAAAGAGTGGCATTAGATAATCTATTTATGAATAAAAATATTGAGATATTAAAAATAAGTCTTTACATGTTACTCCTATTGATGAAGGTTTTCTTTTATTTCAGGCAAAAGTTAATCATCTAAAGGAAATTATATCGAAAAAAGATAATCTTCTGCAGATTTCTGCAGAGACAGAACGAAAATTACATACAAAAAATGAAGAACTTTCACGTGAGCTCAAAAAGGAACAGAATGAGGTAACTGTGTGTGGCATTCGTGATTTACCTTTAGTAATAGCAGAATTGCCATTATCAGTGATTTAACATCAGTTAGATAAGGAGTATGCTAAACAAGACATTGAATGTCTTTCTGTACACTTTCCAATATAACGTACTCTTAATTCCATTAGATCACTGTTGTGATCTGTTCCTATTTCTTGGAATCCAGCAAAGAATTTCCCTGCCACAGCCAACATCCATTTGATTGCATTTCACACTACATGAAATGCATTTAAAATATAACAGTGAAGAGTCCCAGTTGTAATGTCTATAATCTAATGGGGATTAAGCTGCAACTCACCATAAAGATGATCAGTGAGTTGCGGACAGTCATGTAAAAAAGACAATCACACTCATACAACTTAAGGGGAGTACAAAATGTGGTGTGGGTATTAATTTCATAAATTTTTTAGAGCTTCATCAAAAATGTATTTCATTATTCCTATAAAATTAGATGCTAGAGTTCTGAGCTGCAGTCAGGCACTTAGGAAAGACACATCACCTTCACATTACTTAGTTTTGACCACAACCTGTTCCAGAAAAAAGACCAATGTTCAATCAATAATATCCATATGGAAGACCCAACCTCCATGACATCCTAGTCTACCCCTATGCCACACAAACCCCAACCCCTGCCAAAGGGATCATATCTCTGTGGAAGATCTCACTGCAATACCTTCCCAACCCACCCTCCCAGCACTTCCTATTACAATCCTGTTGAAGGTTATCATACCCCATCAGAGCAAATCTGTTGCTATAGTGCACAGTGTTTTATATTGTTATGACTACCAACCAGCTGTCCATCATTATGAATGGCCACTGTAAAATTGTGGCCAAGTGCAAGGTGGACCAATCTTTGGCACAACCTGCAGCTGAGCATAACATGTTTAATTCCAATGACTGTTCACAACCCAGGCCAACTGGATCCTTCCCTCCACCACTGAATTTTATGAACTGCAAAGATGGGAGTTTCCTTACCAGTACATTCTCTGGTCTACAACCTGTTATAACCATCCAGTATCCTCCCTCCCCCCCCCCCCCCGCCCTCCGCCTTCATCTATCATACACCTTCTCCCGGATCTTGTCTTGTTACCAACCATATGCAACTTTTTCCCAGTCCATCCCCTTTTGTTTGCTCCCCTGAACCCCTACACTCACACACACACACACACACACACACCACACACACACACACACACACACACACACACACACACTGCAGAGCTACATTCTACATCTTCCCACCACTTTCACTTTGGCGGACAGCACTCTGGATGAAGAACTGGACATGATGGAAATATGTGCATGAAGATCAATGTATCTCTGTGTTCTATTCTGATGAAGGCTGTGGCCAAAAGCTAAGATGTGGGAGTGCAATTGTCTTCCCTACATTGCTGCCCACTGTCTCTAATGGCCACACTGTCGACAAGCTGTTAAACACTTATTGTTCATGCTTCCTTCCTTTCTACATTCTGTCTGTAACTCAGCTTTTGTCTTTGTGGTGAGTTGTCATTATTATTGATATTACAAACTGGAATTTCTGTAGTTAGATTTAAATTACTAGGGGAGGAAACCAATAACTGGATGTAGCATACAAGGTCTGTTCAGAAAATTCTGGAACTTTCTCCACAGAGTTTCTCAAAGTTCTCTTTCAAAATAGTTTCCTCCACAAATGATACGCCACTTCCAATATTGTTTCCACTTCTCGAAGCAGCATTGGTACCACCTCTCACTGGTTTCTGCAAAAGCACTGTATTCAAATTTTCTTTTATCTTGTCTATTGTTGTAAACCTTCATGCATTCAAGGGTGTTTCCAACTTTTTTTTTTTTTTTTTTTTTTTTGGGGGGGGGGGGAGAGAGAGAGAGAGAGAGAGAGAGAGAGAGAGAGAGAGAGAGAGAGAGAGAGAGAGAGAGAGAGAGAGTCAGTCAGCAAGGGCCAGGTCTGTAGTGTAAGGAGGATTAGTTAGTTTGATGATTTCATTTTTTGTGCAATATTTATGCACCAACTGTGATGAATGTTGCTTGCTGGTGTGTTATAGTGTGACAAGAGCGATGAATTATCTTGCCACATTGCTGGCTGTTTCCTTGTCATGTTCTTGCACGCATTGCAATGTGTCCCAGCAGTATCATTGAGTAATAATTTTTCCCTATAACATGAATTCATTATGAACTATTCCTTCAAAGTCAAAGAAAACTATCAGCATGGCTTTGACATTTGACCTGACCTGATGAGGTCTTTGGTCTCGGAGGACCTTTCATGATCCATTGTGAAGATTAAACCTCAGTCTTAGCATAATAACTGTAGACCCACTTCTCATCACCAGTTATGATTCTTTTAAGTAATATCTCATTGTCATTTGTGTAATCCAAAAGCTCTTCACAGATTGCTAGGCATTAAAATGTCTTCACAGATTGGGAGATAGTGCTCTCTTTGGTCTGACTCATGAGCCATGGCAAGACAGTGCTTTCCAAGATGATTTGGGACTTGTTCCAACTACAATGTTATTTACTTCTGCAATCTCTTGGACAGTAAGTCTGTGATTGACATGCACAATTTTCTTGACATTTCCGAGTATTGTCAGTAGACATCAAAGAGCGTCCTGAATGAAAGTAATCTTTTAACTTCTGCCCAGCCATTTTTAAACCTCATCAACCATTCATTGCACTGAGTATAGCTTAAGCACAAATCACCACAGGCTTTTGCCATAATTCTGTATGTGTTTGTCTACGTTTTATTGCAGACTCTTTGCTCCCCTAACTCTGCTGTCTCGAAATTTGCAAACTGTGGGTGACAATGTTCTACCTAATATAGCATTGAACAATGACCAATAGACAAACAAAAATGAAACTTCCAACAATTACACATTCAGTGCAGGCAGGTGCAGGGATGCCAATCACATTTCAGAACAACACTCCATTCATGCAATATTAAGAATGTTAAGCACTGAGGCAGTTAAATAAGTTTATTTACTTTTGAATACAAGCCAGATAAGTATGACGCTAAGATAACCATTTTCTTCTCCTCCTTAATCTTCTGTCTGGACTCCTTCAATATTTTTTTTTAATGTGCTCATCATTTCATCTTCTCTGACCAGTTGGTTCCAGATTTTTTGTTGGTTTGGTCTTTCTGAAAACCATTCATTTTCTTGACTGCTGCTCTAAATTCATCTTTGTCATGTATGGTCTCCTGATCTGCATTTCTTCCAGATTCTTTATCACAAGATCCACCCAACCGTGTACAATGAGATGCAAAAAGATTGCCCAACCCGAATAATTTAGAGTGCTGACAAAGGCTCCACCACTGTGGTTTTAGACCACAAGGACTATGTTGCAGAGGGTCTCTTCCAACTATCTGATTCCCCACCAGCACACCCTGCCACAATTATCCCATCCCAAAAATCCAACAGGATCTCCATTTCCTCCTCAGATCCTTAGGAGCACCTCAAGACCTCTGAGTCTCTCCTCACCCCTCCTACACCCCGCACCCCCACCTTCTATATGTTCCCTAAAGTTCACACACCACCACCCTGGACATGTCATTGTGGCCTGTTATGGTGTCCCCACTGAGAGCACCTCTGCTTTCATGGGCCATACCTTCAGTCTATTACCTACAACTTACCCATTATTGGCAGATTTAACAACAACGGCTGAGTTGAGACTTTCATCAGCGTACAAGCTGACTGGAGCAGTTGTCTCAAAACACTATGGAAGCTTTGTCTGTTTGCGACTGTCAGATCTATCCTAATGTGTTTCGGTTTAGACAGCTCTTGGCAACTCTACCAGTGACAATGGTCACAAGAGCGCAGTGTCTCTACCCTGATGAGAATCAAGACATAACTAAGGAATACAACTAGTGAGGTACATCTCAATGGGCTCGAAATGATAATTCATCAAGAAGAAGAGATTGATGTCCAAACTGTCATAAGTGATATGGCTAAATAAAGAGACTGCTGGCTTCCTTTTGTAATTTACATTTTTAGTGAGGAACTATTCTAAAATTTTGTCTTCTATGGTACTATTTATGTATGTGAAACTGTAAATTTTATGTGCTGTTGCGAAAAGTACTTCAATTTTTTTTCTCTCACTTAAGTTATATCACTAGTGTTCTAACAAAACAAATGTAAAATGATGACACACTTTATTTTTATACATTTCGGCATTAAATTAGTAAGGATCAATAACATTAACTTTCAATTTGAGCTATTGTAAAATGAAAGGCTTGCCACCCACCTACACTCCCAAAAAATAAAAAAATAAAATAAAAAATTGTAAATACGTCACTGCATTTATTATTGTACCACCTATGTTTCTTTTGTTTGTTCTCTGAAGCTATTTCCCAGGCTATATTTCTTAATTTGTTTATAAAGTAGGTGACATCTATCATTTACTCCTCTAATCTGTTTCAGGAGTCAAGTTTATTTTCTTTTACTGTTTCATTGCTGATTTTCTTTTACAGGCTCCTTTGCTGCTTTTAGGCTTCACAATAAACTTCATGTGGATCTCAGTTGGTTAGTGATCCCAGTCAACTTTAATGTTATTGATCTTCACGGGCTGGATTTGGAGATAGTGATGTGATGAAGCTAAAACTGGTCTAGGTTGTGATTTTAAGAGATCCATATTTATACTTTCTAGGTAGTTTTTTTTAAATGAGTTGTCATGGTTTTGAGGTTAAAAAATTTTCATAAATCCATTAACCAAATACCATTTGTACTCGTTCTTTAGTGAGTCATGTAATCTCCAGTTACTTTCTGAAATGCTTTCTCCTTTCCTTTTGACATTAAAATCTCCCATTATGGTATTTATGTTGTTCTTCTGCACTTTAGACAGTCTGTTTTCAAAATCTTCTCAAAAGTTTTTTACTTTATTTTACTTCTTCTTAGTATCCTTGTTTATTCTGGCATGGCAGTTAAATATTGAAAAATATTTATTGTTCTATTTGATTGTTAACACATTCTTTTACTGAAGATTTCAAACACAATTGCTTTTTGCATTACATTTTTGTGGAATGTAAAGGTTGTTCCTAGCATTCTAAGAATTGAATTTGAAAGATTGACTGCGGATTTTCCTTTAAACAATACCCATTACCAGGTCATCATTGTATGTTGTTCGTTGTATTGATGCAATGTGGCTGTTGTTGCTAGTTTAAATTTAAATGAAAATATACATTTGCAACCATAAACATCAATTCCCAACTTTGCAAGGGGAATTGATTTTTGTGGTTGCAAATGTATATTTTTGTTTAAATTAAAACTTTTGTTCCCAAAAGTTTCCAGGTACCTAAGACTGTTCCTGGCATAATGGTGCAATACTCTCCACAATCCAAATGCCAGCTTGAAGTCATCTCTTATGTGTAGTTGACTGGTCACCTGGAGTAATATTAGTTTTTATATAAAAACAGCTTAGTTACCCAAATTCTTAGAATTATTATATTATTAGGAACTGATTTGTGTGTGTGTGTGTGTGTGTGTGTGAGAGAGAGAGAGAGAGAGAGAGAGAGAGAGAGAGAGAGAGAGAGAGAGAGAGAGAGAGAGAGAAGGGGGGAGGTTGAGAGTGGGTTGGGGGAGATACCACTGTGTAAATGAACCAGAGGTAGTACATATCTGTGTTTCATATACAAATAGTCCTCAGATAACATTTACACTGTCTGCTTATAGGTGCGCCGACTTCTGCGGCAGTTGCAAGAGCAACAACAGCAAGCAGCACGTGACTCTTGGCGCAGGGAGACAGATGCCAAATTACGTACTCCACCACGTCCATCTGTAAGACAATCACTGGCAAAAACTCCAGAGCCGATGGAAAATAGGCTGCATGGCTTAGTAGAGCAAAATCTTCAGCTTAAACGCTCTCTTCTTATTATTTCCTCTCGATTATCGGAACTTTCTTATGGGTTCTCCAGTCTGTTACCAGTAAGTTTCATATTTTTTACAATATTTTATATTGTTAAGTTCGCTTGTAATTCGTGTTAAATGTGTCCTTTTTGTTGCTGTAGAATTCAAATAAGGAAGTATACATTTTTCCATAATATTGTTGTTATTTCAATCCAAACTTGCAATTGTTAAAATAAACATGATCTACATGAAGATCATACAAAGAGTAATGAAGATGCTAGCACAAACTCTGGGGTGGATTACTCAAAACATATAATAGGAAAATATGTCATATTAACACACATTGATGAGGCAAAATAATATAACCATCTGATTTAATAGTATTTTGGTCCACCTTTGGATTGAAATATAACAATGTCATGGACCGACAAGGCCTTTAAAGGTTCAGATTTGGAGGCCTGTAAATCATAGGTGCCAAGTTGGTACCCAATAGTGTCTGAGATGTTTTAAATCAGATTCAGAATAGGCGCATTTGGTAGTAAAGATGTCAAATGTGTCCACTATCCCACTCTTCAAACTACTGTGCCACTTTTATGAGCTTCTGACAGACAGGTAACCTGTTGGAACATGTCATAATTGTTGCGAAGACATCAAGTATAAGTGGTTGCAGGTGATCCACAATAAATGTTCTCATAGTTTAAAGCTATCGTGGTGCCTTTGGTTACTACTATAGGACCAAAAGTAGCCTACATGAATTTCCCCCTTACAATAATACTACTCTCACTGACCTGCATCAATAGCATGGTGCATTTTTCGAGTGAGCATTCCACTGGATAATGCCTTATTCAGACACAACCATTGTTATAATGTAACAATAAAATAAAAAAGGTTCATCCACCTGTGCAATATATTTCAATTGATCCATGTTTCAAACTCAATGATCCCATGCCCATTGCAATAGTAATTGACGATGTTGTTGGTTCAACACTGGAATAAAGTGGGGTGGTTGTCTGCTATGGCAGCTCATGTTCAACAATATGCACCGAATGGTGTGCTTCAAAACAGGTCACTAACTAGTTTGCTTTATATTGCGGAAAAGCTTCTGACCTCTGTGCTGGGTGATCAGCGTAGACATTCAATGTCTTGCTGTCTACTAGTGTTTTCACCATCGTTCAACCACTTTCCAAAGATGCTTGTAACAGTAGCAAGTGAATAGCCAATGAAGTTAACAGTTTGTAAAATTCTTGTTCTGCCCTTTGTAAAAGCCACTTACAGTGGTGGTTTTTCCTGTTGCCTCTGTTTCTTACTGGTTCAGATGCCCACAGCACCACCAACCGGCAGTCAGTATTGCACTTAACAGTTGTGTTGTTTTGGCTCATCAATGTATGTCCAGAAATGCTGAATTTTTAGGTAAAGTTAAACAATCGCAAGTAAAGTTTTGTAAAGCCCCAGTAGAAATAACAAAACTTATTTATTGCACAATAAACTGATAGAGACAACACTTCAACATAAAAAAAATTTTGCCTCTTCTGCTGTTATTAACGGGAAATACAATTCTCTGCCGGGTATAAACTTGAGCTATATCTAGGAACTGAAATACAGAAAGAACCTAACACTTGACATTGCTTCAAAGTCTCTTAGGGTTTTCTGCCGGATGTTGAAATCTAACTGATTCAATATTTCAACAGTACAACTGTCTGTCATCTTCAGGAACTGTCACTGCTGCTGATTCCCACTGAATACTGATGCAAAAGCGAAGGTCTGCATCCTATATAGGTGTCATTCACATGCACGGCGCATACGCTGCCCGTCACATTTGCTGCCTCCTAGACCAGGCTGATGGTGCCGCCGTTAGTGGAATAGGACACAATGATATATTGCACCTTACGTTAATCAGTCACAGGTGTTGAAATCTTAGTCGAACATTGCAACTTGATATTATTTAAGAGTGTATTCCACGTTCTACTAAGAGGAAACCTCATGTTTCTATTTATTAAATTGTCAATCAACCTGATTTCTATCGCTTCTCTATAAACAGTGTTCCAAAAACCAGAGGTATTGGCTACTATATGAGTCTCATCATATGTCATTTTGTGTCCCTCTGTTAAACAGTGTTCCGCTACTGCCAATTTTTCCGGCTGCAGAAGTTGTGTGTGGCGGCATTGTTCCACACATCTATCTTGCACAGTTCGAATTGAACGGGCAGTGTATGCCTTGCCACACTACATGGTATTTTTTAAATGGTATTTTGTCACCAACTGTGAGTGTGTTGGAGAAAGGTCTAAACTTCGCTCCCACAGCAAGAAGTCTTCCAGTTAGAGACATTATCTGCTCTGCCACCACGAGACAACATCTCTTCTGTGGAGAGAGCAGCTATTCGCTCCCTTAGGAATGATGATGAAGTTGTAGTTTTACCAGCTGATAAGGGAAACACTACCATCGTTTTGACAATGGATGATTACATCCTTAAAATGAATTCCATACTCAACAATTCAGCGTACATAAGATTGCAGAGTGACCCCACTCTCTCACTTTTGAAAATGAGCACATTGTCAGAAGAACTGCGCAAAGAGCTTCATCCCGGTGCTTCTGTTCCTCCTAGTTTGTACAGTGTTCCAAAAGTGCACAAGGAAAGGGTTCCATTACACCCTATAATTTCTAATTTGGGTGCACCCACAGACAATCTGGTGAAGCATTTGGCGTCTATTCTCGGCCCATATGTTGGCAAGTGTGAACACCACATCTCCAATTCAATGGATTTTATTAGACGGTTGAAGTCCTTGAAGATGGGTCTTTCGAATTTACTAGTAAGCTTTGACGTGGTATCCCTTTTCACATGGGTACCTTTGGAAGAGTTGTTGAGTCTAATTAGTGAAAAACTGGATGAAGAGGTGGTGAAGCTCTGTCGTCATGTACTGACGTCCACGTATTTTTCTTTTGGTGGCAACTTCTTTGAGCAAAAGGACACAGTGGCTATGGGCAGGCCCTTATCACCCATAGTCGCCAATTTATTTATGGAGGATTTTGAGGACAGAGCACTAAGAACTCCTGCCTTGCCCCTAGTGATGTGGGCTGGGAATATTCCCAGTGGGAAGGAACTTATAAAATGGGAATATTTCTTTGCCCCAGGAAGATTGCAAAAAATTGGGAATTTATCAAAATTTTTAGATTTTGAAACTTTTAACACTTATTAACAGTTGCAGAACGTTATACCTAGGTTAACTAAGTAAATTCATACATTTTAATCCAAGATTTATCGTTTTCTGCATTAATTCCCTTACTAATCTCATGCAGAACATCTACATCTACATACATACTCCGCAATTCACCGTAAGGTGCGTGGCTGAGGGTACACTGTACCACTACTAGGCATTTCCTTTCCTATTCCACTCCCAAATTGAACGAGGAAAAAAAGAATGCCTATATGCCTCCGTACGAGCCCTAATTTCTCTTATCTTGTCTTTGTGATCTTTACGCGAAATGTAAGTAGACGGCAGCAAGATCGTACTACACTCAGCTTCAAATTCCGCCCCTCTAAATTTACTTAACAGAAATTCACGAAAAGAACGTCGTCCTTCTTCCAGCGATCCCCAATTGAGTTGCCGGAGCATTTCCGTGACACTCGCGCATTGGTCGAACCTACCGGTAACAAATCTAGCTGCTCGCCTCTGAACCGCCTCTGTCTTCCTTCAAACCGATCTGCTGCGGGTCCCAAATACTTGAGCAATACTCAAGACGTGGTCGTACAAGCGTTTTATACGCGGTCTCCTTTACAGGTGAAGTACATCTTCCCAAAATTCTCCCAATAAACCGAAGTCGGCTGTCTGCCTTACTCACAACTGTCCTTACATGCTCGTTCCATTTCATATCGCTCTGCAATGTTACACCTAGATATTTGAACGACGTGACCGCATCAAGAAGCTCACTACTGATGCTGTATTCGAACATTATAGGATTGTTTTTTCTACTCATGCGCATCACCTTACATTTTTCTATATTGAGAGCTAGCTGCCATTCTTCGCACCAACTAGAAATTTTGTCTAAGTCAACCTGTATGCTATTACAGTCAGTTCCAGATGACACCCTCCCATACACCACAGCATCATCAGCAAACAGCCGCAAATTACAACTTACTCTGTCCATCAGATCATTTATATAGATAGAAAATAATAGCAGTCCTATCAGACTCCCCTGGGGCACGCCTGACGATACACTCGTCTCTGATGAACACTCGCCGTCGAGAAGAACGTACTGCGTTCTATTACTTAGGAAGTCTTCCAGCCAGTCACAAATCTGTGAACCTATTCCATAAGCTCGTATCTTTGTTAGCAGTCTGCAGTGTGGCACCGTGTCGAACGCCTTTTTGAAGTCGAGAAAAACACAATCCGCCTGTTGCCCTTCGTCCATGGCCCGCAAGATGTCATGTGAGAAAAGGGCAAGCTGAGTTTCACATGAACGGTGTTTCCTAAACCCGTGCTGATTCATGGAAAGAAGCTTTTCCGTTTCAAGGAAATTTACTATATTCGAACTGAGAATATGCTCCAAAATTCTACATGAAACCGATGTCAACGATATTGGCCTGTAATTGTATGGGTCAGTTCGCTTTCCTTTCTTATACACGGGAGTCACCTTAATTCACTTTAATTCTGGTGGAAAAAAGTAATTAAAAATATTCACAAGAGCTACAATTTTTCGTCAAGTTGAAACCCCACATTTCTCTGAATGAAATCTAAACTTACAAAATATATCTCTGGAGACGTAATTCTCAACCGACCGTCGTCTGTAGTATTTTTTCATTTTTCCAAACGAATGACTAGAGGGGTTTCAGAATTAAGACTCCTCAATTCCTACAATGAATTATGATTTATTAAAAAAAATTTTTTCTAAAATATCACTATCAATTTCAGTTTTAGAATCTTCAATTAATGTTTTACAAAGTTCTATGTTAATAAAATCATTTGTATTTTCAAGTAAATTATACATCTTGGCCAGTTTATTTGAATAATTTTTCCCCCGAAATGCCACTTTCATTGACTAATGTTTTACAAATTTCACACCAGAGTACTTTAAACTTTATAGCTTAAAATATTGCTAACATCAACAGAAAACTTAACAAACCGAATAAACAAATCTCCCTGTGCATTTTAGAATTTAGTAGCTACTCACTAAATGGTGTGTGTGTGTGTGTGTGTGTGTGTGTGTGTGTGTGTAAATTCGGTTTTTCTAAATGTGGATTATTTCGAGGTTGGAAGTTCAGGGAAATGTAAGAATAGTAAATTTTGATGCTTGTTAGTTCTTGGACTAATTCTTTGATACTTAAAATATTGAAAACCGAAAACTATGTTTATTTCAAACAAGGTGTTTAATTCCAGATCCATATAAACCTAAACCTATCCAAAGAGTGTTATGTTTTCTTAATAACACAATTACATTGACCTATTAATTTGAGTGATTTCATTTTCAAAAATATAAATTCCCAAGAAATTTATTTAATTATATTTTTTTCTTAAAACATATTTCAGTTTTGTGTTTGATTTAACGACATAATTACTGCCTTAAACCTGTTAATTAAGTTTTATTTAGCTATCTGGCTAATTAATTCCTGGGAATTTATGTATTGTGGGAATATTTCCAGCAATATTCCTCAATTTTAAATTCACAACAGTACTAACAACCAACATGTTTTTGGAGATACGTTGACGACACCTTCTTCATCTGGCCTCATGGACGGGATAAGCTCAATTGATTATTGAACCATTTTAACTGCCTTCATCAAAACATCAGATTTATTATGACAGTCAAAAGTGACGGGAAACTTCCATTTTTGGATGTAATGGTTTATAAAAAACATGATGGCACCCTTGGGCATAGTGTTCACTGAAAGTCAACAGAGACTGACCGGTATCTGCATGCAGTTGCCATTCACAATACCAATGCAACGGCATCATTAGAACTTTAGTACACAGAGCATATGACATTTCAGATGCAGACAGCTTACCATTGGAACTGGAACATCTGACGACTGTCTTCAAGGATAATGGCTACTCCGAAAAACAGTTACACCATGCTATGGAGTTTGGATCTTCTCCAGAAATGCACAAAGAGGAGTATAGGGTTCTAGCATTCATTCCTTATGCTGGGGACATTTCTTTTAAAATTGGAAGACTTAAAAAATAGTTTTAGCATTGAGATTGTTTTCTGTCCACCTGCCAATATTAGGGCACTGCTTGGCTCCGTCAAAGATGACCTGGTGTTTACAAAATACTGTGTCAGTGTGGCAAGGCATACATCGCCTGTACAATTCAAACTGTGCAAGATAGATGTGTGGAACACTGCCACCACACAAGACATCTGCAGCCTGAAAAGTCGGCAGTAACGGAACACTGTTTAACAGAGGGACAAAAAATGACAAATGATGAGACTCGTTTAGTAGGCAATACCTCTGGTTTTTGGAACACTGTTTATAGAGAAGCGATAGAAATCAGGTTGACTGACAATTTAATAAATAGAGACATGGGGTTTCCTCTTAGTAGAACATGGAATACACTATTAAATAATATCAAGTTGCAATGTTAGACTAAGATTTCAGCACCTGTGACTGATTAATGTAAGGTGCAATATATCGTTGCACCCTATTCCACTAACGGCGGCGCCACCAGCCCGGTCTAGGAGGCAGCAACTGTGGTGGGAGGCGCATGCACCGTGCATGCGTCTGACGCCTATATAGGACGCAGAACTTCGCTTTTGCATCAGTATTCAGCAGAACTCAGCAGCAGCGACGGTTCGTGAAGATAACAGAAAATTGTACCGTCAAAATATTGAATCCGTTAAATTTCAATATCTGGCAGAAAACCCAAAGAGACTTTGAAGAGCCTGTAAAGCCTACAAAGTCAATAGACATTACTGCCTAATGGAACCTAACTGACATTGAATTCTTCTCTGCTAGCAAGTCTATGAGAGCTTTTGTGCGCTAAAGCTAACATCCAAATACAGCAAGTGTCAGCTCAGTCTATCAGAAGGCACACAGAGAGCTACAGACCGGCAGGAGGTTACCTTCTTCCAGCCACTAGAGATTTGAGTGGTGTGGTGGGTGTCCAACTTAAGTACTCATCCAGAAGAGCTGTGCTGTCCCCCATCCCATCCCTTCCCATCCCATGCCCTTAATCCCTAATGACTGGAGAAAGTCAACCTCTTGCTGAAGCCAAACAAGATAGAGACTGGTCTGTAACCCTCCATGTGCCTTTTAGTGAAAAGAACTGACATTTGTATTTGGGTGATACCTTCAGCTCTCATGGATAATGCCTGCCTAGATCCACCCACACAGAGTGACTCCAGGTCACACTTACTGCCAAGAGCCACTCAGAACACTGCAGCTGGTGATGACAGTTGTGTGTTATTGAGTTGTGCCTGTGATTATACGAATGAGTGTCTGTTCTATATTGATGAAGTGTGTGTGTGTGTGTGTGTGTGTGTGTGTGTGTGTGTGTGTTTAGAGAGATTTTTTTTTTTTTTTTTTGTGCCTATCTGTTGATTGACGATCATCCTTGCATTGAGATGCAAGCTTCCTCATTTTATTGTTGAATTCCAACATGATCTTTGCACTGTACACTTTGCCAACTGAGCCCGAGCATAGGTCACACTACGGAACTGCTTCAAAATGACCACATCCGAGTGTTTAAGTCGGGTGGCTGTTGCATGCCACTCCCAGCCTATTTGCTGTCAAGAAGCAGGTCGGCTACTGTGGTAGTGCTGTGTGGAACAGTTGCCTATATGTCCCTTGACTGCTGCTGCCCTCTAGGTTCTGGTTTTAGACTATGTCGAAAGAAGCGGCAAGACACACATCACAACTTCTGTGACAAGCTGTGCCATTTTACATTGATTAGCCTTGAGATTCGAACCTTCTCATTACTGTTTGCCATTTCTTGTTTATTGTTCTCTCAAATATGTTTTCTGTGTGAGAAAGAAATTTTAGAAGCAAATTACCTGTAAATTTACACAAAACTGGGGGAAAAAATCTTTTTTTCTGTGAAACCAAAATCACACATTTTATGTTTGTTGTTATTAATTTTGTCATCAACAAATATAATTAAAATAAATGTTTAAAAGAAACCTGAAAGACTGTTCTTTCAAAATATGTTTTCTGTTTCAAGATACCTTAAATAGAAACCTGTCAGTGACATTTCAAACAAAGGTAAACATTGCCAGTCCACTGGACTCAGATTTTGTGTTAGCTCCCAGCCTTCAAAGTGTTAAATGATGTGTTAAATACATAAATAGATAGCAACATTGTTTTGTCAGGAAAAAATTGGGCACACAATATTTCCTTTATTGGTGATTCCATCTAGCACTCTACCTGTATTTCCCTCGATGTTTATGAAGTAAACTCAAAACGTGACTCTCACAGTTAAAGGTGCAGTTGAATACCATCAAAAGCAGGGAAAACCATTTTGCTGTCACAATAAAAGTAGGACAAATATTTTCCACAGTATCTATATGCATATAATGAGTCATGGTTATGACAGATGTGTGTGAAATTGTACCATATATGCCTGAGTTGTGCATTTGTCACCCCTTTCATCCCCACCCTAAGCCATAAGAATACTATACTAGTGGGGTCCTACTAGCACAATGTGTTTTAAATTTGAGTTCACTATAATAGGTAATCCATCTTACGCTGATTGCAATTAAGACATTTTACACCAGATGTGTTTTCTTTCTTATTTTAAAAGCAGCTTCTGTGATGGTGGTGTTCTCTCTTCTTTACATCTCACTGATGTTTCTCTATTTTGTTGGCTGGAGTTGTAAAGACAAAAGTGCATGTAGAGGCTGATACAGAAAGTAAGGCTCTTCTTCATTTTGCATTGTACTTAATTTAGAGGGAACAGATTCCGAGCCACAGAAACTTCTCTGTGCTCTTCTATAAAGATAGCAAAATGTCATTTATGGCCGCGACGGAGTGTCCAAACGCATTGAGGCACTATGCTCCGATGCACAAGGCCGTTCCTCATCGGGGGTTCGAATACCCCCTCGGGTGTGGATAAGTTATTTCATAAGTAGTTTGTAAGTTTAGGGACTGATGACCCCGTAGTTAAATCCCATAAGCTTTACAAACATTTAAATATTTTTGTCATTTTATACCTTACCTCTTATCCAGAAATGTCACCACCAGTTAGCTTTACAGATGGCAGAAGAATTTAAAAGGAGATAACTATTTTAACTTAAGAATTGGATTGATTTTCAGATAAATTAAAGATAATTTCCATTTGGAGTTTAGAATTTAACCATGCAGATTGTAGATTAGCAGAAGAAAAATCTTCAAATATAATTACAGTTTTTCATAGATTACATTTAGATGACTTTCTGGTTCCAAAATGCTCTTCAGTTAAGTAAAACTGTTTTCATTATGTTTCAGAATAAGAAACTTTCTTTGGACATGAAGGACCTACAGTTAGACCTTGATGCCAAAAAAGAACCTATTGATTTTGTTTTAGAAGATTGTAATGCCTTTTGTTCCAAGCGTTTAAATTTCCTAGATAATGTTCTACAGAATATGTTGGGTTCATAATGTGCAAGGATAGCATCTTATTATATTGCTTTTTATTCAGTTATGAAGAAAACCTAATAATTTTGTAATGATATTTATATGAGAACTTGCTTTGTTATGTTATTGACAGAAAAATCTTTGCTAATATTTTTATATTTGTCTGGAAGTTTTTCTAAGCATGTCTTTAGAGAAAAACTTCATAAAGAGGCCCCTAACAAATTTTGATCACTGTTTCTGCTGTACCAGCCAGAGTTTTTAGTGTTTATTGAAACACTGGCCATAAAAGTTCAAACTTTATGCATAACTTTTGAGTAGTGAATCTTGCCACTTCAGTGAATGAGTACAACAGTTGTTGCTTTAATCAGAAGTATTAAGACTGCTTGAGCAGTACTTAGTTTTAAGTAAATAAATTTCTAAAAGTTAGTTCTTCCTATAGTACTACAATGGTTAATTAATTTTTCTTGTAAATGCGTTGTGTATTTATATGTTGTTATTAAAACTGACATTGTACTAGTGTCTGTACTCACAATTCAGCTTTAAATATCTTAAGCAATACTTGAAAACAATTATAGACAATGGATGTAAAATCTATTGACTTGAGAATCTCTTGTGATTAGTTCTGTACTGTATTCAAATATTGCTGCCACTCTATTTTTGGTAATGAATTAAGACAGTATTTTTCATTATGAATTGAAAATAATTGGACCATGTCATTCTTTCATCTCTCTCTCTCTCTCTCTCTCTCTCTCTCTCTCTCTCTCTCTCTCTCTCTCTCTCTCTCTCTCTCTCTGTGTGTGTGTGTGTGTGTGTGTGTGTGTGTGTGTGTGTGCGCGCGTGTGTGTTTCTACACTGGGTAGAAGACGACAAGGCAAAATTCAATCTTTCACATCATTAGGTGTTGTTTCCTCATATTTCACCTTGTTCTTATTGATTAATGTTTGCCACACTTTTTATGTGTTCATAAGAGAAAGTTCAACAACTTTTCTTCATGTAAGCGACATTTGTACTACAAAACTTCCTTTTCTAAAAAGGAAGTATCACTGTTCTTTGTTTTCTAGTCCATTCAATGGAGATTTTTATATGTTCAAAGTGGTGGCCTATAATTTATTGATTAATTAGTACTTAGGAATTATAAAGTGATATTGATGACATATCAGTTATCCTGGATGAAATAACACATTCTTACCATAGGTGAGTATCTGTACAAAAGATGACCTGATACATAAGACTGATTAGGTTTAGTTTACAAGAATTGTTCTAAATTTTGTAAAATTATATCATTATCTTCTAAATATTGAAGATTTTATTTTATAATTGTGCATGTTGAAATAATATAGTCTCTGTAAAGAATGTGTTTGTAAAATCCAAAGAAATGACCAATAAAATACAATTTCTAAAAATTTAAAGACTGAAGAAAGTTCATATAACTGAATTAACTGAAAATATACCATAAAACTACAATAGGTAATATAAAACTAGATATAAACAATAGTTTGTATCTTGTAATAGTTATAAAGAGTTGACAAAAGCATAAATTGTTGAAGATTAACAAATTTTTGTTTGTCTTTTGTGTTGTAGCATTTAAATCAATTAAGATCATAATGAAATAACAAATACAGTATTCCTTGATCCTGTGGAATGTTCATAGAGATGATGTAATTATTTTTTTTTTTTTTTTCTGTTTCATTTCTTGCAGTAGCTCTTGATTTCAATATTTCGTACAATAAAATACCAGCATTTTAAAAACTATAGTGGTTGAAACTTGTTTAATGCAACACTTGCAGCACTGTCATTGCTGGCCATATAAATGCTTTTCTCTTCCTGTGTGAAACTAAGGGAAATCCAGTGAGTCTCTGCACACTCCTGCAATGTTCATTGTAGCAATTAGTATCAACCATGAGTGAAATTTCATTAAATAAGAAAGCAGTTCTTTAGTTTTGCAGTAGCTGTCCATAGGTCTCAACAGTTCAGATTTGAGAGTAAAAGCTGGATTTGTCCAATATTAAGTGGGAGATCAACAAAGGGAAAGCTTATGTTTATACATAGAGAACTGAAGGCAAATTCAGACAAAATTTTGGACACTTTCTCTGTAACTCAATTGAAAAGCTTTGAACACTGTCAGAGACAGAATTTCTTAAAGGAAGACAGCCTTGATTGAATTATTAGTGCAGAATGATAAATCACTTTAGCTTGAAGAGGACATACATGTGTGCAGATACTATTTTCACTCCCATATTAAGAGACTACATTATTGTTCATCAATAATGCCTAGGACATTGTGATTTCACATCGGAACTGCAAACTTTTTGGTAAAACACTGTTAGAAATAATATCTGTTTATTTATTTTACTTTATTACATCAGTTTTTAACATTAATTTGAAATGCAAAGTTAGTTTTTGGTTTATTTATTTTATTTATTTATTTACTTTTGGTCCTCTGAATCATACATTGTACAGACATGCACATCATGATATAGGACAAGTCAGAATAGGTGATGTGATGGAAGATGATGGAGATGCCATGATGATGCCATGATGGTTACATCATTTGTGGTCTCATGCATTTAATGGGAGTCAGAATGCCTTGAAAGGATAAAATATTACATCTGCCATTTATTTTTAAACTTGTGTGTGCAGTCATGAAAGTTACCAAACTTATAATTTCTTTCAGTTGGTAGCTTTGTTGTAGCAACCAACTGTGTTTATAGTTTTTAATCTGTAAGTTAGTTTTATGAGTGTTGAGGTTCGTTTAGAGTTTATCTTCTCATTACTTTTAGTGCGGAGTATCAGTTTCTAGGATGCCTAAAAATTCATTAGTGTCGGCCGAGGAGACTGAGGCGCTCCAGTCACGGTCTGCACGGCCACTACGGTCGGGGGTTCGAATCCCCTCTCGGGCATGGATATTTGTGCCGTCCTTAGTCTTAATTAGTTCATAAGTTTAGGGACTGATGACCCCATAGTTAAGCCCCATAGACTATACAAACATTTGAACATTTGAATTCATTAGTATTTAAAAAGTGCAATTTATTTATTTATTTATTGTGTGGCATACATGTAGCATTAATATAAAAACAGATAATACTGTTACCAGTTAGAAGTCATAATATCTAAACAAGTACAACTATCTAAATTTTTAATATAAATCCAGGGGCAGTCCTCATGAAATCACTCCAGGTTCCTTGGAAGGCTCACACAGGGCACTCTTCTTTAATAAGCCTGATTGTCTGTTTCAAGGCTCCACAGTCACCTCCTGAAGACTCCACAAAACCCCATTTATGTAGTGAGTCCACACAGCGACCGTGTTCTGTACACATTCCAATTAATTTCACAAAGAGATACCTTTCTACTTCTTTGCCGTTAGTGTCATGATTGTAGTCATAAAACCATTTACGTACCTCAAGGTTTTCATTGGTTTGACATTTCTGCTTCCATAAATCTCTTGCTTTTATTTTATCAAATGGTAGATTTTCAGCTGTTGTCAGTGATGGATGTCTTGAGCGGAGTCTATTTCAATGTGGAGCTAGTATATTATCTTGAATAGGCGAGTCCATGTTCTCCTGAATCTTCTGGAATTCTCAAAGCAGGGCCAAAGTTCTGCGGATATGAGGTGGATATATATTACACAGTACATAGGCGTTAATCTGATGGTACCAGACATAAGGCGCATATTACTAATCAGCTGAACATCTATCAGGTTGGTATTGCAGCTGTTCACCCACACTAGAACACAGTATTCAGCATCTGAAGAAAAACCAGTGCTGTTGACAATATTTGCAGGTTATCTATTGAAGCTCCCCATGTAGAGCCATATAATTTTTTAATGATATTATTCCTTTTCTTATCTTAGCAGCAGTATTTTCAAGGCATGAATGAAAGAGGATGGACAAGAGTGATTCAAAGATATTTTCGAAAAATGTTATGGTTTAGTACGGTTCCATTAACGAGACTTGGAGCTTAGAATGTGCTTGCTTATTGTTTAGGTGGAATGCACAGTCTTCTGTTTTTGTAGTATTAGGCTTCAGTTGCCACTTTTTAAACTACGAACATAGAACGGCTAGATCTTCTGTAAGGACTATTTGTCTGGCTAAGATTCTTTTCACTACTCACAAGAGCAATATTGTTCGCATAACAGAACTTAGTCGATGGAGGAAGATGAGAAATTTACAAGCTAAAAAGAAAAGTTTCATGGTAACTGATTTTGTGTAACTGAGTCTACTTTATCAGTTGTTGACTGCAGTAAAAGTTATCTTGCTTCAGCAGGTGTAAAATGTGAAGGAGAATTACCCACAAGGGCATCAAAAAGAAAGTTACAGTTGAAAATTTGAATCAAAAATATGTTTTAGTGAACTTTTTTGTTTCTCTGAGTGTCTTGAGAGTTGTTCCATTCTTTGTGGAGGTGTTATTGACTTGAACATAGTGAAATAATTTAGCCTTTCCTGCAGAGTTGTTGATGCTGTTTGTGTCACTTACCGAGCGAGGAGGTGCAGTGGTAAGGCACTGGACTCACATTTGGAAGGATGGTGGTTCAAATACACCTCCGGCTATCCAGATTTAGGTTTTCCATGATTTTCTTAAATCACTCCAGGCAAATGCCGGGATGGTACCTTTCAAAAGGGCACGGCCAATTTCCTTCCCCATACTTACCCAAAACTCCAAGCATTAGCTACATTAAATTAGCCGTGCAAATTCTATGTCTTCTACTAATATTTCGACCGCATATCGTCCGGCCATCTTCAGAGTGAGTCCCACGACTGCCGACAAGTTGCCAGGTGCGGCCTTATATACACCATCGCGGGGTCACTGTGCATGCGGGTCTCAGATGCTGGTCGGCGGCAAAGAGGTACACTTAGCACACAGATCTGTATTTACATGTCCTCGTTCGCCGTAAAACTGATGGCACACTAGGACACGCTGTGTATCGCAAACCGCCGCACACTAATCTGTATTTACACGGCAGCAGCTGCCGTCATGCTTCACAAACTGCAGGCATTCTTAAAACATTGGTGCACAGAGCACATTGTATGTCGGATGGCGAGAACTTGGGAAAAGAGCTCACACGCCTCAAGGACATCTTCAAAGCGAATGGATATTCTCAACAACAGATTCGCAGAGCATTCAATGTTAAACCGAGAATGCAAATAGATGACCTGGAGGAAGAAGATAGCGTCAGATCGAGAGCGTTCTTGCCCTACGTTGGTGCTCTTTCTTCAAAGATCGGTAGAATTCTCCAAAAACATCGAGTTAAAGTAATCTTCCGGCAATCTATGAAGATCACAGCATTAGTCGGATCTGTGAAAGATGATCTGTTGCTTAGAAAGTCTGGTGTGTATCAGATACCATGTGGAAATTGCGAATGTTCATATATAGGACAGACAACCCGCACTGTTCACGACAGATGTGTCAAACATCAAAGATACACTCATTTATTACAGCCAGACAAGTCAGCTGTAGCAGAACATTATTTAGATAAAGGGCACTCAATGAATTGCAGTGGTGTGAAGATTTTAACACCTATATCTTCATTTTGGGATGCGATTTTTAAAGAAGCAGTAGAAATTATATCATCTGATAATTTATTAAACAGAGATAATGATTTTAATTTGGACAAGGTGTGGAATCCTGCACTTAATGTAATAAAATTACAGAGATGTCGACAAGGTGTTGCCACCACAACACACATATCGATAACAGAATCGAACTCCTGACTCCTTTCGCCACAGGCGGTGCGTGTGCCGAAATTTATTGGATTACTCCTTACGCCGTGAAAAGTTGAAAATGCACATTAGCTCCATCTCTGATGACCAAGCTGTCGATGGGACGTTAAACCGTAAGCTTCCTTTTCTGATTGTGTACCTTGTGGCAATGAAGTGTTTCTAGACCTAAAAGAAATGGGATTATAATACGTTTAACAGTAATATCAGACTGCTGTATCCCTGCAAGCAATAAACAAAGGACACACTGCTGCTCAAACACTTTGTACTGTAATTAATCTACCTCTGCCACCTTCTAAAATAGATAAATACACTTAAGTTATAGGAGAAACTGTTCAGAACGTAGCATATTTGTCTATGAATCTGCTCCAGTTGAAGCCAAAAATCAAAATGGAGGAAAGCCAGGTATTACAGTTATGTTTTATGGAAGCAGACAAAAAAGGGAACACATCAAAAAAATTTGTTGCTACAGTCACTAGTTGTGTCTATATGTGCATCTTTCTGTGATGAAGGCTGTGGCTGAAAATTAAAAGTTGTGTCAAATGTGTTTGTCTATTCTATGTGCTTCTCTGCAGCTCGGCAATCGTCTTTATGGTGAGTTGCTATCTGTCCTCTACTTTACGAATGAAACCAACATGCTACACAGAGACAGGAACGAGTTGGCAGTCTCACTCGCCTGTTGAGTCATTTGAAGTTGCAATACGACCCATCAGCTTTGACCATTTACATCATATCTGAGTTGAAGATGATAGTTTAAGATTTTTTGTTTAAAAAGTGATCTGTAGCTTCACTCTAATAGTGAGGTGTATGTTAACAGTGTGTTCTCCCCCCCCCCCCACCCCATCCCCCAAGTGAGCACTGAAAGCACGAATTTTTGGGCTGAGACCTGTGATCGATGATATATTCTGTTGCGGTACTCTGTAATTTATGAGGATAATCACAGATTATTTATATCTACAATACATAAGTATTATGATATTATCCCATATGTTTATATTCACTGATAGTGTTTTGCTAGTTGGTATATCTATGTAGTGTATCTTTAGAGACTCAGATATGACATCATTGGTCAAAGCCAACGGGTTGTATCATGGTCTTCAATTACACCCACTTGTTCTATGTTCTAGAATTTACTCTCATTTTGTGGTATCATATGCCACAGATACTGTGCAGATGGCACGATTCCACTACAGGAAGCTGGCAATGGTGATTATGCAGGATACCATGAGGCAGCCGTGAGCAACTGCCAGCTGCCTGAGGAACACACAGCATTTAGGATTCAGCTCCAGAATTAAACCACAGTATTAAGACTCCAGGGTCAACCGTCTTAGACTTTAGATTGGATTAGATTAGATTAGTTTTTCATTCCATAGATCCATGTTGAGGAGATTCTCGTGGATGGGGAACATGTCAAGAAACAAAATTTACAAGTTGAATAATAGATAATACTAATAATATAAATACAGATACATACATTTTCAAGTTTTTTTTAATAGCTAATAATATAATAATACTAATACAGTATGAGTACATGCATCATTAGGTACAATTTAGAAATTCACTAATGGAGTAGGAGGAGTTGGCCACTAGAAAGTCTTTTAGGTTCCTCTTAAACTGTTCTTTATTTGTAGCTAAATTTTTTATACTTGATGGTAAATTATTTAAAATGTATGTTCCTGAGTAGTGGACCCCTTTTTGAACTAAAGTAAGTGCCTTTAAGTCCTTGTATAGATCATTTTTATTCCTAGTATTGTATGTATGAACTGAGCTGTTTGTTGGGAAAAGGGATATATTATTTATGACAAATTTCATTAAGGAATAAATATACTGAGAGGCAATAGTTAATATACTACATTCATAGTCATCTTAGCTGCCATAGTCTTTGTGTCCAAGGGGAGCAGACTCCCTTACCTGTATACCATATAAAGTCATTGAAACAATGATGCTTAAAAGAATAGCATTCACCGTTGATGAAAAGCTTATAGCTTACCAGGCCCAGAAAATCGTATTTCAGTCTACAATTTAACACAGTACATAGAGGATGGTTATGAGAAGAAAATGGTGACAGAAGCACTTTTCATAGACTTATCTGCTGCCTACAGCACAATAAGTCACCATAAACTGCTTATGAAGCTATATAGGCTTACAAATGTTTTCTGGCTGACAAGTACTGTAAAGGCCATGCTCTAAAACAGAAGATTTTATGTCATGTTACAAGGAAAGAAAAGCCACTGGTGAGACCAGAAAAACAGGTTGCCTCAGGGCAGTGTGCTGTCCTCCATTCTGTGTAACATCTATACAAATGATCTGCCAGAGGTAAAAGGTGTAACCTAGTTTATTTATGCGAATGACAAGTTGATTTGTGCCCAGGAAAGAAAGTTGGAAGAGATGGAAAAGGAATTAACATCAGATTTGGAAATATGTGCATGGGATTATGTGAAAACCACCTAAAAATTAAGCCACAGAAAACCCTTACACCTCCAGAACAGGAAGGCAAACTGACAGATGAATGCTGTATGGTGAAATGTCCCATGACTATAGGTTTGAGAGGCACTTCAATTGCCGATACTTTCTGGCAATAAAAAGTACTTCATCAAAAGATCTTAATTAATAAAAATATTTGCATAACTTTGAAGATTTTTTTTGTTTGGCTGGTGTAACAAATAACACTCAAATGGACTGATACTTCTTGTTTTATTGCTGAACTGACATACACAATTTGCCGGCCGCGGTGGCCGAGGTGGCTGAGGCGCTCCAGTCACGGTCAGCACGGCCACTATGGTCGGGGGTTCGAATCCCCCCTCGGGCATGGATATTTGTGCCGTCCTAGTTCGTAAGTAGTTCATAAGTAGTTTGTAAGTTTAGGGACTGATGACCCCGTAGTTAAGTCCCATAAGCTTAACAAACATTTGAACATACACAATTTAATAATCCGAGGCTATCAAAACAAGACTAACTCATTTGGCATGATGCATCTCCATTTATAGGTCTATGAAAATACATCTCATTATTGACACATAGTCATTAATTTCATACAATTAGAACTTTATGAACAGCTAGAATATATTCTGTACAATATGATTAATTGATTATTGAACAGTTTGATAAGTTTCAACATTACAGATGTTAATATCTCATTAGAAATTTAATTATATAATTATAGGTTTTTATATAAATATTGTCTCATTGACTGCTAATGATGAACTTCATAATTATTGTATTATTATTATTCTTTTAATATTAATATGTTTTGTTGTGGTCTTCAGTCCGGAGACTGGTTTGATGCAGCTCTCCACAATACCCTATCCTATGCAAGCCTCTTCAACTCCACATAAGAAAGGCAACCTACATCTGTCTGAATCTGCTTACTGTATCCATCTCTTGGTCTTCCTCTGTGGTTTTTACCCCACACACTTCCCTCCAATGCTAAATTCACAATTCCTTGATGTCTAAGAATGTGTCCTACCAATTGATCCCTTCTTTTAGTCAAGGTATGCCAGAAATTCCTTTTCCCCCCAATTCTGTTCGGTACCTCCTCATCAGTTACATGATCCATCCACCTAATCTTCAGCATTCTTCTGTAGCACCACATTTCAAAAGCCTCTATCTTCTTCCTGTCCGCACTGTTTATCGCCCATGTTTCACTCCCATACAAGGCAACACTCCACACAAATGCCTTCTGAAAGGACTTCCTGAGGCTTAAATCAATACTCGATGTTAACAAATTTCTCTTTTTCATGAATGCTTTTCTACCCATTGCCATTATGCATTTTTTATCCTCTGTACTGCGACCTTCATTTGTTATTTTACTGCCCAAGTAACAAAACTGATCTATCTCCTTTATTGTTTCATCACCTAATCTAATTCCTTCGGCATCACCAGATTTTCTTAAACTGCACTCCATTACCCTAGTTTTGCTCTTGTTAATTTTCATCTTATATCCATCTTGCAGCACACTGTCCATTCCATTCAATTGCTCTTCCAGGTCCTTTGCTGTGTCTGACAGAATTACTATGTCGTCGACAAAACACAATTTTTTTAAATTCTTCAGCCTGAACTTTAATTACTTCTCCAAATTTCTCCTTGCTTCTACCAGCTTTCCCATCCTTCTGTAAATAATATGTGTTAGATTTTTGCAACCATGACTTATTAAATTAATGGTTCCGTAATTTTCACATTTGCCTGCGCCTGCTCTCTTTGGAATGGGGATTATTAATTTTTTTCTTAAAGTCTGAGGTTATATCCCCTGTCTCATACATCTTAAGCACCAGGTGAAATAGTTTTGTCGTGGTTGGCTCTCCCAGAGACTTCAGTATTTCTGAGGGAATTTCTACTCCAGAGACCTTGTTTCGACTTAAGTCTTTAATTGCTCTGTCAAATTCTTCTCTCAGTATAGTATCTCTGATTTCATTCTCATCTGCTTCTTCTCCCCTTCCTACAATATTGCCTCTTAAGTTCATTTCCTTCATAGAGCCCCTCTATATACTCTTTCCACCTTTCAGCTTTCCCTTCTTTGCTGTGAACTGGTTTTCCTCTGTGTTTTTGACATTCATAGAGCTGTTTTTCTTATCTCCAAATATCTCTCTTATTTTCCTGTAGGCTGTATCTACTTTTCTCCTATTTATACATTCTTCTACATCCTTGCATTTGTTTTATAGCCACTCCTGCTTAGACTTTTTCACTCTTGTCAATCTCATTTCTTAGTCGTCTGTACTCCATTTTGCCTGTTTTATTTACTGCATTTTTATATTTTCTCCTTTCATCGATTAAATTTAGTGTGTCCTGTGATATCCAAGGATTTTTTTGTAGGTCTTGCCTTCTTATCTATTTTGTCCTCTGCTGCCTTCACTATTTCATCTCTCAATGTTACCCATTCCTCATCTACTGTTTTATTTTCCCCCGTTCTGTCAATTGTTGCCTAAAGCTCCCTCTGAAATTCCTAAGAACTTCAGGATCCTCCAGTTTCTCCAGGTCCCATCTCCTTATTTTCCTGCAGTTTTTGGCCCTCTTTAGGTTACGGTAGTAACACTAAAAGTGGGCCTTTGTGATCGTCTTTTGACAGCTCAAAATTTAAATGAAAATAATGATTTAACCATTCATCTGACACAAAAATTGAATAACCTCATTGGTAGAGGGGAAAATTCTCTACAACTTTGCTCTATTATTATTATTTTTTTTTCATATTTTGCTTAGTTGCAGATATGTGTGCAAAAATAACGGCAATTTGACGATTTGTCTGTCTGTAAGTAACGTGTTCCGACGTTTTTTGGTCGAACCGTTCAACCGATGGGCACCAAATTTTACAGACATAATTGTTGGCTACCAGAGATCAGAACTTCGCTTTTTCAAATATTTCGGACAAGAAATATGTTAGTAATAAAAAAAAAGACGTTTGTAATGTAATTTAAATTGCAAATAAACAATTCATCTGATGCAAAAATTGAATAACCGAATTTGTAGAGGAGAACATTTTATACAAGTTTGCTCCCTTATGTTTTTTCATGTATCTTATTGTTTGAGAGATATTTGCAAAAATAACAGAGATATGACACCCTCCACTACTGAATGAACGAAAACCAGCAGTTCGGAGATGTCACGTGACATTCCTCACCCAGAACTTGCGTTGTGTATTTGAAGATTTCCTTATTGTAACTTACATGTTGTCATTTCAAAGCAATGTCGCACTAAAGAATTAACAAAGCCACGTCATTCTTCGTATGATAAATGATAATCTAATATCTGCAAATGCCATATTAGCATCAGTTAACAACGGCCATCAATAGTAAGAGATTGAGGAACGCAAATTCTAGTTGTTAGCCATAGCGTTGTGGGCTGTGCGTTAGACAATGACGCTGAAGGTCAGTGGTTCAGAACCTCCCACTACATAATTTTTTCTTTTTCCTAAAACGATTTCAGACACTCTTGTTAATTAATTTTTTATTATTTAGATTACTATTTTGGTCCAAAATGTTTGCAAAAACATATAAAACTACAAATCTAGAGTGGGCCATAAAACACGTCACTGCAATTTTTTCAGTTTCAGCGTACAATTCATGACCAATAAGTTACGGTCAGAGTTTATATCTGCCTTTGGGTATGTCTTACAGTTTAAAATCTGGTTCCGAAATCTATGTCTTCCCAGTGTCTCCTGGTCTCTTCCATGTATACAACCTTCTTTCATGATTCTTAACCCAGGTGTTTGTTGTAACTAAATTATGTTCCGTGCAAAATTCTACCAGGTGGCTTCCTCTTTCATTCCTTTTGCCCAGACCATATTCACCTATTATCTTCCATTCCCCCTCCTTGTCCTATTACTGAATTCCATTCTTCCATAACAATTAAGTTTTCCTCTCCCTTAATTATCTGAATAATTTCCTTTAACTCCTCATATATTTCTTCAATCTCCTCATCATCGGCAGAGCTAGTTGGCATATAAACCTGTACTACTGTGGTCGGTGTTGCCTTCGTATCCATCTTGACTACAATAATGTGACCACTGTGTTGCTCATAGTAGTTTACCCGCATTCTTATTTTCTTATTCATTATCAGACCTACTCCTGTAATACCCCCAACTGATTTTGTATTTATAATCCTGTATTCACCTGACCAGAAATCCTGTTCCTCTTTCCACCAAAATTCACTAATCCACACTATATCCAACTTCAACCTATCCATTTCTCTCTTTAAATTTTCTAGCTTCCCTACTCATTTTAAGGGATCTAACATTCCATGCTCAATCTGTAGAATGCCAGTTTTGTCTTTCCTGATGATCACATCCTCCTGAGTACTCCCTGCCCGGAGATCCGAATGGGGGACTATTTTACTTCCGGAATATTTTACCCGAGAGGATGCCATCATCATATGTTCATACAGTATATTTGCATGTCCTCAGGAAAAGTAACGGCTGTAGTTTCCCCTTGCTTTCAGCCATTCTCAGTAACTGTGTGGCAAAGCCACATTAGCTGATGTTACAAGGCCAGCTCAGTCAATCATCCAGACTGTTGCCCCTGTAACTACTGGAAAGGCTGCTGCCCCTCTTCAGGAACCACACGTTTGTTTGCCCTCTCCACAGATAGCCTTCTGCTGTGGTTGCACCTACGGTACAGCTATCTGTATCATTAAGGCACGCAAGCCACCCCACCTCAGCAATGTCTATGGTTCATGGGAGTGGAAATATTAATATAAGATCAGATAAAATTGACAGTTCCAGCCAATCGGAAAAAAACAGTTTTAATTCCATTTAAAACTGAAAATTAATTAGATTCATTTAGATACATGATCATTTACAGATAATTGTGCAAATTACAACAATACTCAATAAATACATTTCTAGAATGTTCAACCATGACAAATTCTATTTCTGACAAATTGACTCAGTTTTTCTGCAGTACAAAGGTTCTGACGGATATGTTAACGTATTTATTATTGTCTGATGTTTGAAAAATAATTAAAACAACCTTAGTAAACAGGATACATGATATATCCTATGTCATGTTATAAATATATTGCTTTAAGAAAATAGACAGTAAAAGAGAGAGTATTGGATGAATCAATAAAGATGTATCAGGTAATAGAATAGAGGATGGAATCAGACAGTACAGTAGTTGCCTGCTCTAACCATTACATTACAATGGCATGGTATAAATCTTGAACATTGTGCTAATCCAGCTTACCAGGGTGTAAAACTATACAGAAGTCTCACCTTCAGACAACATTGCCAGATGTTGAAGGGTGAGACCAGCCAAAGGAACTGTATCATTCACAAATAGGCAGGATCAACAAAAAGTCCTGCGAACAACTGCTATGAAAATCTGTTTCGCTGCAGGTGAATATGCAGCTCTAATATGGGAAGCCTCATCACACGGATGTTGCATTGAATGAGTAAGTTATAATGTCACTAGTTGCCTGCAACCAACACCAGTTCATAAGAATTTCACATCAGCTGGAATAGTTCCACCAAACAGGTGCAGAGTGGCAGTAGAGAATGAAAAGTTGGACATTAAACCCCAATGTTCAATCACCCAATGACTGCTCCAGGTCTTGAGTCATGAAAGAGTTTTATTCAGAGTATCAAACTATTGAGCATGCAGTATGGACCACGCCAAGTAGATCTATTGAAAGAGTCTGTTCCAATAGGTTTTGATTCCAAGATCGAGGAGGAACTGACATGGTTATGAAAAACCATATGACATGTACAGGTCACTGAATCATCTGAAAACTAGAGTTAGAAGATGCTGAAGCAACTTGGTAATGTGGGAATATTCTACTGAGGTGAACTGTGACTGTGGAGACACTCAGACACTAGAGTAGCGTTACTCAACCTGCGGCCCGCGGATGCTTGTGGCCCACTGAGCTTTTCTGAGTGGCCCAGCAAACTAGTCATCCAGTATTCAGAATTCCGCAATAAAAATCTCTAATGACTGGCTGATAAAAATGGGCGAGATGTGTACAGCGAAATCGAAGCCAGTGCCCTGAATTTAAGCAGCACGTTCTCCACAACACAGGCCCTCTGACTGGAGCACTCGAGTGTTTGTGTGCCCGGTGCTTTCCCCCTCCCCATCCTCCCAGGGTAGTGGCAGTGGCAGTGGCAGTTGGGACAGCGGTAGCAATCGCGTCCTTTTCGCTGCGCTGAAGGATCCATTCTGAATTCTATCGAGTATCACTCTGTTAATCTGTCTTGTTCAGAATGAGCAAAAAAGCTTTGAATATAAGTGTGCCATTTTATATGCTTACTGGGAAGATTTGTATTTGTAATATGCAACTCACCCTAAATATCCATGTGCCACCAGTGCACTGTCACTATGAAAATAAACACTCCATAACACAAGAGGGACCAGGTAAAAATAAATTAATCGGTACTCCCGGAGCACAGGGTCCCGACGGGTGGCCTGCACGACTCTATTGTTGGCCGTAATCGGAAGTAGCTCAACTGCGTCGTACAAACGTTCATCAATGTGAAAAATCGCCACCTCGTCTTTATCGGGTCGGGGCCCATGGGCAGACGGGACAAGGCGTCGGCATTGGCATGGTGTGACGAGGGCCGATAATGAATTTCGTAGTGATAGGCTCTCAAAAACAGAGCCCAACTGAAAATGAAGGCGTTGCGAAGTCCGGTCTGAGAATGCGGACCAAACAGTGCCACCAGGGGTTTGTGATCTGTGATAAGGTGAAATTTAATGCCATAGAGGAAGACATGAAACTTCCAAACAGCGATAATAATCGCCAAAGCCTCTTTCTCAATCTGAGAATAATTACGTTGGGCATCTGACAACATCTTAGACACATAGGCAATGGGCTGCTCGGAACCATCATCCAGTCTGTGGGCCAACACCGCTCCAATCCCATGCTGAGAAGCATCCGTAGCAAGGACTAGCTGTCGGCCTGGTGTAAATGTGCTGAGGCAAGGTGAAGACTTTAACATTGATTTGATGTGTATGAATGCCGCCTCACAAGCAGCAGACCACACAAACGAAACACCTTTCTTTTGAAGTGCGTTGAAAGGATGTGTGACCTCCGCCACTTTAGGAAGAAATTTGGAGTAGTAGCTGCCTTTGCCCAAAAAGAACTGGAGTTCCTGCAAATTTGTAGGACGTGGAAGATGGTCAATCGCCGTAACCAATTCTGACCTAGGGCGGACACCATCTTTTGACACCAGGTGTCCCAAGTACTCAATTTCAGGCTGAAAGAACTGTGATTTTTGAAGATTGCATTTGAGGCCTGTCGCGTGCAATTTCGTGAACAAGAGCCGCAGGTTGTTTAAGTGATATGTGCGGGAGGAACCGGTGCCGATGATATCGTCCAGATAGTTCGCACAGCACGGAATGTCGTCCAATAACTGTTGCAAAAACCGTTTGTAGTGGTACAGCCGGAAAGGAGTATTGAGAACCATGAATTGTTGAGAATCAGAATCTAAGGGAAGCTGGAGGTACCCTTCCGCCAAATCAATTTTTGAAAAACACTCACCGCCCGCCAATTTCGCATAAATGTCGTCCGGGCGGGGAATGGGAAAACAATCTATCACTGACTGCGAGTTAACCGTAGACTTGAAATCACTGCACAACCGAAGGGCTCCTGTGGGTTTCTTTATTATCACCAGAGGTGTCACCCACAAGATAGAGGAAAGTGGTTCGATGATACCCAAGCCGTGCAACCAATCCAACTGGTTCTTAACCGCTGGGCGCAAAGCAAAAGGAATAGGCTGGGCGCGACAAAATTTCGGAACCGCTGTAGGTTTGAGAGTAATGTGTGCCTCGTAACCAATGGCCATTCCCAAACCCGCCGAGAAAAGTGCTCCAAAATCGCGGCAAAGGGAATCCAATTCATTAAACGGTATGGAGTCAGACGCAAGATGAACAGCGTCGTGAACGCTGAAACCAAACGCCGTGAACGCATCCAGGTCAAAAATGTTTTCTGAAGCCGCGCTTGTGACGGCCAAAAACGTGACGGCGCGCACTACATGCTGGTACTCCACCTCAATCATAAACTGACCGAGCACTGGAATCGGCTGTTCACCATAGCAGACCAAACGACGAGAAGTTTTAACAAGAGGCGGCTTCCAAAGTGCCAAATATGTATCCAAATTTACGAGAGAGACAGAGGCCCAGTATCAACTTGAAAACGGAACGGACGATTTTGAATTAGAAGTGTGACATAAATCTTTGAAGAAGTGACCTGCTCCTGTCCAGGTGCGGCCGACCACGTGCATAAGTCCGACAAACAGCCGCCACGTGGCCTTGTTTACGGCAGGACGTGCACCGCGTGCGGTGGAAGGGTCAGTGCCGGCGATCGTGCGCACGAAAACAATCCGGACAAGAGGGAAAATCACGTTGTCGGTATGGAACAGCGGAAGGTAATCGTGAAGAACACGAAGACGAAGAGTAGGGCGAAGAACGACGCCTGTGGGCACGCGAGGACTGTACCGCCGCCACCTCTACCATTTCCTCAAACTGATCCGCTGCCGCCTTAGACACCTCAAAAGCTAGTGCAATAGAAAGAACCTCGTCAAGGGCGGGAGCCTGTAACCGCAAAGCCTCGCGACGCACAGCCCTATCAGGAGCCGAACGGACAACAACGTCGCGAATTAAGGAATCTGCATACGACTGCTGACAATTTGCACACACAAAACCATACTTACGACTCAAACCGCGTAGGTCTGCCACCCAGGACTGATACGACTGACCAGGTTTCTTTTTGCTTTGATGAAAATCCAGCCGGGAAAGCACCACGTGCGTTTGCTACCGATAATAAGAACTAAGCAATTCCGACATACGGGGAAAAAGACAACTCGGCGGGCTCTGGCAGCGGAGCTAGTTTTCGTAGTAAACGAAAAGTATCGGGCTCGATCCACGACAAGAAGAAAGACTTTTGTAAGTCCGGATCCGTTACCTTAAAAGCCGCAAAATGCTGCTGTAGACGCCGCATATAGGAGTCCCAGTCTTCCCTAGACTCTTGGAAAGTCGGAGGAGCGGGGGTTAGGCCTGGGGCGGTGGCGAAGGGCCACAGCAGGTCAAGAAGACGTAATCAACTCCGTAAGCAAAACAAGTTGTTGCTGCTGTTGATCTAACTGCTGCTGCTGCTTTTGCAGTGACTGAAGCAACGCCGGATCCATAACCAGCACAAACAGAAAACACGCGTAAGAACGAAACTCATCGCCAATTTATTGAATACTCATCGACAGTACAACATAAACACAAATACACGGTACGGTGGTGGCAAGTCACGGACACAGTTAATGTTGACATTTGAGACCAGCGAAAGCTACACGTGAACTGAGGCACGCCTCGCACACCACGAGCTCGCGCGGTCGTGGCGGCGCTGCAGGCCCTCAGAGGCGGCGCCATCGTGCGGCGGACTCGGCCTTGGCGCGTTTTTTAGATACCGCGGACAGACGGGATACGGCTTGCGGTGGCGCGCTCCAACAACGGGGTCATCAGTCCCTAATGCTTACAAACTAATTACACTAACTTGGACTAACGTATGCTAAGGACAACACAAACACCCATGCCGAAGGGGCGAATTGAACCTCCGACAGCAAATAGCAGCGTGCACCGCAGCATGGCGCTTCAATACGCACGGCCATTCTGCCGCGGCTACAAATAGTATCACAACATTTCATTATGATAGCACTTAAGCTATATGTACGAAAATTTATATTACGAGGGAGAAACAAGTGGTAGAAACCAACCAGCCTACGCATGCGAAGCAGCGGGCGTAGTCAACATTAATTGTAAATACTTATTGGTGTCATGTCTTTCGAAAGAATAGACATCGCACCAATATGTAAGTAGTATTCACATGCGAGGATGGAGATCTGGGTTGCAGTCTTTATCGCTAATGTGATAAAATCGTTGCACCTCGTGTGGGAATCCCTGATGGTGAACATTGAGGAATGCTGTGGCAGCCCCTGACCGTATAGAGTGCCTGCATAACAGGCAGCCAAGGCGGGCTGCTGAGCTCCCTTTCGTAGGCGCTCACACATAATCCCATAAAAATAAACAGCGGCCAACAGCAGAAGAAACGACGCTGTACGGCGGCACTACATTATGCTCCGCCATGTGACAGTGCCCAGCCAATGACAGCGCAGTAACCGGTTGTAGCCCTCCGCCGATGCCGGCTTCATAAAGCGCATCGACAGTGTGTGGACGCCAGCGCAGACTCAGCCACTGCCGCCGCACTCAGCATAGTTTTCTATTTAGTTTAGCTATTTGCCTTGGCCTGGCGCCACGTGTAATAGTATTGTCTGTTTATTTGATCCACTAATACACTTGTTGTTGTTTGTTACTGCGTGACTATCTGTTTTCTTGCCGTTGTGTTGTTTTACGCCCATAAGGCTCTTTTTATTTAATAAACCGTTGGCAATTTGAGGAGTTCTTATTTTTCCTGCAGATCGCAGGACTTAACAGAATTGGTGACAAGGGTAAAAACTTTGTATTCGTAGTAATACCTCCCTTATAGGAATTTCTTCACTCCTTGACAGAAACTTTACTCCAGATACAGGCGGCGCTCACGGGGTTGTCGCACCACCCTCACCCTCCAGCGTTGCGAGACGTAACTCACAGAGTAGATTCCATTGCCGGAAAATTGAACAATCTGCATATGGCACCGCTGACATTCCCCGCATTTGATAGAGCATTGGAACCACGGCCGAATTATGTAGAGCAACTGGAACAACATTCCCTGGCCCGCCGGTGTCTTGGAGAAAAATCGATGTCGGGCGTTTTTCTTAGCAACAGTCGGTCCCCAGGTGTATTGCTTGATTCAGCAGTTGAACCCCGAGCAATCACCTCGAGATCTCTCGTATGCTGACACAAAACATTGCTTGTCTGAGTACTTTGATGCACAAATACATGTCACCTCTGCTCACCAGGTTTTCTTTTCCTGTAGAAAGTCTCCAGATCAGACATATAGGTAATGGATTATGACACTACAGGGTCTATCTCGTGATTGTAAATTTAGGTGCATCAACGTCGCCTGCAAGCAATCCTATGCTCCTTCATTGATTCACAATATGGTTGTGTTTCATGCTGCTGATGAGGGTCTTCAAACTCAGAGCTTGAGGTTACAGGACCCGTCGCTCGATACCTGTCTGCCGATCATCCGTGCCTTTGAACAGGCTCACCGGCCACCGTCACTGCGCTTTGATCCCACCGTGTTTGCGACTCGCCAGTTCTCTGGCGCCGGGCTGCCGTCTCGTCCAACCGTGGACACAGGCCGTGACTGGCGATCTCCCAAACGCCTTCCTTCTTGTCCAGATTGCTTCTGTAAACACCAACGAGCAGACTGCCCCTACCGGCAGTCTAGGTGCACGGTTTGCCGACAAATGGGACACATTGCCGTTGTTTGCCAGGCTTCACAGAATCACCGCATTGATGCCACAATGCCGGAGGATGGACAGGCGGTTGATGCAGCATTCGCTCAGGACTTGTGAGACCCGCATTACAATGATGGGAAAGTATTTCGGTCATTCCTCACTCTGGAGCTCGGCTCCTCCTCACGCTAGAGCTCGACACTGCGTCCTCTGTGTCTATTGTGGATGGTGCCACATACGAACTGTTAGGCGCTCCACCGTTGTTACCCCTGCACAGTTTCAGCAATCACCATGTACAAATTGGCTGCATTTTCTCGACGCGAGTTGCGTACAACGAACGCGCTTTCACCATTCAGTTTCTGGTGGTGCACTCAGCTGGTGCCTCAAATGTCTTGGGTTTGGACAAATTTAGTCGTCTGGGTCTGTCAGTGCAGGATGAAGTGCAGGCAGTCTCGACGCCCTCCTTCGAGGCCCTACTTGCGCCGTTGATCAAAAACTACGAAACGCTGTTCTCATCTTCCACACCCAGAGTGACAGGATTCAAAGCCCATATCGAGCTGCTTACCACTGCTGTTCCTCGTTTTTTTTTTGTTTTTTTTTTTTTTTTTTTTTTTTTTTTTTTTTTTTTAGGCTAGCCCCGTCCTGTTAGCTTTACGTGACCGTCTCCAGGAGAAGCTGACACGGCTACAGGCAGAATGCATCCTTTCGCCCGTTGCACACAGCCGATGGGCAACGCCTATTGTTTTAGTTGAGAAGCCAAATGGTGCCTTATGCATCTGTGGTGATTTTAAGGTCACAGTCAATTCGTAGGTAGTCATTGATGTGTATCCTGTACCATCAACTGATGATATCCTAGCGCGTCTCTTCGGCTCAACTGTCTTTGCTAAAATTGTTTTGTGTGGTGCTTATTTGCAACTACCATTGGACCAAGAATCACAGCAGATCCTGGTCATCAATGCAATAGAACATACTGTTGGCTTTCCACAGTATGTCTGCCTAGGTGTGTTTGTGTTTGTGTATATGTGTGGGTGTGTGTGTATTTGTTTACCCTCCTTTTTTTCCCCCAAGGTAAGTCTTCTGCCCCGGGATTGGAATGGCTCCTTACCCACTGCCTTAAAACCCTCATCATTTCCTTTTCCCTCTCCTTCCCTTCTGCTTGAACAAGCAGCTAGGCTGTGAAAGCTAGCATTTGTGTGTGTGTGTGTGTGTGTTTTATTTATTTGTGCTACTATCACTACCTGTGCCCCTTTGTCTGGTGAGTAATCTTCATCTATTTTTATATATACAATAAATATTTTATTATACATACTGCTGTTGGTATCTCAGTTCCTTCAGACAAAGATCACCTAAGACAGGTGAGCCACTCTGAATTCCCCCCCCCCCCTACCCCCCTGCCAATAGCAAGGAGAATGCCATCAGAAATGTTGGTTATCAAAAAATAAAGTATAAGGAAAACCGAGTAAACCAAGGACTCTACAACTCTCCCAGATGCACTTCGGTATTTCATGGTATCCTGTACAGAAAAAGGTAAAAATTTTCCACAGCTAATCTGTTTATCATGCAAAAAGGAGTTAATGCAATTGTAGGCCCAGTGAAGTCTTGCTGGTGGGACGGACAGTGTCTTTCCCCAAAGACTACTAAAAGACATGCTTCTTCATAGCTACCCTGTACAAGTGGAGGCTCATCATTCTTTAAATTCTTCCAGTAACTTGCCTTATGGTATGACCCAAGATGAAATTAAAGACTACCTTTCAGATCAGGAAGTCACAGCAGTGCATCATGAGATTAACAAGGTCAACAATGAATTAGTAGCAATCAATACCCTTTTCCTAACCTTTGATTGTAAGGTGCTTCCACCAAAGGTCAATGCTGATTATGAGGTCCAAACCCTGCAAGTTGCTTCCAGAGTCAACATTTCACTCACATTTTTCAGTTGGGGAGAAACACTGCCAAATGTGTCCTTTCTGGCAGGGATGCCCATGAGGATGATTGTCGAGCCCCTTCCTTCACTGCATCAACTGCATGGGTAACCATCAGTGGTGGCTGGTGTTTCAGATGACTGGGGGTTCACTTCTTTCAATGCCGGACCTTGATAGTGACGCCCCCCCCCCCCCCACTCTGCATCCAAAGAGACAATTTGGTGCTCCTCTGCGAGTGGCACAAAGCGCCCCGGTTCCTCCCGTTCCGCTTTAGATATATTTTCGTAACAAGATCTGCAGAATGTCTTGCTTCAACCTAAGCTGAGGTGTTGGCCTACCAAGTTTCTTTATTTCACACGTCTCTTCCTAGCTTAAAGCTGAGTTATTTGTTCTAAAAGATATTGAACATTGTTCATTTTTCTTTGATAATAAACACCAACTCACTCACACTTTTTCAAACAGTTAAATATTTATATCAACAATAATACATTTCTTGAGACAACATTGTCTCGTTATACCAAAGGTATTTAATTCAATGCTTCTCCTTATGTTTAACAGTTTATGTTTAAATAGTTTATGTAGGCCTAACTACGCTTTTTTGTTTTCATTTAATGTCAATCATATTGTATAAAACCTTTTGTAAATACCTCATGTGTTGCATGGACATGCTTAAAGATGAATAAATAAATTAAAAATATTTGTTACAATAAATGTCATTTACCCTCAAAACTGCGACACATTTGCCTAAACGTCCAAAGATATGTGGCAAGTAACAACACAAAAGTCATTGTTGTTCCCGTATCTGTTAAAAAGAAGATTTTTTTTTTTTTTTAATTGCTTGCAGTCGGTCTTGAAACCTCTCGCGTCGAATAGCTAATTGACAGCACAATTTTCATTTACGATTACGCTCTCTGTCTAACACACAAGCAGTTTCGTAATAATGCCAGGCGATGTAGAAAAACCAGTGTTGCCATGTCTACTTATTTAGAAGGAGGTCTTTTTTGTGGGGCTTCTACTTTCGGCTGCTTACAAAAATACAAAATCTCTTTTTTTCATATCCGTGAAAATCTACTTAATTAGCAAGTGTTATTCGCAGTCGATATGGAATGAATGAAAACTAGCTTAATTCCCCGCTGCTTCGCACGCGTAGACTGGATGGTCTGCAGTAGTTGTTTCTACTTCTAAATATACATTTTCATAGATTTAGCTTTAAAAATGCTTTCCTAATCAAGTATTTTGATACAACTTGCCACCCCGTATTGCAAAACTGATGACAGAATTCAAAACATCCCGAAACATTTTTTTAATCCTAACCATGGTTTTAAATCCAAATTTTCGCATTTCTTTCATCAAAATAGTCTTTCGAAGTATTATATTTATTGCTTCAAAATTGCCTTAATAGCAATGTATTAAAAAAAAAAAAAAAAAAAAAAAAAAAAAAAAAAAAAAAAAAAAAAGTGCATCCCCTATTTCACTCCGTAGGGATGGGAATATCGAAAAATCGGCGGTGCCTACAGTGGAAGATAACCAACGTCTAAAAATTTCCAAGTTTCTATAGTCTGTAGATTCACTTTTCAGCACCGTTTTCTGTCTTTTAGAAACGGATCGAGAATGCGAAATTCCCTTCTTATGCTTTGGCATCTTTCTTGTTAGTTTTACTTTTCAAAACTGCAATATGCACTTATTTTTCTTTATTCGTACACTTGTTGCAGAAAAACAACTGAAGAATGTGCATCACCTTTCGCTATATATAACCTATTTATTATTATTGTGTCAAAAGTCATCGCTGGTCTTCAGTCGGATTTTATACAAGCTAACGAATTTCAACTACTATATCTTTCAACCTCTTATAGCTATCGACACGAAACTGCTATGGTGTACGACAGGAGACTTTGTTCAGCAACAACACAGAGAGGTCGATCGCCTCCATTGTGTCGTTTTTGCTGAAGAGCAAATTATTGACACCCACACGTAGAATTTTATATAAGTCGGTAACTTTCAACTCCCATATCTTCCACCCCCTTATCGTTATCAACCCTCTACCATCATAGTGCACAATGGAGACTAATTCCTACTAGCACATAAAAACACTATTCGTTTTCGATGTGTAGTTTTGGTTGCAGAGTGAAAAATATGCACAAACACCTCAATTCTTATACATATTAAGATAAGATGAATTGCCAACAGCCGTAATTTTGCGTATTTTATTTAGCAACTTGTTTCGGTCCTCATTATCACCACCAATAGGCTCCTTAAAGAATAGAAGTGGACCGACCATCCAACTGTTATTTTATACGTGAAGGGCCTGAATATGAAATACCAAATGGATCACTCGATTGTTTTAGGGCCTGCTGATGGTGGTAATGAGGCTGCTGGCAAATCATTTCGTACAATTCATCGACCATCCTTTGCCCCACTATTCCACGTTGACATGGTGTAATTACAGAAAAAAATTATTTCTTCAACATGATAGATAAGCTTTAAATAAATAACATTCAGGTAAATGTCAGGGCAATTTGAGAAAAAACTGGAATATTTCCTTAATTATTTATTTATTTCTTAGTCGTCATGCTTGATATCTCTTCAGCATTTCCATTCGAAATTCTATTTTTTTTTTCTCCTTATTTTTACGATTCGCGTCTACTTCTTTCCGTGGAACCAGGTTGGCAACGCTGAGAAAAACTGCTGACAAACTTCAAAAGAAAGCGAATAGGAAAAGGGCGGGTGCTAAGCGCTTTTGTACGGCAGTTGACTACAGAAAGCTCGTTGAACGATTTTGAATACTAAACACAAAGTCTTCAAGACACTTTGGAGAAGAATACTTCATTTGTTAATGCTATACACGATGTTCTCAGTGACGATGAATATGACGCAGACGTGTCGAGCTGTGTGGAATATATATATAAATTAAACGCTCTGTACATAAGGCTACAGTAGCAATCAATTGCAAGCTTTCAGCCTGAACATAGCAAACCAGAACCAAGTCACCTACAGTTCCCATACTATTTGGCCACGATAACTTGACGAGTTTGCTGGTGCTGCCACAAGCAGCGAATGTCGGCACTAGTTGAAAGTTATTCATTTATTTACAAGTGCTGCCAACGTTACAATGATCCATCAAGCTTAAGATTACTGTACACATTGTTAGAGTAACGGTTCCAGCACTGCAGCAAGCAGCCATCCCCTCACCCTTCACTCCCCGCTGCAGCCGTAATGGAGCTCCCAGGAACCACAGCGCAAATCGTCAAGTTATCGTGGCCAAATAGTACACCCCACTGTAGGCAATACACTCTGTCAAGCTACCTGCCATTAAGTTGTTGTTATTTTGAGCTGACCAAACAGCTAGGGCATCAGTCCTCCTCCCATTAAGCTTGAACCATTTTGTGGAGATGTCGAAATGTGGTCCCGCTTCCGGGAACTATTTGAATCAACTATTGACAATGACCCATCGCTTTCTACAGATAATACACGTGTTTTTCTTCGAGGGTATCTGTCAGGGGAACTGAAGTTGTTAGTAGATGGAATACCTATTACGGCTAACGTATACGAGGAAACAGAAAATTTTATTGAATCGATATGGAGATAACAACCGCATTGTAGGCTACAGGTGCACCACGATTATTTGGATGCGCTAGAAGCCAGTAAAATCTGAGACGCATGAAACACTGAAGTGTACAGTCTTAGAATGTTACCAGGGGCACCGACTCCGTGGGTGCAGCACCCCCCAAGAATTTTTTGCGGGTGCTGAGCACCCACATAAAATTGAGGTGGAAAATAAAATGGTATAAATTAAAAAAAAATCGGGAAAAATCAAAATCTACCTTGTGACTCAAGAGGCAATGCAAAACGTGACCATAGCGAGAGACGATATTTCATACGTGAAAGAAATGATTAGTTTTGAACGTGGGTCTCCAAGCGAGTAGTAATGAGAGTCCGTGTTTTGCCACTATGCAAGCTTTATTCATTCTGAAGCACATGGGTCCTTTCGTCCTTTCAGGTGTACGTATTTATGAACATTCAATTGTGTTCTTTCAGGAATTTAGCTTGAAGAATCTGATGCTGATGCTAAAGTTAATCGTTTTTCATTTATCTTTGTCACTTCCAAGTTATTAAAATTATAAATTCAGTTGAAATTTATAATACGAGGTGAATTCAAGTTCTAAGGCCTCCGATTTTTTTCTCTAGGGACTGGAAAGAGATAGAAACAAGCGCATTGTTTTAAAATAAGGCCGCGTTCATTGTCAATACGTCCCAGAGATGGCAGCACTGTACGGCAGATGGAATTTTACCGCCAGCGGCGAGAGTGAGAACTGTTTTAGATACTTAAAATGGCGACGTTTTCCTTACTTGAACAGCGTGTAATCATTCGTTTTCTGAATTTGTGTGGTGTGACACCAATTGAAATTCATCGACAGTTGAACGAGACAGGTAGTAATGGAGTTATGGATGTGTCGAAAGTGCGTTCGTCGGTGCGACAGTTTAATGAAGGCAGAACATCATGTGACAACAAACCGAAACAACCTCGGGCTCGCCCAAGTCGGTCTGACGACATGCTCGAGAAAGTGGAGAGAATTGTTTTGGGGGATCGCCTCCAGAGTTGGCATTTCTGTGGGTTCTGTGCACACAATCCTGCATGACGACCTGAAAATGCAAAAAGTGTCATCCAGGTGGGTGCCACGAATGCTGACGGACGACCACAAGGCTGCCCGTGTGGCATGTTGCCAAGCAATGTTGACGCGCAGGAACAGCATGAATGGGACTTTCTTTTCGCCGGTTGTGACAATGGATGAGACGTGGATGCTATTTTTCAACCCAGAAACAAAGCGCCAGTCAGCTCAATGGAAGCACACAGATTCATCGCCACCAAAATCATTTCGGGTAACTGCCAGTGCTGAAAAAATGATGATGTCCATGTTCTGGACAGCGAGGGCGTAATCCTTACCCATTGCGTTCCAAAGAGCACTATGGTAACAGGTGCATCATACGAAAATGTTTTGAAGAACAAATTCCTTCCTGCACTGCAACAAAATCGTCCGGGAAGGGCTGTGCGTGTGCTGTTTGACCAAGACAACGCACCTGCACATCGAGCTAACGTTACGCAACAGTTTCTTCGTGATAACAACTTTGAAGTGATTTCTTATGCTCCGTACTCACCTGACCTGGCTCCTAGTGACTTTTGGCTTTTTCCATCAATGAAAGACACTCTCCGTGGCCACACATTCACCAGACGTGCTGCTATTGCCTCAGCGATTTTCCAGTGGTCAAAACAGACTCCTAAAGAAGTCTTCGCCGATGCCATGGAATCATGGCGCCAGCGTTGTGAAAAATGTGTACGTCTGCAGGGCGCTTATGTCGAGAAGTAACGCCAGTCTCATCAATTTCGGGTGAGTAGTTAGTTAGGGAAAAAAAAAATCGGAGGCCTTAGAACTTGAATGCACCTCGTACTTTTCTCTCAAGCTTAAAAAAAAACCTTGGACTATATCAATACTGCCAGAGATGTCATGAAATTAACTCGAAGTTATGAAAGTTTCGATGAAGTATGCAGCTCTTGCTTGGAACTGACGAAAAAAAATGATGTCGGACTTCAAAATCTCAAAATATTTCAAAGATTTCTTTAAACCTTGCTGACAGTGTTCTACGAAACGCTTTTGTCAGAAAGAATAACTTCGCACAAAACCTGTTAGATTAGTGTACAGTGAAAAATTATTTCATTGGTCGTGTAGAAGTTTTGGGGTATTACTTATATCGAAATATCCACTTCGGCCAATTAGATCGCTTTATTGTAGTGTCCTAATGCAGCCATGCTTTCCTTTTCTTCCTCCTCCTTCTTTCTTCTATCTTTAAAAGGCCAGACGGCTGCCTATTTATTTTTATCAAGTACTGCTCATTCAAAAATGCATGAACATGATTTTCCGGAGCGTTGGTTTCCAACATTTGTGAACCGTGATATAGAGCACACAGACTGATTTTCTTTTGAAAATCAGTCTGTGTGCTCTGAATGTAACCGTCGTATTCAAGCACTGCGTACCGTAGGAGAAGATTCCTAACATACGCCAAGTTTCTTACACCGAAAATTCTACGATCATCTCCTGCGATATGTATCATAAATGGTTTATTCTTGCTAGAAGAACCGAAATATCGGAAACAGATGTACTGAAAATTTTAGAGGAAGTAAATGAAATTTTATTGTCGTTTAGCTGTTACAGCACAAAGTCAACTTACAAATATATAGAAATATACAGCATATATAGAAAATTACTTAATATAAATTAAAAATCGATTGGTCACTATAGGTTTTCCATAAAATAAAATATATAAAATAGTATAATTTGAAACATTGCATTATAAATGACTCCATTAAAGAAATTAAGGTTCACTCTCCTAACAGGTACCACTGTGATATTCTGTCGTTATGGTCTTCAGTCCGGAGACTGGTTTGATGCAGCTCTCCACCCTACTCTATCCTGAGCAAGCCTTTTCATCTCCTCATAAGAACGGCAACCCACATCCACTTGAATCTGCTTACTATACGTGTCTCTTGGTCTCCCTCTGCGATTTTTACCCCACACACTTCCCTTCAACGATAAATTTACGATTCCCCGATGTCTAAGAATGTGTCCTACCAAGCAATCCCTTCTTTTAGTCAGGGTATGCCAAAAATTTCTTTTCTCACCAATTCTGTTCAGTACCTCTTCATTAGTTATGCGATCTACCCACCTAATCTTCAGCATTCTTCTGTAGCACCACATTTCAAAAGCCTCTATTCTCTTCCTGTCCGCACTGCTTATCGTCCATGTTTCACTCCCGTACAAGGCAACACTCCACACAAATGCCTTCAGAAAAGACTTCCTTACACTTAAATTAATGTTCGATGTTAGCAAATTTCTCTTTTTCAAAAATGCTTTTCTTCCCATTGCTATTCTGCATTTTATATCCTCTGTACTGCGATCATCACATGTTAGTTTACTACCAAAGTAACAAAACTCATCTACCACCTTCATTGTTTCGTTACGTAATCTAATTCCTACAGTATCTCCTGATTTTCTAAGACCGCATTCCATTATTTTTGTTTTGCTCTTGTTAATGTTCATTTTATACGCTCTCTTCAACACACTGTCCATTCCATTCAACTGCTCTTCCGGGTACTTTGCTGTCTCTGACAGAATTACAATGTCATCAGCAAAACGCAATGTTTTTATTTCTTCCCCCTGAATTTTAATCCCAATTCCAAATTTTTCCTTGCTTTCCTTCACCACCTGCTCGATGTACAAATTGAATAACATTGGAGAAACGCTACAACCCTGTCTTACTGCCTTCCCAACTGATGCTTCCGTTTCATGCCCTTCGAGTCTAATAACTGTGGTCTGGCTTTTGTACAAGTTGTAAATAACTCTCCTTTCCCTGTATTTTACCCCTGCTGACTTCAGGATTTGAAAGAGTGTATTCCAGTCAACATTGTCAAACGCTTTCTCCAAATCTACAAAAGCTAAAAATGTAGGTTTGCCTTTCCTTAATCTATCTTCTAAGATAAGACGTAATGTGAGTATTGCCTCCCGGGTTCCAATGTTCCTCCTGAATCCAAACTGATCTTCCCCGAGGTCAGCTTCTACCAAAAATTCATTGAGTAGCAAGGATTTGCAGCTAACCAACAGTACAGTTTGCGTTTAAATAAATCAAATGGAGCTTCTACCCATTCTAGTGGCAGTTTGTTAAATATCTTCATACGCACCACTTCATAGCTGTTCAGTCATTTGGATAACCTGTAGTAAGGTATGTCAAGATGGCTACTATTTCTAGTTCTATGAGGGTGTATATCCCTTCTACGCTGGTATTCTGATAAGTTGTTCTTTACATGCAGTAAAGCAGTATAAATGTACAAGTTTATAACAGTTAATATTTTTAAGTCGATAACAGTGGTTTGCAGTGGGCAACTTTATCGGAGTTTGTAATTATTCTAATTACTTTCTTCTGAAGTACTAAAATGTCCCATATTAAAAGCCCATAGGAAATAATACTTCGAAAAAAAGCAAAGTAGACCGATCTTACATAAGTCACAGGTATATGATGTTTTTAAATTTATTAGCAAGTACACCAACTCTAGACAGCCTTGCACTAATATATTTAATGTGTGGCTCCCAAGACAATTTACTATCTATAACAATACCTAAGAACTTAACACTATCTATGAAGTCTTCTACTGGCAAATCTCTTAAACTAAATACAATCTTTTGAGTTTTGCTCTCGTTAAGCAGAAACCCATTAGCTCGAAACCAGACTGATGCCTGCGATAGTGTGTCATTTGTCACAGTTTGAAGCATTTCAAAGTCTGAGCTGATATTGAAAAAAGTGGTATCATCAGCATAGAGAATGGAGACAGTATTTATGTAAGATGGTAAACCATTTATCATAACAATAAATAGCAGAGGTCATAAAACTGAACCTTGTGGCAAAAAAGATTCAAACCATAATAAGCAAGTTTATTGATAAGTGAAATATGCTCCATACAATCGAAGGCTTTGCTAAGATCCCAAAAGGTAGCCTGAGCAAAATTTTTTTTTCGCAGTTATTACGCACATTTTAATCAGAGTTAATGCCATGAACAGTAGATTTGCCCTTCCTAAAGCCAAACTGTACAGCAGAAATAGTGTTATTACATCACACAACTCGTTGTAGATGATGGATTCTAAAACTTCAATTAAAATAGGTGTCAGAGATATTGGGCGATAGTTAGATGGGCAATTTCTGTAGTTCAAGGTGCTCTTACCGTACCAAAAATTCGTGCAGAACAGCTGCCAGCTTCCAACTTCACGCCCACTGCAGCATTTCACAAAAATTTAAAATAAGATAAAAGCTCTAGGAAAATTAAACGAGAAGTACAACCATATTGTATAGTTTGCAAAGCTCGCACTCACTGGGCTCAAGACTGTAATATAGTGACGGACACCCAACCGCGTATTGATACATTAAAGCAACATAATCGTTGTTTTATGTGCTTAAACCGAGCTCATAATGTAGAAACCTGTAGTAAGAAGGGGAAGATTTTGTGTTCTACGTGCATGGAACGTTACCATAAAGCGATTTGTACTGACACTACTACTTCATCTTCTCTGCAAGTTACCACTACTTCTGTAGGGAAAATCGACGTAAATTCAGCAGACATCTCGAGTTTGGGTCAGTGGACCAACAGGTTTAAGCAGACTCACTCGCTGCGTTCTGGATAGTGGTAGTCAGTCAAGTTTCCTTTCCAAGTTTCGCATTGATGAACTACATTAAAAAAAAAACAATGTGTCTTAGAATTCACTGTAAAAGAGAAATGGAAAAATTCCACTATGTATCTGACTGCATCTGAAAGCACGCACTCATTTTCTTCGCTCCCAACTGTTCCATGCGAAATAAAATAACAAGAAAAGTGTGCACTCGAGAACGTCAGTTAGCGGACCCAAAGGTTGGCCCAGAAGATTTTCCTATTGAGATCCTTATCGGAGAAGATTACTATTGGAAAATCGTTTATGATTTCCATACGATTCGATTAACACCATCCATTACACTGGTACCTTCAACTTTTTATTTATTTATTATTTGTCCCATAAATCAAATTAGTACAATGTTTTGTACAGTTGTTATGGGATAAGTCAGTACAGTGATACAGCTTACACTTTACAGTTTCAAGTAGTGTCAATATTACACAACGTAATTCTTGAGATAATTAAAAGTTAATTACATGAGAGGATCAAGATACATCATATTACTTAATCTAATCAACCGAATTACAAGATGTGAATCGGAACACGTTATCAGTATGGTTTTACATATTTAAATCCGGTACTACAATCTGTTGTTTTACAGATACTTACAGGATGTTCATGTGGTAAGTTCAAGAGATTGCTGTTTAGCCTTTTTAAGACATATTTAACTCCATTTATTCCTGAACTGAATAAAAACAGTATTTTATTAGAAGGAATTTCACTGATTGTTTAAATTTATTTATTTCATGGATTTGTAATGCTGCTTTCGTATGAAAACGGGTGTTGTGTATTAAAGTTGAGGTTGGGGATCGCTAATGAAATTTTACCAGATAGTGAAATATTTCAAATGAAAATACTGATCAATTTTGAAAAGGAAGGGACAATTTAAACAAAATCATTGAATTCCGCCATTAAATGGTAGCGGTCGTGATATTTGTAGCAAATACAACACCAAAATGCAACATTACGGAAAAAGTCGGCGGAATCTAAATTTTACCTTATTCAAACCTTTGAGTAATATTTCTGCCATTTTCTGCTGTGATTATGGAAGAGATAACTGGAATATTACTTCGATAAATTGATGCTGGGATTGTTCGTTTCGTTTGCTATTGTTCTATGACCGTGCTGTCGCCAAAAATTGCAAAATTATCGGACCTCATAAACATCGCGAAGATTTTCCTGCAAGCATTGAAATGCATTAAACAATTCATAGTCACGAAATAAAGTTGCACGTAGAATGTTCTAGCACAATCGCGAAGGGAACTGCAATAATACCCAAGCATCACTTTATGAAGTCATGGGTATGCTGAAAATAAATAACTTTAAAATTAGTGAGAATGGAGAAAGGATTGTAAATAAGTAAAATCTTTCAAATTAACTGTGTGGTTTATTGAAATCAGTAAAATAAGAACTAAGCTCACACTTACAATGGTTACGCAGAATCCATGGCTGGAAGACGTTCTAATACATCGAGGAGAATACAGTAAGTCCCGAGCAGTTTCGCTCTCTCCCTTCAGCTTGTTACAAAATAGTTGAACGTGAGAAATATCAAATGTATATCGATACGCTGACAGAGAGAGAGAGAGCGGAAGTCAGCGAGAAGCGTCGCACAAGTTATTTTGATATATATATTCATTAATGTATTACTATAGATTTCTTTTAAATTTGTTGGAATGTGATTAAAAAATAATTGTATTTCTCTTCCATATATTTAACTCCATTACTAAATAATTTTATTGAATGAGAGGGCACTCTTAAAGCCGGCCGCGGTGGCCGAGGTGACTGAGGCGCTCCAGTCACGGTCAGCACGGCCACTACGGTCGGGGTTCGAATCCCCCCTCGGGCATGGATATTTGTGCCGTCCTAGTTCGTAAGTAGTTCATAAGTAGTTTGTAAGTTTAGGGACTGATTACCCCGTAGTCAAGTCCCATAAGCTTTACAAACATTTGAACATTTTGGTACTCTTAAGGAGGTTTGGGATCTAGTGTCATAGTGGTGGTAGTCCATAATTTTGTCCAGTTTGTTGACTCTGGGTTGACTATGGGTTGGATTCGTAGTGGGTGCAAGTCAAATACCATGGCAAAAACTATGATAACAAACTACGTTAGTTTAGAAACAATGACGTCAACAGACGTTACTCTAAGGCGTTTTTGGAAATTAGAAACAATGTGGATCACAGAGGACCAAAAAATGACTCAGAATCCGAAGGAATTGGCTTTGTTGCAAGATTTCTCAAAAATCTTATTGCGTTGAAGACAATAGGGGAGTGGTTTCTTTACCTAGAAAACCCAACATTATTGTGCCTAATAATTTATCACAAACAGGGAATTGATTTATTTCGCTGGAGAAAAAGATTACGAAGGATAATTACCTGAAACACATTTATGAGATGCAAATGATAGACCATGTAAGAAAGGGACATGTAGAGGTAACCCCTCTTGCTCAAACATCGAGTGACACATTTTATTTGCCACATCATGCATTAAAGAAAGAAAAGTTAGGTGGTATCAAGTGGAGGATTGTATTTGATGGTTCTTCCCACGAAAAAACTGTACAATCACTGAATGACTCTTTGGAAATTGGCCGTAATTTACTTCCAGACATTCTTTAAATATTATTGAGATTCCGCTTATATCCAGTTGCTTTAATTGCCGATATTAAACAAGCTCTTCTACAGTTAGTTCTTCATAGAAAAGACCGAAGTCTAACAAAGAAACTACATTACAACGGATGAAAGGATTACATACCTCTCCATCCGAAAACCTTTCGGGGTAACCTGCAGCACTTTCTTCTTGCAGCCACACTGAAAGAACTTGCTACATTGCACAAAAGGAATTATCCTCGAGCTGCTTTACTTGTTCAAAATAACGTGTACATGGATGACTTTGTAACAGGTGCTGAAGATGACAGTAAAAAACTGTGGAAATCAGAAAGTGTCCTAAACATTACAGGTACAGAGGTTCTAGGAATCCACTGGGAGACGCGGTCAGATATGTTCAGTGTTATTTACATTAATTCCATACATTAGCGAGAAGTTCTAGAAGCACTGCGAGAATCTATAACTCACTGCGTTTGTTATTACCTGTGTCCCTCACTGCAAAGTAATTTGAATGGGATGAGCTTTTACTTCCTGATCTGGGCAAACTCTGGCAAATGTGGGTATCAACATCATGTTTGTACATAAACGTCCATTGTGGGGTTGGTGTTTCTGAAGAGACAAAATCAGAAATACATGTCGTTCCTGACACATCAGAAAAGGCACATCGAGCAGTGCTTTGTCTACGATGCAGCACTTCAAGCATGACATCAATCCATTTAGTTTGCAGTAAAAACAGTTCAGCCCCTATCAAGAAAATACCTCTTCCAATACTGGAACTTCTAGCAACACTTCTTGCGTCGAATCAACTTCATTATTTCTGTAAGGTTACATACAATGATGCAAGTAACACAACACTCTGAACTGATTCAGCTGTAGCCTTAGTATGGATAACAACATGACCCAAATCGTCTGAAGACCTTTGTTTCAAACCGTGTTATGGAAATAAAAAGATTAACAAATCCATCACTGTGGAGACACTGCCCTGGTGATCAAAACCTAGCTAATCTACTCTTCAGGGGTTCCACAGCAGATAAACTTCAAGATTCCACTGTATGGTTCCAGGGGCGTGCTTGGTTACAAAGAAGAGAATGCACTGGCCCAAATTATACAGAAAAAAGACATTTCCTTGCCAGAAAGAAAGAAAGAAACAAACCAAGTCTTCATAGTAAAAACAAGACCGCCTATTTTAACTACCACAAACTGTTAAGAGTCACAGGATGGATTATTCGTTTTAACCAGCAGTTAATGAAACTAAATAAGGCATTAAGAGATCTCACAGCAACAGAATTGCATGAAGCATGTACACTTATTGGATTAAGTTTGTCCAGCAACAACATTCTGCAGCTGAACTGCATGCTCTGCATAACCAAGTTACCTCTGTCACGAAATACTAAAATAGCTTGTTTTAGTCCATTCTTGAATGATGGCCTTATTAGTCTTGGCGGACGTTTACAATTCGGGAAATTAACAAGAGAACCACGCCACCCAATTTAATATGGCAGACTCACATTCGTCTGATCCATCTTGTAGTAAACAGAGTGTTATCTGAGCTTAGGACAGAATTATGGATTCTTAGAGCTCGACAGGCAATGAAACGTGTTCTCCACTGTTGTCTATCCTGCAAGATCGACAAATACAGGCTCCATTACCCACTGAACGGGTCTCACCATTGAAACCATTTGAAATGAAAGTCATCGATTTTGCTGGTCAATTATACATCAGACAAAGACATATAACAAAGAAAGCATATATTGCTCTATTCACTTGTACAACAACAGGTTGGAATTATGGTCAGATATGTCAACTGACAGATTTCTTCAAGCACTACAAAGGTTGATGGGAAGACGAGGAGTGCCTAGAACAATTTATACCGAGAACGCTACTTACCTTCCATTCCACCCACACAGAGCTAAAGGAACTCTGGCAGGCTATCATAGCCAGAAAAACGCCCAAGTACCTTGCTCAGCAATCTATAACATGAAGATTCATTACTCCACATGCGCCTTGGTGAGGACGATTATGGGAACAGGTGGTGGGGTCACTCAAACATTGCCTGAGAAAGGTTTTAGTACAGTCTCAGTTGGACAAAGAAAATCTCAGCATAATCATGGTCAGCATAGAAGCAGCACTAAATTCAAGACCAATTACATAAGGAGAAAGAAACACTGAGCCTCCGACACCTGCACATTTTCTTGTAGGTGAGCGACTCACAACATTGTCCACAGGTCTAGAACGACCAGCCAGAATGGATTTGTCCAAGGAGTTCCAATGGCAGCAACATACAGCACTTCTGGAACAGGTGGAAGAAATAGTATCTGATCCCAATCAAAAACTTCCATGAAACTCATGAACCTAGAACAGTTTCTGGAAGACTACATTTGGGTGATGTACTTTTACAGAAAGATGTTCGTCTATGCCACTTGTGTAAGAAGGCGATGAAAGATCTTAATTAAGGAGGAGGTGGAAAGTTACGAATTGTCACTTTACGAACTTTGGAGGGGGCCATAATCTCAAAGCCTGTTCAACTGCTCATTCCTCTTGAAGTTGACCAGGGTAGGGAGAATGTTGCAAGTTGACTTTTGCGATTTTATAAATTTTGATATATCTGTGTTCCATGACTTATGTATTCCATTATGTATATTATTCTCTAAGGAATAAACTGTTGTTATAATATCTTTCCCCATTCCTTCTTCTCGGTCCTGTCATTCTTTCATTTGTTGATACAACAAAATTCTTGGGACTCATGTTTGACAGGAAACTTTGTTAGCCCTCCAAGTCTCTTACCTTGCTCACTGTACCATATCACTTGTCCGTTCAAAAATGGTCTATGGATGTATCGTCTATTCACATGCACGATGGCCCATTTTACGTCATCTCGACAGGATCCACTATCATACGATCCATTTAACCATAACAGCTTTTTATACCAGTCCTGTTGAGAGCCTTTATGCAGAAGCTGCCGAATTGCTATTGTCCTATTGGAGGGAAGTCCTCCTCATTCGTTGCACAAGGCATTTCTCGTCTACGTGCTGTCACCCATCATATGCTGCCTTTTTTTATGATTCCCTTGACTGGCAGTATGCAGTTTAGTCCATTTTCTCTGTTACCTCCGGGCTTCACTTTCAGATGCTGCTTTGACAGGTTGGCTTTACTTTCTGTTTCACATTCTCAACAGGTGCGAGTTCTACACCACCCTGGCTGTGACCCAAGGTCCGTGTTAATCTTTTACTTCATTCATTTCCCAAAGACACTACCTCTGGCCCAGTTTATTGCAGTGAGTTTCTCGCACTTCGTACACAGTTTGGGGCAGTATCTTTGTCTACACCGATGGTTCCAAGACCAACCAAGTTGTCAGCTGTGCCTTTGTAATAGGCGACAATTCTTTTCAATATCCTCTTCCTGACCCATGGTCGATCTTTACTGCAGAACTCTTTGCCTTTATTAGGCCACACCAGTACATCAGACGACACGAGCTTTCTAATAGTGCCATATGCTTCGATTCTTTGAGTGCTCTGTAGAGCCTTTGCGTCCTATACTCAGTCCACCCCACAGTACAAGAATCCAGGAGAGCCTTTGTTCGTTTACTGACAGGAGCCAATGTGGTGTTCCTACTGACGTCGGTGTGTCAGGGAATAAGATTGCGGATGCTGCTGCAAAGGATGCAGCTCTCTTCTCTTGGCTTGCTATTCTGTTCCGTCTTGGAGCCGCTCTCTCTGAGAATGTGGTATCACTCTGGCATGCAAATTGGCCTTCCCTTGAAGAGAACAAACTCCGGGACATTAAATCTTGGTTGATCTTCTCTCGGTCTTTTCGTCACGAGATCATTCTAGCCTTGCTGCGCATAGTACATTGTCTTTTCAGCCACCGGCACTTATTACTTAGTCAACCTACTTCACTTTATCGTTACTGTTCTCAGCCCGTTGACTGTACGTCACCTACTCGTCCACTGCCCAGTTTTAACCGTCTACATCATAGTGTGTGTTTACCATCTGAGTTTATAATGGAACTGCCATAAGGATTGGAATTAGTGCAAGGTTCAAATTTTATTCCGATTTAATTTCGTAAAAGTTTTCTAAGTGTATATTGGGGTCAAAGGTAGTTAAAATTTCGGACTTCAGATATCTAACATAAGAGAAAACGCGACTGCAGGCTCTGAAATGCATATTAATTTTGAATATGAATGCTTTTGTTTGAAAGTTAATAAATTTGGCAACAATCACTGCACGAAAGTTCGTCAGCCGTAATGAGGTACAAACCCATTGCATTACTTAACCGGGCTGAATTACTTCGGCCAGATATCAATTCCAAGGACTGAAATAAAAATGCTCATTATATTAAATTTCGGTGACATTTCTTAGAGTTTATTTTAACAAATGATTATACTACACTCACATAGATAAAATATGGATAACAGGAGCCGACACAGATACGTCTAGACAGTTCGGAAGATAAGAGTAGACAGATGAAGTGGAACGCTGTCCTCTCTCTCTCTTGTCCAGAAAAGCAAGGGAATACTGATCAGGGTTCAGAGATACACGAGAGAGAGAAAAACGCTCCGGGTAAAATATATCTTTGGTTATTTTTTTTTAAATTTTATCGTTTCACTGCCCCCTCTTTGTCTTACGAGAGGCAGGGGAACCGGAAGAACTGAAGACAAAGATCATTGGTTTATTTACATTGTGATACAAACATAAAATTGGCACAGTGGATACATCTTTGTATAGTTTCATGTAGTGTTCAACATGACAGTTCATTTTTCGATTGTGTAGTTTTCGCAGTTCATGAATACGTTAGTTTTCACTTTTTACACATACAGGTTCTTATACACGTTTTTCGTGTTACAGTGATATTTAGAAAAGGTTCTTCTACAATATAATACGAACATACATTAGAATTCATTGTAAAAGGGCATTTGTTTACATCATATTATTTTGTCCTTTGAATTTGTTGAATTTTATTTTATATATTTCTGAACAAATGAATATTGTTCGTTGAAAAATAACAAGAAAAACAGAAAATTATATGAACATTTGTCATTCAGAATTTTTTTTTTTTTAGTATCGTCACTTCCGGACGTCAGTCATTCAACCTTCTTCGTTCGAAGACCACAGCATGCGCACCTCGCCCAAACAGCTTTTCTTCTCAGAAGTAGGACCGTCCCGGTAGCTGACACTGCTGACGAGACTGGCACGTGATGTGGTTCGTATGACTGTACTTAGCCACTGATCTCTTCATTGGTACTATGGTACTCATTTTAGCAGTCGTACATGAAAAAGATGAAATTTAACAGTCATTAGTAACTTAACAAATACATAAGATAAAGATTTTTGCTGAAATGGAAGCACAGAAACATTATTAATCCACACTTATAGCGAGTTTGTTTCTGTGGGCTGTTTTGTGGCTTTAGGGGACTAGATTGGGAAGGTTTATGTGAGTATAGTGCATTTTGAATCAAACTAAAAGAACCAATCTGACATGAAGGAAGGCATACACAATAAATTACAAGATAAGTTACAAAGTTGTAGGTGTACGCCCACATCGGTATATAATGCTTATTCTAAATTATTTTCTTTGAAGTTCATTATCTGAATAATTTTGTTATTATTTACACGACCCTCTTTGTTCAAATGTTCAAATGTTTGTATATTCTATGGGACTTAACTACGGGGTCATCAGTCCCTAAACTTACAAACTACTTATGAACTACTTACGAACTAGGACGGCACAAATATCCATGCCCGAGGGGGGATTCGAACCCCCGACCGTAGTGGCCGTGGAGACCGTGACTGGAGCGCCTTAGTCCACTCGGCCACCGCGGCCGGCGACCCTCTTTGACTTAGATTGGTAGCTGTAAGTTATATTTACCTTACTGTGAGGAAATTTAATTTTCCTACAGGTAACAGTTCTCTAAAGTTGTGCTTATAACTGAATTCTTTCCATCATTTCTTTAGGTTGGGTCACCGCCTATTTTTCAGTACAGTTTATCGGAAGGGAATTTATTTTCGAATAGTCCGTGCCGAGTGGAAGTTACACACTGCGATTTCAACAGTGCCTACTCAACGATCACTCGCCGTCACGTAGCGGGCGGCTGAATCTCTGGTTCAGTCTTGCGGCAAGACTCTTGCCGCCAGTGTTGCCAGATCCTCCGAAAAATCGGAAGATCTTCCCATTTTTTAAATTATTCTAGAAATTTTGAGTGAATCTTCCGAAATTTTCCGAATTCTCCTGAAATTTCGAGTGAATCCTCCGAAATTATCCAAATTTCCTTTTGCAACATGCCACGCCATCTGCGAGATGACCTTGTCAACATGAACTGAGGTCACGCCAACAGATAGCGCTACTTCATTGCAACTACTACAGTACTGTTCAGATGTAAAGGAGAGTTGACACGATCATGGACTTCAACTTGCGCAAGTGACCGTTCACAAGGGCGCGGAAATTTTCAGTCCAACCAAGTCCAGTGTAGAATGAAATTTTCATTCTGCAGCTAAGTGTTCGCTGATATGAAACTTCCTGGCATATTAAAATTGTGTTCCGGAACCGGGACTCGAACCTGAGACCTTTGCCTTTCGCGGGCAAGTGCTCTACCGACTGTGCTATCCCTACACGACTCACGATGCTGCCTCACAACTTTACTTCCACCAGTACCTCGCCTCCGACTTTTCAAACTCCACAGAAGCTCTCTTGCGAACCTAGCGAGACTAGCACTCCTGGAAGAAAGGATGTGGTGGAAACTAGAGATGGGCAAAACCGATCTTTTCAGGGATCAGATCAGAAATAGTCACTCACAGGGATGAACTAGTTCTTTTTCATGATTCACCGACTCACCACTCACCAACTTATAAAAAGCTTAAAACGATGGCTCATTGATTTTGTCACTGTGCTTTATCTGATTTGTCCATATTTTGAAAGAAGAAAGAGGAGTAAAATTTTATTGCAAGTCCTTAGTAGTTTCGACAATTAAAATTTGTGAATTACAGTTACATTAAACATTAAAAATGGTATAATATAATTCTCATATTTTGCAGGTGAAATAATTCGAAAAATAAAAACGGATTATTTTTAAATTTTTATTCAAAAATACAATATTTTGCAGAATGATGCTAGTTGCATATTTATACAGTGAGTAGTTTGAGAGTTTGAGCGAGTTGAATGAAACGTGATATATCGCGACAGTTCCGCGCAGGGCGTGGCAACTGCCACGGCAGAATAGCTGTGCGCGATAAGGCCGTGCCCTACGTGAGTGAAAAAAGCGAGCGACAGGGCGCGACATTTAGTGACGCGACACGGCAGCTACAAGCAGCGACATTCGGCGACACGGCCGGGTGTGCTACATGAGCGCGACAGATTCTCGCTACAAGATGGCCGCTATTTTTTCTTTTTTCTTTATAATTATTTTTTAATATAACCGATCACCTGTTTCTAAAGTCTGGTACACATAAAAAGTAGAATACTGATAGTTCCAGGGTAAGGCAATAAAGTTTAATTTACTTTAGGAAATAACGTATAAAAAGAGTATTGTGCATTAAATTTACCGAGTGAGGAATGTTCGTAGACTATTTCATTAATAAGAAATATGAAAAAAAGACTATGACGATCTCCAGCCAAATTCTTCGAAAATACGACAACAGGTGCAAATACTTTCGACTATGCCAGCAATGAGTTTTTCTTTTGTGAGTACAAACCATCAACAACTGATTAAGTACGAAGAGAGTCTCACTGACATAAATCATTAGGTAGATCGTTTAAAACTGCAGTGACACTATTACAGTCGGCGTAATACAGAGGTAGCGTTCTGGGCTCCTACATTCCAAGTTTTGTAGTTGCTGGTACGATTTCCGTTCCATCTTATATTTTAATTCCTGTAATTACAACCTCCACCTGTTATTTGTGCAAAGTTTTATATATTCCCTATACAGAACACCGCAAATTATTTTTTAAGTGCTTCCCAATATATTTTATTTTTAATTGCACACACATCCCACTGTACTAAACACATTAAATTCCTAATGATACATTACTCAGAACCGTAATTTTACACGCATCTCGTTTGACATGCTAGTGTTCTCTCTCTCTCTTGTGAAGTAAGTTCGTTGTTACTGTCAAAGATTCGACGCCAGTAGCAAAAATTTGAAATGGACATATTCCCTAAACTGAATGATTTCTGAAATAGAAAACATTAATGCACATTGTTATTTTCTTTATTATTCGGTATATAGTCATTATTTTCAGCATGCCAAAATGGTGGAGATAAAGAGAAGACGCATAATTTGATACAGGACACTTGTCAATCCAGTCAGGAAACAGTGTGATATGAGCTTACAAAACCTATCTAAGCAACAGATAATGCACATTGTACAAGACTTTGTTTCTGTTGTTCTCTTCATGCAACCTAAAAGTCTTAGAGAAAAAGTGAGTAGGAATTTTTCGCGGAAAATTTATATAGTTTAATTTTGTACAGTAACGCGTTTTCGCTGCAGACTGCATATTTCCTGTTATTAAGAGAAAGCGTATAAAAGTAACATTAAATAAATACGGTTTATCTCGAAAACTATTCGGAATAGAACATTTGTCTATATGACGGTTTCTGTTGCTTCAGATGATCGTATCTGTAAGCGAGCTGCAAGCTTTATCAGAACGCCAGGAGTTCAGAAAACAATGTGATGCGTGGAGTCACTTTGTTCTGCGCCATGCGGTTCACCAGAGGAGTGGGGGGAACAATGAGCAGCGCGCCACACGGGCGGCTCGGCAAGCGAGCGAAGTCGGGAGAGTGGTGGGGAGACGTGAACCGGTGAGTCGGTGAATTGGCGACTCAGTTGGCGGCCGGATCGCCTCGATCGCCAGAGTCGTGCGGAGCAGCGAGCTAGCGGGAGTCGGAAGCCGCGCGCTCACTGAACAATGCTGCTTCCACGACTCATCGATTCTCGACTTGCAGCATGGAGACGCTGCACGTGTTTAGGCGCTCATTTTTTATTTTTACAGTTTTATACTTGCACATGGTCTATACCACATTTATTTTGTAGCTTAGGAAACTTCTGAAGCATGTGGCAAGGGGTTTAGGATACTTCTGAAGCATGTGGCAAGGGGTGCCTATGCAGCTCATTGCTGTCACCAGAGGGACTTTTCGAATCGCATGAACTACCACTCTTTTTTTTCGGATTCATCCATCACTCACTCCTTAGAAGGATCTAGCTCTTTGAATCAGTTCAGGAGCGGATTGCCCATCTCTAGTGGAAACATGGCTTAGCCACAGCCTAAGGGATGTTGCCAGAGTGAAACTTTCACTCTGCAGCGGAGTGTGCGCTGATATGAAACTTCCTGACAGATTAAAATTGTGTGCCTGAACTGGGACTCGAACCTGGGACCTTCGACAGCAACAGCCATCTTGCAGAAACGACGATTGCGAGTGAACCCCGCTTAAGCGTCGGCAATGAAACGAAAAACGTAGAGCCTGTCTCAATAAAGGGCTCCAGAAAAACGTAACATGCAGCACCATCTGTGAGACAGCCCTGTCAACATAGACATACGGGTAAACAAAGTATTGCCGCGGTGGAGTAGCAGAGTGGTCTAAAGCGCTCGCTGCGGAGCGCGCGGTTGCTCGCCGTGGAGGTTCAAATGTTTGTACAACTTATGGGACTTAACTACTGGGTCATCAGTCCCTAAGCTTACAAACTACTTATGAACTAGCTAAGACTAAGAACGGCACAAATATCCATGCCCGAGGGGGGATTCGAACCCCCGGCCGTAGTGGCCGTGCAGACCGTCACTGGAGCGCCTCAGTCCTCTCGGCCATCTCGGCCGGCCGTGGAGGTTCGAGTCTTCTCTGGGGCATGGGTGTGTGTGTTGTCCTTAAGTTAGTTTACCTAGGTTTAAGTAGTTTGTAAGCTACGGACTGATGACCACGCAGTTTGGTCCGATAGATTTACAAACATTTGAAAATTTTTGAAACAAAGTATTCCTAATATGTAATGACAAAGTGTTACTAATATGTATTGACAAAGTATTACTAATACGTATTGACTTGTGAAAAAATATTTCTGAGAACTATGTATAAAGCTCTGTTTTCTTTTACTTACTTCTCTAACAAGAAGATATTTGGCAATGAATTGTAAGTTACGTTTGTATATATACTTTCACCTAAAATGTCAGAAAAAATAAAGGTAAATTGATTGTAAGAGACTGTCTTAATTTCACTCCCCTAGTTCTGAAATAACTAAGTATTGCATATCTTCAGATTTTTTACTTCATCTTCAGTGATTTTTAAGATTCACCTTCCGGAAAAAAAAAATCGGATCTGGCAACACTGCTTGCCGCGCAAGCAAGCCTTTTTGGTCGCAAACTAGCCACTCGCTGTCCTTCACAGCATCAGTTTATAGATTGTGAATGGCTTCTACGATGCTGTCTGCTTAGCATAATGCATCTTAATCACACACACATGTATTCTTTGACGTTAAGAGTTTTTATCACTTGGATTGTTTGTGCTTTGGTCTAAAGGTTCACTGTACACAACGTTATTCATACTCACTTGCACTGCCATTGAAAAAGTGTTCATGCTGGCTTAAGAAATTCGTTTTGACAACGTGATAAAATATGCTAATGCTTGTTGGTAGTCTGTAAGCACGTTTGCAATTAGTGCAGTTAATATGGCTCATTGGTTCATTGCTTATTACGATTTTTGCCTATGTTAACGTGCACTGGTACGTCTTTGGAATACACACAGAACGAAAGGTCACTTTGATTTAATGAAGACGCGGGAGTGCGTCCTTCACACGATCTTGAGGTTATTTTATGTTCATTGTCACTGTTTTTAGGGTACACGTCACGCTAAAAGTGTCTGATGAGCACGTGCTTGTTTATCGTTTCGCGTTTTAGGCTGGCACTTAGTTTTCAGCTGGGCATAATTATGCTTTTGCGGTTTCACCGTCCTTCCAGCATAGTCCGTTTACAACATAAATTTATTTACAATGCTAGTTACAAAATGGCTTCATTTCGTTACATAAGTGTTTAAATTCAGGATTTGAAATTTTTCCTACGCTTATGTCAGATGGTGTAAGTAATTCTTACAAACCCTTTTCGTTTGTGTTTTATTACAGTTCGCAATCTGTACATGAACTAGTTAATGGCAAATTTCTCGGGTCAATTATCAGGTTATGGATTTATGACTTTATCTGTACTAAGACAGATTCTTTGCGTTCGGTTTCGCAAATCAGTCTAAGAAAATTATTAATAGATTAGTTAGTGTTTAATGTGGCACATAACAAGAGAAGTTAAATAAATTTAAATCACATACTAAATTCATTACTTAAGTTAAGGCAAGACCACACCAGTCTATCAGTTGCACTTAATTAGCTGAAAAAATTGCAGAGACAGATTGAATTAACATTGAGGATAGACGATAGTGGAGAAGGTCGCGGCACTATTAGATACAAATTATCATTGAAATTTCTAGACTACAATACCTAACACAACAACATTATCATCTAAGATAGAAAATATTTAGCTTTAAGTTTCGGCTTTAGCGCCCTCAACAATGGGTTCCTCCACCGCGTCTATGCACCTCTCTCGCTTGCTGTCGCCGCATGTTTAGATCATTATACGATCTGGTCACGTTCTGCTGGTTTCCTATCCTGATTCTTTTTGCATATAAGTGTGCAGAGTGAATCGTTAGCTACGTTACTACAGTATTTACATGTAGGCATTTTAATATGTTTCCGTGCTAGTGGTGTTGACATAATTGCGTTTTCTTAAAAATAAGTCTGTAAAATTTCTCCCCTCGGTGGCGTCGGTGACATTCTTCTTTCTCCGTCTTTTCTTCTAGCGGCAGGAGGGCTCACAGGATACTTGAAATGCTTGAAACTTAAAAACTATGTCGTTGAGATGCAGTAGCACCTGTATAGTATAAAGTATGTATAACTTACTTTCTGTTTCAGGCAAGCTAATCTTTTCCTGTTATTCTGAGCATGGTATCTACATAAATGTAAATAAAAAACGTGAAGGAAAAAAATTTCTTTTTATGGAAACATACTTCTTAAAATAAATATTCCTTACACTGGTTAACTCACGAATGGAAATATTCTTCCTTACATGGACGAGAATAGTGACTCCATAAGAGACTGACGCAACTTAATAGCATTTACCTTTTGGTAAACACCAAAATAGAGTTACGACCTTGAATATTTTTCAATGTACGTAACTTCATAGTTCTTTTTTTTTTTTTTTTTTTTTTTTTTTTTTTTTTTTTTTTTTTTTTTTTTTTTTAGCAAGTACGTTTGTATATTAAATTAAGAAACATTTTACACCTTCCTCTGAGTAAGGCAGTTCTTTAATATGTCTGTATGATCAGCTTGCATTTTTTTAAACAATGTACCTTTACACTAATATTTAAAATACTTTTGGATGCAACAATTTAGAGTTTGCTATCTAAGTGAACGTATCTAAAACTAAGTTTACAATTTGCTGCAGTTATTCTGACATTTACGGGTTTATATTTATGTTAGGTGGTTTTCGAAATGCTTATCTACATGTATCATCACTCACCGTTCATTCATTCATTCAAGACACTCATTCATTTTTTACTATACCTTAAGTTTTGTGAGGGGATTCATTTAAATGTTTTATATATGTGGGCAGTGCATTGTACGCTCCTGACCTCACCATATGTATACTTGTGAATTTCCTACACGTTTGCTGATCCTTACCATTATAAAATATAATTTTTAAGTATTTTCTTTCATTCATTTTTCATCATACTACGATAGTCAATAAAATTACATCTCTTTACCTACTCACACATTTATCATTGGCAAGAGCAGCAGTGTAAATTAGAGTGCATGATCTCTCCTGCTTCAAATGGAACCAGTACTCTGATAGAAACGCTTGTTCGAATTCTGCTAATGTGTCATAATAGTCAATCACTTCAGTCCCCCACAGTGCCCCTTCGCCTTGTATATCTGGCAACAATTCGGATTTTTCGTTTCTCACTCCAGGATGGTGGCAAAAGTCCTCGGAACGCACGGATAAATATTACCGGATGAACTGATTTATTTTCAGGTATAAAAGTATTCAATACGTGACTGGAATATAAGTACCAGAACTTGAAGTAAGGATATAACAGCCGGTAAATAGACTCACAGCAGCGCGCCGCTGTCACTGAGTCCGCAGGCGGCTGCCGCGATGCGGCCGTTTCTGCGTCGCCGTAGCCGGTGGCTCACTACTCCCGAGAGTAAACAGTTCAGTTTTGATGCAGCAACGAGCTCTTTTGTGTAATTATTTCTGGGAGTTTTCGCTGTTACATTTGAGGTTCTTGCACACTGGTAACAAACACAGCCGATATGCGGTTAAAATAAATTAAAAGTAAAATAAAAAAAAATAAAAAAATAAAAAGAAAAGAGAAAATTGAAGGCTGTTGGATTCGATATCGCGAATGGTTAGACATAAAATTGTAAAGGTGTTGGGTCCTCCTCCAATTCAGATACATTATTTTCCTAAAAAATTTACAAAGTCTTCGAGACATATTTCTCTTTACTAGAGAAACGACAACAGCATTCCCTTTGTCAGCTTTTGTTACTAAGGCGTCATTTTGCTTAAGCTTTGCACGTTTCTTACCTGGGCACATATCCTTGTCTTTATCTCCCCCTATTCTAACGTTGATCGACTGAGTTGTACCTTTTTCATCTTTGCCTCTGCTTAGTCGTTGCTTTTAATACGTTCCGACATGGGCACTAATGACTTCAGTAGTTTCGCGCCATATATGTAAAGTAAAAAAGTGAAACAAGGTTATTATTAGTTGTCTCAGAGAAGAGTAATCTACATAAATTATATACAGGGTGAATAGTAATCTGTGACTGTTCGCTGATGATGCTGTAGTGTACAGGAAGGAGTCGTCATTGAGTGGCTGGGACCATCTGAGGTTGCCCCAAACTATGCTTAAACAAGGGGTGAAGTGGGGCAAAGGAAACATCTTGGTGACGTTGCTACTACTGGGGAGGAGGTAGTGGAGGGAATATAGGCCAGTGGATGACAGACGGGGAAACAGGTTGGTCGCTACATCAGTGTGCGCTGAGCGGAGGGCAGTTGTGGTAAGACCTTGTCCAGATACTGGTAGCTCATGTTGACACTGTGTGTCTTTGCAGAACTGTGGAAAGTGGGGCCTGATTACCTCTGGTCTATCCCTCAAACTACACCAAAATCATGATGTACCCGGACAATAAGGCTAAAAAAAATGCTCTGCGTAAAATTTCATCACAGTATTTCTGGTGGGGATGGTCCCCACTGGCCGTTACGCGTGAGCCATCCCTGCTTTACCGTACTTCTTTGTAAGCTGGAACTTCTCCAAGCCAGTTTCATTTTCCCCAGCCTTTACAATGAGTCTACAAAGGGGATTGCTTGCAAAACACGAGACAATCTAGATTTAACATAAGGAGAGGCATTGAACTAAAATTTATACTGAGGCTGGGATTCGAACCCAGGACCTCCTACTTACTAGGTAGGTGCTTTAGGTTCGAATCCCGTCCACAGCATAAATTTTAATCCAATGCCTCTCCTTATGTTTAATACCTTTGGTATAACGAGACAATGTTGTCTTAAGGAATTGTATTATTTGTTGATATTTGTATCACCTCGGCCTGAGAAACAAGGCGGGATATTTCCTATTCGCGTTATTTGCTGGGATGCTATTCCAATGTAGGAAAGACCTGGCAATTTGATACGCAATTCACAGGTAACATGAGGCAGAATTAAATTATGTGGTGTGGATGGAGACGTGCTTTAAGACTGTCCGTGTAGTTGGTCTGGCTACAATGCCATGTTAGCTGAGCTGAGCTGAAGCACCTACCTACTTAGTAGGCGGTCCTGGATTCGAATCCCGGCCACAGCATAAATTTTAATTCAATGCCTCTCCTTATGTTTAATACCTTTGGTATAACGAGACAATGTTGTCTCAAGGAATTGTATTATTTGTTGATATTTACAATCTAGATTGTTGCTCAAGTGTTGGAAACTCAGTCCTCGGGATATTGAATGTATGCAGAGAAGAGCGGCACGATTTTTTTGCTATCTGGATAGTGAGAAGCTTAATTTGGCACGCATTTCAAAATGCTTTGCAGAATAGGAACGTATATGTAGTTGCAGAAGTTAAAATGTTCAAATGTTTGTAAATCTATTGGACCAAACTGCGTGGTCATAAGGTAAACAAACCTAAGGACAACACACACACACACCCATGCCCCAGGGAGGACTCGAACCTCCGACTGCGAGACGCTTTAGACCGCTCGGCTACTCCACCGCGGCTTGCAGAAGTTCTCTAGGATATTTGTGTGTCAATGAGTCCATAATCCTGCCAAGTGTCCAATACATAATGAAACTTTCACTCTGCAGCGGAGTGTGTGCTGATATGAAAGTTCCTGGCAGTTGAAAATTGTGTGACGGAATAGTTTTAATATGCCAGGAAGTTTCATATCAGCGCACACTCCGCTGCAGAGTGAAAGTTTCATTCTGGAAACACCCCTTAGACTGGGGCTGAGCCATCTCTCCACCATATCCTTTCTTCCAGGAGTGCTAGTCTTGTAAGATTCGCGAGAGAATTTCTGTGAAGTTTGGAAAGTTCCGGTCTCGATTCCTGCACCCAATTTTAATCTGTCAGGAAGTTTCATGTCCAATACATACCAGCTATATACAGCACAATACTAACAATATTTCTGATTTACACCGTTTACCTCTTTCTAAAAAACATTCACTTTATAGTTTATTTGATTTTTCCAGTCTAAAACCAATTCTGGAAACATTTTTCCCCATTTTATCAGCGGTCTCTCTGGTAGTATCTTCCGGGTTTGCCTGCAGATGATTCCCATGCACAGTGTTGGGGAAAAAGAAAAATGGCTCGTCATATTTACCTACAAATGTAAGAGAACATCTAAAGGGTCAATACGGTGAAATATAAGCACCACTCAAGGATTGGTCTTTAGGCCTGATCCGATTGGGCGACTGTTGCCTACTAGGATCAATCGATTATTGTCAATTATGTAATCAGCCATTATTGCTGTCAGATAAATATTCCAGATTATCTCTATACTAACTGGATGGAACTTCGTCTGCCTCTGATCACGCCAACCACAGATGGTCATATTTCGTTATTACTCTCAAGATGACTGCTGCAAATGTTACTAGGACATAAAAATACATTTTTATTACACTTCCAGTTAGGTCTATTACATCGTATGTTGACAAAGTTCAAAATTTTCAACACCACGAATCCAGTTGGCAAGACAATGTAGTCTAATATGCTTGAACAGTCCCAGTACCAGTAGGCTGCCTTGTCCTTCATGACTACTTGCCTTCAATAATCTGGAATCTTTTTCTGTCTGGGATCACTGTGAACTGTACAATATTTCTGATGCTACTGGAACTAGGGAGTATAACATTGTATAGCCTTTTTTAGTGGATCCACTAGAGTCAGAGAGCATTCGTAACTCACAACAAGAAACAAGTGTAGTCTTGCATCCAAATCCAAGGATGCTACATGAAATATGTTTAAGAAATGAGAGGATGTGCGTGATTTTCCTAAATTACTCCAGGCAAATGCCGGGATGGTTCCATGTAAAAGGGCACGGTCGGTTTCTTCTCCCATCCTTATCCAAAAACCTGAGCATGAGCGCCGTCGACGAGACGTTAAACTGTAAGCTCCCTTCCCTAAGAGGGTGTGTATTAAATTGTAACATGTAGCCTGCTCAAGTTGCACTCACGTCTTGTTTACTCACCCCATGGACGAAATTTGATCCTAACTGGATGGGGACTCATTCTGAAAGTTTATATTTCTAACATGATACATTTGTAATTTGTACTAACTAGGACAATATTTCATGCTGTATTCAGGGGCAGTTCGTAACTATATATTCACAACTATCTCGTTAACAACTCGTTTGTGGAATGCATGTTAAATGAAATAAGTTTTTTTCTCTTATTATCATGTACTGTACCCCATTGGTTGTAGTACATCCTGCATGTGAAATGTTTCTCATAAAAAATATCAGGAAATTAACAATATGTGGTCGAAAGTGCATATGTGTGTGCAATATTTTCTCTCTCTATCTTATAAGGCTACATCTACAAACGTTTATTAATATAGTGTTATATGAAAATGAAAACACATGTCTGAACATAAGCACGTATCTATACTCATCTTGTTATTTTCCGTCCGCCTTGGAGGTGCTAGCTTGCAGTATAATACTCTGGGCGACATTGCAGGATTGGATGTTTCTCAAAATAGGCACAATATACAATCTAATTTTGACATTTATTTTGTTCTTTATAAAACTTCATTCACCTATATGACAAATTCAGAATGTTACAGACATACCAACACATTGGCAACTTTACAGTACAATGAACCCTAGCTCAACACAAACTTAATTCCCGCTGCTTCTCACGCGTAGACTGGATGGTCTGCCCGTTGGTTGTTTCTACTTCTAAATATACATTTCCATAGTTTTAGCTTTAAAAATGCTTTCATAATGTAGTATTTTGATACAACTTGCCACCCTCTATTGCACCATTGATGGCAGAATTAAAAACATCCCGAAACACATTAAAAAAAATTCTAATCCTGGTTCCAAATCCAAATTTTCGCATTTCTAGCATCAAAATAGTCTTAGTAGTACCCTTGAAAGATTTTCCCTTGTTTCACCCACTTAATGGTTGAATTTCCAAAAATAACGAAACATATGTTTTTAAAATTCCAATCAAAAATATAAACTTCGTTGACAGAATGTTCCGTTGGTTCTTCGTAGAACATTTGATACATGACCACTAACAAAAACACGACAATATTGCAATATTCCACAATAATAATGTGGAATATTGCAACATTGTCGTGTTTTTGTTAGTGATCAAAAATCTAAACTCGAAGTTTTGTATTTACTGCTTAAAATTGCCTTAATAGCAACGAATTTTTTTAAAAAAAACCATCGCCTATTTCACCCCCTTATGAATGGGAATATCGAAAAATCGTTGATGCCTACAGTGTAAGATAAACAACGTCTACAAATTTCAAGTTTCTATCGTCTGTAGATTCACTTTTCAGCGCCGTTTTCTTTAAGAAACGGATCGAGAACGCGAAATTTCTTTCTTACCCCTTGACATCTTTCTTGGTAGTTTTACTTTTCAAACAGCAATACGCACTTATTTTTCTTTATTCGTACACTTGTTGCCGCGCGGGAGTAGCCGATCGGTCTGGAGCGCCACGTTGCGGATCGTGAGTCCTCCCACGTCGAAAGTTCGAATCCTCCTTCGGGCATGAATGTTTGTGTCGTCTTTAGTATATGGTAGTTCATAAGTAGTCTATAAGTTTAGGGACTGGTGACCCCGCAGTTAAGTCCCGTAAGCTTTACAAACATTTGAACATCTTTCATACGCTTGTTCTTAGCCTAATCACTTTAATTAACTTGAAGTTTGTCCTACATCACACCACTCGGTTCATAACATGTCTGTGTGCCTATATTACTTTATTATTATGTCTACATCGTTCACCGGCCTAAGAAAACCATATAAAATGTAGCTGATGTGTGTGTGTAGCTATGTATGTTCCACTTCTCCTTCTGAACTACTGGGCCAATTCCAACCAAGCTTGGCAGCCTACACACATTAATTGGTATCAGGGAACAATCTCTGCTGCGGTAAGAACCCACCTTCATGTAAGAACCACCAAACGACTAATAGTTTTGGAGATATGACGTCATAAACAATGAAATTCGCGAAATACTGCCCCATCAAGCGTCGTAACTATTCATCCACTATTTGAGAATGAGAGCACTTAGCGACTACCCTTGCACGTAAATTCAAACCTTTACGAAACGTTTTCTCGTTGACAACCCCAGGAAAACGATGAAAGAAGTCTAATGTGTAACGTAGGCCCTACTGCTTTTTCCGAAGTTCATGCAGTGCATTCGGCGTGACGTTACAATATATCCCTTCTACATTATTAACTGCATTAACATTTTACAGTCAGTATACACACATACCAGTGAATGTCCCATCGAAATATCGTAGAACGTCACATAGTTCAGAGAATATGACGTCAAAAAACAATGAAATGCATGAAAATCTGCTACACGACGCATGGGGTTGTAATTTATTATTAGTACGTCTTTACTACCAACTACATTTAACAACACATTTTGCAGACAGTTTCCTAGTATTCTACTCTATGAAACTAAAAAATTGTACAGTGTTTGTAAACCTACTGGGCCAAACTGCTTTGGTCATCAGTCTCTAGACTTTCAAACTGCTTAAACTAACTTACATAAAAAAAAAAAAAACACACACACACACACACACACACATGCCCGAGGGAGACTCGAACCTCCGACGGCGAGCGACTGTGCGTTACTCAGTAAGGCGCCTTAGAACGCTCGTGAATAATATATTATTTTCAGTCATACATGTCAGGAGACATGACGTCATAAGGACTGTGATCCACGAAAACAAAACTGAAATGGATAGAGAGTAAACCGGCCGCGGTGGCCGAGGGTACTGCGGCGCTCCAGTCACGGTCTCCACGGCCACTACGGTTGGGGGTTCGAATCCCCCCTCGGACATGGATAATTGTGCCTTCCTTAGTGTTAGCTAGTTCATAAGTAGTGTGTAAGTTTAGGGACTGATGACCCCGTAGTTAAGTCCCATAAGCTATACAAACATTTTTTGCTGTCTTTTATAAGAAGTTTGTTAGTTTAGTGACTGATAACCTCGCAGTTAAGTCCCATAAGCCTAACAAACATTTTTGTAGTGTTTTATTTATCATCAAGACCTAATGCCAAGTGACATTTTACGTATTTATTCCTTCAGTAAACAACCGTCTTGATTGCAGATATTTATTCTCACTGATTGCTGTATACCATGGATGGAAGATATGTTACGTATCTTTTATTGTTTGACATCGATATGGTTACAGAAAATGTAGTACCAACGTAATCAGTCTGCTTAGTTTCACTTTTCTGACGACGGTTGATAACCGAAACCGGAAAAGTTGTAAATACAATAAATAGCTGATGGTTGACAATATGCATTTTTAAACATTTGAACATTTGATTTGATAGAGAGTAAGGCAAAAGCTGAAGGACAGAGAGGGAAAAACGCGGTGGGTTGACACAAGAAAGGAGAAAATACACAATCTAACCTACCAACGCCGGAAACCAACGCTAGAAATAAATAATAATAAAAAAGATCCAGAGCGCGAGCTGAGTCATGTCGTTCTCGAATTTTCTCGAGGGCGGATGCTCGACAATCATGGCCCGGCCTGCGTGAACTAATTCTCCATTACAACAACACAAACCCACAAGGGCAAGCAAAATAAACAGTAGCAAAATAGGCCCCGTGACCTTACACATCGCTATGAGGGACAGCACTTCCGTTCACAGGTCATGTTGCATATCGAGATGCGCCAAGAGCACCTGTCATGCCGCGCAGTGTATACGCGATGAGCAACAGACCAGGACACGCCTGAGGGGTGGAAGGGCGAAAAGAGGCAGGTGATGCAATTTCAAAATACGGGACTGCCTTTATTATGGCAATTTTGTTGCCAGTTGCCAGTCAGAAAAATAAACATCCATCTCATTTGATGGTACTTTCGTGGTAAATTCTTGACGCTGCTGCAATTTTCTTGTAAAACAGCGAATAAAACAATATTGAAACTGTTTACTGGAAACCTTATGGAAAGAATTTTGCAACTGAAACAAAACCAGTGTGTCACAATTATTAGCAAGTTAACAGATAGCAGTAATCTCAGGAGTACTCCCGAAACTGTTTACAAATCGCACAGTGCTATTGAGAATTCCTATTACAGGTTTTTTAGGTATTGTAGAGGATGCTTAGTAGATAAAGTATTCGCAGGGAACCCATACCCAAAAATGTAATAGTTGGTTTGTAAATTAAAACAAGGGCAGGGCACCACGTTGGTGTGATTTACATTAAGGGGGGGGGGGGGGACGTATGAGAAAATGGACGTGATTACGTAATCCAACACAGTTTTCGGTGTTTGAAAGATAATAGAACCAAATTTTGCACTTGAGGTAATTATGTTATGGGATACATACTGCATTTTTTTCAATATGTTTTCTCCAAAAATTTGATCATGGCAATGTTGGAAATTTTCGAAACACTTTCTGTCACACAAGGAACATTTTCTCAAAAATTACTTTAGTTACAACTTTCATATTGAGGTAGGAAATTCTTAGTAATCAGATAAGCAAAACTGTGCAACAGTTTTTTAATATCACTTTTAGAGCTCTTACAATTTATTTTTTTAAATTATGTATATGAAACAAAGCAATTTCAATTTCACAGAAATGAAAGTAATTTTGACGGAAATACACTTAGAAAAAATTTGAATCACAAAATGTTCAAATGTTTGTTGAGCTTATGTGACTTAACTACGGGGTTATCAGTCCCTAAACTTACAAACTACTTATGAACTAGCTTATACTACAGACGGCATTAACATCCATACCCGAGGGGGGGATTCGAACCCCCGAGGGGAACGGCCTCGCGCATCGTAGCTTAGCGCCTCAATGCGCTCGGTCGCTTTGCCGCGGCTTTGAACGATAGGATGTTGTATTATACTATGAAAAAAGACTGCAGAAAAATTCACTTATCTATCTCCATTGGATCAGGAAAAAATTTGCCTTATGCACCGAAAAATAAAAGTTATGGGAAGTGCGCATAACAGATTTCATAAAGTTTTACACCATAAAATAGTATCTTAATGTTGATCATAACCATACATTTGATCATCTTGCTCTTCTTGAACATGTTTCCTTTGTAACGATGTTTCTGGCGTGCCCTTCTGGCTATATCCTTCACAAACATTTCAGTTCTTGCAACACACGCACTATCTATCGTCTTCAATTCTCGGTGAAGTAACCATCAACAAATCCTTGTCCAGTAAGGGTCTTTATTCTTCCAGTGTTACCATCATTAAACACCAGACATCCATCATATGTGACAGTTTTAACAAAGTAGATGAGCTAAATGTGATTTGGGGGCAACTCTTCCAAATGTGACTGTTGAAGCTCTCATTCGGGTTTTGTGTTCCACCATGGGTACATGTCTTTAGCAAATCTGGATGAGCTAGAAACTGGAATGTTGGCTTTATGGTTCTTAAACTCTTCCGATGCTTTTATGACAGCAGGAAGTAATAAAACATGGCAAACAAGGAGAGTGTCGTTTAGAAAAGTAGGCGTGGCGCTGAGCAGTGATTGTAACAAGACAGTTTTTTTATCATTTGTAGTTCGAATTAATCTGTGACAATTGGAGACAGTATTTCTAACATCCTACAGAATTATATGGAGGCAAAATTTTAAAAAAATCGTTTTTGACCATTTTTGCCTACGTACCCCCTTAAACTTTGAACACATTTAGAAGGCCATTGAGAGAACATAACCTGCAAGTAGAACGGTGCATTTCGAGACGCCATGTCAGGTAATGCACGGCCGCTCCCGCGGGAGGTTCGAGTCTTCCATCGGGCATGGGTGTGTGAGTTGGGATAGGTTTAAGTTAGTTCATGTGCGTGGCCAGAGGAGGGTTTTAGGGGTTCAAACTTCTCCCAAAATGTTGACGAAGATAATCTTAAAACAGATTGCAACGTAATCTTTATGTCCAATTACGGTCTTTTAAAACTGTAAGATACGACTAATGAGCGCAATTTGATGATCCATTATTGTTATTCTTCTTTCTTTTCCTTCATCTTCTTTTCATGGAACATGTCTGATATCCTACCGTTTTTTAAATAATGTTATTAAATTTTTTATTTATTTTATGTGCGTGTGACTGTGTTCTTCATACTCGTGACTTTCCTGTTTGTTCAGTTGTTGATTATTGACATCAGAAACCAGTGTTCCTTTAGAGAGTCCACTACGGATAAGTTTGAGTATACAATTAATGAATCTCCTGGAATGATGTACATTACCTCAGGAAACGGAAGTAATATTTGTGTGTCAAGTAAGTTTGAGGGAAGCAGCAAAGAAACCATTTGACTTGTTTGAAATCAGCTTGCCGCGGTGGAATAGCCGAGCGGTCTAAAGCGTCTCGCTGCGGAGCGCGCGGTTGCTCGCCGATGAGGTTCGAGTCCTCCCTAGGGCATGGGTGTGTGTGTTTGTCCTTAGGTTAGTTTACCTAGGTTTAAGTACTTTGTGATTTACGGACTGATGACCACGCAGTTTGGTCCGATAGATTTACAAAAATTTGAACATTTGAAATCAGCGTGGCAGTTGCTGCATGAAGCAGAAACCATATGAATTCTATTGACGAGTTGCTAATAGAATTAGCTGCCATTAAGGATAAAGAAGGAACTATAGCAGTGACAGTATGTATCGGTGATAACCAATAACAAGTGATTAATTATACTAAAGATATGTTCTTGGATTTAGACAATAGTACTACATTAATGTTGGATTCCAAGGAGAAGTTTATTTTGTCCCAGGTAGAACTTTATGATTGAACTTATTCTACTATTGATCTATAGATCGAATTGGGCGACTCAGGGCGTGCAGTGAAATGAAAATGAGACAGATGGAAAATCAAATCAAATGTTGTATAGCTTATGGGACTTAACTACAGGGTCATCAGTCCCTAAACTTAAAAACTACTTATGAACTAACTAATAATAAGGACGGCACAATTATCCATGCCCGAGGGTGAATTTGAACCCCCGACCGTAGTGGCCATGCAGATCGTGACTGGAGCGCCTCAGTCCCCTCGGCCACCGCGTCCGGCACAAATGGAAAAACGTTAGTAAACTGTTCATTATTTTGAAAATGTATACCGTAACTGTTGAAATATTTATCCCATTGTGAGGCAAGACAGTCTGTGACTTCGTGGAAAACGGTTTCGCCGCGGTGGAGTAGCCGAGTGCCGCAATGGAGTAGCCGAGCGGTCTAAAGCGTCTCGCTGCGGAGTGCGCGGTTGCTCGCCGTGGAGGTTCGAGTCCTCCCTGGGGCATGGGTGTGTGTGTGTGTGTTTGTCCTTAGGTTAGTTTACCTAGGTTTAAGTAGTTTGTAAGCTACGGACTGATTACCACGCAGTTTGGTCCGATAGATTTACAAACATTTGAACATTTTGAGTAGCCGAGTGTTCCAAGGCGCTTAGCTGCGGAGCGCGCCGCTGCTCGCCGTCGGAGGTTCGAGTCTCCCTCTGTTGTGGGTATATTTTTTGTCTTTAGCATAAGTTGGTTTAAGTAGTCTTTAGGCCTAGGGGCTGATGACGAGAGTAGTTAAGTCCCATAGATTTACAGACATTTGTACATTTTGAAAACGGTTTCTGTTTGCTTACGGGATGTACCCAGGAGTATAGCTCTTCGAACGAAGCCAATCGACAGCCATGGATTTCAGTTTTGAGTTATATTATTAAAAGACCACGTCATTTTTCTTACAATGTTCATTTGTTGAATACCCCTCCCAAAATGAAATGCTGGCTACGCTTATGAGTTTAAGTAGTTTATAAGTCTATGGACCGATGACGTCAGTAATGTGGTCCCATACCTTTACAAACATGTGAAATATGAAATATTTACGCGTCATTTCCAGGAAAAATGCATGCGTTCTTGTACGCTAATATATCGGCGCTTGGGTGCCAGAAGTTAAGAGTTCATGGTGGTCAAGCGTCGGCGCGGTAGTTCTGCGCGTAAGGTACGAGGGCTATCCGTCCTCTGTAATGGAAGAAATGAGCCAAGAAATCACCGATCCACTCCCATGAACCTCAGACATTGCCGAGGTGGGGTGGCTTGCGTGCCTCTACGATACGACTGAGCTGGCCTTGTAACATCAGCTAACATGGCTTTGCCATGCAGTTACTGCGAACAGCTGAAAGCGAGGGGAAACTACAGCCGTTACTTTTCCCGAGGACATGCAGCTCTGCAGTATGAACATATGATGATGGCATCCTATCAGGTTAAATATTCCGGAAGTAAAATAGTCCCCCATTCGGATCTCCGGGCGGGGACTACTCAGGAGGATCATCCGGAAAGGCAACACTGGCATTCTACGGATCGGAGCATGGAATGTTAGATCCCTTAATCGGGTAGGGAAGCTAGAAAATTTAAAAAGAGAAATGGATAGGGTGAAGTTAGATATAGTGCGGAATGGTGAAGTTCGGTGGAAAGAGGAGCAGGATTTCTGGTCAGGTGAGTACAGGATTATAAATACTTTTCTTAATGTATCACAGTAGTTTTTATAATATTTTATTGTTTCGGGGTCATTACATTATTTTGATTCCTTTAATAATCCATGGTTTTTGCATAGTTTCTTACAACTATATTTAACTATTTTCTTGGGGAAACAGTTTTAAAATACCCTTACAAATGTATCATGAATTAAGTTATATTTTAAATTAGCATCAGGTCCCTTATAAACCACATCCCAGTCTAACCGATATAAACTTTCTTTGAAATTTCTAGTAGTTAGGACATTAACTGAGCGCACAACTCTGGAGGACTGATTGCGATCGGCAACACCTACATAAGACAACAGGTGCCTGGCGCTGGCGTCAAATCGGTTACTGCTGGTACAATGGCAGGTTATCACGAAGTGAGTGAGTGTGAAAGCGGCGTTATAGTGGGCGCACGAGAGATGGGCCACAGTATCTGCGAGGTAGCTATAAGGTGGGAATTTTCCCGAATGATCAATTCACGAGTGCACCGTGAATATCGGAAATCCGGTAAAACAACAAATCTCCGCACATCGTTGCGGTCGAAAAAAGATCCTGCAAGACTGGGACCACCAACTAGTGAATAGAATATGTCAGCGTGACAGAAGTGTAACCATTCCGCATACACTACTGGCCATTAAAATTGCTACACCAAGAATAAATGCGGATGATATACTAGAACTGACATGTGATTACATTTTCACGCAGTTTGGGTGCATAGATCCAGAGAAATTAGTACCCAGAACAACAACCTTTGGCCGTAATAACGCCCTTGATACGCCTGGGCATTGAGTCAAACAGAGCTTGGATCGCGTATACATGTACAGACGATACCAAAGTTCATCAAGAGTAGTGACTGGCGTAGTGTGACGAGCCAGTTGCTCAGCCACCATTGACCAGACGTTTTCAATTGGTGAGAGATCTCGAGAATGTGCTGGCCAGGGTAGGAGTCGAACATTTTCCGTATCCAGAAAAGCCCGTACAGGACTTGAAACATGCGCTCTTGTATTATCCTGCTGAAATGTAGGGTTTCGCAGGGATCGAAGGAAGGGTAGAGCCACGGGACGTAACACAGCTGAAATGTAACGGTCACTGTTCAGAGTTCCGTCGATGCGAACAAGATGTGACCGTGACGTGTAACCAGTGACACCCCATACCATCACGCCGGGTGATGCGTTCACCGCGATGTCGCCAATCACGGATGCGACCATCAAGATGCTGTAAACAGAAACGGGATGTATCCGAAAAAATGACGTTTTGCCGTTCGTGCACCCACGTTCGTCGTTGCGTACACCATCTCAGGCGCCCCTGTCTGTGACACAGCGTCAAGGGTACCCGCAGCCATAGTATCTGAGCTGATAGTCCATGCTGCTGCAAACGTCGTCGAACTGTTCCTGCAGATGGTTGTTGTCATGCAAACGTCCCCATCTGTTGACTCAGGGATTGAGACGTGGCTGCACGATCCGTTACTGCCATACGGTTAAGATGCCTGTCATCTCGACTGCTAGTGATACGAGGCCGTTGGGATCCAGCACGGCGTTCCGTATTGCTCCCCTGAACGCACTGATTCTATATTATGATAACAGTCATTGGATCGCAACCAACGCGAGCAGCAATGCCGAGATACAATAAACCGCAATCGCGATAGGCTACAATACGACCTTTATCAAAGTTGGAAACGTGATGGTACGCATTTCTCCTTCTTACACGAGGCATCACAATAACGTTTCACCAGGCAACGCCGGTCAACTGCTGTTTGTGTATGAGAAATCGGTTGGAAACTTTCCCCATGTCAGCACGTTGTAGGTGTCGCCACCGGCGCCAACCATATGTGAATGCTCGGAAAAGCTAATCATTTGCATATCACAGCATCTTCTTCCTGTCGGTTAAATTTCGCGTCTGTAGCACGTCATCTTCGTGGTGTAGCAATTTTAATGGCCAGGAGTGTAATTTCCCAGATCGTGAATAAACATGTGCCACCTCACACACGTAATAGCAGCTGTCAAAATAAGTAACCGCAATATTTCGTAAATTTACTTGGATGTATGTTATGACATAGCCTGAAGATTGTTTTAATGATGATGTCCTTCTCGCCGTGTCTGGTGACAACGACAGTCAATCGTTTAGTCCGTATGTGGCTTGCAAAACCGAGTTTTGCTTTGAAGATCCGGTCGCAAGAAATGCAATACAGTTGCCCAGTGGAGTTACACGTATATATGTAATTAGGCTTGGGCTTAGATTTGCTGAGCTCTCGTTTATTGTCCAGGTTCTTTAGGTGGATATGCTCGAATTGTTCCACACTCTTGTTTACAGTTCAGTGCTACTCTGATCGGTGCAGTGCGAGCTCCTCCCAACGTTTGCTCGGAATGCCATAGGCTGTGGGGAGGTGTTGGCCACCTTCCCGTCGCTTTCCACTCGCTGGCCACTCCATCTCAGTTGGTGTTCAATGCCAGGCAGTTTCACGTGTCACAAAATCTCCGTGTTTGGAACACGGTCTACCCATTTTATTTGGAGAATTGATCTCGGACAGCGAAGATGAAAGGTGTCTAGCCACCTAATGTCAACTTTATAACAGCGCCAGGTTTCAGAGGCGTAAAGTTGGTAATATTATTACTTTGTAGACTGCAATTTTAGTTTGTAGTCTGATCTAACATGATAAACGCACATAGAAATAAAATAAAAAATAACACTAAAAAGTACGAAAATTAATAGAATCATGTGATTTCCATACTCCGTGATTCAGTTTGCCGAAAACTGAGGCTGCATTGGCTATACGAGCTGCTATTTCTGTAGCCAGGCTGTTGTCGCTTCCAATTTGGCTACCTAGATGTTTAAAGTGTGACACGTTTTCCAAAAGTTTGTTGTCCAACTTAATACTGCAGTCGTCTGTATTGGAACCCATAAGTGGTTGTTGAAGTACTTGCGTCTTGTTGATGCTTATGACTAAACCAAATCTTCTGCAGGAGTCATTTAGCAGGTTCATATATGTTTGGAGAGATTCAGGAGAATTGGCCATGATGAAACGCCATCTGCGTAAAGAATTTCTAAGATAGAAATTTTATTTACGCGACTTTTTGTTCTGAGGCGAGAGTTGTTGAAGACACTTTTGTCTGTTCTCGAGTCAAGACCTATTTGATCACTGCAGGCTTGGTTGCGTCTCTCGTAACAGCTGCGAAATAACGTGAAAAGAGTGTGGGAGCCAGTACACAGCCATGCATTACACCGCATGTCACGGAAAACTGTTCTGGAAGCTCGTTTTCATGGCGGATTTTTGCCATCGTGTTGTCATGAAACTGTCTAATCAAGTTAATAATTTTGTCAGGGCAGCTGGTTTTCTTTAGTATAATCCAGAGAGCTTCCCGTGGGACTCGGTCGAATGATTTTTCCAGATCTAGAAAGCACATGATCAAAGGCTGATGTTGCTCTAAGCTTTTCTCTTGCATTTGTTTGACAACAAATATGGCATCCACTGTGCCTCTGGTCGGGCGAAAGCCACACTGGGTCTCTGGTAGCACTTTTTCTGCAAGGTGTGTTAGCCGGTTGTTGAGTACGTGAGCCAGGACTTTACCTGCTCCTGAGAGAAGAGAGATTCCCCTGTGAGAACTGCAGTCAGAAATGTCACCTTTGCCTTTGAAAATTTTGCAAATGCAGACATATTTTCAATCTTTTGGAATTATATTACACTCCCAAATCTTTGAAATTAGAAGAAACAGTGGTTTCGTAGTGTTTCGTGCACCGTATTTATAAAGTTCTGATTGTAAGTTGTCTAATCCTGCTGATTTGTTATTTTTCAGCTTAGTCAACGCTGAAGGGGCATCAGCAAGTTGTTCGTCGACTGGCAGGCCTTCAAGTGATTCTATGTATGGAATATCAGTCGTCTGATAGTTGGGATTAAGAACGTCATTAAATTGTTCTGCTCACCGAGCAAGGATATCACTCTGTTGTGTCACCCACAGGTTTGATTGTAGTAATGAAATACCGAAACCAGTCGTTCAATAAAACAACATAAACTTTACCGCTGTTGGTGGATATATTAATTATTTGGAATTAAAACTAGACCAGCTGCTGTCCCATTTCCATTATAACATGGAACTACATCGATTCCTGGTTCCAACCTCTCCATGCCATAGCTTCGGGTAAGTCAACCTGCTCGCTACACTATCTGAACCCAACTGCTTGTGTAATTCGTTTGGTAGAGTAAACACAAGTGAACACAAATCCTCTTTGTAGCAACTTCTGTTATCACTAACTCGTTTGCCATAATGTTCTTGTCTTCACTAAGTAAAACCGACAGAACGAGGTTGAACCATTTTAGTTCATTCTGCTAGTTCAGTACTTCAGGACCTAGATATCTCAACTTATCCCATAATTATTTTGACCAGTGTCGGAGGGCGTAGGGGAATTTGAGTCGGACCGGGTACTTGTTTGAGTAGCCTGTGTGGTGCAAGGGTTAATACAACTGTCTATTAAGAAGGAGACACGGGTTGGAGCCCCGCACCGGCACAAATTTTCATTATGACCATGTTGTTTGATTACAACTCCTACCAGCAGTTGTGACATAAATACCTTTATATTTGGATCAGCTGATCAGCTGCAGCATCATATAGCGACGTCTGTTCTTTCAGAACATGCCCGAAATCGTAGACGGCGCAATTCGTAATACTTTATCCGTAGAGCTTATAGAACTGAGACTATTAAACGAAAGGAATGTTTACCGTCTCGTGCAACAAAGGCGCGCCACGATTTCACGTTCCGGCGACGATGAGGTCATTAGTCTACTGCCCAGCACATGCTTCGGTTTGGGGATGATATGGAGATACATTTGAACTGCCGCCCTCCTAAGTTCGACACTAGTTCCTAAGCAGATCTTTAAAAATACATATTGTCAACTATCAGCTATTTATTGTATTTACAACTTTACCGGTTTCGGTTGTTAACGTCATCAGAAAAGTGCAATTAAACAGACTGATTACGTTGGTACATTTTCTGTCACCACATCGATGTCAAACAATAAAATATACGTAAAATGATTTCCAGTCCATGATGTACCGCAATCAGTGAGAATAAATATTCCTTCAGTAAAAAAAGCGTCTTGATTGCAGATCAAGACGGTTTTTTACGGAAGGAATAGATACGTAAAATGTCACTTGACATTAGGTCTTGATGATAAATAAAAGAATCCAAAATGTTTGTTAAGCTTATGGGACTTAACTGCGGGGTCATCAGTCCCTAAACTTATAAACTAACTTATACTAAAGACAGCATAAACACTGTAGTGGGACGTGTATTGAGCCGTCCACTCTTCTCTCATAAAGCTCAATTTTGCAGCTATTTATTAGATAATTAATGAATATATTGTTTTGAATGTTATTAGGATTTGAGAACACATACTTGTGTGAATTTTATTTTTCTTTGTTTCATGTATTACAACGGTGCTGCAGCAGTACGACGTGACAAGTTCTCCGCCGACGTCAATGAGAAAATGCTGGTCGCTATCGTTGATTAGCCGAAGGTCGGCGCGCTGAACATGAAGACACTGCCTGCTGTTGCGGACCGTGATTGACTATTTTTTTAAACAAGAAATGTAATAGAAAGATATTTAAAAATGATTAGTCTGTTTTTGTGTGGAGTATTGACAGGATTTTGTGACTAGTAATATAGAGTTTTGTGACTGTAATTACGTCACATTTTATATGAATAAATAGTTTATAAATGAAGTTACTGATGTGTATACAAGATTACTAAATATCAAATCAAGAGCTACAAATGATTTTTCTAAAGTGATGAATTATTTTGAAGTGAATTTTTAGTGTGATCAGCACTACTTAAGGATGAAAGTGTGTGTCACTAAAGTTGTACGAAAGTTGACACTGTTTTATTTATTGAATGTATACGAGATCTGTGAAACAAAAAACTCTCGTAGAGCCCTCAACTAAAATTTTACTCAGGGTTTGCGAAGTTATCGGATCTGACTGTAGAAAGCAATCCTGAAATATTTTAAATATTCAAGTCAAGAAATTTAATATGAATAAGTTGGAAGCTAATATTATCGTCAATGATAATTATTGTGAGTTGGCGCTAGTTAACAACGGGTTCGAAGTCACGGTCATTTAAAGAGTTGTTTGTTAATGAAATCAGAGTTCATTAAAACTAGTACCACTACAACATCCATGTCCGAGGGGGGAGTCGAACCCCCCGACGGGGAATGGCTTCGCGCATCGGAGCATAGCGCCTCAAAGCGCTCGGCCACTCCGTCGCGGCTAAAACAATACCAGGCTGCATTATAGTGAACCAGAGATCCTGATTCACTATAATTCAGCCTGGTATTCTTTTATTTATCATGAAGACCTAATGTTAAGTGACATTTTACTTTATTATTATTATTATTATTATTATTTGACCTAGATATGGTGACAGAAAATGTACCAACGTAATCAGTCTGTTTAATTTTACTTTTCTGCTGATGGTTAACAACCGAAACCGGTAAAGTTATAAATACCATAAACAGCTGATAGTTGACAATATGCATTTTTAAAGTATATTACGGCTGTTAACACACATCTCAGTAAAAATCCTAATAACAACGCTCTCTCATCGGTGTCCCTGATTAACTCAGAGCTCAGTGAGACAAGTTCCGCAAAGAAAGCGACTGCGGAGTTACTGGAGACATCGCCCAGGCAATAAGAAATGCAATGTCAAAGTCGACGTCTAGTTGTAATGAATTAAAATTTTTGTAAACATAAGGGACCTAAGGGACCAACACATACAACATATATATATATATATATATATATATATATATATATATATATATATATATATATATAGTTGTTGTATGTGTGTGTGTGTGTGTGTGTGTGTGTGTGAGGCAGGACTCGAATCTCCGACGCGAGCGCTTCTAGTTTTGAGGTGGAACTTTGAACTCTATTGTAGAATCCAGCGTCATAGGCCTCGTGCCACTTTTCTCAGTCGCTACAGATGAAACAATTACCATGGTTGTGACGGTTTTGTAACTCTTTGGAATACTATGTATACCATCTTTTGAATAATTTGTCAGCTTTGCTCGGTGATCGAGTTTTCCTACCACCGTACCCAAACATGCTCCCTCCTTGTTGGAGAGATGGCGTGTACTATCTGTGGGAGTCAGTTCCCGCCAAAAAGGGAATGAATCCCACCTGTAACTGTTGCTTGACGTGTTGTGTGCGTAGTGGCATCTTGCAAACTCTGGTGACGAAAAAAGCTCCATTGAGACCTTCGAGACTTATCGATAGTCCAGTAGAAGTGAAGAAAAACAAGCCACACGTTCCCTCAGGGCTGCGTCTTGAGAATTCATCGCACCAACCAGAACGCACTACAGCTAGACATTTTGCTAAGTGGAATACAAAAAATAAGCAACTGCGCACTTTCTGGATGGGTGCTGACAGAAAAGTGACATTGTGCCTCAGCAAACTGAAAACATGCTTCCAAGACTTTCACAAAAAATAATGATAAACCAATTTTATGTAATATATATATATATATATATATATATATATATATATATATATATATATATATATATATATATTTGCTGATGTGAAATACCACTTAACTAAAACTATTCTGCGTTAATAATATTATTTTCCCGTAGAATAGAATATAAAGACAAGTTACAAGTCAAAAATAGGATGTTTTATATTTTTTTAGCAACAGTCAAATTGCATGGTGGTATAATATACAGGGTGAATCACCTAACTCTTGCACCGCAAATATTGCGGAAACGAAACGTGAGATTGATGTGCGATTTTCACAGAATAGATTGGTAGTCAAGGACTCGTGTTGTTAGCCAATAAACAGATTGTAAAAATACCTGGAAAGTGTATTTTTTATGCAAACATACATTTTTTCAAATGGAACAATGGTTGTTTCTATCATGCACTGGCGTTTTCGACACCAGCTGTGTACAAATAATTTTGAATGACGTTTTATCACGTTTAGTTTGACAGCTACAACCATTCAAAGTTTTGAGGGCGGAGGCTACAGCAGCGTAGCTAACTTGTTGGTGGTCATGAGACAGTGGGCCGTTCCGCAGGGGATAGCCACTCGGCCAGTTAGCTACGCTATTGCAGCCTCCACCCCCGAAACTTTGAACGGTTGTAGCTGCCAAACTAAACGTGATAAAAATGTCATTCAAAATTCTTTGAACACAGCTGGTGTCAAAAATTCCAGTGCATGATAGAAACAACCACTGTTCCATTAAAAAAAACTGTGTGTTTGCATAAAAATACACTTTCTAAGTAATATTACAATCTGTTCCTTGGCAAAAAAATACGAGCCCCTGACTAGCAATCCATTCTGTGAAAACCGCGCATCAATCACACTTTCCGTTTCCGCAATATTTACGGTGCAAGTGTTAGGTGATTCACCCTGTATATATCAACCTAGCCGCGGTGGAGTAGCCGAGCGGTCTAAAGCGTCTCGCTGCGGAGCGCGCGGTTGCTCGCCGTGGAGGTTCGAGTCCTCCCTGGGGCATGGGTGTGTGTGTTGTCCTTAGGTTAGTTTACCTAGTTTTAAGTTGTTTGTAAGCTACGGACTGATGACTACGCAGTTTGGTCCGATAGATTTACAAACATTTGAACATTTTATATCAACCTCTAAAATAAAAATAAAAGCAAAAACTAACATAAATTAGTGTTTTCTTTATGTCTCAATGCCAATGGACATAGAAAATACGTTTTTCATCATAAAATTCGGCAAGCATAAAATCTGTACATCAAAGAGTTAATTGTTAGTCTAACAGCGTTCATAGTAGGCTTCCAGTATGGCCTGACTCTGTCGTAGTAATTGATGTACTCATAAGAATGACGCAGGTGTGTGCCTTACTCTTACACATGTTTACTGTTTAAGTGTTTGCCAGAGCAAAGTCAAGGCCTTAACACTGGTGCGTTTCCCGCATTGCGCAAGACTTGTTACTACATGCACAAAGTGTGTTAAAGAGCTGGCAGGTGTGTCGTGCGGTGTTGTCAAATGCAGTCAGCATTTTTGCATGTTTGTTCAAAATGTTCAAATGTTTGTAAATCTTATGGGACTTAACTACGGGGTCATCAGTCCCTAAACTTACAAACTACTTATGAACTACTTACGAACTAGGACGGCACAAACATCCATGCCCGAGGGGGGATTCGAACCCCCGACCGTAGTGGCCGTGCACACCGTGAACCATACCGCCCACTGAGTCATGTGTATACAATAAATGAAAATCCGAACACCCCAAAAGTAAGGAGGTACATCTCAGAGCAGGTCATCGCAACTATTAACTGAAAATAAAACCTGAAACATATAAAGTGTTATACAGGGTGCGGAGCGGATATTTCCTTAGAAACACACTCCGCACAGCGGCAGTTATCATGTCTTTTGAGGTTGAGCGCTTTCTAAAGGTCGGGATCAAACTATATTTATTTATTTATTTATTCCATGGCCGTTCGATAATCGCAACGCAGAGTGCATTCAACAGTATAATGTCGCGCCTTTAGACTCGTGTCCCTCATCCAAAATCTATTAGTTCAAATGTTTGTTCAAAATGTTCAAATGTTTGTAAATCTTATGGGACTTAACTACGGGGTCATCAGTCCCTAAACTTACAAACTACTTATGAACTACTTACGAACTAGGACGGCACAAACATCCATGCCCGAGGGGGGATTCGAACCCCCGACCGTAATGGCCGTGCACACCGTGACTGAAGCGCCTCAGTCCCCTCGGCCACCGCGGCCGGCAAAATGTTTGTAGAGCTTATGGGACTTAACTACGGGGTCATCAGTCCCTAAACTTACAAACTACTTATGAACTAGCTAATACTAAGGACGGCACAAATATCCATGGCCGAGGGGGGATTCGAAACCCCGACCGTAGTGGCCGTGCAGACCATGAATGACGCGCCTTAGTCCCCTCGGCCACCGCGGCCGGCAAATCTATTAGTAAATGGGTGAATACGGCTTTCTTAAAAATTCTTTATTGTGATACAAACAACCCATCAGCTTATACAATTAACAGGTCATAAAGACATAAATTTGCAAACAGTGAGTATTATTTGCTTTTTTGGAATGATTAATGCTGCATCAGTCACTATTTATAAATATTTTTATTGGCACGACGCGTTTCGGCAGCATGCTGCCATCATCGGGTGCATGTTTACAGTTACTGGTTACATTCTTGATGTATTGTGTTTTGTGTTGTGGATGCCAGTGAGGTTATCTTTGTACAGTTTTAACCTGTTAGGAAGATATAGCTATTTTTACAATTATGTTTCATCATTATAGTTTTTGGATTATTGTAGTGTTTTGTTTACTTACAGTTTTGCTAATCTTGATAATCAAGATTAGCAAAACTGTAAGTACTAAACACTACAATAATCCAAAAACTATAATGATGAAACATAATTGTAAAAATAGCTATATCTTCCTAACAGGTTAAAACTGTACAAACATAACCTCACTGGCATCCACAACACAAAACACAATACATCAAGAATGTAACCAGTAACTGTAAACATGCACCCTATGATGGCAGCATGCTGCCAAAACGCGTCGTGCCAATAAAAATATTTATAAATAGTGACTGATGCAGCATTAATCATTCCAAAAAAGCTTATAATACAGTCGCAGACCTCAAAAACATCCAAATAACATGGATAAATTTATGTTTAAGTGAGTATTATGTCTAGATTGTTCTAAACTACAATGGCCATTGAACTGTGGTGATTAACGTGGCATTATCTGCTCTATTCTAGTGTTAAGGCTACAAATTACATATTGGTAATGTACATAAAAAGAAACCAGATCCTTAAGGAACCAGCAGGACACAAAAAAAATATCGAGAAGGTAATGCTCACGAATTTGGATTGTCCCATGCGATCTGCACGCAAAATCATGCTCTGGCAGTTTTTGATCGCACAGTGAGACGAATTTTGCATGGAGACTTGAAATGTCTTCCATCCAATGTGCAAGTGTTGTATAAACTTAATCAACGGTATTATGTTACACGAAAAAAATGTATGTGAAGCCTTGACCGTAAACTTGTTTAATGATGCCCTTGACTCCTTCAGCACGTCATCATTTGTCTAGATGCCTAAGGAAACACGTTATACTTTGCACGTACTTTTTCCAAGAGTCGACAGGGTAGTGATGCTAACTTCTGAACTTTATGTCCACATCACTGAGGACCTTTTTCTTCCCAAAATTGAAGAAATGGAAGTCTCGTTCCAATAAGATAATGCTATGGCTGACACGACACGAACGTCGATGTCATCCCTCGCTTGAACACTTCACCGATCGTCTCACCTCTTTCAAAGGAGGCGATTTTCAGTGGCCATCATTTATTCCCCTTAACATTGCCAAAACAGACAATGATGGACAAAGCTGACCGCAGCTATCGATTTCAACTTTCCACATACAATCATGCGATTTTCAAGAGATCGTTTTCAAAACCAAAGGAAATAAAACGTTGACTGTACCTCCACATAAAAAAAAAAATTGTGTGTGTTATGGTCTTCAGTCCGGAGACTGGTTTGATGCAGCTCTCCACCCTACTCTATCCTGAGCAAGCCTTTTCATCACAAGAACGGCAACCCACATCCATTTGAATCTGCTTACTATACGCCTCTCTTGTTCTCCCTCTGCGATTTTTACCCCACACACTTCCCTCCAATGCTAAATTTACGATTCCTCGATGTCTAAGAATGTTTCCTACCAAGCGATCCCTTCTTTTAGTAAGGGTATGCCAAAAATTCCTTTTCTCACCAATTCTGTTCAGTACCTCTTCATTAGTTATGCGATCTACCCACCTAATCTTCAACATTCTTCTGTAGCACCACATTTAAAAAAAAAAAAGTTCAAATGTTTGTTAAGCTTATGGGACTTAACTACGGGGTCATCAGTCCCTAAACTTACAAACTACTTATGAACTACTTACGAACTAGGACGGCACAAATATCCATGCCCGAGGGGGGATTCGAACCCCCGACCGTAGTGGCCGTGCTGACCGTGACTGGAGCGCCTCAGTCAACTCGGACACCGCGGCCGGCCACATTTCAAAAGCCTCTATCCTCTTCCTGTCCGCACTGCTTATCGTCCATCTCTCACCCGTACAAGGTAACACTCTACACAAATGCCTTCAGAAAAGACTTCCTTACACTTAAATTAATATTCGCTGTTAGCAAATTTCTCTTTTTCAAAAATGCTTTTCTTCCCATTGCCATTCTGCATTTTATACCCTCTGTACTGCGACCCTCATTTGTTATTTTACTGCCCAAGTAACAAAGCTCATCTACCACCTTCATTGTTTCGATACCTGATCTAATTCCTTCAGCCAAAAAAAAAAAAAAATAAAATAAAATAAAATAAAATTAAATAAAAAAAAAAAAATAAAAAAATAAAAAATAAAAAATAAACCAATGTATTGGAGATATTGATATTAAAAATAGAAATTAATATCACCAATTCATTGTTTTTTTCTGATTTGTTTTAAATAAGGAAGCCCCCGCGTCCCATCCTGTACAATATACGCTTTTGGTATTACGGCCGGAGCAGAATATCATTAACTCCTTCGCATGCCAAGAAGAATCGTGTTCACCGAACCACAAGAATATTTATTGATACTGCTATGCTATTAATTTCTATTGGCTCAATGATTTGCCGCAAATTTTTCAATTTTGTGTGCCCTTCTGCGGAAAGGAGACTGCAGTACAACGTAGAATCCGAAACATGTGTCGTTCTTGGCGAAACGTCGTTGAGAGATGAAGAGAGGATATGGTGGAGACATGGCTTAGCCACAGTCTAAGGGATATTTCCAGAATGCTAGTTTCCAGGAGTGCTAGTCTTGCATGTTGTGCAGGAGAGCTTCTGTGAAGTTTGGAAAGTAGGAAGCGAGGTACTGGCGGAAATAAAGTTGTGAGGCGGCATCGTGAGTCGTGTCGGGATAGCTCAGTCAGTAGAGCGCTTGCCCGCGAAAGGCAACGGTGTCATCTCTAGATTGTAAATGTTTAAAAATCCCCAACTCCTCCCAAAGAACGAGCTTTCGCCCCTTGTCTTCTCTACGTAAAACCAAAGTGTCTTCAAGCTTTTTTGGCGTATGGTTAGCAATAAAACGGTGTTCAGCGAATGTGGAGTAACGTATATTTTCTCCATTCTTTCCCAATATATTTTCTTTATATCTTACCTTCACTGTCCTGTCTGTTTGGCCAATAATAACAGGGACAGTCGTTATAAATTAATTTATAAACGCCAGAATTAGAAGACGTATCTCCATTGTTTACGACAGTATGTAGAAGGTGTCTTTTCAAACTGTTATCTGTAGAAAATGAGACATTGCAGTTGAAACTCTTTATTAGAAGATGTCTGAGCCTATAGGAAGTGTTGCCTAAGAATGGAATAGAAATCAATTTAGTATCTTTATTCATGCAAGAAAAAGGAACATTGCCTATAGTGGAACATTTCCGGAATACTTTCTTACTGAGAATGTGATCTATCATGTGATGCTCGTACCCGTTATTGACAGCGATAAGTTTAATCACACTTAGCTCATTCTGTTGATTAGCAGGTGACAAAGGAGTGGTTGTTATACGATGTATGGCCGAGAGAAAAAATGCTAATTTGTGAGCTTTGGGATGCGTTGAATCAACCGGTATGATGTTATCCGAAAAAAGTTTTTGTTACGAAATATATTGAAACAAAACGACTGATCCACGATCGAAATAGTTCGATCCAAAAAATTAAGTTCGCCTTTTTCATTCTGAAGTTCTTTAGTAAAGCGAATTTCCTCATGAATCTCATTGAATGCATTTAAAAGTAAATCTATCTCATGATCAGTACCGCCAAATGCAATAATAATGCCATCAACATATCGCGCATAAAAGCGAATTTTGTGACGTAATTCTGAATTAGAACTGAGAGCGTTAATAAAGACATCGGCTGAGATACCAGCAAGCGGACTCCCCATAGCCAAACCGTGAGGTTGGATATACCGGATGATCAAAAAGTCAGGATAAATTTGAAAACTTAATAAATCACGGAATAATGTAGATAGAGAGGTAAAAATTGACACACATGCTTGGAATGACATGGGGTTTAATTAGGAAAAAAAAAGAAAATAGTTCAAAGTATGTCCGACAGATGGCAAAACGTCAGTGACTGCGCGTGAAAATCGCGTATAGAAGGAGCTGTAATGAGAGAGAGGATCAGATGCACCAGCAGTCGCAGCTTGTTGACGTTACCTGAAAAGGCGCTTTTAGCAAGGCTGGATTATCAGAATGTGAAATGTGCGAGTTTAGCGTTACGATCCTATTGCCATAGGAAGGGGATTCTAACGGGTAAAGGTCAGTTGACAAATTCAGCTGTGGCGAAAATGATTTCGATGTTCGAAGCTACGTGTCGTTTAGACGATAGACCCCGTAGTGGCCGACCGAGCACAAGGCGTAATGCTACTGAGACAGTTCAGAAAGAAATGGAGACTGTAGCCGGTTCGTCTATGCACGAGGAAGTCAGCGCTCGTGCAGTCGCACGTCGCACCGGCATTCCATACACTATTGTTTGGTTGGAACTTACGTGTACCCTCCGCTCCTATCCTTACAAAATCCATCGGCATCACGAACTGTTACCTGGCGATTTAGTGAAGCGGAGGGCATTTGCGGTGTGGACGTTTCAAAAGATTGGTTGAGTAACGTGTTGCGGACCGACGAAGCTCATTTCACGCTGCTACCGTGACGGGGCAGAGGTACGCCGATATGTTACAGAATCGCAGCATCACCAGCCTGGCTGATAAACACCTGCTGGAACGTACGATTTTTATGCAGGATGGCGCTCCACCCCATATTGCTAGACGCGTGAAAGATCTATTGATTGTGTGCTCAGCCGCCACTTTCGTCATGATTGGCCTCCCAGGTCCCAAATTCAAATGTTCAAATGTTTGTTAAGGTTAAGGGACTTAACTACGGGGTCATCAGTCCCTAAACTTACAAACTACTTATGAACTACCCACAACTAAGGACGGCATAAATATCCATGCCCGAGGGGGGATTCGAACCCCCGACCATAGTGGCCGTGCAGACCGTGACAGAAGCGCCTCAGTCCCCTCGGCCACCGCGGCCGGCTCCCAGGTCCCCAGATCTCAGTCCGTGCGATTATTGGCTTTGGGGTTACCTGAAGTCGCAAGTGTATCGTGACCGACCGACATCTCTAGGGATGCTGAAAGACAACATCCTACGCCAATGCCTCACCATAACTTCAAAAATGTCCAAACGTTTGTTAAGCTTATGGGACGTAACTACGGGGTCATCAGTCCCTAAACTTAAAAACTACTTATCTACTACCTTATACTAAGGACGGCATAAATATCCATGCCCGAGGGGGGATTCGAACCCCCGACCGTAGTGGCCGTGCAGACCGTGACTGAAGCGCCTCAGTCCCATCGCCACCGCGGCCGGCTCACCATAAATCCGGACATGCTTTACAGTGCTGTTCACAACATCATTCCTCGACTACACCTATTGTTGAGGAATGATGGTGAACATATTAAGCATTTCCTGTAAAGAACATCATCTTTGCTTTGTCTTAATTTATTATGCTAATTATTGCTTTTATGATCAGATGAAGCGCCATCTGTCGGGCATTTGTTGAACTTTTTTTGTTCTAAAAAACCCCATGTCATTCCAAAAATGTGTGCTAATTTGTACCTTTCTATCTACATTATATATTATTCCGTGATTTATAAGTTTTCAAATTTATACTGACTTTTTGATGACCCGGTATATTTTGCCGTTAAACTTCTACCACTGTGAACTATCGTTTCTATGTGCAGCCATGTTTAAGATTTCGAATATTTGTTTTTTTGTTCGTATTTACAAAAAAGTTCAAATGTTTGTAAATCTAAGGGACTTAGTTACGATGGTCATCAGTCCCTAGGCTTAGAAATTACTTACACTAACTTAACTTCAGATAAGGACAACACAAACACCCATGCCCGAGGGAGGACTCGAACCCCCGACTGCGAACAGCCGCGCGCACCGTAGCAGGAAGCCTCATTGCGCACGTCCATTCTGCCGCGGCGTTCGTATTTTATGCGCTATCGTACCCTTCATGAAGATGCGATAAACTTTGTCAATATAGTACTTGCACTTTCGCGAAAGTTCTAGCCTAGGCATAATTATATCATTATGGCAGTTCAGGAGATCTGACATAAACAAAAAAAAAAAAAAAATCTTCTCATCTTCTGGACCTGATTTCTTCCAGATTTGCTGCACACATTTCTTATCATGAGGTAAAAATTGCTGTCGGGGTAAGAACAGCCTACGACATATAATCAGGAGATATGACGTCACAAACAATGAGATGCATGAAAAATCTCGGTACTACGGTTGTTAAAAAAAATGATAATAATAAAAAAGGAAAAAAAATCAAGTCATTGTTTAACGTTTATGCAAAGAATCTTTTAAACCTCTTGGCCTGTTTACTCCATATTTTCAAATGATAGTGTAATAAACATCCAGACAGACATAGGCTATATATTTTTTTCAAGGGTCGTGCACAAAGTAAGATTCGTTTCTATTTCTACCGGCGGCAGCGCTACGATCGCAGTTCCGAGTAAGCGAGGCACATACTCTGACTCAAGGAGAAGACATGTACGCCATTTTCAGATCGGTGGTGCCGACTTGTGCTTTATTGCTTCTTTATAATCTCAGCTGTAATTGAAAATGCCGCCGCGTGTGAAATTAGATCTGTGATTCGTTTTCTAAATGCAAAGTTAAAGCAAAGAAATTCATCGGCAAATCTGCGAGGTTTACTGACAAAATGCTACGAGTGATTCAATGGTTAGAAGATGGGTCAGACTGCCCGCCCTCACACGGCGAATATAACAACTCTTACGGGAGTTTCACTGGGACGTATGATCATCCTCCGTACACCCCTGACCTCGCTCTTAGCAACTTTTATTTCTTACACCTTCTGGACTCTCAGATCACCTGAAATGAATTCCATTGAACTTATATACGACATAATTAAGAGGCCAGTTCGTGCCTAAAATCCTGCACCGACATCACTTTCCCAATTATAGACGGCTATAGAGGCAACAATGGCCCAATACTTGTGAATCGGATTTGCAACAACTTGTTGAGAACATTCCGTGGGAGTTGCTATAGGTCTTCAGGTAAGAGGAGGTCGCCATGATATTAGGAGATCTCCATGTTTTACTGACTCCAGTGTATGGTAACATTGCGGAGAATATCACAATAATTTTTGGGCTTACAGACACTGATAGAAGATTACCATCGAAACAGTTCCGGTAGTGGTTAGAGAATGTCTTTTACTGAATTTCTGATCTCTTTTTGCTGTTATTGTAGATGACTTGGCACCCAACTGTTGTGGAAGTTTCTTCTAAAAGTGTTGAAGTGTATATTTATTCTCGCAAGATACTTCGCAACTGATACACAATATGCAGATGAAGACGTTGGCTATGGAGAGACAGGTGCATGAAGGAAATGTTAGTGGATGATCTTGAGCAACGTGTTATCAGGCGTCTTGTTACAGCACTCCAGGATGTTTCCAAAGGAAGGAAGTGGCGGTCGGAGGATCTTACAGTGAAATTTTCTAGCCAACCTTTGCATCACGTCTGTGATAAAATTTAAAATAGTGTGTCATCGTACTGAGTGTGTGTTTCACTTCCAATCACTAATACATCTTACTTTCCTTACAAATCAATTCGTCATGTACTCATATACAGACATTCAAATATCACGGAAACTACACGCCGGACCAAACATATATACAGTACAAATTGTTTGTATCGGAGGGGGACATTCAATGATACTACACTCGCCCCCTTTCCCCCCCTCCCCCCACCCAAGCCCGTGCGTGGGCAACTTTGACATCCTCAAAGGGAAGGCCGATTTTTATCACGGATTACGATTGTACGGCAAGTAGTGTCTGCGTTTCGTCTTAAACATTTTTCCGTTTCGCCACAGCTGACACTGTAATCAGCGGAATCGAATGTGTCCGCAAATGTAATTTATAGCATGCAGTTCAACGTCCATTCAACATTCAGTGGCACGGGGACCCCACCTCCATGCTTCGACGGTAGGAGTGTAGGACAGGTCAGTACTCCATGGCTTTCAATTGTACACTCCACTCACAATGTTGTATACCTCCGACATATCGATCTGGGTACTACCTGATGCGCCTATGTGTCCGGGACCTGAAGTGCTCTTTCCACTGCTTTTCCAGTTAAAAACGCAATGATCCGTTCTGCAAATGACTGTACGCAGGACAAAGCATATATGTGGGAATGTCAACAAAAGCGTTAACTATGCGATCGATTACACCTTCACAGCCTTTTGGCATTTGCTGATACATCTTACCTTTTAATACTTTCGTGACCAGTGGAACATTATGTGTCCCACCTACGAATTTGTGTCCCTAGCCGTGGCGGAGTGACCAAGCGCATTGTGAGGCGCTATGCTCCGATGCGCGAGGCCGTTCCCCGTTGGGGTTTCGAATCCCCCCTCGGGCATGGATGTTTGTGTCGTTTTTAGTATAAGGTAGTTCATATTACCAAATGTTTGTATAGCTTATGGGACTTAACTACGGGGTCATCAGTCCCTAAACTTACAAACTACTTATGAACTAGCTAACACTAAGGACAGCACAAATATCCATGCCCGAGAGGGGATTCGAACCCCCGACCGTAGTGGCCTGCAGACCGTGACTGACGCGCCGCATTCCCCTCGGACACCGCGGCCGGCAAGGTAGTTCATAAATAGTTTGGAAGTTTAGGTATTGATGACCCCTCAGTTAAGTCCCTTAAGCTTCACAAATATTTGATTTGTGTCTCTAATTTCACACGGATATAAAAATGCCACATCTGTGTGGTGCTGCCATTTGCTTTTGAACAGATCAACAGTCTGGAGCCCACTAGCTTGTTTCCTGGCCTCTACTGCGCCTGTTATCGCTTATTTGTTTCAGTTATGCAAGCGTGCCTCTTGTTTTGCACGTTTTATGTACTATTTTGACTTGCCTGAAACAGATAAGCTTTTCCTTAGTTTTTTTGCTAGAAATATACTGGTTTGTGCACATATTTATTGATAAATCACTTCTACATTCGTGGTTTCCTAATGGCCAGCGTGAGTACAAATTTATATTGTGCCTTTTATCCATATGTCGCAGCTGTTACATACTGGAAGACACGATATTGCATTCAGTTGTTTGATTCGAAACTGAGAAGGTGAATTGATTCTGACACTCACCAGAAGACACAGAGAGAATAAATTAGGCAACTTTTAGTGATATCTTGTTATTTCCTGTTTCTATAAATGCCGAGATTGGCAAAAGAAGAAATTTTGAACTACTTGTTTTCGCTACCCAATGGTGCAGTCATGTCTGAAGACAAATGTGATGAAGAGGCAGCAGAAAAACTTTTAGCACCTGATGAGTCAAATGTGTGACAGGAGTACTTGCAAATGACAGCGAGCACTCTGTAGAGTGGGGAAGGCATTCATCACAAAAAACAAACCAGGAGTTTCTGTCGTACCAGATGATGTGCACTTATGCCCCATTGGAAAACATTTTCCAACACAGAGCACAAGGAGGCGACACAAACAATGCAGCTCACGGATGCAAGATACATGGACAAATTTCCTACGTAGCTACTACAAAGTACCATGTCTTTAAAACTTTAACACCTATTTTAAGTTTTTAATGAATAAGTGTGTTTGACATAATAAGGGTGCCAATATTCTTATTTGTACAGATCCAAAGCCCTAATATAAAAACTTTGGTTCCGTAAATTTGCTACTCCTCGAGTCTACTGGGACATATACGTCCAACATAAAATTATTGTAAAACTATAAGTAACAACTGAAATTTAGAAATGTGGCTTGACTCACTACCCATTGTAAAGGCAGGAAACCAATTGTTACATTAATATGAAATTTTAATTAATTCGATCACAAGGCTGAAATATCCTTACAGAAAGAAATCTAGTGGCGTCAAATCCGATGACTTAGCAGATGCTGATGCATCGACCAGAGTAAACATAGTCTAGTACTTATCTGCTGCTCTCTGCCACCACTGCCACATCGGCCAAAGCTGTAAGTAGGCTAATTTAATTTGTGTGCATTTTCACTACCGATCAGTTTCTAAAATTCCATTAGTGCTTCTGTTTTTATGAGTTTTACTTTCGCATACTGTAATGAAACAAGCAAAATTGCTGGTTCCACTGGGTACTGGGTCGTGAAAGGAACGGATGTGGTGAATAATAGTTATTGTTACGTAATCAAAGGGGCGGCTCGGTTGCACAGTGGTAGAGTGCCGCTCTATAAATCCAAAGGTAGCGGGTTCGATCCCCGTCACGTCCTAGGATTTTTATCTGTCACTTTCCACTTCTTTCACCTCTGGCAGTATTGCTCACGTTAAAAATACTGTGGTTCGGAACCCACGTTAAACTGTAGGTCCCCCTATATCTGGCTGGGTAAGTCAGTTCGAAGGCAACGGCATACCACCTCCTAACGGAACCATGCCTAGTAAAGCACTGTGGTGTTCAAACCAATCTTCGGATTGTTGACTGCTTTACTTTACGTATTTAAAATCTTAGGTTTAATTATGATTCAGTCATATATTGCGCGCAGGATTTTCGATCATTTACACAGATCGCATGGTGCACAGCTCAAAACTAAAAACACTAGTTTATAAAAAACAAATGAAACTTACTTAGTTACAGTAATATGCTTAGACAAGAAAGTCGATATGTAAGAGACGTTTTCAAGTAGATGGACGTGACTATTGTGAATCGTTGTATTTATTGTGTTCAAATAGAGTTTTTTTTGTGAAAGTCAACATTCTGTTCACGTCTTTTTATTTTAAACATAGTCAAAATGATAAATTAATTATTAGTGCTTTACTAGGCATGTCTATGATGCCTAAATATTTCACAGTTACAAGATTTCTAAAGAAGATTTAACACGGGACCAAATTTATTAAGATACGTCTACTTTAAAAACAGAGGACAAAGTTAAGTGTTTTTATTTTTTTATTATTTTTTTATCCCTTCCCACAAATTTTACAATTCCAAATTTGGAGTGTTATCGAGATGCGACTAGACAAAGCATACAGCAAGTAATGAGGAACACTCAAATATTTGGCAGATTTCGTTAAAGCTTCTGTTTTAAGAGTTTCGCCTCGGTGGCGAAGCCGAGCGGTCTAAGGTGCCTCGCTGTGAAGAGCGCGGTTGCTCGCCGTCGGAGGTTCGAGTCCTCCCTGGGGCATGGGTGTGTGTGTTGTCCTTAGGTTAGTTTACCTAGGTTTAAGTAGTTTGTAAGCTGATGACCACGCAGTTTTGTCCGATAGATTTACAGACATTTGAACATTTCATTTATTTACTAGCTTAAATCCACGGCTCCGCTCGCGTGTTGGTTGATTATGATAGATAAGCTATCTTTCAGTAGTGTATTTCAGTAGTGTGAAATACAATACCTTCTTTAGAAACAAACATTTTTAATCAACATTCAAATAAAAAATTAAATTATCTGAAGTGCTTAATGATTTACAATAAATAATACATGCATTATTCCTTATAGCCTGTGTTGCAATATCTCAAACCGTATGGTGAGAGTGACGTCCAAATTCATTTTAATACTATTTTACTGCATTCTGGTAAACTACGTTATATGTAGTATTGTACTTGTAATGCGCGAAAAGTCAAATGGATTTTTTAAAGAGATGTATTAAAAGATATATCATTTTACTGCTTTATTTATTTATTCTTATATTTCCTTATTCGTATGCTTATCCTTAGAGAGAAAGAGCTGAAGACATTATAGCACGCATAGACCAAAGAAATTGTTTGTGGAATCACGTTTCGCTGTATGTAACCTCCTTGCTATAGAGTCGCAAACGGCATCGCTGGCCTTCAGTCCGAATTTTTTTTATAATTTGACGACTTTCAACCACCATATCTTCCACTCCCTTATAGCTATCAGCATGAAACTGCTATGGTGTACAAGGGGAGACTTCGGACAACAATTACACACAGACCATTCGTTTGCGTTCTGTAGTTTTCGCTGCAGAGCGAAATATTGACGTACACACGCGTAGAATTTTATATACACCGATAACTTTCCATCCCAATATACTCCACCCTTTTATCATTATGAACCCTCAAGCAACAATGCAACCAATAAAACCATTTTCAAAGAGTAAATATAATTTTCAAAGAGTAAATATTATTCCGCATTTCGTGTTATATTCTTCAAATTACTAAATATCAATCAGATTGCTATAAAACCGTGCCTAAAATCTTCCTCAGGTATAAATTAGTAACTGCAGAAATATTTATCTCTGCGTCTTGTCGTTCGGACGTTATATATATATATATATATAGCTATCCGATCTCCATAAAACCGTGCCTAAAGCCTTCCTCGGGTAGACATTAGTAACTGTACAAATTTTTAGCTCTTTATGTCTTGTAGTTCAGACGTGATAAACGTACACCGAACAGACATTCACATTTATAGATATAGATTTTCTTTTTCTTTTTTTAAGAGTTTCGAACAGCGGGGGATCGTTTATCACTGCTCAGTCAGTTGCCATTATAAAAGCACAAGTGTAGTAGCGAATTGAAGTATTTATCAAATATATTTGCTTTCCCTCTTTAGGTATATCGGCAGCAGTGGTAGCATGGATAGGGTGTGTGCGTTCTGTGTGCGGACGCTGGAGGAGTTGGCCGCTGTTCGCAAACAGCTGACCTCTACCTTCGCCCAATGTGTGTAGAGTCTAATCAGATAGTTTATATTCCTCTTTTATCCTGGCTTGTTGGTTTTGATGTTGCCTGTCTTCTTGGAATGTCCTAGTCTTGCTGGTCCTGCAACATATAAATAAAATCATGGCTGCTAGTAACAGCTAGCGGTTTGATTTCCCGCGTGCTCCACTAGGTCTATTCGCTCCTTACTCTTGACCCATCTTGTGTACTCAACTGCCTCGCGGAAGATGACTTCCCACTGATCAGGGGAAAAGATTGGGTGGGAATGGAGGAGTTTGAACTCCTTGTTCGACAGGATCGGAGTCAGATGCTCTCGCAGATGTTGAGAGAGACGGACAGGTTTGTGTGAGAGACTGGGTTTGAGATGGGACGGCAGGAAAGGATACAGATTGTCAAGGTGGGGATATGTCCGGTCTCGGATGGAGGAGACGAGCTTGTCAAGAACCTTCTTGACACTATGCTTGTCTGGCATGGGCAAGCACTCTTCCGCTTCTGGAGCCTCGTCCTCCATGACCACAGTTTCTTTGGTCATCTTAGTCCATATCCATACTTTCTCCTCTTCTTCGGACTCTTCCTGTCCAGGAGGAGATGTGTCCATCTCCATGTGCGCCCCATCGGCCTCCTGCATTGCTGCAGGGACCGTGGAAACGCCTGTCGGTGTGGCTTCTTCTTCTGTCTGCGTCCCTGCGCCCAGCACTACTTTCAAAATGTTCAAATGTTTGTATAGTTTATGGGACTTAACTACGGGGTCATCAGTCCCTAAACTTACAAACTACTTATGAACTAGCTAATCCTAAGGACGGCACAAATATCCATGCCCGAGGGGGGATTCGAATCCCCGATCGTAGTGGCCGTGCAGATCGAGACTGGAGCGCCTCAGGCCCCTCGGCCACCGCGGCCGGCAGCCCTACTTTCCTCCCCGCTTGTGGGTTGGCAACAAGGGCGGTCGCCTCTTCTTTTGCGGCGCGAAATTTGTAAGGAAAGAAAATATTAGTTGGGGATATTGGGTGAAAGGTGTTTATTTTATTGAAGAATTAAAGGTGTGAGTGGAAGAAAGAACTGAATTTTGATTTACGTGTTATTAACTGTGGTAGCTGCTGTTGTAATGTTTGAGCAACTTAACAAACCTGACCTTAATATCGTGGTTAGTTACGTTAAACTCGTGATTAATGCAAGTGGTGTAATTTAAATTTTGAAACTAATTAGCAAGACAATTAGTGTAATTAACAAATACTATGGCCCTATCTGACAAACTTTTCAAAAGATCCCTCACCTTTCCTTTCCTTACAAAATCTCCTACGGAGACTGAGCACACACAGATGGCAGAAATTAAACTACTCTGTCTGTGCAATGTGTACGGATCAATTAGTACGCCAATGGTAATGATAATTTATAAAATTATGAATAGTAGGATATTTAACATCAAGTGGTTGGCAAGTGGGTGCAGTCCAACCACTAAAGTCAGTATCTGATAAAATTAATTCTGTCAAGCAAATAGGAAATTTAAGCAAATCAGTCTTAATTGATGCTATGCATACGGCCCTGGTACGAGTTTGGTTCTTTATAGGATAGCTGTGGCGGTGGCTATTATTGGTGAACTCAGTAAAAAAAATATTCATTAATCTGCTGTAATTAATATGATGATAATCAATTACTGTTCATAACGTTTGACCTAATCTGATTCTTTGCTAATTGTTAGGTTTAGTAACGTGAACTGACATGCAACTGTCCGTTATCTTCTATCATCAATTTTAGCAAAATTGTCTCAAATGATTAATTAACACTGTCTCTAATAATTGATTACACTCATTTAATTAGTAAATTGTCTTGAAATATTACTCATGCAATATTGAGGATTGTCATACTGATTCAAGTGTGGTTAATTAGTTGTTCAAATAAGAAAAGCAAGAAGTACACTCTAATTTTCTAGCATTTTAACAAAATTTGAACATGCATTCACAGTAAATTACTACCAATAGCATATAACTTATTTATCAGTTCAGCGATGTGGTACTCTGCACTGTTGTTACATAGGTTCACATAAAAATTATTTTGATAGTGGCTCCTCCTTGCTAGCAGTTCGCCGTGATGCTTCGCGAATCGCGTAATTAATCGCGACTGTTAGCGTCCGCGGTGACGCTACCGCGTTTCGGACGTCTGGAACTGTTACCGAACACGTAACAAATTTCTGCCTCAGCTGAACGAACGAATAAATGTTTCATTAAGATCAATTCTTACTTCACTTATATTCACTGGTTTCACATAAACTTTCATATCGTTGCACTTATCACAAATTATAATATACACTTTGTTTTAACTTTATTACTTATATTGTTTGAGCACTCCGCGGACCGCGTATGAACGTCTGATCTACGTCATGGGGCGGCAGATACTGCTGCTTGCCTGCTCTCCCACAGGCGAACTCTGTTGTACAATAAAGTCTCTGACCTGAGGAGCCATATCGATAACTGTTCAGATCGATATTTGAACTCGTTTACAGAGAAATATTTTACATTGAGAAATTAAACATAACAAGTAATCACAGTCATATAGGAAACATACAAAGGACAAATAAAATAATATATACATAAACAATTACAATACAGATAATAAATAAATAACATGAATGGTTCACAGTCAAATTACCTACAAACATTGTGTATCTCAATCATTAATTAAATCATATGAGAAGTTAATAACAACATATTCACTATAAACAGATTCAAACGAATATAATGTTTCAAAATGAAGCTCATTCCTCGTTATAATGTAAGGCTTACCTTAAGGGTTACCTTACAAGTTCCCGCACCAGTTTTTCAACTTGGCGCCGCGCCGCGTCGAGTTCGGCGCGAAGCAGCGCTCTCTCCTCCGCCATGGCGGATTTGAGAGCGCGCATCGCGTCGACGGCCGTAGACGTCGCTTCGCAGCTTGGTCCGCTGTCTCCTCTTGGGGGAGGGGGCGGATCAGCAGCGGGTTCTTCTTGATTTTCCATCCCCTCAATGAAGCCCTTGTCGGCGTGCTTACTTCCTCCGCCCTCCTACAGATGTAGCTGCAGCGGCGAAAGTTGGCGGCGTGTGGGCCACCACAGTTAGCACACTTCTTCGCGGCTTCCCGCGTCTTCTTACAGTCGCGTGTGTTGTGCGCCTCAGCGCACTTCAGGCACGCAACTGCGTTCTTGCAGCTCTTGGACAGGTGGCCAAGTTTCTGGCAGTGGAAGCACTGCACCGTCTTCTGCTTCTTCTTCTTCTTCTTCTTCCGCTTCTTCCTCTCGTCGTTTCCGGCCGGCATGCGAGTTGCTTCATAATGGCCGGAAGAAGGCCACCCTCTGACCTTCCCTTGCCTCCGGCCATGGCTGCTGGAGAAGTCGGTTGCGAGACGAATGCTGCTGCTGCGCTGCCGTGCGTCCGCTCTGCTCGGCTGCCCGCTCGAAACGCCACGGTCTCTGTTGCCGCGGCACCTTCACTTGTTCCAGACGCAGTTCAACCGTCCTCGCCGCAGGGTGAGTGGCGGGTAGCGCGTACGCGTCTCTCGAGGCGGAGAGAGAATGCTGGCCGTGTGGCATCTACATCTACATTCAAATCTACATACATACTCCGAAATTCACCGTAAGGTGCGTGGCGGAGGGTACACTGTACCACTACTAGGCATTTCCTTTCCTATTCCACTCCCAAATTGAACAAGGAAAAAAAGAATGCCTATATGCCTCCGTACAATCCCTAATTTCTCTTATCTTGTCTTTGTTCAAATGTTTGTATAGTCTATGGGTCATCAGTCCCTAAACTTACAAACTACTTATGAACTACTTAAGAACTAGGACGGCACAAATATCCATGCCCGAGGGGGATTCGAACCCCCGACCGTAGTGGCCGTGCAGACCGTGACTGGAGCGCCTCAGTCTCCTCGGCCACCGCGGCCGGCTCTTGTCTTTGTGATCTTTACGCGAAATGTAAGTAGGCGGCAGCAAGATCGTACTACACTCAGCTTCAAATTCCGGGCCTCTAAATTTACTCAACAGAAATTCTCAAAAGAACGTCGTCTTTCTTCCAGCGATCCCCAATCGAGTTGCCGGAGCATTTCCGTGACACTCGCGCATTGGTCGAACCTACCGGTAACAAATCTAGCTGCTCGCCTCTGAACTGCCACTATGTCTTCCTCTAAACTGATCTGCTGCACGTCCCAAACACTTGAGCAATACTCAAGATGTGGTCGTACAACCGTTTTATACGCGGTCTCCTTTACAAGTGAAGCACATCTTCCCAAAATTCTCCCAATAAACCGAAGTCGGCTGTCCGCCTTACTCACAACTGTACTTACATGTTCGTTCCATGCAATGTTACGCCTAGATATTTGAACGACGCGACAGCATCAAGAAGCTCACTACTAATGCTGTATTCGAACATTATGGGATTGCTTTTTCTACTCATGCGCATCACCTTACATTTTTCTACATTGAGAGCTAGCTGCCATTCATCCTTTCATCCTGAGAGTGATCAGGTGGCCGGTCGTTCAGCAGGGTCCGAGCAGGCACACGGGGTGAAGGGTCTGTTAGTGAAATGGAGCTCCAGTGTTCGGCACGTTAAGGAGCCCCTTAACGCAAATTCCGATGCGCATTCATAAGTCTGCCTGGGGGCCTCATATGAGATGTGGAGGCAGCATTGCCGGAGGCTATGGAACGGAAGGGGTGCAGTCGTCTGCAAATTGTTGCTCATGTCGGCACTAATGACTCCAGTCGCTTGGGTTCTAAACGACATCCTTAAATGTTACGGGCGGCTGGCGGAATTGGCGAAGACTGCTGACCTCGCGCGCTGGGAGCAAGCAGAGCTTTCAATTTGCAGCATTGTGCGGCGGTACGACTTCTTCTTGCGTTAGTAGGACTGAATAACAACTTTGATGTGGCCGTGTAAGACTTCGTAATCCGCAAGTCGTTCAAAATGTACAAATGTTTGCATAGTCTATGGGACTTAACTACGGGGTCATCAGTCCCTAAACTTACAAACTACTTATGAACTACTTACGAACTAGGACGGCACAAATATCCATGCCCGAGGGGGGATTCGAACCCCCGACCGTAGTGGCCGTGCAGAACGTGACTGGAGCGACCGCAAGTCGTCCGCTCGTCAACAAAACAAAACAAAAATTCTGGTTAAACTTCCGGTATTATGAAACTTAATATATATATATATATATATATATATATATATATATATATATATATATATATATATATATATATATATATATATCTTGCGCAGATGGAAGAAGCATGTGATGCTATAGCTTCTTTAAATTGTCACTCTTAATAAAATATTTCGAAGTTCAATCATATTTTAACTGTCAAAAGGAAGTTCGTGTTTTACACGTTGCTATAGTCACAGATGATATAAAGTTCCTTTTTATCCTGATAGATTGATATGTTCGATCTATTAAATGAAGTATTAAAATTTAATTTAATTCTTCTTAATGGATCTTTGGCACAAAATAATGTTTCATAAATTTCATCGTTCAAACTGTAAAAGGGTTTGAAATTACTTCATTCTCTTCTATTAATATACCATTTCTTGTAAATAAATAATATCAGAAATATTTGTCTATAACACTCGATGACTTTTCAAGACACGTGAACATTTATTGACGTCAGAGTACAGATCGTGACTCAACAACAGTTAAAACAGAACTGATATTTAAACGATGTCGATTTTTCATGAAACTTTCTATAATTATCTCAATATCCCCGACGATAACCGCAGATACCAGCATCTTCTTGCCTCGTGGCCGTCGACACGCGACCTGAAGTGGCCAGATGTTTACTCCTTGTTATCAGCTTCGAAGATGTTGCTCTTGTAGGTTGAATCACCATCACAGCACATGAAATATAAGAAACATACAAAAAAATTTTAAGAATCACATAACTTAAAAATATTTACATTAAAATAATTTAATAACATAAATATTAACCGATTATTCTGCAAAAACTGAGCTGACATGAGGTAGTAGCGGAGACAATAATCCGTCCCACTACAATTGTTCCCAGAGTGGGTTGGGGTACTTTGGATTGGAGCCATGTGGAGCGTCTCAACCAAAGGGTTCGTCGACTCTGTGACAGTCATGGCTGCAGATTTCTGTACTTGCTTTATCGGGCGGGGAATTGGTAGGGATCCTCTTGATAGACCAGGGGATGCACTATAGAAAGGAAGCGGCTACTCGAGTAGGTTTTTTTATTACTAGCTTATATGCCCGTGCTTCGCAACGGTTGTTAGAGAAGGTCCTATGTATATCATGGTTCTTTGGGTTCCGGACGTAGGTCAGCAAAAACACAATCCTTGTTGGATCTCTCTGTCAATAAACTCAGTTCTCCTAGCCAAGATGCCAAATTTAAGTAGATGTCATTGTCGAAAACGATGAATGTTCATTAAGTTTTTCATAATAAGAGTGTAATTAATTTAAGTCCGTGCTTCGGAACAATGTAAATTCAATGTTAGGTTGAGGTCATAAAGTTACACATTGCAACAGCAGCGCCGAAAGCGGCTGGCAAATTACATTTCTGAAAACGATATTGGATAAGTGCGAATATTGATTTGTAACAGTTTTCACAAATATCTTCTTGAATAGGAATTTGGAATGAATTGTAAGACTGTGTGAATCATGAAACTCTGTACAAAAGAGTTTCGCGTGAAAGTGCTGGTCATAATGAGATGTGACAACAACGGATGTATCTGATTCGGTAAAATTTTACTTTCTATCCTGGCGGCCTCGCGTTTTTATGTTGGCAACATGAATAACACGATATAAAATCGTTGCAAAGATGACCGAACCACATAGAGTGTAGATAAATACTGCTGTTCCTGCTTAATGCTTGATTTCACGACAAAATATATGCGTGTCACGCGATTGGCTTATGACGATGTCACATGATTCTCGTTATTCAACATCTGTTGCCAACATTATCACAGGAGGCCGCCGGGATTTGAGTAGGACTACGTCGCATAGTTTTTCTTGGCCCAGCTGTCAAACGAAAACACCTTTCACAGCAGACAGTGTCGCGGCTATATGTATCAGAGATCACTGATTGGCACAGGCATATCAATATCTAAGGCCTAAGAGACATTCATTAATGTATGTCTGTGTTTCCATCACGCTTCCACGACAGTGATCAATGTTCCACGAGTATTTTTATCTTTGAGTCTATCTCGATTTTTATCTTTGTTTTGTGTCTCTGTTCATAGTCGGTAATGTGTGGTTGACGGAAACATGTGATCTATTTAAAAAATTGCGTGTTTGATATTCCTCGTCGTTATTAAAGTCTGAAAGGACCGCATTGTCTGACGATTGAAAGAATAAACAGATTTTGACTCGTACCTAAAGATCGGAAGTCACTGAGTATATAGCTTTTCCTAAGAGTATTTATTGCATATTTTGCGAATTTTTGCTCGTCACATTCACACACTGCCACGCACCGCGACCAAACTCCCTTACTAACATCATTAGACCAAGGGCTATCTACCACCACAACAACGAGTGGGTGGCAGTATGTGGTCATGGAGAAAAGTCTGTCAGCACGTACACACACAAGCCTTTTATATATAGAAAAGAAATAGATTTTTTTTTTTACAGGCAAAGTGATAGTTCTGATGAACACTCGTCTATCGATGTACAGACAGGGAAATCAGGTCTCATTCTGAAGAACTCTTCATCAAAATATTAACAGTAAATTTTCAAAGTATACGAAATAAAATTCCCAAATTCACTGCATTGAAGAAAGTCTCCGCGCTCGAATAATCCTCGGGACTGAGAGTTGGCTGAATCCCAACGTTGGAAGCCTCGAAATATTTAGCGATGAATGGGATGTATATCGCAAAGATAGATCAGGCAACATCGGAGGAGGCTCGAGAGTGACTGTGACATTATCTGAACACATGTAACAGGTGGAGGCGAAATCAAGTTAATAGTTGGGTATTTTTACAGATCACCCACTTCCACCGTCACCGTGCTAGAGTGATTCAAAGAAATTTTACGATCAGTAGCGCGAAGGTACCCGGACCATGTTTTATTAGTTGGGCGCAACTTCAACCAGCCGAGTGTAGACTGGGACGTCTATGCTTTCACTACAGTCTTGTGAAATGTTATTGAGCACGTTTACCGAACACTGCTTTGAGCAGCTAAATCGTCGGCCCACACGCAGTGCAAATATTTTGGACATTATATCAACAAACAGACAAGACCTTGTCAATGATGTCACTGTAGAGACAGGCTTTAAGTGATCATGATGTCGTCATAGTGACAATGGCCACCAAAGTTAATAAATAGGTCAAAAAGACTAGAGAGTGTTTATGCTAGAAAGGGCAGTTAAGCAATTGTTAAGAGTCCCACTTACGGAATGAATGGACATCGTTTAGTTCTGGTACGGTGGACGTAGATAAATTGTGGGCAAAATTTAAATGCATTGTAAATAAAGCGCTGTAGAAATATGTGCCGAAAAAGTTGATTAAGGACGGAAAAGACCCTAATATTCGAAAACTGTTGAGAAAGCAAAGGCAGTTGCACTCTCGGTTCAGAGAAAAGGTCAAACAAATCCAACCAGACAAAAGTTAGTAGAGATTCGCGCGTCTATATAAAGAGCAATGCGTGAAGCATGCAATAACTACCACCGTCATACCTTAACAAAAGATCTTGCGAGAACCTGAAAAAATTCTGGTCCTATGTAAAAGCAGTAAGCGGATCAAAGGTCTCTATCCAGTCACTCGTTGATCATTGTGGTGTGGTGATAGAAGATAGCGAAATGAAGGCCGAAATTTAACATTTAAGAAATCATTCACGCAGGGAAACCATTAAACATACCTTCATTTGATGGTCCATTAACTCCCAAATGGAGGACATAGTAATAGGCATAGCTTGTGTAGAGAAGCAACAGAGAGAGTAGAAAACAAATAAGTCGCGAGTTCCAGATGGAGTACCAGTCCAGTTTTACAAAGAGTACTTGGCGGCATTGGCCCCTTACTTAGCAAGCATTTATCGTGAATCTTTGATCCAGCGCAAAGTTCCAAGCGACTGGAAAAAGGCACATGTAACTCCCGTGTATAAGAAAGGCTAAAAAACGGACCCACGAAATTACAGACCTATATCATTAACATCAGTTTTCTGTAGAATTCTTGAGTATATTCTCAGTTCTAAAACAGTAAATTTCCTTGAGACGGAAAACCTTCTGTCCATGCATCACCACGCACGGCTTTAGGAAGCTTGCCCTTTTCTCTCATGACATCTTGCGTTCTATGAATGAAGGGTAACAGGCAGACTGCATGTTTCTCGATTTTCGAAAGGCGTTTGACACAGTACCGCACTACAGACTGCTAACGAAGGTACGAGCTTATGGAATAGGTACCCAAATAGGAGCGTGGTTCGAAGATTACTTAAGTAATAGAACTCAGTATTTTGTCCTGGAAGGCGAGTGTTCATCAAAGACTAGGGTATCGTCAGGGGTGCCCCAAGGAAGTATGGTAGGATCACTTTTATTTTCTATCTTCATAAATGATCAGGCAGACAGAGTGAGTTGCAATCTGCGGCAGAATGCTGATGATATTGTGGTTTACAAGAGGGTGTCGTCATTGAATGACTGTAATAGGGTGCAGAATGACTTGGACCAAGTGGTGTGAAGAATGACAACTAGCGCTAGATGACGAAAACTATAGGATAGTGCAGATGAGTTGGAGAAATAATCCTGTAATGTTCAAATACAGCATTAGTAGTGTGCTGCTTGACAGAGTCGCGTCAGTTATATACCTAGGCGTAACGCTGCACAGCGATATGAAATGGAAATATTTGTAATTCTAAGGGACCAAACACCGTTGGTCACCAGTCCATAGACTTACAAACTACTTAAACTAAGTTAAACTAACCTAAGGACAACACACACATCCATGCCCCAGGGAGGATTCGAACCCACGACGCGGGAGTCTGCGCGATCCGTAACGTGGCGCTCCAGACCGCTCGGCTACTCCCGCGGGGCTGATATGAAATGTAACTAATTATTTCATGTTAAACCACCACCGGCTGTGACGTGCATATTGTTGACATAAAACTCAGACTTGCTACTCTGGAACGTAAAATTTTACTATCTGGTCCGAATATAATATTTCATCACGGGCATCGCTGGAGAAGACAACGAAAATCAAGGTAAGAACACGCATGCGCCGCTTATTCTATATTTTCTCTTTCCTTTGCAATTTACCGTGTTTTTCAAAATTTTAAATATTTTTCATTATTAATCACAGGCAACAATAGGTTTTCATACAATGAACAAGATGGCTGCCGTGCCAAGCATATAGTAGGATCTTCTTTTTCTTGCAGTAGCAGTGCGTGCAGTGTACCGTTCCGTGTCAATAATATCTTTGAATTGTGATAAACAAATATTTTTCTCATTACGTGTCGTGTTACTAGTTGGATTTCTGTTACAAATTCAGTGATGTGGTCAAAACGAGACGTACTGTAGCTAACATGGAGAACACACAGAATGTAGATGCAGTAGAAGAATTGAATCAGGGAGCGGTAAGCAGTGCGCCGGAACCCCTTGTTGAAAATATTTCGCCTGCTGCTGACGTAACTGGTACGTCGGTAACAGACGAAAATACATCTTCTGTAGGTGTGCGTACTGACTCCGATCCTGTTGATTCGTGGTTTACACGTTTTGAAGCTATTTTTCAAAATTTAACTTTGCAAATGACTGAAATGAGTCAACAGATAGATAGTAGATTTGAAAACCACTATCAACAAACTAAAGAAGAACTAACACAATTGCAACAGGTACAAAAACAAGAACTAGATAGTCAATTAGCTAACCTGCAACAAGCGCAAAAACAGGAAATAAATAGTCAATTAGCTAACCTGCAACAAGCGCAAAAATAGGAAATAGATAGTCTCAGAGAAACACAAATAAAGCAATTTGAGGCTCAGCAACAAAGTATGTTACGATTAGAAGTTCAGCAACATGAGCTCGCTAAGCAAATAATGACACGCGAGGAAATTGAAAATCGTTTTAAACAATTAGAAGGCGCTCAGCAGAGTTTACCAACCTTAGTTTCAGACGAAGTTAATAAACAGTTACATACACAGATGTCTAACATGGAAAAGCAGTAACATAATGCAAATGTAGAAAATGTAGAAAAAAAGTAGGCAATAATCTCTTAACTACTGTGGAGGAAAAGATATCTACAGTAGCTGAGCAATTAGAAAATGTTACTCAGAACACACGTAACTTGCCTTCTGCAATAGAAACCTTGACACAAGATGTATCAGCGTTAAAAATTGAACATGAAACCTTAAAGACAACTGTTACTAACATAACTACTCAAGCCAATGCTATTGTGATAGAAAATGAACAACGTGTTCAAGCTTTTCTCGAACAAACTGAAGTGCAACTTAATGATAAGTTAACACATGATTTAGACCAAATAATAAAAAGTTTAGCTACCAAAGTGTATGAAGATCATAATGTAACAGTTAAGTCATTGCAAAATGAATTGTCTAGTGTCAAGGCATCTTTGCAAAAGGACAAGATACCTCGTAATAATCAACAAAACGTATCTACTGACGAATCAGCACAATATTGGGTAACACATAGGCCACAAACTGTAACTAGTGATGCACATGCACGGCATCTAGCTTCTGATGAATCTTCTCCCAATCGTGAACATAAATTAACCCGTGATATAATACGTGATCACTCAGACAATAATGATTGGAATAATGTAAACAGAAGTGAAAGATTACAAAGATCTCAATCACCACCTCCAATTAATACCTCTATCAATGTAGAAGAAGAGATGCTAAAACATCATAAGTTTCCAATATTTATTTCTGAAACAAATTCAGTACATCCTGTAACATTCATACAATCGTTTAGAGAATTATTACCTGTAAATTGGAGTGAATATAGAAAAATTCGATTCGTAATGGGGTATATGCAAGGTGAAGGATTTGCTTGGGCGGCTGGTGTATATCGATACTGTGCAACGGTTTCAGAATTTGAAAATGCATTTTAAATAAGTACTGGTCTCCTGGCATACAGGAAAGAGTTAGAAATGAAATCTACAACCCTCCTCCATTCAATGAACCTAGTGGTAGTCTAAGGAGATATTATGAAAAATATATAAATAAAGCAAGTTTCTTTGATGAACCCATGTCATATCGGGAGGTGATGAGAGTCCTAATTGGACGATTACCAACCTACCTACGACTACAGTTGGTTCCGCTTCCCATACACAACCTGGAAAATTTTCTTTCTTCCGTAGATGCCATAGATTTAATCTACGAAGATGATCGGGCAAGAAACGGGCGAAATGAAAGTAATAGTCATGTTTATGGAAATGCACGCCGCTATAATAATAATAATAATAATAATAACGGAGTAGCGCAGCTGATGCCGCTGCCTCCTCCGCAGGATAGCCAACCTCAACAACGCAATACGCACGCACCGCTAGCTAATACTTCACAGGCACGTGCACAAGTTCCGCAACAACATAACAACGGGGGCAACAGGAATTTTAATAGGCAAACACACAATGGGAGGAATATTTACAAACAAAGAAACGACTTTAGATACAATCCGGGGTATCAAAATAGAGGAAATACAGGAAATAATAATCGTAATGGGGGCAGAGGCTAGAACACAAATAACTTTCAACGAAATGCAGGATATACTGAAAGACATTACCCAAACCACAGTCCACAGAATGATGCAAGACGTACTGATTTTGTACTCGTAGCAAATTTATCTACCGACAATGCCCAACAAACTAACTGGACTCACCCATCTTCTGTAACAATCACCGAAGTGTCAGAAACTAGCCAACATACTTCTGCCACTCAAACAAACTAATAAGGCTCATCTCAAGCCCTCCGAGGTTGAGCGACAAGGTAAGTGGGGGCACGTACAACTCTAGAATTCACATGATTAGGTATAATGATGGTACTGAATGCCAACACTTGTACAGTGGACCTTATCGAATTGTTCAAATCCCACACAAAGGCAGCTATCTGCTAGAAAATATTACTATAGGAAGAATTAAAGGTCTCTATCCAAACAAGGACTTAAAGACGTTTCATGCATAGAAGTATTTTTTTTTTCTTAATGTTTTGGTGATATAACAGCAACATGACAATTATAGTTATAAGCTTCAAGACGTCATGCGCCAGTTCTTCTGTATTAACCATCACTCAAGATACCAGATAAGTGCTTAATATAGATATTGTCAAATTATTTCATGATAGAATTAAAGATTCGAAGGCAGATACAAACTATAACTGTTTAATAGGCATGGACAGTTAATTCTTATCCTCTTGTTTTAGGATAAAGTGTGTGAGTAGGAGAAAAATTTATATTTATAGAATAATTGTGTATAAGGAGAATAAAAAAACATGTAGTGATTTGTTCTGGTTTGTGTGCGGGAATATTTATTATTTACTTGGACGTGGAGCGCACAATGCACACGGACCGCACTATATTTTGCCCCACCAAACTTTAGCTTATCATTGCTATGGCTAGGTAATAAAGTAGTAAGGGAGAATAATTTTTTAACTTTACCTAAACAAGAGATGTTAGAATCATTATTATCTGTAAACATCATTTACGCCATGCTACTGAAATTTTACTAAGCGCCGTAGCGTTAATATAATCCGTTGTGCTTATACGCATGCGCAGAACACGCACCGAAATAAAGCTTAATCTCAGGTACACCTTGTCACAAAAATTAATGCAACACGTGCGCATGTTACACAATAATGAACTTCATTTGCGTTATAATCACTTAAGGATGTCATAATATGCTTAAAGCATTAAGAATTTCTATTTGAGTATTATGCAGTCATTTTAATTGTATTTTATTTTCAAGTACACTGTAACTCTGTGTGCAAGACAGTAAGCTTACAGGGAAGAAATTTTAATTAACACAAACACTTATCATTGGGAGTAAGGCAACTGCATAGAATCTCTAACTTAATTTCTTGTCATAGTATCTAGTATGATAAATACATACTAGCATCGTGGGATAGACACATATTTTCTTATGCCATAGTATGAAATCGAAACTTTCCTTGCTGAAACGCCATAGAACTAAGTTTAGGTATAAGAATTTTCTTTACAGCCAGAAGAGTCAATGTACGTGTCGTCGCTGTCGCTGAACATACGTTTATATATATAAGACAATGGAGACAAAATACACACAGTTATACACAGCAAACTGTTAAACGTTTTCTTAGCAATTGGACACTGCTCAACTGCGACTAATGTAGACATGAATTACCATGTCATAACTAGGCTCGGCTGCATACAATTGTAAGCATTGCTAGTGTGAAGAAAATGAGGGCACCAGATGTTAGGAGAGAATGTTTCTATTTCATTATTATTTGAGATGCTTTCTATTTAGAAGTAAGACTTGCAACATGATATATATTTGTAGAACTGATACTGTGGAAACATTTTCTGTGAAATCTTCAACTTATGTGTCCTCATTCTTTCCTTTTCACTATCTTTCCGTCGTACCGATGACAATCTGTGCTCATTAAAGCGGCCGCGCCTGTTCTTAGCTTGATTTGATTTTGTGTAAATTTTCTATTGTTAATATTAATTAGGTAAACATGTGTGAGTGAATGTGATGTGCAATAATGAGCTAAGTCCTAACGAAATATTACGAATGAGGTAACACCGGTTATCGGTATAAAAAAAAATCATAAACTATATCATGTGCTCAGGTACAATGATTTTAATTTCGTATCAAATGCAATGGAACGAATACTACTAGCTGAAAACAACATGAACTTAATCGTGACTGACATGAGCATGAGCGTACTAAAACAGTAAATATGTGCTCAACTACATAAATTATCATCTATGTTCCTTTCTCTAAAAAAAAAAAAAAAAAAAAAAAAAAAAAAAAAAAAAAAAAAAAAAAAAAAAAAAAAAAAAACCTGTCATGAAGCTATAGGACGATACATTTGTTGTAAATAATTATTATTTAATGAAATGTAATGGTAATCAATACATCATTACTCGTGCAATGATCTATTTTCTAATTCAAAATGTCTAGCAGTAACCTTACTATACTAAATATGGTGATGTGGTTATTAAAGCAAACCAAATGATACTATGATGTTTTAATATGAAACATTTATCTAAAATAGTGACAATTTAAAGACAATTAGGTATGTTAACAAACAAGTGCCGTAAGAGGTCAGGACAGTAATGGAAACTATGCAATTTGCCTGTAGACTATTACTAAAGTGTACTTCTAATTTTAATGTGAAGACTATAATGCTGACAATATGTGTATGTGAAAAACTGAAAGTCATATAGTTAAAAGTTGTCCTATAACTTATTTCTTGAACGGTGGTAAACATGCACATGGAACGTTAATATAATGTCTGTGCTCTAATTAAATGATGAAATAAGACATCGGTATCTAAGTTTGTGTCATAAACAGTGTCGTGTGACGAACAAAAAGACGCCAGTAGGTGCTGTGCAAGTAAAGAAACCACGTATGTTTTAGCCACGTGAACCATAATAAGATTACAGTGCTTACCGAATGACGAGTGGTGTAGACAATTCTGAGTGGTATAAAGAGGCTCCTTTGCTTAAAAGAACCACTTTGTCACGAACGGTTTAACTGAAAACAATCAAAGTTTACTGAAGGTATTCACTCGCGAACGCGTCACTGCAGGAAGCTTCTACACCCTGCCATAACAGCGCCGCGTGATGATTCCTTCTTATTGTTGAGCGCGCACCAATCAAATGTAAACAGACTCATACCCGCTCAACGGACAAGCCTTTAAATGAAGTTCATAAAACTCATTAAAAATGATGGACTGTGCCTGAAAGCCTTAAAAGGACTGTTATTATGACTTGTAAAAAGTAATAAACAATTTTCCTATGTATGTACATAATCCAGAGTATGTAGATTTTAGTTCAAAATATTTCTCTTGTGTAGTGTATAGTTATTGTAAATATGTGTTTTTGAATAGTAAGTAGCATCACAAGTACTAAAGAATCAGATAGTAGCATAAAAGGAATCAGAAGTGCATTCTAAAGCATTGAGTATTACAAAGTACGGTACGGGAAATCCAGATAATGTTATGTCATGTTGTTCAGAGAGAATTTTTCAAAGTGAAGGTTGTGAACCAATGTTAATCCATATAATGAAAACCATTTATTTCTTAAATATAGCAGGCGTATGTTCATGTCAGATCGCGAAATACGTTTACGTTTCCTCGAACAGAAAGCAAATAGTGATCATTACCTGATGAGCACTTTGTAAATACAAAAAAAAAAAAAAAAAAAAAAAAAAAAAAAAAAAAAATTGTTACAATGAAACATACGTTCACGCGAAGTCAGTCTGTGAATGAAAGAGATAATCAAAAGTACATTCTCTTTTAGGAAAAATTAATTCTTAGTAAATAATAAATTTTTGCTAATTATTTCAATATTTTCTTTTCATGAGCAACATCCAACCATAAAAGTGGAAGGGCTACAAGCTGATCCGATGTCGGACACAGCTGACGCATGCGCACAGACCGTGCGTAACCATGGAGACCGACCATCGCCGCCACAACCACTGCTACCAACCTCATCAGTTCCAGCCAGCGAGGCAGATAATAAAAGTTTACCATCTTACAAAATTGTGAATGTTGCAAAAACAAACTATATATTACTCAATAAACTATCTATATTAATTTAAAAGACAATGCTGAACTATGTATGAACCTTCAAGTGGTAATTTGATAAAATTCAAAGTTTTACTGTATGTTTGCCATGGCTCACGGACAATTCCATTTACCATTACATGTACCATTCGCCATGACAAAGGGGGCGATTTAATATTACCATATAGCAAGAACCCCATAAATAACATATTTTAAAGTCATCTGAAATATTAAATCAGATAAAATGCAATTAGAATAAATTTTCAATTCATTTTTTTCTTCCTTGAAATCGATAGGCTATGTAAAAGATATACAAAGAAACTCTAATTATATTATCACTGTAACTAATTAAAATCTCTGACTTTTACTATAAAAGTAATAATCCCATCGTACTCGCTCTCTGTTCTAGTGTGTTCTCTGTTCTATTGTCTGCTCTGTTCTGATTGTTCTGTTGTCTGAATTTTACTGATAAGATTTGCCACTACAATATGCTGAAACGAACATTATTAACTACTGATTATTGTTCTTAACTGATTATACAAAATCTTCAGATATAAAATGGATACTCAGGTATGAATTTTGCTTTCTGTTCAAATTAATAAATCCCCTCATTTAAAGTTAATTTCAGTCAGTTGTTCAGTTATTTATTTTTCCAGTGCCTCCAGTTAGTGATCATGCTGTTTTCAGGTATAACAAACTATTACGACTTTGGATGGTTCGATAATTAAACATGTTAAACTTACGTATCTCGTGTGGCTTGCCATAGTATCTTTGACTGTAATTAAACATTTTGCAATATTTATTGGCTTAGAACCTGCAATCACTTTTATGTAATGAACAGTTCGAAGTCTGATTAGCCATTAATCTGTATTAATTATTAATTTTCATTCACTAAATTACCTTCTTTCAAAATTATGCTACACGTGGATTGAATATTAATATTCCGAACCTCCATCCAATGTCAGCGGATAGTTACGCGGATTACAACCAATCTCACTACAGCTTATCAACGAGTTCAACTACACCGCTGTTTAAGGTAACTATTCGTCGAATTCTGTAGGTTGCTTGCTCTGCAAGATGTTTTAAACAATTAAATGTTTGGCCAATTCACTTCATTGCTTTTTTTTTTTTTTTTTTTTTTTTTTTTTTTTTTTTTTTTTTAATTAACAGTTCGTCTAAATTGAAGGCTTAGTCACTGATTATTATTTCAAAATAGTTCAACAACTTCTGTACGGCCAATTTTTCAAACCTAAATAGTCAGGCTAGCAATTACACTATAGCGTTCACACACTTGAAATAGAACGAACGAGAGCGATCATTCTCTGGAAAATGCAGCGTACATTGCAAAAGTATCGTCAACGTTTCTCTTGCATTCGCCTTCATCTACATCTACGAGAGCGATCATTCTCTGGAAAATGCAGGGTACATTGCAAAAGTATCGTCAACGTTTCCCTTGCATTCGCCTTCATCTACATTTACATAAATACTCTGCAACTCACACTGATGCGCGTGGCAGAGGATTCATCGAACCACTTTTATGATATTTCACTGCTTGATTGTCTAACAGCACGCGGGGGAAAAGGAACACTTAAATATTTCCGATTTCATCTGATTTCTCTTATATCATTGCGATATCATGTTTCCCCATGCAGGTGAGTACTAACGAAATATGTTAGCATTCGGAACAGAAAGTTGGTGAAAGAAATTTCTCAAATAAATCTCGCCGCAACGAATAACGTCTTTCTTGTAATGATTTCCACCCCAGCTTGTGCATCACTTCCGTGACACTCTCACCCCCATATTACAAAATACGAAACGAGCTGCCCTTCTCTGAACTTTTTCTAAATCGTCCGTCAGTCCCACTTGGTGGGGATCCCAAACTGCACAACAATGTTCCAATTTTTATTTTTTTTTTTATTTTTTTTTTTTTTTTAATGTTTGTAGAACTTATGGGACTTAACTACGGTGTCATCAGTCCCTAAGCTTACAAACTACTTATGAACTAGCTTAGACTAAGAACGGCACAAATATCCATGCCCGAGGGGGGATTCGAACCCCCGACCATAGTGTCCGTACAGACCGTGACTGAAGCGCCTCAGTCCCCTCGAACACCGCGGCCGGCTGTTCCAAAATTGGACGCACAGGTGTTGTGTAGGCCGTTACCTTAGTGGAGCTGTTGCATCTTCTAAGTGTTCTGCCAGTGAAACATAGCCTTTGGTTCACGTTCACTACGATATTTTTTATGTGTTCTTTCCAATTTAAGTTGATAGTAATTGTTATTCTTAAGTACTTTGTGGAATTTACGGCCTGTAGATTTGACCGTTATATGGTGTAAATGAAGTTTAGAGAATTTCTTTTATTGCTCATATGGATGACGTCACACTTTTCATTATTCAGGATAAATTCCCAATTTGCACCATTCAGATATCTAAATAAGATCAGGTTCATTTCAAATTTTTTTTCTATGTTTATAGCCTGCAGCATATTTTCGCACGTCTTGTCTACGAATTATGGGCAGGAGTGCAGAAAGTAAACACTATACACGTTCTGCTTTCTGTTCTACGTCTGCTACATACACGAGTTCCGGCCATAGCGTACTGCGTATGATACGTCGTAGTGGTCGCTACACGGCCGCAGTGGCGCATCGAGTAGTTTTCCAAGTAAACGTTATGAATTACTGGCGTGTTCTCCTGACGCAGTGTGATTGTTGGGTTCCCCGTGACATAGAGTGTTAAATGGACACTGAGCTGCATGTTGTAAAATACAGCTGTGGACGTATTTCGATTGCGCTGATTGCAGCGCTATCTGTGGCGTAATAGAAACATGTTTAAGACGAAACGTATGTAGTTTTTGCCGTACAATAGTAATCTGCGATAAAAACCTGAAGTTCCCTTTGAAGATTTCAAAGTTACCCCCTGCCACCCACGCACAGTGTTGGGTGAATAGGGCCGAGTGTATTATCATTAGATGTCCCCCTCCGATGGAAATAAATCAGTATTGTACCTTTTTTTGGTTCAGTTCGTAGTTTTCGTGCAGTTCTGTGAAATGCAGTTAGTGAATAGCATACACTAGTCTCAAAAGATACAATGCAGCTATACTCCGTCACAGACAAATATATACAGACAGGAAACCTCCGAAAGGGCCCGGTCACACGCTCAGAGGTGCGGGGCGGGGGGTGCTGAAGCATGATGGCGTTGAGGTCGGAAAGAGCCCTTTAAAACTGACCAGAGCAGGCGGCAGGTAGCGGCTGTCCCCATCACCACCTCCCCTCAAACGCCGGCACACCGGACACAGCTGTGGGGCCGAATAAATAAAAACGAGAACATTCTCCGGAGAAGATTCTCAGAGCAAAAGAACATTCTCTGAGAATGTTCTCAATTTTGTATATATAAAAGCTGCGCAGCATATTCTCTGGCCAGGGAGAACCTTCTCACAACTTCCCCTCCTTTTTGAGCAAGTTCTAAGGAAGGAGCATCTTTGGTGGCCAGTTTGTGTACCGCGTGTGCTGAATAGTGTAGAGGTGTTTTCGTGAAATTTGTGTTGACGATTTGTGTTCTAGAAAAAGGATGGAAGATCAAGAAATGGCATTCGTAACGATTGTAAAAGACTATCCGGCGATTATAAGTAAATCGCATACCCCGCCTGCTAGGAGGGAGAAAGCTGAAAGCCTGAAAGAAGTGCAATACCGATATAAGACAACTTTCGGAAAAGATATATCGGAATCGCAGATAATTAAGAAAATACATAAAGTTAAAGTTCATTGACACGGACGATTGTAATCCCTCCATACACAGAATTCCTGGTAAGTTCCCGTCAACATTTTCTTTATTTTATTGTTTAACGCTTTTAAATTGTGGATTAGCAAACAGTTTTGTTATCCAGCGAAAATATGACAGTTTTCAGTAGAAGTCGTTTGAATTAGACTACTTTCAGTGAAAGTATAGTAATGCATACGTATAATTAGAGTAAACCATTCCTCGTTTATGTATAAACCTACTTGCTACATATTCTTGTTTCAAAGAATGTCAGAGTGACACGAACTAATATTATTTTGCTGTTGTAGGTGCTTGTGCAGTAGGGGCTCCTGTTCGATCACAAAGTATTTATCTCCAACCTTCGAGTTCGGAGTCCATTGTTGACTCCGACTCAATTATCTTAGAGCCATGTACTATTGTAACGGATGTCGCGGAAGCCCCAGAAATAACGATTCCCGAATACACACCTGTGGGGCAACACAGACCACAGAAGCGTCGGCGGCTGAGTATGGAGACGGACGAAACTCAGAACTTATCTAATTCTGAACTGCAGAGACTGGTGTTACTGACCCAGCTCGATGTGCTAAAAAGGAAACGGGAGAAATTAATAAGAGCTGAGAAGGACAATAATGTGCTCTGAATGTGTACTGTGAATCTAAAGTGACTTGTAAATATTTTTTTTTAATTATTACTTTTCCTGTATAGCTATTCTTTATTTGTGTATCATGGTACATAGGCCTCCCGGGGAACTCACCATGTAAAATAATGAGTAACGCATCAAGCTTGGTACCTCTATGGGTGATGTGGAAACCCAAGCATTTTGTTAATAAAGGAAATGATTCACTGTGTGCTTGTTTATTTTGATTCCTTTGTCATGTTCCATTTGGTAATTTAATTGAAATTTCCAGCATCAACAGATTGCAGAATTAACTATATCTGTGATCCTTGAACAACATGGTTTGAAAAATGAATGTTTGATTGTGTTCATTTACACAGCACCACACCCACTAAAGGAAATTAAATTGAGTACAAATTTATTTTCAGTGAAGCAATGAGACTAATATATTCTAGATTATAATGTCAAGGTTGAATGGTTTTTACTCTTACTCTGTGTAGTGTCTGGCTTTACTGAAAGCTTTTGAAATTTATTTTTTTACTCTTGTACAGATATTCAACATGCTGTTACTTTCATAACTGGGAAAAAATTCTTAGTAAAGTAGAATTATAAAACATATTTACTGTAACACTTTGCAAATATCATACAGCAACACACCCCTGAAACGGGTCATTCCATGTCAAATCAACACACCTATTTTACCTCACCATTTTAGATTTTGCTAAAATTGAGTATACTTATAGCGTATGCTGAGACTAAGAACAATAGCAAATTTCAATTTTATCTCAAACCATGTAAACTTTTCAAAGACCAGCAAAAAATGTGTGAACGGAATTTTTTTTAATTGCCCTAGGAACTGCTCTAATTAAGCTAGAGAGCTGGAGAAGGTGTCATTTTGCATGCTCTTCCCAAGGATATACAACAAAACGTATCTTCTAATTAATAACCTTTTCAAAATACTAATTAATATTTTTTTTTTACAAAAAGTACATAATTGAAAATTTTCAAAATATTTCCATAACTACTTCATACTGTTGTAAATCATACGGCAAAATATAAATGTGGGATGATGATGGGTTCATTGTTAAAAAAAATATTCTGAGCTCTTGTTTATCACTAACAGCCCTAGTTTGACCAAACTGACCTTTAATAAACAAGAATTTCATTAAAATATACTGAAAGGTAAGCAAAAATAAGTATTAGAAATAATAAAACTTAACCTTATTAAAACAAAACTAATAATCATATTTTATAATTAAGTTGAATTGCTTATTTTAATTTCATACAACTTAACTAACAGTATATTAACTGATAAAAATAATTATGAGGATTTAACAACAAACTGAAATAAAGTATGAAAAAATAAAAGTATTGGATGAAGAAAAGTTATTTTCACTTCATCAAGTTCATTTTTTTTCTCCTTCTGAAATGTACCCAAGCCACCAGTTCATGCCATATACAGTAGTGACATAGCCCGATACATCTTGTAACTTCAGTTTGTCTGGTAATGTAGTTACTACCCTCTTCCAACTCTGCATTTTGATGTAGTGTTCGAAATGAAAGTGCAAAATTGCTGTGTTCCTTTGATTCTCAATGCCTCTTACAGCTGACTTTTTAAGATTTCTGAAGCACTGTGGTCTTGACATGAATATGCGAATCAACATTTGTGATATTATCTACTGCTCACTCAAATAGATATCATGGGATTTGGATCTGATTTTGGTATGGCCTTTGCAAACTTGTACGAGCTGCCAGTTCTCTTAACTGAATCCGCTACTCCATCGCAAGGCCCTTTCCCATGTGGTGTGGGTGAAAAGTGCTACTCAGCTTTTATGTTGAAGTCTTCCCTATGAAACCAAAGGTTCAGGAAATGTTTCAGTAAAATTTTACAGTTTGTGTTACCATGTAGTGTTGAGTGTTCAGATGTTAGCAGCGGCTAGAGCAAACACAATCCTATTGAGTGATGGAATTACTTTTTAGTGCTGCCCAAGAAGTTTATAATTAATGCTGTTCCTGCTCTATGCTTGACAGGTTCTCAACGTACCCTTGTCCGGTCAATAAATTAACTTTTGTCACAAAAAATTCATAACAAAACATTTGCAAAAAGAACACGGCTGCTGTACTTCACATGCAGCAGTGGCAGCCAACATCTGAACACCACGCCACTGCAGGGAGTGTAAAATTAAGCCCTGTTTCTTATTTTTGTACTAATCAGCAGAACCATCAGTATAATAGTATATCTTTTTTGAAAGCTTTTTAAATTTACTTGTTAGATAAGAAATAAGCTTCTTTTGAAAGATGTAAACCAGTCACATTGTGCTCCAGGCAATCAGAAACAATGACAAACCTCATATGCTCAATTTTGTCTTCCTGTTTGTTACGAAAAGTTGATATTTTGAGATATCTGATATTTTTTTACTTCCCTGCAGCATCTTTTAATGAAATTCCTGTTTGTTAAAGGTCGGTTACGTCAAACTAGGGCTGTTAGTGAAAAACAAGAGTCGAAATATTTTTTGTTGACAATGAACCCATTATCATCCCATATTTATATTTTGCCATGTGACTTACAACAGTATGAAGTAGTTATGGAAATATTTTGAAAATGTTCAATTATGTACTTTTTGTAAAAAAATATTACGTAATTAGTATTTTGAAAAATGGTATTAATCAGAAGCTATGTTTTGCCACTCCCATGAACCACAGACATTGCTGAGGTGGGGTGGCTTGCGTGTCTCAACGATGCAGATAGTCGTACCGTAGGTGCAACCACAGCGGAGGGGTATCTGTGGAGAGGCCAGACAAACGTGTGGTTCCTGAAGAGGGGCAGCAGCCTTTTCAGTAGTTACAGGGGCAACAGTCTGGATGATTGACTGAGCTGGCCTTGTAACATAAGGTAATGTGGCTTTGCCACACAGCTACTGCAAACGGTTGAAAGCAAGGGGAAACCACAGCCGTTACCTTTCCCCAGGACATGCAGCTCTACTGTATGAACATATGATGATGGCATCCTCTCGGGTAAAATATTCCGGAGGTAAAATTGTCCCCCATTCGGATCTCCGGGCGGAGACTACTCAGGAGGATGTGATCATCAGGAAAGACAATACTGGCATTCTACGGGTCAGAGCGTGGAATGTTAGATCCCTTAATAGAGTAGGAAAATTAGAAAATTTAAAAAGGGAAATGGATAGGTTGAAGTTAGATATAGTGGGGATTAGTGAAGTTCGGTGGCAGGATGAACAGGATTTCTGGTCAGGTGAGTACAGGATTATAAATACAAAATCAATTGGGGGTATCACAGGAGTAGGACTGATAATGAATAAGAAAATAGGAATGCGGGTAAACTACTATGACCAGCACAGTGATCGCATTATCATTGTAAAGATAGATACGAAGCCAACACCGAAGACAGTAGTACAGGTTTATATGCCAACTAGCTCTGCTGATGATGAGGAGATCGAAGAAATATATGAGGAGCTAAAGGAAATTATTCAGACAGTTAGAGCAGCTCCTAGGGAAATTTAAAAAAAGTTCATTCACACATTTTTGGCAAGTTTACATGATCATATTTCAGGAATGGTTTGAGATAAAAAATTGACATTTGGTATTTTTCTTAGTTTCAGCACCCTTTCTATAAGTATACCAAGTTTCAGCAAAATCTAAGATGGTGAGGTAAAATTTTTATTTAAAGTGTGTTGATTTGACATGGAATGACTCAAAACAGGTTTTGATGTTCCTGGTTAAACAGCTGTCTGGCAAATACTGTTGAAACAATTATTGGTCAAGTAGAACAATAAGGGAACATATAATCCACATTCTTGAAAAAACTAAATTATGGACAGGTTATGTTGAACGGTGGAAGAAATAATATGTACATTTAGGCTTTTCAAAACATGTCACTCATGGATCACAGAGATATTTAATTCTGCAATCTGTTAATGTTGGAATAAACAACTGCATATTTTAATTAACATGATAATGGAATCAAAAGGAAAAAGCACATGTTGAATTATTTTCTTTATTGACAAAATGCTTGGGTTTCCACATCACCCACCGAGGTACCAAGCTTGATGCGTTACTCATTTTTTTACATGGCGAGTTCCCCAGGAGGCCTATGTACCATGGTACACAAATCAAGGCAAGCAAATGAAAAGGAATATATACAGGTGATGAATTGAACTGTACAAAAAACTGATTACACAGTTTAAAAAAAAAAAATATATATATATATATATATATATATATATATATATATATATATATATATATATATATATATCCTACAGGTCACTCACTATAGGTGACGAATCAAATTGACAATTTCGTCCCTTATATTCATACCACGTGCGCGTATGTTTGCACAGTTTTGTTCACCACACACTGGACGTTCATTTTCTTCCTCAACAAGTGCTTCGAAGTCAGCATCTCGCAATTGTTTTGCTACATTATGTAACACAAAACAGGCAATTACGACACTCGGTATTTTTGCCTGAGCAAGCCTAATCTTACTTTGGAGCACTGGAAACCGTCGTTTTACTTGGCCGAAACACCGTTCGATGATAACCCTTTCTTTTGCATGAAGCCTGTTATAGACCCTCTCACCCCGTGTTAGCGGATTCTGAAAAGGTGTCACTAGCCATGGAGCAATGCCATACCCTCCATCACCTAATATTAAAGCATTGCATCGGTTTTCACGCAGTAACAAGAAAGCATCAGAGTTCTTCCAGATCCTGGAATCATGGACTGACCCAGGCCATGTTGCGTCGACACTTGTAAATAGTTCGTCAGCATCACAAATCGCCTGGACGTTAATGCTTGCAAAACCCTTTCTATTTATATATTCGTCCCCTTGCACTGCTGTTTTCATGATGGGAATGTGCGTACAGTCTACGGCCCCCACTGCACATGGAAATTGGTATTTCTCCTGCCACTTCACCTTCGCCGTTTGCAGCTCTTCAGCGCCACTTGGAAATTTAATCCACAAATGTGCTTTACTGGTGACGTGATTGAGCACATGTGAAAAAGTGTTGCAGACTGTTACCTGGCTTACCCCTATATCTTCTCCTACACCACACTGAAAACCGGGGTCAGCCAAATATCTTAAAAATGTTCTCATTTTCAGATCGTTCGAAAGGCCGCCCCCTCTTCTTTCGTAGCTTCTTTCTGGAAGAAAGTGATCTGCCAACCAAGTAATATTGTCACTAGTGAACCTATATAACATTTTGCAATGTCTCTCCTCAGTGATATTCCGGGCCACATAGATCTTCTTTCTTCGAATCGGCATAAACTCCGCCATTTTCACATGGAACACTACAACTTACTCAGCTCGAAGTATCCTCTGCAGCTTACTCCAAAACATTGAGAATGTTCTCCACTTGTGAGAACCTTCTTTGGTTTTATTAATACGAAATACGAGTAAGTTCTCCATTGTGAGCAACTACCCCACCCCTTTACTCACGCTGAGAACATACTCGCTTGAAGTATATTCTCTGACTCGCTTTATTTATGCGAATGTGAGTATGTTCTCGGGAATTCCGAGTATAAAGTAGATACTCTGCTTTATTAATACGGCCCGTGGCCTCGTGGCAGGCGGCACGAGTTCTCCTCTCAGCCTCCCCTCCATGCTACCCTCTGATGTGCGAGAGGCACCCTCAGAAACGCCTTTAGTGTGGTCTACCGGTACTAAGTGGGGGAACCGTCTGACATCTTGTGGCATCTTACGGAACTACGAGAGGAGCGTAGGACAGAGGTTTAGGGGGGGCTTCTTCTCTTAATATGTTACTCTGTGACTCTGTTCACCGAAACGAGAGACGGACTGTAAACACAGCGAGGCGCGTGACCAGGGGTTGACAATACAGGGGCGCTCGCTCAATGTCCCCGCATCCGTTTCAGGTGTACAGCGTTTCTGTGTGTTATGTGGGATGATATTAGAGGCTAGCTAGAAATTTCATCATAAAGGACCAGTTGCTAAATAGCAGCACAAGTATTAAACTTTCGTATTCTATCTCTTTTTCTCTTTCTCGTCTGGATTGCACAAGTGTAAACTCATTATGTCATCCTACATTTTGAAACAAACAAGAAGCAATCAAAGAAGAAATCATTAAGTTCTTATTGTGGATAAAATGGAGCTGTGGTGTCCAGAGCAATAAATAACAGATATTGTTATATTGTTGTTAAAAATAACAGATATTGTTATATCTACGGGTGTTGGTCGTTCCTCAGTTTATCATATGGTAATTGATTACAAGGCCACACACTCTTTGAATTCTCCAAAAAAAAACATCACGGCATAAGCTTACAGAAAGTGTTGATGACTTTCACAGAAATGTGATAAGAACAAAAGTACATGATTTGTTGTTTTATTGACATAGTTCTTATTGTCGTAAACGAAAAGGCAGATTTCGGCAATTTTCAGAGATTATATGAATTATTAAAAGAAATGAAGTTTGAATGTGGCGTTTAATATCACTGCTATATAGCAAAACACACAACCGCTTTGCACCTGATTGAGAGGTTTTAATTCCAATTTATTAACTTACCCAACAACAGCTGTGAAGTTTATGTTCTTTTATACAACGACCGGTTTCCGTATTGCACTAATACCATCTTCAGGCCCTAGACAAATAATGTTGCAAATCATTGTTGTATCCATAACATCATGCTGTACGTAAGTCATTCTGAATATAAAGGAGAATTACTGTAATACCGAAACCAGTCGTCAAATAAAACAACATAAACTTTATGGCTGTTGGTGGATAAGTTAATAATTTGGAATTAAAACTCGAACAACAGCCGCAGTGCCTATTCTATTAAAACATGGAACCACATCGACTGAGACATAGGTAGCGACGTTCAGCTAGCGACCCGTTTCTGTCCACCCCTGGTCACGCGCCTCGGTCTGTTTACAGTCTGTCTCTCGTTTCGGTGAACGGAGTATAATGTAATACTCCTTATTACACCTAAACATTGTGATTTTACGGAAGTAACGTCCGTAGACTTGCGCAATTAGCGTGAGTAATCGTACTGTTTGGAAAGATGGAGCACCGAAGGTCGACGTGGCAGGCGGATAATAGGTGTGACTTGTTCGGCAGAGTGTTAAGATTTGCGCAACGAACAGTCGCTTCTCGGGACACCAATTGGCGAGAACAAGTGTATACCAGTGTAACTGTTGATGTGTTTATGTTTTTACAGAAGAACTTATGAGTGTAGAAATAGTGTTCTGGAAACTTAAACTATTTTGAACTGTTGACAATTTCATGTTGAGTCCTCGCAAAATTATACAGAGTTTCTGTGTTTCTCAAAGTGCTACCAATTTCTTATCGTAGACAAATGCAACTGTTTAACCCTTTTAATTCATCTGATCACTTCCAATAAGGAGCCAATTTGATTATTTACACCTTATTCAGCAAAATCTCTGACTTTGCATACATCATTTGCAAACATTAGAATAAAGGAATTTTTATTAATGAACCACTTATTTTATGTAATACTAGCTTAAACCCGCGGCTCCGCTCGCGTGTTGGTTGAGTATGATAGATAATGCGCGAAACGTCAAGTCGATTTTTTTAAAGAGATGTATTAAAGGAAATTTCTTTTTTTTACTGCTTTATTTATTTATTCTTATATTTCCTTATTCGTATGCTTATCCTTAGAGAGAAAGAGCTGAAGACATTGTAGGACGCATAAAGCAAAGACATGGTCTATGGCATCACGTTTCGCTGCATGTAATCTCCTTGCTGTAGAGTAGCAAACGTCATCACTGGCCTTCAGTCCGAACTTTTTTATAATCTGACGACTTTCGTGCCACTCCCTTATGGCTATTGGCATGAAACAGCTATGGTGTACAAAGGGAGACTTTGGACAACAATTACACACAGACCATTCGTTTGCGTTCTGTAGTTTTCGCTGCAGAGCGAAATATTAACACACGCACATGTAGAATTTTATATACACCGATAAATTTCCACCCTTTTATCATTATCAACCCTCAAGCAACAATGCAACCAATAGACCCATTTTCAAAGAGTAATTATTGTTCCGCATTTCGTGTTATATTCTTCAAATTACTAAATATCTATCAGATCGCTATAAAACTGTGCCTAAAACATTCCTCAGGTATAAATTAGTAACTGTACAAATTTTTAAGTCTCTGCGTCTTGTCGTACGGACGTGACAAGCGTACTCCGAACACACAATCACATTATATATAGCTATTCGATCACCATAAAACCGTGCCTAAAGCCTTCCCCGGGTGGACATTAGTAACTGTACAAATTTTTAGCTCTTTATGTCTTGTGGTTCAGACGTGATAACCGTACACCGAACAGACTTTCACATTTATATATATATAGATTTATTATTTCTTTCGCAGAGTAAAGCCTTTGCAGAGAGTGTTTTTAACTACATGATCACAGGTAAAGGTAATAACTGCAACGAAGGTAGCTGCTGGGGCATGAAAGCAGACATGTATGGTTCAACCCCAAGATAACATCGAGCCGAACTTCTAAATCAGAGCCGTACATAGCCCTATACGCAGGTTCTTACAGCGTAAAGTCACACTTGCTTTAATCTCAGCTATGACAAATGCGGTGCAGGAAAAAGCGTAAAGTCACAACATAACTGTCTGTATTAGAACATACGATGTTATATTCTGTGACATAAGCACGATCTTCGAGTTCAACAAACATACTAACCCATTTGTCGAGCAGAAGCTTGTGATGATACGCGTTGATTAAATACAATCCACAAAAGCTAAGTACACAAAAACACATTGGAGCCGTACAATGTTCAAGTCCTATTCTATAGCAAAGAGTGGCAGAATGGGGGTGGGCGAGAGAGGGAAGTGAGGGAGATAAATGCGTCAAAGAATTAATAATAATCTCGTGTGGCTCATTGGCCTGTTGCAAGTCTTTCAATTGAACGCCACTTCGGCGACTTGCGTGTCCCTAGCCTACGTGATCCAACCGGAGAAAGGGGACCTACAGCTTAACGTGGAATCCGAACCACGTGTCGTTTCTGGCGACTCCTCACATCGTTGAGAGGTGAAGGATGAGTTAAAGTTCGGACTGAAAAAAATTCTAGGTTGGACCGGGCTTCGAACCCACGACCCTTCAGTTTCCAGTCGAGCACTTTACCCTAAGACCACCGGGTCCAACGTCAAAAAATTGGGGTGGTGTTATATAAATTTAAACAAGCCACTTATTAGAAAAACTTTAAAATAGTACATCACGGCATTGTTCTACTTCATAAAAGTAGTTGCACACCTACTTAACTCACGCAAAGCATCGCATACTGTTCCTTTCTTACGCCTCCTCTTTCTCCCTCCTCAGCTACTACGCCCCCTTCATGGTTATCTTTGTGTACAATTACACTTGTTGGTAGTACGTCGTTGACTCTGGTCTCTGTCGTAAGACATGCTGTGCACGAGATAACATCACGCGTCATATGTTCGCGTGATAGTATTCGCGCACTCGGACTTCACAGCGCTATTCCTCACATGCTAGCAATAAAAAATACCTGTCATAAAATTTCGTCCTGCACCTATTTCCGGAGGTAAATGGACGTCTTAGAATGAGATGGGTGTGTGTTTCGTACGTCAGTGTGATTCAAAATTACACGATTACACCAACAAACTTCTAGGGGACGTAGAAGGCATCTCGAGAAATAAATTGAGTATGGAAACCCATGCCCGGAAACGCCATTCAACGACACTACGGAGAGTCAACTTAGAGGCATCGGCGCTTGCGCTTAGACATCCCGTCCAGCAACTTCGAAGCTGTATAGCGTCGGTGGATGATGTTTCCGGGTATGAGTTTCTATGCTCATTTTGTTCCTCAAGACGCCTTCCACAGCCCCTATAAGTTTGTTGGAGTAATTATGTAACTCTGAAATACACTGACGTATGGAACACACACACACCTCTGTCCTTGACATCCATTTACTGGCGAAACCTTTTTTTACCTTTTTTGTTGCTGGCATGTGAGGAAGCACGAGTGCGCGAATTTCGCTTGACAATATATGTATTTTGTATCCTTGTAGTAGAAAATGCCGTGATATTCACCCTGTGAGGTATTATTTTAAAGCCAGCCGCGGTGGCCGAGGGAACTGAGGCGCTCCAGTCACGGTCTGCACGGCCACTACGGTCGGGGGTTCGAATCCCCCCTCGGGCATGGATATTTGTGCCGTCCTTAGTCTTAGCTAGTTGATAAGCAGTTTGTAAGTTTAGGGACTGATGACCCCGCAGTTAAGTCCCTTAAGCTTTACAAACATTTGAACATTTTGTATTATTTTAAAGGTTTGTGGATGAGTGAGTTGTTTAAATTTCCATGGCACCAACCTAACGTTTTGATGCCTACGTCATCCCCCCACCTCCTTCAACCCTTCCCCCACCCTTTGCTATAGGGAGGCCTAAAGATCGTACTGCCGCGGTGGCCGAGGTGACTGAGGCGCTCCAGTCACGGTCAGCACGGCCACTACGGTCGGGGGTTCGAATCCCCCCTCGGGCATGGATATTTGTGCCGTCCTAGTTTGTAAGTAGTTCATAAGTAGTTTGTAAGTTTAGGGACTGATGACCCCGTAGTTAAGTCCCATAAGCTTAACAAACATTTGAACATTTTTTTTTGAAAGATCGTACTGTTCCATTTGGTTGCGTATAGTTAGGTTTTGCGTGAATAGCACTCTTGTGATCTCCTTTAACCAATAAAATGACATCCTCCACATAGCGATAGTAGTTGATAACTATGTTGACTATTTTAGGGATGTTGGTGAAAAACTGGTTCTCTGAATGATTGAAGATAAATATTGGCCACAGAGTTTCCCTTGGCTGGTCCTTCTGGTTGATAATACATAGCCGCGCGGGAGTAGCCGAGCGGTCTGGAGCGCCACGTTGCGGATCGCGAAGTCTCCCGCGTCGGGGGTTTGAATCCCCCCTCGGACATGGATGTTTGTGCCGTCTTTAGTATAAGCTAGTTTATAAGTAGTTTGTAAGTTTAGGGACTAAGAGAAAAAGTGAGCACAACAATAACACATTTGCTCTCCGATGTCACACCCTGGCCCAGTTTTTATACTGCTATTGACAGACGGTCCTATTTTTCTGTTTTATGTAGAGTGATCCAGGCTTTTGCTGCTGAGTGTACTTACTGGTAATGATATGAACATTTCAAGATTAAAATATGGGATCACTTACTTTTCTAAAATTATTTCAACTCGTAACAGGTAAACACTTATCTTGTGGGAAGCTCAACTGTATGATAACAGACCTTGTGGTAAATTTGTATGGTCATGATTACAAAAGAGGCATCGAATCTGTGGCTGTCTGACTTTCTTATGTCTGTAAAGGTTGTATGACGTTAGAGCTGTAATGTAAATAATGGTTTTAATAATTTAAAAAAAGCTGGTTCACTGGTAAGGCATAGAAGTCGAATTCCGAAGGACGCCGGATCAAAACTCCGTTCAGCGGTCTAGGCGGTTCCCCGAAGTTGCTTAAGATGCATGCCTGTACGGCTTCTTTGGATGAGACCGGTCACTTGCTCTATGTGTAATAATGTTAAATCCCAATCTTGCTTCCTTTTCATTTCTAATGGAGCTGATCTAGTGATCTCAATATAAACAGGATACACAACTGTAGTGCTTTGGATCTGCGAAAATCGTTACAGTCTACTATTATTAGGTTGGCAACACCGTACATATAGGTCGTGTTGTTTTGTGCCTTGCGTCCTTTGAAACTGAATTATGAACGATTAATAACGTTTATAAATGTACTAGCTTCATTCCCCCTGCTTCGCACGCGATGGTTGTTTCTACTTCTAAATATAAATTTTCATATATTTAGTTTAAAATTCTTTCCTAATCAAGTATTTTGATACAACTTGCCACCCCCTATTGCATCAGTGATGGCAGAATTCAAAATATTTTTTTAAATTCTAACCATTGTTCCAAATGCAAATTTTCGCACTTCTATCATCAAAATAGTTTTAGTAGCACACTTAAAAAGTTTCCCTTATTTCACCCGCTTAATATGTTTTTAAAATTCCAATCAAAAATCTAAATCCGAAGTTTTGTATTTCTTGCTTCACAATTGCTTTAATAGCAACGTATTTTCAAAACTCGTTCATCCACTATTTCACCCTTTTAGGGATGGGAATATTGAAAAGTCACTGATGCCTACAGTGTAAGGTAAACGACATTTACAAATTTCAAGTTTCTGTCGTCTGTAGCGCCGTTTTCTTAGAAACGGATCGAGAACGCGAAATTTATTTCTTGCGCTTTGGCATCTTTCTTGGTTGTTTTACTTTTCAAACTGCAATATGCACTTATTTTTCTTTATTCGTGCACTTGTTACAGAAATACAGCCGAAGAGTGTGCATCACTTTTCGCAAACTAGCTTAAATTTCATAGAGTGGCTAACACACGAGCTACAGCGCTAATATCTGCATCCTGTGTAAACTCGGCCGCCATGTTTTCGGTGGTCAACACACTTGCGAGGAGTCTGTCTATCGTATGCTGCTGTTGAGCTTGAAGTGGTATATTTAGTGTATTTTGTATGTAGGGTGTACTGTCTGAACAATTTTTCCTGCTGAATATGCCTAAAGTGTGTGATTCTTCAGTTTCTCCCGGCGTATTTGATAATCAAAATACCCACGGGTGTACTGCCGGTCTATAGTGTCCAACGGGCACAATATTTCGGCGATCATACATACATGTCCCTTTGAGCAGCCGTAGCGTGCGGATCTCCGTGCCGGCGCGTTTCCAGGAGCTCAGTCCGTCAGTTCACCTGATGATGACGACATGTATGATCGCCGTAATATTGTGCCCGTTGGACACTATAGATCGGCAGTACACCCTTGGATATTTTGATTATGCCTAAAGTGTGTTCAAGCATTTAAATGCGCAAATCGAAGTGATAAAACGAGAAGTAATTCATGCAAGAACACGAAATGTTTTGCCTTGTTTGATCTCAGTCTGTCTATACTCAAAGAAAATTTCTGACTAATGGTACTTAGCTGCCCCAAGAGTGAAGCTTCAGATGACCTATCCTGCAATTCCTTTGAAGTATACACAATAAAAAATGATCAGTTTTCTATCTAGTGTTGGTGTGTTCTTGAGATATTTCTTCTTCTGTCGCACCTGTGGTTAATGAAACAACACTTTTGAGTGTTTACACCTACTTCAAAAATATTTTCACTTGTTGTCGACAGTACTTGATCAAGCATGGTTGACATGCAAAGTGTGAAAGCAGTAGTGACAGCCAGAATTTTTCACTTGTATATATCTGTATTCTTTGGAACAAATACGTACTTATTTCAGCGTGGCAACAACAAAAGTTATTAATGATACATTATTTTGGTTTGTTCTTGTGACAGCTGACCCAGGCGCATTTTTATTGCAATATTCTGTTGTCTTTCTATTCAAATTTCACGTACCTAACGTACTTGTTTCAGCAAGGCAACAAGGAAAGTTATTAACGACACCTTACTTCGACGTGGATTGTTTTAGTGGCAGATGACGTACACACATTTCTAATTGCAGTATTTTGTTGTAACTTTCGTATTTGTACTGAAATTTCGTCCACCGAAGTTTACAACCAAACCCTTTAACAGCAATTTTACAAGTTTGTAGAGTTAACAGGTTTAGTAAACACAAGATAAATGTATACTACACTTTATGAAAGCAGTTGTTACATCACATTAACAGCAGATACAAATCCATCCATGGTCATGATTGTTCGCCATACCGATTACTGTTCACTGTATGTTTCGCAGCTCGTTTACACCATATACTTGCATTAAAATCTACACAAACGTTTTCGCAACGGCACCTTCGTTGTTATTGCAAACCTCAACTAATTGGTATACTTCGAAGTGGAACTGTATTACTAACAGGTTCGCGATAATTTATTACCGCATTTTTAGGAAAATTATTACCAGCCTCGTCAATTCGCAGCTTCGAAAAAGTCTAGCGGAACTTGATGTACATCCGTATTCAATAGTCAATCTTTATTTAAAACGTGGAACTGTAATTACGTATAATTCCCGAGTGGGTTTGTTTGTCATACCAGCTGTGAGCCGACACCCCAAATAACATGGCGGACGGCAGTTCAATTTGTCTCAAACATGACGGACCTATCGCCACTCTATGAAATTCAAGCTCGTTGCTTTTCGCTGTATAAAGTGTAGAATGTACAGCACGTTTCATTGTATATAACCTCTTTGCTGTTATAATGTCAAAAATCATCGCTGGTCTTCAGTCCGAATTTTATATAAGCTGACGACTTTCAACCACTATATCTTCCACCCTCTTATAGCTATTGGAACGAAACTGCTATGGTGTACAACGTGAGACTTTGTACTACAACAACACAGAGAGATTCATCGTCTAGTTTTTGCTGAAGAGAAAAATAGTTAATTGACACCCACACATAGAATTTTATATAAGTCGGTAACATTCAACTTCCAAATCTTTTACCCCCCTGTCGTTACCTACCCTCTACCACCCTAGTGCACATGGGAGATTGATATCTACTGTAAGGTAACCCTTAAGGTAAGCCTTACATTATAACGAGGAATGAGCTTCATTTTGAACATATTATTCGTTTGAACCTGTTTATAGTGAATATGTAGTAATTAACTTCTGATATGACTTAATTTAATTATCGTGATGCACAATGTATGTAGGTAACTTAATGTGAACACTTTCTGTCATTTACTTATTATCTGTATTGTAGTTGTTTATGTATATATTATTTTATTTTATTTGTACTTTGTATGTTTTCTATATGACTGATTAATTGTTATGTTTAAATTTGTCAATGTAAAATATTTCTCTGTGAACAGTTATCGATATGGCTCCTCAGGTCAGAGACTTTATCGTATACCAGCGCTCCCCTGTGGGAGAGCAGGCAAAGCAGCAGTATCTGCCGCTCCATGACGTAGATTAGACGTTCGTACGCGGTCCGCGGAGTGCTCAAACAATATAAGTAATACAGTTGAACAAAGTGAAAGTTATAATTTGTTATAAGTGCAACGATATGAAAGTTTATGTGAAACCAGTGATCATAATTGAAGCAAGAATTGATCTTAATGAAACATTTATTCGTTCGTTCTGCTGAGGCAGAAATTCGTTACGTGTTCTGTAACCGTCCCAGACGTCCGAAACGCGGTAGCGTCATCGCGGACGCTAACGGTCGCCATTAATTACGCGATTCACGAAGCATCACGGCGAACTGCTAGCAAGCTGCCAAAGGAGGGGCCACCATCAAAATGATTTCTGTATGGATTTGTGTATCATTTATATGACTTCAGAGTACCACGTCGCTGGACTGATAAATAATATAAGTTAAATGCTATTGGTTGTAATTTCCTGTGAATGCATTTTTAAGTTTTGTTAAAATACAAGAGCATTAGACAGTACTTTTGCTATCTTATTTAAACAACTAATTAACCACTCATAATTAGTATGACAATCCTCAATAATGCATGAATAATATTTCTACACAATTTTACAATTAAGTGAGTGACATTAATTGTTAGAGGCTGTAAAAATCATTCAACTGAGACAATTTTGCTAAAATTGATGGTAGAAGATAACAGACTGTTGAATTAATGAATAATTTTTCTATTTCGTTTTGCACTGAGTTCAACAATAATAGCCACCGCCACATCTATCCTATAAAGAACCAAACTCGTACTAATATCGTATGCATAGCATTAATTAAGACTGATTTACTTACATTTCCTATTTGCGTGAGTGAATTAATTTTATCAGATATTGACTTTAGTGGTTGGACTGCACCCACTTGCCAATCACTTGATGTTAAAAATCCTATTATTCATAATTTTCTAAATTATCAGTACCATTGGCGTACTATTTGAGTCATACGGACGGAGTAAGTTAATTTCTGCTATCTGTGTGCGTACAGTCTCTGTAGGAGATTTTGTAAGGAAAGGAAAGGTGAGTGGTCTTTCGAAATGTTTGTCAGATAGGGCCATAGTATTTGTTAATTACACTGATTGTCTTGCTTAATATTCTCAAAATTTAACTACACCACTTGCATTAATCACGAGTTTAACGTAACCAACCACGAAATTGTCAGGTTTGTTATGTTGCTCAAACATTACAACAGTCACTACAGTTAATAACACGTAAAACAATTTTTTTTTACCTCCACTCACACTTTGCTTCAATAAAATAAACACCTTTCACCCAATATCTCCAACATATGTTTTCTTTCCTTACACTACTACCAAATACAAACACTATTCGTTTGTGATGTGTAGGTTTTCCTGCAGAGTGAAATAAAGGCACAAACGCCTCAATTTTTATAGATATATAAGATATCAATACACATCCTGCTAGCTATTAAATATTAAACGGCGTTAGTTGAGATGCAGAAAATTGGGATGCGCCCTTCTGGTTTAACCAGTGATTCTAATTCCCAACCAGACTAGGAGGATGTGTGAGGGATACTTAAAGTCATAGCTCGGTCACAGCAGACGGCGCTGCCACTTACCCGCTGACTTAACATCGCAGGACCGCACTTGCCCGACTGATCAGCTATTCCCTGAAATCTTCCATGTGCCCCATTGATGGGAGAGTGCTTGAGCCTGCCTGTGCTTGCGTGTTTCTATTCGGATAGCTCCAAGGACTATTTGCGCACCCTTATAACGACTTTCCACATACTCTGGACTTTTTTTTTTTTTTTTAACTATGATTTCCGTACCAAAATTTTTGTAGGCACTACTTTTTCCTTCTCCAGTTAGCCACTTACGGAAATTGCGCATCTTCCGCTAATGCGCAGCATTCTGTCTGCTGTCAGGCCGTGAAAGGATCGCGTACTCTGGTTATATATAGCCGACAGAGGCGCTACAATGCACCTACGATACCATCCTTCCAAAAACCTGCTTATCGCTCAGTTCTGCCCGCGTCAGAAAATTCACGAAGCTTAGCTTACGGCTGGCCGAGGGGACTGAGGCGCTCCAGTCACGGTCTGCACGGCCACTACGGTCGGGGGTTCGTATCCCCCCTCGGGCATGGATATCTGTGCCGTCCTTAGTATAAGGTAGTTGATAAGTAGTTTGTAAGTTTAGGGACTGATGACCCCGTAGTTAAGTCCCATAAGCTTAACAAACATTTGAAATTTTTGCTTAGCTTACGATTGCAGACAAGGAGCTACCGAATATTCGGTTCGGTTACGGCCATTTTCGGCCAAAATATTGGTTTCGACCGAAGTTTCAGTTTCGGCCAGAAATCAGCAGAACCTTCGGCGTGGCCGAAATTAGCTTTCTTGAACTTACTGATGAAGTCCAGTCGCGTTCTGGACTGATTCAGTCAACAATAACGCTTTACCTCAGTTGACGGCGCGCCGTTTAACTGCTAGCACTCTCCTCAAGCGTAAAAATTGTGGGTATTTTGTTGTTGAGCTTAATATTACGCAGTCGTATAGTGATATCCCTATACTATGTTAGTAAGAATTTAACATACTCAGTATTGTACGTTATAAAGTTTTATTAATGAGTTTCCTTGAAAGCGAGAAGCTTGTATTCATAATTAATATGGGTTTAGAAAACATTTATCATGTGGTAAACACATTTTCCTGTACAGTTTGCGTAAATTTATATTGACAACAATCATACTGTTAGTCGGAACTGTGTCTTTATATTTGGGAATACCTTCTGCAGCACTGATTGAAGCTGATATGTATTTAGGAATGTCAAAATGGAGATATGTAAAGTTGTTTGTCGATTGCAAAATACGGAAGTAAAGGAGACAATATAAAGCTAGCGCTTTCAAGAGCAAAATCGTAAAGGCTACTTACGGAATCAAACAAATAATTACTTTCTGCGTAGTTTGTGTTGTGGTAGTTATGTTGAGTCTCTGGAATTTCGTAGAATCTATTTAGCATGTATGTTGTGTGACTAAAAATTAAAGGGTATCTTCCTACACTAGTGGCCATTAAAATTGCTAAACCACGAAGATGACATGCTACACCACGAAGATGACATGCTACAGACGCGAAATTTAACCGACAGGTGATATGCAAATGCAAATGATTAGCTTTTCAGAGCATTCACACAAGGTTGGCGCCGGTGGCGACAACTACAACGTGCTGACATGAGGAAAGTTTCCAACCGATTTCTCATACAAAAACAGTAGTTGACCGGTGTTGCCTGGTGAAACGTTGTGATGCCTCATGTAAGGAAGAGAAATGCGTACCATCACGTTTCCGACTTTGATAAAGGTCGGATTGTAGCCTCGTATCACTAGCAGTCGAGATGACAGGCATCTTATTCGCATGGCTGTAACTGATCGTGCAGCCACGTCTCGATCCCTGTGTCAACAGATGGGGACGTTTGCAAGACAACAACCATCTGGACGAAAAGTTCGACGACGTTTGCAGCAGCATGGACTATCAGCTCGGAGACGATGGCTGCGGTTGCCCTTGCATCACGGACAGTATCGCCTGCGATGGTGTACGCAACGACGAACCTGGTTGCACGAATGGCAAAACGCCATTTTTTCGGATGAATCCAGGTTCTGTTTACAGCATCATGATGGGCACATCCATGTTTGGCGACATCGTGGTGAACGCACATTGGAAGCGTGTATTCGTCATCGAAATGCTAGCGTATCACCCGGCGTGATGGTATGGGGTGCCATTGGTTACAGGTCTCGATCACCTCTTGTTCGCATCGACGGCACTTTGAACAGTGGCCGTTACATTTCAGATGTGTTACGACCCGCGGCTCTACCCCTCGTTCGATCCCTGCAAAACCCTACATTTCAGCAGGATAATGCACAACCGCATGTTTCAGGACCTGTACGTGCCTTTCTCGATACGGAAAATGTTCAACTGCTGTCCTGGCCAGATCTCTCACCAATTGAAAACGTCTGGTCAGTGGTGGCCGAGCAACTGGCTCGTCACAATACGCGAGTCACTACTCTTGATGAACTGTGTTGTCGTGTTGAACCTGCATCGGCATTCGTACCTGTACACGCCATCCAAGCTCTGTTTGACTCAATGACCAGGAGTATCAAGGCCGTTATTACGGCCAGAGTTGGTTGTTCTGGGTACTGATTTCTCAGGATCTATACACCCAATTTGCGTGAAAATGTAATCACATGTCAGTTCTAGTATATTTGTCCAATGAATACCCTGCATTTCTTCTTGGGTTAGCAATTTTAATGGCCAGGAGTGTTCACTACATGAAGGAAGACGGGACTGTGGAATTTGTGGTAACTATATAGTAGTCTCGTTAGTTAGAGGTGAAGTCGACCGGGATCACCTCGGTCGAAATTTAGGTGTGATAAAGAAGAAAATCGACCTTGAAAGGAATACGCGTGAAAAAATGACCTTTCATTTACATTGGCAGCCTAAAGGTTTTACAGTCTTTTCACTATCTTCTTCACGTTATAGTGGTGGAATGCTTTTTTCTGTGAAGACAGAATGTACCCGCAGTTGTTATTTTGTTGTATGACGCTCGTATTTATGGGAAACTCGTAATTCAGAGATTCGAAATATCGAGACTCCACTGTATCGAGTTTAGTTTACTTATTGTCTGACTTCCTTTAATTTTTCTTTTTTAGGTATAAAATGTCACTACGAGGAGAAAAGAATCCAATTTGGAAGTATTCTAATAAAAGTACCGTCGATTTGTCTACACCTGTTCGCCTTCCATGTCATCTTCTACGGACTCCTGGTTAGGCTTACACACACTCAAGAAGGCTTAATAGAGGGAGGGGATCTTGAAAAATGTGGAAAAACTAGTGATTTTGGTTTAACTTAAATATACATTAATTTTAACATAATTACGCAAGTTTCGCTTACGGTTTCAGATTCGGCTGAAACTAGAAGAGGAGCCGCTTTCGGTTTCGGCCACAAATCATGTTTCGGTTGGACTTTAATTGTAAAGAACTCCAAGGAAAGGAAGAGGACTTCAGATCCATAGTTGAATTATATTTTTATACAGAATTAGTGTTCCTGCCACATTCCATTTAAAGAACATATTGTTGTATACGGTACTTCTCATGTTCAGTTCTACATTTGCATCTTGTTGATACTAATTTCCGTTTCGAACTAATTCTATGTACACTCAGTACGGATAATCATGCTTACTACAGACACCTCGAATCTAATTGTGTTTAGACCTTTATTTATCTGTCTACAACAGAGCAGTTTATTCATTTACGCAATGTGGCGTTAAACATGTTCTTAATAAAAATATAATTCACCTATAATTTCTGTATGGTTCAGGGCTTTTCCTGATGTTTTGTTGCATGATTACAGTGTGTTACATATCGCAATCATTTTGTCAGTAGTAGTTAGCGGCCATTTTATATGAGTTAATTCCTACGAACGCAACTAGAACAAATGATTAGAAATTTCAGAATGTTAAGTCTTTGTAAGTATATATTAGTGACAACTCGATAGATACAGATATAAATGCGTTCACCAATGCGGCTTCAAGCGTCACGACTTTGTAATAGACAATTCTAATTCCAAATTGTCTTTCAGCTCACTGGGCTAATCTTATTCCTACTTCTTATTTATGCACCTATCGTTGCTTCCATTGTGAGACCAATTGATACGGCACTCCTTCGAGGTTACGTGATAAAACAGCGTGCCTCCCGAGAAGTGGGCTTGTCAACATACGTCGTGTGACTGACGTAAGAGGAGGTGCTGACAACAGAGCCAGTGTTTGTTGCAACTGGCAGCCGTTTACGTAACCGACAGTATTAATACAGCAGACAAAAGATCTAAGCCGCGCATGTACGGTGCTGAACAAAGCGCTATTTGGTAGCTGAAATAATGCCTGCGGTACGAGCTGGGGAGTAGATACCGAGAAAACGTTCGTGAGAGAAGTACCAGGAAAACTGTACCAAGAGCTGCGTAGCTATTATTCTTAAATGGGAGTTTCTTCTCTGAATCCTATAGGCAGTTAAAATTTGCCAACTATCAATCCCCTCAGCATCTGCGGCCAGCGCTGAAAATGTTACGTTGCCACAAATTAACGTGGTGATAATCAGGTTTTGAAGTGTAGCATCTCATTCCTACTTTACATAGAATATGAATAATTCAAACGCAATTTGCTTTTATATTTAATTTAGTAAAACTGTTGTTATTTTCAGTCCGCAGACTGGTTTCATTCAGCCCTCCATGCTACCCTGTCCTGTGCAATCCTCTTCATTAGAGAATACATCCTTTTGCATCTGTTTACTGTATTCGTTCCTCGGTCTTCCTCTACGATTTTCATCCCACACACTTCCTTCTAATGGTAAGTTGACAATTCCTTGATGTCTCTCAATGTGTCCCACCACCCTATCCATTATCTTAGTCAAGATATACCAGGAACTCCTTTTCTCCTCAATTCTGTTGTGCACCTCATTAGTTACGTGATCTACCCATCTAATCTTCATCATTCGTCTGTAGCATCACATTTCGAAAGCTTCTATCATCTTTTTGTATGAACTCCTTATCGTCTACGTTTCACTCTCATACAATGCTACACTCCAGACAAATGCTTTCAGAAAGAACTTCCTAACTTTTAAACTAATATTGTATATCTACAAATTTCGCTTCTTTCCATAGCCATTCTGCATTTTATATCTTCTTTACTTCGGCCATCAGTAGTCTTGTGTAGTTCGCGAATGAACTAGTCGGAAAAGCGCTCCCACAGACGAACTACGCAAACTAGTTCCCAGATCCCTCGCCTCGTAGTTCGTTCGCTCCTTTTCCGGTAAACTGATGGTAAACAGCGAGAGGACGTGAGAGAGCGCAGAATCATGTGATTCCCTCCTGCCAGTTACCGTCATTTCGAGCTGAGATGCAGCTAAGCTGTAATTTCATGGTTTGGATCGAAAAAAAAAAATCCGCTTCAATGGTGGCATGTCCGTCGCCAGTTGTACCCTCATGTGTATGCGTATATTATCTTAAAGAGAATTTGCATTTTTGCGACATCAGTACCCTACGAACGCGTTGTTTCGTCGACGGGAGAAATCCCCAATGAATGCAGAACATTGTTATCAACGAACAAAGTTTCAAAATTAATATTTTTACATAATAAAATGTAAATTTTTGTGATATTTAACTTGCTAATTAGAAGAATGATGAATATTTAAAAATGGTCATATTAAGTACAAAAATGAATAAATACGATCTCATTCAAGGCTCATGATTTTTGTGTGTCTAAGCAACAAATTAGAAATGTTAGTGTTTCTTTTGTTAATGATTTATGTAATATTGAATATGCCATATAATACTTGAGCTGTGGATAATAGTAGTAATATTTTTTGTTGATCACTTCTAAAACTTTATAAAAATTAAATAAGTCAGTTATTTATAAGAGAGGCTTTTTATTCACCAAAATAAACGCATTTAGCATATTATGTAGGTAATGTTTCTTCACTGACCTAATAAATAAATAAATAAAGCCATTACAAAAATAAAATACTACGAGTGCTCTGTATGTAAAGCAGTTGAATGCCATTATATAGTCATTTGTATAAATAACTGGTTTATTTGCCTATTTGATGTCTAACTGCGCAAAAACACGGCTAATAACTAACGCTTGGCAACACTGATCACTATTAAAAAAAAGCTACCATAAAAGTAAGAGCTCTTACAGCGCCGGTAGCAAAAGCCAAAAAGAACTAACGAATAACGATCTGTCTCGGGAATACGAGCTGACGAACTAAAAAGAGCGAACTACTACCCGACTGATCTGCGAACTAAAATGAAAGCTACCGGTCACGAACTAAAACATGCGCTACTACCGGTCGCGAACTATTATGATAAACGTACCGACTCCTTAGTTTGTTGAATCTTTTTCCGAAGACCGACGGGCATTAGCTAGAGGACGCGCAGATATAAAGATAAGTCGAACTTTTAACGTGAGAAATTATCCAAAACTCTTTCTTTCTGTCTGTGTGATATCGTTAGCGGCTCACGCAGCAAGCGCATGAAGCAGCTAGGTGGGGGAACTTCTCTACCCACCTGCCCACGCAGACCACACCGCTCAGCAATCGCTGGGAGCGAACGAACTAAAAGAGTGAACTAGTTCGCGTCAGAGCTGTGAACTAAAGTGAGCGCTCCCGGTCGCGAACTATTATGCGCAAGAAGTTATCTTGCTACCCAAATAACAAAATTCATCTACTACTTTTATTGTCTCATTTCTTAATCTAATCCCTTCAGCATCGCCTGATTTTCTGACAATACATTCCGTTATCCTCCTTTCAAGACACTGTCGATTCTGTGAGTTGGACCTGCAATCCTCCATACCCCCCTGAAGATGTCCTCTGCAGACGGGGACGAAACGTTGGGTTTTTACAACAAATTCAAGCGACCAAGGCATAACAGCCCGGAAAATTTTAATGAATATGACATTTCCAGCCGTGAAAGTCTACATTTTACTATCAGAGACGCTCCTGCTCGAGGCACTGCTCTTCTCACACGTAACGCTTCATCCTGTATTTTCTCCATCTCCATAGACCCGAAAACAAATAGCTGCTGCAGATGCACACTATTGTATATTTTAGGTAATCACATTGATGTTTAAGTGCTTCTCATCATACAACGATCTTCCTACAGAAGTAGTACCAGATATCTTATGATCTACAGCAGACACCTCGCAATGACGGTCTATATACATTACAGAAGAGTAAAGGCTCATCCCACAGAAGGAAAAAATCCAAGATGCTTATACCTCACTTTCCACACCACGAAAAAGATACTGTATTACAGCAGCTTACAACACTTTAGACCCAACTCTAACCCTTTTAGGACAAATCTACCTACAGATCGGTGAATTTTATATCAAAACCATAGGATTACAACACAAGAGACCCACATCTAATCTTTTAGCACAAAACGAGGCACAGACCATCGAAATTCAAATCAAAACTACCGGATTCTTACATAGTAAGACACCTGGATGTTACTCGAAATATGCTTTTTGCGTCATCATTCTATATTTAAGTAACGTTCTCCTATGTGAGCAAAATGCTTTGTATTCAACCATTATTTCAAGTTTCTATTATCAGCCAACCTTTCTAAAAGAATTAACTATTTCATCTGCTAAGCTCCTAATGCTACCAGTACTCATAATCCGAGTCATAAATATTAGTTTCGGGTACCACCAGCTCTCGTCTGCCCTAAGGTCGAATAGATTGTTTCCTTGGATTTGATATGTGGATCTTCTTTATCGTTTTTCTGGGAAGAGCTAACACTTTTCCCAATGAAAGATTGTAGGGGCTGCCATCGTGGTCACCCAATAACAAAGGGAAAGGGGGGGGGGGGGGGAAGGGTTGCGGCCTCCGACTTCCTCTTAACTCTGAGCTAAAGGGAAAAAAATATAGTTAACAAAGATAACAATTCGTCAAAAAGTCATTATTTTAGTAACGGGGCTCAATTTTTAACAGGGGGCAATTGGAACGTATTGTTGATCTTCAGAGCAAAGGCTGGTTAGATGTAGCTCTCCACACTACCCTATCCTGTGCAAGCCTCTTCGTTCCTGAATAAGAACGGCATCCTAATCCTTTTGAATCTGCTTACTGTATTCGTCTCTCGGTCTCCCTTTGCGACTTCTACCCAACACACTTCCTTCCAGTGCTAAATTGATCATACCTTAATGTCTCAGAATGTACCCAACCAATCGATTCCATATCTTAGTCAGGATATGCTATAAATTTCTATTCTCTCCAATTCTGTCCAGCGACTCCTCATTAGTTACACGATCTACCCACCTAAGCTTCAGCATTCGTACGTAGAACCACATTTAAAATACTTCTATAATCTTTCTGCCTGAAATCCTTATCGTCCACGTTTCGCTCCTATACAATGCTACACTGCATACAAAAGCTTTCAGATAGCACTTCGTAACATTTAAATTAATTTTGGATGTCAAAAATTGCGCTTCTTCAGACATTATTTTCTTCCCATAGCCGTTCTATATTTTATATCTTCTTTACTTCGGCCATAATAACTTATTTTGTTACTTAAATAATAAAACTCATCTATTACTTTTATTGTCTATTTACCTAATCTAATTCGTTCAGAATCGCCTGACTGTCTAATACTACATTCCATTACTCTTGTTTAAAAAATGTTCAAATGTTTGTAAGTCTATCGAACCAAACTGCGTGGTCATCAGTCCGTAGCTTACAAACTACTGTACCAGATCCTCTGCTGCCTCTCACAGAATTACAAAACACATTATTTCTTCTCCCTGAACTTTAATAGTTCTCCAAATTTCTCCTTGCTCGCCTTCACATCTTGCTCAATGTACATACTGAATAACATCGGGGAAATGCTACAACTCTGTCTTACACCCTTCCCAACCAGAGCTTTATTTTCATGCACTACGACAATCTTCCGTTCCATGTACATTTTACCCCTGATAATTCCAAAATTTGAAAGAGTGTATTCCAGTGAACATTTTCAAAAGCTAAAAATGTAGGTTTGCCTTTCCTTAACCTATCTTCCAAGATAAATCGTAGTGTGAATATTGTCTCGCGAGTTTCTACATTTCTCCTAAATCTAGGCCGATCTTCCCCAAGATCTGATTCACCCAGTTTTTCTATTCGCTTGTAAATAATTGGTGTTAGTATTTTGCAGCCATAACTTATTAAACTGATTGTTCTGTAATTTTCACACTTGCTTTCTTTTGAATTAGAATTACTGTATTCTTATTTAAGTCTGTCATATTTCCACTGTGTTATACATTTTTTTTACACAAGCTGGAACAGTTTCTTTATGACTGGGTCTCCCATGGACGTCAGCAGTTCAGAAGGAATATAATCTACCAACGAACAACCAAGAACATACTTGAACAAACGACCGCAAAGAATAGATCTTCCTGGGAAAAAAAGTGGTAGAGCGCTTGTCCGCGAAAAGCAAATGTCCCAGGTTCGAATCCCGGTTCCGGTAAGCAATTTTATTCTGCTAGGAAATTTCGTATCAACGCACAGTACGCTGCAGAGTGAAAGTTTCATTCTGGATAAATGAAGTCGACTTGTCGGGTGTTTGAAGCGGCGTCCTCCAGAATACTTGTGAAGTGTGAAAGCCGCCAAGCCACTTAGTCCAGTGCAACTCCCTGTAACGTAGAACGGTCTCTACAGAGTAGACTGACAAGTGTTCCTACCAGAGCAATTTAAGACTTGGTAATATGATTTATGTCCTGATAACGGTGTGGTGTAAATTGGGAACGCTTGCTTCATTGCGGTCTTACGTAATTGTACTCTGTGTCTCAGCATCGGATGCTCTCTCTCTCTCTAACTCCTCTTGCGCTTGCCACGCCTTAGCATTGGAGCCAATGGGGACCGGATTGTCTGGGGTCTGTTTCGTACCGAGCTAGTTGTGTTGGCATCACTTCCTTCCCAGCAGTTGCAGGATGTCATTTGGTTTATAAAACCTCCCATTTTTGTGGACAGCGACCATACGTTGGCATGCATAAAATTTTTTTGAAATGTCTTGGTCGCACTGTTTTTATTTTATAATTACGCGTTTTGATACATCACCATCAGATAACTTTTTTTTAAACGATGGTAATTAAAACACAACTTATTGGAGATGACTTATTGCAGATCATCATCAGCTAACTTTTTTTAAAAAAACGATGGTAATTATAATACAACTTATTGGAGATGACTTATTGGAGATCTCCAATAAGTTTTAATTACCATCGTTTGTGAAAAAAAGTTATCTGATGATGATGTATTGAAACGCGTAATTATACGAGGCGCGTCCAGAAAGTAAGTTCCGTTTGGTTATATAAAACGAACGGGTACAGATACAGAAAAAATATTGATTGTACAAAAATCTACAACTGTTAAACCAGTTTTCTACATAGCTTCCGAAATTTTGTAGGCAATTGTCATAGCAGGGCACAAGGTTTTGCGTGCCTTTTTCATAGAATGTTGCCGCCTGTGTATTCAACCATGTGGTAACATGTTCTTTCAGCTCGTCATCATCGTTGAAGTGTTGTTCACCAAGGACAGATTTTAGGTGTAAGAAGAGGATTACTATCAAAAGATTTTTTTTCGCGATAATGCCTGACCTCACACATCCGAATGTAACCAAACAATTCTTACGGAAATTTCAATGGGACCTGTTTTGATCATCCTCCATACAGCTCGGACCTCTCTCCTAACGACTTTCATTTCTTCTTATACCTAAAATCTGTCCTTGGTGATCAACACTTCAACGATGATAAAGAGCTGTTACCAAATTGTTGAATACACAGGCGGCAACCTTCTGTGAAGGATGCATGTAAACACTTGTGGCATGCTATGACAAGTGCCTACAAAATTTCGGCAGTTATGTGGAAAAGTAGTTTAAGAGCTGTAGAATTTTGTGCAATAAAAATTTCTTATGTATCTGTGTACAATTTCATTTTATTACCAAACGGAACTTACTTTCTGGACGCACCTCGTAAAATAAAAACAGTGCAACCAAGACATTTCAAAAAAAAATTTATGCAGTTGCAGGATAAATAGCAACATTATTGCAAAAAATATTGTCTATATTAGTGTGAAATTATTGCAGTAAAAATCACAACATGATTGGTGATATAATTCAAGCTGCTGCAGTACTGCAAAGATATTGGTAATATTGTCGCTATTGTAATAATTGTTTATAGCTGCGCTGCTCCAGCAGAAGCAGCTAGCGCGCGAGTTAACTTGTTTCGTTATGAAGAATATTCCCTGAATGCGCATTGTCGTCAGCAAGTGGTAATGTTTTTCTAGTGCAGTGTTGTGTATACGTAAGCTATTAATATTTTTTCCGCAATGCAGAGTGTTTATATGTCTAGGTACAGATAATTTGCTTTTGTGTAAGTAGAGAGTTCCCAATGTCTGGCTGTGTGTGTGTGTGTGTGTGTGTGTGTGTGTGTGTGTGTGTGTGTGTGTGTGCGCGCGCGCGCGCGCGCGCGTGTGTGTGCGTGCATGAAGTCGTCAGAATTCAATGGCGGATTTACCAGTAGGCTGAGGAGGCTGGTACCTAGAGCGACATATTTTAGGGGCGGCAAATTTGGGGCCCAAATTTTTAAACTGGACGGAAGTGTAATAAAAGTTATTTAATTACGTTTAGCGAATGTATATTATTGTGTAGGAAGTATTAAGGCATACCTTACCCCCACATTATTAGCAGCATATAGTGCTTTAGTTAGATCAGAAACATACACACAAATTATTTCATGTGCAACCTTACTAAATAGTTGAGTTGTAAAAATACTGTAGAAAGTTACGTTTCGATCCCGTAGTTCACAGTCATACTAATTACGGAAAAACGGGGTGTAATTAACATCATAGTGCACAAAACATAAAGCTTCAATTTTTGACAAAAATAATTACTACGGTAGTGAAATAGTGTATCGAATTGTAGAGATCGGTAGGACGGCAAAATTTCAATAGCCTACTGGCAGCAAATTCGAAAATCCATCTTTGTCCAAATTACTATTTCTGTGTGATTGCTGTTTGGCTAGGCAACTATTTGCATTTCTTAGGAAGGAAGAGGGAATGAGGAGGAATAGCTTAGGGTTGAAATAAATTTTGGAACTAAAATCGGGACACTGCTGTTTAGCAAGCTCCGAATCGAGGTACATAACTGAACACAATCTATTTACTCAAATGATTGGTGAAGTTTCGCAGTTCTAAATGCTGTTGTCAATTCAGCCATAACATTCCCTCTCTTGTATGCGGTTTTACAAACAAACAAAGTGAGTTTTGAACTCGATGTCTCATCGTAACACTTCTTTTGTTCAAATATGTTTGTGAAGCTTAAGGGACTTAACTGCGGGGTCATTAGCACCTACCTAAACTTACAAACTACTTATAAACTACCTTATAGTAAAGACGACACAAACATCCATGCCCGAAGGAGGGATTCGAACCCCCGACGGGGAACGACTTCGTGCATCGGAGAATACTTCTTTTGTCTTTAAGGTTTCAGTAAGATTATTTAAGTCAGATTTTCCAACGTCCTCAGTCGAGAAAATAACATGGACAGTATTTGTCGTTGCTGTGTAAGCCGATACGTCAATGGGGGAGCACTTACGATTCGCTTCTGGCATCAAAAAACAATGAGAGTCACACATTCATGTATTACAATTATTCCACACAGAACCACCGCAACAATAAGCGAATTTATGGATCCCAAGTCACTAAACAATAAGAACAATCAAATGAGCTAGATATCGCATAAGAGTCAATCGCTGGCGGTTTCTTAAATGTGAATATACTGAACCAGGAGAGTATAAATCTTTGATTCTCTTACTTAAATCGGGACATTTACTATGCCGTCGACGTGTACATTTTATACATAATACAACCACAGCATCTATATGTAGGTTATTATTAATTTCCGTACTACTGATCGTTTCTATGTTTAGTGTGCTTAATAATAACTTTCGGTTGTTTGCGGCTGTTTACGAAGAATTCATACGTAAACAGTAGGAGCAAAATGTAATTTATGCTGTAGTACTTTACGATATTACATACTAATGGACAGGTTGAACAGATACCACATATACGATTTGATGATGATGATGTGGTCTTAAGCTCGGAGACTGATTGGATGCATCTCTCCTCCCTAGTCTATCCTAAGCAAGCCCCTTAATTTCCTGATACGAACGGCAACCCACATTTATTCGTCTCTTGGTCTCCCTCTACATTTTTACGTCACACACTTCCCTGCAATGCTAAATGCACGATTTTTTTATGTTTAACAATGTGTCCTACCAATCTATCCCTTCTTTTAGCCAAAATATACCAGAAATTCTTTTTCTCTCCAATTTGTTCAGTATCTCATTAGTTACGCTATCTTCCCACAAAATTGTTAGTATTTGCCTGTAATACTACATTTCAAAAGCTTCTTCCTGTCTGAACTATTCATCGTCTACGTTTCACTACCGTACAACGGAACACTGCATACAAATGCCTTCAGCATTTAAATTGATATTCGATTTTAACAAATTTCTCTTTTTCAGAAACTCTTTTTCTTCACAATGCCATTCTGAATTTTGTGTCATGCGTACTGCGACCATCGTGTGTTATTTTACTGACCAAGTAAAACATGCGAAACACAACTAGCTATTTACTCACACGAAGCGATGTGTGTTATCGACAAGGGTTCGCAAATTGATTCAGTATTTCTTGATTTCCAGAAGGCTTTTGACACCGTACCTCACAAACGGCTTTTAATCAAATTGCGTGGTTACGGTATATCGCCCCAAATTTGCGACTGGATAGGGGATTTCCTCTCAGAGAGGACACAGTTTGTAGTAATCGATGGAAAGGCATCGACTAAAACGGAGGTGATTTCGGGCGTTCCACAGGGTAGTGTTATTGATCCTCTGCTGTTCCTTATTTACATAAACGATTTAGGGGAAAATCTAAGTAGCTCTCTTAGGTTGTTTGCAGCTGACGCCGTCATTTACCGTCTAGTAAAATCATCTGAAGATCAAAACCAACTGCAGAACGATTTGAATAAGATATCTGTATGGTGTAATAATTGGCAGTTGACTCTAAATAATGAGAAGTGTGAAGTCGTCCACATGAGTACGAAAAGAAATCCGTTAAAATTTGTTTACATGATAAATCAATCAAGTGTGAAGGCCGTAAACTCCACTAAGTACCTAGGAATTACAATTACTTCTGACTTAAATTGGAAAGGTGAACCAGAGACTGCGTTTTATTGGTAGAACGCTTAAAAGATGCAACAGAACTACTAAAGAAACTGCATACACTACGCTTGTCCGTCCTTTTATGGAGTATTGCTGCCCAGTGTGGGATCCTTATCAGGTGGGTTTGACGGAGGACATCGAAAGAGTCCAAAGAAGGGCTGCTCGTTTCGTATTGTCACGATACAGGGGAGACAGCGTTACGGAAATGATACAGGATGGGAATCATTACAACAACGGCGCTTATCGCTGCGGCGTGGGCTACTTACAATCGCGAACATTCTCCTCCGAATGCGAAAATTTATTGTTGACTCCAACTTACATAGGTAGAAATGATCATCAGAATAAAATACGAGAAATCAGAGCCCGAACGGAGAGATTCAGGTGTTCACTCTTCCTGCGCGCTATTCGAGAATGGAATGGAGGTAAAATAGTATAACGGTGGTTCGCTGAACCCTCTGCCAGGCACTTAAATGTGATTTGCAGAGTATCCTATGTAGATTTAGATGTAACAAAACACATCTACAACTTATATTGTTTCATACCTGCCCACACCTGATTTCTTTGGAATTTAAGTCTGTTCCATACATCTTGCACACCAGGTAGAATAGTATCGTTGTGGCTGGCTGTCCCAGAGACTTCTGTAGCTCTGTGGGAATGTCGTAAACTCCAGGGGCCTTGTTTCGATTTATGCCTTTTAATGGTCTAACAGTTTCTTCTCTAAGTATGGTACCTCCTATCTCAGTTTTATCTACTTCCTCTTGCAGTAGCCATGTGAAAAAATCGATGTTGAATTGAACAATACAATGCGTATTATATCAGGAACCATTAGATCTACACCTAACGTATGGCTCAACATTCATAGAATATATGACATCAACTGCGATTGGGCAAAGCTGAAAATGTGTACCCAGCCGGGATTCGAACCCGCGTCTCTTGCTTTCTAGGCAGTTGCGCTGACCCCTACACCACTGGGGACACAGTGATCACCGCACCTGCAAGTACTACCTACGCACGCCTCCCGTCAGATACAAATTTCCAGCTTCGCCCTGCCCACAGTACTCAAACTCGTAGTTATGAACTACTTCCCGTAAGAGTAAGGGATTTTTTAAACTTTGCCCACCCATCCCCACTAACGATAGGATCATTGCCCGTCACCGGCATATTATATATATATATATATATATATATATATATATATATATATATATATATACATGTGGCGTCTGTTCCGAGAGAACAGACGTCACTTCTGATCCTGCAGTTGTTATTATTCAACATTCATAGAATATATGACATCAACTGCGATTGGGCAAAGCTGAAAATGTGTACCCAGCCGGGATTCGAACCCGGGTCTCGTGCTTTCTATGCAGTTGCGCTGACCCCTACACCACTGGGGACACAGTGATCACCGCCCCTGCAAGGATTACCTAAGCACGCCTCCCGTCAGATACAAATTCCCAGCATCGCCCTGCCCACAGTACTCAAACTCGTAGTTATGAACTAATATGTATATATATAATATGCCGGTGACGGGCAATGATCCTATCGTGAGTGGGGATGGGTGGATATAGTTTGAAAAAGCCCTTACTCTTACGGGAATTAGTTCATAACTACGAGTTTGAGTACTGTGGGCAAGGCGAAGCTGGGAATTTGTATCTGATGGGAGGCGTGCGTAGGTAGTACTTGCAGGTGCGGTGATCCCTGTGTCCCCAGTGGTGTAGGGGTCAGCGCAACTGCCTAGAAAGCAGGGGACCCGGGTTCGAATCCCGGCTGGGTACACATTTTCAGCTTTGCCCAATCGCAGTTGATGTCATATATTCTATGAATGTTGAATAATAACAACTGCAGGATCAGAAGTGACGTCTGTTCTCTCGGAACAGACGCCACATATATATATATATAATATGCCGGTGACGGGCAATGATCCCCCGTTAGTGGGGATGGGTGGGCAAAGTTTAAAAAAGCCCTTACTCTTACGGGAAGTAGTTCATAACTACGAGTTTGAGTACTGTGGACAGGGCGAAGCTGGGAATTTGTATCTGACGGGAGGCGTGCGTAGGTAGTACTTGCAGGTGCGGTGATCACTGTGTCCCCAGTGGTGTAGGGGTCAGCGCAACTGCCTAGAAAGCAGGAGACCCGGGTTCGAATCCTGGCTGGGTACACATTTTCAGTCACAGTTGATGTCGTATATTCTATGAATGTTGAATAATAATAACTGCAGGATCAGAAGTGACGTCTGTTCTCTCGGAACAGACGCCACATGTATATGTATATAATATGCCGGTGACGGGCAATGATCCCCCGTTAGTGGGGATGGGTGGGCAAAGTTTAAAAAAGCCCATACTCTTACGGGAAGTAGTTCATAACTACGAGTTTGAGTACTGTGGGCAAGGCGAAGCTGGGAATTTGTATCTGATGGGAGGCGTGCGTAGGTAGTACTTGCAGGTGCGGTGATCCCTGTGTCCCCAGTGGTGTAGGGGTCAGCGCAACTGCCTAGAAAGCAGGGGACCCGGGTTCGAATCCCGGCTGGGTACACATTTTCAGCTTTGCCCAATCGCAGTTGATGTCATATATTCTATGAATGTTGAATAATAACAACTGAGGATCAGAAGTGACGTCTGTTCTCTCGGAACAGACGCCACATGTATATATATAATATGCCGGTGACGGGCAATGATTCTATCGTTAGTGGGGATGGGTGGCCAAAGTTTAAAAAAGCCCTTACTCTTACGGGAATTAGTTCATAACTACGAGTTTGAGTATTGTGGGCAGGGCGAAGCTGGGAATTTGTATCTGACGGGAGGCGTGCGTAGGCAGTACTTGCAAGTGCGGTGATCACTGATTCCCCAGTGGTGTAGGGGTCAGCGCAACTGCCTAGAAAGAAGGAGACCCGGGTTCGAATCCCGGCTGGGTACACATTTTCAGCTTTGCCCAATCGCAGTTGATGTCATATATTCTATGAATGTTGAATAATAACAACTGCAGGATCAGAAGTGACGTCTGTTCTCTCGGAACAGACGCCACATGTATATATATAACGTATGGTTGCCTGTCCTGAGTCATATACTACCACCAAAAATGCGACGAGAAACAGCCTTGCTCAGGGAATACAATAAGATCGCAGCAAACCCTGAACTACCGATACACTCAGATCTACCTGATCTGAGAATCAAGAGGCTCCGTTCAAGACTTCCTTCTCCTTCTCTCGACAGCCTCACTGGGGTTGACATCAACTCCTGGAGAAAAGAATGGCTCCAAAACGCCCCAACAACTTACCACTTAAGGTCTTGTATCACTGAAGCAGTTCCTGGTTTTGATCAGCTCCGCAAGATCTGGTCAACTCTGAACCGGCTAAGAACAGGCCACGGGAGATGTGCTGACTCACTCTTCAAATGGGAACTGTTGTCTTCGCCAGCATGTGACTGCGGCGCGCCTAAGCAGACCATCCAACACATCAGACAAGAATGCAGTGCCAGAGCGTTCAATGGGAACTTTGAAGAATTCTCCATGGCAACCCAAACAGCTATTTAATATATACAAGGACTAGATGTTTGTTCAAAAATGTTCAAATGTTTGTAGAGCTTGTGGGACTTAACAACGAGGTCATCAACCCCTAAACTTACAAACTACTTATGAACTAGCTAATACTAACGACGGCACAAATATTCATGCCCGAGGGGGGGATTCGAACCCCCGACCGTAGTGGCCGTGCAGACCGTGACTGATGCGCCGCAGTCCCCTCGGCCAACGCGGCCGGCTCTAGATATTTGTCTGTGAATACATATAATATATGTAATGATATGTACCATAATGCAATCAAACACTGAAATGTACTTAAATGCCATACGCTAAATAATAAATAATACTTCCTCTTCCCTTTCTACATTGTTGTATGGAAGTTCATTTCCTTTGTCTAGCCCGTATATATATTGTTTCCGTATCTTTCCCTGCTTTGCTCAGAACTGTTTTTACGTTTGAGTTATTGATATTCATGCAGCTGCTTGTCACAAGCCTTTATTTGTAGAACCGTTTTCGAGTGCTACAACGGCTTTCGCCTCAGGCTAAATATCAAATACTCGTCGAAACCAGCAAAATACTTTTGACAAGCTGGACTGTGGATGTCTATTTTGACTGACAAAAGTACTTTACTATTTTTTGCGAATATGTCATGATTTTAAAGGCTGTGATTAGCCAGGAACCTAAGAGTACAGTTTATATTCTTGCGAGTGAACATCCAAAGGCGAACATTTACAAATAATGCAAAACTATCATTCCTCTATATACGTTAAAAATTAAAGAAATAAATTCATGTTACATCATCTGTACAATACCAGTGTGCAGAAAAAGATCACGTTCCCCTAGTTAATAGTAAAAATTACTTTAATCATTCGGTATTTTTCGTTCTATTGGTCTAATTACATCAATTTTGGTCCGGGGAATGTACTGAGAGAGCCAATAGCTTTGCTTGTTAATCAGGAATTGCATCAATTGATGGCTAGGACGCTGCTATTTGTTACTAGTGCGTAAATTTCGTCTGAAGCGACAATCCCAAGGCAGAAAGGAAGGGGGACTGTTGATCTCCGTAGTTTAGTCCCCATAAAACATCCAAACAACAACAACAACAACAGCAGAAAGGAAAAGAGAAATAAAAGCTGCAGATAGTGTGCGGTTATCTTGGCAGGTAAGTAAATAAAACCCATAACAAAAGAACTGGAACTGAGAATTTAAACAAAGAGAGTAGTGCGTAAGCCGCGGTGAAGTAGCCGAGCGGTTTAAGGCGCCTCGCTGCGGAGCGCGCGGTTGCTCGCCGTGAAGGTTCGAGTCTTCCCTTGGGGCATGGGTGTGTGTGTGTGTCGTCCTTAGGTTAGTTTACCTAGGTTTAAGTAGTTTGTAAGCTACGGACTGATGACCACGCAGTTTGGTCCGATAGATTTACAAACATTTGAGTAGTCCGTAAACTAAGCCACTCGAAGATGTGGGTAGATGCCCAAGACGAGAACTTCCATTAGCATACGGTCAGAGCGGCGTGAAAACAAACTGCGACAGACCAGAATAGGGTCTTCCTTCCACTTACAGCGGTGATGTCAGCAATTACGTGTTGCGAGTTGACGGGTAGCGCAAAGCAGGTGCCGTTTTGCACCGACGCTATCGTCAGAGACTTTTTCGCTTGTTGCACAGCAGACCTTGTGGCGCGAATGTAGACCGCAGGTTTACCTTGGCCGGTTCTAAACAGAGCTAAGTGACCAAGCCTCCGCTGATCACCTTGCTTTAACGCTAGACGGCTTGACCACAACATCTAACGACCGCACAGTACGCGTATAAAAATCTCTACATACCTTAACCCCGCTGTTGAGTTCTCTTTTGCTATACAAATATACTGTTCGGGTTAATATCAGTGCTTTAGTTGTAAAAAAAAAATTAGGCAGTACTCTTTTCACTCCACATGAAATGAGTCTAATGGACATTTCTAGATAATCAAGAAAGTAAAGATTTAAGCATGTGAATACAGTAACAAAATATAGCAATAATTTACAGATTTGAAACTTATTTTTATTGTATTCAAGGGTTTAGTGCAGATGAGGATAGTACCCATTGGCTTTGGACACGACATCTTGTCATAATTAATAAGGAGTGGCGTTCCCGAACACAATAAGAGGGCGTGTTGCTGCCGGGAATTAAAAGCAGACTTATATCACACGGAAACCACCACAAAATTCGGACAATGGAACTACGTGGAACTTTTAAAGACGGAACCAAGCGTTTACCGCTGCGTTACCAACAATTGAACATGTACGCAACCAGACGGTTGAAGAAGCATTGGTCAAAGAGATTAAAATTCGCTTCTATTTTAGTTCCTACTAGTGCTACGACACACTATTTTATAATCTTAAACTGACTACAGTGCGAAAGATACGGTTAAGTAAATATAAATTGGTAAGTTTTATTTTCACAGTGAATCGTTCTCAAAACGTGTCATGCTAAACATGAAAACATACGTACATCGTGCAGTGTTTCACGATTCAATCAATGAAAATAAAGTCAAAATATTGGGATGTATTGTCCCTTAAATTTTTAAAAGAATTGCCGGAATTTCGCACTTACTTTCTTCAACGAATAGGCAGCGATATTGCATACAAAAGACTTTCCTTATGTAGTGGCTTATTTCTTTGGAGCAAGATTCTTTAACGCTTCGGAGTCGGTAAGAAGCATTTCCTCTGTCTCGGTTCAGACTAGTCGGAACTCTCCACTGGTTAATTTTAACATTTGTCAGATTCCATCGGAATTGTGCGAAAGCGCAATTTGAACGCTTCGACGGTTATGATCGGAACTCGAACTAACCTAAAATTTTCCAATTTTTCTTTCCGAAATCCATTCGACAATTTATTGTTGGTCTATTTTTTTACAGATTTAAGAAAGAATTTTAGACGCTACGCCAATTGCGAGTTTGAATTTAGGCAGTACGCCGTACCGCCCCTTCTGACCCAACTGCCATAAAAAGACCACAAACGCATTTTTCGTTCAGTTGTTACAATTGTTAAATTGCATTATGTTCTTGAAAATGTACAAACAAAACAGTATGATTATAAAACTAGAATTATAATAATCTTCAACCCAATTCTCACAAATATTATGAACTACAACATGTTTATCTCTACACTAGTTTATTGTCTAGATTCTAGAGACTTTCTATAAAATAGCAGGACACTCGCTATGTCACAGAACGATTCACTGCACATGGTTGCTCGAAATACGTTACATTCGGTAGCCTAACCCCAAAAAACTCTTCTTAGATTCTGCATGTGATCGATATGCACCAGTAAGTGGCTGTGATTTTGGAACATATTGTCGGAATCGCAGAACGGCATGTAGAGTGAAATTTTATTCCACTCAAAGTGACATGTTTTACAGGACACTAATGTTGCGTTATCTAGCGTAATTCAATACTTTCATATTGGTATATGATCAGAAAATCTCAATGAGTTTTTCATTTTGTAATTGATGTTGCTTGCCGCAGAACCTGAATGTAGCTTTGTGACAAGGACAAATACGTTCGTACAAAGTAGAGCATTGTTAATAGATAATTGTTTAGCCGCTTTTCTTTGCTCAAGCAGTGCACTGAATCAGAAAGCAGCAGAAATAGAGATAATCATGGCAGTAAGTCATGGCAGGAGAAACTGACCTACAGTATTTCTTTCGTGGATTGGATCCAGAGAAGTAATTCCGATTTGCTGAATCTTAGTGCATTCATCTTCAGTATTCTAGGACATAATGCAAAGATGAGTCGTGTATTTTCTCTTATGAATGTGCAATGGACTGAGAAAAGAAATACAAGTGTCAACAGTCGAGGCAATAACGAAACGTGTATTTAATTATCAAAGTTGCTCTAAGTTTTATGATTACGTCATACAGCGGCAAGATCATTTCTCTAAAGCTCTGAATTCATGTAAATACGAGACGTTGGATAACAAATTACAACATTTAAACATATTTTACTAGAAAATATTGTATCTCATATTAACGTGTCAAAATGAAGGTTATTATTATTATTATTATTATTATTTTGCAGTATAGATATTGTAAAATATTACCATTTGAATGTACTCTCTTCCGTTTTATTAAATTACCATTTAATACAAATTAGGTATTTATTTTAATAAATCAATTGATAAAGGTAATGGTAAAGCAGCCAACAATCAGAAGATTGGTTTGAACACCACAGTGCTTTACTAGGTTCAAAATTTTCAATTGTTTGTAAATCTATCGGACCAAACTGCGTGGTCATCAGTCCGTAGCTTACAAACTACTTAAACTAAGGTAAACCAACCTACGGACAACACACACACTCATGCCCCAGTGAGGACTCGAACCTCCGACGGCGAGCAATCGCGCTCTCCGCGGCCAGGCGCCTTATACCGCTCGGCTAATCCTCCGCGTCGCTTTACTAGGCATGGTATGTTTGGAGGTGGTATGCCGTTGCCTTCCTCCGACCTTCGAACTGACTTACCCAGCCAGTTATAGGGGGACCCACAGTTAGACGTCGTTCCGAACTACTCGGTATTTTTCACATCAGCAACACTGCCAGAGGTGAAAGAAGTGGAAAGTGACAGATAAAAATCCTAGGACCTGAGGGGGATCTAACCCGCGACCTTTGGATTTGTTGTCTGGCACTCTACCACTGTGCTACGGAGCGGCACAATCAAATTGATTAAAACCGCAATTTGCACAAAATTTTCACGTTTTTAAGTTTAACAAAAATGTCTCGATATGTTACGGTTTGAGATTCACAAATTATGGTTGTTATTAATTAAATTAGAGAAACCTCACAGTTTGCTAGCAACAAATTCTTGTAACCGTAACCCAACATTCCGGAAGTGCAGGTGGAGACGTGGAATGCGCTGATAGCGTAGCGTCGATGGCATTGGTTAACAGAAGGCAGCTTACCTTACCTACGGTGGTAGCGACACTAGGCGATTGTAGGGGCCAGCGCCCCACGTGAAGGCCTCCGGTGTTTGGCTGGATAATCACGTCCGCACGTTCTTGCGGTATCCATGTTGTGAGCTCGAGTACAGTAGCCGAGTCGAGGTGTTTGTTGGTGGGCAGCTGTGGCCACCGTTTCTCAGCTTGAGTCACCAAGGACATTGAGCGATGCATTCAGCATGTCCGAGAGACCTTCAATCAACATATTCGCCGGGAAAACCTATGAACACACAATTAGTCATATGTCTGACAATGCGTTTATGCACGCTAAGTCACTGGAAACCTTATTTTCCTGTGGTTATTGTCACTATCTGTGAAAAAATCCCCTCCTCTTGGTTTTTCCATTCTTCGTCCTGAACTCGTCCACTAGTTCAGCACTGAACCCCCGCTTCAATTTTAATACACTCCTGGCCATTAAAAGTGATACACCATGAAGATGACGTGCTACAGACGCGAAATTTAACCGACAGGAAGCAGATGCTGTGATATGCAAATGATTAGCTTTTCAGAGCATTCACACAAGGTTGGCGACACCTATAACGTGCTGACATGAGGAAAGTTTACAACCGATTTATCATACACAAACAGCAGTTGACCGGCGTTGCCTGGTGAAACGTTGTTGTGATGCCTCGTGTAAGGAGGATAAATGCGTACCACCACGTTACCGACTTTTATAAAGGTCGGATTGTAGCCTATCGCGATTGCGGTTTATCGTATCGCGATTTTGCTGCTCGCGTTGGTCCCGATCCATGTCTGTTAGCAGAATATGCAAGCGGTGGGTCCAGGAGGGCAATAGGGATCGCCGTGCTGGATCCCAACGGCCTCGTATCACTAGCAGTCGAGATGACAGGCATCTTATCCGCATGGCTGTAACGGATCGTGCAGCCACCTGAGTGAACAGATGGGGACCTTTGCAAGACAACAGCCTTCTGCACGAACAGTTCGACGACGTTGGCAGCAGCATCGACTATCAGCTTGGAGACCATGACTGCGATTTCCCTTGACGCTGCATCGGAGTGCCTGCTATGGTGTACGCAACGACAAACCTGGGTGCACGAATGGCAAAACGTCATTTTTTCGGAAGAATCCAGGTTCTGTTTACAGCATCATGATGGTCGCATCCGTGTTTGGCGACAAAGCGGTGAAAAGAGAAGTTGTGACTTAAAAATTCATATATCACCACATCCGTGTTTGATGACATCACGTTGCACTCTGTAAGCGTGTGTTCGTCATCGCCATATTGGTGTATTACACTGCGTAATAGTATGGGGCACCATTGGTTATACGTCTCGGTCACCTCTCGTTCGCATCGACAGCACTTTGAACAGTGGACGTTACATTTCAGATGTGTCACGACCCGTGGCTCTACCCCTCATTCGATCCCTGCGAATCCCTACATTTCAGCAGGATAATGCACTACCGCATGTTGCAGGTCCTGTACGGGCCTTTCTCGATATGGAAAATGTTCTACTGCTACCATGGCCAGCACACTCTCTACATCTCTCACCAATTGAAAACGTCTGGTCAATGGTGGCCGAGCAACTGGCTCGTCACAATATCCAGTCACTACTTTTGATGAAGTGTGGTATCGTGTTGAAGCTGCATGGGCATCTGCACCTGTACACGCCATCCAAGCTCTGTTTGACTCAATGCCCAGGCGTATCAAGGCCGTTATTACGGCCAGAGGTGGTTGTTTTGGGTACTGATTTCTCAGGATCTATGCACCCAAATTGCGTGGAAATGTAATCACTTGTCAGTTCTAGTATAATATATTTGTCCGATGAATACTCGTTTATCATTTGCATCTCTTCTTGGTGTATCAACTTTAATGGCCAGTAGTGTAATTTTTTCCTCGTGAGCGATTGTTTCCTTTACAAAACCTTACATCTGTATCCCAGCATCAGCTTTGGCAAAGCTTAGGGCTCGAAACTTTCCTTCTATATTGCAATGCTTCTTGTCATGGCTGTCTACTTTCCGTTTTGTTGGACTGTCGTCGTTCCTTCGCGCCAGTTGTTTCTCGAATGCGCGGCTCTTATGTTTTGCGACTCTACTTGTACCGTGCAATTTAATACTGCCCCTTTCGCGGCCTCGCATCATATTGATCTGGTGTTCCTGACGTCACTATCAGTGGCACATTTTACTGCCTGAAACCTCTTTGGTTTCACACCATGTATCTTCGTTATTGACTTTTTCCAAGAATTCTTCAAAACTTTTATGGTTGTTTCTAATTTTTCTAATCATCGGATATTTTCTACCACATCTCCCATTCGATCTTGTACTCAGATCTCCTACTCTTAAGATATTCTAACCATGTCTCTAAATGTGCTATCATGTATCCTGGTCTATGATATGATATTTTTGCGACGATGAATTCTCGCCAAAAACTGGCATTAATTGGCAAAGATGCTTCAAGGATTTTTTTCCTTGAGCTCCAATAATTTCACGTTTGTGAGGTCTGGATTTAGTCCCCATACTTAGCGATACCTACTAGTGATTCAGTCACTAGATTAATTCTTTATCTGTCATTCCATTCTTCCGGTAAGACATGTTTCCAGTTTCTTCCTTATTTAATATCTCATTCTTCTCTACCAATAATGGACTACTAACATTGCTAGCTATATTTTGTAACTGTACTTTTAGAGATTTTACCTCGTTACGAATTTCTTTTTGTTTGGGTTTCTTGCTTCACGCAACATCCTATCATGTTTTGTGCATGCGCTATATAGGTTGCCAATGCTTCGAATTCTGGAGGCGTCTCTTCAGAGGTGTCTGTTTTAATTCTAGGTACTGTTTATTACCTGTAATATTTCTTCAATCATATGTTCAACATTCCTTCAATTCTGTGAACTTCCGAAGTAATATCCGCAATCTGTCTTTGATCAACAGTTACGTCTTTCCTTACGACATATACTGTGTTACTGACTTCACTAATGTATTTTGCTTTTGCGTCTTCAAAATAGCCAAGTTCGCTTCTATTTTGTCCGTAAACTGATCATCTAAAGTAGTTATTTCTTTCCACAAATTTGTTATAATCAGTTTTCAGTTAACCCACTTTTGTGTTAAATGAGTACGAATGTCAGTTATCATCTGAGTCATTTCGTTTTTCATCTGAGTATCAGTGTCGGTTTTCATTTGGGTTAATATTGCTTTCTGTAGTCATTTAGTACTCATTGCTGCCGTGTTAGTATTGACAGTCGTTTTACTTGCTGCTGTCTTCTGTAACAAGTGCAAAATGTCCGACATGAAAGTCTCTGGTTCTGATTCCAGTATTCCTTTCAGATCGTTTATTGTTTGAATCTGTTTTCGGTTCCTGTTTCGTAATACGAATCGAAGTTAATTCACTCACTGGATTCGTGAAACTGTTCTCTTTTTCCCTACTTCCTGTTCCCGTATTCGGTATCCTAGAGTTGTCTCCACTCATACTGTATATGTTCTGTCGCCATTACTTTCTTTCTTGTCATCAATCATGTTTTTTGTTAGTACTATACACTCAGATATAATTGCTATGGAGAATTTCCTGCCTACTCCATTGCAAATTTTCGCCTTTAACTTACCTGTTTTGGTATCACTTTTTTTACTTAAAATTCGGTGAAACTAACAGTTATGTTAATTTAATTTTTATTGTGCAAAGCATGACACTGAAAACTATAAATTCCTGTCACGGCAAAGCCACATATAACCAATCCCGTCGTTCTCTTACAGACTGCAAATTTGATATGAAGTGTGGCAATCATAATTCATGTATAAGAATGATCGATAAATCAATTCGTAATAAGGTATTTTTATACGAATTTCTTAAGTTACGTCTTTCAATTGATATCGTTTGGACTCGGTACAGACTCAACATTTCTTTGCCGCACTATTAAGCGATGCAGGCGAAGCGCCTATCTCCACAGCCGATTAACTTTTTATTTATGTAAGGTCCATACGTATCCGCCGCATAAAGGAAAAGGAAAAGTAAAAAAAAAGTTTCTCTTGGCGATCTGCCACACACTATGTGATATATGCCGACGCAAGATAATTACTGCGAAGGCTGCACTTTATCGCACGATATTTACTCATTGTCATGGTCTTTTTTTATCAGGAGCAAGAGTATTTCTATTTAGTCCCGCAAAGAGAAGTTGTGACTTAAAAATACATATATCACCTAGAGTTAAACAAATGGAGACTATACAGTATACTGTACTTTGACAGAGAGTACATAGGTTCACCATCACAACAAGTCTGGGTCTAACAGCACAGAAACAAAGGTCCCACTTTTGTGTGGTCTTCTCTTCTGCTTGGTCGTCGAGTGAAGGCTGGAGTCGTGCTGTAGGTACGGCGTTCACGATCGGATGAATGATGCCTGGCACTTTGTGTGTGTGTGTGTGTGTGTGTGTGTGTGTGTGTGTAACAATGTATGGCGGAGTTCCATCGCCGCTAGGCGATCTCCACTTCAAAGGATCATAAGGGTGGGGGGTTATGTTAACTTTATTTACTTATTTTTCTAAACTTTCGGGGTAAGCTTATAAGGGCGTCAGTGGTCCGTAAGACACCCCGGGAGGTGTGATACTGTTCATTTTTTTCATTTTGTGTTTCTGCCGGTGGTGCGACGTCTCCAGCGAAGAGCCGAAGGTTGCGCCCCGAGTTTCTGCTTGTGGCGAGGCGGAGTCGAGCTGGTGGTCATGTATATATTCTTTGGCTAGTTGGGACAACCGTTGCCATTGCTTTGTCATAAGGACTGGGTAGTCGTATATTACGCGGAACCCTTGGCGGCCAGTGAGTGCGCTAAAGGGCCGTTGCAAGTTCTCTGCAAGGGCAGAACGGAAATGCAGTGTGTAACGTTTCTGCTATGTTGCACACTCCTTACAAAAATCAGTTGCCAACATTATAAACACGAAATATGTGACACCTAAAATAAAACTTCACTACCGGACATGTAAAATATCACATTTTCGCTTTCAGTTTCAAATTCTATTAACACTATTAGTAAAACGCTTTTAAGAAATAGCACGTTGATTTAAACATAACTTTGGCTGTCCTTTTACATAATTTTCAATTTTTTAATACTTTCGTAAATAATAGCTGCAAACACTAAAAATGCATTACACTTAGTTCCGGAAATTGCTGAACATGTATAGATACTAATTTGTATAAAAACAACAATACTACATGTTATAACTATTGCACAACATGATTTCATATATACCTTTTGTTTAAATAAATTAGGGCATACCATGTTTTATATATCACTGGATCCTAAATTAAATACTGATAATTTTTCATGTACTAAAATTAATAATCCGTTTGTACTAAGAAACTATCTTAGAAATTAACAAAACTACAACAACCATATACAAATCCGTATTAATAAAAATACGACCGCAAACTGAAATACATTAAAATTCCATGTCACAATAATAGTACGCCTACACAATATTGGCAAAACAAATATGTGTGCACTTCGAAAACACAAATAATGTAAATAATTTGAGCACTGTAAACACTAGTCAAAGGATGACTTTAAATTTGTGTACCACATTAAATACAAATTTCATGAAACATGTACATACATTGAGATAAATAGTCAAAGCTTAAATGTAATGTTTTAATTTCTGTATTTTGGCATATTTTATGTAAAAGAATATTGTTTAATTGTGAATTACAAAACTTTGTCAACAATCTTATTACGCGGTTACGTAGAAAGATGTTTGAGAGAAACCATGTTTAGTTAGTCTTCTAGCAGTCACAAACCTGTAAGCAGCTCTGTTGGCTTGCCGCTGCATTTTTATTTTTTATTTTTGATTGTGCAACAATGTGATTGATTTAAACTTTATTTAAATGGAAATAAAATCGTTTCCATATAAACTGACGTGTTTATGATTTACGAAAAGATCCTGTAACATCAAATCTTTTAGTGAATGCCGAATACAGTTCACAACGCAATGGACTACAGCCAGCATATAAGCTTTTTTATCAACTTCACCTACAATGGAAAGACTTTGTTATAGAGACTGTGAACTAATAAATCTTTCCGTGATTTAGGAAAATATTAGGGCTCAGTTTGAGTCATTCCCAAAAGGGGTGGCTGTCATTAGAAGTGGAGGAGGTTTTTGGGAACGGGAGAGGAATGGATAGGGGTCGTTGAAATGAGGGTATGTTTTGTGCTTGACGGGGATGACGATTATGGACAAGACTCGCGCGATGCTGTGCATATCCGGCATCGGCAAAGCCTCGTCATCATCGTGCTTCTCGTGGGATTCCTCTGTTGCAGCAGCCGCCCCCGTCTTACGGTCCCTCCTTGCTTGGCACGAGCCAGCAGGATCTTAAGTAAAAGCGGCCCACCAATGACAGCCTGGCGTGGAAATACGGCAGTCTGCAGTGCGCAGGAGTCACCAGTAAGAAGATGTGCACGTAAGCAAGCAGATGTTTCTTTCCTCTGGCTTGCCAGGCGTGTAGGTTGCCCGGAACTCTTCTGTGTAGGTTGGGTTGTCGTCCTTTCAGGGGTTGCGGAAGGCCAGCATGACAACAAGGCCTGTCTGTCTGTAAATCTATCGGACCAAACTGCGGGGTCATCAGTCCGTAACTTACAAACTACTTAAACCTAGGTAAACTAACCTACGGACAAATACTCACACCCATGCCCCAGGGAGGACTCGAACCTCCACGGCGAAAAACAGCGCGCTCCGCAGCGAGGTGCTTTAGACCGTTAGCTACTCCACCGCGGCATGCATGACAACAAGATCCGAAGATAATTTGAGGGGTGTTCAAATGAAAAGATACGAAACGTTTCAACAACCAAACCGGTTAAAATTTGAATATGAACTTTGGGGATAACGTAGAGCGACGTCTAGGGACGCAAAACATGCGTCGTCACCTCCCCCTAAGAAATTCAAGGCTGTGCCCGTAGCAGGCAAAGTGAAGCTCACCGTCGTTTCCAAAGTCCGAAGTCAGATACTCATCGAATTTGTCGAGCACGGAAAAACCATTAAGGCAGACCGCAAGATGAGACGCAGGTCCGTGACGTGACGCAGGAAGACTCACGTCAAATTTCTCACGGCCGCAAGTTGTATCGCAGTTTCCACGACACAGTTCGCAGCTGCGTGAAAGTGACGAGTGGTGGTGGGGGGGGGGGGGGGGGGGAAGACGCGGCTTACGCGCACCTGGCAAAGAAGGCGACTTCTTCTGCTGTGTTAATAGATAGAAGTTTAGAATCGGATTCCGATTCTGAGTTTTTGCTCGAAACATCACTTTTATGAAACAAAAAGCAGAAAAATGTGCTTACGTGAAAAGTAGACAAAGTCATGGGGGATTCGCAAGTAATATGATGATGAAAAATTCAAGAACTATTTTACAATAAACCGTGATCAATTCCAAGAAGGGCATGGTCTCATCAAGAATCAAATTGGGAGTAAGTATGCAACGTGTCCAGGCCGATTGGAACTGAGGAGACACTAGCTGTGTTTTTAAGGTACCCTACTAAGTCAGTCACCTTTATTGCCTATACTGCATTATGTAATATAATATTACGATTACCATTGGCAGCGAGTAACAATTCAGCGTTTATAGAAAAATCTTTATTGAATAAACATAATAACATTCTAACAGCCAAAATCGAATATATAAAGCAGAGTGTCCGTATGTGTGTACGTGTGCAATACAAATCTACAGTTTTGTTCCAATCTTTATGAAATTTTGTACAAGTAAGCTTAAATCCATGTGGACGGTCGCCGTAAGTGTAAGAATCACGTACGATATATAGTTCACGAGATATGACGTCATAAACAATGAGTTGCGCGAAAAACTGCTGCATTTAGCGACAATGCTGCTCTTTTTCTCCTAAACCATTGGACCGATTTCAACCAAATTTGGTACACACATTCCTTAACGTGAAGTAATAATTGCTACATGGTTAAGAATCACATACGGCACATGGTTCAAAAGATATTACGTCATAACCAATAGAAATCGCAAAACATGCCATATAATGCGACGAGACTTTCGAAATACACTGTATGAGAATGACAGTACTTGCAACAAACTTTAAACATAATTTCAAACCTTTATTAAACTTTTTCTCGCTGGCAAACATAGTAAAATGAAAGGAAAAAAGTTTCTCGCTTAATACTTTTCCGCTGTTTATGGAGAAAAACTGCGGCTCTCGGTATGACGTTACAATTTATAATTTGAACACTACAAATTGTAGCGACAGGATATTTTACAGACGGTATACAGACATATAGTTGAATGTACCTTCTAAATTGTCTTACTGTACGACACTTAGTTCATGAGATATGAGCACATAACCATTAACGTTCCGCTGTTCATGGATTAAAACTCCGCAATTCGGTACGACGTTACGAATTTTTAATTTCTATACTGAAAATTGTAGCCGCAGGAAATTTTACAGACAGTATACACGCATATAGTAGAGTGTACCTTCTAAATTGTATCACAGTATGACACATAGTTCATGAGATATGAGCGCACAAACAGTAATTCATGGAAAACCGCCCCCATCACGCACTAAGTTTTAATCTATTACTTTTTTACCACTAATTGCATTCCCAAGAGATTTTACAGACATACAGCCCTTATACAAATGAATATATACCTAAAAATGGCAGGTATAAATAAATAAATACCCGGGCAACGCTGGGTTTTCAGCTAGTGTTCTGTAATAACAAACAAAAATTACCTCTGTACTTCAAAATTTTTACTAACAGAAATTTAGTTTTCAGAGAAATCATTAATAAATGTAAGCAACTCATGTCGATCAGAAACCGTAGCTGAAATGCTTTGTTGAAATTCACAATTGTCCTGTGGGGTGTGGGATGGATTGTTGGAATGTGATGAGTGAGTTGGAATTGATGAAATGGTGTGGGATCGACTGGGGGTTTGATTACTGTACGGGCACAACTCATGATATGATGGCCGCTGTGATGGACTGTGTAGTTCTCTTGGGAATGCTCAGCAGTACGTCGTTTCTGTCAACAAACTGAGTTGATGGTGACATGTTCCTATTCATCTGGTACATAGACATGAAGAAGTGGTACAGAAGATCAGCTCTCGTACGGCTTCAGTTAGCTTTTCTTCCCTTGCAAACAAGCAAACACAATTACAACAGCCAGAGTCACCGTGACTCTCGGAGGAAACTGCGTGCAGGAGGCTGCGGTCCGCAGGCTCACGCGCGCAACAGCTGCGTCAGGTCACGTCACGCTGCGCTCCAACGTGCGCAGAAACTCACCGTGACTCACCCTACGTCACGTTACGAATCTGCATCTCAACTTGCGACCAGCCTAACAATGACGCGTACTGTGAGACACTCCGTATCCTTCACAAGTCCATTAAGAGTAAACGGGCTGGGCTGCTCGCGGAGGAAGTAACGTGCGTGCACAAGTCTCCAGGTTCACACAAAGTTACAGCCCGGACATGTCAGCCTGTGACTTCCATCTGTTTGGTACGCTAAAATAATAATAATAAAACTCTAACGGAAGCGCTTTGACGACGAAATGGAGCTCACAGTAGAGGACTGACTCTCGTCACAGCCACAGGAATTCAGGAAATAGTGAATCCTTCGGTTCGTTAAACAGTGGGATAGTGTGCTCAGGCCTCTGGTGATTACATTCGAATAAAGACTGCAATTATACCCACAGTGTCGTTTCGTACCTTTTCATTTGAACACTCCGCGTATTTAAGGACTGTGGAAATCGCTCATAAAACTTAGTGCAGCTCTTTTTTTTTTTTTAGTACCACATTTGGCTTGTGCAACGTTAAGCATATACATAATTTCAGAGCACTCAGTTAACCTCAATTTCTCCGCTGACTTCTGAAAAGAATGAACCCAAAATTGCATTACGGCATATTAATGCAGTAACAGTACTGCTGTATTTGTGTAGTTCTATGAATAAGCTAGCCAGACTCTGTACAGTTGCCCACAATTGTAAGAGCATGAAATTAGTTATATTGACTGCAACTAAGAGAACCCCTATATATAAATATTTTTTAGAAAAAAGCACTGCTTGCTATTATTAATCTGTCTGATCATTTCACTTCACATAATTTATTGTCAAACGTACAGTTTGGTTTTAGAAGTGGTTTAACGACTGAAAATGCTATATTTTCGTTTCTCAGTGAGTCACTTGATGGGTTAAATAAGAGGCTACGGACATTAGGCGTCTTCTTTGATTTAACAAAAGCGTTTGATTGTGTTGATCACAAAATATTGTTGCATAACATTATGGAATACGAGGAGTAGCCCTCAACTGGTTCACCTCTTACTTTAATAATAGACAACAGAAGGTAATTCTCCGCAGTGTAGAAAGTGGCTATGACGTGCAATCCCAATGGGGCACAGTTAAGTATGAGGTGCCCCAGGGATCTGTTTTGGGACCATTGCTGTTTCTTATTTATATAAATGATATGCCTTCGAGTATAACAAGTCATTGTAAAATATTTTTGTTTGCTGATGATACCTGCCTGGTAGTGAAGGATGTTGCTCGTAATATTGACACGGTATCAAATAACGCAGTTCAAGAGATAAGTTCATGGCTTGTAGAAAACAAGTTGATGTTAAATCACAGTAAAACTCAATTATTACAATTTCTAACACATGATTTGACGAAAGCTGACATTCTGATTACACATAATGGGCATGTGATAAGTGAGACTGAACATTTCAAATTTCTAGGTGTTCATATAGACAGTAAGCTGTCATGGAAAGCCCATGTTCAGGATCTTGTTCCAAAACTAAATTCTGCTGTATTTACCATTAGAACAATATCTGAGATAAGTGATTTTTCAACACGAAAAGTAGTCTATTACGCTTACTTTCACTCACTTATGACGTACGGCATTGTTTTTTGGGTAGCTCGCCTGATGCAAAAAGGATATTTCTGGCTCAAAAACGGGCGGTTCGAGCAATATCTGGTGTAAGTTCGTGAACGTCATGTCGACCCCTTTTCAGTAGTCTGGGAATTTTGACTGTGGCGTCACAATACGTTTTTTCTTTAATGTCGTTTGTTGTTAATAATATCAGCTTATTCCCACAAGTTAGTAGCTTTCACTCGGTGAATACTAGACAGAAGTCGAATCTACATTTGCATCACACCACCTTTACACTTGTGCAGAAAGGGGTACAGTATTCTGCGGCATCCATTTTCAATAAGCTGCCACAAGAACTGAAGAATCTCAGCACTAATCCACACGCTTTAAAATCTAAATTGAAGAGTTACCTCATGGCTCACTCCTTTTATTCTGTCGAGGAACTCATAGAAAAATTAAACAATTAAGCTAATTAATTTTTTATGGATTTTTTCACTTTGTCTTAAGATTGTCGTGTGCAAAGGACTACTTAAGAATTTTCTATTACCATTCTTGTGTAACAATTAATGTATTGACTTGTTCCATGACCATGGAGTCTCGCTCCTCAATTGGGTCCTATGGAACAGAAAAAAAACAATTAAAAAAAACAAAACAAAAAATAAAACAAAGCTGTAGAAACTTTTTCTAATTAATTTTAATAATTTGGTTAGGGCAAATTAGAATTTTTTAAATTCCTATCCAAACCACGATATTCACTGTGTCTGGATCTTTGTAATCGCAGCAGTTACAGATATTATTCGTACTTATTATGAATGGCCCTCTCTAGTTCATAGCATCAGCGCTGACTGGAAGAAAATTGGTAGCACTCAGATAGTCCCACTGAAACTGACTTAAGTTATCATATGAAGGAAAACAATTTTAAGAATTTCATTGAATCTTGAATTTATATTTTAGTAATTTTCTTGGTTAAAATTTGGAGACAAACAATACGTTAAATAAAGTACCTCTCATAGCCAAGATGAAGTCTACATCTACATCTACATACGTACTCCGCAATTCACCGTAAGATGCGTGGCGAAGGGTACACTGAACCACTACTAGGCATTTCCTTTCCTATTCCACTCCCAAATTGAACGAGGAAAAAAAGAATGCCTATATGCCTCCGGACGAGCCCTAATTTCTCTTATCTTGTCTTTGTGATCTTTAAGCGAAATGTAAGTAGCCAATCTGTAAATGAAAATTATATAGTACTTTTGCTACCAACTACAGTTTGAATTTAAATAAAAGAGCTACCTTTCTGTGTTGTTCCGAATGTAAATGACTTCAATGTTGAATTAGTTATATTACAAATGCAGCACTTACCCGTGAAATGCTACCATATATTGGCTGGTGATAAGAAATGCTTTGTTTTTAAGCATTACCTTTCGCCATGTTGTCAGTCGTAATCTTCTTAACACACGATACTGAACACATAAACGCATTAAAATTAAATAAATAAATTAGTGACTTTGAACCAAGGAAGCGATTTGTCTTTGGGGACTTTAACCCCTTCAATCGTGAATTATTTAAAAAATGGAATAATGATTTTTTGTAATTTTTCATGTCTATCAGTTGTATATTTGACCAAAATTAAAAATTATTTATGTGGTGTCTGGTCTTTTCGGACATGTCCGAAGGAGGGAACCGTTCCTGGATATCCTAATTGGTTAAGGCGACCGCTGGCCCAAAGCGGGAAATCCGAGTTCGAATACCGACCCAGCACAACTTTTCATCTTTGCCTTTGGATTTATTTCAATGCTCTGAAACGGTCGAAATGTTTAAATATTTCGAATTCGTAAAATTAAAAATTTTATACTTGGCTTCCAAAATAAAAATAAAAAATCAAATAAATTAGTCTTCGGGTCTGGAAGGCAGTTAAGGATGTGAAGTAAGAAGACAATAGAAAATATGTCACCTCATATTTATTCGTGGAACTTATATCGCGAAGTGGAATTTATGCAAAATTCATAAATTAATACATTAAATAATTTCAACAAATGATATCATGAAACTTCCTGGCATATTAAAATTGTGTGCCGGAATCGGGACTTGAGCCTGGGACCTTTGTCTTTCAAGGGCAAGCGCTCTACCGACTGAGCTATCCCTACACGACTTACCCAGGTTCGAGTCCAGGTTCCGACACACAATTTTAATCTGCCAGGAAGTTTCATATCGGCGCACACACCGCTGCAGAGTGAAAGTTTCATTCTGGAAATATCCCTTAGGCTGTGGCTAAGCCATGTCTCCACCATATCCTTTCTTCCAGGAGTGCTAGTCTTGCAAGGTTCGCAGGAGAGCTTCTGTGAAATTTGGAAAGTAGGAGGCGAGGTACTGTCGGAAGTAAAGTTGCGAGGCGGCATCGTGAGTCGTGTCGGAATAGCTCAGTCGTTAGAGCGCTTGCCCGCGAAAGGCAAAGGTACCAGGTTCGAGTCCCGGTTCCGGCACACAGTTTTAATCTGCCAGGAAGTTTCATATCAGCGCACACTCCGCTGCAGAATGAAAGTTTCATTCTGGAAACTGATATCATGTCTGACGCACTCCACAATGGGTCCGCTATGTTCACTGTTTTTCATTGTAGCTCGCTATTCTGGTTCCAGATGGCAGCAAGAAGCACGAAACTGAAAGCGACAGATATCCAGTAAACAGGCGACTGGGTCTCAAAGTAAAGAGAACACGTGTAGTGTTCTAAAATAAATAAAACGTCGGCGTCCGACATATTGGACATCAGGTCTGAAAAGATTAACAAATTATGAACACGAACATTAAGTGTTTGCATTAAGATTAATGCACATTAAACATATTCACTGTAGACTCACTTCTGTATAGGAAAATGTTCTTCACTTGAGCCTGGAGTGTAGTGAAGTGCAGTTGCAGTAATTTAGTGTGTGTTGGTCGGTTCCTCTACACCAACGTACAAACTCCGCAATCCACCTCATGGTGTATTGTAGAGGGTACGTTGTGCATCATTGTCTAAAAAAAAAAAATGTTTCAAATGTTTGTATAGTCTATGGGACAACTACGGGGTTATCAGTCCCTAAACTTACAAACTACTTATGAACTACCTTATACTAAGGACGGCACAAATACCCATGCCCGAGGGGGGATTCGAACCCCCGACCATAGTGGCCGTGCAGACCGTGACTGAAGCGCCTCAGTCCCCTCGGCCACCGCGCCGGCATCATTGTCTCTTCTTATTGTTATTGCAGTAGCGAGAAAAGCAGCCGTGTGGGCTCTGATCTCTCCGAGTTTGGTCTTTTCGCGAGATACACGCAGCAGGAAGCAATACATTGGTCGACTCCTCGAGAAACGTATCTTCTCGGAACTTTGACGGAAGCCCGTAACGCTGTACTGAACGTCCTTCTTGCAGCGTGTGCCGGTGAGGTTTCTTAATCATCGCCGAGACAATTTTGTGCTTACTAAATGAGTCTGCTCTCCGTTGTATCTTTTCTTTGTCTTCTATGAATCCTTATTGGTACGGATCCTTCACTGATGAATAATACTTACGGTGACCTGGACGTACCTTGCTTTCGGTGCGCTTTACTCTTGATCTACAATGCAGATGAAGTTGCGATTTTGTACCAATACTGAATGACATTAACTCAAGCTGTAATAGGAAATTTATTCAAATATCTGTTATAGTTTAAGAATTGCATTAGTTTGGCTAATAGATGTTTTTATAATACACGTTCGCATTCTGCAACCATTTTCTGGTGCATCGTCAGTCTAATAGCATTTCGATTGTGGCACGTTGCAGTCAACATTCGTAGTAACGCAAAACCCTTATCACACTTCATTACTGTTTTGTCTAAAAATCTATCTATACAAAAATGAATTACTGTTCGTTAGTCTCGCTAAAACTCGAGAACGGCTGAACCGATTTGGCTAATTTTAGTCTTGAAATATTCCTGTAAGTCCAGAGAAGGTTTAAACGGTGATAAAATACAGAAAAGTTATGCGGAAAAGAGGAAAATAGGGAAAAACTGAAACAGCCTTCTCCAGTGAGCTATCAATACCGTTCGTCCAATTGCGATAAAATTTTGTACATTTCATGTTGAAAGCAAGAGGAAAGTACGATTCAAATAAAAATTTTAAAAAGTCGCCTGGAAAGTATAAATACTTAGGAAAAACCGATAGCTATTTTTTTCTATAAATAAAAATCAATTGTCATATGGTTGTAAGAGCATCACTTGTGTACGGCTTGACAGGACAAGGTTTGTATGAAATACATTTTTTGATAATCTACGGGAAATTTTAAGAAAAACTGAAAGTGCGTTTTTCAATGTGTTTTTGATTGAATTTAGCACTATAACTGACTATTCGCACGAAGAGAGGGGTAATACTGTTTTTTGTTTTGTTCATTATGGTCTTGGAAAAGTTTTCAGTAAAAAAAAATAGGGACAGTTATAAAGAAAATTCACAAAATTCGAACCGAGATCATTTTTCAATGTATTTCTAAATTTACTCAACACTATAAGTTGAGAACCGTTCACGATTGCGATAAAATTTTGATCATTTGACGTTCAACGAAAGATGAAGGTTCTTATGAACAAAATATTTGGGAAAGTTGCCCGGAAAATTTGAAAATTCGCGAGAAGTGAGAGTTTTTTTTTAATGAGATATCAATATCATTCGTCTGATTGTGATAAAATTTTGCACATTTGACGTTCAAAGCAAGGGTAACGTTCTTATAAAATAAAAATTTGGAAAAGTTTCCCGGAAAATTGGAAAATTCGGAAAAAATAGAAAGAGATTTTTCTATGAAATATCAATACCATTCATCTGATTGCGCTAAAATTTTGCACATACGACGATCAAAGCGAGAGGAAGGTTTGAGTGAAGTAAAAGTTTGGAGTAGTTGGCCAGAAAATAGGAAAATTTGTGGAAAACTGTAACCGCTCTTTTCTTTGGGATATCAATATCATTCGTACGATTGCGATAAAATTTTGAACATTTGATGTTCAGAGCAAGAGTACATACACATTAGCAATTGCGAAGCATTGCCGGGTCGACTAGTTACCGATAAAATTATATACAGAATGACAAAGATAGATCATTTCTGCAATGTATTATGCTTAATACAAAGATACTGTGCCATTCTTCAACTGGGAGAAATTTGGTGAACATAGCTAAAACCATTATGAAGATATATGCACCTCATGTTCTGAAAATGTAATTTCGAGAAAATGTGAAAAGAATGTTCACCGTCTTTTTGACTCACCGTATGCATCTTTCGGAACATTTCAGTGGCATAAACGTTGCTGGCCAGATGCTTCTTTATCCTCTGCATTCTTTTTCAGGAGTCTTTTCCTTACACTGGACATTTTAGTGGTGGCGTCCGCAGCCCTTTCTGCTTCAACTAGTCGCTGACGATCTATGGCATCATAGTATTTCCTGCTTGGATTCCTCGTTTGTCCATTATTTTTGTCCTGCAAATTACACCGTCGCTGAAACAGACAAAAGCATCCATCACATTTATTTTGAGTACTGTCCATCCAACAGACACTGGTTTCGGTACTCGTTGCCACACGCAGCTGTTTAAACTCTCATTAGAATTTTGTGTACGGTCATGTAGTCTTTTGATAAGTAATTTTTTTTTATCTGCAAGGTCCCTGTATATTGGCTTTACTGTTTCCATGGCCGTGGCAGGCATGGAACGTTTATGGTGATATTGCTTGCCTGAAGCATCAGCGTGGCCAGTCTGCAGACGTTTGTTCAAAGAGCGTTTAAGACTATAATAACTGTTAAAATTAAATAAACCATTAACTTTTGGAAACGGTGGAAATTTGTCTTTCAGACGGAGTCAAAAATAAAAATTTTGATTTATCAGTCATTTTCACGTCCAGATCCTCTTACGCGTTGGTTGAACTGTTGTTTCCTAACCTGGACTACACTTCCTGAGAATTCGTGACATCTGCCTTGCCTAAGATTCATTGTATATGGTCGTTCATTTCAAATCGCCCCTTATGTCACTCCCAGATTTTTTATGAAAGTAACTGCTTCCAGTGTTTCTCTCATTATTGCGTAGTTACATGATAAATGATCCTTCATTCTTTGTAAACATTCTAGCCAATACAAGTTGATTGATTGCAACCTTGGAGAGATGCAGGAGGAAGCACGAAACATCGCCCTATTACTTTACGTACTAGGCGTCACTGAACGTGTGGGCAAGGTTCTTCGTCGGACAGACATCAAGCCAGTCTTCCACAGTCTATCACAGACAGTCGCGAAACTTTCTAGGAAAAAATTACAGCTGAAGTGATACTAGTGCTCCAATCGGCCAGCAGGGAATAACAGTGGAATGGCGTGATACAAACTGAGAAGTTGCCGTTTTTAATGGTATTATTTTCGTATTTCTTAGTCACTGAACGTTCTTGTGAACTTTCTAATACGAATATGAAAACATCATTAAAGTAATATCACTGCTTCTGTTATTGGCAGTCTATGATAACAAATTGTCAGTGCAGTGTAATCCTTACAGTTCACAATACCCGAGTCATATTCATATCGTCCAAAACTTTTTAAAATCAGAAATGAAATGCAACCTGATGTGCTGAAGTATATAAAAGGAACTGATTATGATTATGTTAGTGTGCTCGGTGCGTATTTACATGTTGCACGAGTTTTATTTTAGCAGATTTCGGACATTGTAATATTTTTCAAAGTACACACGATTTTTACATTGTAGGGGACTAGATTCTACTTCATTATTAATCATGATCGAATATTCTGAAGGCTTTTACAGTTCACGCAGCTTTAATTCATGATTATAAGATATTATACCAAATATGACGTGTTTTTGATGAATCTTCAATGCGCCTAAACAAACATGAATACCGGATGTTGCCTTCATGGAGGATCTGCGCATGTGCAAAGCGAGGTGCGCAGGAGCTCCATCGTCTTCCTTTAGGACGATTCGTGTGTAACCCCAGAGTTCGAGTAGCCAGGAGCTGGGTGTCTATCAGCTCTAGCGCCAATGTGAAACGCGGCGTTTCTCCTCGCCGCGGGAGTGCCGATATGCTGCCTCCAGGGGGTTCAGTAGAGAATTTGAACCTCGGCCGCGCATGCGCATTGCAACGCTGCGGCCACTGCCGCCTATATTAAGCGGCCGCGCTGCGACTGGTATACGTGCTGTCTCCGCGACGTAAAACGTTTCTCATGCGATAAAAATACTTTGAATGTGCATATTAAATGATCTGATGGAAGAACGAAACGAAGAATGAAAAAAAATGTTTTATTTTATTTATTTCCTTCTTCACGACGAGCTTTTTTCGTAGGTTCACTGAACCAGTGGAACACATTGGACGCGCCGCCACTGGCAAAGATCAAAGTATTTCACCGAGTAGTTTTCCTAATATGGACTGTGGAGTAGGTGTTTCACATGTGGCCCTGCCTTCCTGCCTTGAATGGTTTAGGTTTTTCTTGTGGTGGGGCTGGAGTATGTGGTTGTGGGAGGAACAGCTTTTGTTGCGGGGTAGGAACCATTACGTAGGGAGGGTGGTCTCGGGATGTTTCAAGGATTGACGAAGATGTTACTGAGGTCGGAAGGGCAGCGGAAGGCTACTCTGGGTGGGTGGGAAAAATACTTTGGAACGATGACCTCATTTCAGAGCATTATGGCCCTAGTCCTAATGGAGCAATTTGTTGGGGCATTCCATGCTGGGATGGTACTTGGTGTCGAAGGTGATGCTTCTGGGTGGTCTAGGGTTAGGAAAATTGTTGCTGGAAGAGGAGGAATGGACTAGGTCTTTAGGGTAGTTGCAGGAGAGAAAATCATTGGGCAGGTTGTTGTAGGTAGTGAGGGATTCATCAATGGAGCAGATACATTTGATCTGATATGTATGCTATAGGGAAGGGATATTTTTTATACTGGAGGGATGGCAGCTATAAAAGTGGAAATACTGTAGACTGTGGGTTTAATATGGACTGAAGTGTGAATGTTTTTCTTCCCTCTATTCCTACCTGATGAAGAAAAATATTTTCCAAAAGCTAGTGTCTTCATTTATTCTTGTCTCTATTTGTGACTGACTATCTGCAGTACAGAAGTAAGGTAAGTACTGCCCCCCCCCCCCCAATGGAATTTTAATTACCATCGTTTGTGAAAAAAAGTTATCTGATGATGATGTATCGAAACGCGAAATTATACGAGGCGCGTCCAGAAAGTAAGTTCCGTTTGGTTATATAAAACGAACGGGTACAGATACAGAAAAAATATTGATTGTACAAAAATCTACAACTGTTAAACCAGTTTTCTACATAGCTTCCGAAATTTTGTAGGCAATTGTCATAGCAGGGCACAAGGTTTTGCGTGCCTTTTTCATAGAATGTTGCCGCCTGTGTATTCAACCATGTGGTAACATGTTCTTTCAGCTCGTCATCATCGTTGAAGTGTTGTTCACCAAGGACAGATTTTAGGTGTAAGAAGAGGATTACTATCAAAATATGTTTTTTTTTTCACGATAATGCCTGACCTCACACACCGAATGTGACCAAACAATTCTTACGGAAATTTCAATGGCACCTGTTTGGTCATCCTCCATACAGCTCGGACCTCTCTCCTAACGACTTTCATCTCATCTTACATCTAAAATTTGTTATTGGTGATCAACACTTCAACGATGATAAAGAGCTATTACCAAATGGTTGAATACACGGGCGGCAACCTTCTGTGAAGGATGCATGTAAAAACTTGTGGCACGTTATGACAAGTGCCTACAAAATTTCGGCAGTTATGTGGAAATGTAGTTTAAGAGTTGTAGAATTTTGTGCAATAAAAATTTCTTCTGTATCTGTGTACAATTTCATTTTATTACCAAATGGAACTTACTTTCAGGACGCACCTCGTAAAATAAAAACAGTGCGACCAAGACATATCAAAAAAAAAAAAAAAAAAAAAAAAAAAAAAAAAAAAAAAAAAAAATTATGCAGTTGCAGGATAAATAGCAACATTATTGCAAAATTTATTATCAATATTAGTGTGAAATTGTTGCATTAAAAATCACAATACTTATTTGTGATATACTTCAAGCTGCCGCAGTACTGCAAAGATATTGCTAATATTGTTGCTATTATAATAATTGTTCATAACTGCGCTGCTCCAGCAGAAGCAACCAACGAGTGAGTAGACTTGTTTCGTTATGCAGAATATTCCCTGAGTGCACAATGACGTCAGGAAGTGGTAATGTTTTTCTAGTGCAGTGTTGTGCATAGGTAGGCTATTCATATTTTTCCGCAAGACAGAGCGTTTATACGTCTAGATACAGAAAATTTGCTGTTGTCTAATTATCAGTAGGCTGAGAAGGCTCGTGCCTTAGGGCGGCATATTTTAGGGGCAGCAAATTTGGGGCTAAAATTTTTAAACTGTCAGTAAGTGTAATAAAAGTTATTTAATTACGTTTAGCGAATATACATTATTGTGTAAGAAGTACTAAGGCATACCTTACCCCCCTCCCCATTATTAGTAGTATATCACTGTGCTTTCATTAGATAAGAAACATACACACAAATTATTTCATGTGCAATCTTAACTACATATGTGGCTTGTAAAAATACTATAGAAAGTTACACTTCGATCCCCTAGTTCACAGTCATACTAATTACGGAAGAAGGTGGTGTAATTAAGACCATAGTGCGCAAAACATAAAGCTACAATTTTTGACAAAAATAATTAGTATGGTTGTGAAATAGGGTATCTAATTGTAGAGATCGGTAGCGGCGGCAAAATTTGTATAGCCTACTGGAAGCAAATATGAAAAAACACCTGTGTCAAAATTACTATTTCTGTCTCATTCTTGTGTGGCTAAGCTACTATTTGCATTTCTTAGGAAGGAAGAGGGATTAAGGAGGAGGAATAGCTAAGGGTTGGAATACATTTTGGAACTAAAATCGGACACTGCTGTTTAGCAAGCTCAGAATCGAGATACGTAATTGGACACAATCGATTTACTCAAATGAATGGTGAAGTTTCACAGTTCTAAATGATGTTGTCAATTCAGCAATATCAGAACATTTGTTCTCTTGTATGCGATTTTACAAACAAACAAAAGTGAGTTTTGTACTCGATGCCTCACCTTAAGACTTCTTTTATTCAAAAATGTTCAAATGTTTGTGAAGCTTAAGGGACTTAACTGGGGGGGGGGGGGGGACACATCAGTCCCTAAACTTACAAACTACTTAAGAACTACCTTATACTAAAGACGATACAAACATCCATGCTCGAGGGGAATTCGAACCCCCTACGGGGAACGACCTAGCGCATCGGTGTATACTTCTTTTGTGTTTAACGTTCCAGTAAGATTACTCAAGTCAGATTTTCCAACGTTCTCAGTCGAGAAAATAACATGGACAGTATTTGCCGTTGCTGTGAAGGCCGATCCGTCAATGAGAGAGCACTTACGATTCGCTTCTGGCATCACAAAACAAAAAAATGTTCAAATGTTTGTAAATCTATCGGACCAAACTGCGTGGTCATCAGTCCGTAGCTTACAAACTACTTAAACCTAGGTACACTAACATAAGGACAACACACACACCCATGCCCCAGGGAGGACTCGAACCTCCACGGCGAGCAACCGCGCGCTCCGCAACGAGGCGCTTTACACCGATCGGCTACTCCACCGCGGCAATTTGAGGAACAATTTTTTAACGTGCACATATGTTCAAATGTTTGTAAATCTTATGGGACTCAACTACGGGGTCATCAGTCCCTAAGCTTACAAATTACTTATGAACTACCTTATACTAAGGACGTTACAAATAGCCATGCCCGAGGGGGGATTCGAACCCCCGACCGTAGTGGCCGTGCAGACCGTGACTGGCGCGCCGCAGACCGCTTGGCCAGCGACCGGCAATATGTTTAGTGTGCTTAATAATAACTTTCGGTTGTTTGCGGCTGTTTATGAAGAATTCATACGTAAACGGTAGGAGAAAAAATGTAATTTATACTGTAGTACTTTGCGATACTAAGTGCTAATGGACAGGTTGAACAGATACCACAAATACGATTTGATGATGATGATGATGTGGTCTTGAGCCCGGGAGACTGATTGGATGCAGCTCTCCTCCCTAGTCTATCCTAAGAAAACCCCTTCATAGAGCCCGTCAAAACGGCCGCCACTCCCGCTCGGTTCCCGCAGCGCTCGCGCGTCGCTCTCGACGGCTGACGGCGGGTAAAGGGTTGGTAGAGGGGGAGCGATGACGTCACACTCGCGAGAGCGAGACGTTTCGGGCAGGACGAGTCACGATACTCCCGGGTTCACGCGCGCCCGCCGGGACGAGTTGAGCTTGGCTGAGACGCCTCAGCCTAGTAGGCGCACGCTGCCGGCTGCGTGTGCCGGACGTACCCGAGACGAAAAAAAGGGGGAAAATACACTTTTTCGATTTTCAAGTTGTAAAAATTGTTGATGATATAGACGATCACGCTACATCGTTTTATGAAATTAGTTTTTCCTTACTAGCTTTGCCTTGCCTGTGAAAAAATAAAAAGGCTAATTTTCATTCCGTACGAGTTTTTAGTTCCGTAACGCTGCTCACTCGATTTCGATGAAACTATGCGTTTAAAAAATCTAATTTTTGGACATATTATAGTAAAACATCTTAGTTTTCGTATAAGACATTCACATTTTCGTAATTCCTAACAGTCGTTTTCAAATGACGCTATTTCTCAATTATATGCACTTGATTTACAAATCGTGTATTGAAAAAGTTAGATAGCGGGCAGGTTACTGTTCTATTATTTTAGACCATATATTACAGCGATTGAAATGGAGCTAAAAGAACAAAAAAGTTTTTGAAATGGTAATCGCACTGATACCTACCTCCTTCCACAAGTAATTGCAAGTTATCTGAGCGCCCTCGGGCCGCGATCACAAGCCTACGAACTCAGCCTGTGTTGAGCGTAGCGTGAAGCACTGCAGTGCCGAAAAATCTGAATTGCTGGCTACGTTTGTCGGTACCTCGTGATGTGTTAAAGATCCATAATCATAGAATAATAATGAACTAATTTTTCTTGGGTGGCAACCGATTACAATGGACAACTATCTGCTACGGTTTTACAGCAGTTCATACTTGACTTTGAGAAGCATACATCTGGTTTTTTCCACATAATACAATTCATGGATTTTATACTTCGTGTTTGGAACTAGAAGAGAACAACAAAGTCATGTAAATTGCGACTTTGCTCTTAATGGACTGAAATAAAATTTTGTGACATTACAGTTAAAGGCTTTCTAGTTGCAGATGCATCTACTCCTAAGACACAATATATACCTTTTCGCTTTTGTAGCTTTCAGAAAATGTGTTCCCACAGGGTGAAAATTATTGTATGCAGTGTGTCCGAGATAAATGCGATACTTTCACGTCTGAGATGAAAGTAAGAATGAACTGAGTTGCTTTTAGTAATATGTCTGAGACGAACAACGTTTCTACGAACATTTTGCTGTATCATTTGAAGACAATTTTCATTGTCTGCAAGATGGTACTTTCGAATTTTCAACATACGCTGGTTTACTTTAGCCTCAGACGCTGCAGGACAGGTCAGTAAAGGATGAGAAGCGTCTGTCACTTTTTTCTAATTTTTTTCCGAGGGAAGGGGAGAGGTTGTCCCCAGCTATAAGGAATCCCAAGTAACTGTCAGCAGAAGATCGATTGCTGGCCACTTCAAGAATCCAGCTAACAGTTCATTGATTTTATTATATTATATATTAAAAGAATCTACGAAAACTAAAGTCAGTCGGACAGACTAAACTACCCGGCTGATTTCCTTCATTTTTGTGTAAAACTAAAGGTACTCATCCACTTTTTCTACACTCAAAAGGGATTTCCTTCTGTATATTTCTTATGGGGATGTCCAGGCTGTAAACTAAAGTCATTCGGTCAGGACGTTCTATCGGCCCCATTTCCTTCATTTTCACTTTAAACGAAAGGTATTTATGAGCAGATTTGTCATCAAGTATCATAATTAACTTAAGTCTCTCCTTCCTTTACTTTCATTCAAACGCGGGATCCTTCTGTCCTTGCATTGAATATATTAATCGGTTTGTTTTAGGATATCTTCGGTTCTAAATAAAGTACACAGTTCTCTTTGACCTAACAACACTCAACGGATCAATATCTTTCATTTGCGCTTTTAAACACTTCCACGGATTGATTAAGAAGAAAGCTATGCGTGAACATTCAACTTTACTTCCATGTTTTACCAACGTTTTAGTCATTCCACTAACGGTGCGAAGTATTCGCACGGGTCCTCTATCTTTCTTATATAATAAAAGAATCTATTTTATAATTATAAATGATTTTAAATAAGTGTTTTGATGTGGATTTAAGAAAACACCAGCTTATATAATATTCTGTATATTGTTACTATCTATAATAAATATTTTTAAATGGTAAATATGTAATTTTATTTATTTCCGTTTCACATGACTAGCCACTAATGCTGCAAAGTATTTGCACAGGTCGCCTAGTTTTATTACTATTGTTCTCACACTGTAGTGAACCGTCGAATTTTATGAACATAAGAAATAGGTGGTAATGCACTCGTTCCATCCATATAGACTAACATTTAGGAGAGTATTTCCTTCCTTTAACATTCGATATCTTTAATATTCCCGGCGCGAGTCGGCGCCGCCACTAACCGATTGGGGTATGGTGTTGCTTTTGCAGCACAAGTATCACAAGTCTCCAGCCCGTTTTCAGCTGAAGCCTCTCTGCATGTTTTTTTTCCAATTATACTTATGATAATATGTTTATTTTTCTTCTATTACTATTAATTCTGTAATATGAATTAAAAAATTAAGAAATGTTTAGTTTTTCACATAAGGAAAAACTCTCCTAAATGTTGGTCGAAATTAATGGGATGGGTACATACCACATATTTCTAATGTGTTTATAATTCTATCACTACAGTGTGCAAACAATAGTAATAAAATTACAAAATCAGTTAACAGTTAGCTGGCTCAAAGTACATGGCAGTGAACAAGTACTGGTCACTAAGAACGAAAAAACAAATCACAACATGAAACAAATGACACCTGCTTCTCATCCTTTACTGATCTGCAGTGTCTGAGGCTAAACTAAATCTGCGCGGTTTCCTTTCATTTAAAGTATAAAACTCGATACGAAAGTACCATGGAGACAAGGAAAACAGAGATTCAGGAAATGTTCATAGAAAAGCAGTTACCATCAGACAGCTTCCTAATAAAATAAATAAAAAATTTGAGAACCGTGTAGAGTTCTTTGAAAGTGGAGATGAGCTGAAACATAGTACAGCGTGTACCACATAAATCTGGCACATCTGACGAACCCCCATGACCATAAGTTGCAGCATCCCTTATCAGGGATTTTACTGTTATGTAATCCTACTTTAGTCTCGGTCTGAGGGATAGCTCTTCTATGTGAGACACTGTATATAAATTGTTTCACCATGTGGTAGAACATTTTAAGAGAAGGTTCAAATGTTTGTTAAGCTTAAGGGACTTAACAGCGGGGTCATCAGTCCCTAAACTTACAAACTACTTATGAACTACCTTATACTAAAGACGACACAAATATCCATGCCCCAGGGTGGGATTCGAACTCCCGACCGTAAAGGCCGTGCAGACTGTGACTGGCGCGCCGCAGTCCCCTCGGCCACCGCGGCCGTCTTAAGAGAAGGCTAAATAGTATAATCTTAGGTGTAGATGCATCAATAAATGTAAGTATATTTTTGTGTTTCTTCCGTTTATTATCCTCAACTTGAAAGTCATTAAGTTGCAGCATCCCTTATCAGGAGGTAACTAAGTGTCTTTAATTTTACTGTTATGTAATCCTACTTTAGTCTCGGTCTGAGGGATAGCTCTTCTATGTGAGACACTGTATATAAATTGTTTCACCATGTGGTAGAACATTTTAAGAGAAGGTTCAAATGTTTGTTAAGCTTAAGGGACTTAACAGCGGGGTCATCAGTCCCTAAACTTACAAACTACTTATGAACTACCTTATACTAAAGACGACACAAATATCCATGCCCCAGGGTGGGATTCGAACTCCCGACCGTAAAGGCCGTGCAGACTGTGACTGGCGCGCCGCAGTCCCCTCGGCCACCGCGGCCGTCTTAAGAGAAGGCTAAATAGTATAATCTTAGGTGTAGATGCATCAATAAATGTAAGTATATTTTTGTGTTTCTTCCGTTTATTATCCTCAACTTGAAAGTCATTGAGTAGAATTTAAGAAATTTTATTTCAGTCCATCAACAGCAAATTCGCAGTTTACAGTAATTGTTTCTTCTCTTGAAGTTTGAAACACGAAATATGTATTCCATCAATTGTGCAATGTGGACAACAAATTACTTCCATACCTCTTAAGTGAAGTATTACCTAAAACCATAGCAGATCATTGTCCATTGTAATCGGTTGCCACCCAAGAAAAATTAGGGTATAGCTATTTTCTGGTTATGAATTATTAACACATCACGATGGACCAACATACGTGGCCAGCAAATAATGTTTTCGGCGCTGCAGTGCTTCACGCTACGCTCAACACACGCCGAGTTCGTAGACTTGTGGTTGCGGCATGATGCCGCTCAGATAACTCACAATTACTTGAGAAAGGAGGTAGATATCAGTGCGAGTACCATTTCAAAAACGTTTCTGTTCTTTTAGCTCAATTTCACTCGCTGTAATGTATGGCCTAAAATGCATAGTATAGTAAGCTGCCCGCTATCGAACTTTTTCAATACACGATTTGTAAATCAAGTGCGCATACCTGTCAAAAAAGCATCATTTGAAAACGATTGTTACGAATGTCGAAAAGGTGAATGTTTTATTGGAAAGCTAAGATGTTGTACTACCCTGTGTACAAAAATCAGATTTTTTAACCGAAAACTTTCATCAAAATCGAGTGAGGAGCTTTACGAAACTGAAAACTCCTGCGGAATGAAAAGCAGACTTTTTATTTTTTTCACAGGCAAGGCAAAGCTTGTAAGGAAAAAATAAGTTGATAAAACGATGCGATGTGGTCTTATATACCGTCATAATTTCTTACAACTTGAAAATGGAAAAAGTTGTTTTTCCCCCTCTTTTTCGTCTTGGCACATCCCCGCTCGGCTCGGCCCGGCCGGCAATGTGAATGCACCGCCGTAGACGTGTGCCGGACGGGCGCAATAATTAACGGCGTCGTGAGGAGGGCTGGCTGTGCGCATGCGCACTGCTGTCGGCCGGGAGTACCGAGTCTTTTCGCTCCCGAGACTGCATTATCGGCACGGCCGGCTCCCGGGTACGGCGGTCTCGCTAGCCGCTCCCTCTGGCGGGAACGAGCGGGAGCCAGGCAGCGTTTGACGGCCTCTACCCCTTCATTTCCTGATACGAACGGCAACCCACATTTATTCATCTCTTGGTCTCCCTCTACTATTTTTACTCCACACACTTCCCTACAATGTTACATTAACGATTTCTTTATGTTTAACAATGTGTCCTACCAATCGATCCCTTCTTTTAGTCAAGATAGACCAGAAATTCCTTTTCTCTCCAATTATGTTCAGTATCTCCTCATTAGTTACGCTATCTACCCACAAAATTGTTAACATTCGCCTGTAAAACCACATTTCAAAAGCTTCCTACTGTGTGAACTACTTACTGTCTACGTTTCACTACCATACAACGCACCACTGCATACAAATGCCTTCAGCAAAGGCTTCCTAACATTTAAATTGATATTCGATTTTAACAAATTTCTCTTTTTCAGAAACTCTTTTCTTCCCATTGCCGTTCTGAATTTTGTATCATGTGTACTGCAACCATCGTATGTTATTTACTGACCAAGTAACAAAACACATCTACAACTTTTATTGTTTCACACCTGCCCACATCTGATTTCTTTGGAATTTAAGTCTAACAAGGTAACATCATTGACTCGACCTCATATTTTCTTGAGAAAAAAATACATAAGCTCGGTATCAACCCCAGAAATCGTGAACACAAACCTCTTACTGCCGAGGGGACTGAGGTGCTCCAGGCATGGTCTTCACGGCCACTACGGTCGGGGATTCGAAGCCCCCCTCGGGCATGGATATTTGTGCCGTCCGTAGTGTTAGCTAGTTCATAAGTAGTTTGTAAGTTTAGGGACTGATGTCCCCGTAGTTAAGTCCCATAAGCTATACAAACATTTGAACATTTTTGAAACCTCTTACTGGACTCTGTTCAGAATACTAGACGTTGGGCATTAAGCGGCCGCAGTGAAGCGGGCCACGTGAGGAGCAACCCGAGCGCGCGAATGTTTAAAAGCTGTACTTTGAGGAGGTCGTAACTGCGAAGTATCTGAATAATGACCCAAAGTTTCACGTGATTTCGACTCTGGGGTTGATACCTAGCTCATGTATTTTTCCCAAGAAAATATGAGGTCGAGTTGATGATATTCCCTTGTAAGGGTTTTACGCCTGCTTCATACATCACACAGGTAGAATAGTTTTGTTATGGCTGGCTCTCTCAGAGACTTCTGTAGCTCTGTGGGAATGTCGTAAACTCCAGGGGCCTTGTTTCGACTTATGCCCTTCAATGCTCTAACACGTTCTTTTCTAAGTATGGTACCTCCCATCTCAGTTTTATCTACTTCCTCTTCCCTTTCTATGGAAGTTCATTTCCTTTGTATCGTCCGTATATATATTGTTTCCACGTTTAGCTTTCCCTTTGCTCAGAACTGTTTATCCGTTTGATTTATTGATATTCATGCAGCTGCTTGTCACAACCCTTTATTTGTAGAACCGTTCTCGAGTGGTACAGCGGCTCTCGCCTCAGGTGTGTTGGATAATATGGCGTAATATCAGATACTCGTAGAAACCGGCAAAATACTTTTGACAAGCTAGACTGTGGATGTCTATTCTGATTAACAAAAGTACTTTACTAATTTTTACGAATATGTCATGATTTTAAAGGATGTGGTTAGGCAGGAACCTAAGAGTACAGTTTATATTCTTGCGAGTGAACATCCAAAGGCGAACATTTACAAATAGTGCAAAACTACCATTCCTCTATATACGTTAAAAAATTAAAGAAATAAATTCATGTTACATCTTCTATACAATACCAGTGTGTAGTAAAAATTACTTTAATCATTCGGTATTTTTCGTTCTATTGGTCTAATTACATCATTTTGTTCAGGGAAATAGCTTTGCTTCTTAATAAGGAATTGCATCAATTGATGGCTAGGATGTTGCTATTTGTTATTACTACGTAAATTTCGTCTGTAGCGACAATCCCAAGGCAGAAAGGAAGGGGGACTGATGACCTCCGTAGTTTAGTCCCCCTAAAACATCCAAACAACAGCAGAAAGGAAAAGAGAAATAAAAGCTGCAGATAGTGTGCGGTTATCTTGGCAGGTAAGTAAATAAAACCCATAACAGAAGAACGGGGACTGAGAATTTAAACGAAGAGAGTAGTGTGTAAGCCGCGGTGGAGTAGCCGAGCGGTCGCGCGGTTGCTCGCCGTGGAGGTTCGAGTCCTCCCTTGGGGCATGGGTGTGTGTGTTGTCCTTACGTTAGTTTACCTTAGTTTAATTAGTTTGTAAGCTAAGGACTGATGACCACGCAATTTGGTCCTATAGATTTACAAACATTTAAACATTTGAGTAGTGCGTAAACTAAGCCACTCGAAGATGTGGGCAGATGCCCAAGACGAGAACTTCCATTAGCAAACGGTCAGAGCGGCGTGAAAACAAACTGCGACAGACCAGAATAGGGTCTTCCTTCCACTTACAACAGTGATGTCAGCAATTACGTGTTGCGAGTTGACGGGTAGCGCAGAGCAGGTGCCGTTTTGCACCGACGCTATCGGCAGAGACTTTTCCGCTTGTTGCACAGCAGACCTTGTGGCGCGAATGTAGACCGCAGGTTTACCTTGGCCGGTTCTAAACAGAGCTAAGTGACCAAGCCTCCGCTGATCACCTTGCTTTAACGCTAGACTGCTTGGCCACAACATCTAACGACCGCACAGTATGAGTAAAAAAATCTCTACATACCTTAACCCCGCTGTTGAGTTCTCTTTTGCTATACAAATATATGGTTCGGGTTAATGTCAGTGTTTTAGTTGCAAAAAAAAAAAAAAAATAGGCAGTTCACTCCACATGAAATGAGTCAAATGGACATTTCTAGATAATCAAGAAAGTAAATATTTAGGCATGTGAATACACTAACAAAATATAGCATTAATTTACAGATTTGAGACTTATTTTTATTGTATTCAAGGGTTTTGTGCAGATGAGGATAGTACCCATTGGCTTTGGACACGACATCTTGTCATAGTTAATAAGGAGTGGCGTTCCCGAACACAATAAGAGGGCGTGTTGCTGCCGGGAATTAAAAGCAGACTTATATCACACGGAAACCACCACAAAATTCGGACAATGGAACTACGTGGAACTTTTAAAGACGGAACCAAGCGTTTACGGCAGCGTTACCAACAGTTGAACATGTATGCAATTAGCCGGTTGAAGAAGCATTTGTCAAAGAGATTAATATTCGCTCCATGTTAGTTCATACTAGTATTACGACACACTATATTATAATCTTAAACTGACTACAGTGGGAAAAATACGGTTAAGTAAATATAATATTTACGGTAAATATTTTATCTTGATAGTGCATCGTTCTCAAAACGTGTCACTTTAAAGCATGAAAACATACGTGACTCGTGCAGTTTCCCATGATTCAATCAATGAAAATTAAGTCAAAATGTTGCGATGTACTGTCCCTTAAATCTTTGAAAGAATTGCCGGAATTTCGCACTTACTTTCTTCGACGAATAGGCAGCGATAATGCATACAAAAGACTGCTTATGTAGTGGCTTATTTCTTTGGAGCAAGGTTCTTCAACGCTTCGGAGTCGGTAAGAAGCATTTCCTCTGTCTCGGTTCAGGCTAGTCGGAACTCTCCGCTGGCTAATTTGAACATTTGTCTGATTTCATCGGAATTGTGCGAAAGCGCAATGTGAACGCTTCGACGGTTATCAATTCGAACTAACTTACAACTTTCCAAATTTTCTTTCCGAAATCCTTTCGACAATTTATTGTTGGTCTATTTTATTAAAGATTTAAGAAAGAATTTTATCCGCTACGGTAATAGCGAGTTTGTATTTTAGGCAGATGCCGTACCGCCCCTTACCGGCCCAGCTGTCATAAAAAGACTACAAACGCATTTTTCGTGCAGTTGTTAATATTGTTAAATTGCATTATGTTCTTGAAAATGTACAAACAAAACAGTATGATTATATTACTAGAATTATAATAACCTTCAACCCAATTCTCACAAATATTATGAACTACAACAAGTTTATGTCTATACTCGCTTATTGTCTAGATTCTAGAGACTTTCTTATAAAATAGCAGGACACTCGCTATGTCACAGAACGATTCACTACACATGGTTGCTCGAAATACGTTACATTCGGTATCCCAAAAAACTCTTCGTAGATTCTGCATGTGATCGATATGTACCAGCAAGTGGCTGTGATTTTGGAACTTACTATCGGAATCATAGAACGGCGTGAAGAGGGAATTTTTATTCCACTCAAAGTGACATCTGTTTTACAGGACACTAATGTTGCAATATCTAGCGTAATTCAAAACTTTCATATTGGTATATGATCAGAAAATCTCAATGAGTTTTTCATTTTGTAATTGATGTTGCTTGCCGCAGAACCTGAATGTAGCTTTGTGACAAGGACAAATACGTTCGTACAATGTAGAGCATTATTAATAGATAATTGTTTAGCCGCTTTTCTTTGCTCAAGCAGTTCACTGAATCAGAAATCAGCAGAAATAGAGATAAGTATGGCAGGAGAAACCGACCTACAATATTTCTTTCGCGGATTGAATCCAGAGAACAGTAATTACAAGTTACTGAATCTTGGTATATTCATCTTCAGTATTCCAGGACATAATGCAAACATGGGACGTGTATTTTCTATTACGAATGTGCAATGGACTGAGAAACGAAATACAAGTGTTAACGGTCGAGGCAATAATAAAACGTGTGTTTAATTATCAAATGAGTTGCTGTAAGTTTTATGATTACGTCATATAGCGACAAATTCATATAAATACGAGACGTTGGAAACAAATTACATAAACTCTACATTTAAACATATTTCACTTGAAAATATTGTATCCCGTATTAATGTGTTATAGTGGGACCTACAGTTTAACATGGGTTCCGAACCACGGTGCTGCTCGGTATTGGCCCACTTTAGGTTACGGTAGTAACACTAAAAAGTGGGCCTTTGCGATCGTCTTTTGACAGCCCGAAATTTAAATTAAAATAACAGCTTAACTATTCATCTGACACGACAATTTAATAATCCAATTTGTAGAGGAGAAAATTCTCTACAACTTTGCTCTTTTATGTTTGAGTACTGTGGGCAGGGCGAAGCTGGGAATTTGTATCTGATGGGAGGCATGCGTAGGTAGTACATGCAGGTGCGGTGATCACTGTGTCCCCAGTGGTCTAGGGGTCAGCGCAACTGCCTAGAAAGCAGGGGACCCGGGTTCGAATTCCGGCTGGGTACACATTTTCAGCTTTGCCCAATCGCAGTTGATGTCATATTTTCGTATCTCGTAGCGTTACAAAGATATTTGCAACATTAACGGCGATTTTGGGATGTATGTCTGTCTGTCTGTCCGTAACGTGTTCCCTGTTTTTAAGACGAACCGTTCAACCTATCAGCACCAAATTTTACAGACATGACATATTTTGGTCCAAAATGTTTGCAAAAACTTATAAAACTACAAATCTAAAGTGGGCCGTAAAATACGTCAGTGCGATTATTTTTCACATCAGCAACACTGCCAGAGGTGAAAGAAGTGGAAAGTGACAGATAAAAATCCTAGGACCTGACGGGAATCGAACCCACGACTTCTGGATTCGTAGTCTGGCACTCTACCACTGTGCTACGGAGCCGCACAATTAAAATGATTACAACCGCAATTTGCACAAATTTTTCACGTTTTTAAGCTTATTAAAAGTGTCCCGATATGATCCGGTTTGTGATGCATAAATTATGGTTGTTTTTAATTAAATTTAGAGAAACCTCACAGTTTGCTAGCGACAAATTCTTGCAACCCTAACCCAGCATTCCGGAAGTGCAGGTGGACGTGGAATGCGCTGATAGCATGGCGTCGACCGCCTTGGTTACAGCAGGAAGCTTACCGCACCTACGGTGGCAGCGACACTGGTCGACTGGAGGGGCCAGTGGCCCACCTGAAGGCCTCTGGTGTTTGGCTGGATAAATACGCCCGCACGTTCTTGTGGTCTCCATGTTGTGAGCTCGAGTGCAGTAACCGAGTCGAGGTGTTTGTTGGTGGACAGCTGAGGCCCCGCTCTCCCAGCCGGAGTCACCAAGGACACTGAGCGATGCAGTCAGCATGCCCGAAAGACCTTCAGTCAACATATTCGCCGGGAAAACCTACGAACACACCATTCGTCATACGTCTGACAATGCGTTTACGCACGCTAAGTCACTTGAAACCTTATTGTCATTATCTGTGAAAAGATGCCCTCCTATTGGATTTCCATTCTTCGTCCTGAACTTAACTCCTCCACTAGATCAGCACTTAACCCCCTTGAATTTTAATACACTCCTGGCCATTAAAATTGCTACACTACGAAGATGACATGCTACAGACGCGAAATTTAACCGACAGGAAGAAGATTCTGTGATATCCAAATGATTAGCTTTTCAGAGCATTCACACAAGGTTGGCGACGGTGGCGACATCTACAACGTGCTGACATCTGGAAATTTCACAACCGATTTCTCAAACACAAACAGCAGTTGACCGGCGTTGCCTGGTGAAACGTTGTCGTGATGCCTTGTCCTAACGCGATTGCTGTTTATCGTATCGCGACATTGCTACTCATGATCCAATGACTGTTAGCAGAATACGGAATCGGTTGGTTCAGGAGGGCAATACGTAACGCCGTGCTGGATCCCAACAGCCTCGTATCACTAGCAGTCGAGATGATAGGCATCTTATCCGCATGGCTGTAACGCATCGTGCAGCCACGTCTCGATCCTTGAGTCTACAAATGGAGATGTTTGCAAGACAACAACCATCGACACGAACAGTTCGACTACTTTTGCAGCAGCATGGACTATCAGCTCGGAGACCATGACTGCGGTTACCCTTGACGCTGCATCACAGACAGGAGCACCTGCGTTGGTGCACGCAACGACAAACCTGGGTGCACCAATGCCAAAACGTCATATTTTCGGATGAATCCAGGTTATGTTTACAGCACCATAATGAATGCATCCGTGTTTGGCGACATCGTGGTGAACGCACATTGGAATTGTGTATTCGTCATCGCCATGCTGGTATATCACGCGGCTTGAAAGTATGGGGTGACGTTACACGTCTCGGTCACCTCTTGTTCGCATCGACGGCACTTTGAAGAGTGGCCGTTACATTTCAGATGTGTTACGACCCGTGGCTATACCCTTCATTCGATCCCTGCGAAACCCTACATTTCAGCAGGATAATGCACGACCGCATGTTGCAGGTCCTGTACGGGCCTTTATGGATACGGAAAATGTTCGACTGCTGCCCTGGCCAGCACATTCACCAGATCTCTCACCAATTGAAAACGTCTGGTCAATGGTGGCCAAGCAACTGGCTCGTCACAATATGCCAGTCACTACTCTTGATGAACAGTGGTATCGTGTTGAAGCTGCATGGGCATCTGTACCTATACACGCCATCCAAGCTCTGTTTGACTCAATGCCCAGGCGTATCAAGGCCGTTATTACGGCCAGAGGTGGTTGTTCTGGGTACTGATTTCCCATGATCTATGCACACACATTATGTGGAAATGTAATCACATGTCAGTTCTAGTATAATATATTTGTCGAATGAATACCCGTTTATCATCCACATTTCTTCTTGGTGTAGCAATTTTAATGGCCAGTAATGTACTTTTTTCCTCGTGCTCGATTGTTTCCTTTACGAAATCTTACATCTGTATCCCAACATCAACTTTGGCAAAGATTTGGGTTCGAAACTTTCCTTCAATATTGCAGTGCTTCTTGTCATGTCATTCTTCCGGTAAGACATGTTTCCAGTTTCCCCCTTATTTAATACCTCACTCTGATGTACCAATAATGGACTACTAACATTGCTAGCTAGATTTTGTAACTGTACTTTTAAAGATTTTACCTCGTTACGAATTTCTTTTTTGTTTGGGTTTCTTGCTTCACGCAACATCCTATCATGTTCTTCTGTACATGCACTATACAGGTTCCCAGTGCTTCTAATTCTGGAGGCGTCTCTACAGAGGTGTCTGTTTTAATTCTAGCTACTATTTATTACCTGTAACTTTTCTTCAACCATGGGTTCAACATTCCTTCAATTTTGTGAACTTCCGAAGTAATATCTGCAATCTGTGTTTGAGCAACAGTTACTTCTTTCTTTACGACATATACTGTGTTACTGACTTCACAAATGTGTTTTGTTTTTGCGTATTCAAAATAGCCAAGTTCGCTTCTAGTTTGTCCGTAAACTGATTATCTAAAGTAGTTTTTTTTCCTCCAATTTGTTATAATCAGTTTTCAGTTGACCCTTTTTTGTGTTCAATGAGTACGAATGTCAGTTATCATCTGAGTCATTTCGTTTTCCATCTGAGTATCAGTGTCGGTTTTCGTTTGCGTCATATTTCTTTCTGTAGTCATTTAGTACTCATCGCTGCCGTGTTAGTGTTGACAGCCTTTTACTTGCTGCTGTTTTCTGCAAAATGTCCGACATGAAAGTCTCTGGTTCTGATTCCATTATTCCTTTCAGATCGTTTATTGTTTGAATCTGTTTTCGGTTCCTGTTTTGTAATACGAATCGAAGTGAAACTGTTCTCTTTTTTCCTACTTCCTGTTCCCATATTACGTATGCTAGAGTTGTCTCCACTCATACTTTAAATGTTCTGTCGCCATTGTTTTCTTTCTTGTCATCAATCATGTTTTCTGTTAGTAATTGCTATGTAGAGTTTCCTGCCTACTCCATTGCAAATTTTCGCCTTTAACTTACCTGTTTTGGTATCACTTTTTTTACTTAAAATTCGGTGAAACTCACAGTTATGTTAATTTAATTTTTATTGTGCAAAGCATGACACTGAAAACTATAAATTCCTGTCACGGCAAAGCCACATATAACCAATCCCGTCGTTCTCTTACAGACTGCAAATTTGATATGAAGTGTGGCAATCATAATTCATGTATAAGAATGATCGATAAATCAATTCGTAATAAGGTATTTTTATACGCATTTCTGAAGTTACGTCTTTCAATTGATATCGTTTGGACTCGGTACAGACTCAACATTTCTTTGCCGCACTATTAAGCGATGCAGGCGAAGCGCCTATCTCCACAGCCGATTAACTTTTTATTTATGTAAGGTCCATACGTATCCGCCGCATAAACCCGCCAGAAAAGGAAAAAAAAAAGTTTCTCTTGGCGATCTGCCACACACTATGTGATATATGCTGACGCAAGATAATTACTGCGAAGGCTGCACTTTATCGCACGATATTTACTCATTGTCATGGTCTTTTTTTATCAGGAGCAAGAGTATTTCTATTTAGTCCCGCAAAGAGAAGTTGTGACTTAAAAATACATATATCACCTAGAGTTAAACAAATGGAGACTATACAGTATACTGTACTTTGACAGAGAGTACATAGGTTCACCATCACAACAAGTCTGGGTCTAACAGCACAGAAACAAAGGTCCCACTTTTGTGTGGTCTTCTCTTCTGCTTGGTCGTCGAGTGAAGGCTGGAGTCGTGCTGTAGGTACGGCGTTCACGATCGGATGAATGATTCCTAACACTTTTGTGTATGTGTGTGTGTGTGTGTGTGTAACAATGTATGTCGGAGTTCCATCGCCGCTAGGCGATCTCCACTTCAAAGGATCATAAGGGTGGGGGGTTATGTTAACTTTATTTACTTATTTTTCTAAACTTTCGGGGTAAGCTTATAAGGGCGTCAGTGGTCCGTAAGACACCCCGGGAGGTGTGATACTGTTCATTTTTTTCATTTTGTGTTTCTGCCGGTGGTGCGACGTCTCCAGCGAAGAGCCGAAGGTTGCGCCCCGAGTTTCTGCTTGTGGCGAGGCAGGGTCGAGGTGGTGGTCATGTATATATTCTTTGACTAGTTGGGACAACCGTTGCCATTGCTTTGTCATAAGGACTGGGTAGTCGTATATTACGCGGAACCCTTGGCGGCCAGTGAGTGCGCTAAAGGGCCGTTGCAAGTTCTCTGCAAGGGCAGAACGGAAATGCAGTGTGTAACGTTTCTGCTATGTTGCACACTCCTTACAAAAATCAGTTGCCAACATTATAAACACGAAATATGTGACACCTAAAATAAAACTTCACTACCGGACATGTAAAATATCACATTTTCGCTTTCAGTTTCAAATTCTATTAACACTATTAGTAAAACGCTTTTAAGAAATAGCACGTTGATTTAAACATAACTTTGGCTGTCCTTTTACATAATTTTCAATTTTTTAATACTTTCGTAAATAATAGCTGCAAACACTAAAAATGCATTACACTTAGTTCCGGAAATTGCTGAACATGTATAGATACTAATTTGTATAAAAACAACAATACTACATGTTATAACTATTGCACAACATGATTTCATATATACCTTTTGTTTAAATAAATTAGGGCATACCATGTTTTATATATCACTGGATCCTAAATTAAATACTGATAATTTTTCATGTACTAAAATTAATAATCCGTTTGTACTAAGAAACTATCTTAGAAATTAACAAAACTACAACAACCATATACAAATCCGTATTAATAAAAATTCGACCGCAAACTGAAATACATTAAAATTCCATGTCACAATAATAGTACGCCTACACAATATTGGCAAAACAAATATATGTGCACTTCGAAAACACAAATAATGTAAATAATTTGAGCTCTGTAAACACTAGTCAAAGGATGACTTTAAATTTGTGTACCACATTAAATACAAATTTCATGAAACATGTACATACATTGAGATAAATAGTCAAAGCTTAAATGTAATGTTTTAATTTCTGTATTTTGGCATATTTAATGTAAAAGAATATTGTTTAATTGTGAATTACAAAACTTTGTCAACAATCTTATTACGCGGTTACGTAGAAAGATGTTTGAGAGAAACCATGTTTAGTTAGTCTTCTAGCAGTCACAAACCTGTAAGCAGCTCTGTTGGCTTGCCGCTGCATTTTTATTTTTTATTTTTGATTGTGCAACAATGTGATTGATTTAAACTTTATTTAAATGGAAATAAAATCGTTTCCATATCAACTGACGTGTTTATGATTTACGAAAAGATCCTGTAACATCAAATCTTTTAGTGAATGCCGAATACAGTTCACAACGCAATGGACTACAGCCAGCATATAAGTTTTTTTATCAACTTCACCTACCATGGAATGACTTTGTTATAGAGACTGTGAACTAATAAATCTTTCCGTGATTTAGGAAAATATTAGGGCTCAGTTTGAGTCATTCCCAAAAGGGGTGGCTGTCATTAGAAGTGGAGGAGGTTTTTGGGAACGGGAGAGGAATGGATAGGGGTCGTTGAAATGAGGGTATGTTTTGTGCTTGACGGGGATGACGATTATGGACAAGACTTGCGCGATGCTGTGCATATCCGGCATCGGCAAAGCCTCGTCACCATCGTGCTTCTCGTGGGATTCCTCTGTTGCAGCAGCCGCCCCCGTCTTACGGTCCCTCCTTGCTTGGCACGAGCCAGCAGGATCTTAAGTAAAAGCGGCCCACCAATGACAGCCTGGCGTGGAAATACGGCAGTCTGCAGTGCGCAGGAGTCACCAGTAAGAAGATGTGCACGTAAGCAAGCAGATGTTTCTTTCCTCTGGCTTGCCAGGCGTGTAGGTTGCCCGGAACTCTTCTGTGTAGGTTGGGTTGTCGTCCTTTCAGGGGTTGCGGAAGGCCAGCATGACAACAAGGCCTGTCTGTCTGTAAATCTATCGGACCAAACTGCGGGGTCATCAGTCCGTAAAACTACTTAAACCTAGGTAAACTAACCTACGGACAAATACTCACACCCATGCCCCAGGGAGGACTCGAACCTCCACGGCGAAAAACAGCGCGCTCCGCAGCGAGGTGCTTTAGACCGCTCGGCTACTCCACCGCGGCATGCATGACAACAAGATCCGAAGATAATTTGAGGGGTGTTCAAATGAAAAGATACGAAACGTTTCAACAACCAAACCGGTTAAAATTTGAATATGAACTTTGGGTATAACGTAGAGCGACGTCTAGGGACGCAAAACATGCGTCGTCACCTCGCCCTAAGAAATTCAAGGCTGTGCCCGTAGCAGGCAAAGTGAAGCTCACCGTCGTTTCCAAAGTCCGAAGTCAGATACTCATCGAATTTGTCGAGCACGGAAAAACCATTAAGGCAGACCGCAAGATGAGACGCAGGTCCGTGACGTGACGCAGGAAGACTCACGTCAAATTTCTCACGGCCGCAAGTTGTATCGCAGTTTCCACGACACAGTTCGCAGCTGCGTGAAAGTGACGAGTGGTGAGGGGTGGGGGGAAGACGCGGCTTACGTGCACCTGGCAAAGAAGGCGACTTCTTCTGCTGTGTTAATAGACAGAAGTTTAGAATCGGATTCCGATTCTGAGTTTTTGCTCGAAACATCACTTTTATGAAACAAAAAGCAGAAAAATGTGCTTACGTGAAAAGTAGACAAAGTCATGGGGGATTCGCAAGTAATATGATGATGAAAAATTCAAGAACTATTTTACAATAAACCGTGATCAATTCCAAGAAGGGCATGGTCTCATCAAGAATCAAATTGGGAGTAAGGTATGCAACGTGTCCGGACCGATTGGAACTGAGGAGACACTAGCTGTGTTTTTAAGGTACCCTACTAAGTCAGTCACCTTTATTGCCTATACTGCATTATGTAATATAATATTACGATTACCATTGGCAGCGAGTAACAATTCAGCGTTTATAGAAAAATCTTTATTGAATAAACATAATAACATTCTAACAGCCAAAATCGAATATATAAAGCAGAGTGTCTGTATGTGTGTACGTGTGCAATACAAATCTACAGTTTTGTTCCAATCTTTATGAAATTTTGTACAAGTGAGCTTAAATCCATGTGGACGGTCGCCGTAAGTGTAAGAATCACGTACGATATATAGTTCACGAGATATGACGTCATAAACAATGAGTTGCGCAAAAAACTGCTGCATTTAGCGACAATGCTGCTCTTTTTCTCCTAAACCATTGGACCGCTTTCAACCAAATTTGGTACACACATTCCTTAACGTGAAGTAACAATTGCTACACGGTTAAGAATCACATACGGCACATTGTTCAAAAGATATTACGTCATAACGTCATAGAAATCGCAAAACATGACATATAATGCGACGAGACTTTCGAAATACACTGTATGAGAATGACAGTACTTAGCGACTTGCAACAAACTTTAAACATAATTTCAAACCTTTATTAAACTTTTTCTCTCTGGCAAACATAGTAAAATGAAAGGAAAAAAGTTTCTCGCTTAATACTTTTCCGCTGTTTATGGAGAAAAACTGCGGCTCTCGGTATGACGTTACAATTTATAATTTGAACACTACAAATTGTAGCGACAGGATATTTTACAGACGGTATACAGACATATAGTTGAATGTACCTTCTAAATTGTCTTACTGTACGACACTTAGTTCATGAGATATGAGCACATAACCATTAACGTTCCGCTGTTCATGGATTAAAACTCCGCAATTCGGTACGACGTTACGAATTTTTAATTTCTATACTGAAAATTGTAGCCGCAGGAAATTTTACAGACAGTATACACGCATATAGTAGAGTGTACCTTCTAAATTGTATCACAGTATGACACATAGTTCATGAGATATGAGCGCACAAACAGTAATTCATGGAAAACCGCCCCATCACGCACTAAGTTTTAATCTATTACTTTTTTACTACTAATTGCATTCCCAAGAGATTTTACAGACATACAGCCCTTATACAAATGAATATATACCTAAAAATGGCAGGTATAAATAAATAAATACCCGGGCAACGCTGGGTTTTCAGCTAGTGTTCTGTAATAACAAACAAAAATTACCTCTGTACTTCAAAATTTTTACTAACAGAAATTTAGTTTTCAGAGACATCATTAATAAATGTAAGCAACTCATGTCGATCAGAAACCGTAGCTGAAATGCTTTGTTGAAATTCACAATTGTCCTGTGGGGTGTGGGATGGATTGTTGGAATGTGATGAGTGAGTTGGAATTGATGAAATGGTGTGGGATCGACTGGGGGTTTGATTACTGTACGGGCACAACTCATGATATGATGGCCGCTGTGATGGACTGTGTAGTTCTCTTGGGAATGCTCAGCAGTGAGGCCTCCATCTCTGTAACCAGTACGTCGTTTCTGTCAACAAACTGAGTTGATGGTGACATGTTCCTATTCATCTGGTACATAGACATGAAGAAGTGGTACAGAAGATCAGCTCTCGTACGGCTTCAGTTAGCTTTTCTTCCCTTGCAAACAAGCAAACACAATTACAACAGCCAGAGTCACCGTGACTCTCGGAGGAAACTGCGTGCAGGAGGCTGCGGTCCGCAGGCTCACGCGCGCAACAGCTGCGTCAGGTCACGTCACGCTGCGCTCCAACGTGCGCAGAAACTCACCGTGACTCACCCTACGTCACGTTACGAATCTGCATCTCAACTTGCGACCAGCCTAACAATGACGCGTACTGTGAGACACTCCGTATCCTTCACAAGTCCATTAAGAGTAAACGGGCTGGGCTGCTCGCGGAGGAAGTCTACTGCTCGATGGAAACGTGCGTGCACAAGTCTCCAGGTTCACACAAAGTTACAGCCCGGACATGTCAGCCTGTGACTTCCATCTGTTTGGTACGCTAAAATAATAATAATAAAACTCTAACGGAAGCGCTTTAACTCTGACGACGAACTGGAGGTCATAGTACAGGACTGACTCTCGTCACAGCCACAGGAATTCAGGAAATAGTGAATCCATCGGTTCGTTAAACAGTGGGATAGTGTTCTCAGGCCTCTGGTGATTACATTCCAATAAAGACTTCAATTATACCCACAGTGTCGTTTCGTACCTTTTCATTTGAACACTCCGCGTATTTAAGGACTGTGGAAATCGCTCATAAAACTTAGTGCAGCTCTTTTTTTTTTTCTTCTTCTTTTTTTTTTAGTAGCACATTTGGCTTGTGCAACGTTAAGCATATACATAATTTCAAAGCACTCAGTTACACTCAATTTCTCCGCTGACTTCTGAAAAGAATGAACCCAAAATTGCATTACGGCATATTAATGCAGTAACAGTACTGCTGTATTTGCGTAGTTCTATGAATAAGCTAGCCAGACTCTGTACAGTTGCCCACAATTGTAAGAGCATGAAATTAGTTATATTGACTGCAACTAAGAGAACCCCTATATATAAATATTTTTTAGAAAAAAGCACTGCTTGCTATTATTAATCTGTCTGATCATTTCACTTCACATAATTTATTGTCAAACGTACAGTTTGGTTTTAGAAGTGGTTTAACGACTGAAAATGCTATATTTTCGTTTCTCAGTGAGTCACTTGATGGGTTAAATAAGAGGCTACGGACATTAGGCGTCTTCTTTGATTTAACAAAAGCGTTTGATTGTGTTGATCACAAAATATTGTTGCATAACATTATGGAATACGAGGAGTAGCCCTCAACTGGTTCACCTCTTACTTTAATAATAGACAACAGAAGGTAATTCTCCGCAGTGTAGAAAGTGGCTATGACGTGCAATCCCAATGGGGCACAGTTAAGTATGAGGTGCCCCAGGGATCTGTTTTGGGACCATTGCTGTTTCTTATTTATATAAATGATATGCCTTCGAGTATAACAAGTCATTGTAAAATATTTTTGTTTGCTGATGATACCTGCCTGGTAGTGAAGGATGTTGCTCGTAATATTGACACGGTATCAAATAACGCAGTTCAAGAGATAAGTTCATGGCTTGTAGAAAACAAGTTGATGTTAAATCACAGTAAAACTCAATTATTACAATTTCTAACACATGATTTGACGAAAGCTGACATTCTGATTACACATAATGGGCATGTGATAAGTGAGACTGAACATTTCAAATTTCTAGGTGTTCATATAGACAGTAAGCTGTCATGGAAAGCCCATGTTCAGGATCTTGTTCCAAAACTAAATTCTGCTGTATTTACCATTAGAACAATATCTGAGATAAGTGATTTTTCAACACGAAAAGTAGTCTATTGCGCTTACTTTCACTCACTTATGACGTACGGCATTGTTTTTTGGGTAGCTCGCCTGATGCAAAAAGGATATTTCTGGCTCAAAAACGGGCGGTTCGAGCAATATCTGGTGTAAGTTCGTGAACGTCATGTCGACCCCTTTTCAGTAGTCTGGGAATTTTGACTGTGGCGTCACAATACGTTTTTTCTTTAATGTCGTTTGTTGTTAATAATATCAGCTTATTCCCACAAGTTAGTAGCTTTCACTCGGTGAATACTAGACAGAAGTCGAATCTACATTTGCATCACACCACCTTTACACTTGTGCAGAAAGGGGTACAGTATTCTGCGGCATCCATTTTCAATAAGCTGCCACAAGAACTGAAGAATCTCAGCACTAATCCACACGCTTTAAAATCTAAATTGAAGAGTTACCTCATGGCTCACTCCTTTTATTCTGTCGAGGAACTCATAGAAAAATTAAACAATTAAGCTAATTAATTTTTTATTGATTTTTTCACTTTGTCTTAAGATTGTCGTGTGCAAAGGACTACTTAAGAATTTTCTATTACCATTCTTGTGTAACAATTAATGTATTGACTTGTTCCATGACCATGGAGTCTCGCTCCTCAATTGGGTCCTATGGAACAGAAAAAAAACAATTAAAAAAAACAAAACAAAAAATAAAACAAAGCTGTAGAAACTTTTTCTAATTAATTTTAATAATTTGGTTAGGGCAAATTAGAATTTTTTAAATTCCTATCCAAACCACGATATTCACTGTGTCTGGATCTTTGTAATCGCAGCAGTTACAGATATTATTCGTACTTATTATGAATGGCCCTCTCTAGTTCATAGCATCAGCGCTGACTGGAAGAAAATTGGTAGCACTCAGATAGTCCCACTGAAACTGACTTAAGTTATCATATGAAGGAAAACAATTTTAAGAATTTCATTGAATCTTGAATTTATATTTTAGTAATTTTCTTGGTTAAAATTTGGAGACAAACAATACGTTAAATTTAGTACCTCTCATAGCCAAGATGAAGTCTACATCTACATCTACATACGTACTCCGCAATTCACCGTAAGATGCGTGGCGAAGGGTACACTGAACCACTACTAGGCATTTCCTTTCCTATTCCACTCCCAAATTGAACGAGGAAAAAAAGAATGCCTATATGCCTCCGGACGAGCCCTAATTTCTCTTATCTTGTCTTTGTGATCTTTAAGCGAAATGTAAGTAGCCAATCTGTAAATGAAAATTATATAGTACTTTTGCTACCAACTACAGTTTGAATTTAAATAAAAGAGCTACCTTTCTGTGTTGTTCCGAATGTAAATGACTTCAATGTTGAATTAGTTATATTACAAATGCAGCACTTACCCGTGAAATGCTACCATATATTGGCTGGTGATAAGAAATGCTTTGTTTTTAAGCATTACCTTTCGCCATGTTGTCAGTCGTAATCTTCTTAACACACGATACTGAACACATAAACGCATTAAAATTAAATAAATAAATTAGTGACTTTGAACCAAGGAAGCGATTTGTCTTTGGGGACTTTAACCCCTTCAATCGTGAATTATTTAAAAAATGGAATAATGATTTTTTGTAATTTTTCATGTCTATCAGTTGTATATTTGACCAAAATTAAAAATTATTTATGTGGTGTCTGGTCTTTTCGGACATGTCCGAAGGAGTGAACCGTTCCTGGATATCCTAATTGGTTAAGGCGACCGCTGGCCCAAAGCGGGAAATCCGAGTTCGAATACCGACCCAGCACAACTTTTCATCTTTGCCTTTGGATTTATTTCAATGCTCTGAAACGGTCGAAATGTTTAAATATTTCGAATTCGTAAAATTAAAAATTTTATACTTGGCTTCCAAAATAAAAAAAAAAATCAAATAAATTAGTCTTCGGGTCTGGAAGGCAGTTAAGGATGTGAAGTAAGAAGACAATAGAAAATATGTCACCTCATATTTATTCGTGGAACTTATATCGCGAAGTGGAATTTATGCAAAATTCATAAATTAATACATTAAATAATTTCAACAAATGATATCATGAAACTTCCTGGCATATTAAAATTGTGTGCCGGAATCGGGACTTGAGCCTGGGACCTTTGTCTTTCAAGGGCAAGCGCTCTACCGACTGAGCTATCCCTACACGACTTACCCAGGTTCGAGTCCAGGTTCCGACACACAATTTTAATCTGCCAGGAAGTTTCATATCGGCGCACACACCGCTGCAGAGTGAAAGTTTCATTCTGGAAATATCCCTTAGGCTGTGGCTAAGCCATGTCTCCACCATATCCTTTCTTCCAGGAGTGCTAGTCTTGCAAGGTTCGCAGGAGAGCTTCTGTGAAATTTGGAAAGTAGGAGGCGAGGTACTGTCGGAAGTAAAGTTGCGAGGCGGCATCGTGAGTCGTGTCGGAATAGCTCAGTCGTTAGAGCGCTTGCCCGCGAAAGGCAAAGGTACCAGGTTCGAGTCCCGGTTCCGGCACACAGTTTTAATCTGCCAGGAAGTTTCATATCAGCGCACACTCCGCTGCAGAATGAAAGTTTCATTCTGGAAACTGATATCATGTCTGACGCACTCCACAATGGGTCCGCTATGTTCACTGTTTTTCATTGTAGCTCGCCATTCTGGTTCCAGATGGCAGCAAGAAGCACGAAACTGAAAGCGACAGATATCCAGTAAACAGGCGACTGGGTCTCAAAGTAAAGAGAACACGTGTAGTGTTCTAAAATAAATAAAAAGTCGGCGTCCGACATATTGGACATCAGGTCTGAAAAGGTTAACAAATTATGAACACGAACATTAAGTGTTTGCATTAAGATTAATGCACATTAAACATATTCACTGTAGACTCACTTCTGTATAGGAAAATGTTCTTCACTTGAGCCTGGAGTGTAATGAAGTGCAGTTGCAGTAATTTAGTGTGTGTTGGTCGGTTCCTCTACACCAACGTACATACTCCGCAATCCACCTCATGGTGTATTGTAGAGGGTACGTTGTGCATCATTGTCTAAAAAAAAAATGTTTCAAATGTTTGTATAGTCTATGGGACAACTACGGGGTTATCAGTCCCTAAACTTACAAACTACTTATGAACTACCTTATACTAAGGACGGCACAAATACCCATGCCCGAGGGGGGATTCGAACCCCCGACCATACTGGTCGTGCAGACCGTGACTGAAGCGCCTCAGTCCCCTCGGCCACCGCGCCGGCATCATTGTCTCTTCTTATTGTTATTGCAGTAGCGAGAAAAGCAGCCGTGTGGGCTCTGATCTCTCCGAGTTTGGTCTTTTCGCGAGATACACGCAGCAGGAAGAAATACATTGGTCGACTCCTCGAGAAACGTATCTTCTCGGAACTTTGACGGAAGCCCGTAACGCTGCACTGAACGTCCTTCTTGCAGCGTGTGCCGGTGAGGTTTCTTAATCATCGCCGAGACAATTTTGTGCTTACTAAATGAGTCTGCTCTCCGTTGTATCTTTTCTTTGTCTTCTATGAATCCTTATTGGTACGGATCCTTCACTGATGAACAATACTTACGGTGACCTGGACGTACCTTGCTTTCGGTGCGCTTTACTCTTGATCTACAATGCAGATGAAGTTGCGATTTTGTACCAATACTGAATGACATTAACTCAAGCTGTAATAGGAAATTTATTCAAATATCTGTTATAGTTTAAGAATTGCATTAGTTTGGCTAATAGATGTTTTTATAATACACGTTCGCATTCTGCAACCATTTTCTGGTGCATCGTCAGTCTAATAGCATTTAGACTGTGGCACGTTGCAGTCAACATTCGTATGAACGCAAAACCCTTATCACACTTCATTACTGTTTTGTCTAAAAATCTATCTATATAAAAATGAATTACTGTTCGTTAGTCTCGCTAAAACTCGAGAACGGCTGAACCGATTTGGCTAATTTAGTCTTGAAATATTCGTGTAAGTCCAGAGAAGGTTTAAACGGTGATAAAATACAGAAAAGTTATGCGGAAAAGAGGAAAATGGGGAAAAACTGAAACAGCCTTTTCCAGTGAGCTATCAATACCGTTCGTCCAACTGCGATAAAATTTTGTACATTTCATGTTGAAAGCAAGAGGAAAGTACGATTCAAATAAAAATTTTAAAAAGTCGCCTGGAAAGTATAAATACTTAGGAAAAACCGAAAGCTATTTTTTTCTATAAATAAAAATCAATTGTCACATGGTTGTAAGAGCATCACTTGTGTACGGCTTGACAGGACGAGGTTTGTATGAAATACATTTTTTGATAATCTACGGGAAATTTTAAGAAAAACTGAAAGTGAGTTTTTCAATGTGTTTTTGATTGAATTTAGCACTATAACTGACTATTCGCACGAAGAGAGGGGTAATACTGTTTTTTGTTTTGTTCATTATGGTCTTGGAAAAGTTTTCAGTAAAAAAATAGGGACAGTTATAAAGAAAATTCACAAAATTCGAACCGAGATCATTTTTCAATGTATTTCTAAATGTACTCAACACTATAAGTTGAGAACCGTTCACGATTGCGATAAAATTTTGATCATTTGACGTTCAACGAAAGATGAACGTTCTTATGAACAAAATATTTGGGAAAGTTGCCCGGAAAATTTGAAAATTCGCGAGAAGTGAGAGTTTTTTTTAATGAGATATCAATATCATTCGTCTGATTGCGATAAAATTTTGCACATTTGACGTTCAAAGCAAGGGTAACGTTCTTATAAAATAAAAATTTGGAAAAGTTTCCCGGAAAATTGGAAAATTCGGAAAAAATAGAAAGAGATTTTTCTATGAAATATCAATACCATTCATCTGATTGCGCTAAAATTTTGCACATACGACGATCAAAACGAGAGGAAGGTTTGAGTTAAGTAAAAGTTTGGAGTAGTTGGTCAGAAAATAGGAAAATTTGTGGAAAACTGTAACCGCTCTTTTCTTTGGGATATCAATATCATTCGTACGATTGCGATAAAATTTTGAACATTTGATGTTCAGAGCAAGAGTACATACACATTAGCAATTGCGAAGCATTGCCGGGTCGACTAGTTACCGATAAAATTATATACAGAATGACAAAGATAGATCATTTCTGCAATGTATTATGCATAATACAAAGATACTGTCCCATTCTTCAACTGGGAGAAATTTGGTGAACATAGCGAAAACCATTATGAAGATAAATGCACCTCATGTTCTGAAAATGTAATTTCGAGAAAATGTGAAAATAATGTTCACCGTCTTTTTGACTCACCGTATGCATCTTTCGGAACATTTCAGTGGCATAAACTTTGCTGGCCAGATGCTTCTTTATCCTCTGCATTCTTTTTCAGGAGTCTTTTCCTTACACTGGACATTTTAGTGGTGGCGTCCGCAGCCCTTTCTGCTTCAACTAGTCGCTGACGATCTACGGCAGTCAGAGTAGCTATCATAGTATTTCCTGCTTGGATTCCTCATTTGTCCATTATTTTTGTCCTGCAAATTACACCGTCGCTGAAACAGACAAAAGCATCCATCACATTTATTTTGAGTACTGTCCATCCAACAGACACTGGTTTCGGTACTCGTTGCCACACGCAGCTGTTTAAACTCTCATCAGAATTTTGTGTACGGTCATGTAGTATTTTGATAAGTAATTTTTTTTTATCTGCAAGGTCCCTGTATATTGGTTTTACTGTTTCCATGACCGTGGCAGGCATGGAACGTTTATGGTGATATTGCTTGCCTGAAGCATCAGCGTGGCCAGTCTGCAGACGTTTGTTCAAAGAGCGTTTAAGACTATGTTGTTGTTATGATCTTCAGCCCCGAGACTGGTTTGATGCAGCTCTCCACCCTACTCTATCCTGAGCAAGTCTTTTCATCTCCTCATAAGAACGGCAACCCACATCCACTTGAATCTGCTTACTATACGCGTCTCTTGGCCTCCCTCTGCGATTTTTACCCCACACACTTCCCTACAATGCTAAATTTACGATTCCTCGATGTCTAAGAATGTGTCCTACCAAGCGATCCCTTCTTTTAGTCAGGGTATGCCAAAAATTCCTTTTCTCGCCAATTCTGTACAGTACCTCTTCATTAGTTATGTGATCTACCCACCTAATCTTCAGCATTCTTCTGTAACACCACATTTCAAAAGCCTCTATTCTCTTCCTGTCCGCACTGCTTATCGTCCATGTTTCACTCCCGTACAAGGCAACACTCCACACAAATGCCTTCAGAAAAGACTTCCTTACCCTTAAATTAATATTCGATGTTAGCAAATTTCTCTTTTTCAAAAATGCTTTTCTTCCCATTGCCATTCTGAATTTTATATCCTCTGTACTGCGACCATCGCATGTTATTTTACTACCCAAGTAACAAAACTCATCCACCACCTTCATTGTTTCGTTACCTAATCTAATACCTTCAGCATCGCCTGATTTTCTAAGACCGCATTCCATTATTTTTGTTTTGCTCTTGTTAATGTTCATTTTGTACGCTCTCTTCAACACACTGTCCATTCCATTCAACTGCTCTTCTAGGTCGTTCGCTGTCTCTGACAGAATTACAATGTCATCAGCAAAACGCAATGTTTTTATTTCTTCCCCCTGAACTTTAATCCCTATTCCAAAATTTTCCTTGCTTTCCTTCACCGCCTGCTCGATGTACAAATTAAATAGCATCGGAGAAAGGCTACAACCCTGTCTTACTCCCTTCCCAACAGATGCTTCCCTTTCATGCCCTTCGAGTCTAATAACTGCGGTCTGGCTTTTGTACAAGATGTAAATAACTCTCCTTTCCCTGTATTTTACCCCTGCTGACTTCAGAATATGAAAGAGTGTATTCCAGTCAACATTGTCAAATGCTTTCTCCAAATCTACAAAAGCTAAAAATGTAGGTTTACCTTTCCTTAATCTATCTTCTAAGATAAGACGTAAAGTGAGTATTGCCTCCCGGGTTCCTACGTTCCTCCTGAATCCAAACTGATCTTCTCCGAGGTCAGCTTCTACCAGCTTTTCCATTCTCCTGTAGATAATTCGTGTTAAAATTTTGCAACCATGACTTATCAAACCGATGGTTCTGTAATTTTCACACCTGTCTGCGCCTGATTTCTTTGGAATGGGGATTATTACATTTTTCTTAAAGTCTGTGGGTATTTCGCCTGTCTCATACATCCTACACACCAGTTCAAATAGTCTTGTCATGGCTGGCTCTCCCAGAGACTTTAGTAGCTCTGAGGGTATGTCATCTACTCTTGGGGCCTTGTTCCGACCTAGGTCTTTCAAGGCTCTGTCAAATTCATCTCTCAGTATACTATCTCCTGTTTCATCTTGATCTACTTCCTCTTCCCTTCCTACAACATCGTCTCTAAGTTCATTTCCTTTGTAGAGCTGCTCTATGTACTCTTTCCACCTTTCAGCTTTCCCTTCTTTGCTGAGAACTGGTTTCCCATCTGAGTTCTTGATATTCGTAGAATTGCTTTTCTTGTCCCCAAGACTATAATAACTGTTAAAATTAAATAAACCATTAACTTTTGGAAACGGTGGAAATTTGTCTTTCAGATGGAGACAAAAATAAAAATTTTGATTTATCAGTCATTTTCACGTCCAGATCCTCTTACGCGTTGGTTGAACTGTTGTTTCCTAACCTGGACTACACTTCCTGAGAATTCGTGACATCTGCCTTGCCTAAGATTCATTGTATATGGTCGTTCATTTCAAATCGCCCCTTATGTCACTCCCAGATTTTTTATGAAAGTAACTGCTTCCAGTGTTTCTCTCATTATTGCGTAGTTACATGATAAATGATCTTTCATTCTTTGTAAACATTCTAGCCAATACAAGTTGATTGATTGCAACCTTGGAGAGATGCAGGAGGAAGCACGAAACATCGCCCTATTACTTTACGTACTAGGCGTCACTGAACGTGTGGGCAAGGTTCTTCGTCGGACAGGCTTCAAGCCAGTCTTCCACAGTCTATCACAGACAGTCGCGAAACTTTCTAGGAAAAAATTACAGCTGAAGTGATACTAGTGCTCCAATCGGCCAGCAGGGAATAACAGTGGAATGGCGTGATACAAACTGAGAAGTTGCCGTTTTTAATGGTATTATTTTCGTATTTCTTAGTCACTGAACGTTGTTGTGAACTTTCTAATACGAATATGAAAACATCATTAAAGTAATATCACTGCTTCTGTTATTGGCATTCTATGATAACAAATTGTCAGTGCAGTGTAATCCTTACAGTTCACAATACCCGAGTCATATTCATATCGTCCAAAACTTTTTAAAAGCAGAAATGAAATGCAACCTGATGTGCTGAAGTATATAAAAGGAACTGATTATGATTATGTTAGTGTGCTCGGTGCGTATTTACATGTTGCACGAGTTTTATTTTAGCAGATTTCGGACATTGTAATATTTTTCAAAGTACACACGATTTTTACATTGTAGGGGACTAGATTCTACTTCATTATTAATCATGATCGAATATTCTGAAGGCTTTTACAGTTCACGCGGCTTTAATTCATGGTTATAAGATATTATACCAAATATGACGTGTTTTTGATGAATCTTCAATGCGCCTAAACAAACATGAATACCGGATGTTGCCTTCATGGAGGATCTGCGCATGTGCAAAGCGAGGTGCGCAGGAGCTCCATCGTCTTCCTTTAGGACCATTCGTGTGTAACCCCAGAGTTCGAGTAGCCAGGAGCTGGGTGTCTATCAGCTTTAGCGCCAATGTGAAACGCGGCGTTTCCCCTCGCCGCGGGAGTGCCGATATGCTGCCTCCAGGGGGTTCAGTAGAGAATTTGAACCTCGGCCGCGCATGCGCATTGCAACGCTGCGGCCACTGCCGCCTATATTAAGCGGCCGCGCTGCGACTGGTATACGTGCTGTCTCCGCGACGTAAAACGTTTCTCATGCGATAAAAATACTTTGAATGTGCATATTAAATGATCTGATGGAAGAACGAAACGAAGAATGAAAAAAAAAATGTTTTATTTTATTTATTTCCTTCTTCACGACGAGCTTTTTTCGTAGGTTCACTGAACCAGTGGAACACATTGGACGCGCCGCCACTGGCAAAGATCAAAGTATTTCACCGAGTAGTTTTCCTAATATGGACTGTGGAGTAGGGAAAGGAAAAACCGACCGGTTAAAACCGATACCGGTATTTTAGTTTTGAATAACCGGTTTTATCGGTATTTATTTGGTGTTGGTTGTAACCAGTTTTTATAGTTATTGCCAAGAATCGTGTAAAAATACCGGTACGACTATTTCCTGTAGTAGTGGTTCAGAATGTGCTTTTTGTAAATAATTTAAAAAATTAAAACTAGTAGACACTAATATTTAAGGCTATTCCTAAAATTTCCACTGCTGTGAAATATTAGGTCATTGCAGTAACTAGGAAAAGCGATCAGTGATAATTTAAGAACAATCCCGGCAGTCAGAAACGCGCAACAAACGCGTGGCATAAGAACTTATCAACTGGTGCAGCTATTGAGGAATGCCGTTTGGTGTGGCCTATTAGACGACGCGCGTGTACCGGCAGTGTATGAGACTTGCCTCCGTCTGGGCATGCGGCAGTTCCTTGCTGTCGTCGCCAGACATCGGTTGTGTCTTAAATGGCACCATCCTGAGTGTGCAAGTACTTCACCAAGTACGGGAGCAGTGAGGTACAATGCACCATTTCCTTTAAAAAGCTGAAAACCGGTGGAGGTACTACAAACATACTGTATCATTTAAGGAGAAAGCCTCCAAAATGTTCCTTGGAAGAGAAGGTAAATTCGATTCATATACTTATTATGTACGTGATGTACTATAAGCTTGGAATAATACCTTTTAATGTATTATCATATTGTTATGTTAACAAGTTTTATTAATGTGATTCCTTGAAAGCGAGGGGCGTTTTTAATAACCAATATGGGTTTAGGTAACATTGATCTTGTGGTACCTCGCGAGGTATCTGTGCGGTCTGAGGCTCCATGTCACGGACTGTGTGGCTGCTCCAGTCGGAGGTTCAAGTCCTCCCTCCTCCCTCGGTCATGAGTGTGTATGTTGTCCTTAGCGTAAGTTAGTTTAAGTTAGATTAAGTAGTTTGTAAGTCTAGGGACCGATGACCTAAGCAGTTAGGTCTCATAAGAACTCACACCCATTTGAACATTCTTTGATCATGTGGTACACAGCATTCCTAGTTCAATTTCCGTAAATTCACACTGACAACAATCATACTGTTAGTCGGAACTGCGACTTTATTTTTCGAAATACTTCTGCAGCACTGATTGAAGTTCATTTACTGACTGTAACTTACATATATTGTGTATATAACGAGATATTCGTATGCGCTGGCTCCCAAGTCGAACTTACAGAATGGTTGGCTCAATATTCGCAACTGCCGGGATGGAAATATAAGGCCAGTAAATCTCTATGCTTCGTATATCGTCTTCTACGGACTCCTGGCTAGGCTTACACACACTCAAGAAGGCGTAGTATCGGGAGGGGATCTCAAAATATGGAAAGACTAGTGATTTGTCGTGTAACGTAAATTTACCTAAATTTTAACTAAATTTCGGTTTCGACCGAAACTAGAAGAACCGAAAATTCGATTACGGTTTCTGTTTCGGCCGCAAAATATGTTTCGGTCGAACTCTACTGGAAATAAGGGCAATAAAAAAAAGAAAACCGGTTTTTTAAATAACCGGTTATCTTGGGCAGTTTTTACAGTGCGGTTAAACCGGAGAAGAAAAGAACCGGTATAACCGAAAAGCGGTTGTTTCAGCGATAACCGCCATCCGTACTGTGGAGCAGCGGCGGCTGGTGACAATGTGCTAATGTGCTGCAGCACTCTGCAAATATACTACTAAAATTATGCCATTTCTCTTCGAATGCAAGCGAGAAACCGCTATAAAATTACATCCTTTATCTTGGAATACGATCCAGATATCACAATAAAATTATTCCAGTTCCCTTCCAATGCGTATTAGAATTTTAGTAATAAGGATGAAAACGCATTCTGGAGCGCCCTCGCCGCGATAGCTGGAAACCAGCTCCGTGTGCTGAAGTGGAATTCAGCCACGCTGGTTCGTGAGCCGAGAGGCGGCGCAGTCGTCTGTTCGCCAGTGCGCATGCGCAGACGTGACGTCAGGCCTGGCGACTTATGTGTGCTGAGACTGACTGCAGCACCAGATAAATATTTCTCTTCGCGCTGCGTGTAACGGTTGCGGAAGAATAGTATATGACGAATATTGCGGCATACAGAGTAAAATAGCGCGCCGTCTCAGGCGTCTTGTGCTTTATCTCTCAAACCTACCTGTGTGAGGCTCGTATTCAAATACCTCTGAGTATAAATTTTTAATTTCCGTAAATAAAATTAAAGTTTTTAAACGTTATATTTACTACCTGCAGTGAATACATGAAGTTGGCAGTGCTGTTATAGATTCCCCTGAAGGTCTTACTGTCAATACAATATTAACTGATATTTAATTAAAGGCAATCATACAAAGGTTGACTTTTTTATTTTAGTATATTTTGTTTCCTGTTTATTTTTGTAATATTGTAGCACACTGGTCAAATTTTGTACGAGCCTCCACTGCTGTGGCGTATTTCACAGTGAGCGGGACGTCGCTTCTGCGTCACTCCGTCTGTAGGGCAAACTCGTTATATCCGTCTGAATTTGCGCACGTATGCAACTTGTGCGTCGTGACGGCCCCCGCGCGCTATACGCGTCTCGGTTTGCGCTTAGCTCTGCCAGAGAATAGGGAGCATACAGAAGGGTAGGCTGGGGACGGTGCCTTTGATCTGTATGTTACCAAGCGTTGCGCTCGACGCCATATTGAAAAGCAGTAAACCTGGAACTATAGCCACTTAGTACGTTGGCTGGAAATGGACTTTTTACGAACTGCAGCTAATCTCGCCGACTTTTACGAAAGGAAACGGCTTTCATCGATTTTGCGCCATCTTTTTGCACCTAATTGTAATCCAACGAAAAAAAATAGGCCTAAATTTTAATACAACTATTAAAATGTACAGTGGAATCGATGATCGTTTTATTTGGTGCTTATCTCTAGAAAAATTCCAAATAACGCGGAGTTATGTGTGGGAAATTAGATATAAACAAGAAAGTGACTTTACAACTGCCAGGTTTTATTTGACACGAATAAATTCGCACAAAATATTGAGTCAGACTTAGCAGTACAACGTGATTGCACAGAACTAATGACGTCTGGGCATATATAAAAGTTGTATTTGCTTTAGGAGTATCATTAATTTACTGATCGGAGAAGCGCATATAGAGGAATCAGTCAACCACAGAGCAGGAACAGCATATAATAATTATTCCCCTTAATCTATTTGTTTGAGTATCCGAAGAGCATTCATTGCCAACATTAGCTCACTACGCCTCCAATGCCGTAAGTAAAATTTTATCTGCCTACTTACGCACTATTCTTTGTCATTCATTTTATATTATTCCCTGCAACGTTAAACTTATAAAATGTAAATGTACTTCAATATTTCGATGCTGTTCAACTGCTGCAGCAACAGCAACAGCGAGAGTTATCGTCAAGAGAAGAAGCAAGGCTACTTTTAATAATTACCCTCATATTACTCTGATTCGAAACTGTTATCATTTAACTTTCACTACACATCTAGCGACGTTCACTTATTGCTCGGCATCTTTTGGGAAGGTGAAGAAACTTATATCCTTATTTGTATGCGAATTATTGCGGCAATTAGGTGCTGAACACCATCGACCGCCTTTTCCTTTATTGTTGCTCATAATAAAAACGGAACAGCTCCAACTACTGACACACAGCTCTTTCTTTGCACTGTACCAAATACTTGTTTACTTTTATGCGATTCAGGCAGTTAAAATACAGAATTAACAAACAAAGACGGTGCATTACCACGCCACAGAGTAGGGAGTGATTACACGTTTACTGCTTTTCAAGATGGCCGATTCCGCGCATGCGCACTAAATTTTGGACGACAGACTACAGCGGGAGTTTCCTCTCTGTATACTCCCTATTCTGTGACCCAGGCGCGAGGCACAACAGCGTCGCGTCGCGTGTCCAATTTGCGCGACCCCATTAGACTAACCCGTCAGTTACAAAAACACGCGCCGCGGCGCGCTGCACGCGCTATACGCGTCTCAGTTTCCGCTTAGCCCAACGCCGCGCGCCTCTGAATAGGAGAGACATACATAGAAGGGGAAGAAGCCTACAAATTTTCAGTTATTTATATCGATTTAGTTTTGGCACTAGTTTAGTTATTATGCAAGCCTACTGCTGAAAAAGGCAACCTATATTTAGACACATTTTTCTGGAAGGAACTGAACTCTTCCCCTCGCAGGGCAAGCGTGGTTAGCTCATTCTCATTGTGCATTATTCTCAGCTACCGGTACTTACAGTACACTAAGCATCGTGTTGTTCAGTGGGTTAATTCTTTACTTTTCACAATGGTAGAAGAAAAGCTAATAGAGGCAGTGAGGGCGCACAGAGAACTGTATGATACAAATCTGACAGACTACATGAAGGTAAAACTCAAGTATCGCATTTGGAGTGATATTGCAAGGGATCTGAAACTGAAAGATGGTAAGTACTACTTTACTTTTAGTTATTATTTAGTTCACAATTTTTAGTTAATGCATGTTCGCTGCGGTAGAAAGGCCGAGCTCTCTAAAGCCCTTTCTACACGGGAAGTGAGAGCTTACGAGATTACGCATGATGCACCGGTCACGCCAGCCAGGTACAGTGTAGATGCGTCCACTTGCACAAAGAAGCACGCATAAGATCGCTAGTAGACGGAATAAGATGCATCGTATTCTCACACGTATGGAAGTGCTTCGCTCATGCGCAGACGACCGAATGGGGAACCCAGCAGACAAACGAAACCAAGTCGCGAATTTGTTTGAGAATGTATCAATGGCGTAGCTATGTCACCAAGGGCCCCGGGGAAAAAAATGACATTGGGGCCCTCTTTGGACTAAAACTATACAGATGCAAAACTACTTCATCATCAGCTACTTACCGCCCCATGGAAGACAAAAACCTAAATACTATTAAATAAATTGTTGTGTGTTACGCAGCAGATAATAATTAATCGTACTCTCTAATATAATTATAACTCTGAAAGTTTATTATGCCTTCACGCAAAAATTACTGGGTGGATTTGGATGAAATTTTTCAGAAGGATAGATTTGGACCTGGGTAGGACATACAGATAAAAGGACCCCATGGGATAGTTTCCGAAGTTGCTCCAAAATTAGGCGACTGAAGTCGCAGGCAGAAGCTAGAAAAAATAAACAATGAAGACGTATTACTGAGCCACGGAAACATATCCCCCGGCCGCGAAACAAACCGGAAACAGTTAAGTCAGAACTCGCGCTGCTGTGGTGACAGGCGGAATGTTGTCAGTGCCGACAACTCTCTCTCGCCAAATTATTGCGCTATTAGCTCATTGCTCCATTGCCTTATTTCGTTGACAGTCCTGTCAAAGAAAGGAAATATGGGAAATATTCGTGTAGGAGGCTTTCAGCAAAGGACTTAGCCAGACTTTGTTTTATGAAACACTTTGGATTGAGTCGTACCCATACCAGACTTCATGAAATGTTCAAATGTTTGTCAAGCTACTTAACTGCGGAGTCATCAGTCCCTAAATTTACAAACTACTTATGAACTACCTTATACTAAAGACGACAAAAGCAGCCATGCCCCAGGGGGGATTCGAACCCCCGACGGGGAACGGCCTCGGTCATCGTAGCATAGCGCCTCAATGCGCTCGGCCGCTCCGCCGCGGCCCAGGCTTCATGAAGTATATGTTCGTGTCTGGCCAGTAAAAAGTAATAATTAAAATAACTAAGTCGACATCTTCGCTTATTATCGTGACAGCTGGATAGAGTAGGGTGACCAGATTTCTAAAATAAAAATATGCAACACAAATGCCTTTACCTGCAGCATTAACGCACACACACATTATAGTGAACAAAGCCAGTGTTTCTCCCCCCCCCCCCCCCCTACTCTCCTTCCGTCTTCTCCCCTCTCCCCGCTCACCAAGCAAACGTGCCATATTCGGTGATTCTTGTTTTAGAAAACTATTACCACAACAGGAAAAGTATCTAAACGACACAAGCATCTAAATTACGGGTTTTTCGGACAGGGCTAACGAAATATAAGGCAACCTTAATAACAATGGCATGCCAAGTCAGATGCTAATACAAAACGTAGGCAAACATCGCTACTCTCAGCGGTGGAGTGGCCGAGCGTTCTAAGGCACCTAGCTGCGGAGCGCCGTCGGAGGTTCGAGTCCTGTCAGGGGCATATGTGTTGCCCTTTGATTAGTTTAATTAGTTTCAGTAGTATCTAAGTCTAAGAACTGAGAGGCTGTTTCATTTCCAAAAACAAATATTTCTCACTTTCTGCAGAAGATGGCCACAGAAATAAACTTAACATTTGAATTTATATGAAAGTGTATTTTTCAAAGATCACATAGCTGGCAGAGCACAATATTCTTACAAATTTTTGAAAGGTGAGACATCGTCAATAATTATTAAGCATAACTTACCTATGTTGCCCCATAATTGCTCCGTAGGTGTTGAAAAGTTCAGTGTAATTTTGCTTCACTCTGAAAGCATCTAATGAAGTCATCACCCAGTTCGCTTGCACATGAAGTAACTGAGTGGTGGCAACTGTTTGAAGTCATTTAAGGGGAGACGGTTTCAGTCTTGCACTGATATTTTTGTAAATTCATATCTCTGTCACTTTTGTTCAATCTCACAGAAATTTTGCACACTTATATATAGGGATCTAATATGCTTTTAAAAAAAATCAGAATATTTAATAACATTTTAATGCTGTGAGAGAATTTTGAATTTTTTGTTACATTAATATTTTAAGGTACACTTTTTCATTATTTCCAGACAAATTTGGCAATTTTCTTTTATGGTAAAGTAATCTACTAATGTATGATTAACTGCAGTAAATATTGGTAAATTAATGGTATTATTTTCTGTGATTTTTGGATTCGAACATTTTACGCGCTTTTTTTTCAATATATTATCAACCGTAAAACTTTTTATAATGTCTAGATTAAAATTATGTTCCAGTTAAATATTGCTTCAATGTAAAAGAATAGGTCTGCCAAATTTCATCTCAGTCCTTACAATAGTTTCTGATATATATATTCCTGAAAAGAGAAAAACTTAAGTTTCAGAAATATCATTTGAAAGTTTGGTTGAAACGTAAGTCTCTGCCTTCGCGATTCGTTACTCATCGATAAATTGCAGTATCTGTTCAATGAAGACTCCACAACCTTCTATACCGCACTGCTTAGAGCGCAGAATGGTTGCACAGCCTTCTTTACAACACTGCTGCGTTGTATATGAAAATCACAGCCTTCTAAAACTATATTTCTAGGTTCAAAGGCAAACTTATGCAAGAAGCCCAACTTCCTGAGAATATGAAGTCTTGTTACATTCTCATCATTAAACACTGCAGCAGCTTCCAACGCAGAAATCTTCACTACCAAATTGGAAGCAAGCACAGTCTTTGGACATCTCTTCCAAATCAGAGCATTGGGTACTTTGAAAAATGGGCCAGGCGCATTACACTGCTTAAGGTTTTAATTTTTTTTATACTATTTGTAGCGTTTCTAAAGAAGAGAAACTTGTTAACATCCAATATTGATTTAAAGGTTAGGAAGTCCTTTCTGAAGGCATTTGTCTGGAGTGTTGCATTGTATGGGAGTGAAACGTGGACGATAAGGAGTTCAGATAAAAAGATGATAGAAGCTTTTGAAATGTGGTGCTACAGATGAATGATGAAAATTAGATGAGTAGATCATGTAACTAATGAGGAGATGCTTAAACGAATCGGGGAGAAAAGGAGTTTCTGGCATATCCTGACTAAGAGAAGGGATAGATTGGTTGGACACATTCTGAGACATCAAGGAATTGTCAACTTAGCATTAGAAGGAATCATGTGGGGTAAAAATCGTAGAGGGAGACCGAGGAACGAATATAGTAAGCAGATTCAAAAGGATGCACGTTGCCGAACGTATTCTCAGACGAAGAGACTTGCGCAGGACAGGGTAGCATGGATAGCTGCATCAAACCGGTCTGCGGACTGAAGACCACAAAAACAACAACACGACATTTACTGTACTGTGTACTTTTATTTCATTTTTAGTTATTTATTTTTACATCGGTGTCAGTGAAGTTGTTTCTTCATTCTGGTAACAGGATAAATCTGCACCATAATGTTCAAGCCTGTCACATCTGGAATCAATTTTTCCCAGTTTAGATGGTCTTCCTATTTGTATTATATCGCTAACACGATTTCAGATTTGCCGTTACGATTCTTTGATGAAACGACATGTGGTCCAGTGTACCACCATTCTCTCTGTAGAGCTGCCATGCTTTGGGGTCAGCTACTTCGATAACATGCGCAATAATGTGGTAGTACCATTTCTTTCCCTGATAGATGATAATATCAAAGTTTGTTACCATTGTCAGCACACTGTTATTACTTCATGACGCCATTAATACATTGGCTGTACTGTCAGATCTGAAATCAAACGGCCCTACAGGTTTCGTTGCAGGTCTTCTTCCTTTTGTAGCCTGTAAGCTTTGCCAATTCTTTGGTACTTTTATACGTGTGTATTTCTTAGACGCAAGTCACACAGAAGATGAAATTATTAATAGCATCAAAATACAATCTTTATAGCAGCTCACCCAGCTTACGTCATGACTGTTATCCATAACCAAGATCATTGAGGGTATTTTTCTGGCTATGTACTCGATTCCTGGAAGATAGCCATTATCTAGCTCTCCACGCCAGAATTTAGATCTGTATCAGAGTCTGTATCTTATAGTTTTACTTCAAATAAACTGTTTTGTTCCCAAAATGAGTAACCATTCTTTCGTTAACAAACTGGTTTTACATGTGAGGCGTATGAGCTATGCTTTTTCGTTTGTCTTGTTTATAAGTGGGACGAACCTTAGATAATCTGCCAGTACTGTCAAGTTAATCGCTGTAGTAAATGTAAATATGTGATGTAACGAACTTGGATATTGCTTTGGAAACTAAAATGTTGTTACATTTGTTGTCATCTTGCAATACATATCTTTCCTTGCCTAGACAACACAAACTTTACGGAAAAAAAAACAACAAAAAAACAAAAACAAAACAAAATCAGAAACAGGTAAAACAATTGATTTCCTCTTTACAGCAAATTCCAAGTCATATTGACTGGTGTATTTCACCATCATACTTATAACATCACTGTCAAAATATTGTTCAAAATATTCTAATAGTGCTCTGAATGAGTGTTTTACAGTATTCATTTACTGCCATTCTGTGGTTGTTGGTGGAAGTGACTGTTTTACCTAATTGTACTTTCGAGATGGTTTGATTGATTTACTTAGTTTTGGTGCAGCGGATATTCTTTCTGTTGCATAGGATACTTCAGCAGTGAATGTGTAAGGCAGTGAAACTCTAATAAGGGTATTCATGAAACAACAGTGACATAAAATTCGCTTTCTCAATTTTGATTAATGAAAAACGAAAATTCAGAATCTTGAATGATGATAAATACACTTAAGAACATATTATCTACAATTTAGTGATCATAGTAGTGCGCTAAAATTTATATAAATACTAGTAATTATGTTACAGAAAAAGAGAAATGTTAAAAAAAATTGTGTCGGATTTTTGTATACATAAAGCTGATGTTCATCAAGAAAGATGTGCTAAAACAATCAGTCACTGAGGTAATATTCAGGATATAAACACCCAAATTATGCTTTACTATATCATTCTAAGAGAATATATATCCAGTTATATATCTATTACATACGTGCACAGAGAAATACTTACCAATCAACAGGAAGGTTCGGCACAACATCCATTTTCAGCAAACCAAGATGCCTCATGCAACTACACACAGAATAATGGTGACTTATCAATGACAGTTACGTTATCAGTAGTACATACTGTACCGTACCGTAAGGAAAACATTTGCTTCCGTGGAATAAAGTTGTGTATCACACAATACTATAAAATGTTGTATATCACTTATTAACATGTTAATAAATAGTTTTATTGATACCGAAGTTTTAGTCACACATGAAATCCTGAAAAATTAGCTTTATCCTTGTTTTAAGTACTGCCACAGAGAGACTAAATTTTTCTTTTTTTCTGGCGAAAGAGTAATTAACACTTGCATAACTGTGGTAATCGTCGTAGTGCTATTGGAAACACACAGTGTAGCTCGCATTTTCTTTCTTCTTGAGAAGAGAGTGACAATGCCTAAGTTATACATTATAGAGACTGCAACTCGGTCATCAGTCATATATTTTAGACAGAAGACCTCGGTGTTAGCTCAGTATATAGAGCTTGTGTCTGTCCCTACCTGTGAAAACGATAATGTCTGCGTGGACCTTGTGTGATGACAAAAATTCTTTTGTCACTATCATCTGTTATAATGTATTTCCTCTCAGTTAGAATCATCATATCTCTGTCGCAGGATAAAAAGCTGTGTGCTGAGAAAGTGAAAATAAACGACACTCAGCTTTCAGTACTGGTATAAACATCGAGCTTGTAAATATATACAATATTTTCAACTGCTCGATCTGAAGGTCATTTCCAATCTATGTTAGCATTTTTTGTTTTCAGCATTACCCAACTTCTTCCTCATATTCCTTGACCATTTTACTGGATCGATTTTTCTTTTTCTTTCCTTGATCGTTGCATTTAAAGCACGAGGAGAAATACTGATGTTACTGAGGTCGGCCATCTTGTTGCAATATACAACAAAGGAGAATCTCATTGTATGCTACCAAACAACTTTATTCATTGAAGGCTTCATTTCCAAGGTTTAGACAGTAACCTATATATGGCATAGTAAAGTTATGATAGCAGCAATTGATTTCAGAGATAACGTACAACATTACTACGTGTTTAACTCAAATTGACTAAAAAGTGATGTACCTTCGACGTTGTTCCGAGAGACCCTTCCTATCTTAAACAAAACAAAATTACATTTTCGGTGTGGAACAATAAAAATGAATAGGGATATATGTCTCAATCCAAACAATTTGGATTAATATAATTTATCTTTAGTATGTCTATAATATTTTCTTATCAGTTGTACATTTTTAATTATTGCAGGGAAAGAGGCAAAAATTTTGTGGCTCAAGTTAAGAGGCAGCTATCGAGATGCAAGACGACGACAGATCAGGTATATGAAAAGCGGAGTTCCTGCTGAGAACATCAAGCCGTGGAGATTTCAAAAACAGATGTCATTTCTTGAAACAGTTATGTCTATTGGTTCACGTGAAAGTAATCAAAGTGATGACAGCGATAACAGCTCGCAACATGTAACATTAGCGAAAATTGATACTCCGGGGATCGGGGAGGAAGAAGGTAAAATTTCACTCGAAACCGAGGAGAGTGATCGGAGTCAAGATGTTAATAATGACGACAACACCAAAGTATCTACTTGGAGCAGAAAAGCAGAATACATCACACATCACCCTGCCACTTCAGTTCCAGCTATTCAAAGAAACCAGCCAAGCAAAAGAAAGCAGGACGCTGAAATCCAACTAAACCAATCTATACAACAGCACGAAGAGAGAGCACGACAAAAAATAGAAGAAAGAAGAGCACTGGAGACAAACTTGATCACAGATGACCCTCTTTATAATTTTTTCTTATCTATGTATCAATTGACTAAAAAAATGCCTCAAAGTTTCCAGCATAGAGTCCGAGGTCACGTTTTCCAAGCTGTGTCGGTGGCAGAAGAAGAACTAATGAACTTAAGCAACTAACCACATTTCTGCAAATAATTCAGCTTCAAATCTAAAGACAAAAATTTGAGTGTGATCACAAGTTTTTTCCAGTCTGTAAAGACCATAATAATTATGTTTGTATGCACTTTAATTCTTTTTATATCAATAATTTGTGTATTGTTAGTTTCTTTTTATGAATAGTTTCGTGAAATTGATTAAGATTTTCATTAATTGTAAAGTGACATTGTTTGTATATAAAAATGTGAATTATAATAAATATTTAACAAGAAAAATTGTAAAGTGACATTGTTTGTATATAAAAATGTGAATTATAATGAAAATTTAACAAGAAAAATTTTATCAAAATTAGAAAAAAACTCCAAATCCAGCTAGCAGAAACACTGCATAAAATTTTTACAGAATAATGTTACTTCTTAACTAAACTAAGAAAGCTATTTCATAGTCCTAACAACAAATCTGCTCTAGCAGAAAACCTGAGAAAAAGGTTTTTTAATATTTTAATTTTATCAGTAATAAGCTTATATAGTTATTTTATTTATAAGTAATATGCAAATCGATTATTGATATGCTAAAATAGATACATTTAAATAAGGTTCCATGTACAAGAACATTCGTAAGAGGTGATGAATTACATTCCGGGGACTGTTTCTATTTCGTAATTCATAGATATGTTTTATGGCTAAATTTGAGTACTTAGTTTGATAATGAGATATCGCAGTCAGTAACCAGTAGCAATAAAAATGTAAAATGTCCAGTCTTAGGGGTCACAATTATATGATATCTCTCTATTTTGCATCAAAGGTTCAAAACAAAATAGAAACATTGGTGCAAGTTTTTATAAGTCCTTAAATAAATAAAACTAACGCTTTGAGTCGATTAACCCTGTGCTCTACTCATAATTGCTGTCTAGTCATTCTGAAGTAATATGTTAAATCAACATTACTCATCTCTTCCATAAGTTGAAATTGTCCTCAGCGTTCCCTTTCAGCCGAAATATATTTAATTGGGGATCTGAATGTTTTATTCATTAATTAATAAAGTAATAGCTTCCAATAATATTCGGGGGTGCAGCCGGATTCTGTCAACATTCCGCCTCGATATTTCGGACAGAGACGACCGGCCATCTTCAGGAGAGTAGATAACTACCGAAGAGCCCAAGTGCAGTCGCGGCATTTAGATTGGATTTTGTGAACCCAAATGTGCTGGCGTCGTTTTGCGCAGGCGTTATGAGCGATACAACCGAGTTGTATGTATTGCCCTCACTGGTGGAAGAGAAGCAGAATTCTAATCATTGATTATCGATTGATGACGTCGGTTTCGCTGTGACTGGATATTATTAATACAGAATTCCAATTTTTATCCAGCTGAAAGCCGTTGTCGCGATTCTTAAGATTGTCGTTAAGACGCATTTCCACCGATTCTTTAATAATTGAATCCCAAAACCTGGAAACTGGAGCTAAAATTTTTGTTTTGTATATTCCGTTGCGTGTCCCATGGAAATGCAGTGTTTTGCTACTGACAATTTTGATGGTTCCAGAAGGCGGGTACGTTTTTATTGTGCTAAAAATTGTTCCTGTACAGTTGGTATCGCCTGGCCTTTATATCCAGAACCACACTCACAAGGAATCTTCTAAACACCGGCTTTTCTCAGATGCAGCTCGGCTTTGACGGCTCCTACTAAGGCCTAGCTCCACGCTAGTGGACGAAATAAAACCTTGATTATATTTTTTTGTGAGCTACCTGCCTCTGGCCCGAAATATGTTAGCAGAATGTCGACTGGGTCCGGCTGCACACCCGGAAGTTATTGGATGCAGAAATACGCCGGGAAAACTTCAGATGTCACAATAAGTAACATTTCGTACTCAGTATTAGTATCTGATTGAGATATCAATTGTAACAACGGTATCTCTTTTATCTATGTATCATACACTGCCAGTCTAGCAGGCCGCCAGTGAGTGGTCAGCGAATGGCAGGCACACATCACTCGTTGTACACGTCTCAATATGCTAAGTGTTGTGTTGTGTTGTTTCACACGTACTATACGCGTCTCAGTTTGCATATAGTCTAATTTACACCTCCTTAACAAGTGTGAGTAGCAATTCATTGCGAGAGAAAGGGTGCACTTATCCTCATAGCAGACTTTTTTCCATTTTACAGACTGCTACCAGACCTCTTGTCACTGTAGCCAACTCGTCGCCACAGCTACCAGCCACGGGAGTGACCACTGTGTGAATATCACTGTTCGAATGTATGCACATGAGTTTCTTAAGTAGTTCCTGGAGATAAGGCGGTAATTGCTACTCTAGCAGCTATCAGACATTCTACAGTACTTCCGTACTGACTGCACTAGGATCACCTACTTAGGCCTGATCGCGACATGAGAAAAAGTGAAGGAGGGAAGAAAGAATTCCCCTTCATCCTCACCCCTGAAATCTGTCACCTGAGCCGAGCGAAATGGCCGTGTGGTCTAAAGCGTCATGCGAAGTACTGGATAAATGAATTGCCACATGTATGAAAGCGCATCACTTGAGAATGGCTTCACCGATTTGGCTGATCTTTTCTTTGTTCTGTTCGTAATTCTCAGGACAAGGTTTGTATGAAAGAAATTTTTTGGAAAATCTACCGGAAAATATCAGAATTTGAAAAAAATGGAAAGCACGCGTGCAGCTTGGATCATTTTCTAGATTCTCTAACAATCAGCTTATTCACTCATTACTCGCCTAGCGACCAAATACGCTGTAACGAAGCGGAGCCATGGAGATTACACTAAAGGGAAATGACGTTATCTGTGCTGAGAATACATGAAAAACATCATCTTCCTCAGTAAGTTTAATGTGTCTGAAACTAAATTATTATGCGTATTATCAAAATAATATAGTTTACTATGAAGAGAAAACAACTGTCGCATCTAAAATTTCATTGGCTATCTCAAGCTTTGCCACGATTGGTCGTCTTCGTTCCCACGATCCATCCGCTGTTGCCAACATAGCTATACAACGGCTGTGTCGCGCATTATAAAATTTTATCGGTATGTAGCAATGTTGTTAATCGTGTTTCAGTTATATTCCTAATAAAAGTTTATTATTCACTTACAGGTCAAGAAACAAACAGACGAATACTGCTGCCAATTACGAAAACCATATTTGGTTGAGCGAACGAGCCATTTTGGCATTTTGAACATATAAATTCAAAGTCAAATCGCTGGCCAATTGTATTCATTTACTTCGATGGATTCCATTACCGATCCTGTTGAAGTCGTCAATTATCCAACAGAATTCCTGAATTCATTGGATTTGCTAGGAATGCCACCGCACGATTTGCAACTGAAGGTCGGGTCTGTGATAATCATGGTACGCAATCTATGCAATGGAACAAGACTCTCTCTGAAGAAGCTGATGAACCAAGGAGGTTAGAAAAACGGGAGATGGCATTATTTACGCCAAGCACAGACGTCAGTTGAAGCCTGTCTGCCACCTTGGTCAGTTTTAGAATGCTATTTATCTGTTAAAACTATGAGTTAAGTCGACCCCCTTACTGCTAATGCTTAGAACTGACAGCCACTGCAAAGTATCTACTTTCAAAAAATATACTTTCTTGAAGAAATACACATCATAATATATTTGAAAACTTACTTCTTAACGGCTAATTTTCATTCGCTTAACATGTTGTACATAACGGCAAAACCATCGGAAGTTTTATCCCTGACATAAAACATTAGCTCTACAATACGATCATTGCTCCAAAACTTAGCAATGTGGCGGAGGCAGGCTTCACTTTTCCAGCTTAAAGACGTCTCCCTGTATTCTAACCTCCTTGTGATGAACAATGTGATTGAAGCAACGATAATCATAGGTAAGTTCAAAGAAGAGGATGTTCTCATTCCAAGAATACCACTGATACTAACCGACTTGCCATTGCAATTTAAGCGTCTCCAGTTTCCCGTTCGCCTTGCTTTCGCAATTATGATTAATGAAGCGCATGACCAGTCTTGGGAAGTTTGTGGAATGAATCTTGAATCGCCGTGTTTCTCATATGAACAGTTTTACGTGGTGTGTTCGAGTAAACCATCTGCACTGTTAATTTTCTCTCCGGACAGAAAAAGAAAAAATATCGTTCATCAACAAGCGTTGCAGTGAAAGCAACACAGCCATTCGTAAACGTTTGATTTCAATTAATTATTTCGTTTCACATGGAATTCTATCATCAAACTACGATTGTATTACAGTATCTTTATTTACAATTTCATAAAAAGCATTTCTATTCTGCTCGCTGCGAGAAAAACATGCTAAGCTGTGCTCTAAAAACGTTCTGTTATGTTTTCCTTTTCCCAGTCATTTTTAACATAAAGCGGGAACGTTGTTTTATGCCTAAATTTGTAATCATACCTGTTCGTACGATAAAACCGTTAAAAGTACCGCCATTACAGCTACTAAACTCACACGCAGTGGTAACGCACTGGACTCGCATTCGGGAGGATGGTGGTTCAAATCCACCTCCGGCCATCCAGACTTAGGTTTTCCGTGATTTTGCTAAATCACTTCAGGCAAATGCCGGGATGGTTCCTTTCAAAGGGCACGGCCGATTTCCTTTCCCATCCTTACCCAAAACTCCGAGCGTAAGCCCCGTCTCTAATGACCAAGCTGTCGACGGGACGTTAAACCCTAAGCTTCTTCCTTCCTCCTAATCTCACAGATAGATTAGCTTGAAAGGTTTCTCTAAAACCCATTTCCAATTGATTTACCCATCCATTTTGACAGTCAGGGTCCCAATAACAATAAATAAGATCAGAGAGAAGGGAGAAGGAGATAGAGAATGGGAAAATGAAACTGATTTAAAAAGGGGGGATGATATAGACGAAGACAGGAGGGGGGAGGAGATGGATATGGTGTGGGTTAGGAGGGAGTGGTGTGAAGGTGATGGAAACGATAGGAGGAGGATAAGGCGGATATGGGAAACGGGGAGGAGGCGATGGGGAAATAGTGGGAGGAAGGGATAGACAGGGAGAAATGGAGAAGAGACCAGGATATTTATCCCACACACATTAGCTACTGCGAAGCGTTGCCGGGTTTGCTGTGTGTGTGTGTGTGTGTGTGTGTGTGTGTGTTGCCCTTTAAGTAGTTTGTAAATCTAGGGACTTATGTCCGTAGCAGGCCCAATTGGTTTACAAGCATTTGAACATTTTCTGTCATCTGCGAATAAGTATCTGCGTCTCTCCTATACACATGGTTCCCAAGAAGACTGATGGATACCCACCGTGGGGTAATTACCGGCAGCTCAGTGGTAGAACTTTCGCCACCGCATCTCAGTGGCAGGGAACTGGGTGTTGTGTATTTGTCCTCAAAATCTCTTCCAGTAACATCGACACGCAATTCGCTGAAGCCCTACGGGGCTACCCTGGCCACTAAAAGCCATTCGATCGTTTCAGTGGTAGAACAACTCCGGAACGCTATCCCGTCCCGCAGTCCCGCACATTCAAGACTTTTCGTATAATATTCAAGGCACGCACATCTTTTCCTCATTAGACTTCGTACGTGCAGCGTTTCAGCTGCCAGTTGCTGCAGAGAGATACAGCCAAATCTACCGTCTGTGTTCTGTTTGGTGTCTCTGAATTTACGAGAATGTCTTTTGGATTGTGTAATGCTGCACAGAGCTCCCAGTGTTTTACGGATGAAGTTATACGAGATTTTCACTTACGTTTATACTGACGATGTCTTGGTCATGTGCAGTTTCAAAACTGACCACCGGGAACACTTACACTAGATGTTTACCCACCTTCATTCGCACAGGTTACTCATAAATTCATCAAATGTATTTTTGGAGCATCAGAAGACCATTTCCCGAGTTATACAGAAACGCCCAAGAAATACGACTAGTAGAAGCTTGAGTAATTAGCTACCCACACGATGTGACTTCGTGCGTTGCAAAGATTCCTTCGAGCCAGTAATTGCAACCATCACTGCAGTTCTAGTGCAATATTACAAGGCTGTGCACTAGTTCTTGTGTATTTCAAAAAGGATTAACCAATATCTAGGCAAAAAGAAAAAAATGTATCCACCGCCACTTTGGTTCAAAAGCGAAATCTCTCCCTTCTCATACGCTGGCATCTATCTTTCCATCCCAAGTACTGTATCGGAGATAGAGATTTGGTGACTCGCGACAGATTATTTTTTAAAGTGTATAACAACACCGATCGTGGGTTGCTTTAAGTTCCTTTCTTAATCCGAGAAAAATAAGTTGGGTAAAATTTTTTCAGACTTGAGGGCCAATTACACTGTACAGTGATTCTATAGCTCTGTAACAGAGTTGAATAGTGTTGGATTTCTGAATACTAAGGAAATGAGTCGTCCTTAAGCATTCACTGTATTTCCAAAGAGTTATTCGTGATTAATCTAATGAGAAACCCTCTTCACCGTTAGTGGGATCAGTACCAGAGCACGAGAATACAATTCTTCATCGATCAGTCTCCTCAAACATAATTGGTTCACTAACGAATTGGTAGTTTACGTCGCATTTACAATGGTTCATTAACTTACAGCCAATCTAAACCAAACCCCACAGAATTCAAATGTTTAATTATTGCAGGAAATTATTGGCTTACTATATATGTCCACAAAGTAAGTGGGATACAGAGACGATAAAATATGGAATAAAAGAATCACTTACATGCTATCACTTGAAGTTACAAATGCAGTACAGAATAAACAACCACCTGAAAATGTCAACGAGTATTGGAATATGCTGAAAGAAGACATCATAAAAGCAGGAAATAGAATATATTCTCCGAATAGTTCACATAATTTGATACTGCACATGAACATCAAAAAAGCCGGCCGCGGTGGCCGAGGGGACTGAGGCGTTCCAGTCACGGTCTGCACGGCCACTACGGTCGGGGGTTCGAATCCCCCCTCGGGCATGGATATTTGTGCCGTCCTTAGTATAAGGTAGTTGATAAGTAGTTTGTACGTTTAGGGACTGATGACCCCGTAGTTAAGTCCCATAAGCTTAACAAACGTTTAAACATTTTTTTAACATCAAAAATAAAAATAGAACCTTGATTAAGTGAAGATATGAAACTGTAAGATGTGCAAAAATTAGAATTTTTCGGTGAGTGAATATCTAAAAATCGCTTGGTAAGTTTTTAAGTGGTCGGAACGATGTCTCTGAACACCATTCGCACTTTCGGTACCAAACATCACGGTTATTCTGGTGTAGCTTAAAAATGGACAAAGAAGTCGAAAATGTGAAATTGGTATTAAGATCAATACCTAAACCATAGACAGTTAAAATTTTAGTTAATTCTATTGTTACTTATGTTCACATTTGTGGTGTAGGGTGCAAATATTTTATTTTGTGCTTAAGCACGGAAACTTTGAAGTTCTGGATGCCAATAACGGATAAATATATCGAAAAAAATTTAGGAAAGTTATTCGAGACTGTCATCTTAAGAATGTAGCGTAAAACTCGACTGTTTGCTATGATTCGAAAGTGTAGAAGCGACGATCCCCACAATTCGTGGTTTTGGTACCCAAAAATATCGGTTGCGTGGTATTCTGGGGAACCGCCCATGAACAAATGTCGCTTTCATAAGTTGTATAAAGTCCAAACTCGACGACACGTAGGAAGTGTGTAATGTTTAAACATTGTTCACATACGTATGTCCTTTCTTCTGTACGGTACAGAAACGATCACTAGGCCCAGAGCTATCCAAAACACTTTCCCCCCTATCTCTGCGAGCAACGCGGCGTTTTTGAGTATATTAATACCGTCTACTAAAACCTATTGAAAGAAGCAAAGAAATTCCGTCAAGTTTCCAATACGCAAAGCTAAATCAGTAAATCTGTGTATACAAGTTAACTAAATGCAATGTCCGTTGTATTCGTAAAGATAAAATTGTAGTATTGGTAAATATAACATTGCTGACTTAAATTTCCTAAAATATTGCGGTCTGAAAAAAAACTAGCAGCGGCATTCACACTACTGGCCCATTAAAATTGCTACACCAAGAAGAAATGCAGCTGTTAAACGGGTATTCATTGGACAAATAAATTATACTAGAAATGATATGTGATTACATTTTCACGCAATTTGGGTGCATAGATCTGAGAAATCAGTACCCGGAACAACCACCTCTGGCCGTAATATCGGCCTTGATACGCCTGGGCATTAAATCAAACAGAGCTTGGATGGCGTGTACAGGTACAGATGCCCAAGCAGCTTCAACACGATACCACAGTTGATCAAGAGTAGTGACTGGCGTATTGTGACGAACCAGTTGTTCGGTAACCATTTATCAGAGGTTTTCAATTAGTGGGAGAATGTGCTGGCCAGGGCAGCAGTCGAACATTTTCCGTATCTAGAAAGGCCCGTACATGACTACAACATGTGATCGTGAATTATGCTGCTGAAATGTAGGGTTTCGCATGGATCGAATGACGGGTAGAGCCACGGGTCGTAACACATTTGAAATGTAACGGCCACTGTTTAAAGTGCAGTCGATGCGAACAAGAGGTGACCGAGACGTGTAACCAATGTCATCCCATATCATCACGCTTTCAAAGTTGCGTTCACCGCGATGTCGCCAAACACGAATGCGACCATCATGGTGTTGTAAACAGAACCTGGATTCATCCAAAAAAATGACCCAGGTTCGTCGTTGAGTACACGATCACAGGAATTCCTGTCTGTGATGCAGCGTCAAGGGTAACCGCAGCCGTGGTCTCAGAGCTGATAGTCCATGCTGGAAACGTCGTCGAACTGTTCGTGCAGATGGTTGTTGTCTTGCAAACGTCCCCATCTGTTGACTCAGGGATCGAGACGTGGCTGCACGATCCGTTACAGTCATGCGGATAAGATGCCTGTCATCTCGACTGCTAGTGGCACGAGGCCGTTGGGATCCAGCACAGCGTTCCGTATTGCCCTCCTGAACCCACCGATTTCATATTCTGCTAACAGTCATTGGATCGCGACCAGCAATGTCGCGATACTATAAACCGCAATTGCGATAGGCTACAATCCGACCTTTACCAAAGTCGTAAACGTGATGGTACGCATTTTTCTTCCTTACCCGAGGCATCACAACCACTTTTCACCAGGCAACGCCGATCAACTGCTGTTTGTGTATGAGAAATCGGTTGGAAACTGTCCTCATGTCATCACGTTGTAGGTATCGCCACTGGCGCCAACCTTGTGTGAATGCTCTGAAAAGCTAATCATTTGCATATCACAGCATCTTCTTCCTGTCGGTTTTATTTCGTGTCTGTAGCATGTCATCTTCGTGGTGTAGCAATTTTAAAGGCCAGGAGTGTATTAGAATAGTACCATGTGACGGTAAACCCAGAAGAATCGACTGACTATTGCGGACGATGTGTAGGAAGAAGGTTATTTATTGCACCGTGGACGCTGAGGTCATTAGAAACGGGGCACTAGTCATGAATGAAAAATGGTAGCGTATAACATCGGCCGTGGAATCGTTTAGAGAAGTATCTCGACATCCATTTCGATTGATTTGCGGGGAACATCGTTTCTCTCGGATAAAAGACCCGTGCGTGCGCCCACGTCCAAATACGACCTTCCATTCTCAGAGACTAATTATTTTGCACGAGCTACAATTTCCTCGTGAAGTAAAGGGGAAACACCACCTCTGCTTGCGCATTTCGTCAGACAGTTACCTGGTACAGATGTAGCTTCCTTTAACTGTGATTTCCTCGTGAATGTATCGCTAGCAGAATGCTGTAACTGCAGAATTCAGTATATTTTCAGCTCGTGACGGAGAATTGCGATTGCTTCCTGTACTTGTCCAAAAAAGGTACATCGTCATCGACAAGTAAGGCTGAGGAAGGAAGCACTATTTAAGGTGGAAATTTTAAAGGTGTTGTCCCATAACATTTCTGACGTACTAGTTGCCATGAACGTTGTTCCACTCCTGATTCTAGAACCCCAGTAAAGTCGTACTCACCAACCCACAACTCCTGAAGAACAGGTCCAGCAGCCGTGGAACAATGTATCCCAAAACAGTATTCGCCATCTGAATGACTGAACAGATACCAGATTCAGTACCCTCATTAACGCCCACTGTGGCTACACCGCGTCCTAATATGTGTGTTTCAGCATTTTATCGGAGTACCACTTAAACTACCGATCTGCAAATGGAATCAATCATGCACTCCATAGGGATTATCTCAACATTTTTTCCGGCAGTGTGCATTATTACCATGGTCACGTGCCTCCAACATCACTTTTTATGTTACATCTAGTTACATTGCTGTTGTAGCCTGCTGCAGTAATCTGAGTCAGGATTTAATAGGACAGAGGTGGCCAAATAATGTGCAGTCTTCTTCTTCTTTGAGTAGGTCTGTCCTCGCACAGGTTTCAACTGGACGTCCTCCACATCGTTCTGTTCTGGGCATTCTCTTTCATTTCTCTGTAGTTCCTTCCTTTCTTCAGATCAGTCAGCATACAAATCTTCTCCTTCCTCTCCCTCTTCTTCCTTCTACTTTTCCTTCCATTATTCTTAGCAGCAGACAATTCCTACGTAATATATGCCCCAACCAAGTTGTTTTCCTCTTCTGGATTGTCCTAATAAAAGTCCTTTCCTCTCCCACCCTGCTCAACACCTCATTTTTCATTCTGTCGGTCCATTTCACTTTTTCCATTCTTTTTCATAGCCACATTACAAAACTTTCTAAATATTTTTGTTTTTTTTTGTCTGATTGTCCACGTTTCAGATCCATATGACACCAAGCTCCACACAAAACATTTGGCGAACCTCTTCCTTAGAGTAGTGGGAATACTTTTGGTTGTTAGCAATTCTTTTACTTTCCTGAAAGCTTTCTTTCCAATAGAGATTTTTCGCCTTACTTCCTCTGTGCAACGTTCACTGGATGTTATTACGCTTCCCAAATACTGAAACGGTTGCACCTGTTCCAATACTCTTCCCTCTAATGATATTTTGATTGTGTCATCTTCTTTTCCAATTTTCATGACTTTGGTCTTATCAATGTTTAATCTTGTTCCAAAATCTTTACCCATACTTACAATATTTTCCATTATTTCCTGGAGCGATTCTTCTGTTTCTGCTAATAATATCTGCATATTTTATAGTTTTTATTTTTTCTCCTCGCTTTTTTCTCCTTTGCTTCTTCCAAGGCCTCATCAATTAGCTTTACAGCATATATATTGAAAAGTGCTGGTGACATACAACAACCCTGTCTCACACCTCTTCCGATACTGACTTCTTCAGTTTCATCTTCATCTACTCGAACTACCACTTTCTGTCCAATATGAAGTTGTTTATTAGTCTTCTATCTTTCCAATCTATACCAGCACCTCTCAAAATCTTCAACAGTGTACTCCAGTTAACTCTGTTCAAATGTTTGTAATCCTATGGGACTAAACTACGTTGGTCATCAGTCCCTAGTCTTACAAACTACTTAAACAAAGTTAAATTAACCTAAGGACAACACACACATTCATGCCGGAGGGAGGATTCGAACCCCCCGACGCGGGAGGCCGCGCGATCCGTAATGCGGCGCTTCAGACCGCTCGGCTACTCCCGCGCGACCAGTTAACTCTGTCAAATGCCTTTTTCCAGTCAACGAACGGACATATTCCTCTGTTCACTTCTAAAAATCTCTTTGTCAACATCCTACGACACCCAATTGCATCTCTGGTTCCTCTTCCTTTTCTAAATCCGAACTGATCTTCTCCTATATTCTCCTCTATTTTCCTGTCTATTCTTCTTAGCACTAGTCTGGTCATTGCTATCGTAATAACAGCTATAGTAATATTACATACAAAACTAATTCTCCTATTATCTTGACAATGTTTAGCATTACATTTCTTTGGTAATGGAACCACTATAGCTTTTACGAGATCTTTAGGCCACATTTGTAAGTCTGATTATAGCACCATTCCCGAAACTTTCCTTTCTTTAAGATGCTGTATTGCCTTCTCCAACTCCCATTTCTCTATTATAGGTCCCCAGTGATTTTCGTCACATTCTTGTTTATCCTCTAGTACCAGTCCTTCATGATCAGCTGCAGAATTGTATAGATCTTCTATGTATATCTTCCAAACAACTTTGCTTTCTTCAGTATTCAAATGTTCAAATGTTTGTATAGTCTATGGGACTTACCTACGGGGTCATCAGTCCCTAAACTTACAAACTACTTATGAACTACTTACGAACTAGGACGGCACAAATATCCATGCCCTAGGGGGGATTCGAACCCCCGACCGTAGTGGCCGTGCAGACCGTGACTAAAGCGCCTCAGTCCCCGTGGCCGGCTCTTCAGTATTCTTCGTTATTTTTCCCATCTTGTTTAGTATTCCTTGCTTGTTGCAGTAGTCAGTACTTATTAGACAGCAGGAAGATAAGTAATTCATCACCTGAATACTTAACTGCGTATAGTTGAACAGTAGACAGGAATCAAATATCTATATTGAATACAGAACGACTGTACTACTACGATCTATAGTACATATTAGGGATGTTACGGAGGTTAGATTCCGATACCGATAGTTCGAAATTTCCGATTCATTTTACTCCTTCGATTCCGATAAATTTTAAACGGAAGTGTTATTGGAGGTTGACTTACAGTGGCAGCGGCGGCAGCGGCCGCAGTCATCGTGTACAACCATATTCTTGTCCAAGAGACTCTAAATTAATTTTTCAGACTATTGTTTCATCAGTAATGACACCTAGAACTAACGCTGAAATTCCATTATTTGCAAGAATGCACTGGTTTATATCAGGGCCGGCTGCTGCACATGTGCAAGTGTGAAGCCGAAATCATCGCTGCTCACGTAGTGTGTCTATGCACAGATGTCACTGCTCTCGCCTTACCCAACATGCGGACTATAGCGTTCTAGTGTGCGTTTGGTACACGCGTATAATCATATCCAACAAACATGCTGTTTTGGACAATTTTTTTCCTTTTGAAGAATTTACTTAATGAGTATAATAGAGAAATATGTATCCCAAGCATTGTCGATCCTTTGTTATTGTGGTAAGTGGATGCAAGATTTCAACCTCTGTACTCGATTGTCCGCCCATATTTGTCGTCTTCACCAAACTCAGTAGCCAGAGAACAACTTTTTAGTGGTGCTGGCCTAATCTGTGACCTGTTGAGGAGTAGATCGGACGGAGAAAAAGCTGTGAAGTTTTTGTTTGTAAAATATAATTTACATCTTTTTGAGTCACTTCATTTGGATTGATTTATTATTAGTGTTTACGACTTTTGTTTTTATTTTCAACTCCCAGTTATAGGAGAGACCAGGACACGTTGGCCATATTTTTTTTAATTTTTGTTAATATTAATTTATTTGACATTTTTAAATTTATAAAATTATTGTTAAATATTAAATAGGTCTTTACTGAATCTGGATGGCAGTTATTAAGCTTGAAAATATCAGTTTAAGTATTAGAATAAAGTTAATTACTGGACACATGTCAAGTGGGCCAATCTGCCCCTACCTCGGGGTAAGTTGGCCCAGAGGCTGGGGCACGTTGACCCATGTAAGTTAAACTAGGAAATCAAAATAAAACTAACAGTTATCAAGAAATATACTTTAACGTACATAATATCAAGGTGAATATTGAGTTATATGCTTAGCATTGAGGACTATGACAACAGAACAGGTTAAACTTATTGCGATTTATAGCGTCTTAAACAAACCAGTCAACTTCAATCAATGTCCAGCTCCAAAGGATCAGCACAGTTTTAATAATAAAATAGTCCACGAATTTCATTTTTCACGCTTCTCTGATGAGCCCAACGCTCACAGTTTGTGAACTGAATTCGTTGTTCTCTAGTTGACTCTTTCAAAAGGGCACTGTAACTCATCGTCGTCATTATCACCATATTTCCTTTTTGAAAATGGGTTTTCTAGCCTGTGATATAATTTTTCAATGCTTTGGTCCAATGGGATGGGCAGAAATTCAGTTTCTGTTTCCTGACTTTAAATTACCTGTGCAAACAGACTTGAGGTCAGTCTGTACTTAGCACAGTACCTCCACTACGATTTCCTTGGAAACCCAAACATCTTGGATGGCGTTTATAGGTACAGATGCTCATGCAGCTTCAACGCGATACCACAGTTCATAAAGAGTAGTGAATGGCGCATTGTGACGAGCCAGTTGCTCGGCCATCGTTGGCCAGACGTTTTCAATTGGTGAGAGATCTGGAGAATGTGCTGGCGACGGCAGCAATCCAACATTTTCCGTATCCAGAAAGGCCCGAACAGAACCTGCAACATGCGGTCGTGCATTATCCTGCTCAAATGTAGGGTTTCGCAGGGATCGGATGAATAGTCGAGCCACGGGTCGTAGCACATCTGAAATATAACGGCCAAAGTATCGTCGTTGCGAACAAGAGGTGACCAAGACGTGTAACCAATGTTACCTCATACCATCACGCCAGGTGATAAACCCTTTCAATGTGCGTTCACCGCGATGTCGCCAAACACGGATGCGACCATCATGACGCTGTAAACAACCTGGATTCATCCAAAAAAATTACTTTTGCCAACCGTGCACCCAAGTTCGTCGTTCCGTACACCATCGCAGGCGCTCCTGTCTGTGATGCAGCGTCAAGGGTAACCGCAGCCATGGTCTCCGAGCTGATAGTCCATGATGCTGCAACGTCGTCGAACTGTTCGTGCAGATGGTTGTTGCCTTGCAGACGTTCTCATCTGTTGACTCAGAGATCGAGACGTGGCTGCACGATCCGTTACAGCCATGCGGATATGATGCCTGTGTTCTCGACTGCTAGTAATACGAGGCTGTTGGGATCCAGCACGGCGTTCCGTACTGCCCTCCTGAACCCACCGATTCCATATTCTGGTAACAGTCTTTTGATCGCGACCAACGCGAGCAGCAATGTCGCGATACGATAAACCGCAACGCCATGGGCTACAATCCGATCTTTATGAATGTCGGAAACGTGATGGTACGCATTTCTCCTCCTTACATGAGACATCACTGCAACGTCTCATCAGGCAACGCCGGTCAACTGCTGTTTGTGTGTGAGAAATCGGTTGGAAACTTTCCTCATGTCAGCACGTTGTAGGTGTCGCCACCGGGGCCAACCTTGTGTGAATGCTCTGAAAAGCCAGTCATTTGCATATCACAGCATCTTCTTCCTGTCGGTTAAATTTCGCATCTTCGTGGTGTAGCAATTTTAATGGCCAGGAGTGTATTTCCAGTTATGAACCGTGCAGTATCGGTGTTGACGGACCCAGGCGACGACAAAGCTTCGCGTTGTGCATTCACCTCCGAAGGCCCATATCGACGATGTTGTTCACACGCTGACCCTTGTTGAAGGCCCAGCATTGAAATTCGCAGCAACTTGCGGAAGGGCTGCACTTTTGCGACGCTGATCTATTCTCTTCAGTCGTCGTTGGTCCCGTTCTTGTAGGCTCTTATTTTCTTCCAGCCGCAGCGATGTCGGAAAATTGACGTTTTACCGTAATCCTGATTTTTACGATGTACTCGTCAAATTTCTCGGAGATGTTGTGTCCTCTCTCTCGTGCACCGACTATAACACCACGTTAAAACTCACTTTAATCGTGATAACCTGCCATCGTAGCAGCAGTGACCTATCTAATATCTACGCCAGACACCTGTTGTCTTATACTGGGTGAATCACCTGTTGTCTTGTACTGGGTGAATCACCTAACACTTGCATCGCAAAATATTGCGGAAACGGAAAGTGCGATTGTTATGCAGTTTTCACAGAATGGATTGGTAGGACGTTCTCGTATTGTTAGCCAATAAAAAGATTGTAAAAATACCTAGAAAATGTATTTTTATGCAAACATACAATTTTTCAAATGGAACAATGGTTGTTTCAATCATGCACTGGAAATTTTGATACCAGCTGTGTACACAGAATTTTGAATGACATTCTTATCATGTTTAATTTGGCAGCTACAACTATTCAGACTTTTGGGGGTGGAGGCTACGACAGAGTAACTGACTGGCTAATGGTCATGAGACAGTGGGCCGTGCCCCAAGGGCTAGCCACTCGGCCAGTCGGCTACGCTACCGCAGCCTACGCCCCCGAAACTTTGAACGGTTGTAGCTGCCAAACTAAACGTGATAAAAATATCATTCAAAATTCTTTGTACACAGCCGGTGTCAACAATTCCTCTGCATGACAGAAACAATCATAGTTCCATTTTAAAAAATTGTATGTTTGCATAAAAAATACACTTTCTAAGTAATATTACAATCTGTTTGTTGGCTAAAAATGAGAGCCCCTGACTACCAATCCATTATACGAAACCTGCACATCAATCGCACTTTCCGTCTCCGCAATATTTACGGTGCAAGTCTCCGTCTATATATGGGTTTGCGAATCTTTCAAACAGAACAAAACAACCAACGCGATGGGAGACGAACTTTTAACGAAGAGATACGGCACCCAAAGCCTATTGCAAACATGACGTAAGACACGTATTGCGATAACATTGTCAAGTGTTTCCACATGTTAACCTTGGCCGTACCCGCTTCAACTAACCTCAGCCATGTCAGAAGGCGTGCTTCCTTTTCCCTTCGTTTCGCCTCGTCGAAATATATGACATGCAATAAGCTCCTGTGAGGGGGATTTCTTTGTGCTAGGATAAAAATTGGCTTAATATCTTAGGCTGCCAAGTTTTCAGAAACTGAAAATATGGGAGTTGTTGGAAGTGGTGACCAAACTAGCGAAATGTTTCACCTTCAGAAGGACAAATCTTAGTTTGTCTGTTCTTGTAGCTTTAGAATTCTTGAATACATGATTGTTTGCATAATAGTCTCTGTTTCCTACTTGAATACATTCTCTAATACACTGTCTAATATTATTGTTCTCGGTTAAGAGAACACCCGGATAATAATCGGGATTCGTTGCTAAAACAAAGTCGTTCCGATCATAAGCGTAGCCGGAGGGGTTTTCAATTAATGGACATTGTATTTAACGCCTACTGTTAATATAATTACAAACGGCACAAATACTGTAAATGTTGGTTCAAATTTCATCCCAAAGAACTGTATACTAGAGTCACCATGGTATAGAAACAAAATTAGAATCTACGTATTCTTTGAAAAAGGAACAAGACAAATAATATCAAACTAGCTAAACCCCCTCTGCTTCGCATACGTAGGCTGGTTGGTCTAAATCAGTTGTTTCTTTTTAATCCTGATGAATAATCCATATCTTACGTTTCGTAGTTATAGCTTGAAATTTGAGTTAACAGCACCATACTTTTGAAAATCAATTTTTGCATCTCGTATTTCACCCCCTTATTGGTCGAATTTCCAAAAATACCGAAACACGTGTCTTTTTAATTCTGACCAAGAAAACATATACCAATTTTTGTGGTTGTAGCTTCAAAACTGCCTTATTAGCAAAAGTCTTTCGAAAAACATCCCCTCTCCAATTTAACCCCCTTGATGGTTGAATTTCCAAAAATACCGAAAACGTATTTTTTAAATTCTAACGAACAATACAAATACCAATTTTTGTAGCTATAGCTTCAAAATTGTCTTGACAACAATGTGTTTTCAAAAAGAAATTTTGATCCTCTATTTAACCCTCTTACTTGTTGAATTTCCAAAAATACTAAAAATCATGGATTTTTAATTCTGACCAATATTCCATATCCGAAGTTTCGTAGTTGTAGCTTAAATTTTGAGTTAACATCAACATATTTTTGAAAATCAATTTTTTACGTCCTCTATTTTACCCCCTTATTTGTCGAATTTCAAAAAATGCTGAAACACGTGTCTTTTTAATTCGAACCCTGAATTAAAATCCGAAATTTTGTAGTTCTAGCTTAAAAATTGCCCGAATAGCTATGTATTTTCAAAAAATGTTTCATCCCCTATTTCACACCCTTACGGACGGAATACCGAAAAATCGCTTCTTAAATGACGCCTACAGAGTAAGATCAACACCCTCCACAAATTTCAAGTTTCTATCTTCAGTGGTTTGAGCTGGGCGATGATGAGTCAGTCAGTCAGTCAATCAGTCAGTCAGTCAATCGGGACACTTCCTTTTATGAGATGGATAGGCAAATGCGGATCTAAACACAAATGGCAATCAGAAAGGCAGTGCGTGAAGTTTTCAAAAACTTCTGAAGCATTATCAAAGAACCTAACTCAAATTTTTGCTGTAAGTGAAAACTGTCATTAAGTCTACAGATACTTTTTGACTTGACAGGAGCGTTGATTCATTTACATAGAAACATCAAGAAGTCTTGCTGACCGACATTACATTGTAACTAGAGACGGTCATCTCAGCCTTCAGGCTCGCTCGTAGCTCGTCCCCGCCTTGCTCTAGACCCAAGGCACAGAGTAAAATATATATTTGTCTGTGACCACGGGGAGCAATGAGTCAGCCGCGGCCAGCCTGCTAGGAGCTTTCACTGTGCTCGTAATACTCGTAGAGACTCGTAGACCCCGTAATTCTCGTAGAAACTCGCAGTGTTCATGAGACTCGCAGACTTGTATCACTCATACGAACTCGCAGCGCCGTTTCTTACAGTGACGAAGAATCAGACCGCAATCCACACCTACAAGACGTACATCAGACCCGTAATCGAAATGCTGCCGCCCCTGTAGGTGGAATACCAAACCAATAGCGGAAAGACTATATTCAACCGAAAGAAGATTGCTACACAGCCTAGACAGACTGCCAAGGGAAACACCAGTGACGAAGTATACATCACTGGAGTGGAACCCATACAGTTCAGACTCACCAAACTCAGGGCCAAATACGGAAGACATATACTCACAAAAAGACCAGACATGGAAGACATGCTGACAACTAGACCACTCGTACTGCGACTACCTAAGAATAAATATATCCGACCAACGAGTACAGTAGCACATAACACCACCAAAGCTTACCCAGACCTCGCCCCCGTCATGTAACTTCTAACACAATCGTCCCCACTATCACCCCACCTGGATAAAAGACTGAACAACTAAGCAAAGAACACCAAAACAGAAACCACACACACACACACACACACACACACACACACACACACACTCACTCACTCACACACAAATCTAGGAACAAGTAACACCACAACATACAAAACATACGTCCCACTATACATCACATACACACCACCAATTTTGACCATAATATGTATACACATCACCACGCACCACTATACATATCTCTGAGCAAACCAAAAAAACGAGAATATTATAAACTATTAAAAAATTCTGATATGCCCACTCACTATCTACTACTCTATTCCTTAAATTGTATCTCATTCTCTACGCTGTACTTTATTATTTCTACTCATCGTTATAATTTAAATTGTCACCTTTAATAACAATAAGAAAATTATAAACATATACACACATGATATGATATTTATTTTATATTATACCTTTACTGTTTTTTTCTGTCTTTTGCTTTTCTTATATGCATATAAGCATATGAATATCAAAAATTTCTTTTGTATAAGCTGTAAAGAAAATAGCTTATACAAAAGAAATTTTTGATATTCATATGCTTATATAAGCTATAAAGAAAATGTGCGCCTCGGTTGCACAGTGGTAGAGTGCCAGACTACAAAACCAAAGGTCGGGGTTCGATCCCCGCCAGGTCCTAGGATTTTTATCTGTCACTTTCCACTTCTTTCCCCTCTGGCAGTAATGTGAAAAATACCGAGTAGCACCGTGGTTCGGAACCCACGTTAAACTGTAGATCCCCCTATAACTGGCTGGGTAAGTCAGGTCGGAGGAAGGCAACGGCATACCACCTCCGAACAGGACCATGCCTAGTAAAGCACTGTGGTGTTCAAACCAATCTTCGGATTGCTGACTGCTTTACCTTTATAAAGAAAATAATAATTTTGCACAATTTGCCATATGTAAAACAATTGTGTAAATGATAAACTTGTAACCCACTCCACAAGGCTGAAAAGGGTAAGAATTAAGCACTCAAACAGCCCGCCCCTCTCCCTCAGAGAGGGGAATGAAATGTGCAAAAAAAAAAAAAAAAAAAAAAAAAAATACCAGACGGAAAGTACATTCTGCTGTACATGCCCGGAACAAGCTGAGGTAGTTACTGCATGGATGACTTTAAGGTAATAATTTATTCAGAAATTTGAGTTATTTCGTGTTAGATGAAAGCGATGCCCACGTAAATATATCCAATTTTTCTGAAGTTTATTTCTATAGCCATTTTAAAAAAAGTGCTGGAGATTTATTTTCATATTACTTACATTATACGGTAATTATGATAATTAAGCGTCCAGTTTGTTTGATCATGTTACGGTGGAGTAGCCGAGCGGTCTAAAGCACTACGTTGCGGAGCGCACGGTTGCTCGCCGTTGAGGTTCGAGGTCTCCCTGGGGCATGGGTGTGTGGGTGTGTTTGTCCGTAGGTTAGTTTACTTAGGTTTAAGTAGTTTGTAAGCTACGGACTGATGACCACGCAGTTTGGTCCGATAGATTTAGACTTTAGAACTTTTCCTTTTGTTTGTTTGATCACGTTGCGTGCTCGTAACGGATGTCTTTACAAAAAAGAAATCCTAAACGGAAATATTGAGTTAAACATTTTGCAGTATTTGCAATAAATTTCTTACACGTGCTCATCTGTACCTACATCCACGTATGTACATACTCCGCAATCCACCTTAAGGTGCGTGGCTGAGGGTACCTCGACCCTTTACCAGTCACTGCCTTATATAACCCACTCCCAAATACAACGAGGGAAAAATCGAATGACCGTATGTATTTCTGTGAGCCCTAATTTCTCTTATTTTACCTTTGTGGTCTTTACGCGAAATGTAAGTTGGCGACAGCAAAATCTTTCTGCAGTGGGCTACAAATTCCGGCCCTCTAAATTTCCTCAACTCCACTGAATGAAAGTTTATTAAAGAGCCTGCTATTAAAGACTACATTTTTTTTATAGAGGATTCTGCTCTATTGGATGAGCAGAGGTACATTTCTTTTGTTGGCTAGTGTTTTCCTTTTTTCTACCATATCATGAAAATTTGGACCCTACACTCGGTTTTAGTGAGTTCTTTAACATGGCCATATTAGTTGCAAAGTTTATAACACGATTAACGCTAGATTTACAGAACGTTGGACGTACAAATTACTTTCCTCTGGTACGTAAATCTTTGCAGAAAGAAGATTACTTTTCTATTCACAAAACACAGAATAAGACTGCTCATAGATTATTAACTAATGAAAGGCGTACATTTAACTACATTGCACAGGGCAAGGTGGTCTATGTAATGTTCTTTTGCTATGTTACTGTCTCCGACACGAGTGTTTGATACTTTGTGACAGAAATAAAGTTAATTGATAGTTTATACTATCATTACAGGCACATTTTGTAGTTTCTTTCCTAGCCCAATTGGAGCACACTGTCTTTACAGAACAAAAATTATTGTAAAATTTTACCATGAGTGAAAAGTGTGGGCTCTGTCGTAGGGTCGTGCGTAGTGGGCTGCAGTGTGGGATTTGTAGTAAGTATTTTCATGGGGGGGGGGGGGGGGAGTGCAGTGGGGAAGACAGTGGGCATTGTGGTGAGGTTCTCTCCTGGAACTGTAGGATTTGCAGCAGGAATAAGTTGATAGAGGAGCAGGAGCGTTTGATCTGCGCCCTTCAGGTGCAGTTGAAAAACGCTGAAGAGGAACTAGGTAGGTTGAGGAGGGGAAGGGGGGCTGGGGAATGGGAACTGGCAGTTGGCAAGAAGGTAGCTAGGAGAAGGTATTCAGATAGCTTTACATTGCAAGTTGCAAATAGGTTTGACCAACTGTCAGAGTTGAGTGGAGATGAACCTCCTGTAGCTGTAGGTGTAGGAAGTACGCAGCAGACCTCAGCTTTTGGTAAGCCGAAATCTGTAGAGAGGTCTCTTAGGAAGAAGAAGGTTCTGCTGCTAGGTAGTTCTCATGGCAGAGGTGTTGGCCAACAGTTGCAGGAAGTACTTGGGAGTGAGTACCAGGTCACCAGCATAGTGAAGCCTAGTGCAGGGTTAGATCAGGTCACTTGTAACATAGGGGACTTATGTAGGAATTTTTCAAAAGAGGATCAGGTAGTTATAGTGGGTGGGGCCGGGAACAGTCTTGATAGGGACGGGGAATATGATATAGGTGGTGATCTGGAAAGGATAGCAACTGAAACTGGTGGCACGAATGTGCATTTCGTGCAGCTGTTTCAGCGTCATGATAGGCCTTGTCTTAATACGGCTGTCAGCCGTCTTAACATGGGGCTTGAGAAGGCGCTGATGACGGAGGGCATGGATCACATTGCAGTGGTGCCAGTTGAAACTATCCAAAGGTGGATTTTACTAGGCATGGTCTGCACCTCAATAGGTATGAGAGGGGAGGTTGGCAAAGCTCATAGGTGACAGTGTAGTAGGGGGTGGGGGTTTCACTCATGGAAAAATTCCTGTAGTTGTTGGTGTTAGGGCTGCACCTTTTTTAGACTGAAGACAGCTGATAGATATTCCTGCTTAAAGGAAGTCCCTCTAAGAAATGAACCACCTTTGACAAAGTCTAAGAATATAAGTAATAAGGGAATTACTGTTTTTCATCAAATATACAGGGTATCAGAGATAAAGTTAATGAAATGCTTATTGATACTGATTCTGACATTATTGGAATTTCAGAGCACTTTTTAAGTGGTGTGACAATTCAGAGACTTCCTTTGCCAGGATACAGGTTAGCTGCCTTCTACTCTAGGAGTTCCTTGCAGTGTGGGGGAGTGGCCATGTATGTAAAAAACGATTTTTCATCGGAGTCAATCGTTTTTTCTAAACACTGCACAGAACAGATATTTGAATGTTGTGCAGGAGTTGTTAATGTTAATGGAACTAAACTAGTAATCGTTGTTATTTATAGATCCCCTGACTCAGATTTTAAAATGTTTCTGCCCAAGCTGGAATTGGTTCTGGGTTCACTGTATAGGAAGTATAAAAATTTAATTGTGTGTGGAGATTTCAACATTAATTGTGTAGGTGATAGCTCAAGGAAAAGTCAGCTGTTAGATCTATTTAATTCCTATAACATGATGCAAACAGTATTTTCTCCAACGAGAGTGCAAGGAAATAGCAGTTCTACCATTGACAATATTTTTGTTCATTCTTCATTATTAGAGGGGCACTCTGTCAGCAGAATAGTAAATGGCCTATCAGACCACGATGCCCAACTTTTAATTCTAAAAAGTATTTGTTCTCAAACAAATGTTAAACATAAATATCAACTACTCAGAAAAGTTAATCCAGTTGCAATTGAGACCTTTTTAAGCCTAATTAAGGAACAAGAATGGCAGGATGTTTATAGTGCTGATAATGCAGATGATAAATATAATGCTTTTCTGAACACATTTATTATGCTGTTTCAAAGTTGCTTTCCGCTAGAACGCTCAAAACAGGGTACTTTCAGTAACAGACAGCCAGGGTGGATGACAAAGGGGATAAGAGTATCATGTAGAACTAAGCGGGAGTTGTATCAAAATGTTAGAAGCAGTCAGAATGAAGATGCAGTAGCTCATTACAAACAGTACTGTAAGGTTCTGAAAAATGTCATTAAGAATGCAAAAAGTATGTGGTACGCAAAAAGAATAGCAAACTCTCGGGATAAAATTAAAACTATCTGGTCAGTCGTGAAGGAAGTGTCTGGTCAGGAGCAGCAGGTAGAAGATATAACGTCAGTGCGTAGTAGGAATGTTTCTGTTACTGACAAGTTAGATATATGTGCAATATTCAATAATCACTTTCTGAATATAGTAGAGGAACTAAACAAAACTCTAGTTTCTACAGGTAATCATATAACGTTTTTAGAAAATGCGTTTCCGAGGCTGTTGCCTGAAATGATCCTTCATGATACTTCCATAGGTGAGATTGAGTCAATAATTAAATCACTAAAGACTAAGGACTCTTGTGGATATGATGGGGTATCTAGCAGAATTCTAAAGTACTGTTCTCCATATGTTAGCCCAGTACTAAGCCATATTTGTAATTTTTCATTTCAGAATGGTCAGTTTCCTAACAGATTAAAGTACTCAGTAGTGAAACCGCTTTATAAAAAAGGAGAAAGGGATAATGTAGACAACTATAGACCTATTTCTATGCCATCGGTTTTTTCCAAAGTTATTGAAAAGGCTGTATATTCAAGATTAATTGGTCATTTCAGTTCACATAATTTCCTGTCAAACGTACAGTTTGGTTTTAGAAGTGGTTTAACGACCGAAAACGCTATATTTTCGTTTCTCTGTGAGGCACTTGATGGGTTAAATAAGAGGCTACGGACATTAGGCGTCTTCTTTGATTTAACAAAAGCGTTTGATTGTGTTGATCACAAAATATTGTTGCAGAAGTTGGAACATTATGGAATACGGGGAGTAGCCCACAACTGGTTCACCTCTTACTTTAATAATAGACAACAGAAGGTAATTCTCCGCAGTGTAGAAAATGGCTATGACGGGCAATCCCAATGGGGCACAATTAAGTATGGGATGCCCCAGGGGTCTGTTTTGGGACCATTGCTGTTTCTTATTTATATAAATGATATGCCTTCGACTATAACAGGTGATTGTAAAATATTTTTGTTTGCTGATGATACCAGCTTGGTAGTGAAGGATGTTGCTCGTAATATTGACACAGTATCAAATAATGCAGTTCAAGAGATAAGTTCATGGCTAATAGAAAACAAGTTGATGTTAAATCACAGTAAAACTCAGTTTTTACAATTTCTAACACATAATTTGACGAAATCTGACATTCTGATTACACATAATGGGCATGTGATAAGTGAGACTGAACAGTTCAAATTTCTAGGTGTTCATATAGACAGTAAGCTGTCATGGAAAGCCCATGTTCAGGATCTTGTTCCAAAACTAAATTCTGCTATATTTACCATTAGAACAATATCTGAGATAAGTGATTTTTCAACACGAAAAGTAGTCTATTTCGCTTACTTTCACTCACTTATGACGTACGGCATTGTTTTTTGGGGTAACTCGCCTGATGCAAAAAGGATATTTCTGGCTCAAAAACGGGCGGTTCGAGCAATATCTGGTGTAAGTTCGCGAACGTCATGTCGACCCCTTTTCAGTAGTCTGGGAATTTTGACTCTGGCGTCACAATACGTTTTTTTCTTTAATGTCGTTTGTTGTTAATAATATCAGCTTATTCGCACGAGTTAGTAGCTTTCACTCGGTGAATACTAGACAGATGTCTAATCTACATTTGCACCACACCACCTTAACACTTGTGCAGAAAGGGGTGCAGTATTCTGCGGCATCCATTTTCAATAAGCTGCCACAAGAACTTAAGAATCTTAGCACTAATCCACATGCTTTCAAATCTAAATTGAAGAGTTACCTCGTGGCTCACTCCTTTTATTCTGTCGAGGAACTCCTAGAAAAGTTAAACAATTAAGCTAATTTATTTTTCTTTATTGATTCTTTTCACTTTGTCTTAAGATTCTCGTGTGCAAAGGACTACTTAAAATTTTTCTATTACCATTATTGTGTAACAATTAATGTATTGACTTGTTCCATGACCATGGAGTCATACTCCTGAAGTGGGTCCTATGGAACAGAAAAAACAAATAAATAAAAAATAAAAAAAGGAGTTGATATTACAATACGCACATTGTCTCCAAACATGTTTTACAGAAAACCATCTAATGTAGATCAAAGTTAAGTAAACCAGTTATCAACCAGAAGATTGTTTGAAAACCATAGTGCTTTACCAAACATGGACCTGTTAGAGGGGACATGCCACTTGCTTTCCCAACCTTCTAACTGACTAATCAGCCTTTTACAGGAGGAACTACAATGAAATTCGGATTCCTAAGCGTGTCGTGCCTTGGTATTTTTCACATTTACAAACATTACCAGAAATCCAGAATGAAATTTTCACTCTGCAGCGAAATGTGCACTGATATGAACCATCCTGGTAGATTTAAATTGTGTGCCGGAACCGGAATTCGAACCTGGGACCTTTGCCTTTTCATATCAGGCCACAGGTTTGTGCCTAAGCCATGTCTCCAACATATCCTTCCTTCCAGGAGTGCTAGTCCAGCTGATTCGCAAGAGAACTTCTGTGAAGTTTGGAAAGTAGGAGGGGAGGTAGTGGCAAAGTTGTGAGAACGGCCCGTGAAGTGTGCAGGGATAGCTCAGACGGTAGAGCGCTTGCCCGCGATTGGTAAAGGTCCCAGGTTCGAATTCCGGTTCGCCGGCTGCGAGGGCCGAGGGGACTGAGGCGCTCCAGTCACGGTCTGCACGGCCACTACGGCCGGGAGTTCGAATCCCCCCCTCGGGCATGGATATTTGCGCCGTCCTTAGTATTAGTTCATACGTAAACAAACAAACAAATGTTTGTAGAACTTATGGGACTTAACTACGGGGTCATCAGTCCCTAAGCTTACAAACTACTTATGAACTAGCTAAGACTAAGGACAACACAAATATTCATGCCCGAGGGGGGATTCGAACCCCCGACCGTAGTGGCCGTGCAGACCGTGACTGGAGCGCCTCAGTCTCCTCGGCCACCGCGGCCGGCCGTTCATACGTAGTTTGTAGATTTAGGGACTGATGACCCCGTAGTTAAGTCCCATAAGCTATACAAACATTTGAACATTTGAATTCCGGTTCCGGCATACAATTTACATCTGTCAGGAAGTTTCATTACTAGGAAAGAAAGACGTAATAAGTTAGGGATAAAAATCTTAGGAATGACCAGGGTTCGACATTATCTTTACGTTTGTAATTATGCAATTAACCAGCGAACCACGAAAGCGCTGCCTAAAATTGTTTATTTTATGTATTCTCTCCGAGAAACAAATTAAATAAATGCCTATTACTTTATCTTTCTGATGTTTTACAGAATTTCCTGTTGTGACTGGAAATACATGGATATTTTTTCACTAGATTAAGAGAAATGAATAATCAGCATAGTTATAATCGTTTCTCAGAATTTCTTCAAAATTAGTATAAAGCTGTAGATTTGTATCCAAACACACACACGCACACACACATACACACACCTGACATCATACATAAGATGTTCCTATTGTAGTTGTAAATTATTTTTCTGTCCTTCTTGAGGCATTTAGATTTTATAAAAGGCTAACAATGAACTATTGTTTAGATGTTAGCGAATCTTGTGATCCTATTTAAGTGAAAATATATTGGTGGTATTCAAAGTCCGCACTTGTATTTGGTTGTGGATTTAACAGAGCCAATCAATTACGACTCAACAATAGTATTCAGAAAAGTTTGAAAATTCAAACAGTTTGCATGAAATTTCAACATAATTATGAACCCGACCTTTATTAAAGCAAGACACAAAGGTATTTTCAACTTTAGGTGCCGCTGGGCTTTGAATTAAATAAATGGGGAGACATGAAAATGTGTGCTTGGCCGCGTTTCGAACGCAAGTTCCCTGCTTGCTAGGCAGTCGCGCTGACCACTACACCATCTGCACACAGTGGTCACATTTCCACCGACTGCCCTAGAGCCCCTAAAAACACAGGCTGGCGCTTCCGCCATTTTTATTCCGTGCGAATGCTAAACACAACACGTAGCTTATACGAACAGTGTTGTTTTCTTCAGGTTTAGTGAAATATTTTGGAAGTGCCATCTTAGAGCCTTAGATCGTGCTACTTTGAGCTTGCATTCCGCTCTTGTTTACATCGATATGTAGATTAGGCAGAAAAATCTCGCGTTTTCTTTACTTATTGCTGTTTTTCTTATCTGTCCGAATAAAGAAAAAAGCGCAAGAAACATATATATTTCTGTGATAAAAATCGCGTACTACGTTTAATTCTGCCGAAACTGATCATCTAGATAAAAGTTTTAAGCGATCTTGGCTTGTATTTGAATAATGACTGTCAATATGCGAGGTTTGTTTGCCGTTCTGCAGTAAGTGTTAGTCCTCCGCTGTGACAAATACACCACCATCTGTCGTACTCACATTGCTGAATGTACTTCTATTACGTTATTGAAAAAGTTTCAGAACGTATTACAAACACTAAAACGATAAAGAATCTTCGTGTACAGGATCTAAAATTTATGGTCGTAGAGGCACACGGTGCCGATGTTGGCAACAACCGTTGAGTGTTATTGGAAAACCTCATCGTATAGAATGAGAGGAATAATCCTTTGTGTTGACAATCAAATAAATAAATAATTCTGTTCCTTCTCTAGGTTGACAGGCTTTTATATGTAACAGGAACCTTGTATTGTCAGTAATTTAATAATCCTTGTAAAGCAAATATTTCGTTGTCAACATTAGCACACTACGCCGCCGTAGTCGCAAGTAAAATTTAAACAGTATTCTTTGTCAGTTATGTTATAGTCTCTTATAGATAAGCGTCAATATTATCATTTAAAGACACACATATTGTGCTCTAAAAACAGTATGTTCTGGGATGTTTTGCTGTGTTATGATATTTTGCAGCTACTAACTCCCTACTCCCTACAGCTTCCCTGTTAAAAGGTAGCACTTTCAAAAGAGCTAAACAAAAACTTACGTTCGAATATCACAGACGATTTTTACTATTAAATATTGCTTTTAGTCATAATAATAAATATTTATTTATAATACATAACTGTGGGCTCGGTCCGGGTCCCCAGTTTTTGGGCCGACAATTAATGATCCATTTTTTCTTCTCTCAGAATCTCTCGGGAAACAAAACATTCGGTGGCCCCCTCCGGAATGATCTGAGCAGTTTATGGCAACACAACCACCCATAATGTCGTGCTAAAGTGCCATGACGGAAATCCTATAACACCGTATAATGTTTAAGTTAAGAGCTACCAGAATGAAAGTGGCGGATGCGTCAGCTCGTACTTACAGGAGCCTTAGACTACCCTACAACGTTCCTGCCAGACCCAGTTTCCAACTTATCCCCAAGTATTGACGAGCAGTATAAAATAGTAAAATAATTTCTTATGCAGAACTTTGCCTGATGAATTTTGTTGCGAGATTCTGTATTTTGCATGGAGTCTGAACATGATATGAAATATCGGGAGAATCCAGACGAATCCCGACCACCTGGCAAGCCTAAGAACAATTAGAATAGGTCATACAGGTTGATCGTAAGTTATACTTTCTCTTCTTCAAGACTGAAGACAGGAACAATTTTCTTCTATTATTTGAAAAATTGTTAGGATGGCAAAAAAGCACGCGTCTTCGCAATAGTTAGAACGGAAAATAAAGGGAAGAAAAAGTGAAGTGATAGGCGACGGAGAATAGTCTGCTAGCTCTTACTGAATAATCAGGCACGAAATAGCTGTCGTGATAACGATGACATTAGTCCAAGTGTCTGTTCTTTCTAATGAGCGAACGCGGTGCAGTTCGTTAATATTTATCTACTAACTGACAAAACCAGTTTTCCCCAAGTATTATGATGTATATATGCATTTCCAGTCTTATATTAGAAACGAAAATAAAACTTTCGGAAAGATTTCATCTTCATGAATTCATGAAATCAGCTTGGAAATTATGAAACAGTAAAACAAAGAAATATGCAGCTCAATACTAATGACATCATAAATACATGACTATGTGACCTACAATAATATAATTTTCCAGATTTGTGGAGATTAATATCAGCAAACTGTCTGCGATGAATAAATAGTGAATGAATGAAGTCTCGCAAATCACGCGACGCGTGATGGGAAAGTTTTTGTGGCTCATTGTTTACGACGTCATATGCCCTGAACTGTGTGTAGTAGGTAGTTTTTAATCCCACAACGATTGTTGTCTGATAGTAACCAAACTAGTTGAAATCGGTCCATTATTTTAGGAGGAGATGTGGAAAAAGAGCGCATGATGTTGCAGTTATTCGTAAATTTCATTGTTTATGACGTCATATCTACTGCAATACGTGTCGTAGTATAATGTAAATTTGAAGATACACTCAGTGGTATATGTGCCTGATGTCTGCAAAATATAATGAAATAACAGGTTTTCGCTTGGTAGGCGATGTGAGATGTTTCTTTTATTTAACTTCAAAACATATCGATTTCGTCCCTATGATGGGACATCATCAGTGCTGTTAAAAACAAGGTACCTTGGTCAGACATTGAAATTACAATAAGATTACATACACCAAGAATGTTATAAAATAGAATTACATACCAGAATTGCAAGTCATGATGACCTATGTGCTCTGCTTAAAAACATTTAAAGGTCTTGCCGGTACAAGTCACAACAATAAAACCAGGTAGCCGCTTGCGTACACCTACGCAGCTTAGCTTGTACATAGATGGTGCCTGGCGCCCTCTTTGTTTAAATCAGTTACATTGTAACATTTTTAAAAAGAAAATGGGTTCAAACATATTAAAAGCTTAAAAAGATAAAAATGATAAAAATGTTGATTCTAGGTGAATTAAAGTTTAACAACTAACATACACAGATTATGCATTATATGATAAAAATAACCATTTATCAGTGCCCTCAGGCGGGTAGGTATTAAAACATATCTTTAAAATTTAAAATTTTGTCACCATCAATTGTTAAAATAAGTTACATTGTATCACGTATAAAATACTATCTGTTTAAAAAATATATACATATATATTTTTTTCCTTTCTTTTTTTAATTGAGACTAGTATAAAAGGTAAAGTCGTTACAAAGCACCAATGCATGTGTGTGAGTGTGTTAGAGAGAGAGAGAGAGAGAGACAGAGAGAGAGAGAGAGATACACAGCAGTTCACGCCATCTAGTTTTTCAGATTGATACTATGCTGGCCGTCTTTGCTTAGTTAGTACAGTGCGTCAAAATCAAAAATATACAAATGTACATGAAGGTTCAAATATGATTACATTGCGTCTAAACATAGAATATAGAAATATACATGAAGGTTCAAACATGATTACGAAACAATCGGGCCTTTTTTTTTTTTTTTTAATACCATATGCGCTTACATTGTCCAGGTGACATTGGTATATGTGGTTCTTATAGGTCATTCAATATAACTACAGCTACTGTGACTTTATAGCCAAACTACCGCATGAGCACAAGGGATGAACTTGCAATCCAGGACATGGGGAATACACACATTAGCGCTACATGGCGCATACGTCGCTACTTATTTAAAGAAACATATATTGAAATAAAGCTAATTACAACATGTGGACATTACAGAGTGGCGTTGTTAGAAACAAACATGAGCTCCATCGAACAGCACTGATGATGTCCCATCATAGGGACGAAATCGATATGTTTTGAACTTAAATAAAAGAAACATCTCACATCGCCTACCAAGCGAAAACCTGTTATTTCATTATAATTCTGTGGTGGGCTGGCACACAAAATGGAATCTAGTTACATGTCTGCAAAATATGTCGTGGATGGTGTTAGTAAAGACGTAATAAATCGAAACCTCATGCGTGATGATGCGGTTTTTCATGAACCAAATAGTTTATGACTTCATAGCTCATGAACTATATGTAGAACTGTGATATGATATCGAAGGAACATTCAGTGGTATGTATGTGTGCCGTCTGTGAAATGTCTCGTGAACACAGTTTACAGTGTGGAAGTAATAACTTGTAACGTCATGCCAAATGCCGTAAATATACATCATGAACTTCGGAAAAGTAGTAAGCGATAAACTTATCCTTTCATCATTTTGTTGGGGTTGTCATCGAGAAAAGATTCGTGAAAATTTGAAATTACGTTTAAAGTTTATCGCAAGTCGCTAAGTGCTCTCATTCTCAAATTGTTCAATAAAATCACGCCCCGCAAGATGCGCCACTTCTCATTGTTTATAACGTGATCGTGTGAACTATGTATCGTAGGTGGTTTTTGCCATCACAGCAAATGATTCCTGAGCTTAAAGAATATTTGTACCAAATTTGGTTGAAATCAGTCCATTGGTTTAGGAGAAGATGTAGAATATTATCGGATGATACGGCTCATTTTTCATGAATATCGTTGTTTATGACGTCATATCACCTTGCGTGGTTCTTATCCCAACAGCAATTGTTGCCTGATAGTAATGAACATGTGTACCAAGTTTGGTTGAGATCGGCCCATTAGGAATACTGTTGCCACCGAAAAGAAACATAAACTGCTTTAAATATTGAACTACTTGTTGAACGCTCCCAGTTCATCAAGAATGTGTGTCTCCAGATGTATAAATCCATCAGATTATTTGCTCAACATTTCAAACTTATATCCCTAGGCTTACAAACTACTTAAACCAACGTAAGGCCGAAACACACACACACATGCCCAAGAGAGGACTCGAACCTCCAACGGGGAGCAACCGCGCACTCCGCAACAAGGCGCCTTAGAGCGCTCGGCCATTCCATTGCATCTGCTAAACATTTCTCATTGGTTGAGAGAACTCTACAAAAATTATCTACGGAAGAAAACTATGCATCATGAAAATACGAGGATGAGTTGCATTCAACCATTTAAAAAAGCATTATCTTAGATTTAACAAATAGTCAAACCAGTGCCTTAACCCTTTCGCGACCGAGTTAATTACATAGTGGCAGTGGGGGGGGGGGGGGGGCGCCCTTGGCCTCTCGTCTTGGGGAGCCTCCAGTTAGGATGCGTCGCGCTTGGCTCATGGTCCACCAAATGGAGGCTAAAATACAACGCAGCCAAGAGCCAGGCCGTCATCTTCACCAGGAGGAAGATCCCCGACCTCCCTCCCATTACGATTATGAATAACCCCATTCCTTGGAGTAACACAGTAAAGCATCTTGGGGCTACTCTCGACCAACGACTGACCGTGGAGACCTCACATACAGGAAGTCAGGGGCAAGGCAGCGGATAGACTCCTCAATTTGTACCTGATCCTAAACCCCCAGTCAAAGCTCCCGCCTCACCAAGGCCTCACTATGTATATCTCATTAGTTAAACCGCTACTGGAGTACGCAGCCCCAGTATATGGCAACGCAGCTCCTACACTAATAGACATGCTACAAAAAATTCAAAACAGAGCACTAAAGACAGCTGTAATGCTCCCAAGGGAGTACTCCACTGCACAACTCCATGAAGACACGTGGATTCAGATGATAAGTAATAGGTTCAAAAAACTAGCCAAGGATTTCTATGAATCAACCGAAAATTCACCAAACAATTTAATAAAAGCACTTGGGAAGCAGGTGCACCACAGGTCAACAACTCGTTGGCCTGACAAGCTGCGTGAGTAAGCCCAAAGAGCTCTCATTGCAGCCAGTGTGGAAACATTTCACCATTCCCAGGCCAGTCCGTAAATTTAAAAATCATGCATTATACACCGGTAAACAACAGGAACAGCAGGAATAACAGCCAATTGTTTAACCTACCCCCAAACCAAGCCAAGTTGGCTTGTTAATCCAGCGAGTCGTGGGGAGCCTCCAATACCGCGAAATTTTTATTTATTTTGCGACCTTGGCCTCTCTTTCTGGGGCCTACAAATCTCGAAAGCATTTTATTTTTAATTTTTATTTTTTCAGATAGTCCTGTGCCTCTCGGACCTCCACATCTCCCCGAGCCTCCGACATCCTTACTCCGCCACTGCATGGTGGTACTATGCTGTAGCTACGTAAGAAATTTGTTCATGTCTCTTGCATCCGTGTGCTGCATTGTTTGTGTCGCCTCCTTGTGCTCCTTGTTGGAAAATGTTTTCCAACGGGGCATAAGTGCACAACATCTGGAACGACAGAAACTCCTCGTTTGTTTTTTGTGATGCATGAAGTTTATGGGACTTAACTACGGGGTCATCAGTCCCTACACTTACAAACTACTTACGAACTAGCTAACACTAAGGACGGCACAAATATCCATGCCCGAGGGGGGATTCGAAACCCCGACCATAGTGGCCGCGCAGACTGTCACTGGCGCGCCGCAGTCCCCTCGGCCACCGCGGCCGGCTCTCTAAATAGTCCTCGCTGTCATTTGCAAGTACTCCTGTCACACATTTAAGTTACCACCTGCTTTACGTTTTGATGCATCTTCATCATTTCATCATCTTCGTCTTCAGACAACACTTCACAAATGGGCAGCGAAAACAAGTAGTTCAGAATTTCCTTTTTTGTCAAACTCAGCATTTCTAGAAACAGGAAATGACAAGATATTACTGACCCGTTTCATATCAACTCGACAAAAATCAAATATTATTACAGAATCGAATAAAAATATACATCTAAAAGTTTTGACACGAATATGTACAAAAGGCACAATAGAAATTTGTACACACGCTTGGCCATAAGGAAACCACGATATAGAAGTGATTTGCCAACAAATGTGTGCAAACAAACTAAAGAAAACAATAAATATCTGTACTAAGTTTATTCAGACGCGCCAAAATAGTACATAAAACTGCCAAAATAGAAGGCTCACTAAGCACAACTGAAACAAATATGTGATAACAAGGGAAATAGACGCCAAGCAACAAGCTAGTTGTCACCAGTCTGTTGATGTGTTCAACACTAAATGGCAGCACCACGCATTCCTGGGATTTTTATATATTTATTATATATGAATTCAGGGACAGAAATTCGTATTTGGGACACGAAAGTGTTGAGTCCTCCAATCAATGGCAATAGATATTTTCCCAGCGAGGAAGAAGGAAGATTAAGGTTTAATGTTCAGTCGACAGTGTGGTCATTAGAAGGAAGAAAAATAAGGGTTTAACGATGATGGATATCACAGACGGACCATAAGCTCGGATTATTTTTTGTTAAAGGTGAGGAACGAAAACCGGCTTGCCCTTTCAATTTAGTGTTTATAAATTGACCGGATTCGCCTGGATGCCCACGACATTGCCTACACAGTCCATCTAAACATATAGAATTTCCTGAGAAACAGTTCCTAGAAAAGTTTTGTAAAAACAATAATTTGAATTTGCCACGCACTTTCATTCGCTTCATTGTCGAACGGAACAAACACCTTTCTAAACATAAGGGCACGTCAAATGAAAAAAAAAAAAAAAAAAAAAAAAAAAAAAAAACATAACGAACACAAATTAAGAAAAATTATGTCATTCGAGTTTTACCCCGCATGTGGGTCTGTTGTGTTATCACTCTGCTTTAGAGTGGATTTATTTAATAATGAAGTATAAAGTTCGAGTTTTATATCGTTTTTGTTTTTTAAAATAGGAAGTATGATTTTTATGTCTACAAATAAAAACCAACTGTTGTGCGTTAATCGCGCAAAAATTCGAAAATGGGAATTTCGCATGGGTATCACCACTTCGCATTAGATTCGTATCTTATGCGATGCCATACCGTTTTTTTTTTTTTTTTTTTGTTTTTTTTTTTTTTTCCCCACTTCTTAAGGGAGTGGCGGGCCCATTGTCGAACATATAAGTTCGTTTAAGCTATGGAAGAAAACTACTTTATGCTGAGATGATACTTTTTATATCAAATTTAATAAGGCAACTTTCTTAACTTAATTTGTTTTTGTACTTTTCACTTAGTCTTCATCTTCTTGGAAGGTTACCCGCTTTTGATTATTACTGAGGAAAAACCTCCCTGAAAAAACCACAGAGCTGATTTGATACTGTTGTTTAGTAAGTTTCCTCTTCTTGTAGTGTTCAGTGTTGATAGAGATCTTGATCTCACCTAAAAGAAATTCCATGTTATTAATATCTGGATATATCTTTTTTATCGCCTACGCTATCGCACTCGGCGGGTAAGGATATTTATACCTAGGAAATCTGAGTGTGATTGGAGCTTGTAACAACAGTTCTGTTGTCTTTGTGTTATTCACTAATCAAGTTGCTCCATAATTGGCTATCATTGTGATAAGCCTTTCCTCTAAAGGATAGATTTGAACTATTTCATAAAGTGATCTTGCTGGTGCTTGGATTATGCCTTGCTGCGATCTGTAGTATTCTCCTCTCTGTACTAAAGATCTTCAGGGAATGTGCTTTAGATGTTACCCAGATTGGTGCAGCATATTCTAAAGTTGGTCTTATGTAGATCAGTGCTGGTGTCGGTGCCCCTCTAATTCGACCCTTTATCATTTTTAGCAGTCCAATTCTCTTTCTTGCTTTGCGATAAAATTATGCACACTTAACCTTCCAAACATGTAGAACGGCACGCTGCATATCGGAGGGTACTTCGGAGTTCATCACCAACGTTCAGTTTTATTTTGATGTTGATGAAATTTTGCGCCTCGACCTTCAAAACTTAGAAAGAGTGTGGGAGAAGAAAGGTTCACTGGTTCGTACCCAGTTAGTTAGTTTATTATAGGTATGCCAGATGCGTTCAAGACAACTGTGAGACGCTAGAAATGAAAGTAACTGAAAATTTGATAAGTGATCCGAGAATATTGTTACCAAATTGAAAAGATTTATTTTTATACAAGTGTATTCTTAACTTTTGAAACGTTCATAAAAGACAGTTTTTCACTAGATTAGTGTTTCGTTTATTAAGAAATGCTGCATATTGTTCAGTGGTATCTGGCGCTTACAGTAGCTGGGATCTTTTTGTCCTGTCTTCCTCAATTGCGCAATATTATATTCATAATTATTGTATTTTTCCGCCTATTGAACTGAAAGAAACCAATATTTTTGTTTGTAATGCGCGTTTCGCTTTTATTGTACACACGGCATCATCAGCGGCCTGATATTTATGAATATTTCACGCCAGTGGTGATGCCATGCATACAAATTCAGCGTTGTCAGATCTACTGTTCTTGCAAGAGATCTGCTTTTAAAGAAATCTAATGTTCTACTGCTAAAAAGTAAATAAAAGGGCATATGTCCTGTTTTTTAAATTTTTTATATCACATTCGTGTCTATTCCTTGACAGTAATTTACATTTCGGCGAATTTTGGTAAACCACAGGACTAACTCTTTATTTGTTGAGATAAAACTTAAGATTTTGACATTCCTCCCGTAAATTCCAGGTCCCTGAGTCTTTTATCTGCTCCAAGTATTGATTCAAGTTACTCTAAGTTTATTAGTCGTATCGATGTTATTTCAAACCTCTGATTACTATGTAATAATTACGGATAACCCATCCTTAGCCAGACTGCGAGAAGGTAAACAGACTCTTCTAGTAGAGAGTCTAAACTGAAAATAAAATGTCATTTATTTCCCTACTCTGCTCTAAAAGTAAGTCTGCAGTAGCCCCTTTCATAATCGTTCTAAGAAAGTAAAGTTGCTCATATGGTACCGTATTACCGTTGGTACAAATATGCCAAATACGTGGGTAATAATTATTACATTCTTGCAAAGCTGTAGTGTCACAGTATTACAGAGTATTGGCAATGATAAGATGTAGCGCATGGTATCATGTATCTTTATTTATTGATATATGAACACGAAAACCTATAATTAAAACGTAAATAATGTAAACGATTATCGCGGTGCACATGGCTAACGCGGCTAACTTTTCATTGTTGAAGTTCAGTTGCAACAGTTCTGGAGCGTGGTCTATCACTTGCTCTACATTTTGTTCGCGAATGTTTGAAACAAGTCGTGTTCGTAAAAGATAAAAGATAAATATGAGTGCATCCGGAACGTGGAAGAAAGTTAAGTACATTCAAAACTACAAAAGTGAGTGGGTAAGTGATTTTAAGTGTTGGCTAAAAGGTAGTGGTAGGAAAGGCGATAATTTTGCGTATTGCAAACTATGTGAAAGTGATATGAATATTTCTTCAGGGGGAAAACTACTCCCGACAGACGTGTAGAATCACAGAATAATGTGCAATGTGCATCGACACTGGTAGGGCAGAAAATTATAACGTCATTTTCACATCAGGATTCAAGTGAGAGCAACAGAGTTAAGGAGGCGGAAATAAGACTCTGTGCCATTATAGCTGAAGTCAACGTGTCCTTCAATGTTATGAAACATTTCCCTGCGTTACTGAGATCAGTATGTTCCCATTTAGAAATTGCCAAAAAGTTACATGTAATAGAGCTAAGGCCACCGCTAATGTGAAAACTGATACAGTTGGTGAAAGTAAAGAGATGCTATCTAATTTGTTTCGCGAAAATAAGTTTTCGATAATTGTTTTTTAACCAGCTGATCTCATTATTACCAGACATTTGTCCCTCGTTGCTAGAGTAGACCTAATAAATGGATAGGGAATGGATTTTTTGATCTCATTCCTGTTATTGAAGCCAATGCCGTTAACCTTTATCACAGTTTTATTGAATGCTTCAGACTGAACAATATACCACAGTAGCTTAATTCCCGCTGCTTCGCACGCCTAGACTGGATGGTTTGCATTTGTTGTTTCTACGTCTAAATATAAATTTTTCATAGATTCAGCTTTAAAAATGCTTTCCTAATTAAGTACTCTGATACGTTTTGGCATCCCCTAGTGCGCCATTAATGGCAGAATTCAAAACATTCCGAAACACATTTTCTCAATGCTAACCATGGTTCGAAATCCAAATTTTCGCATTTTTAGCATCAAAATAGCCTTAGTAGCAACCTTAAAAAACTTTCCCTTATTTCGCCCGCTTGATTGTTGAATTTCCAAAATACCGAAAATCGTGTTTTTAAAATTCCAATCAAAAATCTAAATCCTAAGTTTTGTATTTCTTGCTTCAAAATTGCCTTAATAGCAACGTATTTTCAAAAAACCGTTCATTCCTTATTTCACTTCCTTACAGATGGGAATATCGAAAAATGGCTGATGCGTACGGTGTAAGTTAAACAACGTCTACAAATTTCAAGTTTCTATCGTCTGTAGATTCACTTTTCAGTTCCGTTTTCTGTCTTTTAGAAACGGCCGAGAACACGAAATTTCTTTCTGACGCTTTGGCATCTTTCTTGGAAGTTTTACTTTTCACTAGAGTTGGCTACGGTTTCATGGTTTCGAAACCAGGTTTCGATACACACAACAGTTTCAGTGTTTCAAAACCGGCATCTTTCACGGTTTCGAAACCATGTGGTTTCATTCCGTTCTGTTTCGGATCGATTGTCGATACACTGAAACCGTTTCTTCCTGTCGGTTTCACGGTATCGTGTCGGTTTCACGGTTTCGTGTCGGTTTCACGATTTCATATCGGTTTCACAACACCGGTGTTTCAAACCACTAATGCAGAAAGGCGGAACATTTTACTGAAGCCTCACACAGATACAGATATAACTTACTAGTATATAAACCATTTAGAGAGTGTCAAATAGTAGTTGACACTCTTGAGTCTGCAGCTTATGATTACTGATATCAAGATTCGTTTGCAAGAGACTGCTGTATTCCGAAATGACATAATGTCTGCTTTATAAATGTAAAAGAACAATAAAACAACGTTCACTATTTGCATTGAAATAACCATTTAAATTCTAGGTTTATCTACCGCATTAAAAACACACGAGTGAAACTACATTCTTTAAAATAAGATACAACATGAAGTCTGAAATGACATTTCTTATACTAACAAGGGTAGATCGCATATTTAATCTCGTGTTAAAGAGTTGGTTTCTTATGAGCGAAAACGAAGTTACCTACTGTCGTTATAATTTTTCGACACTCATGTTAAAATAATTGCGGCGGTGGTGTAACGGTCAAGACATACAAGTGGTGAACTTGCCTCTTACTTTATTATTTTTGTAATTCCATAGCATTTACTTGTGATTATTGAGTGTGCCCTTTATTCCCTATAATTTATTTAGTATGTATAGAAAGTAGCATTTATGATCCTTCACTGTAATATGCGTACCGTATTTCACTTTGTGAGTTCCCAACGGGATAAACTTTTACCTACCATACCGGCGGCCTCGTGTGACTATGTTGGCAACAACAACAACACGGGAGAAAATCTTTATCAACACGTTCCGTACAGACCAAGAAGTAAATATATACTCTATGTTTGACAGGTTCTTGTATGTACCCTTGTCCACATAGTGAAAAATATTGCCCTCCTAGAACGAAGATTTCATGGCAAAACATACATTGCTTCACGGTTTCATGGTTTCGTAACAGTGTTTCGAAACCGTCAGATGTTTCATTTTTCCCATCTCTACTTTTCACACTGCAATATGCGCTTCTTTATTCAAACGCTTGTTTCAGAAAAACAACTGAAGAATGTGCATCACGTTTCGCTGTATATAACCTCTTTGTTATTATGACAGTGTGCTATTATAGCAGTGATCTCTATACAAACATATCAGGGTATTATAGCGTCAAAAGTCATCGCTGGTCTTCAATCCGAATTTTATATAAGCTGACGACTTGCAACACCCTCTTATGGCTATCAACACGGAACTGCTATGGTATACAACGGGAGACTTTTGTACTACAACAACACAGAGACATCGTTCGTCTCCATTGTGTAGTTTTTGGCGAAGAGCAAAATATTGACACCCACAAGTAGAATTTTATATAAGTCGATAAATTTCAACTTCCACACCTCCCACCCTCTTATCGCTATCAACCCTCTACCACCATAGTGCACAATGGGAGACTTATACCTGCTACCACGTACAAACACTGTTCGTTTACGATGTGCAGTTTTGGTTGCAGAGTGAAATATAGGCACAAACAACTCAATTTGTATATATATTGTTGAGAAGTATGGAAAACTTAGTAGGTTTTGCTGCCGATGGACCTAGTGTCATGATGGGAAATCACACACCTAATCTATCCATTTGAAAAGAGATGTCCCTCATTTATTCATAATGAAATACATATGCCATTCTTTCAATTTGTGCTCCTCCTATGCTTGTGCAAAACTGCCGAGGGCCTCTGAAGATCTAGTTCGAGAGATATTCAATTACTTTCACCGTAGTGCCAAGCACATTGTTGTATTACAGGAGTTTCAAGATTTTGTGAGGATCGACTAGCATAAATTGCTGCATCCAAGCCAAACGAGGTGGTTGTCACTTCAGGCGGTAGTCTCTCGAGTGTTGGAGCAATATGATGCGCTTGTTCTTTTTTTCGCGCATGCTGCATCAGAAGTTCGGTTACTTACGGTACATCTGAAACCATTCTTCAGAGACGTAAATGCCCTTATAACAAGGTATATTTAGAGCTCTTAGAGATCTTTCTACCGATTTTCAATCAACTACATAAGCAAATTCAAAGTGCAGAGCCCCGGATGCATACAATAAGAGATAGTATTACTTCTCGCGCGACCTCCCGCGTCGGAGGTTCGAATCCTCCCTCAAGCATGGATGATTGTGTTGTCTTTAGTAGAAGTTAGTTCATAAGTAGTTTGTAAGTTTAAGGACTGATGACCCCGCAGTTAAGCCCCATAAGCTTTACAAACATTTGAACATTTTTTTATTAATTCTTCGCTGCTGACCGTACTTGACTGCTATGACAAAACTGAACATTTGCTATCCATAAATTTGGAAAAAATACAAGATCTTCACCTCTTTCTCCCTCCTGAAGAAATGTATTTTGGTGCAAATATGCAGATTTCTATTGAAAAAATGTAAGTTTTGAATCAGATCATTAAGGCGGTCAAATTACGTTTCTTAGATTTTTATACTGAAGCAAATTTTGTCCCGTTTCTCAATTGCGGATCCTGCAATTAAATCACCGGAAGTATTGGATCCGACAAAAATACGTAGCTTCCAATCAATCACCCCAGTTGCGGCACATTTTCCAAGTATTGTGGCTAAAAACCAACTTCAGCAATTATATACGGAATGGCGTCTGCTGCGGAAGGCCGAAATTGAATACAGCCCTAATGTTGGTGTACAGGAAATGTGTGAAGACAAAGGTGTACGCGAACTCAAAAGCCTGTACATCCTGTACTCACTAAATTTATTTGAAACTTGCTAAGTCGTCCCCACTCTAGTGCTGCCGCGGAAATAGTATTTTCTTCAATTAGACTAATGAAGATGAAAAGCAGAAGTAAGTTATTAACCAACACAATTTGTGGGTTATTGCACACACAAAGACTGATGAAAAACTCCGACTTAATTCCTTCAAAATGAATAATTCAGTGTTAAAGAGACGTAACAGTATACATGTGGTGTCTGTTCCGAAAGAACAGACGTCACTTGGAGTTGTTATTCTTTCTTATTCACAGAATATATAAATATAACATCAACTGCGAATGGGCAAAGCTGAAAATGTGCACCCGGCCGGGATCCGAACCCGGGTCTCTTGCTTTCTAGCAGTTGCGCTGACCACTACACCACTAGGGACAAAGTGATCACCGCACCTGCAAGGACTACCTAAGCACGCTTTCGGTCAGATACAATTTTCAGCTTTGCCCATTCGCAGTTGATGTCATATACTCTGTAATATGAAAGAATAATTACTGCAGGATCAGAAGTGACGTCTGTTGTTTTGGAACAGACGCCACATATATGCCGGTGACGGGCAATGATCCTTTCGTTAGTGGGGAGGGGTTGGCACGTTTGGGACCCTTACTCTGGCGGTAATTAGTTTCAAAACTACGAGTTTGAGTACTGTGGGCAGGGTGAAGCTGGAGATTTGTATCTGACGGGAGGCGTGCTTAAGTAGTCCTTGCAGGTGCGGTGTGGTGGTCACTATGTCCCAATTTGTGTAGTGGTCAGAGCAACTGCGTAGAAAGCAAGAGACCCGGGTTCGGATCCCGGCTGGGTGCATATTTTCAGCTTTGCCCATTCACAGTTCATGTCATATATTCTGTGAATATGAAAAACATAGCAGTGCTATGTATGGTGACAGCGTAGATCAATAAACACACATTTCAGTCTTCGGTGAGAAGATTCACGCCGCATATTAATGGTGAGTAACTGGTATATATTTTCTTGTGTCGATTCATTTCCATTAGTAATAAGTATTATTAATGACTTAACTGTTGATACTGCTATTTGGTTATATGAATAAATTAACTGGTTTTCGAAACGATTCCGAGTTACATACGAAATTTCTCGATGCACAATAAAAGCGGGCGCGGTGATACCTAAGCACTTATAACGCCGTCATTATATTTCTATGATAATGTACGTTATTGACGTATGGAGGTCTAATGCTTTCTGCTGCTTTTTAACTTTTTGTCTCCTGCTTTCGAGACTGTGCTGTCTGGCGACACTGCATAAAATACGAGGCGAAACGCGCATGGCAAACAAAATTATTGGTTTCTTTCTGTTGCAATAGACGGAATGAATACAACAAATATCAATACAATAAAAGGGGTAACTTACTTTTACGGCAATGTCCAAGGAGTTACTGAACAGAATAGTAGAGAAAAGAAATTTCTGGAATATTTTGAGTAAAAGAAGGGATCCATTGGTTGGACACATTTTCAGTCAATTTAGCATTGGAAAAAGTGTGGGTGGGTAAAACTCTAAGAGGGGGACCAAGACGAATACACTAAGCAAGTTTGGGGTGGTGTAGATTGTCGTTATGACGCTTGCCTAGTATGAAGGAGAGCTGCATCAAGCCAACTTTTAGGCTGAAGACTAAAAGAACGATTTATCTTTCCTAATCATTAAATTTTCTATATTGAAATATTTAGTTAGCCCTAAAATTACCTTAAAATGACCATAACGACGTGAATGTGGTTGAAATCTCCTGTAAAGATATATTTACTAAGAGCCCGACTCGCATTCAGTGAATCCTTCCACCACTGCAAATGCATATAAATTAGTGACGTTGTGCGATTGGATTCACGATTTCCAATCAGAAAGGACACAGTTCGTTGTAATTGACGGTGAGTCATCGAGTAAATGAGAAGTGATATCGTTCCTCAGGGAAGTGTTATAGGTCCCCTACTCTTCCTCGCGTTTATAAACGATTTAGGAGACAATCTGAATTGCTCCCTTAGACTGTTTGCGGATGATGCTGTCGTTTATCGGTTAGTGAAGTCAACAGAGGATCAAAAGCAACTGCAAAGCGATTTAGACAAAATTTCTACGTGGTGCGAAAATTGGCAATTGACACTAAATAAAGAAAAGTATGAAGTAATACACATGACCACTAAAAGAAATCCGCTGAACTTCAATTACGCGATAAATCAGTCAAACCTTAAGGTCGTAAATTCTACTAAATACCTAGGAGTTACAATTACGAACAACTTAGACTGGAGAGAACACATAGAAAGTATTGTGGGGAAGGCGAACCAAAGGTTACGTTTCATTGGCAGAACGCTTCGAAGATGCACCAGCTCCATCAAAGAGACTGCCTACATCACAGTTGTGCGTCCTCTCCTGGAGTACTGTTGCCCTTTGTGGGACCCTCACCAGGTGGGACTGACGGAAGACATTGAGAAGGTTCAGAGAAGGGCAGCTCGTTTTGTTTTATCGTGTTACGGGGGGGGGGGGGGGGGGCTCACGGAAATGTTGCACGAATTGGGGTGGAAATCATTAAAAGAAAGACGTTATTCATTGCGGCGTGATCTGTTTGCGAAGTTTCAATCACCGAATTTTACTTCTGAATGTGAAAATATTTTGCTAGCACCCACCTACTTACGGAGACATGACCATCCCAATAAAATAAGAGAAATCAGATCGAATACGGAACGATTTAGGTGTTCTTTCTTCCCGCGCGCTATTAGAGAATGGAACGGTGGTTAATGAACCCTCTGCCAGGCACTGAAATGTGATTTGCAGAGTATCTTTGTAGACGTAGATGCCTCGGGAATACCTACAAGCTTACAACAGTTCAGAAGCGAAATTGTACCTCAGCAGTTCCTTGGCAATGCTTTCATATGTTTGTAAATCTATGGGACTCAGTTGCTTAGTTATGAGTCCCTTGCTTACAAACTACTTTAACTAAGGTGAACTACCCATGCCTCAGTGCACAAGGCTAATCCGCCACGACGGCAATTCTTTACCACGCATGCATGCTATCTGCACAACTTAAAAGTTTTACGCTTATTGATTTGATGGTTGTTTTTTTTCGAACATGTCCAAAAGAACAAACACCAATGCCCGAAAAGAACAAACGCCATATTAGTAATTATAAATGTGCTCCCAACAGGCAATTGACAATTTCAATGAGAACGCATTAATACGCTCAATTCCTTGCAGGTCCAGAATAGGCTGCGAGCAAGAGGAACTAATGGACAGGGGCACTACCATCGTGTTCTTGTTTATCGTAGTGTGCTATAAGTTGAGAATTTGGGTTAGCAGGAAAGCGTGTCTGTTAGCCTAACTGGTTTAGATTTTGAGAAAGCCTTTGACAAAGCGAACCACCTTTACCTTTTCCAAGTCATGAAGACATTGGGCTTTCCCCCCAATTCATCAATACAAAACGTATTGCAGAATAATACATCCAAAATTATAATTAACTGTCAAATAGGCAATGCAATTCCAGTAAACAGTTTGCTAATACAGGAGTGTCCCATGTCAACGACATTCTTTGCCGTAGCTATAGAGCCACCGCTTGTCACTTTTACAAAATATTTAAAAGGACTTCAGATAAATAGACTGGAGATAGTATGCCGTGCTTACGCTGATGATGTTACATTTCGGGCAACTGGTGCACATTAGTTTGATCTGGCCCTTCAGGTAATAACAAAGTGTGGTCGAGCGTCTGGTGCACAACTGAATCGAACAAAATCAGGAATAATGAACATTGGGCGAGGGAAGATGTACTGCATCAAGACCAAATAAAAGAGACTGGCAAGTTGAAATGTCCAAAAATCGACTTTAGAAAAACAATATACCATCCAATAGATACAAATTATAAGCAATTGTGCACAAAGATTCGTGCTTGTGTTCAGTTACACAGTATAAGAAAACTGGATCAGATCAAAAACGCCGGCCGCGGTTGCCGAGGGGACTGAGGCGCTCCAGTCACGGTTTGCACGGCCACTACGGTCGGGGGTTCGATTCCCCCCTCGGGCATGGATATTCGTGCCGTCCTTAGTCTTAGTTAGTTCATAAATAGTTTGTAAGTTTAGGGACAGATGACCCCATAGTCAAGTCCCATAAGCTATACAAACATTTTTAGATCAAAAATCCGAATTGGCTAACACATACATAACTGCTAAAATAAATTATGTAGCACAAATTCTGTCTATACCTCAAACTACAGCAAGAACTATGTTGTCAGTTCTTGGCCAATTTGTATGTCATGATCAGATTTTTACAGTAAAATGTGACACATTGACCCTCCCTACACGAAATGGTGGAATAAATCTCATCGGTGCGTACAAAAAGGCACAATCTCTTTATGAGTGAAAAATGTGTACAGAAATCTTTTCATTGTAGGACTGTCGCTAATTTCGTGCCCCCAAACTACACCTGATTAAGCTCGTGTAGTCTTGCACCCACATATCCCTTTCCCCTTCCGACTGCGTCTCTGTTCGGAGATGAACGAACGCTCTTCAGCGTGTACGTTTTTAAAAACGCTCTACTTTAAAAGAGATTAAAATAAGGGATTACGGATTAATTAAGTTCCTGCAACTGTAGTGTGCTTAGGGACGAGCCATAAAAAAACAGTTGAAGATCATAATCAGCCAAGTAGCGTCTGTCGAATACTTAATGTGACAATGTGTATATATAAAGCAGAATGTCCGTATGTTTGTGTGTGCGTATTGTATAAAAATCTACAGTTTTCTTTCAGTGTTTATGAAATTTTGCACGCATAAGCTTCAATCCATGATAACGGTCGCCGTAACTGTTAGGATCACGTACAACACATTGTTCGCGAGATATGACGTCATAAACAATGAGAAGCGCGAAAAAGTGCTGCATCAAATGAAGGTGCTGCACATTTCCTCCTAAACCACTGGACCGATTCCAACCAAATTTGGTGCGCATAATACTTATGGTGAGGTAACAATGCTGTCGGGCTAAGAACGACATACGACTTACGGTTCAGGAGATACCATGCCATAAACAAGATAGTTGCCAGAAATTGCCACATAATGCTACTCCACCGCGGCTGCAAGCCTCTTCATTTGAGAATACGTACGGCAACCTACATCCTTTTGTATCTGCTTACTTATTCGTCCCTCAGTCACCCTCTAAGATTTTTGTCCCACATACTTCCTTCTAATGTTAAGTTGACGATTCCTTGATGTCTCAGAATGTGTCCCACCAACCTATCCCTTCTCTTAGTCAAGATATGCCACAATCTCCTTTTCCCCCCAATTCTGTTGAGCACCTCCTCATTAGTTATGTGATCTACCCACCTAATCTTCATCATTCATCTGTAGCACCCCATTTCGAAAGCTTCTATCATATTTTTGTCTGAACTCCTTATTGCCCACGTTTCACTTCCATACAGAGCTACATTCCAGACAAATGCTTTCAGAAACGACTTCCCAACATTTTCACTAATACGGGATGTCAAAAAAATTTCGCTTCTTCAGGAAAGCTTTTCCACCCATAGCCATTCTGAATTTTATATCTTTTTTACTTTGGCCATCAGAAGTTATCTTGCTACCTAAATAAAAAAAACTCATCTACTACTTTTATTGTCTCATTATCTAATCTAATTCCTTCGGCATCGCCTGAATTTCTGACACTACATTCCATTACCGGTACCCTCGTTTTACTGTTGTTAATGTTCATCTTGTACCTTCCTTTCTACGGATCGGAGCGTGGATTGTGCTAACCCTCAACCGGGCTGGTAAGTTAGACAATTTGAAAAGAGAAATGAATAGATTAAAGTTAGATATGGTGGGGATTAGTGAAATTCGATGGCAGGATGAACAGGAAATTTGTCAGGTGAGTTCAGGATTATAAAGACAATATCAGTTGGTGGTAACGCAGGAGTAGGTCTGATAATGAATAAGAAAGTAGGAATGCGGATAAGTTACTGTGAACAGCAAGCTGAACGCATTATCGTAGCAAAGATAGACACGAAGGCAAACCGACCGCAGTAGTACGCGTTTATATGGCAACTAGCTCTGCCGATGATTGAAATTCCACCCACCTCTCCTTCAGAAATTAGGAAAATAATAAACTCTCTCAAGAGCAAAAGGTCACATGGAATTGATGGCATTTCCTGTAGGGTATTGAAAGCTTGTTCCCAAGAGTTAAGTAGGATTCTTAGTCATGTATGTAATAGCTCTTTAAAGCAGGGTATTTTCACGGATAGTCTGAAATATGCTATCGTTAAACCTTTGCATAAAAAAGGGAATACGCCTGATGTCAACAACTACCGCCCCATCTCACTTCTGACACGCTTTATCCAAAGTTTTTGAAAAAATTACGTATTCTCTAGAAGTTTCACATATTAGTAAAAATAAAGTTCTAATAAAATGTCAGTTTGGTTTTAAAAAAAGCGTTTCAACAGAAAATGCTATATATACCTTCACTGATGAAATATTAAATGCGCTGAATAACCGGACATCACCGGTTGGGATTTTTTGTGGTCTCTCAAGGGCTTTTGATTGTGTAAATCATGGGATTCTTCTACATAAGCTTAAGTGTTGTGGTATGAGTGCTACAGTGCACAAATGTTTTAAATCATACTTAAATGGAAGAGTGCAGAAAGTTGAAATAAGCAGATCACATGATACAGAAGAAACAATTAGTTCCTCTAATTGGGGAGTTATCAAAAATGGGGTCCTACAAGGTTCGGTCTTGGGTCCTTTGCTGTTCTTAATATATATATTACTGACTTTCCATTCTATATTCACGAAGATTCTAATCTAGTTCTTTTTGCTGACGATACAAGTATAGCTATCACACCTGACAAACAGGAATTAACTGATGAAATTGTAAATGATGTCTTTCAGAAAATTATTAAGTGGTTCTCTACACATGGATTCTCATTAAACTTTGATAAAACCCCGTATATACACTTTCATACAGTAAATAGTATGACACCATTCATAAATTTAGATCTTGAACATAAATCTGTAGCTAAGGTAGAATATTCAGAATTTTGAGGTGTTTGCACTGATGAGGGATTGAATTGGAAGAAAAACGTTGAAGATCTGCTGAAACGTTATAGTTCAGCTACTTATGCTATCAGGGTCATTGCAAAATTTAGTGATATACATCTCAGTAAATTAGCTTGATGTGCTTATTTGCATTCCTTGCTTTCATGTGCGATCATATTCTGATGTAATTCAACATTCAGTAAAAAACTATTCATTGCAGAAATCAGAATAATTGCTGGAGCCCACCCAAGATCATCCTGCAGACATTTATTTAAGGATCTAGGGAACTTAACTGTAGCTTTACAATATAGATATTCACTCATGGAATTTGTTATTAACAATCCGACCAAATTCAAAAGTAATAGCAGTGTGCATAGTTACAACACTAGGAGAAATGGTGATATTCACTATTCAAGGTTAAATCAAATTTTGGCACTGAAAGGGCTGAATTATACTCACACAAAAGTCTTCGGTCACTTACCAAGTAGTATCAAAAATCTGATAGATAGCCAACTGCTATTTGAAAAGAAATTAAAGGAATTTCTGAATGGCAACTCCTTCTACACTTTAGATCAATTTTTAGAAAAACTTAAAAATAAAAAATTAAAAAAAAATTAAAAATCCTTAAAATATTGTCATGTATAGACACAATTTACTAAACTGAGACGTTCCACATCCTTACGACATGTCGTATATATGATCTATGGAAGAAGGATTAATCTAATATAATCTGAGGAGATCGAAGAAATGTAAGAGGAGACAGAAGAAATTATTCAGACCGTTAAAGGAGAAGAAAATTTAATTGTGATAGGGGACTGGAACTCGGTTGTTGGAAAGGGAAGAGAAGGAAATGTAATAGGTGAATAAGGACTGGGAAAAGGAATGAAAGATCGCCAGGTAGAAGTTTGTGCAGAGAACAATTTAATCATCACAAACACTTGGTTTAATCATCATGAAAGACGGTTACATATGTGGAAGAGACCACGAGACTCTGAGAGGTACCAGATTGACTTTATAATCGTAAGGTAAAGGTTTAGAAACCAGGTTTTAAACTGTAAGACATATTCAGGGGCAGATATAAATTCTCGCTGTTGTATCTTCCGGGTTATGTGGTCGCGGTCGAAGAAATATATCTGCTCCTTCGACCACGACCACATAACCCGGAAGATACAACAGCGATTATTTCAGCCGGTCGTGAAAGCCATCACTGCAAGATATAAATTCTGACCATAAATTATTGGTTTTGAACTGTATATTAAAACTTAAGAAAGTGCAAAAAGTTATAAAATTAAAGGAGATAGAACCTGGACGAATTGAAAGAACAGAGGTGGTCTAGTGTTTCAAGAGGAGCATTAGGCAAAGATTAACTGAAGCAGGGGAACATAATACAGTAGAAGAAGAATGGGTAGCTTTGAGAGATATATTAGTGAAGGTCGCAGAGGATCATATAGGTAGGAGGACAAGGTCTAATAGAATTCTTGGATAACACAGGAGATACTTAACTTAATTGAGGAAAGGAGAAAATATAAAAATGCATCAAGTGAAATAGGCAAAAGGGAGTACAGACGTCTAAAATGTGAGGTTGACAGGAAGTGTAGACTGGCTAAGCAAGAGTGGCTTGAGAAGAAATGCAAGATCGTAGAAGAATTATAACTAGGGGAAAGATAGACATCGCCTACAGTAAAATAAAAGACATTGGGTGACAAGAAAAGCAGCGTATGAATATCAAGAACTCAGTGGAAAACCAGTACTAAGGAAAGAAGGTAAAAGCTGAAAGGTGGAAGGAATATATAAAAGGCCTGTACAAAGGAAATAAACTTGAAGGCAGTATTCTAGAAATGGAAAACGAAGAAGAGGAAGATGAGATAGGAGATACCATACTGCGAGAAGAGTACTAAAATATATGAGTAGAAAAAAGGCCCCTGGAGTAGATGATGTTCCATCTAAACTGTTATCATCGTTACGAGAGCCAATCCTGAATAAATTGTTCCACCTGGTATGCAAGATGTATGAGACAGGGGAAATACCCTCAGACTTCAAGAAGTGATCCAAATTCCTAAGAAAGCAAGTGCAGACAAATGTGAAAATTATAGAACTATCAGTTTAATAAGTCATGGTTGCAAAATATTAACACTAATTATTTAGAGACGAATGGAAAATCTGATGGAATTCGACCTTGAGCAAGATCAATTTGAATTTAGGAGAAATGTAGGAACATGCAAGGCAATACTCACATTAAGAAGAAGAAGATAAATTAAGGAAAGGGAAACTTACATTTTTAGCATTTGTGCATGTGGAGAGAGCTTTTGACTATGTTGACTAGAATACACTTTTTCAATTTCTGAAGGTTAGCAGGGGTGAAATATAGGGAGTGAAGAGCTATATTCAACTTGTACAAAAACCAGACAGCGATTATTAGAGTCGAGGGGGTGAAAGGGTCACAGTGGTTGGGAATGGAGTACGACAGGGTGTAGCCTTTCCCTAATGTTGTTCAATCTGTAAATTGAAAGGGAATCAAATTCCATGGAGATGGAATAAAAACCTTGCAGTTTGCTGACGACAAAGTAATTCTGTCAGAGACGGGAAAAGACTTGGAAGTGCAATTAAACGAAATTTCTCTTTTCAAATTGTCTAATTTACCTGCCCGATTGAGGGATAGAACATTCCACGCTCCGATCCGTAGATCGCCTGTTTTGTTTTTCTTGATGACGACTTCCTCCTGAGTAGTCCCCGCCCGGAAATCCGAATGGGGGAATATTTTACCTCCGGAATAGTTTACCCAAGAACACGCCATAGTAATCTATTCATACATTAGAGCTGCATGTCCTAGGGAAATTTAATGACTGCTTTCAGCCGTTCGTAGTAACTGCATGGCAAATCCATGTTAGCTGATATTACAACGCCAGCTCAGTCAATCATCTAGACTGTTGCCTCTGTAACTACTAAAAAGGCTGCTGCCCTTCTCCAGGAACCACACGTTTGTCCGGCCTCTCCACAAATACCCCTCCGAAGTGGTTGCACCTACGGTACGGCTATCTGTGTCGTTGAGGCACGCAAGCCACCATACCTCGGTGGAGTCTGTGGTTCATAATTTATCCCTCTTTCTATTTCTAAAATAACCTCCCCTTCCTCACTTTTTTTGTGGAAAGCTCTTGTTGTTTCAAGCAGAGCCGCCAAATGAGACCACGTGGGTAAGTTATTTGATTTTTTCTAATTTATTATATTTATGGTACGTGAAGTTCAAACCTCGAATAGTAATCAGCCAACCCCATTCGATGCAACTCTTAAAAACTCTCGAGAAAATCGACTTTGAAGTTTCGCAAGCACATTTAAATACCTCATAATGCGTAATATTCTAGTTATATTTGTAGCGTTGTAGATTGGCGATCGTGTTAACATAGTCGGTGGTTTGAATCCCACCGTAATCTTATGACTAGTTTCTCTGTTGTTTTCGAATACTTCAATCATTTAAACGCACAATCGCTATTTTTATGAAAAATGCACGCTTTAAAAATGTTATGAAACGTTGGTTATAATGTTCATTTCAAATAAAAAAAACTGAGAAATACCTCAAATTATATATTTGTGGTGAGATTGTAAAATCCAGCTTAGATGTATCACATATTTCAGGGTGATGAGCATGTTGAAAATACGGAAAATAATTTTAACGGCATCGAGCACATCGTACAAATGCTGTATTTTTACAGTCGCAGTTTTTCATCGGTTATCATCGTGAAATCGAACTTCATTTACGTTCACGAAGAGCTCTCTCACGAAGTTTAGAAGCGATCCAATTATACCAAATCATTTCACCGAAGATTGTAGAGGCCAGCTGATATAAATATAATTTTTTGACGAAATTTAGAAGTGAATCAATCATACTTATTCATTTTACCGAAGATTGTAGAAGACAGCTGGTGATGTATAATTGAATATAGTTTTATGCTATCCTTTCTAGCACTAATTTCACGTCCTAGTTCGATCAGGTAGGCATACAACGGAAGACAAAAGATAACGGCGGGTTTCGAACAACCGAAACTATTTATCCTTAATTGACAATCTACCATATGAGCTTCACCAATAATGGGAGTAATTGACACCATAAGAAGTATTTAATATGCTTGAAAAATTGAAAGTCGATTTTCCCGATAATTTTTTAGAGTTGGATAAAATGGCTTTGGCTGATAACTGTTTGAGGTCTAAACTTCACATACCGTACCACAAAAATATGAAAAACAAGCACAAAAATCTGATACCCATGTGGTCTCTTTGTAACACAAGGCGGAGCCAAAAAGGGTGACACCAAGACGTGGGCAGGGTAGCGCTAAAAGGGGGGGGGGGTGGCAAAATTCTGTCGTCGAGCGTGGCGGAGGCTCCACTATCAGGTTTGTGCCCTGGTTGGAAAGTGTCGTAGATCCGGCACTAAGCTACGTAAAGGAAATCGAAAGACCTTTCTTCATCTTCTGAAGGACTTGATGAAGCGCTGTCTTCGGGCCGTTACTCAGAAGGAGCTGTCCCCATTCATACCTCAGTGGTAGTCTCAGCACGTATTGATAACCATGGACAACATTCAGTGAACTACTGATCTGATTGGAACCCACGGAAACGTCCTCAACAACTACCGAAGTTCCTGATGGTAAACGGTCTTCAATCTGTAAATTCGTATCCCCTTAACATTTAAGAAATAGTACCTACGATTGGGTACCTCCTACGATTCTTGTTCTGATATAGCTAAATCGAATTTTAATGGTTTCGTGGATTATTTTTTCGCCCCTAACGGTGAATTTTTGAAAGACGCTACTTTGATGATTACGATGGCCTACAGCTGTTCTTTATGACTCATCCCTAAGCACCTCACAGTTTCGACAATTTTTTTAATCCGTAATCCCTTGTTTTACTCTCTTTTAAAGAGCGATCATGTAGCGCATGACACAGGGACGCGCCCGGCGGGGGGGGGGGGGGGATATGTCGCTGCAGGATTACACTTTCTTCTTCTAAAAGCTTAGGGTGCAGTTTGAGCCACGAAAACAATATCCCCGCTCCTACTAAAATCCTGGCGTTGCTTCTTGCCTGAGCCTGACATGGAATAATTACGTAAGATCTATCTTCTTGCATAGTTAATCTTTTTATTGGAGGGATCTCGGTAATTTCTTCTTCTGGGAGGAGACCTCAGTTCTCCAGTGCGACAAGTATCCGACAAAATAATATCTGCAGCCGTTTCAAAGTTGTATTATGACGCCTTAAATTGGAAATAAAACAATAATAAACACTCTTTGGATTGGGCTCTTGGGGGGGGGGGGGGGAATTGGACCCCCTGTGACTGTCCACCCATTATTTACGCACCTGTTACTATGTCTAAGCTATTGTATGTCGAAATGAAATTTCATTACTGTATGGCACGATACGGTACTATACCCACTTTAATTTTATAACTAGCCAGAAAGGTGATAACAACATAACACCTAGGATTCGTTCTTTACTCTTATGTTAGCAACGAAATTTTGAGCAAGCGGGGGTTTGTGTTTGTACTGTGCAGCCTTATGTATAGCCCCCACCCACACAACTGTATGCACGCTCTGTCGCACACCTGTTGTTACGCACGGGTATAAAAGCCGCATCGCTTTTGCTGGCGGCCTTACAGTCGCTAGTTAGAACTTACCGTGTAAGGCTGGTCTTACTAATATAAAATATTTCTTCGGTGCACTTTTTTCTGATCAATAATTAAGCTCCTTACTAGAAGACCACGAAACGCGTGCTGTCGTTCTTTATACAATCTAGTTCAGTTTGTTAGTAGCAGATGTCAGGAACAGTCGCCTTGGTAGGCGTGTGTAATAACAAAGGAATGACGGCTGTCGGACGTAAACAAATTGTAAAGCGTGGCTACTTTGGATATGCCGCTATCGTTTCGTACTTATCGGTATTCATTTTTTTGTGCAGTTTAGATAGTGCCTTGGGACGGCGTCCAGTAAATCATCATCATAATTCGCCCTATAGCGTGAAGAACTCTCTTGGCGATTGTATTTATGCAAATATGTCGGAAGTTGCAGACGACGGTGTACAATTAGTGGAAGATGATTTTGGAACTTATGAGGATACAGCAACAGATACCTCAGAAAGAGTGAGAAGATTTACCTTAACTAACAGCAATGGCATGTCTGTTCAAATAATCACTTATGGTGCTACTATTACGTCTCTTAAAGTTCCCGACAAGACGGGAAATATCGAAGACGTTGTGTTGGGTTTTGACAATTTAGAAGGTGTGTTGTTTACTGTATTATGCAACATGCCAAAGTAAGAGTTTTAAGTTACGACGTCATAATTTATATATTTTGCAGGTTATCGACAGTCGCAGAATCCTTATTTTGGTGCTACAGTCGGTCGTGTTGCCAACAGGATTGCAAACGGCACTTTTCAGATTGGAAACCAGACTTACGAGCTGAACAAAAATGAAAATGGAAAGAACAGTTTGCATGGTGGTCTCATTGGGTTCGACAAAGTAAGTGCAGTCAATAAATAAGTGCTAATAAATTCATATGCAAGATTATTCAAACGTCTCCCCAGCTTCACAAGTAAAGTCCCTAATTTTAGTTTAGGTCCTTCCTAATGGAATTGACTGATTGATTGATTTATTCATCCATAGGCAATATACATTGTGTGTATGTTATCAATGTTTGTACATGCAATTTAGAAACGAGATTCTCTAAACCTCAGAATAAGACTGGCAGACACTCCAAAATATTAGGCCATAACGCTCAAGCAAATATTAGAAAATTTTCGAAAACACCACTTATTCAATCTTATTAACTGGTAGCAGACATCTACATTATCTTTAATAATAAATGAAGAGGTCATTCATGGCCCTCATATTATCAGTGAAAAATTTAATGACCATTTTGTTGACTTGGTAAAAAATGACCCAATCGTACCAGGACAAACTTTTCATAATGATATAGACTTTAGTATGGTTGACTCGGGTATGCCACTTAAAATTACTACTAGAAATGTTATTGAAGCCATTGATACACTTAAGAATAAATCTTCATCAGGATGGGACAATTTTTCTCCCAAACTCTTAAAGCAATGTAAATTAGAATTGGCTCTCATTCTAACCCATCTTATCCAGTTGGTCTTTACAAGTGGTATATTCCCAGATCTCCTTAAATTTACTATTGTGAAACCTATCTATAAAAAGGGACCCAGAACCAATGCTCAAAATTTTAGACCGATATCACTTACATCCATTTTTAGTAAATTAATAGAGAAATTTCTTGTCCTTAAACTTGATCATTTTACCACTAGAGGACTTTTGGCTGATTTCCGACAAGGCAGGAGCACATTATCTGCTGCTGTGGATTTTGTACATGATGCTCTGGACAAACTCGATTCTGGTTGTAAGGTGGCAGGTCTGTTTCTTGATTTATCTAAGGCCTTTGACCGTGTTAACCTCTTTTGCACAAACTAATGGCATATGATGTACCTGGATGGATATTAAGACTTATTCATTCCTTTCTAAAATATAGAACCCAGTGCACAGAAATTCAATTTTACGATGGAAAGACTTTGTGGGGGGTGCGATCGGGCAAACGCAAGGTGGGTTCTGGAGTTCAAGGTTCACATCTTGGTCCCTGTCTCTATATTTATTATGTTAATGCATTCCCATCTGTTTGGAATGTTTCCGACAGAATTTATGCAGATGACACTTCAGGGCTGTGTTGGGCAAATAGTAACCAAGAATTAAAGGCAGTTATTACAAACTTTGTCGAGGTTGCATGTGATTTTTTTTTTTTTACGGAAATTGATTTCAAAGTTAACATGAGCAAAACTGAGTTGGTGAATTCTGGCATAGGAAACCATGTTCCTGCTATATCTGTTGTAAAGAATACTACAATTTTTGAAAGTAATGACTTTTGTAAATTTTTAGGTATGTTTTTTAATAAAAACTTTGTATGGCAGAAGCATATTGATTGTGTGTGCTCAAAGATGTTAAGTGGCACTTATCTGTTAAGACGCCTTTCACATTATCTGGACTCGCACACTTTAAGGATTGTTTATTTTGGAGTTATTTACCCCTACATGGCATATGGCTTATTATTGTGGGGAGGTACCTACCAAAGCTACATAAAGAGTTTTCTTGATACAGAAAAGAGCAGTCAGACTTGTGGCCAAGGTGGATGCAAGATCATCTTGTAGAAACTTATTTATTGACTATAAGCTGCTCACTTTATATGCACTATATGCTTACCAGGTTATTATACTGGTAAAAGAGGACCACAAATATACACATGTGAATGATCAAATACATGAATATAACACAAGACAAAAGCATGATCATTTTAGAATACGAAGAAACTTTTCCAGAACTGAAAATAGCCCGTGTGTGAAAGGACTTATCCTTTATAATAAATTACCTAGCTACTTGAAGGAACTAGAAGGATCTAAATTTAAAAGTAAACTCAAGAACTGGCTTATATCTAAATGTCCTTACAGTCTAGATGACCTCCAATAACTTGTACATCAAAGATTATTGCATGTATTGTTTTCTTGTATAGTATGAATATTTTATACTATATGTATATATGTGTGTGTGTGTGTGTGTGTGTGTGTGTGTGTGTGTGTAGATTTTTGCCATATATTATTGTGTATGTTATTTTGTTTCCTTTTTAAATCAGACACAATTTATGTAGGCAAACTTAGTATGTAATTTTATTTTGCTTGTCTTCTTTCTAGTACTGTTTTAAGGCTTGGCATGATATATCACAGTATTTTTAGCTATCATTTTTACACTGGGGTGCATGTTACCTCATTTTTTATAGTGGACTGCATTCTCTTTACCTGATTTTTTTACATGTAATGTTTTAAGGTATGTCTATACCTCAAATAGCTTTTAATCTTTTACTCTTGATCTTGGAATGATTTTTAGCTGTATTATATCTATTTCTAATTTCTGCTTTTTTATGATCTAACATTATATGTAATCCTGCATGTTTTGTTTTACTGCATGGCATGATTTTCTATTTTACTTTATTTACCTTACCTCAATCCATTGTGACAAATATGAGGAAAAAAATGACATATTGTAATGCATGGAACACATGTTTTGTACAATAAAGTTAAAGACATAGTACGGAAATGATACAACTGGAATCGAGTTCTTTGGGAGATGATTTCCAGGAAAATGTTATTTTAGTTGATGGCAATTTTTATTAACCCTTTCGGGGACATTATTGTTAAAGCTAGTCGAGCAAATACGAATCTAAGAAGTTTTGACTTCTGTCTCATTTACGCATTAGAGGTAAAAATTGTTTATATCACTGAGTGATACAATAAATTATGAGTAAAATTTTCAACATAATATTTCAACTCAGAGCTTAAAGAATATTACATCAGTGACTGTGTCATATTTATACACTCCTGCACTCTCCAAACCACTGTGAAGTGCATACCAGAGGGTATGTTCCAATGTTATTACAGCTTATTTGTATTCTTGTCATGTATGGCGTACAGAAAGAGTGATTGCTTGAATGTCTGTGTGCCCACTGCAGTTGGTTTGATTTAGTCATTGCGAACACTATAGGAGCAATTCTTAGGGGTTGTGGTGTTGTCAACATTTGCAGCGTGTGGGCAACAGTTTAGTGGGGCTTGTGATTCCTAGGGTAAAATGTTGCATATGGCAACAGCGGCTTAATGAGCTGAGGATTCTATTTTATAACTCAATCATATAATTTTTTTCACAGAATGAGTTGCATATATATTTATGCTCGTGGCAGTTCATCATTTAGCATCTTCACAACACTGGCTAAGGGGTTGAAAACCTGTGACCTTTCTTGCTGCCCTATTTTGTACTCATTAACTATGCCCATTTTATTTTGTATGTGTCCGACGTCATTGAGCAATATTCTCAGATTGTGATTGTTCCATTTCACATCCCTACAAATTTTTATACCCAGTTATTCATATTATTTTACTTATTCCAACTTGAATCATCAGTATAGTGAACAGTGTATAACTTGCTATGTCATTCATAAAATAAATAAATAAATAAAATTAAAAAAAGAGTCACCAGTCTAGTCAAAAATTTTCCTTGAAATCCTATATGATAATGAGTGTAGATGTAGTAATGATCAAATGCCATTTGGAAATTGAACAATCGTGCAGCCGCCCGACTGTCTAGTTCCAAGGCTTTCATGATATCTTGTGATGCAAGGCTTCAACTTCCATTAGACTACAGAAAGTAATTTGACAATGTTATGCAGTTTCACCAAAATTATTTTCTTCGGTAGGCCTATTATGAGAGGTCTGTAGTTTATTGAACTGGGATGAAAAAGAAATACAGATAAATGCATCTGAGCCGCATCACATTTGTTACACATACGACATTCTTTTGTTTGCTTTGGGTGCAGAACAAATTCAGCAAAAAATGAAGGAGCTCAGCAAATTGAATGCAATAACAGATTTAATATTATTAATGTAAAGCACAGTCAGTATGCGGGTTAATAGTGATAATATTACAAATTACAGAATTTAGGAATTGACACCTTTAGGACGTCTGGAAATGGGAAGCAGAAGAACATTTAAAGAAATAAGAAGTCATTTGGGAAACTGAATGCTGTGTTCACAAGTAAATTTGCTTAATACCACATATAATCATGCTTCAAATAATAAATGTATGTATGATTTTGAGTCAAAACTGTCCAGTCCATGCTACACAGCCCAGGTTTTCACTTGCATTGTTGCCTCCTATGTGGAGTGGACACCTGGCCTATTTAGTGGAATCCAAAACCCTACTACCCAATGCACAAAGAAAGGAATCTGTAGCATAAAAAAATTACAGAACCATCTCGCCTTTCTGTAATTTCACGAATTTCATTGTTCTGTTTTTCTGAGGATGGATATGACGAATATAAGTTTTTTCGCTACATGACATTGGGGATAGACTATGTTGGCCATGATAAAATTTTTTCAGCTGCTTGGGGTGTGTGTGTCTGTGTGTGTGTGTGTGTCTGTGTGTGTGTGTGTGTGTGTGTGTGTGTGTGTGTGTGTGTGTGTGTGTGTGGTTTTTATTTTATTTTTTATTTCTTTTTTTTTTAAATTATAATTTACCTTTTGTTCCCCTAAGGTAAGTCCATCCACTCCCTTAAAACCCGCATCCTTTGCCTTTTTCTCCCCTCCTTCCTTCCTCTTTTCCTGATGAAGCAACAGATGTGGTTGCAAAAGCTTGAATTTTTGTGTATGTGTGTATTTTTATAATACAAGCTATTCATTGAACTTCTTCTGTGGTAACAATAAACCATCACTATGTTACTTGATAATATGTTTATTGCAGGTCCTTTGGGAATCTCATGTGCATGGTAAGAAGGTAACAATGAGTTATTTAAGCAAAGATGGGGAAGAGGGCTATCCAGGAGAACTGTTGACACAAGTCACTTTCCATCTGACCAAAGACAATGTACTAATAATTGAGGTTAAAGCTACATCAACGAAGCCTACACCTGTTAACATCATCAACCATTCTTACTTCAATCTTGCTGGACATGTGAGTATAAATTTCTCACTGCATGCCATGTACTGTAAGTGAGATTGTCAAACATTTTGTTTTTAAAGACTTTTTTAATAATAATATGTAGATAGTGAACAACTCACTGTAAAGACGAACGTTGAGTTGCCGACAGACACAAATGAAAATCACACAAACATACACAAAATTCTAAATTTTCGGCTACAGCCTTCCTCAGAAAGAGAACACTCATCCACACAATGACTCAGGCACACTCATCCACACACGTCAACCATCTCTGGCAAGCAGAGTGTGTGACAAGTTCCATTGGTTTCATGAACACAAGAGTGTAGCCTTCAATAATATTCATTTACAGAGCACTTTGCTCATACAAAGGATCATTTTGAAAGGTGATAAGTCATGGGATACCTCTTTTTCCTTTGTGAAGAGCAGCAACTCTGTATGATGTGGCATGGACTGAACAAGACAGTGGAAGTCTCCTGCATAAATAAAATGCGCTGCTGACTCTATACCCATCCATAATTGTGGAAATGTTATTGGTGCAAGTGTTTGTGCACAAACTGATTATGTCACATAAATGTATGATAGGATTCGTGTTGTGTGAGCTGGGTGGCCAAATCATCTGCTGCAATTGTCTACAATGTTCTTCAAATGAATTGTGAACAATTCGGGCCTGGTGACATGGCACATTGTCATCCATAAAAATTCCAGCATTGTGTGGGAACATACAGTGAAAGGTGTGGTGTGGTCTCCAAGTACCTGAACTCAATTTTTCAGTCTGTGACCAATTCAGTTGGACCAGAGGACCTAATACATTTCATGTAAAATCAGCCATAACCAGTGTCTTTGACTTCATAGTATCTTTGAACACAGGAATATTACTAATTAGCTCCTATCAACTGAAACTACGACTTTGTCAGATGAACCATAGTTTTCCAGTCCTCTAGGATCCAACCCATATGGCCAAAAGTGCGAGAGGCATTACAGGCAGTGTCATGCTGTTAGCAAAGGCACTAGAGTCAGTTGTCTGCTGTGATAGCCAATTAATGCGAAATTGCACCACACTGTCCTAATAGTTACATTCTTCGTTTGCATTACATTGATTTCTGCAGTTATTTAACACAGTGTTGCTTGACAAATTGTGGACTAAATTTAAGTGCATTGTAAATAAAGGGTTAGAGAAATATGTGCCAGTAAAGACGATTAAGGATGGAAAAGTTCCACTGTGGTATAATAATGTTAGAAAGCTGCTTAAAAAGCAAAGACTTCATTTAAAACTTCCGGGCTCATAAGCCGTGGTCGATTTATAAAACTTTCTCCCAACGTTTCATCTTCGGCTGCGGAAGACATCTTCAGAGGTAGAATGGCGAACTGCGATGAGAACTTGAGGGAGCGCCGTATATATAGGCAATGTAGAGGGCACCACAAGACATCACGTGACGTCTGCTATGACACTATCTCTGGTATTGCCAACATTCTTGGCAGAGAAGAATCGATTGTCATTTCTCTGGTGTAAAGCAGAAGTCCAAATTCTGTCTAATTTAACAGCTTCCTCTTTCCTGTTAAAGTTATTACGATGTTTATAGATCTCGATTGCTTCTCTATATGTGTGCGCATGATAGTGTCATCTCAAAAACTTCGCACTATCATGCGCGCACATATAGAGAAGCAATCGAGATCTATAAACTTCGTAATAACTTTAACAGGAAAGAGGAAGCTGTTAAATTAGACAGAATTTGGACTTCTGCTTTATACCAGCGAAATGACAATCGATTCTTCTCTGCCAAGAATTTTGGCAATACCAGAGACAAGTGTCGTAGCAGACGTCACGTGATGTCTTGTGGTGCCCTCTACATTGCCTATATATACGGCGCTCCCTCAAGTTCTCATCGCAGTTCGCCGTTCTACCTCTGAAGATGTCTTCCGCAGCCGAAGATGAAACGTTAGGGGAAAGTTTTATAAATCGGCCACGGCTTATGAGCCCGGAAGTTTTAAATGAAGTTGACGCCGGCCGTGAAAGCTTACATTGTATGATCAAGCAAAGACTGTTGCACTCTCGGTTTAAAAAAGTCACACAAATGATGACAGGCAAAAGTTAGAAGAAATTTGTGTGTCTATAAAAAGATTGATGCGCGAAGCATACAATAATTACCACAGCCATACCTTAGCTAAAGATCTTTCCAAGAGCCCAAAAAAATTCTGGTCATATGTAAAATAGATAAGCGAGTCAAAGCCCATTATCCAGTCACTCGTTGATTTAACCTTCAAGAAATCTTTCACGCTGGGGGACCGCACAAATGTACCATCATTTGATCAGCGTACTAATTCCAAAATGGAGGACATAGTAATAGGTATTTCCAGTGTAGAGAAGCCGCTGAGAGAGCTAAACACAAAAAAGTCTCCTCGTCCGGATGGAATACCAGTTCGATTTTACAAAGAGTATTCTGCGGCATTGGCCCCCTGCTTAGCTTGCATTTATCGCGAATCTTTAATTCAGCGCAAAGTTCCTAGTGATTGGAAAAAAGCACAGGTGACTCCTGTTTATAAGAAAGAGAACTGACCCACTCAATTACAGGCCAATATTGTTGACATCAGTTTCCTGTAGAATTTTGGAGCATATTCTCAGTTTGAATATAGTAAATTTCCTTGAAACAGAAAAGCTTCCTGTGAAGCAGCACAGGTTTAGGAAACATCTTTCATGTGAAACTCAGCTTGCTCTTTTCTCGTATGGCATTTTGCGAGCCATGGATGAAGGCAACAGGCGCATTGTGTTTTTCTCGACTTCAAAAAGGCATTTGACACAGTGCCACACTGCAGACTGCTAACAAAGATACGAGCTTATGGAATAGATTCACAGATTCGTTACTGGCTGGAAGACTTCCTAAGTAATAGAATGCAGTATGTTGTTCTCGACGGCGAGTGTTCATCAGAGATGATTGTATCAACAGGCATGCCCCAGGGGAGTGTGATAGGACCGCTATTATTTTCTATCTATATAAATGATCTAATGGACAGAGTAAGTTGTAATTTGCGGCTGTTTGCTGATGATGCTGTGGTGTATGGGAGGGTGTCATCTTTAAATGACTGTAATAGCATACAGGATGACTTAGACAAAATTTCTAGTTTGTGCGAAGAATGGCAGTTAGGTCTCAATGTAGAAAAATGTGAGGTGATGCGCATGAGTAGGAAAAACAATCCCATAATGTTTGAATACAGCATTAGTAGTGAGCTACTTGATGTTGTTGCATCGTTCAAATATCTAGGCATAACATTGCAGACCAATATGAAATGGAACAAACATGTAAGAACAGTTGTGAGTAAGGCGGACAGCCGACTTTGATTTATTGGGAGAATTTTGGGAAGATGTACTTCATCTGTAAAGGAGATCGCGTATAAAACGCCTGTACGACCACGTCTTGAGTATTGCTCAAGTGTTTGGGACCCGCAGCAGGACGGAGGCATATAGGCATTCTTTTTTTCCCTCATTCTATTTGGAAGTGGAATAGGAAAGGAAATGCCTAGTAGTGGTACAGTGTACCTTCCGCCACGCACCTTACGGTGGATCGCGGAGTATGTATGTAGGTGTAGATTGTTAGCACTGATCAAATCAATGCTAACATAGCTGCTTCTGGTCATTAAATGGAGGCCATCGACCCCCCTATTGGCCATAGGAAATTTGGCATTTTCAGCATGCTTCTGACACTGTGTATCTTGGAATATTGAATTCTCTAACATTTTGCAAACTGGAATATCACATGTATCTAGTTTAAACTACAATTCTGCATTCAAGGACTGTTGATTATTGATGTGCAGTCATTTTAATGAGTGTTTAGCTACTGCCCAGTCCATTGTAGTTCCGTTAATTAGAGTGCTGCTGTATACTCCACACGTGTATTTCTTACCTTTTGCCTCTGCTTTTATTTGCCAAATTTTGAACATAGATGTGTTATAACAGTTTGCAAATCCACACCTTATTGTATGTTTCTTGTGATTGATTAACCAGGTATTCTACTTATTAAAATTTTTCCAACATTGCTGTTCACAAGCACAACAAGTGAAGGTAGTGTCTACACTGGTTATCTGTCAGGGTCTTGCTGCTGCATCACCAAACATATGGGCTCTGGCAGAAAAATGATATATTATTTTTCGGCTACTTTCACTTGCAGATGCCACACATGAACTGCTACGTACATTTAATACTGATCATTTCTCTCTCCCGTGGATACTGTACAGAGGTAAAAATATTGCATATGTCTGAATAATTTAGAGTCCAAGAAGAGAGCATTGGACATGTCCAAGTTCAGAAGTCCCAGTGTTTCCAAATCTAGTAGTCTGTAGAGCTCAGATTGGTGCAATTGTTAGGATACAGTATATGTCAAGATTCATTGCAGTTTAACTCGTCCTATCATTTATCTTGAAACGTATTTTTCAAACAGTTGGCTAAGGCTGAAAAATAAGAATTCCACATCAGTACAATTAAGACGATGACTAGTGGATAGGCTCTCGGTTTTTGAATGGAAGGGATGCACATTTGAATTTAATTGAGTCTTTTTTTAATATTTACACTTCTACAGGTAATATTTTACACCTTAATTCGCTACAAATTGTGCAGTTGTATGTTCTTCTAGGTTCTGTGTTTCAAAAGATTCTTCTTACTTGCAGCTTACATGAGCTAGTGGATATGTCTTCCAATATGTGTCGTTTCCATTTTCAAAGTAGTTTTTTGAACAACTGTAGAGCTATCTGACAGTTATGCTAGAAATAAGAGATCGGCAGCTCCTTGTCAGTTAATCAGCTTATCTTATTGATATCTGTGTTTTGTGTCGGATTGAATCTCACTGCATCAAACTTTTTTTAATTGCATTGCATATGTTTTGTGCTTTATTTTAGCAGAACGTTAAAATAGCCCTACTGTAGTGGAAACAACAGTTACTGGAAAGCACATCAACACGCTTGTGTAAACAGCAAATAAGGACTTAGGAAAATATGCCAATCAGCTTTTAAGTCTCTATACACACACTAGGTGGTGGCCGAAATAATTATAAATAAACAACCATTTTCAATAAAGTATGACTGTTTGTCTAAGGATTATAGTATTATTAGTATTATAAAATGGAATCTTTTGAAAGGTGAAACTTAAAGCTGTCTAAAACTGCACAATTTTTAGCAAATTAACATGTAAAATATTATTTGTACAGGTGTAATTATTTTAAAAAAGTTGATTCCAGTTAGTCTAACCATGCAGCCACTTAAGCAGATGCAAAATGCTCTGTCATATTAGTAATTTTATTATAAGTGGTATTCTTACATTTAGACCATTTCCACCTGCGCTGCTTTTCTTATTTTACCCCCATTCCTATTTTCTTATTTCTTATTAGCCCTACTCTTGTAATACCCACAACTGATTGTGTATTTATAATCCTATACTCACCTGACCAGAAATCCTGTTCCTTTTTCCAGCAAACGTCACTAATCCCTACTCTATCTAATTTCAACATGTCTATTTCTCAGTTTAAATTTTCTAACCTCCCTACCCGATAAAGAGATCTAAAATTACGCACTTCGAACCAGAGAATGGTAGTGGTTTATTTATTTATTTTATGATATCCTCCCAAGTAGTCTCCTCCCAGAGATCTGAATGGGGGACTGTTTTGCATTGGAATATTTTACCTGAGAGGACGCCATCATCGTATATTCATACAGTAGAGCTGCATGTGCTGAGGAAAAGTGACAGCTATAGTTTCCCCTTGCTTTCAGCTGTTCCCAGTAACTGCAAGGCAAGGCCACTTTAGCTGATGTTAGAAGGCCAGCTCAGTCAATCATCCAGACTGCCCCTGCAACTACTGAAAAGAATGCTGCGCCCCCCCCCCCCCTTTTTCAGGAACCATGCATTTCTCTGTACTCTCCACAGATACCCCTCTGCTGTCATTGAACTGACAGTACAATTATCTGTATCATTGAGGCATGCCAGCCATACCACCTTGGCAATGTCTGTGGTTCATGGGGATAGGAATAAAAGTATAAAATATGAAAATTATTTGTGTAGCCTTATTCAAAAAGGAAGTTTTAGATTATTTATAAGTGAGTTAAAAACTTATAAGATCTAATGTTTATCTTGTATTGTAAGTGTAATTAGTGTAATTTCTATCATCATCAGTAAAAAGTAATACAATTAACGTATCTGACAAAAACTTTCAGTTCATATATATTAATGGTTCAGTGACTTACAATCATTGCCATGATTGTATGTGGTTGTTGTTATCCACTAGCAAGTATTATTCAGCACAAATGGTCTGTTGGCGACAGTATGTTACTGTATTTGCCAGCATATAAGATGCACCCCACTTTTAAAGCACCTTTTTTAGGGGGAAGAATCACTCCTAATACACCTATTGCTATATAGTTATAATACATATGTTCATTGTTGTGACCTTGTTGTTTCCTCGTCCTGGTCTAGTTGTCAATAAAGATACTGGTTTAGGATTGTTATCAATCTAAAACATTGATATAGTTAGTATTACAAGATATTTATTGACTGATATCTACAATACTCAACTTAAGAACATGTGTCTGTTTCTTCTCTCTTCTTGCTTCTCGTGGCGTCTTCCGTATGAACTGTGACCTAGTTACTGCTAAGTTTGTAGCCGCGTTCTGACTTAGTACTGTCCTATTTCTGGCTTCGTAGCTGCCTAGTAACTGAAGAGTTCTCACTGGTAACTGACCTGAGTCCTGAATAGTAACTGTCAGAGTTCTCACTAGTAACTGCCGGGCTGTCCAGATGTATGTCGGCGTAGATATAGCTGTTTGTAGAGGGCACGCATCTTCAGTTACTCCCCCCAGGATGCATAGCGCCTGCTTGCTATTGGCTTTTGATCGATCGCTGCCTTCTCCACAATTGTTCTTACGTCTGATGTGTGGCGCTTTACGCCACAACATACTTATACTCACTCACACAACCACACACACTAGTCAAATATACCTTATTCAATGTTTACCTCCACCTAAAGAATGAATACCTCTATTTTAACAGCTGCCACCCATTTCATACCAAGAAGTCTGTTCCATGCACCATTGAAGTTCATGTCAAAATTAGTGTCGAGCAGTTTCTCTCCAAATATTAAGTCTCTGACTTGCACCTTTACAAACAGAATTACCCTCTCAACAACGTACTCTGCCAAAGTTTCAACAACCACTTTGTTCCCTGAAATGGGGAATATGCTATATTCTATCCTTCACACAGTGGCATCTGACCACCCCACCAAGCCAAGACAATATCCTTGTCTATCCGCAATCCACCCTTGCTTTGAAATCCTTTCCCCATGGCTCATATCCGTGCACACCACCACTACCTACTCTGGACCTACCACAAGTATCTCATATCCCATGAAAGTCAGAACTGCCTGTGACAACCTTGTGATCTGACAAAATGGCTGTAACAACAGTGCTGCTTTCTATGTCGGCATGACAAATTGTGGCGAAGAGATGGCTGGATGATCCACTTGTTGAACATGCTTCAGTGGTTGTATCACACCCTGAACAATCTAGATCCTCTCTACCAGCACCAGCCTTCCTGAAATATGCAAATGTAACTCTCTTTACAATACATTCTTTATGCTTGTAATCATCCTGTCTTCAATCCTTTGTTGGACCGTGTACACACATTCCTGTGCACATTTCAGTTGTAAACGTTCCTTCCATTCCATAAATGCAGTCGCCAGTCTTTTTACCTGTTCCCATACGTACTTACTCACCTCCTCATTGTCTATTTCTCTGTCTTTACAGCTCTTAAAGATTCAACTTCAAACTGTAGGTCCCATTTCTTCAGTTTGGATAAGTGGAGTAGGTTATGGACATGCAAGTCACCAAAGTGGTAACCAGCACAAAAACTTGCACCAGGTCATTTCACCACACAAAATTAATTATATCCCTTACTAAATTTGTCTAGGAGTGATACTTTTCGGAGAGGCCAAATAATGATATTTCAAAACCACCAAGTCAAACTAGGTGTCGAATTTTTACAGTAAACTGTTGTTGATACTGTGTGTGTACATCAAATTAGAAATGCAGCAGTATACCAGAAGACAGTGAACCATAATTAAATTTGTTAAAAAGTGCCACATGACTTTTCAGTTAGTACCAAATGGTAGTAAATATCAGAATAGCACATGCAAATATGAAGGATCTAATCCTCAGTCAGTCCTAAGATAGTTCCTGCCACTTACCTTTCACCTATTGCAATGTCAGAAATACAGAGTTGCATTGTGATTTGAAATAACAGTAAATTGTTGGCCCCACCATAATTGGTGACTATATTAGGTTAGAGAAAAGTCAATAGAACCGTAGTAGTAAAAAGTTGCAGACTTTGTAATGTGATTTTGTTTTTGATTGGAATTGAAAAACTTAAGAAATATTCAAATATATGATATGAATATCCAGACGAAAAATTCCTAGCAGGAAAAATTATATATAAAAAATAGACGAAGATTACTCACCAGGCGAAGGAGCACAGGTGTGACAGCATCACAAATAAATAAATAAATGAATACACACACACACACACACACACACACAAACGCAAGCTTTCGCAACGGCTCCTTACCTCCTTCCTTAAAACCCTCATTTCATTTTCTCTCTCCTTCCCTTCTGCCTGAAGAAGCAACTGGGTTGCGAAAGCTTGCATTGTGTGTGTGTGTGTGTGTGTGTGTGTGTGTGTGTGTGTGTGTGTGTGTGTGTGTGTGTTCATTTATTTATTTGTGATGCTGTCACACCTGTGCTCCTTCACCTGGTGAGTAATCTTGGTCTATTTTTTATATATAATTAAGAAATAATCAATATCACAATACAGTATAACATTACAGGTGTACATAAGGTCTTTATTTTTTGTTTCAGTCTGCAGGAGTAAATGGAATAAAGGAACACATTGTTTCCATTAATGCAAACAAGTATACTCCAGTTGATTCTGACCTGATTCCCACAGGTATGTTTTCTAAATCATTTCCACGTCCTCTTGATCTGACTTGTTGTTTGAGAAAAATCAAATGCTCCTTTGTTAATCAGTCTGGAAAATATATTAGGTTGTACATTTACGATTTTCAAACTTCTCCTATTTGACTATCAATAAATAAATAAATTATTTTCAAATTGTTTCTCTAGGTGAAATTGTGAATGTTGGCGGCACTCTTATGGACTTACGGATACCACGACGCTTGGGAGATGTTCTTCCTCAAGTTCCTGGAGGCTATGACAATAATCTGTGTGTCAACCAGGCCAGTGTTTGCGGTATGACATTTGTTGCAAGGTAATAATACACATGCAAAAGGAAACTTGTTGTTGTTGTTGTTGTTGTTTTCTTCAGTCCGGAGACTGGTTTGATGCAGCTCTCCACCCTACTGTATCCTGAGCAAGTCTCTTCATCTCCTCATAAGACCTGCAACCTACATCTATTTGAATCTGCTTACTGTATTCATCTCTTGCTCTCCCTCTGCGATTTTTACCCCACACACTTCCCTGCATTGCCAAATTTACGATTCCTTGGTGTGTAAGAATTTGTACTACCAATCGATCCTTTCTTTTAGTCAAGGTATGCCAGAAATTCCTTTTCTCCCCAATTCTGTTCAGTACCTCTTCATTAGTTACACGATTCACCCACCTAATCTTCAGCATATTTCTGTTAACACCACATTTCAAAAGCCTGTATCCTCTACCTGTCCACACTGTTAATCGGCCATGTTTCGCTCTCATACATCGCCACACTCCAAACAAATGCCTTCAGAAAGGACTTCCTTACACTTCAATTAATATTCAATGTTAACAAATTTCTATTTTTCAAAAATGCCATTCTTCCTATTGCCATTCTGCATTTTATATCCTCTGTACTGCAACCACAGCATGTTATTTTACTGCCCAAGTAACAAAACTCATCTACCACCTTTATTGTTTAGTTGCCTAATCTAATTCCTTCAGCATCGCCTGATTTTCTTAGACTGTACTCCATTACTTGTTTTGCTCTTGTTAATCTTCATCTTATATGCGCCTGTTAGCACACTGTCCATTCTGTTCAACTGCACTTCCAGGTCCTTTGCTGTCTGACAGAATTACTATGTCGTCGGCAAAACGCAATGTTTTTAATTCTTCACCCTGAACTTTAATTCCTTCTCCAAATTTATCCTTGCTTTCCTTTATAGCTTGCTCAATGTATAAATTGAACAGCATTGGAGAAGGGCTACAACCCTATCTTACTCCCTTCCCAACCTCTGCATCCCTTTCATGCCCTTCAACTCTGATAATTGCTGCCTGGTTTTTGTACAAGTTGTAAATAACCTTCCATTCCCTATATTTTACTCCTACTGATTTCAGAATTTGAAAGAGTCTATTCCAATCAACATTGTCAAAAGCTTTCTACAAAAGCTAGAAATGTAGGTTTGCCTTTCCTTAATCTATCTTCTAAGATTAGCTGTAAAGTGAGAGTTGTCTCCTGTGTTCCTAAATTTCTCCTGAATCCAAACTAATCTTCCCTGAGGTCAGCTTCTACCAGCTTTTCCATCCTTCTGTAAATAATTTGTGTTAAAATTGCAACCATGACATATTAAACTGATGGTTCTGTAGTTTTCACACCTGTCTGCACCAGCTTTCTTTGGAATGGGGATTATAACATTTTTCTTAAAGTCTGAGGGTACTTCACATGTCTCATACATCTTACACACCAGGTGAAACAATTTTGTCATGGCTGGTTCTCCCAGAGACTTCAGTAGCTCTGAGGGAATATCATCTACTCCAGGGGCCTTGTTTCAACTTAGGTCTTTCAGGGCTCTGTCAAATTCTTCTCTCAGTACATTGTCTCCTATTTCATCTTCATCTACATCCTCTTCCCTTCATACAATATTGTCTCGAAGTTCCTTTCCTTTGTAGAGCCCCTCTATATACTCTTTCCACCTTTCAGCTTTCCCTTCTTTGCTGCGAACTGGTTTTCCATCTGAGTTCTTTATATTCATACAGCTGCTTTTCTTGTTTCGAAATATCTCTCTTATTTTCCTGTAGGCAGTATCTATTTTTCCCCTGTTTATACATTCTTCTATTGACTTGCATTTGCCTTCTAGCCACTCCTGTTTAGCTATTTTGCACTTCCTGTCAATCTCATTTCTTAGTTGTCTCTACTCCATTTTGCCAGTCTAATTTACTGAATTTTTATATTTTCTCCTTTCATAAATTAAATTTAGTGTTTTCTGTGATATGCAAGGTTTTTTCGTAGGTCTTGTTTTTCTACATATTTTGTCCTCTGCTGCCTTCACTATTTCATCTCTCATTGCTACCCATTCCTCTTCTACTGTGTTATTCCCACCTGTTTGTCTATTGTTGCCTAAAGCTTCCTCTGAAATTCTTGAGAACTTCAGGTTCCCTCAGTTTATCCAGGTCCCATCTCATTATTCTACCTTCCTGCAGTTTTTTCAGTTTCAGCCTACAGTTCATGACCAATAAGTTATGGTTGGTCTATATCTGTCCCTGGGTATGTCTTAAGGTTTAAAACCTGGTTCTGCAATCTATGTCTTACCATTATAAAATCTATCTGGTACCTTCCAGTGTCTCCTGGTCTCTTCCACGTATACAACCTTCTTTCGTGGTTTTTAAACCAGGTGTTTGTTATAACTAAATTATGTTTCATGCAAAATTCTACCAGGCGGCTTCCTCTTTCATTTCTTTTGCCCAGTCCATATTCACCTACTATCTTCCCTTCCTTTTCCTACTACCGAATTCCAGTCTTCCATCACAGTTAAGTTTTCCTCTCTTTTGTCTGAATAATTTCCTTTACCTCATACATTTCTTCGATCTCCTCATCACCGGCAGAGCTAGTTGGCATGTAAACCTGTACTATTGTGGTCGGTGTTGGTTTCGTGCCTATCTTGATTACTATAATGCAATCACTGCAGAATACCATTTATATTGTATGGTATGTTTCTTTTTAAATATGCTATTACTTTGGCAGTGTTTTGTAGGGTGCACATCCATAATTTAGGCTTTCTTTCCCAATATCTTGTAACATTTTGTAAATTCCTTTTCCATTTGTGAAGAAGATTCACCTGTATGTTTTTGATGATGAACTGTACAGGCATGCTTGAAAATGAAAATATCTAGCAAAATGGATTAGGTGTAAAAAGGCAAAGCAGTCAACAATCTGAAGATTGAAACTTCCTGGCAGATTAAAATTGTGTGCCGGAACCGGGACTCGAACCTGGGACCTTTGCCTTTCGCGGGCAAGCGCTCTACCGACTGAGCTATCCCGACACGACTCACGATGCCGCCTCACAACTTTACTTCCGCCAGTACCTCGCCTCCTACTTTCCAAACTTCACAGAAGTTCTCTTGCAAACACGCAAGACTAGCACTCCTGGAAGAAAGGATATGGTGGAGACATGGCTTAGCCACAGCCTAAGGGATGTTTCCAGAATGAAACTTTCACTCTGCAGCGGAGTGTGCGCTGATATGAAACTTCCTGGCAGATTAAAATTGTGTGCCGGAACCGGGACTCGAACCTGGGACCTTTGCCTTTCGCGGGCAAGCGCTCTACCGACTGAGCTATCCCGACACGACTCACGATGCCGCCTCACAACTTTACTTCCGCCAGTACCTCGCCTCCTACTTTCCAAACTTCACAGAAGTTCTCTTGCAAACACGCAAGACTAGCACTCCTGGAAGAAAGGATATGGTGGAGACATGGCTTAGCCACAGCCTAAGGGATGTTTCCAGAATGAAACTTTCACTCTGCAGCGGAGTGTGCGCTGATATGAAACTTCCTGGCAGATTAAAATTGTGTGCCGGAACCGGGACTCGAACCTGGGACCTTTGCCTTTCGCGGGCAAGCGCTCTACCGACTGAGCTATCCCGACACAACTCACGATGCCGCCTCACAACTTTACTTCCGCCAGTACCTCGCCTCCTACTTTCCAAACTTCACAGAAGTTCTCTTGCAAACACGCAAGACTAGCACTCCTGGAAGAAAGGATATGGTGGAGACATGGCTTAGCCACAGCCTAAGGGATGTTTCCAGAATGAAACTTTCACTCTGCAGCGGAGTGTGCGCTGATATGAAACTTCCTGGCAGATTAAAATTGTGTGCCGGAACCGGGACTCGAACCTGGGACCTTTGCCTTTCGCGGGCAAGCGCTCTACCGACTGAGCTATCCCGACACGACTCACGATGCCGCCTCACAACTTTACTTCCGCCAGTACCTCGCCTCCTACTTTCCAAACTTCACAGAAGTTCTCTTGCAAACACGCAAGACTAGCACTCCTGGAAGAAAGGATATGGTGGAGACATGGCTTAGCCACAGCCTAAGGGATGTTTCCAGAATGAAACTTCCAAGTTTGGAAAGTAGGAGGCGAGGTACTGGCGGAAGTAAAGTTGTGAGGCGGCATCGTGAGTCGTGTCGGGATAGCTCAGTCGGTAGAGCGCTTGCCCGCGAAAGGCAAAGGTCCCAGGTTCGAGTCCCGGTTCTGGCACACAATTTTAATCTGCCAGGAAGTTTCATATCAGCGCACACTCCGCTGCAGAGTGAAAGTTTCATTCTGGAATCTGAAGATTGGTTTGAACACCACAGTGCTTTACTAGGCATGGTCCTGTTTGGAGGTGGTATGCCGTTGCCTTCCTCCGACCTTCGAACTGAATTAAGGTGTATCATGGAAAAACTTCCATTTCAACAGATTTATTTAACGGGAGACAGAGGGCAATTTTTTCACTATACTGCCAATGCTATTTTACCCTTTGAATAGGTACACTTTTCAAAGGAACTATAAGTGATAAAACAACGAAATTTTTACTGCACATATTATATATATATATATATATATATATATATATATATATATATATATATATATATATATAATGTCTCAATTTACAAGTAAAATGAACATAATAACTCCAATGGTTTTGAAGAAAACTTTTTTTATTCTTTCACCAGTAAAATTTAACTTTTTTAGTACATTAATTAGTATAAAACAGTTGATGATTGTCTTGTGGTTCTCAATTTACTTGTAATGCTTTATTACCATCTTCAGTACAAAAAGACCAAATTTCATCTTTCTAACCCTATTAGTTTATCAAATAATGGTACCTAAAAGTAAAAAAAAAATGTAGTTTTGAGAAAAATCAATTTAAAGAAACATTGCAATTCTAGTTATTGATGAGAATTACTTACCACTAATATTTTCCTGCACCATATTGAGCATAATCTGTATCATACTGATCTTCTTTTCTTCTCTTGGTTCCTCTTTTTTTTTTTTTTTGTGCATTTTAAATTAGCAATATCGGCTTTGCGGATTCTCTCTTTATCTATTTCCACCAAGGATTTTGCAGTATTTCCACTAGATTGTATGCCCAATAATTCCAAAACATCCAATTTTCTAGTTACACCATCATTGAAACATAAAATAACATCATAAACACCAAATTTGAGGATTGTGATCTGAACAGATACTGTTTTTGGTAACTGGGTCCAAATGACAGAATTTACACATTCATTTAAATTTTTTGTTTTCCCATGAAGACATTTCTTCAACAAGGTATCTTTACAAAGGTCTCTAAATTAGGTTTAATTTCATTCATTACTGCTGCAGGTAAAGAATGTTTGTGGTCATATGTGTCACTTCTCCTGTACTTGCACCAAGTGTCAGGACCATTTGGGCAAAGAGAGTGCACAGGATTTTCATTTGTGGATAGCTTATGGAAATAGATAGCCCATACAGCTTTTTTCGTGTTTTCTAAATTCTCTAAATTTTTTCTTATGGCCAAGCCGTAATAATTCTGTAATCTGTCTATCTCGAACATTTGTCAGGCGACCTTTGCCACCTATCTTCTTACCATCTTCCAATACTGTTTTTTACTTTTCTTTTAATAATCTTTTTAACCTGGACCCCCATTCTCTTCTGGACATGCCCAATGCACTCTTATTTAGAAATTGTGATATTAGGACCATAGGGTTGTTCTGCACATACCCGGGCATAAGCCTCGCTGTCACCATCCCCTAAATACTGTGTGTATCTGACACCTCTGTTTGCCACTGAACGATTAAAAATCCTGAGCACTGCTACTTCCATGCCACCGCTTGGACCAGTATAATTCATATTACAGTAATGTTTATCCCGTTTCTCAGTTCCACTGCCACAAATCTGACAGTACTTGCTTAGAATCTCTCATCAATTACCTTGCCAGTATCAAATAATGTAGCTGTCACAACGCCATTTAGTGAAGTGTGGCCATGTTTCTGTCATCACTTTCCTAGAGTGCTTCTTTAGCTGCTTCCTTCATTGAATTGTTACAAACTTTTTCAGCAACAGCAGTTCCAATAACATTATTGTAAGTCTTAAATTTTACAGGAGGATTTGGAATGTCAAGTAATGCACATAAGAGTTTGCCTGCTTCCATCCCTTTACCAATAGATCTGAGACCATAAACTAGCCTGATGTTGTTCTCATACAATTTATTATTTGCCATTTTTTATGTCATTGTTGTAGCAAGTGCACATTTTGTACAACTCAACGTCAGGTTTGACACAATCGCTTTATGAAGACACTGATTCTCACCCAAAGATATGTTACCACCACATATTCTGCAGACAGTATTTTTGGAAATTAAATCACATAGTATGCTAAGGTTCACCACAATATTTCCAAATGCATGTCCATTTCCACAAGCTGACTGGGAGGAAATGCCTTGAATACACTGCAGTTTATTTCTTGATGTGCTGATTTTCTTTGTCTAACATCATTGGCTCCTTTGACCCACTAACCTCATTTATCTTTATGTATTTATTTCCTCTGAATTTTAAATTAGGCGCAAATTTCTTTATTTGCGGCATTTTTATGAAAACACGCGGGACCAGCGAAAATGCAAAGCAAGGCGTACTTCACTCACAAGAAACTTCACCAAGTTCAACCAATAATGTTCGAAAACAATAACAAACACGGAACAAAATGTATCGATAGTAGATACAGGGTAGGAAACATTGAAGCAATAAAAACAATAGAAGCATGAAATAATATACAAGGAGTAAAAAAATGATTTGTGCATTTTCTCCGCAAATGGAAGGCGTTGCTAGATTGCACAGTGTGTCAGAAAAACCACCAGAACTCATGAAAAAATTGTCAGATTTATATAAAACAAAAACTGTTTCACGTAGGAAATACCAGGCATTTCAAATAAGCTAAAATATAAAAATCGAATTTTTGAGCCCAGTTGCTTTCCGTCTCCCCTTAAGAAATGTTGGTATTAAAATATCATTAACATGTTGAATGAGCTGCTCTGATAAGAGAGACATGTATCTGTAGGTTGAGATCTACAGGTGTCAGTTTTTCTATTTGTAGAAAATTTCTCATTTGTACAGTTTATATATTCATCTAAAACTTCATGAAATTATAACATGGAGTCGTAAAACATAAAATCATACCATCTATAAGGCCAAACCTATAACTGAGATACTAATAACTACTGGATAATAAGATTCATTATACAAAGAGGCTAATCTACAAACACAATGTAAATTCATTGCCCAGTCACCTGACTAGCTGGTGGGCTCCTGAAAATGTCAAATTTAGAAAATATTAGAATACAAGCTGAAAACCCAGTAACCTGGGCATTTATTTATTCCAGCCTTAAGTTAGTAGTTCTCCACTTCCCTTCTATCACCTTCCCACTGTCTGTCCCATTTCCCCCTCTTTTCTCTTTATATTCCTTCCTTCACCTCCTTCAGTCCATTGCTTCCTACCCCTATTTCGGAAAAATTATATAAGTATCTGTTAAGAATATCTGTGCCAAGATCATTTGTTGAATATTTTATTTCATTTTATTTTAGATGACCAGCTTTGACAGTCTTAGTTTTCACCTTCTGATGACATCAAGCACTATGTCACATGAGATGCTGTTATGTAAAAATTTAGAGTTGCCAATCTGAAGATGAAACTAAGATTGTTGAAACTGTTCATCTGAAATAAAACAAAGTATTCAACAAGCAGTATGGTACCTATATTGTTAACAAATAATATAGATTTTTCCCCCCTCACTTGAAAAATATCAAGCACATACAATATAATATCTTAAATTTCATTGTGGTCTGTGAAAAGGTTTCAAAGCCCCCCACAAGTGTGCAAAATTTCATCAAGATGGGAACAAAGCTTTGTATTTGTATGTAATACAAACACATGCACACTCTATATATAAAGGAGGGGGAACTACTTTATTCCTCACTTTTCACATTGTTTCTCTTGCATGTGCTCTGCAGCCCATGCATGTGCTGCTTTTGCCCACATTGCAAATTTTGGAAATACATCTGTTTCTATGGTGGCCAATTGGTAGCCAGAAAATAAGAAATTTGAAAATTGGTTGTGGTGACAAGCTGATCTATAGCCCAGTCCAAAATCAATGTTAAGTTGAGAGGCAACAACTCGGTGATGATAATCGGCCACATGGTTAGGAACATTTTTTACTTAGGTGTCAGTGATAACATTGGAAGCAATTTTGCGGCATGTGGGGACAAAACAGTATGAGTAGATGCCTGTTTATGTGCACTTAGACACCCTTGTTCAATGATAAATATGATAAAATATTTAATTTCCACCATGCAGCACTTTCCATTGCAAATGATCACTGTTTCAAATGATTAGTGTCTTTAAATTAACTCATGAGGCTTGGTTGATGGATCAGTAAACATGCTTGTATCAGGTTGTATTGTAAAAATTAATGGCACATTTGTAACATAACTGCTGTGCTATTAAATCATGGGACATACAATATTCGGTAATGTTGTCACGCAGTAAAAACACATAATCGATCTGTCTGGGATGGTGATGCAAAAGTTTAACACAAACACAATAGACCAGGCACTCACTTAAAGTATGGTGGTATGGATTCAGTTCATTGGTCCTCACCTCTAATTGGTTACATCAAAGTGGCACGCCATTGGCTAATTGGTTACATCAAAGTGGCACGCCATTGGCTACATGAAATTTATGAGCGCTATGGAAGGGTCTCTAACTCGCACTGACTGCATGATCAACTAGCCAGTTTGGTTGTTAGTTGACAAACTCAACAAATGTGAAAGCATTTTATATTACAACCTATCATTTTAAAGTAAAACGTCATTATTGGCTTCATAAATCAGCTTTCTTGCCTTCTTAGTTTCAATCACCAATCATGATAGGCATTTCCAACACACACATCATAGTAAAAATATAGACTGCACTATCTTGATCTTAGTTAATTACATAATTTAATTTCCAAAATTTGTTATGTAGGGTTGTACATCCAGAGTCTGGCCGTGTTTTGGAAGTTCATTCTGATCAGCCTGGAGTGCAGTTTTACACGGCAGGTGGGTTGCCGGAGGAAGGAACAACTGATCCAGACACTGTAATAATTGGAAAAGGTGGTGCTGAGTACAACAAGTATGGTGCTGTCTGCCTTGAGACACAGAATTATCCAGATGCTGTGAACCATGTGAGTAATGAAAAATATTATACTGGATAACATACTGCAAAGAGATTTTAAAAACTCCACTGTAGAACATCTTAAGAGTCCATATCCTACATTTATTGTGTAGATAATATAGTGAGGACAGTTTACTACTCACCGCAAAGACGTGGCGACGAGCTGCGACAGGCACATACAAAAGACACACACATACAACACATTCAGCTATCGGCCATGGCCTTCTTCAGAAATAGAGCACTCACGCAATCACACAGGCACACAACAAATGACTGTGTTGTGTGCCTGTGTGATTGCGTGAGTGCTCTATTTCTGAAGAAGGCCATGGCCGATAGCTGAATGTGTTGTATGTGTGTGTCTTTTGTATGTGCCTGTCGCAGCTCGTCGCCACGTCTTTGCGGTGAGTAGTAAACTGTCCTCACTATATTATTTATTCCAACCTGGACTTTCCAATTTTATATTTATTGTGTAGATTAGCTTGTTACTTCTCAGTACTTTGAAAATGTTGAATGTTTATCCTTTGTTACAGAAAAACTTTCCAAATAGCATACTGAATCCTGGGCGCAGATACTCGCACACAATGGTGTATCAGTTCAACAGTATATAAAAGTTGCGAAGAGAAACAACTTTGATGAGAGCAAAATATAAACTGCATCTACAGTAGTTTGCAGACTGCTGTGTTTTCTAGTAAAGGTATAGGACATTGGTGAATTGGGTTTAAATCACATTTAAAAAAAAATGTAAGATAACAGAGAAAAGACAACAAAATTTTACACGTTTATACTGTGTTTATATTCACTTTGTGTCCTGTTTATATGAACTGAATCTTTTAAGACTGCTGAGACATTTTGACCTCTGTATTTTCTAAGGTTTGTAGTAAACCTTTTTATGTCTACATGTGCAATCATAATAAAACTTTTTGAAATGTTACAAGCAAAAAAGATTCCTTATTTTCAGGGTGGCTACTCAAAGTCCCCAAGAAATTTCCCTAATAATTCCAGGTGTTTCTGGTTGTACTTGTGATCGTAATGCTATACCCTTTCATTGAGGCAGAAAAATGATGAAATTCTAACACCAGTTATTAAAATAAAACATTCCAAAAACTTTCACAATTATGGACAATACACACTGATAACACTGTAGGGTGACAAAAAGTGTTCCAAAATGCTTGCATAAAATTTAAATGTGTGTGTCAGTATATCACATGAAAATGGATATTCCTGATTTCCTGTTGTACACAGTAAGCCAGTACATCAACTTCAGTTAACGTGATATATGTAATGCATGTTTGTGTGGAATTCAGACCTAATGTTGGAAATGCACATTTGCCAAAGCTGTACAGATGAAACAGTAATTGTAGTTCACAGTGTAGTTAATATTTCATCAGGATTTACTTTTAAGCCAACACATTTCTGGCCAATGTTTTTATTCCAAAGAAAGAGATGATGCTACTACTACCACAACCTCAAGATTTTTTAATATCAACATGGGGGTTAAAAAATCTGCTGCTTATTATAGATACTCTGAATTGCATATTCTGTAAGTACCTTTGTGACCACAAGCATAATTTAAAAGATTTATTTCACAATCCAGGCTTCATTTTACACACAATTTCATTCAGTAAATGAACACTTGTACATTATAAACTTATTGGAAAAGTAACAGTAAGAATAAATTCCCTTCTGCTTGAACAGCAGTGTACTTAGTTGATGGAAGGTCTTAAACTAACTTGCACTTACTTTTGAAATGTTTAATATTTATGTGGCGGAAGGGAAAACACCACACACACACACACACACCACACACACAAATATGAGGGTCGGTATCAACTCTCAATAAAAGCTGTCACTAAACTGCAGAAAGAACATACGGCACTAAAATCACTCGGACACAACTTGCGTACGTGACTGCCGTCTCTGGCTGGTATGGCCCAATTATGTTTTATGGATGTAATTGCCTTTTTTTTTCCATGACTGTCAGTGTATTTGTGATTAATTTTATGGTGAGTTGTTACTTTACCCTCATATTATTAGATACCTACCTGGACTTACAAAAGCGCAGGACACATTCCCTCACATGTAATGTTATATGAACAAGGAAACAAAGTGTATCTAGACCCATGGTACACATTGTTGTGAGATCAGGTTGTCATTTTTCACAATCAACGTGAATGGGATGATGTAAATTCTCATGCAACTGTTAAAGCAAGTAATTAACATCAATTGTTTTTTTATCAATGTTTGGGCCGGCATTGTTGGTGACTGGTGGAACCTCAAATTCTTCACTCAAGCTCAGTAGACACAGTTATCATAATTCTGTAGAGAATTCTCTGCTTATTCTTTCAGAAGAAATGCCTTTAGCTGTACAACCAAACATGTACTTCATGTATGTTAATGATCATCGGCTTCTCGGTAACAGATTCGGAGATGGATAGGTAGAAGAGTACCAATTGCCTGGAATCCACTCTCTGTGAACCTTTATTTGTGAGGGCGTTTGAAAGCTTTAGTGTATCAGATGCCAGTATAAAATATTGTCTCTGTGCTTATTATTACAGAAGCTGTGAAACCGTATGCATTATTCCAGCAATACTCAGCACATAAAAGATACACTATGACAGCAGGGTGATGCATCTATTAATGCTCACAGAGGGCATAGTAGCCTGTGAGAAATAGTTGCATGTGATATGCTGGTGTGCTCTGTTCTTGTGTAATTCTCCTAATTATTGTGTCAGAGGCAATGTGGTGTAACATCAAAACTAGGTGTTTCTGGGCCCATTTCCTGTCTTTGTCTATGTGTGAGGAATGTGACCTGCAGTTTGTGCCATACAGTTTTGTTACATATGCTGTCTGTTGTTCGTCTGCACTGAAGGAAAGATCATTGACCATTTTCACCTTCATTATACAGTATATCATTATATCAGAAACAGCCGGAGTAGAAGAAGTAAAAAAGGCAGCCAGTGAAAGACCGCAATGTCCCAGAAAACATGTGGCAAAAACTGGTAGTCAAGCTGTCAACACAAGTCAACAGCTCGGTTGGAGTGCTGGGGGTTGCAACATTCACCAAATAAGACCACTCATTGTGGAGCAGCCAGAAAAGAAAGAAGAGCCGGAATACAACACATCATAACAGCAAGACTGAATCCTTAATAGGCCTGCTTTTTCAAAACACATCCTAGTACATTGAAGCCATAGTGATGTCATCAAAAAAGAAACATATCATCAGCATAGCTTCGACATACATTTTCAAAATTCAGTGTAAGCTAGGCAAGTGTCCATAATAAACTGTGGTTGAATAGCCACAACTATCTTTTTCAGTGTTTCAAAATGTAGTGTGTCCACTAGTTGTGTCTGGGTGTTTCCCCCCTTATACTTTCTGCTGCAGATCTGATCCTGGTCATCACTGATTGAAAATGATAGTCTAAGGACCAAATTTTGTGATCATTGACATAAGGAGAAGGTATAAAATTTCAGGAAGAAGAAATAAAACTTCATGGTTTGCTGGTGACATAGTAATTCTGCCAGAGACAGCAACAGACATGGGAGAGCAATTGAATGGAATGGACAATGTTTCTAAAGGAGAGTATAAGCTGAACATTAAAAAAGAGTAAAACAAGGGTAATGGAATGTAGTGTAAGGAAATCAGGTGGTGATGATGGAATTAGATCAAGTAACAAGGCAATAATAGTAGTAAAAAGAGTTTTTTTATGTGGGTAGCAAAATAACTTATGATGGCCTAAGTAAAGAAAATATAAATGCAGAATGGCTATGAGAAAAAAAGCATTTCTGAAGGAGCCTATTTGTTGACATCCAATATTGATTTAAATGTTAGAAAGTCCTTTGTTTGTCTGGAGTGTAGTCTTTTATGGGAGTGAAATGTAGGCAATAAGGAGTCCAGACAGAAAGATGATAGAAGCATTTGAAATATGGTTACAGATGAATGCTGCAGATTAGGTGGGTAGATCACGTTAGTAATGAGGAGGTTCTAAACATAACTGGGGAGAAACATTTCTGGCATATCTTGACTAATAGAAGGGATCCATTGGTAGGACATATTCTGAAACATCAGGGAATTGTCAAATTAGCATTGGAGGGAAGATTGTGGGCTAAAAATAGCAGAGGGAGACCAAGAAATGAATACAGTATGCAGGTTCAAAAGGATGTAGATTGCCATGCTTCCACAGGAGAGGGTAGTGTAGAGAGCTGTATCAAACAAGTTTGGACTGAAGACCACAACGACGACATAAATAAATTTATTCTACTCTACCGAATCACTGGAATTCTCAATAATATAGCAGCTTCAGACTAGAACTACGTGTCTCGATTTCTTGCCTTCTGCTAGAAAATCGTGAAATGACTTACCTAGGGTACACCAACCATACCTTAACCAGATCAAATGTGGAAGTAGCATGGACTGTTGTACCCCAGCAATGCCTCTAGCGCCTCCTTGATTAAATGCTGATGGCTGTAGCACTGATTGTATCTAGTACTGGTGGCAACAATCAATACTGATTTCATCATCTTCCTTGTTTCACATGTGATCACTGGATGCCTTATGAAAAAGACACTGAAAATTTTTTGAGATGTGCAACCCCCACCCTCCCAATTTTGTCCCACTATTTTGTAACAATCAATCTGTAAGAACAGCTTTGTAATGATCTACATTTGATTTTCAAGCTGTTTGAGTACATAATCAGATATCAACTTCAATTCAGTGTTACAAAAGAAATAAGCCCTTTCACTAATTGCAAGATCACATCACTTTTGTAGCAGTGTAATGCACAGTTGAATCATTCTGCAAAAAGTACAAATGCAGAGGGAGAAAGTCACTTACAGATACAATAGAAAGTGGAAAATTAGGCCATAGGAGTGGCAGAATGTGAGAAATTTCATAATTTAAGAATCTTGAGCTGAAAACAGAGTTCAACTTAATTTTTATAAAATAAATACCTTATAAGCCTACTCCCATAAACCACAGCCATTGCTGAGGCACAGTAGCTCGTGTGCCTCAATGATACAGATAACTGGAACATAGATGCAACTGCAGCAGGAGGATGTCTGTGGAAAGACCAGAGAAACATGTTTTTCCTGAAGAGGGGAAGCAGCCTTTCCAGTAGTTCAAGGGACAACTTTCAGGATGACCGACTTTGCCGGCCTTGTAACATCAGCTAACTTGACTTTGCCATACAGTTACTGCAAATGGCTGAAAGCAAGAAGAAACTAGTCATTACTCTTCCTGAGGACAAGCAGCTCCACTGTATGAATATACGATAAATGGCGTCCTATTGTGTAAAATAGTCCCCCATTCAAATCTCTGGAAGCGGGCTACTCAGGAGGATGCCATCATCTGGAAAGTAACACTGGCATTCAATGGTTCGGAGTGTAGAATCTTAGATCCTTTAATCAGTAGGAAGGTTAGCAAATTTAAAAAGGAAAATTAATAAGTTGAAGTTAGATATAATGGGGATTACTGAAGTTTGGTGAAAAGATGAACAAGATTTCTAGTCAGGTGAGTGCAAGGTTATAAATACAAAATCAGGTTGGGGTAAAGCAGGATTTGGTCTAATAATGAATCAGAAAACAAAAATGCGGGTAAACTACTATGAACAGCATAGTGGTTGCATTATTGTAGACAATGCAGATCAGTCATCTTCAAAAAAGCTCCACTTAAACATAGTTTCTTAACATTGTGTGTCTCCTTAATCTATCTGAACTGGGAAAAGGAATGAAAGAGGAAGTTCCTGCTTGCACAGAACATAATTTAATCATAACAAACACTTGAGTATAAAAATCACAAAAGAAGAGATCAGGTGATGCTGGAAGGTACCAGATAGATTTTATAACAGTAAGATGCAGATTTCAGAACCAGATTTTAAACTGCAAGGCAATTTCAAGGGCAGACATAAGCTCTAAATGTTTCTTATTGGTTATGAACTGCAGACTGAAATGGAAGAAACTGGAGAAAGATAGGTACATTAGGGAGATGGATCTGGATAAATTGAGGAAAGCTGAGGTTCTTCAGTGTTTCAGAGGGACGTTTAGACAACAACTGACAGAAACAAAGGAAAGTAATACAGTGGGAAAGGAAGGAAGCTTAGTGTTTAGTATCCTCAGGGGGCTCACCATTAACTTGCTGAGTGCAAGCTTGGTGACCCCAGGATCCACAAGCTGGCAACTAGTAAGTGCCAACAGTCCTCTGACACCATAACCTCTGGACATGCTTCGTCGACCACCATGTGGCTTGGCGGTGAATGTTCTCTCTCTCTCAGGGAATGGGGATCTTGGCTTGACCACCCAGGCCAAGGAGAGAAAATATATCCCAAGGTGTGTTGCATGCTGATGGGATGCATAGTTGTTGAAGTGATACAGTCACCAGCAAGCAACGTCTGGGGAGATTACTGAACCTCAGTTATATAAAGCTTACCTAGGCAAGTGGCACTGTCTTGGGTGTATCACTGAGGGGTACCAACAGTCAACCTAACGAGGGCTCAGGTAGCCAGTCCTCTAGATTCAGGAAATCAAAGTTTTTTGGTTATAGTAACAGAACACAGACCGTTACTCAGAATGTGTTTTTTATTATTAAAAGAAAAGAGGGTGGACTGAAAAAGTATCAGCATTTTACATTCAAAAGGATTAGATTGGATTGTTATGAATTTAAAATATGTGTAATGTCTAAGGAATCAGACATTGCTGGTTGAAATAAATACTTCCCAACAAGTAGCAAATCTACAGAAAGCCAAATGCCTTGGCCAATATCCCATAGATTCTGATTGCACAGAACTCTAAATTACACTATTGAATCTGGAGCATTTTCTAACTGAACAATTTAAAGATGATTGGGCTGATGATGGCATCCTTGATGTGCAGAACATCATGAAATGGGTGGATGGGGAATTAATAAAAACCAGACTCCTTCATTCTCAACTATGTGCTGATTAGGCATACCACTCAGGAATGTAATGGAGAAGCTACCTGTGGTTCATGTGGTAAGAGTGCCCACCACAGAGTCTCTTGTTCAACACCTCCAAAGAGTGTGAATTGCTCTGCAGAACACTCTGTGTGGAGAAAGGAATGCAACATGTACTTGGAAGAAAAGAAAATCCAAACAATAAAAACAAGTAAGCGCATTTGCTATGCATTGGCCAAGAAGATCTCTAAAGCCATGCAACCTCCAGTATTTGCCACCACCTTTGCTCCTGTAATCCAAAAGCCAGCTCTGAAAGATTATGCCCCAACACAAATAGAGGTCATTAGTGTCGCCACAAGCACCTGCATGTGTTAGTGCACATGCAAAGCAGCAGTTTCGTCAGCTCCCATAGTCCTCCCAAAATTTTTGGAAAAAAGTACTGATGCCAACATTGGAGAGTTTCCGCCACCTTCAGTGCCAGAACCTGATCAAAAGGCCAACATAGCTACTACTATAATTACTGAAGTGCCTAAAATACTACCAAATCCCAAAAAAAGTGGCACAAGTCTTGGACACAGGTGAAAACTGCAAATAAGCTGTCAGCCACTGTTGATGTCATTAACACTTGACACGTTAGGTGATTCAGCTCCAGAGCCCTTGGAGTTTGATGTAACCCGGGGCACACTACTCGCTCCAAGACTGACATTCCAATGCAGCAAACATCTCGTCCCCAGAGTGACACTCCATATGTTACGGGCTCCCAGCCCCATCAGAAAGACATGGTGAAGGTTCAGCCTCTTGATATATGGCTCCCATATTGCACTGGAACTTGCAGGTATTTCGGACACATGTTGAAGAACTACATTTACCATCTCACGACCTAAAAGTATGTGTCTCCAGCAGACAAATTTAAAGCCTTCTGATAATCCAGATATACATGGTTATGATCTCCACAGAAAGGACAACCTTATTGGAGAGAGCTAGAGGAGGCATTGCTGTTTTTGTCAACACAACCTACCACTTTGAACTCCTTTCTCTCGATACAAACTGACAAGCAGTTGCAGTGTCAGTGCATGTGAGCCTCCAACTGACTATATGCTTCCTGTATCTGCTTCACCTCTTCTACAAGATTCGTCATGTGCCTTCGCTTCAATGCCTTTGCACCTGGTTTAGCAATATTCACAGAATTTATTCACCTCAGCTTATCATAACAGTGGATGTGGCATCACAATGGATTCAGGCTTTGTTACACTGAATATCCCCTCTAGTGCTCAAAACTTGAATGGTCTCTGTTCTCTGCAAAACATTTTTACTTGTGCACAACATCAGCTTGTGTCGAACATTAGCAGTTCATCTCTCAGCGCTATGAATTTAAATTCACAGCCCACCATTGTGCCGACATGCGTTCAAATGTATCACTCTGCAGCCTACATGCTTGGACAATAGTTGAACAGTGCTTCGTTCCCACAGGACCTTCTCTGGCCTGCTGCACACAGTGAACATGTCAATGGATACATTCTGGATCCTTCCTCTAGTTCAATTTACGGCTCAGGGTACCAATCAGAAGTTTTGGCCGTTTTTTTTTTTCTCTCTCTCTCTTCATGTACTGTTTCAGTGGCAGTCAATACCATTCCATCCTCTTTTGTGCAACCACAAGTGTAGTGTTTCCATAGTAATAGTGCTTTCAACTCTCAGAACCTTTGAGTGACTTTGCCTTCATGAACATTTTGACAAATAACAATGTGTATGATGTGCTGTCATTCTCAGTGTCTCGGGATGCACCTGCCGCACCGCAACCACTCGTGCTGCCCTCATCCTCTCGCATGACTAGTGCATCACATGACTCTTTCAGTTTATCATTCATTCAACTGCCAGTTTCTCCGGCACATTTTGGTGCCGCTGCTGCATCAGCCTGCTGTGTTGCTCCATCACATCATTTTTCTGTGCAACTGTTCACATTCTCGGTCCCACCAGGAACTTCTGCCACATGCTCACATTGTCACAACATCAGGCAGACGCCGCTGTCACAGAATCTGGGACTCTTGTGCAACAATCATCTCCTTCTCCCCCACCAGGTCACCTGCCCAAGCTGCCATCGTTTTCCTTCGATGCACCGATGACGTGGTTTGCTTTGCCAGATCAGATCTTCAATCACTACTCTCTCGATGATGCCGCTCATTACCTAGGTCTGATAACACACATGCACAAACATGTTGACTTTGTTTGTGATCTAGTAACGTCACTACCTACCGCTACTAATCTGCTAACATCCTTGAGCGGGTTACCTGCACTCCTGAGGACACAGTTCGTCACATCCTACATGAAGAGTGGAGACGTCTCCAATTGCTAGACAGTGAACAGGTGATGCTAGACCCCACCCTCACGGTGGTCTGGACCAGTAAGTTGCCTCTTTTGGTTTAGACAGCACTCACTCACAACATTCTGGAGTCACCAAGTGTTGAGACTCCATCGCAGATAGAATGCATGACGCATATCTACGGGAGGCACACAACAATGTGGAGTTACAGGCTCAACAGTCACCACCCCAGCCTCAGGCCTTTGCCTGAGGCTGTTCCTGAGTACCTGATGAACTCGTCAACCCTCCTTGCATTCCGTATTGCTCCGCCACCGAGACTCCTCAACCTCGCCCACCTGGTAAGAGCAACACATCAGCCTCCTTTGTGGTCTCCAACAGTGGCCCACCATCGCTCATCAGTTTCCACAGCCACAGGTTCTGCACTACCCACACTGCTACTATCACAGCCGTTTTGGAGATGCCGTGCGGAAGTGCCGCCCATCAAGCCTTGGAAAAATAGAGTGCAGGATGTCTTAGGTGCTACTTCCTGCCCTGCCGACAATAGGTGCCTACACATGCTGCATTCTGTTTGTGAGTCTCCCCCTCTGGGTGGACACCTCTACTTACAAGACTGCATTTCCAACACTTGCTTCTTGGATGGCACTGGTGCCGATACATCTCTGCTACCTATGTCTATGGTAACCGGCTCTCTAAGACCTCATTGTGTGGTTCTTCAAGCCGGTAACACCACTCGACTGCTGTGTGCAAGCTGAACCTCCTCTCTGTTCACCTGTTAACCGAGTGCGTTCTGTAGTGGAACTTCTTAGCGGTTGGCATTCCAAAACCTATAGTGGGCACCGATTTTTTAGTGCGTCAGAAACTTTCTCCCAATGTCATGCTCTGATCCATCTACCATCACCCCACAAACAGACACTTTTTCATGTGATTCATCAAACTCCGGCTCCTCTATCAGGGGTGCAAAAATTGCGAGTGTATTAAAACCATGGATGAGTTTGAGATATTGTTTTACAAGTGATCTAAAGAACATGAACAGGTGCTGTGTCACTGGTGTGAAAGAGAAGACATTGTTTGTCACCTCACTGCTGCAGAGATGCAGCTGTCATTCATCAAGCAGCACTTTTCGTCTCTCCGAGCATCTTCGAAGGACACTACATTGAAGGTCAGTACCTGTACCCTCTGTACAATCAGCGACATGGCACCTGCATGCAAGGTTAACAGTGATTCTGACAGCTCGGTTGCCCCTTCCTGCTCCTATGTGGATGTTGTCATCTCAACCTCATGTGCTGACAAGGCTGTGCGCACATCCTGCCCTCTCGCACCTGCTTCACGCACCTCGTAACACACACATTCCGCCAACCTGGAACTTTAACTTCTCCTAGCAACCTTCCCGTCGCATCCCGATGATGAACTGTGCCAATTAGATCATTTAAACTCATGGTAGACATGCCCATTCTTGAGTTAACACCACAAATACTAATGCTGTTGTTATGTCTTGTGGTGTTTAGAGTGCACGAGGTTCAGCTTTTACACCTGCCGCTCAACCACCATATTCTGTGTCTGTGACGGTGGTGCTCTCACTTATGCTGATAGCCTCAGGTGCAACTACGTCCTCTCAAGGCCCAGTAGCCATCTTGCACCCATGCATGAGTCGCACCTCCAGCGGCAACCAGAGTAACCTCACACCCACTTTGCCTCCTGCTGGCAGCCATGAACACTAACGAGCATGCCGCCCGCACTGCAGCTCAGCTGTCACTTTCACGCCCAGTGCCAGCTGTCAAAACAGTGCTCCAGAACTCTCTCTTTGCCGCATCCCCTGATGGGCTGTGTGCATACACTTCACTCTACCTCTGCCTCCATTGCTACTCTCTCACAACAGTGCATTTTAGTCATCACTAACAGAACAGTACATAAGGTACGACTAACAGATGACACCCCCATCTCCAGCAAACCACAACGTCTTTGCATGGAGAAATTCATGGCAATAGAGGAACAGATCTCTGTGTTGCTCGATTGTGGCACCATCAAGCAATTGGTCGTCTCACATTCACTTAGTTAAAAAAGGTAATGGTTCTTGGCATATATGTGTTGACTACTGTAGACTCAACACCAAGACTATCATGGACAGGCATCCCATCCCGAATGTTGCAGAATTTACTCACTCACTTGCAGGTGTGAAAGTATTTTCCACGGTGGTCTGCAAATACACATATCACCAAATACCAATGGCTCCAGAGGACAAAAAAACTGCCATCACGACTCTGATCAGTTTGTATTATTACCGCTTCATGCCTTTCGGACTTAAAAACACCACACAGACCTGGCAATGCTTCATCACTGTAGTTCTCTTTCCCCTTAAGTTATGTTTTGTCTATTTGGACGACATCTTACTATTTAATGTTTCTGGCAAGGAAAACAAGCGACACCTGCAGATCCTAGCTGAGGCAGGCATTGATTTAAAACACAGCAAAGACCAACTTCATCAAATTTGTGTCTTTTTTCTAGGTTACACTGTCTCTGCAGATGGCGTCTCCCCTCTGGCTGAGATAGATAACTCCATTTAAGATCTAGCCCACCGCTAAAACTTTAAAAGACTGAGACGTTCTTTGGGCACCATCAACTATCACCGCCATCACTTACTTGGTGCAGCTGAGATTCAGACCCCTCGCATGGACACACTAGTTGGTAAACAAACCTCCAGCACCTGCACATGTCCTGGACCCCTGAAATGTATAAGGTGTTCACAGCCGTTAAAGACCTGTTGGCACGTGCTGTCACTATCGCACATCCCCACCCTGATGCAGACATCTTCATTACAACAGATGCCAGTGACAATGCTATCAGTGCAGTTCTCAGCCAGACCATCAATGGCAAAATGCCCCCCCCTTTCCAGTTCTTCTCAAAGAAACTAAACAATGTACAACGAAAGTATTCAGCCTTCGATCGTGAGCTTATGGCCATTTACGAGGTGATCAAACACTTTCATTCTGATGCCCAGGGTCAGCCCTTTCACATTTTCACAGTTCACAAAGCACTAGCTGCGGCCATTTAGAACGCCCCGAGCGACTCTTCACTTCGCCGCTTTCGCTACCTTGACTTCATCTCTCAGTTCACTACTGATGTCAGGTACATCAAGTGTGTGGACAATGTTGTGCCTGACTTACTGTCACGAGTTGAGGCCATGTCCTCACTGATCAAGTTTTCTAACCTTGGTATCTTACAGTCAGCTGATGACAACCTCATGCAACTTGTTTATGACCACACTTCCTCTCTCAACCCCATCCGCACCTCCTTGGTGAGATTTGGTGTCATGATTCGACAGGCAACCTGTGCCCCCCCCCCCCCCCCAATTTTTAATGTGTCCACATGTCCACTAGTCGGGCCTATTCCGCCCACATTGATCTAGTCAGACCTTTTTCGCCAGCCAATGGTTTCCGATACATCCTTTCTACAATCAGTCACACCACACACTGGGTTAAGGCCACTCCCCTCAATAACATCACGACCAAAACCATCACCATGGTCTTTCTTCATCCTGAATTGCTCGCTTTGGCTGGCCCTTGGTCAGTACCACTGACCAAGGCCGCCAGTTTGAATCGGCTTTTTTTTTCAGACCTTTGCCACCTCTGTGGCATTAAGAGCATCCACACCACTGCCTATTACCCCATAGCAACGAGCTGGTAGAGTGGTGACACAGGGCTCTAAAAATAGCTCTATGGTGTGACGACACCCTCTGGAAGGAGGCCCTTGCCATTGTACTCCCCAGCCTTTGGGCCACTTACAAGGGAGACCTCCATGGTACAGTGGCAGTATTTATCTACGGACAACCTTTGGTTTTACCAGGAGTGCTCATCAACCCTCCCTCCCCCCCCCCCCCCTGCCAATAGCCAACCAAGTACAGCTTCACTGCACCAGAATCAATTTCCAGCCACTCTCCCCCATCCGTCAGAGTTCCATGGGAGCTAGACTCATGTGAATTCCTAATGCTCCCAGCCAACATGATATCCCCCTCTCAGCCATCCTTATTTGGGCCATCATCAGGTGATCAGAAGGTCCCCGAACACCTTTGCTATTTTATTCAAACTGTTCAAGTTGTAGTAGAACAGAACATGTTTGAGACCCCTTCAGGGTGGCATAGGTGTGTTGTGCATTAAGATTTAATGTTAACATTGAAAATGATGTCTAACTAGTTTTGATTCTTTTAGTGTAACTCAAATTTTGTGTGAGGCTGCAATTCCGATTAGCATTTTGATTCCGAGCATTGCTAGAGTTGAAAATTTTGGAGCATTCTAGTCTACAGGTAGCATTTTACTCCATGAATGCTGGCAGGCAGTATCAACCAGGGTAAGAGTAGTTGCTGTCGGCTTTGGCCATCTGAAACTTACGTTACGAGAATTGCTTCCTGGCTGATTGGAGTTCCTTCGTAACTTCATGAACTGTGTTGTTTAGAATAAAGGATTTTAGACATTAGCTTTAGGGCTAGTAATTCTCCTCAAACTGTTTTTAATTGTGATTGCATGTTCAATGTTTTCATTAAGCCATGTAATCCTTGTTGAATGTACTGTTTGTTAACACAGTTGTTCCATTCCTGGAATTGTTTTCTAATTTCTATAATTGTTGAAGTGTGAATTCCTGATTACTTTAATCCATCTTGTATGTAATGTGGGTTAACACAGTTGTTCTATTCATGGAATTGTTTTTTTTAATTGTTATGATTTTTGGAGTGTGAATTCCTGTTTTCGAATTTGAGCTTAACTCAGTTGTTGTATTTGGAACTATTTCTTTTGATGTTCTATGATAATAATATTGTTCAAATGCTGAATTACGTTTGGTGTTAACCCTGGGCCAGTAGTCCCACGTCCCCCTGCCAGCAGAGTTACTGCTCCGTTAGACAACTTTTCATGAGCTTATATCTGTACTGTAAAATGCTTGCAATTCTGTGAATGAAGATACTGCCAAAGTGGATGACACCTCTGATGTGTGTGGATTGTTTAAACTATTGCAATTGGATGTTGAAGAGGACAAAGACAATGAAGATGTTGCTGCTCAGAGAGCTGAGGAATCAGACAATCGGGAAGAACCTAGGACAGAGTGTGTAGAAGATTTAGAAGATGTGGAAAATGGAATTGAAGATAAATGTGATGGCAATTGTGAAGAATTTATGAAATTGACTATGAGAAAGAATTAGATGGTATTATGTATGTAGAAGTGAAAGAAGAGAGTTTTGTTGATGAGGATTCTTGTGTGGCAAGAAGTGAAGGCCACTGATATTGGCAGCAAATCAAGCATCCTTGTACTTGAGAACAAGGAAGAAATGGAAAGTGAAATATTGCTTGCTGTGTCAGACAGTTAAAAGGAATTTGAAACTAAATGTGAGGTATGGTAGAAGATAAAGAGCAGGTGATATGAACTGGGAAAGAAGAGTCAGAGCCTACAGGAAAAGTTTGAGAAGAATGATGGTATTTCCAGCATAAGTCAAACCGAGAGTGAAGATGTATCTTGTGTTGACCTCTGTGAAGACAGTAGTGGAGAAGACCCTTGTGTACCCCAAAGTAATGTACAAACTAATGAAGGGACAATGACATGAAATTTGAAGATATTGTAGAGGGCCTACTGCATGAAGAAGACAAAAATGAAAACAAAATTGGGAAGGTGTTGCTCCTTTTTGATGCAGGTAGTCCAGTCAGTGGGATATCTGAGAAGTTTAGAGAGATAATCAAACAGGACTCTGTTTTTATTTAAATGCCTACGGTAGGAATCAAAATTAAAGGAGCCACCAGAAAACACAGCAAGTCAGTGAACATCAGGTGATGTTATCATTCACAATAGGTAATGGTAATCTGACTCAAGGATGTCTAATTATACCTGGACTAAATGAACCTGGATTATTTGGTACTGATTGGGTTCTGAAAACTAGTGTAGTATTTGATTGGGGAGGCAGAAAAGTTATGTTCAATAATCCAAAGACAGGAATTTTTCATTCTACTCCCATGATTATCCAGAGTAGTGGAAACCTTAGTCATCAGTGCCTAGAACTGAAATTGCTGGATACAAGAAGATGTGTAGTAACTGTGGAAAGTGTTCAAGAAAATGAAGTAGATGCGTGTATTATGGAGATACTATGACGTATTTAATGACCATTCAGGAAGAGTGAAGAACTATTTCATTAAGCCACATAATCCACGTTGAATGTACTGTTTGTTAACACAGTTGTTCTATTCATGGAATTGTCTTCTAATTGCTATAATTTTTGAGTGTGAATTCTTCTTCTTCTTCTTTTTTTTTTTTTTTTTTTTAGCTTAGCTCAGTTGTTGTTTATGGAACTATTTCTTTTGATGTTCTGTGATCATAATAAAGATTGTTCAAATGCTGAATTACTTTGGGTGTTGACCCTAGGCCAGTACTCCTACGTCTCCCTGCCAGTGGAGTTAATGTTCCGTTAGAATGGTAGCAGAGAGCATGGTTTCTTCTGCGGGAGATGGCATTCTACATAATTCAGCATTTGATTTAAGTTTCCCTACTTGGACGTTACAAAGTTTGCGTGTTCGCTGGTGTGTACTCCAGTTTTAATTCGTTGTCCTCAGATACCTTTCTACGCTGAGCCTTGCCAGTGTCCCAGAGTGAGCATGTTAAAAAAGGAACAGTTGGCATACGAACTGAGGATTCAGGATCTTCCCAGTGAAAGAACTGTAGCTGAGTTGGTGATGCATTTTCTGAGTGGCCTGAAAAACCCTCTGTGTGTTGACGAGTCCCACATTGGCAGGGTAGGTTCTGCATTAGATGTTGGGTAGGAAGCAGTTGTGTGTTTAGAGGATACTGTGGAACTTTTGAAGACTACTCAACCGACATCCAAGCAAATTTCTAGAGTGCAAGCTCAACTTGTGCATTGGAATAATAGGTTGGGGGGTACGAAGTGGTGTAAACTGAATTCAGAACAAGAAGTGATGCTAGGCCAGTTGCATTCTCAGGTACGAGAGTTACAAAGACAAGTGGTGCGAATGGCATTGGATGCTGTGAGCATTGGTATCGGGGATCTAGAAGGCACCCCTCAAGTGGTGTCCAGTCAGGTCGGTCAGACATCAAAGGTGCATAATGATTTAATAGCATCTTTAGCTAAATTTCCTGATCTGTTAATGCTTCTGGTACAGGGTGTTAAGAAATCATCTATAGAGAGCCTGAGTCAAATGGATTTCATGTTGGAATTCATAGCATGTTTTGAGCTTCATGCCGATGTGTTAGGCATTCCCCACAGAACTGTTATTCAGTTTTTGTAACATCTTACGTCTGGAAGATTAAGTCAGCTGTTTGCCGATGTGTTGTGCAAAGAAGGGGGCTTAAGGCAATTGTGGAAACGTATTATTGGTTTGCGATTATCATCTTACATGAGGGTTGAGTTAGAAAGGAAGCACTTGTGGCATGCACAGGTTCTGCACGAAGGTTTGGCGACATACAGTGAGAACATTAGGGCTGCTGTTTCGGCTTTAGATTTGCCGTATAGCGAGCAGCAGGTTATTGACAAGATTTTGGAGGGGATGAGGCCTGAAGATTGTTCACGGCTCACATTTGGTAAGAAACCGTGTTCCTTTGGTGAGCTAGATACTTTACTGAGAAACATAGAGGCTTTGGATTTCGTCAATCAAAGGCGCGGGAATATTCAATGTAATTATACGGGTGGCGAGGCATTTCCAGGGGATCCGAAAAGGGGACCGCGCCCCAAAAACAAACAGAGGCGTTGTTTTCACTGCAACCAGAAGGGGCATCTAGTGTGCCAGTGCATTGTGTCAAGAGTGCAAGGTCATAGTAGTTGTCACCAGAGGAAGGCGCAAAGGTGGAAGAAGGGTGTCGGGTCGAAGAGTTATCATGTTATTAGGCCAGTAAGGGGAGAATGCCTCCCATATTTGTGTGTTAGGGTGAATGAGGAACCAGTGTGTGCCCTTTGGGACTTGGGCAGTTCGGTTTCATTGTTAAGTTGCGAGTGGTATTCTCTGTGCGCTTTGTAAGTTTCCTAGTTTTCACCCTTCACCCCAGACATGTCAAGTAGTAGATGGTCACAGGTTGCCTTTGGTAGGTGAAATGTGCACAAAATTGAGTGTGTTAGGGTTCTTGTGGCCTACTGATTGTGACCGAGAAAGAACTGTTGGAAATATTTTGGGAATCCACTAAAATTAAAAAATCATCTGTTAAGTCATAAAGTAATTGTCTATACTACCATAAAGCTCTGGCTTACATTCAAGAATGTAAACTGCTAAACAACCAAATCACTAGATGGGCCCCTATTTCTCCAACAATTTGAATTCCCAGAGCATCATATCCATGATTTGATTTGATTTGATTTTTCCAGGGAAGCCAAAACAGTCTTGGTCGAACCCGCCACTGCCCGCACCGTAACTAAGTTTATTGTGCGGTATCGCTCCCTGTATATCTAGTAAAGCCAACCACTGCCCTTGAACAGTGCAAGGAGTCCCTTTACCAGTTCTTTATTAGACACAATTTCTTCGGGTCTGGTTGTCCCAAATGTTCTGTGCCTTTTACTCTCCAATGCAATGCATTCGAAGATTAGATGCGATGCAGTTTCATCACCGTCATCACAGATCCTACATTTAGGGTCCTCTTCTGTTATTCCCATTGTATGTAGGTGTTTTTTGAAATTCCCATGGCCTGTCAGCAATCCAACCATGAGTCTAATCTCTCTCCTGTTCAGGCCCAGGATTGCAGAGCTTCTTTTAAAACATGGCTTTGGCATCATTACCTTGCCATGTTTCTGTTGATGGACTTTGGTCCAATATTCTATGTGCTGTCTTCTGAGCCAATTACGTAGCTCCAATTTAATCATTGCCTTGGTGATTGTCAGGACAGGTTCCGGTCCAATAAATGGAGACTCTGCCCCCATCCTGGCTAATCTGTCGGCATGTTCGTTGCCACTGATCCCCGAGTGGCCAGGGACCCACAATAGGTTTACTCTATTGCTTTCCCCTAGCTCCACCAGAACCCTGTGACATTCTGCAACAATTTTAGACCTTGTTGCAGGAGCTGCCAATGATCTCAGGGCTGCCTGGCTGTCTGAATAGATGTAGATGCTACAATCTTTGTAGCACCTACGCAAATTCTCCTCCACACAGGCCCTGATGGCAGTGATTTCGGCCTGGAATACTGAGGCCAGTTTCCCTAGAGAGATGACGCCCTCCAGTCTTGGCTGCACCTCGTATACCCCGGCCCCAACGCCTTGGTCTGATTTCGACCCGTCAGTGAACCAGACAATATCCCCCGTACAGTGTCGAACTATTGTCTCCCAATGCTCCCTACTTCCAAATGTTATACTGAAAGGCTTGTTGAAGCAGTATGGGGTTATAATATAGTCGGCTGGCATTTCCCCGACCTTTCCTACATTTACCTCACTCACTATTTTAATGTGTGATTCTGGATATCCCAAAGAGTTCCAGTTGTTACCAGTTTTGAGCCTGTATGCACCAGCTGCTGCCTCCATCTTGACCCAAAGGTGTAATGGGGGCATATCCAGCATGGTTTCCATCCCAGCAGTTGGTGTGCTGCTAATTCCACCTGTTATGGCTAAGCAGGCTAGTCTCTGCACCTTACCAAGCTCCTTAGCAGCAACCTGCTGTTCTACCTTCTTCCACCACACGACCGCCCCATAGGTGATCCTGGGTCTAATCACTGTGGTGTGTATCCGGTGCATACCCTTTGGGCTCAGGCCCCAATTTTTCCCACAAGCTCTCCTGGTACTTACTAAAGTACCTTTTGCCTTGGAGCAAATATTCCTGGCGTGAGGGGTCCATGTCAGTTTCTCATCTAGGGTAACCCCTAGATATTTCACTGTCCCCTTCACAGGTAGTGCTTCATTGAAAAGCTTTAGATTCCAACTTGAGTGTTGGATATGTTTCCTTGTGAATGGTACAACAACAGTCTTCTTAGGACTAACCCCCAGATCCTGTTTTCTGCACCAGTCTTGCACAATGTCCAAAGCACCTTGTGCCATATTCTTCACTGTGTCAGCAAATTTGCCAAGTATTACTATGACAAGATCATCTGCGTATCCTTGGCAAAAGTACTGCCTAGAGTTTAATTCTCAATGAGATCATTCACCACTAGATTCCACAATAAAGGGGAAAGAACTCCTCCTTGCAGGCAACCCCTAGTGGTGTTGATAACCATTTTTTCATTCATCATGGTAGCCTCTACCTTTCTTTCACTGAGCATGGCCCTTGTCCACCTACATATAGTGGTCCCTAGGTCATGCACCTCTGCTGCCCTAACCATGGAATCGAAGGTCGTGTTGCTAAAAGCCCCCTCAATGTCCAGGAAGATACAGAGGGCTATCTCCTGAAAGTGTAGTGTTTTCTCCACCTTCCCAACAAGTTAGTGGACAGCTGTCTCACATGATTTACCTGGTTGATATGCATGTTGGTTTGAATGTAGAGGAGCCCTACTTAACCTCCTTTCTCCAACATGCATATTAACCAGCTTTTCCAATGTCTTAAGAATGAAGGAGGACAGGCTGATTGGTCTCATATCCTTGGCCTTGGTATGATCAATTCTCCCTGGCTTTGGAATGAAGACAACCTTCACCGCCCTCCAGACATTGGGAATGATTCCTGCTGCTAGGCTAACCCTGAATAACCTGCATAGGAATCTAATAAGATTTTCTCCCGCTTGTTGCAGGAGAGCTGGATAGATTCCATCGGGGCCAGGTGACTTGAACGGTTGAAATGTTCCCACCGCTCATCGGACCTTACTGAAATCGACACACTCCTTGGCCAGATCCCAGTCCTCTTTGTGAATACCTGAGAACCGTTGTCTCTCAGCAATTGCATTCTGGTCTGAGATATCCCCCAGAGTATATTGAGGAAAGTGAGTCTTGAGGAGCAGTTCCAGCGTTTCATGTGCTGTCTTTGTATACTCCCCATCCTCCTTCCTCAATGTTCCTCCTGGATTAGTTGGTACCCTAGTGAGGATTTTATGAAGTCTCGCTTGAGCAGCCGTGCCCTCCACTTCCTCACAGAATACCTTCCAGGATGCCTCCTTTGCCAGTCTGATGGCAAGGTTGTAATTGACAAGGGCCTCACGATATTTTGCCCATTGTCCTTTGCACCTCGCAAGGTTAAACAGTCTTCGTACCTGTTTCCTTTGCATTTCCAGGTTATTATTCCACCCGCCCAGCGGACATCGTCCAGAGCTCACCTCTCCAGTGGTTTAGCAGTAAATTATCAGTTGTAAGTGTAACCGGCTTCTCTCTAGAAGCTACATATTTTTACTTTTCAGTGCGTTTTTCCCTTCAGTTCATTAAATTTATTGTGTGCTCGCGTTTTTATTTGATTCATATTCGCGTTAAATATCTGGTTAGTGTATTATTCCGCCGTGTGAATCACGTCGCGACAGTCGTCTGTCTTTGTTTTGAAACAGTTACTGTTTGTTTACTCCAGTCAGTCGCCCAGCGGACGTCGTCCAGAGCACACCTCTCCAGTGGCGTAGCAGTAATTTATCAGTTGTAAGTGTAACCGGCTTCTCTCTAGAAGCTACATATTTTTAGTTTTCAGTGTGTTTTCCCTTGAGTGGATTAAATTTATTGTGTGCTCGCGTTTTTATTTGATTCATATTCACGTTAAATATCTAGTTAGTGTATTATTCCGCCGTGTGAACCGTGTCGCGACAGTCGCCTGTCTTTATTTTCTGATTAGAAGCAACATATAGTATTTTGATTTTCGTCTACACTTTCTCATCTCAATTTGTAAAGTTATACTGAGCTGTCGTGCGTATTGGATTCACATCCGCGTTCTAACGAACAGTTTAGTTTTCCTTTGAACGCATCGCGACTGTAGTTTTTGTTTTTGTTGGCACTGTAATCATGAATAGGGACTGTGACTGCTGTGTGCGGATGCAGTCTGAGCTGGTGACACTTCGCTCCCAGCTTCAAGCTGTGTTAACCTCGGTTGCACAGTTGGAAGCTGCGATCGATGGGCGTCGTTGTTGTTGGCCGGCGGTGGGGACCGAACGGACTCCCGTCGTCTCCACCGATCGGCCTGCGGCAGCGACATGCCCTGAAACTGCTAACAGTGAGGCAGACATCCCACCCGTGGTTGCGTGGGAGGTTGCTCCAGTGCGTGGCAGGAGGCGCAAGACATTCCGGGGGATCGATCGTGAGGCCTCCCCGGTTCGTCTTGCGAACAGGTTTGAGGCGCTGTCTGCTCAGGACGACATTCCTGAGTCGGATGGTGTCTCTCACCCTGTCACCACCCAGCCTGCAAGATCCGGGCTTTCACAGAGGGTGGGTTTACTTGTAGTTGGGAGCTCCAACATTAGGCGGGTGATGGAGACCCTTAGAGAGATGGCTGCCAAGGAGGGGAAGAAGGCCAACGTGCACTCCGTGTGCATACCGGGCGGAGTCATTCCAGATGTGGAACGGGTCCTCCCGGATGCCATGAAGGGTATGGGGTGCAACCAACTGCAGGTGGTGGCTCACGTCGGTACCAATGATGTGTGTCGTTTCGGATCTGAAGAGATCCTCTCAGGTTTCGAGCGGCTAACTGAAGTGGTAAAGACTGTCAGTCTTGCTTGCAAGATGAAAGCAGAGCTCACCATCTGCAGCATAGTTGACAGGACCGACTGTGGACCTCTGGTACAGAGCCGAGTGGAGGGTCTGAATCAGAGGCTCACACGGTTCTGCGACCGTGTAGGCTGCAGATTCCTTGACTTTCGCCATTGGGTGGTGGGTTTCCGGGTTCCGCTGAATAGGTCAGGAGTCCACTATACGCAGGAAGCGGCTACATGGGTAGCGGGGGCTGTGTGGCGTGGACTGGGCGGTTTTTTATGATAAAGAGCTTCGGAGAAATAGAAAATGGGCAATCTCAAAGGGTTCAGGTGGATCACAGGAGAAATGTAGATCCGGAAACTATCGGTATAACAGTTGTAAATTGTCGTAGCTGTGTTGGGAAAGTTCCAGAACTGCAAGCGTTAATAGAAAGCACCGAAACACACATCATTATAGGCAGCGAAAGTTGGCTCAAGCCAGAAATAAGTTCAGAAGAAGTATTTTCAAAAGATCTATCGGTGTTCAGAAAGGATAGATTAAACAAAATAGGTGGGGGCGTGTTTGTCGCTGTCAAAAGTAGTATTTCATGTAGCGAAGTTGAAGTTGATAGTTCGTGCGAGCTATTATGGGTAGAGGTTGTACCCGAAAATCGTAAGAAGTTAATAATCGGTTCCTTTTACCGGCCTCCCGACTCTGATGATACAATAGCAGAAAGGTTCAAAGAAAACCTGAGTCTAATTACAAAAACGTACCCGACTCACACGATAATAGTAGGTGGTGATTTTAATTTACCCTCGATCTGTTGGCGAAATTATATTTTCAAATCAGGAGGTACGCATAAAGCATCGTGTGAAATTGTACTCAACGCATTCTCTGAGAATTACTTCGAACAATGAGTTCATGAGCCAACTAGAACTGTAAATGGATGTGAAAACACACTTGATCTCTTAGCAACAAATAATCCTGAGCTCATAACGAGCATCAAAACGGATACAGGTATTAGTGAACACAGAGCTGTAGTAGCGAAATTGAATATCGAAAGTCCCAAAGTTACCAAAAATAAACGCAAAGTATATTTGTTCAGGAAAGCAGATAGAAACAAAATACATTGCTTCTTGAAAGACAGCTTCCACTTGTTTATAACACTAAACGTAGGTGTAGACCAGATGTGGCTCAAATTCAAAGAAGTGGTATCGACAGCAATTGAAAGTTTTATACCTAATAAATTAATAAAAGAAGGAGGCGATCCCCCTTGGTACACAAAACAGGTTAGGACACTGTTGCAAAAGCAAAGGAAAAGGCATACTAAATTTAAACGAACACGAAATCCCCAGGATTTGCGATTGTACTCAGAAGCTCGAAATTTAGCGAGGATTTCAATGTGAGATGCCTACAACATTTATCACAACGAAACTCTTTCTCGTAATTTGACTGAAAACCCAAAGAGATTTTGGTCATATGTTAAATATACTCGGGGAAAGTCACAAACAATACCTTCACTACGTGATAGTAATGGCGATCCTGCCGATGACAGCGCTACTAAAGCAGAGTTACTAAACTTAGCTTTTAGAAACTCATTCACCAAAGAAGACGAAACCAATATTCCAGATTTCGAATTACGAACATATGCCGTAATGAGTAACATAGAAGTAGATATCATTGGAGTAGAGCAGCAACTAAAATCACTTAATAAGAACAAGTCTTCTGGTCCGGATTGTATACCCATTAGATTTCTATCTGATTATGCTGAAGCGATAGCTCCTTACTTAACAGTCATATACAACCGCTCTCGCATAGAAGGATCTGTACCAAAAGATTGGAAAGTTGCACAGGTCACACCTATATTCAAGAAAGGCAGTAGGAGCAACCCACTAAACTACAGGCCTATTTCATTGACGTCAATTTGCAGCAGGGTTTTGGAACATATCCTGTATTCAAATATTATGAATTATCTCGAACAGAACGATCTATTGACCCAAGGTCAACACAGATTTTGAAAATATCGTTCATGCGAAACACAACTAGCTCTATATTCACACGAAGTGATGGGTGCTATCGACAAAGGTTCGCAAATCGATTCCGTATTTCTTGATTTCCAGAAAGCTTTTGACACCGTACCTCACAAACGGCTTTTAATCAAATTGCGTGGTTATGGTATATCGCCCCAAATTTGCAATTGGATAGGAGATTTCTTATCAGAGAGGACACAGTTCGTAGTAATCGATGGTAAGGTATCGACTAAAACAGAGGTGATATCGGGCGTTCCACAGGGTAGTGTTATTGGTCCTCTGCTATTCCTTATTTACATAAACGATTTAGGGGAAAATCTAATTAGCTCTCTTAGGTTGTTTGCAGATGACGCCGTCATTTACCGTCTAGTAAAATCATCTGAAGATCAAAACCAACTACAGAACGATCTGAATAAGATATCAGTATGGTGTAAAAATTGGCAATTGACTCTAAATAATGAGAAGTGTGAAGTCGTCCACATGAGTACGAAAAGAAATCCGTTAAACTTTGTTTACAACATAAATCATTCAAATGTGAAGGCCGTAAACTCCACAAAATACCTAGGAATCACTATTACTTCAGACTTAAACTGGAAAGAACACGTAGATAATATCGTGGGAAAGGCGAACCAGAGACTGCGTTTTATTGGCAGAACCCTTAAAAGATGCAACAGAACTACTAAAGAAACTGCATACACTGCGCTTGTCCGTCCATTTTTGGAGTATTGCAGCCCAGTGTGGGATCCTTATCAGGTGGGTTTGACGGAGGACATCGAAAGAGTCCAAAGAAGGGCAGCTCGTTTCGTATTGTCGCGATACAGGGGAGACAGCGTTACGGAAATGATACAGGATCTGGGATGGGAATCATTACAACAACGGCGCTTATCGCTGAGGCGTGGGTTACTTGCGAAACTCAAATTGCCAACATTCTCCTTCGAATGCGAAAATATATTGTTGACTCCCACTTACATAGGTAGAAATGATCATCAGAATAAAATAAGAGAAATCAGAGCTCGAACAGAGAGATTCAGGTGTTCTTTCTTCCCGCGCGCTATTCGAGAATGGAATGGGAGATAAATAGTATAATTCTGGTTCGATGAACCCTCTGCCAGGCACTTAAATGTGATTTGCAGAGTATCCCATGTAGATGTAGATGTAGAAGGCACACTCCTATTTGTGCACTTCTTGGTGATTGAGCAGTTGTCCTGGTATGAGGTCACTATAGCAGAGGTTACGGCCTCTGCTACTTCCTCAAACTCTGCTGGATTCCTTATCGAAGATTTAATTTCTGATAGGCTGAAGTCAAGGTCTCTCCTATATGTCTCCCAGTCCGTTTTCCTGGGATTCCTATAGGTCATTGTCTGTCTGGTTCCCATTTCAACCTTGAATTTAATATACATGTGATCTGACGAGGATGGCTCCAGGACCACATGCCACTGTTTGACATAACTTCCCATGATCATGGAACCAAAAGTTATGTCAATTACTTCTTCCCTTCTACTATTTCTGAATGTAGGTTCATCACCCCTATTCAGGATCTCCAAGTTGTTAGTTAGGAGAAATTCAAGAAGGTGCTCACCTCTACTGTTGGTATCCTTGCTGTCCCATGATAGATTGTGGGTATTGGCATCACATCCACCAACAGTTCGTCACCTTGCCGATGGCAGGCTTCCGTCAGTCTCCTCACTTCCAAAAGAGGAGGAGAGCTGTCTTCGTAAGGAAGGTATGCTGAGGCCTAAACAATTTCCCTCTTGATACCTTCCTCACATTGCTGGATTCTGATGGTCACCAGGTCCCTGGAACAAAAATCCATCATTGGTATGAAATGTCTTCCATTTCTAACATAAATGCATGTTCTGGAGTTTTTTAGATTTCTGGCATAAATCAGCTTACCTCCAGTACCACCGAGGCCCGATACACCCCCTTTGTATAAATAGGGTTCTTGTATCAGTGCCATGTCCACCTCCTGTCTCCCCAGGCGACGGCTCAGGGCAGCAGTGGCCCCTTTACTGTGCTGCAGGTTTATCTGCAGCACTTCCAGTCCCCATCTTGCTGCCATTATTGCCTAAAGGCAAGGTCTTTGATTACCCTGACGGCGACCTGCGAGAACCCTAAAAACAGTTTCAGGCCTTGCTCTCGCATTGCCTTCAGGGACTTCTCTCCGACCTCCACCACCAGGGTTCGTCCTTCCGGAATGACCTTTTGGTTAATTACCCTCAAATCCTCTGTCGAGACTTTTGGGTTCTGGACCCTTTTGGGGGTCTTGGGCTCAAGCCCTTTTGATTCCCTCCACTTATATTTAGGAAGCCATTTTTTTCCTTCCTTTTGCTTCTGTTCCTTGAGAAGTTTCCTCCTCTGAGCCCCAGACAAGGCCTTAATCCTAATCTGGTCCAACTTCTCTGTTACAGTTCCCACTTCTTGCTCAGGTCTAGACCCTGACTGAGAAGTAGGAGTGCACTCCATCGGTCCTGATCCCGATGTTTGAGTATCTGAGGTCTCAGATTGCCCCCGGATTCTTTTAAAATATTTTTTTTCTCCTTGTTCATCTTAGTCCCACGAGATTTGGGGATTTATATGGTCCACACCACGATAACCCCGCGCGGTGCAAGGCAACTTACTCAGGGAGGTCGCCCGGTATCCCTGAGGCTGCGTTCGATACACATCCACCCATGTGCCACGCACCCCTCAGCACGGGTCGCACCACACCTTGGGTTGGGAGGCAGTTTAACGTCATGCCCGGGACAAATCATATCCATGGGAAAGATACACTTTCTCATCTCCCAGTGGAGAATGTGAGTAAGAGTTTCGGGTGATGTATTTAAATGGAGAGAAAGAAGAAACAGAGGTGAGGAAGATATGTAATGCTATCAGAAGATACCAGAATAATGATTCGAACTCGAGATTGGTAAAAAGCTTGATAGGTAAGAAAGGAGAAGAGAAAGTAGAACAATATTACAAGGTCTACACGGGGATTCTGTTCAGAAGGACGAGTAAAGATAGTGGTCATTGGAAATTGTGTTGGCCTGAAGATTGTATCAATATTTTGATCAAGAAAGTTCATGAAAGTTTCAGCTACTGAAGAACACAAAAATTAATTCAAAAGTCCCAAGAAAACATATACTTCAACAATATCACCAGAAGAGTAAAGAAGTTATTAGCAACATGTGATAGGTGTCAAGAGAGTGAAGGTCACAAACCAGACAAGCAAAGGATTTATGCAAAACATCTTGCCCAAGCAACCTTTAGAATTAACGCTATTGATTTATATGGATTTTTACCAAAATCTTGAGGAGGACTCTGCTATAGTTTTGTGGTGGTTGACTTGTTTTCAAAATTTGTCAGGTTATATCCTCTAAAGAAACCTACCAGCAAAAGCATTATCAATAAAATTAGGAATGATTACTAGTGGATGGTTGGCACACCAAAAGGCATTATTTCAGACAAAGGTATCTAATTCACTTCAAAATCCTGGAAAAGACTTATAGAAGATGAAAATATAAAGCATATTCTGATTTCGGCCTACCACCCTCTAAGCAAAATGAAGGCCGAAGTTTTAAATTTAACTTTTTAAGAAATCATTCACACAAGAGGACCATGCAAACATACCTTCATTTGACGATTGCACTAACTCCAAAACGGAGGACATAGTAATAGGCATTGCTGGTGTAGAGAAGCAGCTGAGAGATTGGAAAACAAACAAGACTCCAGATCCAGATGGGGCACCAAGCCAGATTTACAAAGAGTACTCAGTGGCATTGGCCCCTACTTAGCTTGCATTTATCACAAGTCTTTGATCCAGTGAAAGTTCCAAGTGACTGGAAAGAGGCAATCCACAAAATAACAGACCTATATCATTAACATCAGTTTGCTGTAGAATTCTTGAACATATTCTCAGTTCTAATACAGTAAATTTCCTTGAGACAGAAAAGCTTCCGTCCATGCTTCAGCACAGTTTTAGGAAACATTGTTCTTGTGAAATCCAGCTTGCCCTTTTTTCTCATGACACCTTGCTTGCTTGCTTCTTCCTGATGGTCTGATTCCACAGCTCTCTGGGCAGCTACATCTTCACTGTCTTTGTCCTCTTCAACATCCTCTTGCAATAGTTTACACTATCCAAACACACCAGAGGTGTCATCCACTATGGCAGTATCTTCATTCACAGAATTGCAAGCATTGTACAGTACAGATACAGTCTCATGATCTAAGCATATTTCTTCATGTTGTTCACACTTGACTTCATCATCTGTGCCTGTGTCTTGACTGACAGCTTCCAAAAATTTGTTGTCAAATCTTAACTTTCTTACAATTATTAATATGGTATCTATTCTTTTGGATATGTCCAAAAATAACAGACACCATTTGTTGACATTAATGGCCATAATTTTATGAATTCAGTATATTGAAACATTTCAAGGCATTCAAATAAATTCAACAGCGAAGATGAAAATTTTTACTGGACTGGGATTCCGACTCAAATTTCCTGCTTTGGGTCAGTGATCGCCTTAACCAATTAGGCTAACCAGGCATGCTTTCCTTCCAACCCAAATTCTCAACTTCTAGGCCCCTGCCTATTGATTCATCTTGCTTGCAGCCTATACTGGTTTCCCACAAGAGATTGAGTGTTTGAATGCGCCTGCATTGAAATTTTCAATTGCCTGACGGTGGCATATTTTACAATTACAGTTATTTACAGTTTTTTTTTCCTAATATTTACCATTTCTGAGAAAAACCCGTTTTAAAATTGTATCCTAAAATATATGGACAGGTTTCCACAACACTTATAAGGTAGTTTACAACGCCTCTCACAGTTTTGGATTCTCAGTGGATGCACAGTGCACATAATCTCTGATGACATTCCTTATGCTCATCTTGATTCTTCATCGGAGGCCTTTTCCATGCTCTTTTCTCTTGGTCTTGGTTGTGCCACCAATTTTGAAGCACATATTACTCTCAAGCTTGCTACCCGGCTGAGGTTCTTTTGGGCCCCGACCTATTCCTGTTGCCTTGCATGACTCGGTCAAACAGGAGCTTGATCAGCTGACTGTTTCAGTTTTATTGCACCCCATCTCTTCCAATAAGTGGTCCTCTCCCATCTTTATCATTAAAAAACCCAACAGCAGTCTTCACCTCTGGGGTGAATTCAAAGTGTCCGTTAATGCTCTGTGCTTTATTGACATGCCCTGAATAATTGTTTTCAAAGTTGGCCAGAGGTCAGTACTTTTCTAAGATCAACCTATCTGAAGCAAATCACCAGCTTACGTTGGATACTGAATCTTGCCAGTTTCTTGTTCTCAGCACTCCATTTGGACTTTATCAGTATCAAAGGTTGCCATTTGGGACTGCTAGTTCCCCAACATTTTTCAATGATTTTTTGGAACAGTAGCTCACCACTGTTGGAACAGTAGCTCACCGCTGTTCCTGGCTGTACAAATTATCAAGATAACATTGTTGTGACTGGGACCACCACTGTCGAACATTTCAGCAACCTTCAGACGTTCTTCAAGGTTTTACTATCTGTGGAGTTAAAATGCAACTCACATAAATATCTTCTTCTTTAGTTTTATTTATTATTTTTTTATTTTACAGTCAATTGTCTACTTGGGTTTCAGATATCAAGCAAAGGTATTTGCCTTCTTTGACAGCATGTTGCTACTATTGAGGCTCTCCCTCGCCCAACATCAGTCAAGGAGCTTCTGGCCTTTCTGGGAAAAATAGCCTAATATCACAAGTTTCTGCTGCCTTCTGCATAGGTGGCTTATCCACTACACTGGTTGCTACAAAATACTGTGCTTTTTATTGGCCCACTGATTGTGATGCTGCTTTTCTTTGTCTCGAAGAACTGTTGCAGCAGACCCTCTGTCTTGCCATGTATTGCCGTGGACATTTGCTTCTAGCCACCGACACCTTGTACTATGGGGTTGGTGCTGTTTTGGCACATAGATACACTGATAGCATGGAACGTCTATTTGTGTATCCATCAAAGAAACTCACTGATGCACAACAAGTATTCCCAGATAGAAATTGAGGCTCTGATCATTGTGTATGTCTTGTCATTCTTTATGGGGCGAGGTTTCATCTAATCACCGATCACAAGCCAATACATCTACATAGATACTCTAAAAATCACATTTAAGTGCCTAGCAGAGGGTTCATTAACCACTTTCATAACCTTTCTCTACTGTTCCATTCTCTAATAGTGCATGGGAAGAAAGAAGACTTAAATTGTTCTGTTTTCTCTTATTTTATTGGAATGGCCATGTCTCCCTATGTAGGTGGACACTAGTAAAATGTTTTCACATTCTGAAGTGAAAGTTGGTGATTGAAATTTCGCAAATTGATCTCACCGCAATGAATAACGTCATTCTTTTAATGATTTCCACCTCAAATCGTGTAACATTTCCATGACACATTCCCCCCTGTAATGTGTTTTAAAAATAAAAAATAAATAAATAAATAAAAAAAAAATAAATACAAAATAAGCTGCCCCTCTCTAAACCTTCTCAGTGTCTTCTGTCAGTCCCACCTCGTGAGGGTCCCACATTGGGCAACAGTACTCCAGGAGAAGACGCACAAGCGTGATGTAGGCAGTCTCTTTGGTGGAGCTGTTGCATCTTCAAAGTGTTCTGCCAATGAAACGTAACCTTTGGTTCACCTTCCCCACAATATTTTCTGTGTGTTCTCTCCAGTCTAAGTTTTTCGTAATTGTAACTCCAAGGTAGTTGGTAGAATTTACGACCTTAAGATTTGACTGATTTATCGCGTAATTGAAGTTCAGCAGATTTCTTTTAGTGGTCATGTGTATTACTTCACAATTTTCATTATTTAGTGTCAACTGCCAATTTTCTCGCCATTTTGTCTAAATCACTTTGCAGTTGCTTTTGATCCTGTGTTGACTTCACTAATCAATAAATGACAGCATCATCTGCGAACAGTCTAATTGAGTTATTTGGATTGTTTCTTAAATCGTTTACAAACACAAGGAAGAGTAGGGGACCTATAACACTTCCCTAGGGAACACCAGATATCACTTCTGTTTTACTTGATGACTTACCGTCAATTACTACGAACTGTGACTTTTCTAATAGGAAATTGCGATTCCAATTGCACAATTGGGGCGATATTACATAAGCACGCAATTTCACTAGAAGCTGCTAGTGAGGTATAGTGTCAAAAGCCTTCTGGAAATCCAGAAATATGGATTCGATTTGAGATTCCTTGTCGATGGCACTTATCACTTCATGTGAATAAAGGGCAAGCTGTATTTCCCAAGAGCGATACTTTCTGAATCCATGTTGACTGTTGGTTGATAGGTCGTTTCTCTTTTTGAACAAAGTATATGTTCCAAAATCCTACTGCAAATTGACATCAATGAGATGGGCCTGAAATTTTGGAGATCACTCCTATTGCCTTTCTTGAATATTGGAGTGAACTGAGCAGCTTTCCAGTCCTTGGGTATGGATCTTTTGCTGAGTGATTGGTTGTATATGATAGCTAAGTATGGAGCTATTGCATCAGCATACTCTGAAAGGAATCTATTTGGATACAATCTGGCCTGGAAGATTTGTTTTTGTTTAGTGACTGAAGTTGTATTACTATTCCAGAAACATCTACTTCTAAATTTTGCATGCTGGCAGCTGTTCTTGGTTTGAATTCTGGAGTGTTCACTTCGTCTTCTTTGGTGAAACAATTTCGGAAAGCTGTATTTAGCAATTCTGCTTTAGCAGTACTGTCATCAGTAGTATTAGCATAGCTATCGTGTAGTGAAGGTATTGTTTGTGTTTTGCCACTAGTGTACTAAGCATCTTGCATTGAAGTCCGCACTAGATTCTGAGTTTCTGTAAAAGATTGCGTCTTGGGGATTCTGTGTCTGTTTAAAATTTTGCATGCATTTTTCTTTGCTTCTGCACCAGTGATCTGACCTGTTTTGTGTACCACGTGGGATGGGGAGGGGGTGTCAGCCCCCCTCTTTATTAATTCATTTGGTATAAATCTCTCGATTGCTACTGATATTATGTCTTTGAAAGTAAGCCACATCTGATCTACACTCGCATTTTTAGTTTTGGAAGACTGGAGACTATCGCTCAGGAAAGTTTGAAGGAATCCTCAAAACCTTAGGCCCCCTACAAAACCTTTCACCTGACTCCATTAACCTCATGACTCCACCGACACCCCTCACCCCCACCTTCTACCTACTTCCAAAGATTCACAAACCCAATCATCCCGGCCGCCCCATTGTGGCCGGTTACCAAGCTCCAACAGAACGAATCTCTGCCTACATAGACCAACACCTTCAACCCATCATGTGCAGTCTCCCATCCTTCATCAAAGACACCAACCACTTCCTCAATCGCCTGAAATCCTTACCCAGCCTGTTACCTCCTGAAACCATCCTTGTAACCATCGATGCCACTTCCTGATACACTAATATCCCACATGCCCAGGGCCTCGCTGCGATGGAATATTTCCTTTCGCGCCGACCACCCACTTCCTTACCTAAAACCTCTTTCCTCAATACCCTAGCCAGCTTCATCCTAACCCACAACTTCTTCACTTTTGAGGGCCGGACATACCAACAACTAAAGGGAACAGCCATGGGGACCAGGATGGCCCCCTCGTACGCGAACTTATTTATGGGACGCTTAGAGGAAGCCTTCCTGGACACCCAAGCCTGTCACCCCAAAGTTTGGTATAGATTCATTGACGACATCTTCATGATCTGGACTCACAGTGAAGAAGAACTCCAGAATTTCCTCTCCAACCTCAACTCCTTTGGTCCCATCAAATTCACCTGGTCCTATTCCAAATCCCATGCCACTTTCCTCGATGTCGACCTCCATCTATCCAACGGCCAACTCACACATCCATCCACATCAAACCTACCAATAAACAACAGTACCTGCATTATGACAGCTGCCATCCTTTCCACATCAAACGTTCCCTTCCCTACAGCTTAGGTCTTCATGGCAAATGAGTCTGCTCCAGTCCTGAATCCCTGAACCAATACACCAATAACCTGATAACAGCCTTCACATCCCGCAGCTATCCTCCTGATCTGGTACAGAAGCAAATTGCCAGAGCCACTTCCTCATCCCCCCAATTTAAGAACCTTCAACAGAACTCCAGAAGTGCCCCTCTTGTCACCGGATACTTTCCGGGACTGGAGCGGACTCTGAATGTGGCTTTCCAGCAAGGATATGACTTCCTAAAATCCTGCCCCGAAATGAGATCCATCCTTCATGACATCCTTCCTACTCCACCGAGAGTGTCTTTCCGCCGCCCACCTAACCTCCTAGTCCACCCCTATGAAATCCCCAAACCACCTTCCCTACCTTCTGGCTCCTACCCTTGTAACCGCCCCCGTTGTAAAACCTGCCCTATGCACCCTTCCACCACCACTTACTCCAGTCCCGTAACCCGGAAGGTGTACACGATCAAAGGCAGAGCCACTTGCGATAGTACCCACGTGATCTACCAACTGACATGCCTGCACTGTGAAGCGTTCAATGTGGGAATGACCAGCAACAAACTGTCCATTCGCATGAATGGACACAGGCAGACAGTGTTTGTTGGTAACGAGGATCACCCTGTGGCTAAACATGCCTTGGTGCACGGCCAGCACATCTTGGCACAGTGCTACACCGTCCGGGTTATCTGGATACTTCCCACTGACACCAATCCTTCAGAACTCCGGAGATGGGAACTAGCCCTTCAGCATATTCTCTGTTCCCGTTGCCCATCTAGTCTCAACCTCCGCTAAATTCGAATTCCCACCCACCATCTTAACATATTTGCCTTGGTTCTCTGGACAAAGCCTCTGCCTCAAGTGGCATCTCTGTCTAACTTCTTTGCTTTCTACAGTTCTACAGTATGTCTGCCTAAGTGTACTTGTGTCTGTGTCTGTGTCTGTGTGGGTGTGTGTGCATTTGTTTACCCTCCATTTTTCCCCCAAGGTAAGTCTTTCCTGTCCCGGGATTGGAATGGCTCCTTACCCCCTTCCTTAAAACCCTCATCATTTCCTTTTCCCTCTCCTTCCCTTCTGCCTGATGAAGCAGCTAGGCTGCGAAAGCTAGCATTTGTGTGTGTGTGTCTGTGTGTTTATTTGTTGCTATCACTGCCTGTGCAGTGTGTGTGTGTGTGTGTGTATATATATATATATATATATATATAACGATTATTAAGACGAAAAATTCCTAGCAGGAAAAATAAAATATAAAAAATAGACGAAGATTACTCACCAGGCGAAGGAGCACAGGTGTGACAGCATCACAAATAAATAAATGAATACACACACACACACACACACACAATCGCAAGCTTTCGCAACCCAGTTGCGTCTTCAGGCAGTAGGGAAGGAGAGGGAAAAGGAAATGATGGGGTTTTAAGGAAGGGGGTAAGGAGCCATTCCAATCCCGGGAGAGGAAAGACTTACCCTCCATTTTTTCCCCCAAGGTAAGTCTTTCCTCTCCCGGGATTGGAATGGCTCCTTACCCCCTTCATCATTTCCTTTTCCCTCTCCTTCCCTACTGCCTGAAGACGCAACTGGGTTGCGAAAGCTTGCGATTGTGTGTGTGTGTGTGTGTGTGTGTGTGTATTCATTTATTTATTTGTGATGCTGTCACACCTGTGCTCCTTCGCCTGGTGAGTAATCTTCGTCTATTTTTTATATATATATATATATATATATATATATATATATATATATATAGAGAGAGAGAGAGAGAGAGAGAGAGAGTGAGTATATGACATTTTTCTGATCAATAGTGGCCAAGATAATGTGCTAAAATGAAGCCATCAATAGGCCTTTGAAGGATGCAAAGTACTTCTCAAGTTCCAAAATAGTATTTCTTGCTGATGGAGTTAATATGGTGCCGTATTCACTTGGAATAAGCCTAAAAGTGTGAGGACTGAAGGATTGTGCTTCAAAATAGGCCGCACAGCTTGTAGTCTTTCACTCTAGTGAGTTTCAGAAAGGCTTTCCTGAGACAAAGGGACATGCTGCTTCATCAGTTCAAATATTCAAATGTTTGTAGAGCTTATGGGACTTAACTACGGTATGTGGTCCTCAGTCCATAAACTTACAAACTACTTATGAACTAGCTTATACTAAAGACGGCACAAACATCCATGCCTGAGGGGTGATTCAAACCCCCAACGGGGAACTGCCTCGTGCATCGTAGCATAGCGCCTCAATGCGCACCACCGCGGCTGCTTCATCAGTTTCCAATGCATAGGGCTGCTAGAAATTATAAACACTTTTAATGTTTCCAAAAAATGTCAAAACATCAGAATTAAGCTTAGCAGTGTTGACACAAACTCTGTTCAGAGAATGCGCTCCACAGGAAGAAAAATGGCAGACTTGTTATTTTCAAGCATTCTTCACTGAACACCACTTGTATGACCTCGCATGTTGCAGCCTTTGTCATAGCCCTGCACACGACAATCGGCAGGTGGTATTTCATGAGTTTCCAATGTGGACAGTATTTCATCAGTTATATCCTGACCTGTTTCTCATTAATATTCATAAATTCAATGAATCTTTCATAAATTCTGAATGACTTTCTTTCTATATTCTGGTATACATAATGCAGAATGAGCACATTCTGCTCCTGGTGGGAAATGTCAGGATTTGCATCAATAATAATTCCATAGAATAAAGACCTTCTCTTTGATGTAAAATAGTTTGCAATAGTTTTTGCAACATAGGGAAATAAATTCATTTTGTGAGTAGCACAATAGATAGTGAGCATGACCTGTCGTAATTTTATTCATCAGTTGGTTTTCTTTTACTATGACTAGATGTTCACGAGTTATTTCATCACATTTGCCAATAAGTTCCAAAATTCCTAACAAATTCCTTTTGTGAAAAGCACCAATCTGGGTATTTTCGCCTTGGAAAGCTAAACCTCTACTACTCAATAACAGTGTCAAGACTTCTTTGTAATATAGCTTTCCACCTTGTTGCTTCACAATTAATCATCTGTTGAAGATAACAATCGACACCATGGCCTTTCAGTGACAACTGAAGTGTTTTCCATTCTACGTAAAGTTTTCGATGCTCAGAGCTTTTTTCGTGCATTGGTAACAACCTGTAAAGTCTTTTGTAGGGAGGTTTTTGTGGAGAGAATCCTTCTTTTGCAAGTTTGCTTTGATTTGATTTAAAAATACTGCAAGAGAAACAATGAATACTGCTGTTCGATTCGCTCCACATTAGCCATTCACGTGAAAATGGTTTACTTGTTCTGTTAGCTGTTTTCACGTACAACAATGTCTCATAAACATGTTTCTCTGAAAGGTCAACTGGAAAAGATTTTGATCTGGTTTCAAAAGCTGAAAAAACAATATAATACGACGCTATTTCTTGTCGCCGTTTATCATTCATCACTCAAGGCCAAGTACTAGGATCATCCAAAATACAACAGTTGCTTTCATCAGTTTTCATACCAAGGTCTAGATTACCACATTGTTCACTACAATCACGAAAGAAATCTGTATCATTTCTTTGTTTGTTTCACTTCAATTAGATATTCATATATTACAGTATCTTGTCGTGGTGCGATTTCTTTTACGTATTTTGGCTGAAACCAAATGAAATACAGAACACAAAGGTCAGTTATCTGGGGCTGTTGTAAGTTCTGACATAGCATGAAGCTAGACTCCTTGCCACTCTCATCTATCACGAAACTTCAAAAACTTTGTAATAGTCTGGCGACCTGTAGTTACTGTTTCTAATTTGTCTCTTTGTAGTTTTCTTTTTAAAACTTCAAATTTATGTTTGTAGCTGGAAATCTTAAATTGTTGCGTTATGTCATCTGACTTGAAACAATACAGTTCTGTTTAAAGCACAGTGTTTTCAAGAGGCACAGATCCAGTACGGTAAAGGGATCACAGGACAAGTGCCCTTCTCCTTTGTATTACGACCCGAATACTATATGTTTATTAGTTGCAAAATTTTGTAAGGGTAATCAAATTTCTAACTGAGAGAATCGTCATCACTATGTAAATAATACAAGAAAGTCAAACATTTTGATAGAATGACAGAAACATCAACTCGAAACACTCCCTCTCCCCCTTCCTCCTTAAGATGACAAACGAAATACAAAAAATTAGATTTTCGAATAATACTGTAGTAGCTACTCCAACATGGATGAGTTGTAGAATGCTAGGGACCTGTTCTCCATGATGTTTTAAGTTATTTTTAATTGTACAAATCAAAAATAAAAACTTCATTACAGTCCCTCCACAACTATCAACACACCTGTAACTTTTTCTTGGTCAGGCACACCAGCACACATCATAGAAGAGCAGAATATTTAAGCTAAAGACTAATATTTGCATTTTTAATGAATTTTACTAAATGGCAAATTACTATCTGAAATTCTCTAGCCGAAAGTCCTTTAAAGGTAATACGGACCCGGACATCTGACCCCCCAGGTCAAAATTTATTTATTAACAGATTGTAATAGGAATATTCTAGCCTTTGTATTGGCAAAGTCCGTTTGCTTCCTTAACGGACTCAAGTACGATAAACATTCAGGTTCACTCTCCACTTCAAAAGCAAACCTCTACACAGATGTTTGGTATCAAATTCAGAAATCTGCTGAAGAAAGCAATCTGGACCAATGGTAACAGCGTATATGATCAAATGACTTGGAAAATCTGTCATGGCGACAGTCTGTCCCAGATATTTAGAAATGCTACTTCAGTTTTTGAATCATTTTTACAGGATTGTTACTAATAATTAAGTTTTAAGTGAGTGCAAGCCACCAGCCACAGAAGGCAAGGCTAAGAAGAGATCTCGACAGCCTGAAAAGTGGAAAAGACAAAATGGAAAGAAACAAGTGTAAGACTCACTTGTAAATTCCATAGTTCTATTTTTATGTGTGTTGCACAAAAGTATCAACTTTTGGAGAGAATTTCGATGTCAGAAATAATGTAACTGTGCATAGAGAACAATCTGACAACAGATTTAACTGGCCTTATGTTAAGAATTTTAGGGATATGCCGCGGTGGCGTGCCTGAGCGCATTGAAGCGCTATGTTCCAATGCGAGAGGCTCTTCCCCATTGGGGGTTCGAATCACCCCTCAGCAATGGATGTTTGTGCTGTCTTTAGCATAAGGTAGTTCATAAGTAGTTTGTAAGTTTAGGGACTGATGACCCCGCAGTTAAGTCCCATAAGCTTTAGAAACATTTGAATTTAATTTAATGATACAATGTGATAAAATAAAGTAATATTACTCTCTGAGAAATGGATAAATTCTTAATCATAATTGATTGACTGTGTGTCCTATTCTGGTGATAGAACCTGAGGTTACAAGTTGCATTGTTGGCTAGAGGGGCGTAGGGGATGGTGTGAGCGATTCTACTGTACACACTAAAGTAACATAAAAATAAATATTAAAATGCAATACTGGAAACAAAAAAGGAAACGTGTTTACAAGCTGTTTCACTTACGTCGCCCAGGTAAAGACAGCTGCGTACGGTTCTGATGAGTAGAGAGTAAACAATGATTCAGTTTGATTGCAGGTACACACCAATTTACATTTTATGGTAATGGAAGTTGACATTCCACATAATGATGATGACATTGTTGATTGTAAAGTCATGTCTAGTAATAACCTAGCTCTACAGATTTCAACAGTTTTGTACATTTTGATGACAGTCTTGCTGTGTGTACAAGATGAAGAGATTATTGCTGATGTGTGCCAACAACGTAGCGATGATCAAGAAGGTAAGTGAGAGTGATGGAGATGACGACTTTAATCTTGAAACACCTGAACTGAGTGTAGTTTTTAGTGCAATCAATCTGTGCAGACGTTAAATTAGTGCAAAAGTATGTAGTGAAAAATATCTGAAATAATTAATAAATTCGCAAAATGAGGTGTATGCATTTAATGCATGTAATGTGAAACAAGACAAATATTTTAATCCCCTTTAAAGCATGATCAAGTTTAAAATAACATCTTGTTAAAGCAGTGCGAAGTGCCAGATTACATTATTGTATCTAATTAGAAAAGAAAAAAAAATACTGGAAAAAATGAAAAGATTTAATTTAAGTACTGTATTCTATCTTTATCATTTTAAATTTTCTAAATATAAACCCACTCTGTCCTTTATTTTCACTAAAAAAATGAAATAATGGTATGGCATTATTGGGTGGGAGATCCTGTCTGGATTATTCAGCCGCCTAGTGCAAGTGTTTTTACTTGACGCCACTAGAGTGACTTGTGTGTCGATGATAACGAGAATGATGATAAAGACAACAAACAACAGCCAGTTCCCTGCTGGGAATCGAATCCGGGCCCTTGTGTGGTAGTCAGTGGTGCTGTTGACTGAGTAAGTAACATACATTTAAATTAGATTCTGCTGTATTTAAATTTTTTCTCAATATCTCTTAGTTTTTGTTTCACCCTATTTTATAAATCAATCAGAACATAACTCAGGTGCAAATATTACATGTATAACAAACTGAACATTTGAAACTTCCTGGCAGATTGAAATTGTGTGCTGGAACTGGGACTCGAACCAGGGACCTTTGCCTTTCATGGGCAAGCGCTTTACCTCTGAGCCATCCTGACACGACTCACGGCTTGCCCCATAACCTCAATTTTGCCAGTATCTCGTCTGCTACTTTCCAAACTTCACAGAAGTTCTCCTGCGAAGCTTGCAAGGCTAGCACTCCTGGAAGAAAGGATATGGTGGAGACATGGCTAAGCCACAGCCTAAGGGATGTTTCTGGAATGAAACTTTCACTCTGCAGTGGAGTGTGCACTGATATGAAACTTCCTGGCAGATTGAAATTGTGTGTCGGAACTGGGACTCGGACCTGGGACCTTTTCCTTCGCAGGCAAGTACTCTACCACTGAGCTATCCTGACATGACTCACGTCTCCAGCCCACAACTTCAATTCTGACAGTAGCTCGCCTCCTACTTTCCAAACTTCACAGAAGTTCTCCTACGAAACTTGCAAGACTAGCGCTCCTAGAAGAAAGGATTTGGTGGAGACATGGCTTAGCCACAGCCTAAGGGATGTTTCCAGAATGAAACTTTCACTCCGCAGCGGAGTGTGCGCTGATATGAAACTTCCTGGCAGATTGAAATGAGAAGGCAAGGTACTGGCAGAATTGAGGTTGTCAGGTGCAGCCGCGAGTGGTGTCGGGATAGCTCAGTGGTAGGGCGCAAGGCCGTGAAAGGCAAAGGTCCCAGGTTCAATTCCCAGTTCCGGCACAAAATTTTAATCTGCCAGGAGGTTTCATATCAGCACACACGCCGCTACAGAGTAAAAGTTTCATTCTGGAACTAAACATTTATTAATATTTTTGTTTACAATAAGTTTTTGAGAAGATAGGCAATGAACATGAAAACTGACCCTCCCTAAGAGAAATCCTGGATCTGCGTCTGAATATACAGTTAACCAACATTTTTTGAATTGGAATGTTAGTAATGGTTTCTATTACCTTACGTTGTTCAAGAATATTATCACATAAAAGTCATTGTAGCAAAACGAAATACTTCCTGTAATATAACTTTACATCAAACTTAACCAAATAATGTAATCAGTTTTGTAGCAGGAGAGAAAAATGTCAAATTCAGCACACATCACTGCAAGCTGATAGGCGGACTGCATGGGACTGATGACCAGTGCAAGCGGCTAGGATGTCTGGCACGTTTGCCGTGGCCCAGGTCGTCAGCTGTCAGTGGAGAACACAGCAGTCAAATGCGCCAATTGCCGCAGGTCGGAGGGGCGAATCTATATTCTGAGGCAATTCCACGCTGACTTCAACAGCATGCCGGTTGGCAGACAACTGCACACGACATACACAATGACAGTAACTGCTAGCACTAGTTTCATGAAACTGTTATAATAAACGGTTTGTCATAAATATGTTTTAAGCATTTGTCTGTTAGTTAAACAATATCCTAAATTCAATAGGATTAAAATATTTATCCAGTTGTGAATTAACATAATTAAAAAATTATACTACATGTGACCGTTCTCGGACCCCCTTCAGATCTGGACCCAAGGGTCCACCCAGCCCCATCCTCGTGGGGGCCATGGGTAGGCCTATAACCTCTACCCATACCAACTCACAGATAGTATCTGTCTCAATTTCACTACAGGATAATCTCTTTGTAACAGCTATAAACATGCCACCCCCTTTTTTTATTTAATCTATCCTTTCTGGAGACCATTTGTCCCTTTGTAAAAATTTCGGTTGAACTTATCTCTGGTGTCAGCCAGCTTTCAGAACCCATAACGATTTGTGCCTCAGCACTTTCTATCAGCGCTGGGAACTCTGGAACTTTCCCAACACAGCTACGACAATTTACAGCTATTACACCAATGGTTCCTAGATCTACTTTCGTCCTTTGTCTGACCTGCATCCTTTGAGACTGAAACTCATTTTGAGTGTTCCCAAGGCCTTCTAATCTAAAATACCACTCAGTCCATGCCACACAGCCCCCGATACTCGTGTAGTCGCTTCCTGAGTGTAGTGGACTCCTGACCTATTTAGCAGAACCTGAAAACCCGTCGCCCTATGGCGCAAGCCTATACAGTCGCAGAACCGTGTTAGCCTCTGATTCAGTCCCTCCACTTGGCTCTGAACCAGAGGTCTACAGTCAGTCCTATTGACTATGCTGCAGATGGTAAGCTCTGCCTTCATCTTGCAGGCAAGACTCTCTCTTCCATCCCTTGCCCTCGCTCCCTGTCATGGCGGCCCACCGCTTACATTGTTGGGCTCTGTCCTTTACTCACTTCAACTACGAGAGTCATTTCCCACCCACTGCTCAGCACGCCAACGCTGATGCCAATAGGACCAAACCCTCTTTTTGACTGGGATCAGCTGCTGTGCTTTCATGTGAATGACGCTGAACAATGAGTTGTTGAAAGGTTTCCTAGCAATGGTGACAGGTTAGCCAAGTTCCTACGTCCCTTCAAGCTTCTGTTCTCTGTCTGCTTCTTCAGGGACACTGGGGTGTCTCAAGCACAAAGTGAGTGGCGCGTTGGCATGCCTACTGACCCAACATTGATGCGGACAAAGTGCACACATGGTCGCTACCTGTGAACCATCTGCTCACCAAGCTCCTGCTCTAAAGACATCTCTTTCTCCATGGCCTACACCCTCACACCTGTGGGAGTGCATACACATTTTGGGTCCCTTCCTTGGCACCAACTGGCTTCTTGTGGTCGATGCCTAATCTAACTTCTTCTTTGTTGTATGCTGTATGTTGCCTTCCACAGCAGTGACCACCCTGGTGCTAGCCAGAATATTTTCTTTGGAAGTCCTTCCTAACACACTGGTCTCGGAGAATGGACCGCAATTTACTTCCTCTGATTTCTCCGATTTTTGTACTCAACTTGGTATTACACACGTGACTGCTCCACCTTTCCATCCTCAATCGAACGGCAAAATTGAACACCGCATTTGTACTTTCAAATCACAAATGAAAAAATTGCTCTTCCTCCTCTGTCAAAGTCTTGTTCCAGTTCCTAGAGATCTACTGTTTCACTCCCATGTACGACCACAGCACGACTGAGCTCTTTCACGTCAACCAGCCTCGTACCTCGCTCCACCTTCTTTGCCCTTTTCCCCACCGGCCAGGACAGACTCTGTTCAGAAAGTTTTCAAAGGGTGCTCCTGCTTGGGAGCAGCGGTACGGCAGGTGCCCAGAATGGATCCTTGGTCGGATCCGTCACCCTCGTGACAAATGCCATTACATAGTCCGCAAGACTGCTGGAGAAGTGGTGCGCCATGTGGACCAACATCATCCCCGAGTGACTCCAGCAACAGTTCCCATGGCAGCACCAACACCATCTCCACTGAGAGCTGCTGCCAACGGGGTGAAGGAGCTATGATTCGTTCCATGGTACACACAGTCAACCAAAAGCACAGCAGCAACTACCGATAGTTCCTGTATCAGTTACCAAACCAGTATCACAAGAAGATGTCATCATGCAAGAGCTCAAACAAACACCTCAGGAAGAGTCATCCTTATCCCCTCCGAATATTCAAAATGACTAAACACAAAGCTCACCGTTCATTCCAGTGCACCATCATGCATCATGTGTTCCACTAGCAGCTCTCCACTGTCTCCGATCATCACTTCAAGGCCTCTTTCTACAAGACTGGGGTCTACTCGGGGATATTTTTGTCCATATGTGAAGGTGTTCTACCCTTATAACTGAGTTAATTAGAATTTCTTTGCAATTAATTCAACTTAAAATGAATTCTGGAGGTGTGAATTGAAAAAAATTGATTTTTTTATCATCGTGATGTTTATTTCATATCATAAGCGACATATGACAAAACTTCAACAGAACTCAGTTACAGCAGTACTAAGACTAAAACCAACTTGGCACAAAATAGTGTCCTTATATATTATTTAAATAATTACTATCATTGTCATACTTAATTAGATTATCATCAAACAATTCAATTAGTAATATAATATTTCGAGCAGATCACGATAAAAATACAGCCTGCCAGATTCATTTCAGTTAGTTATGTAGCTTTTACATGATTTTAATATAGCAAATATCAGTTAGATACGAGATACAATTTAATTCGTCTAATTAGCCTCAAAATTATATTCTTAATCTAGATCTTAGTAATTGAAAGATCTTACAAAGTTGGTTTGCATATGTTATATGATCTTTAATTTGCAGTTGCTTAATATTCACGGTTGTTACACAGTAATTAGTCCATTTGTATGAATACTGACAATGAGAAGCAACAGAGACTTCTAGAAAGTTCCACATTGTATAATTAGTTTAGTATTCAAAATTTATGATTCTGTTCTTAGATAATTGTTTTGCTTAGTATAAAATGACGTTTTGAGGTTAATTAATTACATATAAATTCAAGTCACGCCACAAATACCATGGAGTAGTTGGAATAAAAAGAATGAAAGTAGTATCGGCCTGTAAGGTAGGAATATGGTATCCTCATCTATGCTAAAGCATGGTATTCTGTACTACACTAATGCACTGCTCATGCCATTACATTACAGCGCAATAAACATAATGGACATTGGCACTCTTCACACCATTTACAGCAAGTGAGTGCTCAAACCAAAGGGGGAGAAGTGTTGTGGTTTTGCGCACTATGTTCAACGAAGCCGCCATGCAATTCTGTGCGACTTACTGTAGGAGCGCTGCTCTTAACATAGTGGTACAGCAGCGGCACCCAGAATGCTGGGCCACAAAGAGTGCAGGTACAAGGACGGTTCTTTAGAACCACCTTAGCAAACATAACAATTAGTTTTCCGTGTGTGTTTTGTTTTGTATACATTTCGGAAGTGGAAATAAAGTTACTACACTAGGTACTTTGAAGTTTAACATATTTGTAATTTTAACAAAATTATCAGAATTAAGCTTCATTTTAGTTATAGAAGAGTCATATAAATATAAACTTAATCAATGTTTATGTATTCTGCATGTGTTATTCGTGTCATACGAAGGTCTCTCTCAAGCTGCTCTTTCTTTTTTCTTCTTCTTTCTTTTTTTAGCATTAACTCAACAACATGATACTGATTGGAAGGCAACTGAAGAATGGGATAGCGGTTATGTCCACACAGACATCTTGTGAATTAAGTGATGTAACATAGGTCAATGTTCAGGTTAATTACAGTGTTTAGGCTAATAAACTATGTGGCACGTAGTCCAGACAACTGTCAGACTAATCAGGATATCACACTCTGTTGTTTCACTTTGTGTACATTTCACTTACATTGGATAATCAGGACAGTGGAAAAGATGGTGAAATAATCTATTGGAAAGACCTATGTCCAAGACATCAATTTCACAAGAGTAGTTCTAGAACATTTGATAAACTTCCATTATAGACAATTGCATATAAATGGTGATATGGTGTAAATAGCTACATGTTGTGCTCAAAGAACAACATGACATAACTTACCAAATCATTTTGTAGCCCAAGGAACTCTTTTAGTAGAGAAATCAATTAATTAATTGGAATGACTTTCTGTAATCAAATGACAGCAAATATTCTGTGATTACATGTTAGCAACTGATTTCATCATTTCTGTAATTAGTTAAGTAACACAATGTAATTTATAACATTATGTTTTCGTATTTCACAAAGAAAATAAGAAGATATGTATAATCTTAACTTACGTAGATGATCAACTACGTAGTAACTAATTATTTCTTGATTATTGTAAGTTTTGTTAATTCTACAACTTTTAACACGGCTGTCGTGTGGCCACCAGCAACCACAGCAGGCGGTTCTGGCGTGTCTCTGACGTCATCGTGGCAGCCAACGTGTTAATTGAGAGTAATATTTATATGGTAGATAATAATGGCTCTAAGGAGAAGCATTGTTTACTGTGTTATATATACTGATGAGCTTCTGTTTGGCACCAGGAAGTAGTTGACGGAAGTAGTTATCAATGTGATGATCCATCTGGAGTTGTTAGTTTGGTGGATGGATCTGTTTAAAGCAAAAATAAACATTAAGCTCAAATTGTGCATTCTTTGTATATTATCCTCTCCTGCAATATTGTTCATTGCCGTCCTGTTGTCAGTCTATCTTGCATGTGAGCATATTACAACCATAACTGAAAACCATATGAGTACAATTTTGTTCAAATGTGATATATACATAATTTTAATCTCACATAATACTATGCTAATTGTCAATAAGCACCCGTAGTTTTATACACTACATAACAGAGTCTTTGATTCTCTTCTTTTCCCACTGTTCATAATTCAGAACCATACAATGCTGTGTAGATTGCTCTGGAACATGAATTCTTTATTCATCTGTGCTAGTCTGACTTTTTATGTATGCCCTGCTGTGCTGTTTCAAACAACCAAATAATTTTCTAAGTTGTCAAACCCTACAAAACTGTCCTGATTTTCCTTCGGATTCACTTTCAGTATTAACCCTTTCTGCATGTTTTTAATATCAGTGAAAGATTTTTGTAATTGACTTTTGTACAAAACCACAGTTTTAAAAGGAAAATGATTTAATTTGCAAAATATAAGAAATAATGGTTGGGCACTTTTCTAGTACACCATGCATGTAAGGTACAGCATCCAGTAGTTTAGTTTTTCCCCTCTACTGTTCTATGCAATACTACTACTATCACTTATGCTGTCCAATGGCAAATGATCCACATACTGCATGGGTAAAGGGGTGCTGATGCAGATTGTATGCCACTGTACAGCATAAGTGAAGTAGCAGTTACATCATACAATAAAAGTAACAGGACAGAACTTGTGGATGTATCTTAATGCATGGTGTGCCTAAATGAGCGAATTTATTTTTAAATCCTTATAGTGTAGTATATAAAACACGTTTTTTCTTCTTCCAGAATTCTTTGTCAACATAGTCTCATAACCCCATACACAACTACATATCCCTTTTAATTAAAAGAAAAATATAAATGTATAATATTAGACGGTTTTTCTGTTTGTATAATATGTAGATCGCTATGCAGAAAAGTGTTAAATGCAACATTAGAACTGCCCATCTGGTTCACTTACCTTTCCTGAAGTGATAATGATCATAATTAAAAACAAAAATCCTCTTTTCCATTCTTCTGTTTACTATTCTTGACAACAGCTTGGATGCATGAGCAGTTAAGTTGATTATCACAAAGTTGTCTACCCTTCATATTAAAGTTTTCTTACATAATAATATAGTAATAAGGACAATTTACAACTCACCGCAAAGACGTGATGATGAGTTGAAACAGGCACATACAAAAGACACACACATACAACACTTTCAGCTATCGCCATGGCCTTTTTCAGAAAAAAGAACATTCACACAACACAGTCATACAGCCGTCACCTCAGACTGCCGAACTTCGACAGTTGCATGACTGTGTTGTGTGCCTGTGTGATTGCGTGAAAGTTCTATTTTCTGAAGAAGGCCATAGCCAACAGCTGAAAGTGTTGCATATGTGTGTGTCTTTTTTAGGTGCCTGTCACAGTTTGTCTCCACGTCTGAGAGTTGTAAAACATTTAGGATCGGTTGAAGCATGTGATTCCACCCATTGCTTTGAGCTGTGATGTTGGCATGTTGTGTACCGTCATCGCTGTGTAGTGACTTTAGCGTTGTCTGTTTACATGTGGTGTTTGTCGGTACGTGAGGGCACTCTCTTGTGGTGAAGTTGAATGGTTCAAGGTCGTATTTGATTGTAGTGTTAGTTGTCTCTGTGACATGGTCGGGGGGGGGGGGGGGGTCTATGTTCTTGCTTCAAGGTGGTTATTTCCAATTCGCAGTGATTTCTGTGTTGGTTTTTATGCAGTGTGAGTGATACTTCAAGTTTTAGTAATGTTTCTGATTTAAGTCGCGGTTAGTTAATTTCACTTGTATAATTTTGTGTTTAATTCTTTTCCTCTATGCAGGGCAATGGCAATACTATGTAGGATATAACAAAGTTTCTGCAGTTGATGAGTCTTATTGCAGAAGTTGTACAAAGTGCTGACAGTCAATGAGTTTAAGTAAAGTCCCTGTATCTCGGACCAGAGAACTCTGTATGTGGAGATGTCAGGACAACATGTGTTGATCTGTCAGAAGGGATACCTGGTTTGAGAAATTCAAGTTGGCCCTGAGAGAGAGAACATATTTTTAACAATAATTTTTGTCATCATTCTGGTGTGGAGTTTTGCAGGCATTAGGTTGGAGTTATTGAGAGAATGACTGTCAACTGCTGTTTGTTTTGTAGGAAGTTAGTTCAGAATTCATTTTGTATAGCAGGAGGATAGGGAGGCCTGGGTTAGCTGTCGAGGAGTTGTGTTTTGGTAAAAGGAAGTATGGGAAGGGTGGGCCATGTGGTGGTAAATGGGTGTGAGGGGGCTGTTACTTCAGGGATGAAGTATCCAATATGGTTTTGCAAGTCATTCAGAATAGGTCTGAAAGGGTTTTAGTGGGATTAATAGAAGAATTTGTTTAGGAGCGGGTCAACTGTAATGCCAGATGCAATTTCGTTGCATATCTACATCTACAGGGGATACTCTGCAAATCACATTTAAGTGCCTGGCAGAGGGTTCATCGAACCACAATTATACTATTTATCTCCCATTCCATTCTCGAATAGCGGGCGGGAAGAAAGAACACCTGAATCTCTCTGTTCGAGCTCTGATTTCTCGTATTTTATTCTGATGATAATTTCTACCTATGTAAGTGGGAGTCAACAATATATTTTCGCATTCGGAGCAGAATGTTGGCGATTGGAGTTTCGCAAGTAGCCCACGCTGCAGCAATAAGCGCCGTTGTTGTAATGATTCACATCCCAGATCCTGTATCATTTCCGTAACGCTGTCTCCCCTGTATCGTGACAATACGAAACGTGCTGCCCTTCTTTGGACTCTTTCAATGTCCTCCGTCAAACCCACCTGATAAGGATCCCACACTGGGCTGCAATACTCCAAAAATGGATGGGCAAGCGCAGTGTATGCAGTTTCATTAGTAGTTCTGTTGCATCTTTTAAGGGTTCTGCCAATAAAACGCAGTCTCTGATTCGCCTTTCCCACGATATTATCTACGTGTTCTTTCCAGTTTAGGTCTGAAGTAATAGTAATTCCTAGGTATTTTGTGGAATTTACGGCCTTCACATTTGATTGATTTACGTTGTAAACAAAGTTTAACGGATTTCTTTTCGTACTCATGTGGACGACTTCACACTTACCATTATTTAGAGTCAATGCCAATTTTTACACCATACCGATATCTTATTCAGATCGTTCTGCAGTTGGTTTTGATCTTCAGATGATTTTACTAGACGGTAAATGACGGCGTGCCGGCCGCGGTGGCCGAGGGGACTGAGGCGCTTCAGTCACGGTCTGCACCGCCACAACGGTCGGGGGTTCGAATCCCCCCTCGGGCATGGATATTTGTGCCGTCCTAGTTCGTAAGTATTTTGTAAGTTTAGGGACTGATGACCCCATAGTTAAGTCCCTTCACCTTAACAAACATTTGAACATTTTTGAAATGACGGTGTCATCTGCAAACAACCCAAGAGAGCTACTTAGATTTTCCCCTAAATCGTTTATGTAAATAAGGAATAGCAGAGGACCAATAACACTACCCTGTGGAATGCCCGATATCACCTCTGTTTTAGTTGATGCCTTACCATCGATTACTACGAACTGTGTCCTCTCTGACAAGAAATCCCCTATCCAATCGCAAATTTGGGGCGATATACCATAACCACGCAATTTGATTAAAAGCCGTTTGTGAGGTACGGTGTCAAAAGCTTTCTGGAAATCAAGAAATACGGAATCTATTTGCGAACCATTGTCGATAGCACCCATCACTTCGTGTGAATAAAGAGCTAGTTGTGTTTCGCATGAACAATATTTTCTAAATCCGTGTTGACCTTGGGTCAATAGATCGTTCTGTTTGAGATAATTCATAATATTTGAATACAGGATATGTTCTAAAATCCTGCTGCAAATTGACATCAATGAAATAGGCCTGTAGTTTAGTGGGTTACTCCTACTGCCTTTCTTGAATATAGGTGTGACCTGTGCAACTTTCCAATCTTTTGGTACAAATTCTTCTATGAGAGAGCGGTTGTATATGACTGTTAAGTAAGGAACTATCGCTTCAGCATAATCAGATAGAAATCTAATGGGTATACAATCCGGACCAGAAGACTTGTTCTTGTTAAGTGATTTTAGTTGCTGCACTACTCCGATGATATCTACTTCTACGTTACTCATTACGGCATCTGTCCGTAATTTGAAATCTGGAATATTGGTTTTGTCTTCTTTGGTGAATGAGTTTCTAAAAGCTAAGTTTAGTAACTCTGCTTTAGTAGCACTGTCATCGGCAGGATCGCCATTACTATAACGTAGTGAAGGTATTGTTTGTGATTTCCCCCGAGTGTATTTAACATATGACCAAAATCTCTTCGAGTTTTCAGTCAAATTACAAGAAAGAGTTTCATTGTGATAAATATTGTAGGCATCTCGCATTGAAATCCTCGCTAAATTGCGAGCTTCTGAGTACAATCGCAAATCCTGGGGATTTCGTGTTCGTTTAACTTTAGTATGCCTCTTCCTTTGCTTTTGCAACAGTGTCCTGACCTGTTTTGTGTACCAAGGGGGATCGCCTCCTCCTTTTATTAATTTACTTGGTATAAAACTGTCGGCACCACTTCTTTGAATTTGAGCCACATCTGGTCTACACCTATGTTTAGTGTTAGAAACGAGTGGAAGCTGTCTTTCAAGAAGCAATGTATTTTGTTTCCATCTGCTTTTCTGAACAAATATACTTTGTGTTTATTTTTGGTAACTTTGGGACTTTCGATATTAAATTTCGCTACGACAGCTCTGTGTTCACTAATACCTGTATCCGTTTTGATGCTTGTTATGAGCTCAGGATTATTTGTTGTAAAGAGATCAAGTGTGTTTTCACATCCATTTACAATTCTAGTCGGCTCATGAACCAATTGTTCGAAGTAATTCTCAGACAATGTGATGAGTACAATTTCGGACGAAGTTTTATGCCTACCTGCTGATTTAAAAATATAATTTCGCCAACAGATCGAGGGTAAATTAAAATCACCACCTACTATTATTGTGTGAGTCGGGTACGTTTTTGTAATTAGACTCAGGTTTTCTTTGAACCTTTCTGCTATTGTATCGTCAGAGTCGGGAGGCCGGTAAAAGGAACCGATTATTAACTTCTTACGATTTTCGGGTACAACCTCTACCCATAGTAGCTCGCAAGAACTATCAACTTCAACTTCGCTACATGAAATACTACTTTTGATGGCGACAAACACGCCCCCACCTATTTTGTTTAATCTATCCTTTCTGAACACCGATAGATCTTTTGAAAATACTTCTTCTGAACTTATTTCTGGCTTGAGCCAACTTTCGCTGCCTATAATGATGTGTGTTTCGGTGCTTTCTATTAACGCTTGCAGTTCTGGAACTTTCCCAACACAGCTACGACAATTTACAACTGTTATACCGATAGTTTCCGGATCTACATTTCTCCTGTCATCCACCTGAACCCTTTGAGATTGCCCATTTTCTATTTCCCCGAATCTCTTTATCCTAAAAAACCGCCCAGTCCACGCCACACAGCCCCCGCTACCCGTGTAGCCGCTTCCTGCGTATAGTGGACTCCTGACCTATTCAGCGGAACCCGGAAACCCACCACCCGATGGCGCAAGTCAAGGAATCTGCAGCCTACACGGTCGCAGAACCGCCTGAGCCTCTGATTCAGACCCTCCACTCGGCTCTGTACCAGAGGTCCACAGTCGGTCCTGTCAACTATGCTGCAGATGGTGAGCTCTGCTTTCATCTTGCAAGCAAGACTGACAGTCTTTACCACTTCAGTTAGCCGCTCAAAACCTGAGAGGATCTCTTCAGATCTGAAACGACACACATCATTGGTACCGACGGAGCCACCACCTTCAGTTGGCTGCACCCCGTACCTTCATGGCATCCGGGAGGACCCGTTCCACATCTGGAATGACTCCACCCGGTATACACACGGAGTGCACGTTGGCCTTCTTCCCCTCCTTGACAGACATCTCCCAACTACAAGTAAACCCACCCTCTGTGAAAGCCCGGATCTTGCAGGCTGGGTGGTGACAGGGTGAGAGACACCATCCGACTCAGGAACGTCGTCCTGAGCAGACAGCGCCTCAAACCTGTTTGCAAGACGAAACGGGGAGGCCTCACGATCGGTCCCCCGGAATGTCTTGCGCCTCCTGCCACGCACTGGAGCAACCTCCCACGCAACCACGGGTGGGATGTCTGCCTCACTGCTAGCAGTTTCAGGGCATGTCGCTGCCGCAGGCCGATCGGTGGAGATGACGGGAGTCCGTTCGGTCCCCACTGCCGGCCAACAACAATGACGCCCATCGATCGCAGCTTCCAACTATGCAACCGAGGTTAACACAGCTTGAAGCTGGGAGCAAAGCGTCACCAGCTCAGACTGCATCCGCACACAGCAATCACAGCCCCTATTCATGATTACAGTGCCAACAAAAACAAAAACTACAGTCGCAGTGCGTTCAAAGGAAAACTAAACTGTTTGTTAAAACGCGGATGTGACTCTAATACGCACAACAGCTCAGTATAAATTTACAAATTGAGATGAGAAAGTGCAGACGAAAATCAAAATACTATATGTCGCTTCTAATCAGAAAATAAAGACCGACGACTGTCGCGACGCGGTTCATACGGCGGAATAATACACTAACCAATTATTTAATGCGAATATGAATCAAATAAAAACGCGAGCACACAATAAATTTAATGAACTGAAGGGAAAAACGCACTGAAAACTAAAAATATGTAGCTTCTAGAGAGAAGCCGGTTACACTTACAACTGATAATTTACTGCTAAACCACTGGAGAGGTGTGCTCTGGACGACGTCCGCTGGGCGACTCATATTGGGTTGGGGAAGAGGGGGTATATCCGCATTTAGTAGTGAACCATAGTCTGGGATTTAAGGCATTTTTTCTTCCTTTTCTTTTTTTAGGGCGAGGTAGGATTGTGTGGTTTGGGAGGATGGGGTATTGGTTAGGGGTGTGTGTGTGCGCGCGCCATTTTTGTTAGGAGTTGCAGGGACTTTTATCTGGCGAGTACTTTTTGTTTTCCCTAAGAATATAGTTATTACTGTCACTGGTGACAGCAGCCATTAATAGTTCCTGGTGTGCATCATTTTTGGAGTCAACTAAAGGACACTATTACCATTCATCCATTTTATCCTCTGATGTCATGTTGTACAACTCATAACATTTATCATTTTCCTTTCGTTATGAATTTGACATTACTTTTTACAATGCAAACAGATTAGCTGATGTTCATACACTCGCCTATCCAGGCCCCTTGTTTTTAATAAAAGTCAATTACTTGAAACATAGCAACTGTTTGGCAGAACACTGCTGCAAAGTAAGTTTCATAGTTCTTAATGGAAAATTTTATTTAGTCAACATTATTTTGTGTATTGGAATGTTGTATTCCTTTTTTGTTTTTTATGTTCCCACCACTGATGTTATGAGACGATGCAGACTGATGGTATGGGATTCTTCACTATTGCCACATTGTTTTTGGTGTGGTGTTTGGAATCGTCAGTTTCATTTGAGGTGTATTATGGGTCAATTTACGAATTGGAAACCATTTTCTGGTACTGTTTTCTTATTTGTAGTGGTCAAGTAGAATTCCTCCCCCCCCCCCCACACCATTTGGAGATGTTTTGTCGCTGAATTGAATTGTTTGATACCTGTTTTGTAGCTGAAAGGTAAGCTTATTGGATTTGTGTGCTTCATTTGCAGTGTATTATTGGTCAATTGAAGAATGCAATACCATTTTCTGGGATTTGGGGGGGGGGGGGGTATAAACACCTGATTCATTTGAGGTATATAACTGGTTAATTGAAGTTTTCGATACCGTTTTGTATGTTTTGTCATTTTTCGTGTTATATCTTAGTGTTTTCCAGAATGTCTCTTCTCATATTTTTGCCGTTTAGAATGTCCCTGGCGAAATCCCCACATTCCTGCACTTCTCTTGCTAGTGTCATTTTATTGGTTTCATGTTAATTTTTGCATGTTCATAAGTGTGTGTGTGTGTGTGTGTGTGTGTCAACAGTTTTCGCAATTGTTTTGATCGCCATACTGGCTACAACTATGTACATCACTGCCACCATGTTGAAGACGTTATAGGTCAAAGCAGTCAGGAGAATCACATCCTTCAATTACACCAACATTTAATTCTAAATCTTTAAAAATTAATTATGCTTGTTAGCGGAATCTGGGCTTAGTTCCATCTATGATTTTATCACCTCCAGTTTGAAACCACCTACTTCCATGACACCATGATTGGCAGATAAGCAATCAATTTTGATGATGCCAAGCCCAGCGCAGTTCAAAATTTAGGTACAACCTTTTCTCTGAAAAACAATGGCTTAAATTCTTGTTACACGTTGGCTGCTGTTTGGCCACTGGTGGCCACAGCAGACAATTCTGGCACGCTTCTGACGTCATCGCGACAGCCAACATGTTAAGCAATAACCACAGAGTGTCACAAACACCAATGTGAACTAAAAAACCCACACACAACACTTGACATATAAAGGTGGTGTTGGTTCCGGAACTGTAGATTGCCACACATGGAAGAAGTACCTGAATAAGTATGTACGTTCCACGAAATGCCACTAAAGAGTTATTTTCTTACTTGTTCAATATCTGTTGTGGAGCAAGGGAAGTAGTACATCAAATCCTGGGTTATTTGTGGTCTCTGAAAACTGTAAAGGGAAGAGATGGTTGCTTTGATACAGAAGGAAGATTTTAAGATTGAATGCCCTGCCAACTTGTAATGTTTTTAAGGGCAGGAAAAATTTGCCAGTGCTCTTTCAAGGGAGCCAACCCAGCATTTGCCCAAATCAATTTCAGAAAACCTGACTCAGGATGGTTGGTCATATGTGAATTATCAGCCTCCTAAATGATGTACAGTGCTCTACACATTGCACCACCTCCCTCAGGTCCTTATATAGGGACACAGCTGACAACTCCAAAATGAGGTTTGCTTGGAAAATCTAATGACATCTTCAATGTAACAATCTTTCTTTCACTTCCATATCTTGAATCTTATCCACATTCAACACTTTTCACTTCACTGATAACCTGTTGCAGAGGGTACACAGTTATGTTATTAACGTGATGTTTATGACAATTTTGTACAATATTGGAAAATAATAGGAAGCTGAAACTTTTTATTCCACATCCCTATGCTGCCAACTTACTAAGTACAAAGTTTCATGTTCAGCACACACATTTAGTTTAGCAGATATAAGAATCCATAGTTTAACACTTTTTTCGAACCATGATTTTCGCATTCAACTTTAATTCAAATTATCCAGCATAGTTAGTCAGTGTTTGATGATGAAATACACCTTTTTATGCAGTTAAAATAATGGTTCTTTCTAGTCAGCCCAATTTGAAAAGTTTTATAGAACATGGTTTTTTTTTTTTTTTTTTTTTTTGCAAAATAAAGACAAAATTACCGTATTTTTTCTTTTTTCTCAAAGCTCCAACTTTGCAGTTAATTAATTCAGTATTGGAAATCGATAACCAAACGAAACCACGTTTGAGAACCTTGAATTGTTAGGTTACCACATGCCAAGTTTCACGTTTGCCACAGCTTCAGACCCCGAGATATATGACACCAAACTTTGAAGTTTTCTTGGGTGCTGATGTTTTTGAGCAACTTTGGCTGAATTTTTGTGGCTGTTTATGGCACGTAAAATTATTTTCATTATTATGCCCCAGAGAATGCATACACTTGTACAAGATTGACAAATGCCATTTCTTTCAATGATATATCGCTCAAGTTATAACCGGTCAGTCTTTAAAAGTCCACGCTCACCTTGCACAAAGTTGCGCATGGTGTCAAACAACTGACTACATCTCTTGACAGTATTGCTTCAACAAGCCTTAAAATTTACCAATGTTCATTGGGGACATGTGCCAATGTTCACTAAAAATTACATTAAAATCCGTGATGGTCGAGCAGGAAAATGTTCCTAAATTTGGCGATTTGAGATATATAATATGTAATCTTATCTTTTACTAAAGTGACATGTTCTACATAATTATGAAACACTTATGATCTACGTAATCTGTTTTAATGTAATCTAACTGGCTTATCTGAAGACGGGGGATACCATTTGTCAGCTTGTGTCAGCATGTGCTTGTCGTGTGTGTGCATATTATGATGGGTCAAAGCTGTTGGGTGGCATCTCGGCCTTCAGTTATGCCATCTAACTAAATGGGTTTAACATATCTATCATTCTTTATAATAATTTTGGCTGAAATCTACCTTTCGGATTTGTCTGGTATAATTTGTATTCCCAAGAAATTCTACAAACTTATAATGTGGAGAAATCTATACATCCACCATGCCAATTTATTTGCCAAGGATAAATCTATCTTATTCCTTCACCACCTGTTACTCATCGCACAGTTTCCAATTTCTACATGTCTAGCACCAGTTCCGTACACATGAACAGCAATTTAACTGTTCTTATAGATACCCTTGTCCAGTAAGTAAATTAATTCTCCCAATAAAGCAAACATTTTGTCACCAACATAACCAACTAGAGCCAGCCAAGTAAGATTGTTACTTGGAATATGCTCACATAGTTTTGCCACAATTAGCATCTTGCTGAGAACTTCCACAAATGGGCACCCCCTCCCTATATGGTAACAAATGAATGGCAGTCTATTGAATATGTAGGTAAAAATTTAACTACCATCCCAGCAGCCTTGTGTGATTATGTTGGCAACATGGCAGAAAATCTTTGTGAAAATGTTAATATTCTAAGAAATACAAATACAATATAAGTCGATTTGATTAGTGTTTCATACAGATCATGAAGTAACTAAATAATGTTTCTATCCTATGGTTGACATCTTTGTATGTACCCTCATCTGACCCACTAAAGGTAACTGCACTCATAAAATGAAATTTTCATGACAAAACATTTGTGTTATCACGCAATTTGATAATGCAGTCATATGACTGCCAATCTTAATGAAATATGGACATAATTGAAGACCCACTGATTTTGACCCACAATGTCAAAGGCAGCAACATACTAAACGAAAAACATTCCGAAACAAAATACAAGTGAAAAAGCAAAGCTTTCCATTAGGCATAATGAAACTGCTATGCAATAGTGTTCTGCCAAGAAGTTTCCATTACAGATGATCAACGTTTCAAGTGATGTGTTTATTAGTTAAAACACGGGGCTCAGGTATGTGGATCTAGGTGATCAGTTTGTATTGTAAAAAATGCCACATTCATAACAGAAAGAATATGATCAATGTTTTGAAAACATTATGGATTACAGCGATCTTGCATGTAATTATTAATTCATGTAACAAGACAGTCTATATCGCAATTTCTTTTATTTCACAAGTAACCGGTTTTGGTCACTTACATGACCGACATCAGACCACAACTGTAATGATATACATTAGAGGGATAATTTAGGAATAATTCATCCCTCTAGTAATATATCATGTATTGTTACAGTTGTAGTCTGATGACGGTCATGTAAGTGGCCGAAACAGGTTACCAGTTAAAAAAAAAAAGACATTGCAATCTAGACTGCCTTGTTACTTGAATGAATTTATCACAGGTAAATGCCGACGGGTCTTCAATTGACTCCGAATATGTCACCGATAAAAACCCTTAAATATGCAAAAGTTATTTGAAATAGCGATTTTAACATTGGAACAATAAGAACACAAAGTGACAGGTCCATCATTTTTCATATTCTTTTTCTTCTTTCTTTCCATGAACAAAGTAACCATGCATAAAGGTCACATGCCACTCTTTACTCAAAAATACGTTTTTTTAAAATAAATCTCTAATGTACAAAACACTATCTGTATAACAACAACTCTTGAGCCTTATGATAGTTTTCAATGTCCACTCGTATTTATTTAGCACGCATTTTAACAAAATTTAAATATAGGAACGTGAAATTTTTGGCCGACAACATAGCTTAAGTTTATCAATTTTAAGCACAGTATTTTGTATGCCATTTTGCCACATGCTATGACTGATGAACCCAGATATGTTTACAGACTCAATATCTCATAGAACCATTGCACACAGCTGATGACAAAGTGGACTTAAATCAACCAACATATTGTACATCAAAGTGTAATTCTTAATCCAAATCGAAAAATAAAAGTAGTATGTGCATCTAAAAACTAAATTTGAGGATGAAACCGAACACAAAACAGGATAAAAAGGTGAAAATTTTCAATATGAAGTACAACACAACTGCATCTTGAAATTTTCATCAATTCCATTGCTAAATTTGTATTCGTGTTCTCAGTGTTGCACCCATTCACTTAACTGCCCTAGTAACAAATACTGAAAAGGCTCATGCATCTAAACACACGTTTCTACATAGAAAACTATTGTTTTGAATCGCTCAACAGTGAAGGCGACACATTTCTTTCAAACACTGTTCGAGGCACAAATTTCTTCTCCTTCAGACTGTCAACCTTCGTTACATCTTTGCTTAGATTTTCATCCAGCAGTCTCTCTTCCCTTCTTTCTTCGATACTTCCTTGAAAAGGTGTATATTTGTCCGAGACATAGCCTTCGATTTTGTAACCTATCACGCCAACAACTGCAGCTACAGGAAGGGTTATGTAAGGTGCATATGAGCGCAGGAAAGCAAAAATAACAGGCAACATAGTTATCTCTTCGCTAGGTGTATTTCAATGCAAATCTGCAAAAGAAACAAAGTAATTGCCTAAACATTAAACTAAACAATTTCTTTAGGAATACATAACACGTTGAAGCCGGAACGCGATCGTTACCACGAAAATTGCTATAACTCTTTGTCCATCACATTCACTTCATAGTGTGACAACTGAGTTATTCCAATTTAAGAGTCATTTTCAATGTCCCACCAATTCGTTGCACACACAATGTATTTTACATCACAACGAGTGGATATACACAGTACAAGAAATCGGCTTCGGGGGAAATCGGTTGTATGTCACGTGACCACCCCCACTACTGCCGCCCGCCGCTGCTGTTTATGTTCCGCCGTATTTGGATCGTATCGTGTGTTTGACTCAAGAGATGGGAAAAGTGAAACATCAGACGGTTTCGAAACGAATGAAACCGTATCATCTGTGGTTTCGAAACACTGTTTCGAAACCATGAAACCGTCAAGCAATGTATGTTTTGACATGAAATCTCGTTCTAGGAGGGCAATATTTTTCACTCTGTGGACAAGGGTACATACAAGAACCTGTCAACCATAGAGTATATATTTACTTCTTGGTCTGTACGGAACATGTTGATAAAGATTTTCTCCCGTGTTGTTGATGTTGCCAACATAGTGACACGAGGCCGCCGGTATGATAGGTAAAAGTTTACCCCGTTAGGCACTCACAAACTGCAATACGGCACGCATATTATAGTGATGGATCATAAATGCTACTTTCTATACATACTAAATAAATTATAGGGAATAAAGGGCACATTAAATAATCACTAGTAATGCTATGGAATTACAAAAATAATAAAGTAAGAGGCAAGTTCACCACTTGTACGTCTTGACCGTTACACCACAGCCGCAATTCTTTTAACATGAGTGTCAAAAAATTATAACGACAGTAGGTAACTTCGTTTTCGCTCATAAGAAACCAACTCTTTAACACGAGATTAAATATGCAATCTACCCTTGTTAGTATAAAAAATGTCATTTCAGGCTTCATGTTGTATCTTATTTTAAAGATTGTAGTTTCACTCGTGTGTCTTTAATATGGTAGATAAACCTAGAATTTAACCGGTTTTTCAATGCCAATAGTGAACGTTCTTTTACATTTATAAAGCAGACATTACGTCATTTCGGAATACAGCAGTCTCTTGCAAACGAATCAGTAATCATAAGCTGCAGACTCAAGAGTGTCAACTACAAGTTGACACTGTCTAAATGGTTTATATACCAGTAAGTTATATGTGTATCTGTGTGGAGCTTCAGTAAAATGAAACACCACATTTCGATACCATTAGTCTGTTCCGCGTTTCTGCATTAGTGGTTTGAAACACCGGTGTTGTGAAACCGACATGAAATCGTAAAACCGACACGAAACCGTGAAACCGACACGATACCGTGAAACCGACAGGAAGAAACGGTTTCAGTGTATCGACCGCGAATGTGATCTGAAACAGAACGGAATGAAACCGCATGGTTTCGAAACCGTGACAGATGCCGGTTTTGAAACACTGAAACAGTTGTGTGTATCGAAACCTGGTTTCGAAACGATGAAACCGTAGCCAACTCTATTTGACTGTGCGGAATTCGTAAAAATGGCTCTGTGTGAAGTTGGCGGGAAAACTTTTACGTTGAGTAAAAATTTGTACCAGCACCTGAGAGCATTCCACAACATAGACGGAAATTTGAAGGAGCACAGACAAGTGTTTTCTGTGTTTTACATGTGACGAAATGTTTACCAGTGTAGCTGCTCTAAATCGTCACAAAAAGACACATACAATGGCTCCTAAAACGATGAGTAAAATCTCAAGAACAGTACTGTTCATTTTCTTATTTTTATTGTGAACAATGCCATAAAGTTGCCAGAGGAGGATATTAGCATTTAAATTTTATCTGTAGCCTGGTTAATAGCATTTTATGTGATGTGATTGTCTCATGTAATTACTGTATATAGGCTACCATGTATGTTAAACAAATGCTTTCTGGTACCACAAAGTAAAGTAGTATAGGTTATGAAATTACCACACAAAAACTCTATCATGTATTAATTATTATTTTCGTGTTTTAATGAATAATGTATCTTATCGATAATAGGCATAGTTTCTTTTATTATCCTGTATGTAATACAGCATCTTGTAATACGTATTCCATTGACACAAAGAATATCATTTAAAATGATAGAGAGAGAGATATTAACTGGAATCGGATCTGAGAGCATTGTTCATAATACAAATAAGAAAATGAACAGTACTGTTTATGAGATTTTCATTGCCGTTTTAGGAGCCTGTGTACGTCTTTTTGTGACGATTTAGAGCAGCTACACTGGTAAACATTTCGTCACATGTAAAATACACAAAATACTTTTGTCTGGGCTCCTTCAAATTTCCGTCTATGTTGTGGAATGCCTTCGGGTGCTGGTTCAAATTTTTACTCAACCTAAAAGTTTCCCCGCATACTTCACAAAGAGCCATTTTTACGAATTCCGCACAGTCGAACACACGAGGCACGATACGATTCAAATGTGGCGGAACATAAACAGCAGCGGCGGGCGGCAGTAGTGGGGGTGGTCACGTGACAAACAACCGAGTTCACCCGAAGCCGATTTCTTGTACTGTGTATATCCGCTCGTTACATCACACTGCGGCAAGAAGTAAAAGTATTCAAGTCAACATCAGGTTAGCCAACGTTCCCGCAGTCTATTATCGATATGCACAGATTCTACAGTACTAAAAATGGTTTCATGAAAACAGGAGGTCGGTAAAAAAGACCAATTAGACCAAGCCGTCACGTCACTGTCATTCCAGTGTATGGCCGGGCATAGAGATCACTGGGCCGGGTCCACACACTGGAACCAACGTTGGCGCCAACAGTGTTCGTACAATGTATGGATCGGTGAAACAGCGACTCGGCCCTAAAAACCGAAAAGTGCCGCCGGAAGTAACCAGAGGGTGAATTTAAGTCGATAACGGCTGCTATCGAACCTCGCAGTCGATTAATGTCACTTACCGGCCGCCATGTTTGTATTAGTTTTATGTTGTGTTGTTATGAGATGGAGTACAATTGGGCGTTAACTATAGTTTAAGTTTTATCATAAAGTCGTCAAATCTCTAATTTCTTATAAGTCAATGTGGTAAAACTGCGGTGTCTGTTGCCCGTGTTTTTAGTATGGCTCGTATGTTGACAACTGTAAATAGATCGTTTCTGGACCGGAGATTCGGGCGCTACGCCCCCTCACATAATAAAAAAAAAATCCTCCTTTTTTAACCTATACCTAACCTAACTTTCACTTAAAATGATCACTGTTTAGTACAGATCACAAAATAAATAAAACATATACCTGCTCTATGGTTGACTGCTGTGGTGTTGTCAACATTTGCAGAGCTTGGGCAACAGACTGCAGTTTAGCCGTTAATATTGACGCATGTGTTTGTAATACATTGTGGATTTCCTTAAAATTTTCAGCAATTTGTGCAAAAATCATTGACGAGGTGTGTTTGCCACAGCCGATAATAAAATCATATCCACGGTAATAGAAATTTTAAGTGTTTGTAATGCTAGCTGAGCACGACATAATACTAAGTGTGGTCGCAAACTTATAATTGCATCTTACTATCGACTCACCAGGAAACTTCAGACTTTCCAAAGTTAATTAGTTCGTACGTTCCCCAATCGTATTCTCATAATTGGAGGTGATTTTCAAGATACAAATTTAAATTGGGTAAACTACAGATTTGCAAGTGATTGGAGTGACGGGACTTACTGCAAATCATTAGGCCTATTAACTTCACCCCCCCCCCCCAACAGTTACCCGGAACATATTGATTGGAATCCCACATATGATGGAAATATGCTGCTGTCATAATAAAAGGTCGGAAGACGTTTGGTGCTTTCCTCCACATCAGTTTCTCCTCTGCAAACATCTTCATTTCAAAAGTACTCTGGCAGCCCGCTTCCAATGTAAGCTATTTACTGTATTCCTTCCTCTCTTTTCTCCCCCCCCCCCCCCCCTCTTTACTCCCCTACCACACTTCTCACCAAATCCGGAACTGGGAATTATTTGATGACACAGTATGTGCCCCTCCAACATATAGTTTAACAGAGGTGAGGATAAATTTCTTCTCTAAGTGATTTCAATAGTTGCTCATTAATTATGTGAACTACCCATCCATTTCAGTAACACATTTCTAAAGCTTCTACAATCATGTTTGAAATGTTAATCATCCATGTTTCACTTAACATACAATACTGCACTCCGATAAATTGCTCAGGAAAAGGCTTCCTTATGTCAACAAATAGACTAGACCTCTTTAGTGACTACAAAAGTACAAAGAGAAATTAGAGCAAGTGGATTGATTTATATCTTCATCAAATTAGATAAAGAGGGAGTGGTGTCATATATAAATTTATTAGAGTAGAGCATATTGATGTGTTATGGCACTTGTTTACAAAAATATTGGACCATATGCCTGATAGGCGTGTTCCTAGAAGAATAGTTAATGGAGTGAGGGACCCTCCATTGTGTACAGCCACTGTAATGAAACTTCTGAGGAAGCAGATACTACTACATGACAGATGTAAAACAAAGCCTGACAGTACAGCTATTGGTGGTGGTATGCTAAATGAAATGTACTTGTCTGTCCAGAGAATAGTGGGTGAAGCTTCCAGTGACTGCCATAGCAGAATATTTATGTAAGGATCCCTCTTAAGACATAAAGAAGCTTTATCATATGTAACTGTTGTTAGTGGGACCAAAGTTAGCACCCAGACACTCATGGCCGAGTGAGATACTGAAATTGAGGATTGCAAAGCAGATCTACTGAACTCAGTTATACGCCTAAGATGTTACTTTCAAATTGAAAATCAAGGACCATTAAGTTACCTAAATGTAGTTCTGGTTCCAATGCAAGACGAGTGATGCAGATATTAAGTTCATGGGCCTGAAGCAATACCCATCAGATTGTTTACTACATTTGTGGTGAGTTAGTTCATGACTGTTTTAATTCTTTAACTCATTATCCTGAGACAGGCTAACTCGCGCTCCCAAATTTTTTGCAACAATATCCCGATTAAAATTGGTGTTCCTTCTGCTGCTGTTAGTAGGTGTTACCTAAGCGTCTTGTGTTGTATTTGTATGCTTTTTGCTGTAGTACTGTGTCCTATAGTATAATTTTGGTGTTGCTGCACTTTGTATACTTCCTATATGAAACCAATTACTTCCTTATTTGTAATAAATAATGTTTCAGTGAATATTTACATACAGTTTTTGCTAAACCTGAGCTTATATTGTGGAACTACCTTTTATCCTTTCCTACCTTAAATAACTCCACAGATTTTCAAGGAGTAAAAATTATTAGCATAAGAAATATGTATTTCAGAAAGCATTGAAAAATTTGAAGCTTTTAGCTTTTGTGTAAGAAATTGGTATATTAGGAGCTTTTTTTCCTGTACAAATTGGAAGTACATTCCATTTTTCAAACATATTTTAGGAACTTTTAATGAAACAATTAGTGGGATTGTTCAGGAGTAGGGAGACTACAGCCAATAAAGTCATCAGAATATTACAAGTATTTCAAGCTTATTAAGAACACTCAGAATAAACCAAACATTACTTACTTTTAATATATATAGCAATGTGTACACAATTAAAAATTTAGGGAATATAAGTAACAGTAAAATAGGCTGGTGTATTTATATGTCATTAATTAACAACACATTAAATGAAATAGTGCATAAACTATATACATATACAGATTTGCTGGGTGAAATAACTGAAATTCATTTTCATAGTATACCGTACATCATGCATTCCATTAGAGAGTGAAAATTGAAAATCTCAAAGTCAGAGTTACGAGTTGTTTCAATAAAATCCTAAGCCACTGAAGTTACAGCTACAACAAAGCAGTCTGCCTAATACACCTCTAGAACATCTGAAAACTGGTAAGCATTTCTAACTTATTTTGCATTAGTTTTGTTTATAAGCTTAACATTTTGGCTAGTGAAGAAATACTTTAATTTTGTTGAGCAAGCACAAGAGCCATTGAAATAATAATATTTAATTCAGTATTTTTATTTATAAAAAACCACTGTGACATGCTGCTTGTGATACACGGGATAATTTATATGAAATACACTGAGAAGTTAATGTTTGAAAAAAATGACAGAGAAAGAAAGGATATCATTAGGAAAAAGGAGTAAAAAAAGAAGAACTAATGATTTAAAAAGAAATCAGAAATGTCCTATGGAAACAGTAATTTCCCCACTTAAAAAAATTAACAAAGAAACTAATTCTGATAAAAGTGGGGGAGACCAGTGTACTTAGAGCCACATATGTAATTTGGAAACTAATTCAGGAATATTTAGTTTCTTGGTTCTCAGTTGGTTGCTGTCTGTACCAAAAATGGGCCAGTTAACAGTTGGAGAGAATAGGCAAACAGAGGTGGCTGTATCTTCATGTTTTAATGGTGCTGAAGTAAAAATTCTTGGTTAAAAAATGACAAATGATTGTAGGCATGTGTACCTAGGGGCATGGCCCTAGGTGTGAGGCCAAGGGAAGTTTAATGAGGAAGTGTATAATTGCACAGTAAGGAGCTTTAAATTCACAACAAATTACTAATCAAAAAGTCTGCCCCGCCCCCTTTTAAATTTTTTTACTGATGATGGCACAGGCACTGATTCTGACACAACAGATGACTGTGACCTGGTACCTGTTATTGAACAGTGGAGGAAGATAAGAAATTAATGTTGAACTACTTTACTTTTTCGCCATTTTGTGTTTTCCTGCTTTGGTTGTGTTTGTGTTGTTCTGTACGTTTACGTTTTTGCTGTGAACAGAAAATGGATATGAAGAACTTTCAGTGCTTCGTAGAAAGTCGGAGTTAAATCGACATCAGTGAAGAGTTCAAATGAGGTGTTTTATGTGACATTCCCCGTCATGCCCATAACTTCCACATCTCATTCCAGATACCACTACCAACACTCCACAGCTAAGGTCAAATAAAATCACATAATAATAATAATGTTCCCATTAAATTTATACATGTATTATTCTGCCACTATTCCAATCCGCTTACATCAAAACTAAATACACCGAAATATAATTTATTATAAACCATAGAGAAAGAACTACATTCGTGAGGTATTGCATTAAACAGACCGGCATGATGACAGAAATTGCCGTAAGTACCAAACATTAGGCCTACTTTTCAGGGTCCATTTAAGAACTGTTTTCGATCTAAACACAAAACCAACTGTAGATTTCTATTATTACAGACCACTGAAGATGTTTTACATTCAATAAAACGCAACGCGTCTGGTGTGGTAAAAATCACATTTTTATTGTAGTTGCAAAGACGGAAAATCACTGCTATTCATAATTATGAAAGCAACTACGGACATTATGGCCACACAAACGAAGATAACAATTCTGAAACAGTCCCTACAATATCAACTGAATAAAATTTACAGTAATTATTGACTAACATATGGGCCAAAGACTTAAAACACTTTATTATGCTTGAATAAACTAGCTTTTTGTATCAAAGGTGACCATAATAGTGAAATTAGCACAGTTTCCAGAACATTAATAATTACCCTTTCAGTATCATTTCAAGTTGCTTTTAAATTACTTTTAGAATTTCATTGTGTTATATCCAGCAATGACACATTTAATCAAATTTTGTGTATGCCTTACCTTGTCCTCAACATGTAAGTGTGATTAATGTAAATGGATACCCTGTGTGTGCAAAGCATGGATTACAGAATATCTCAATTAGTGCAGAGGCCAAAATTATTCTTTTTGGGGTATTTCATTCATTGTTTGGTACAGAGAGTGCTCAATTACTTGTAAGCAATATAATTAATGAAGTTTGCCCTTTAAACAAGTTTACATGTATATGTGATTATTGTAAAATAAAGGCATTTTTAGTTCACTGGATGACAAATGTGCACTTTCTCCGGATATTTTTTACTACAAGCTGTGATCTGTTTAGTGAGCTACAGCAACTTCATTACATTGTTCCACCTTTTGTCACTTAACTGTGTACACCACATTACTGTTTTAGAGAAGTACTCATAGTGGAAATGGAATTCGGAAGTGTGCTATACCTATTTTTGTTGATTTAGTTTCATTACACTTTCTCAACATAACTTGTTAAAATGTAAGAATTTTGTAGCAAAATTTATAGTATGCTCTTAGCAGATGAGTCATTTGAACTTGGACCAGAAGAAAATGTAATGAACAATTTTGTGAGAAGTTTTGCATAGTAGTAGACAGGCAGAAGGGAGATAGAGTTGCTGTTTATGTAAGTGAAGAGGTAAGATTATTTCAGATAGAGCTGAGCATTGGTCTTAGACTATACAAAAGGGATTAATGTTGAGTCTAAAGATTTGAAAGCAGCTGGTTAAGATATTTTCTCAATGAAAAGGACATACTACTTGAAAAGACTACAAATTATAAATGTAAAAAGAAAACCCCACCCTAAGGCTTCACAATCAAAAGGCTTGTGTGACCTAATGAGGACACAAAGTTCATAAGTAAATCAAGCTGTAGGATACTGTGGCATCACACCAACCCTTATAGATCATATCACAAATGTTCATTAGTCTAGTTTTGTATTAAACGTTGTGACTTTTGGCAATTGTTCTGTTGGCAGAAATACAATGAAAAACCTAATGAAGTTTGCAGAGGCAGGACAAATTTAAGAATAAATTATCCCAAAAAATGTAATATGTACAAAGCAAAGTCTGCAGGTAAATGTTTGGAAACTTCATATTCAACTCAGTATTGGCTAAATAGGGCCTGCTATAAGAAAAGCAAAACTATTTTTGATTGCAGTGCAGCTTTTTCAGGTCTAAATCTGGCTGCTTCTTAATATTTAAGCTGGGATTTGCAAGTATGGCTTTTCTCCTTTAACCATAGGAAAAGATTAAAATGCATGTTGAGGGAAATGTCAGTCCTTTCTGGAATTCCCATTGTTTGAACCAATATTTAACACACACTAATATCCCAGTCAAATATGTTTGAGTTAAATGGCAAAGCAAAGCAAATGAAACTGAACTGGTATGTGTTCCAAGATGTCAATGAAATATCAATTTCACAACAGTACAGGAAGCTGGGGGTCAGTCCTAGTATCCAATACCACCTGTCAGCTTTGAACAAAGATGTCGCGTGTTACATTGTACCTATTGATGATTATATTTGTGGTTATTGCAAGTCACAGAAAAATATTGTTACAGTAGTCCCGAAAACTTGGTAACCCGGCAGTCCGGATAACTCAGTCAACCCCCTGAAATTATTCCGTGCTTGCAGGATAGAAATGAAATTGTATTAGTTACAGGCTATGTTGTGTATGGGTCCAGACATCTTTTTTTGTGTCACCTACACTCCATTTAAGAATCCTTTGTCTCATTAATGCAGTATATAGATGCGTCTTCATACTAAAAACAGTTATGATCAAAAGTATGGGAGTTCAACTTTTCAGTGTCGTTTACAGTCAGCTTAGGCGTGATGGTCAAATAATGAACTTAGTTACAACAGACAACAATGACAGACATGTAGCACGACCATGCGCACTCTGCCGCTCACCTGCCTACAGCCTTTGTCTTTCCTTAACCGTGTTTTGTAAAGTACATGTGAGTGTAAGAAACGAATATCATTTGCAAGATATTGTCTTACATTTATGTAGTGTTACTGTATTCCACCATTTGTATTGTATTCTGAAGTAACAATAGAAAGTACTTTATAATGAAACAACCTCAGCTATTCATTTTCTAGCACCATTCCCAATGAAGACAGTGATACCAATTCAACACCCCCCCCCCCCAAAAAAAGCAACTAATAAGAATGAAATAGTATCTAATACTTACACCAAATCAAATGTTCCATTCTAACATATCTTCACTACAACCCCTCTTGCATTTTCAAATTTGTTGCCTTTGGCTACTCCCAACCAAACTTGCCTCCTAACCTAACCTAGACCTCGGGATATGCTACAGATCACTGTCATTACAGTTGTTTGCTCTTCACGTTCTTTGGCTTTGACAATTCACAACTACAATGTCGTGTCAAAGCTTAACCTAAACATTGGGCTACACTACAGCCTGTCAGATAAACAAGATGTTCGCGTCTTACATTCGTTGCCCTCACCAACTCACAACCAAACTGTTGGCTCCCTACCTACATAAACCTAGGCTGCGCTACAGATGAGCCTATCACCGAAACTAGATTTTTGCCTTTCATATTCATTGGCTTTGCCTATAGTGGTAATTATACATTTTGGTTAGCCTTATAGATAGTGGTGTAATAATGAACAGCATGTGAAATGCAAGTAGTAATATAACCTAATTATTGAAAGATGTTTTATTTTTCACATTTAGTTGTCAGATTTTGGGCTTTGATAATTACATTTTCAAACTTCTGGCCTGTGCTTAAGCATCATATTCTAATATTTGCTAGCGTGAATGCAAGTACTGGACGCATGCACACATCAGCCTAGATTTTACGATTAAAATATCAGTTGGCATATTAGTATGTGTTGGTTAATGCATGAGTCAGATGTTTGAAAACAGTCTTATTGTAGACTGAAATAAGTAAAACATGTGATAACTAAATGTAAAACTATGACTGAAAAGTAGAATAAAACAGATGCCATAACAGCCAGACGGCAGTGATGTCTGTGTGAGTGTGTCTTTGTAACCCACGGAGGCCTTTACGGCCAAAAGTTATCAAGTTGTATTCTTTTATTTATGACTTTCTGCAGCTCATTGGACATCTGTGGTAAGCAACCTATCTCTCACAAAGATACTGCTGAATCCTTCCTGGAATTTCCATTGTTTGATATTGTGAAGCATGTATGTGGATTTTGGTGTAGAAATCTGATAAACATGATTGTGACAGACAATATGTGTCCAGGTTACATGATTCAGTTCTGCAGTAGGGTGTTGAGCAACTTGACTCTTCTGTATTCCAAATAACACTGGCAGGAGCAAAAAAGCATCACATACCACTGTGAATGTATTTGGAAGATTCACATTGCTCCATTTCTAAATGCATCATTTATCTGGTGCACCTATTGTTGGTTTCATTAAGTGTTTAGCAGATTTCTATACCAAGACCCACATACAGCTAAATGGAATAAGTAAATACAGGCTAATCTGTAGTGTAACCCGAGGTTTTGGCTAGTCTTGGACGATACTATGTAGTTGTGAATTAGCAAAGCCAAAGGCTGTGAAGAGCAAAGAACTGTTTTTAATGACAGAGATCTGTAGTGTATCCCGAGGTCCATGTTAGGTTGTGAGGCTAATTTGGTTGAGAGTAGGCAAAGCCAACAAATGTGAAAATACAAGAGGGGTTGTGGTAAAGATACGTTAGAAGGGAACATTTGATATGACTTGAGTATTTGATACTATTTCTTTGTTACTTGTTGCTTTTTTGGGGGAGGATGTTGAATCGGTATCGCTGTCTTTATTTGAGGTGTATTATAGGTCAATTATCTGCTCCCATAGCTCAGTTGACAGTGTCGCTGACTACCACTCAGAGAGACCGGGTTTGATTCCCAGCAGGGGACTGGGTATTGTGTTGTCGTCGTCATTTTCATAACCATCGACACGCAAGTCGCCGAAGTACCATCAAGTAAAATGACTTGCACTAGACGGCCGAACAATCGCAGATGGTATCTCCCAGCCAAAAATGCCTTACGGTTAAATTGAATGATTCACTACCATGTAATTTCTTGGTTGTTTCTGTTTTTATTTTTCATTTTTTGTGTGTTTATCAGTTTGGTTTCTTGTTGTTTTTCCCCAGTTTAGAATGTCCTCGCCCAAAACCGCAACATTCCGGCTCAAGTGAAGCACACTAAGCCACCTGTCACCTTTGACCCCTGATGTCAGTGTGATGTGTTGTACAACTCGAAATACTGATCATTTGCAATAGGGATATTCTTTTGTTGCAGATGTGTCCTTACGTTCTACAATACAAACAGATCAATTTACCTTCACCATCCAGCACGAGTTTGTTTCTTTACATTTAGTATGTCCCTGCCCATTATGTCATAGTAGAAGGGTTGCATGGGTACTGTTGGTGTTGGCAATATGGAAATTCTACACAAAAAGGGTGCAAAGCTCATTCAGTTAGCAATTAAAAAAAAGTTTATCACTACATTTATTACTGAATGAAAAAATTTAATTCAGTTGTAAAATGTAAGTTTTTGATCGAAGTTAATTCATTCATTCCTTTTGGGTCCAAATGTTACAGCCCCCACATAGGAGAAGAAACTAGGTGCTTCCTTTTATAAGTACTACAATTTCATTCCTGCCCAGAACTCTACTCCAATGCATTATAAGTTATTGTTACTGTTATAAAAAGGAATTGTAATCTGTAAACAGAATGATTGTGAAAAAGGCTAAATAAGTTTTAATTTGATTAAATGGCTCACAGGAAATGGGACTACTGCCCATTGGCTTTGATTTGCTTTGACCAGCAGAACATAGATTAAGATTTTGTATTTAAAAAATGACCTGCAGCTCCACTATGATAGGGAGGTATAGGTTAACAGCGCACAAGTGAATGCCGAAGGTGGGGTGATATCAGTGATTAATGGTACATTCTGTTGTTGGAATCTGTAATTTATGAGGATAATCTCATATTATTTATTATCTACAATACACGAGTATTAAGATAGTATCCCATCTATGGATTGCCCAACATGTTGATGACATCATGGGTCAAAGCTAATGGGTAGTATCCCAGTCTTTAGTTATGCCAATTAAAATGAACAGTAAAAAATAATGAGGAAGGAAAGAAGGAAATGGAATCAAATCATTATTAACTACTGGAAAAGAGAGATTACTAAAAGAAATGAAGTCCTTGTACTTCAAAAAAGCAGTTGAAAGTTCACATATATGGCAGAGACAGTCTGCATATTCATTAGCACTCTCAGGAAGGCAGTCAAAAACAATGAAGAGCAGGGTAGAGAATTGTTGGACACACATGATAGCTCTTACATTTGCTGTATGACTGTGTTGTGTGCCTGTGTGATTGCGTGAGTGCTCTATTTTCTGAAGAAGGCCATGGCCGATAGCTGAATGTGTTGTATGTGTGTGTCTTTTGAATGTGCCTGTCGCAGCTCGTCGCCACGTCTTTGCGGTGAGTTGTAAACTGTCCTCACTATATTATTTATTCCAACCTGGACTTTCCATTATTATAAACAAAAGGTCTGCATGACATATCTATAAGTTCAGTTACTTATTGTTCAGTTTCCAATAGTTACTGGTATTCATATTTCTAGTAGGTCTATGGAAGAATCTCTGAACAGAGTAACGCTATCCCTAAACACAAATAAGGCAATACACTAGGTGTACTGGCCCAATTGAATTCTTTTTCTAGCAAGTTGTTGTTGGTCTTTGAGGGGACTAAACAGCTAGGTCATCAGTCCCTTTCAAGCAAGTGTATAATGTATACTGATGGTACTATTAACATATAAACTTCAAACCATTATGTCAGTAACGACAGTATGACCGTTAGTTGTGCACAAAAAATGACATGAAGGTTCAAGCCACCGGCACATTTCTACATTCAAAATAGCGTATTAGCTAGTCCTGTAAAGTAAAACCCTGCTTTCCTTGGTTGTATTAGGCTACCATGTCTGATATGTAGAGTGGTCTATTCTACAGCAAATAAACATTCATGCTTTATTCACCATAAGTAGTGCATTTAGATGCAACCTGATATGGCAAATTACACGAAACAACATAGTTCCATCTGTTGCACAATTTGTACCAGTAAATATTCGGAATACGGTATTGTACGTAAAGTTGTATGAGGCCTTTCGTATTAAACAACAATATATACCAAATTTCGAAACTATATGTAAGTGCACCTAAGTAAATAACACTGTGAAATAGTTATCTCCTTTCTGAAGACACACTCAATCAGAAATTGTAATACTGCCAGAAATCTTATTACTGCGTTTCTGAAATCCGGTGGTAAGTATTAAAAGGCACTGAAGATCACAGCAACAGAATCTGAAATCGGCTACTTGCATTCATTTTTCATAAAGCTTATTACGCCTATATACTGAAATCAAACTTGCTTTCACTATAGCACAACAATCTGCACTTCAAACAACTGATTTGCGCCAGGGTCTGTAATGCGGTTGGTCATTGGAAAGCCATATTTCTCATAATACGTAGTCATAAATACGAAAAACGACTACAGCAACAGCATTCAAACCAATATGCAGGTGGTTTGTTTACATGCGTGAGGCGACTCGAGACCCGCCGGTCGCGTAGGTCGAGTAGCGCTCCTGATTGGCTAACGTACATGACGTCATGAACTAACATTTATCCAATCAGCATCTCGACCAGCGGATCCCGAGAAGAGTGACCATAGATATGGTAGGAAGTGTAGGTGACTTCCGGTAGTCCACTTCCGGCGGCACTTTTCGGTTTTTAGCGTCCACTGAAACAGCGTTGGCTCGGCTCCGTTGCTTGTCGGTATTTTGACGAAACATCAAAGGAAGTTGGGCCAATATGGGTACGTCGTCCTCACATTGGCGCCAACGTTTCATTCTACCTTTGTCGTCTGCTCGTCTCGAAACTGTTTCTTTCATCGTTCGTTCTTCCACGCCGTTTATTTGAAAGTTTTAATCTCCTTGTAAATATTAGAACTCTATCAGAAAATTATTCATTTGTGAAAGCAACCACAAAAATCGAAATGCCATGGCAAAACTTAGGAGCGATCAGTGAAATTAAAAATTGTTTAGACTTTTTTGACACAATTACTGAACGCAATTTTTAAAATTAACATTAACATTTCCTGTCAAAGTTCACATATTGCTTTGCAAACTTCAAGCACTACCAGATATATCAATTACACGGTTATTTTAAAAAGGAAGTGTAGGCTTCTAAAACTGTCTCTTTTAGCAAGAAATCGAAGCGTCAATACCAAAAGAACTTTAAGTTAATGCAAGTGAAGAAATAGTTCAGTGAAACTCATGCGTTTTCGCGCGTGAAATTCCGTGTTTGCTGTTGAAGTGCTTCGTTTTTGCGGTAATTCTTTGAATTAGATTGAAGTTTTTTTTTTGTGAAGGAGGCTGTGTACGTACTTGTTTTCGAGATCAGTTTTACTTTCAGTAAAACCTCTCTATTACGAACTGCTCTGCCAGTCAACTATTACAACACTTAAATATAAAGTTAATATGATAATACTTGAAGAGTCATCTTCATTACATCTGCGGCAAAATAATTATGAACACGAAGTGCAGTTTTTCGGATGGTAACACACACACATTCAAAGCCACTCCGAAAACGTAGTTGGCGGCGTTAAGAACGACGACATGCTGCCTTTTGAAAACTTCGGTTAGATGCTGACGATGTTGTACCTGGTAAGTAGGGAAGACCAGAATATCATCTAGGTAGTCAAAGCAAAATGGAAGCCCTTGCAGTACAGAGTCAATAAATCTTTGTCACTTTTGCGCAGCATTTCCTTGGCCAAAGGTCATGAATCGACTCTCAAATAGACCGTAAGGTGTGTTAAGGCCAATTCACACTGTCCGTCACGTCACGTCACCGTCCGTCAGAACATTCCGCGATGTATTTGTAATGGCGGCATTCACACTGTCCTTCACGTCACGTCAAGCTTTCTCGAGAAGAATGTTTTGACGGAATGGCCGTCTGCTAACATCAGAAGTTAACCTACTTTCGTCACGCGAATTACTTGTTGCACTCGACGATTGCACTGTTTATATGCAAATGTGTCTTATTCATCTTTATTTTGTTCTTATACTTCGTTATAGGGGTAATTCTCAAATGTTTCATGACGACTTAAATATTATTGTCAATTGAGTGTCCCCCTAAAATCGAGGTCGCATATCTGAAACCAAACAATGGTTTATGTTACGTAACATTGTAACAGAAAATACTGAAGCAATCCAGTAACCCTTTGTATCTGTAGTTAATATATATTGTCGATATCACGTAAGTAACAATCATGAATGCAATTTGTTTGAGCTGCAGTAGGTTTGTTCGTTTTGAGTTTCAATGCAGCTGTTGTGAAAAGTGGTTTCATTGGGGGGGGGGGGGGGGATGTAGCGGTGTGGGAAAGAGGGAAGCAAACGAGTCTCTTCCTTTGTTTTGCAAAGTGTGTTCAAGGGACAGAAAAATAGCTGAACAGGAAGGGAAGATTAGAGCCCTTCAGGCTGAACTGGATAGTGCTAGGGAGGAAGTTACGAGGTTAAGGGGGGAGAAGGGTGAGCAGGGGTGGGAAGTGGTAGAAGGGAACAAGGGCCACAGAGATAGTTCCTGACAGCTTCACAATTGGCACAAACAACAGATTTGCCTTGCTACCACAGTCAAGTGAGGAAGAGGCTCCTTTAGAAGTAGGTGCAGTTAGAAAGCAACAGACTTTCACAAGGAAACTAACGGTTTTTAAAAAAATGTAGATAGTAGGAGGAAAGTTCTATTGTTAGGAAGTAGTCATAGAAGAGGTGTGGGCCAGATTTTGCAGGAAAAACTAGGTGACAGGTACCAGGTCACAAACTTTTTCAAGCCCAGTGCAGGTCTAAGTCAGGTGGTAGAGGATATAGGTTCTTTGTGTAAGGATCATGTTGTCATAGTGGGTAGGGTGGGAAACAGCATTGATAGGGATCAGGGCTACAATATTGAGTGTGACCTGGTTAAAATAGCTTCTGCAACGACCCAGACAAATGTTGGACTGTTGCCTGCTTTCATGCGGTATGATCAACCCCAATTGAACCGCTCTGTCAGGAGAGTCAATATGGAGATTGATCAACTGCTTAGGGCTGCTACTCTGTTGGACATATGTTTGGTTCCTGTTGATGCTATTGATAGGTGGGATTTCACTAGGCATGGCCTGCATCTCAATAGGAAAGGGAAGGGGAAACTAGCTGGGTTGATAGCAAAATCCTTACGGGGGGACACTGCAATTCATGGAAGTACTTCTTTTTTAGGCTAAGATCAGTGTCCAGTGAGAAGCTCAGGTAGGCAGGCAGGTGCTAAAAATGTTGAAAAATGAAATGTTTCTCAGAAAAGTAAAGTAAAAATAATTTTAGCATTTTTCACCAGAATATTGGGGGACTAAAGAATAAAATAGATGAGCTTTTAGTTTGTTTATATGATATAGAAACTGATAATGTAATAGATATACTATGCCTGTCTGAGTATCACATTGTCACCGGTATGGAAAATGTGAATGTCAGTGGATATAAATTAGTGTCAAATGTAAATAGAGATAATAAGATAAGAGGAGGAGTTGCCATATATGCCAAAAGCTATCACAGTGTAAAAAAATTAGAAACAAAAAAGTTTTGTGTAGAGCAGCATATTGAAGCATGTGCCTGTCAGCTTAAACTCAATTATGATTTTCTTATAATTGTAACAGTATATAGGTCCCCTTCAGGGAACTTTCAGTTATTTCTGGAAAACTTGGATGCCTTGTTGTGCTATCTGTCAGATAGGGGGAAGCAAATTATTATTTGTGGTGATTTCAATGTAGATTCACTGAAAGAGTGTAATAGGAAGAAAGACCTGGAAGTCTTACTTGGCTCATTCAATCTGACATCCGTTATTGATTTTCCTACTCGGGTAGTAAAGGACAGCAGTACATTGATAGATAACTTTTTTATAGACCAAGATAAGTTTAACAACATAAATGCTTGTCCCATTGAGAATGGTCTTTCGGATCATGGTGCACAGCTAGTAACAGTATATGACATAGCTCCGTTCATTAATTAGAAACAGTCCATCAAAATTGTGTGCTCGATTAATGACTTAACAACTAGAAATTTCAAAGAAAGTCTACAGCAGTTAGACTGGGATGAGGTTTACAAGGAACATGATGTTAATTTAAAATATAATTTATTTCACGATACATTTGTAAGGGTATTTGATAACTGTTTCCCCAAGAAATTAGTAAAATTTAATTCTAAGAAACCATGCAAAAACCTATGGCTTACTAAAGGAATAAAAATATCGTGTAACCGAAAAAGGGAACTATATCTGACCGCAAGAAAGAGTAATAACCCAGAAACAATAAAATATTATAAAAGCTACTGTGCTACATTAAGAAAAGTTATTAAAAAATCAAGAAGCATGTGCATCATGTCTGAGATTAGCTCCTCTGATAATAAAATTAAAACAATTTGGAATATTATTAAAAGGGAGACAGGGCAACCAAGAGCAGAGGAAGAGGGTATTACCATCAAAACAAATGAAAACTTTATTAACAAAAAGACAGAAGTTGAAAACATTTTTAATGATTACTTTTTAAATGTTGTAGAGAAAATAGGATCTAAAAGTACATTAGAAGGAGCAAGGCAATTAATGGAAGAGGCCATACCCACACAATTTGATACAATTGAAATTCCACCCACCTCACCTTCAGAAATTAGGAAAATAATAAACTCTCTCAAGAGTAAACGGTCATATGGAATTAATGGCATTTCCAGCAGGGTATTAAAAACTTGTCACCAGGAGATAAGTAGGATTCTCAGTCATATTTGTAATAGCTCATTAAAACAGGGTATTTTCCCGGATAGACTGAAATATGCTATCATTAAACCTTTGCATAAAAAAGGGGATACATACGATGTCAACAACTACCGGCCCATCTCACTTCTGACAGCTTTATCAAAAAATTTTGAAAAAGTTATGTATTCTCGAGTTGCTTCACATATTTGTAAAAGTAAAGTTCTAACAAAATGTCAGTTTGGTTTTCAAAAAAGTTTTTCAACTGAAAATGCTATATATATCTTCACTGATGAAATATTAAATGCTTTGAATAACCGGACGTCACCAGTAGGGATTTTTTGTGATCTCTCAAAGGCTTTTGATTGTGTAAATCATGGGATTCTTCTAGATAAGCTTAAGTATTGTGGTATGAGTGGGACAGTGCGCAAATGGTTTAAATCATACTTAACTGGAAGAGTGCAGAAAGTTGCAATAAGCAGTTCACATGATGCAGATGAGACAATTAATTCTTCTAACTGGGGAGTTATCAAAAATGGGGTCCCACAAGGTTCGGTCTTAGGTCCTTTGCTGTTCTTAATATATATTAATGACCTGCAATTCTACATACACGAAGATGCTAAGCTAGTACTTTTTGCAAGTATAGCTATCACACCTGACAAACAAGAATTAACTGATGAAATTGTAAATGATATCTTCCAGAAAGTTATTAAAGGGTTCTCTACAAATGGACTCTCATTAAACTTTGATAAAACCCAGTATATACAGTTTCATACAGTAAATGGCATGACACCAGTAATAAATTTAGACTTTGAACATAAATCTGTAGCTAAGGTAGAATATTCAAAATTTTTAGGTGTTTGCATTGATGAGGGACTGAATTGGAAGAAACATATTGAAGAGCTCCTGAAACGTCTGAGTTCAGCTACTTATGCTATCAGAGTCATTGCGAAATTTAGTGATATAAATCTCAGTAAATTAGCTTACTACGCCTATTTTCATTCACTGCTTTCATATGGGATCATATTCTGGGGCAATTCAACATTGAGTAAAAAAGCATTCATTGCAGAAAAGCGTGTAATCAGAATAATTGCTGGAGCTCAACCAAGAGCATCCTGCAGACATTTATTTAGGGATCTAGGGGTACTCACTGTAGCTTCACAATATATATATTCACTCATGAAATTTGTTATTAACAATCTGACCCAATTCAAAAGTAATAGCAGTGTGCATAGCTACAACACTAGGAGAAAGGATGATATTCACTATTCAAGGTTAAATCTAACTTTGGCTCAGAAAGGGGTGAATTATGCTGCCACAAAAGTCTTTGGTCACTTACCAAGTAGCATCAAAAGTCTGACAGATAGCCAACTAGTATTTAAAAAGAAATTAAAGGAATTTCTGAATGGCAACTCCTTCTACAATGTAGATGAATTTTTAGATATAACTTTAAAAAATAAAAAAATAAAAAATAAAACAAAAATCCTTAAAATATTGATTGTCAAGTATAGACAACATTTACTAAACTGACACGTTCCACATCATTACGAAATGGCGTATATATGATCTATGGAAGAAGTATTAATCTAATCTAATCTAATCTGTTCATTTGAGTAAAATTGTAATTTGATTACGCGTTTTTCATTAAATAACATTTTAAATGAAAAAGTCAGTTCTAATGAAAGACAAAAATTCAGTTGTTTACGATGGTATTAGCAATGTCAGAGGGCAAATCGTAATGGATAAAGAATCGCTGTTTTTTGTTCAGTATGTATGCTACTGCCACCTAAATCTGTGTATGTGCCTTTGCATAGTCTAAAACAATGAAAACTGTTGCGACAAACAATGCATAATTAAAGTCACGTAATAAGGATATGTAGTGGTGCGGTCAAGTTTGTGCAATGTTATACATAGAGATATAGATTCATTTTTCTATATGTGTTTATTCTGTTTTTGTTTCTGTATTCTGAGATGGAAATATACGTTTATGTCATTCAAGAAATTAATTTATTACAAGTCGCAACATTTTGGCGACGCTAGCGTGATTTCAGACGACCGCGGACGTGATAAATACAAAACAATTGCGCTGCGGGACATCATTAAATACGACAGCCGACATTAACGAACGTTGTGACTGTGCCGTATCATTCTAAACATTAAGTGCACACCATCCGCGCCGCGAATTATTCGCGTATCGCGTCGCCGACTTTTTTCGAACATCAAGTACTATCTACCGCGTCATCCACGCAGTGATTATTACTTGTATTGAAATACAAATATTAATAATATTAACAGCCATACGAATTTCTATGGATTCTTTAAGAATGAGGGACACAATATGTTATATGATGAAACTAAACTGATTGCTCCTGCTTCCCGCTACTGGGAATGTGTTCTTAAAGAATCCATAGAAATTATTATTAATAGGTATATTAATAGGGATATTATTATTAATAGGGACAAGGGCTTCCCTCTAAGTAAAGCTTATCTGATATTAAGCAACAACAATCTTCATTTCGACCTGCTGTTTCTTTTAACTAGTCTTGTTTCAACCCATCGTTTTGCCGATTTTCTTCACCGGCGCGCTACTAGTTCTATTGCGCCTAGAGGGCCTCTACTTTGGTTTGGTGGGTCGTCAGCGGTGTATAAAGGGACCGCTGTTTCTGTTCTGCCTCAGTTTCCGGCGAGTAAGTGTACCAACGCACTCACCTGAAGATGGCAGCCAGTTAGGCTGCCAACACATTGTGTTTAGTTGACGACGGTACCTGGCTGTACACCTGAAATGAATATTATCAGTTATTACGCCGGGAAAGTCTACGCAACCACAGCAGCAACTGTTAGTTCATCGCCAGATTCTGCTGCAGCGTCATTACAAACATAGATTGCGGAGCTTACTGCACAAGTCGCTGCACTCAAAACTCAATTGTCCAGTCGTCGACCTCAGTGACATCGCTCACCACGAAAATGCAGCCGATCACCTTCATCAAAAAAATCTGCTGCTATCATAGAAGGTTTGTACCTCAAGCAAAGAAATGCATGGCGCCATGTGAGATGGAAAACGAGACGGGAGGTCAGTAATGACGGCAACTGACTTTCCAGGCAGCAGCCGTCGATTGTTTGTCACTGATCTCTATACTAAACTTCAGTTTTTGGTGGAGACTGGTGCAGATATGTATGTTTATTCATCCACTCGTCTGTCTCGCAATAACTATGATGGTTGTCAGGTCTTTGCTGCAAATGGATCTACAGTAAAGACATATGGTTGTGTGACTCGAGTGCTAAACCTGCGACTCCGTCGGAAATTCGAGTGGCAATTTGTTGTGACACATCCTATAATAGGAGAGCCGATTTTTTGTCATATAAGGACTGCTACCTGACCTCAGACATCGTCGACTACTCGACAACACCACGAAGCTGGCCAGTCATGGAAGTGTTCATTGTGCAGATAATACAGGAGTTCAGATGATCGCTGGAGACTCGCCCTACATTGAACTTTTTAAGCAGTTCCCCGAGATCACCAGACAGCTGATGACACTAGCACCAGTACAATATTCGACAGTTCATTACATCCTCACAACACCTGGACCACCAATCCACTCTCGACCACGCCGGTTAACAACCGAAAAATTAAAAGTGGCTAAGCAAGAATTCTCTTTCATGCTTACACAGGGTATCTGCTGTCCATCAGGCAGCAGGGGCCTGACCACTACATGTGATACCCAAGAAGAACAACGGATGGCGTCCTTGCATCAATTATCGACAAATAAACCAATACCCAATACCAAACATTGAGGATTTAATTTGTATGGAAAGCAAGTATTTCCCACCTTAGACCTGGTGCACGCTTAGTATCAGATATTAGTGGCGCCAGAAGATGTTGCTAAAACTGCTGTCACTACTCCCTTCAGACTCTTTGAGTTCACATGAATGCCATTCGGGTTGAGCAATGCGGCACAAACATTCCAGTGTTTCATGGACGAAGTGACAAGAGATGTGGACTTCTGCTACGTGTACATTGACGATGTATTAGTTAAGTCCAGTTCTGAAGCTGAACATAGGGAACATCTACGCCAGATATTCATACGCCTATGCTCACATGGACTTCTAATTAAGCCTTCTAAAGGTGTTTTTGGAGCTCCAAAAGTTCCCTTCCTGGGCTACACAATCAATGCACATGGAATTCGACCACCACAAGACAAGGTAGACGCAATAATTAACTATCCACAGCCAGTGACAGTTCGTGAACTGTGGCTACTTATGGGTGTCACAAACTACTACCGTCGCTGTGTTCGGAACTTTCCATTATTAACTGCACCTTTGAACAATCTTCTCTATGGTTCACACAGACCGAGTGATAGACTGTTGTGGACTAGTGAAAATGACAGAGCTTTCAACAAAGTAAAAACTGCCATCACTGAGGATGCTCTTCTGACTCACCTAGTTCCTCATGCACCATTGCCTTAATGTTTGATGCATCAGCAACAGCAATAGGCGCTGCACTGTAACAGCAGGTGGACCACCAGTGGCAACCTCTGGCATTCTACAGCAAAAAGTTATCTCCTTCATAGCAGAACAGGTCAACTTACGACCGCGAATTGTATGTGGCGTAAGCATCAATCAAGAAATTCAGACGCATGCTCGAAGGAAGACACTTCACTCTTGTCATTGACCATAAACTGCTAACATATGCTTTTCGTGAACGCCCAGACAAAGCGTCGCCACAACAGCTTCGTTAGTTGGACTTCATAGGTCAATTTACTACCAACATTGTCCATGTTCAGGGAGAGCTTAATGTCCCAGCAGATGCTCTCTCTCGCACTGAGGTGATTTCTAGTGCAATCGATTATGAGGCACTGGCCTATGCACAACAGTCTGACAACGAGCAGCAAGAACTGTTGTCAGAGCCATCTAGTCTTCAACTACGTCGCATTCAAGTGCCATCAACGAATGTGCTACTATACTGTGACGCCTCTACATCAAAGCCACGACCCTTTGTGACTAACAGCTTTCGAGAGTAAGCAATCGCATCGCTGCACAACCTGTCATATCCTGGTGTCCGTGCTATAACACGATTGGTAAAAAGGACTTTTGTGTGGCCTGACATTGAGAAGGATTGTAAGGCCTTTGGCCACCAATGCATGGTCTGTCAACATAACAAAATTACTCGCCATGTTAATGCACCGCTCGGCACGTTCGTTCCACCTAACCTTTCGAACATGTCCATAGTGGCATCATAGGACCATTGCCACCATCGAACGGATACACTTACTGCTTCACTGCCATAGAGAGATTCACTCGCTGGCCAGAGATATTTCCCACGTTCAACATCACCACCGAGACCATCGCAAGTACGTTCTTCCAGGGAAGGATTGCCTGTTATGGCATACCATTGCGCATTACCACCGACCAGGGCAGGCAGTTCGAATCCTACCTGTTCCAAGCACTTGCTGTCCTGTTAGGCACGAAGTGCCAGCGAATGTTCTAGTGGAATGCTTCCACCATCAACTCAAAGCATCTCTTTGGTGTCACGAGTCACAGCGTTGGACTGGGACACTACCAATCGTATTATTGGGCCTATGAACAGCCATCAAAGACGATCTGAAAACAACTGCAGCTGACCTGGTCTATGGGCAACCTATTCGACTACCTGGCGAGTTCCTCTGTAACATGCAAGACACTATCGTTGATGCGTCAGAATTCGCCGCCCAAATATCTTTGCAGATTTGTCGAACTGCAAACAAGTGTTCATTCGACATGAAGTGGTCCGTAAGCTTCTACAACCTCCCTATGACGGACCATATACCATAGGGAGCAGAGGGGAGAAAACTTTTAAAATTGATGTCATGGGGACACCAACAACATTTTCCATCGACCGCCTTAAACACCCTGCCTTCAACACTGCTACTACCGATATAAATGATCCACCAACCACAACGTCTGAAAATATAACAGAACCAACTGCTTCCCCACCCCCTGCCACCAGCAACCCACCGACACCAAGTACTTCAACTGACACCTCTAGAAAAAAAAAAAAAAAAAAAAAAAAAAAAAGCGTCAAGTTCATGCAGTGTTATACATCGAGATATCGACATACGCGAGTCAAACAGAGATTAAATTCACGTAATATGTTTGCTATTCCCCATTCATTTTTCTATATGTGTTTATTCTGTTTTTGTTTCTGTATTCTGTAATGAAAATATACGTTTATGTTACTCAAGAAATGTTGCTGTGAAATTAATTTACTATGAGTCTCAACAGTACATAATAAAGGTCAGGTATTGTCCTAGCATTTAGTGCTCTATAATCACTACACGGGCGCCATGTACCGTTCTTCTTTGACACCAAATGGAGTGGCGACGACCGCGGACTACCGACAGCCCATGTATCTCCTGCCGACCACGACACTTAGCACCAGATTGTTAGCCATAGCAAAAGCGAAATTTGATGTCATGATATGAGAAGGTGTGACACGGCCTTGAAGTAGGTCCTGGTCGTCGCCATTCTGTTTCGTTCCAAAGAATAACGGTACATGGCGCCCATTTGGTGATTGTAGAGCACTAAATGCTAGGACAATATGTGACCTTTAGTAAGTACCCTTATTACGTGACTTTAATTATGAGTTGTAAGGCGCAACAGTTTTCAGCATTTTAGACTGTGCAAAGGCATATACCCAGATTCAGGTGGCAGAAGCAGACATACAAACAGCAGTGATTAACACACTTTTCGGTCAATTTGAGAGTCGATTCATGATCTTTGGCCTAGGAAATGCTGCGCAAAAGTGACAAAGATTTATTGACTCTGTACTGCAAGGGCTTCCATTTTGCTTTGACTACCTCGACGATATTCTGGCCTTTCCTACTTACCAGGTACAACATCAGCAGCATCTCACCAACGCCTTCAAAAGGCTGGAACAGTATGGCGCCTTTCTAAATACCCCTAAGTGCGTTTTTGGCCATAAACAAGTCAACATTTTGGTCACGAGATTACATCGTCAGGATCGGTAGTCCTAACAGAGAAGGTCGAGGCTATGCTTCAGATGAACCGTGTAGTTTTCTTGGCGTACTGCATTTTTATCCGTGTAGTTTTCTTGGCGTAACGAATTTTTGTCCCCAAAATCTGCCTCACTGAGCTGCAAATGCCATTAACAGCAGCACTCACAAGTTTTGTGGACAGAAGGCACGATTTCGGCATTCGAAACAGCCAAGTGGAGTATAACTGGCGTGGCATGAGTGCTCCTTTGGCGCTGGTAGTTTATGCGAACCAGACTGCTATTGGCGGAGCGCTGCAACAATTACGAGAGGACGCAGGGCAGCTGCTAGCTGTCTTCTCTAAAGCTGTCGTTATCACAACAGAAATGAAGTACATATGACAGAGAACTCCTAGCAATCTACGAAGCTATTAAGTATTTACAATCCCAACTGGAGGCTAGAGATTTCACCACCGATACGGACATAAGCCACTAACATTTGCTTTCCGACAAAATAACATGACTTGTTCTCCTCTGCAGCACAACCAATTGATGTACATTTCGCAATTTACACTAAACATATTTCAGGGACAGACAATATAGTGGCCGACTGCCTTTCCCGCATCGGCAACATTACTAGCGCATTTGATTTCTCGTAACCCTGCACAACAATTGGGTGAGGAGCTACGTGACCTACGTGTAGTTCGAATGGTCGCTCAAAGTTGAGAATTGACACCAAGCTATACTGTGATGTATCGAGGAGCAAACCTCGTCCTTTCTTGCCCACTGCATTCAGAAAATATACCTGCGATAATATCATAACTTGTGGCTCACAGAAGTTCACACGACGACACGACGGGTTTCTAATCGTTTTATGTGGCCAGGAGTAAAAACAGACTGCCGAGAATGGGCACAGACCTTTATTAAATGTCAATTCAGTAAGAAGAATCGACATGTGCATGCGCCAGTGGGCAATTGTAGGCCCTCTCCCTCCATCCAACGACGAACGTTATTTATTAACTACCATAGCTCGATTCATCCACCTGGCCGGAAGCTGCACCAGTAGATAACGTCTTGGCAGAGACATTGGTATCCGCCTTCATTACTACTTAGGTGCCACGTTTTTTTTTTTTTTTTTTTTTTTTTTTTTACACAGCTGACTAAATTTTTTGGAATTGTGCATCACAGACAACAAGCTATCACCCCACTAACAGTGGGATGATAGAATGCTGGCACAGATAACTGATGGCAGCCCTGATATGCCATGATCAAAGTTGGAGCACACCACTACCAATGGTTTTGCTTAGCCTGAGAAATAATTACAAGCCAGATGGACTCTTCAACTGCTGAACTTGTATATGGTGAGACGCTATGCCTGTTGGGAGAGTTTGTGGACCCACAGCTGTTACAGCTACCCAAGTCGAGAGATACAAATTTTATTCATATTTTCACAGGGTATATCTTGGTCCCTAAAACTGCGGAAATTCAGCCTTAACCACATGTTTCTTTCTGCTGATATTTCAGCTGCAAACTGTCCAGCCATCCTCGGAGCGAGTCTGAAGACTGATGGCAAAGCTGTCCCGTTCATTGTATATCCTGTTACTGTGAGGCGAGCCAGTACGCATGATTACTGGGAACTCATTGTCACAGACATACCACACTGACGGCAGTTGTTGTGGACTCTAAGTAGAGTATATATGATATACTGTGGTTGTTATCGATAGCAAAGATGTATGAAGCGTAGTGCACTCTATGGTGGTCTGTCTTGCGGTAGTACACACTTGGCTGTTGGAATTTGTTGTTGAAACTATTGAAGTATTCCGTTTAGCGTGAGCTAAGGTATTCCAGTCTCATGTTCTATTCGTTCATCTACAATAAACAAAATGGGGTACAAGTTACACAGTAGGCCATCATTGCAATTTACTTGGTTTATATTACATGTCCAGAGAATGCACCAAAATACTCAATGGAAACGTATTTTAATTCTTATAATGAAATTTGCTAGATATTTCAAACTAACTGTGGCGAATACGTTGACGCTTTGCTACACTGCAGATCAGTCTAACACTACGACTTATTTCGTGTTCCCACTGACTAGTTTCTCTAACTCAAAAAAGCTCCCACTGTTCAACATAACCTGCACTAGCGATGACTGTCACTACACCCAATATTTCAGAAGTAAGCTGCGCACTGTCACGTTTGATCAAAACTGGGAATATCCTTAAATGAGTAACAAGCTTAACTGTTCTCAGTTGTGCCTAACATGGGTAAATTCGCACATATAGTGATTTAACTTAATTATGTATAGCAATTTATCTTCTGAATAAACAATCGTGAATCAGATGTGTGTGTGTGTGCTTAAGTATTTTGACATGAGAAACTTGGCAGTTAAACACTGAAAATATCAGACTTATTCACGTTTTTTACACAGAAATTCCATAGCATGACATAATCATCCAATTTTTCGTATTTGGTTCTCACGCACTGCAAAAAAACATTACAGAAATCCTATTACTTTATTTATCATCTTTTATTCATTCAAATACTATAGCAAAACTATGTATACAAATGGAAGTATTTCGTTGTGCAGTACAGATTCATATAAGTCATTAGATGTCGCAGAATTACTGGATAGGAAGTAACTCGAATGGGGCATAGTGGGTTAACATTTTATTTGATCGCGTTTTAATGAACTGCATCTTGATAATGAATTCCACACTGTGGACACTACATTTTCCATTTTTCGACACACAAATGTTCTCAGTTAAATGAACTTTCCTCGTCTGAGTGTAGAGGTTCTTCTGCATATTGTACTCGGAATTGCATTCCTCACACTTTTGTAAAGTTATGTGTGAATCACACTGAAAGGCAGAAACAACGAAATGAAAAAAAAAGGAAATAAAGAAGCAGCAACAAAGTTAAACGGAGCACTCAATGTGGCAGCTAAGAGCAGAATGGAATATGGAAGACATCTTGAAACAAATTGACAGGTCACGTGATAGCAGTTTCCGCTCAAATGTCAAAACAGCCAAGTGCGTACTGCCACAAGACAGGCCCCACTCTATGGAGAGCATATGTAATAATATCCCAACAAAAACATAAAATCTACAAAAATGCTCCATAAAAAGTAGTGAGAGCTTTTGTGAAACCAAGTCGGTTATTTTAGTTAGTGTTCAAGGAACCACCTATTCAACACATTGCCATAATTTTTATTAGTTATCTAAGTACATCTGTAGTGACTATATCAAAATTATACATCTTTATTTCTATAACAAATATAATGACTTAGCAATCACACCATAATATAATGGCATAAGAATAAATATAGCCTAATCATCTGGCAATTGCACATTGTCATAATGACATAACAATAATTTCAATTCTATTATGCAACTGTACATAATCACATAAGAATGAAGTACACTCACATGTGCATAAAGTTTATTTACGTACTAGTGTATGTCACAATTGGAAACCACGACAGTTATTTTAGTTAGTGTTCATAGAACCACATATTTGTTATGTAGCACTTATTTTTTATCTACCAAAATTTATAGCAACTTTATTAGTATAATACATCTTTAGTTCTATAATACATACAGGGTGTTTCTCTAAGTGTGTTTGCCTCTGTAACTTATAAAATAATAGATGATAGGAAATTTTAATGCGGTAGGTCAATACAAGAAATGTTACACTTTCTGTGGAGCTACGAACTTAGTTTATTGTATCATTTTCCAAAGAGTTACAGCACAAAGATATAATTTTTTAAATGGAACAATAGTTTTTTTCTATCGTGCATTGGATTCGTTGAAACCAACTTCGTCCAAATCAATTTAAACTACATTCCTATCACTGTTAGTTTGGAAGCTACAACCCTTCAACGTTTCAGAGGCAGATAGCACAAACGCTGCGCATAATGCAATGCGCCTTCTAAAAGTGGTGCGGCTAAGTTGTAACGTCGCCGGTGTCCCAGAGCGAGAAGCATCCTCGATGCGCTGTTAGACTGCCGACTGTCGCCACACAAGGCCGTATACCCGATAGTTGGAGTCACACAAACAACCGGGACTCAATATACCACAGTTACTGACATCAGATGGCGATGGCATACACGAACAATGAGTACGTTGACATATTGCTGATGCTCGGTGAGTGCCGACACGATGCCACTGAAGCAGTCACGGCGTATGTGGTGAGATATCCTAGGCGAAGAGCCCCGGCAGCCATTACGTTCTTGCGTGCCGAACAACGACTTCGGGAAGCAGGCAGCTTGGAATTGCGCTGCAGTAGCAGACGATGACCTGCAAGAAGTAAGGACACGGGGGCGTTTGTTTTAGCTGCACTACACCACGATCCTCATGTCAGCTTACGAGCCGTTGCTGCAGTCGCTGGTGTCAGTCTCACATCAGTGTGGCGTATAGTACACGGCCACAGGTTTCACCCGTACCGCCTGTCACTGACCCAGGAGCTGCATGGGAACGATTTCCGTGCAAGAGTGACATTCTGTGAGTGGGCCATGCGCAATTTCACGCTGGAGTCTTTACAAAGTGTTATGTTCTCTGATGAGTCCACGTTCACAAATTATGGTGCAGTGAATCGCCATAACATGCACTACTGGGCCGCAGACAATCCTTGGTGGGTACTACCTGTCGACCGTCAACATAGGTGGTCTATTAACGTGTGGTGTGGAATCCTTGGGGATGAAATCATCGGTCCACACTACTTCCCAGGTACACTGACAGGTGAGTTATATCGCGCTTTTATAGCTGACAGTTTGGGTGGTCTCCTTGAACATGTGTGTCTTCACACGAGAGTCCATATGTGGATGCAGCACGGTGGTCACCCAGCCCATTCTGTGCGTGCTGTTGCGGAAGAACTAAACAACAGGTTTACAGGAAGATGGTTGGGGCGTCATGGTCCTCATTCATGGCCTGCAAGGTCGCCTGATTTAACATCAGTAGATTTCTTTTTGTGGGGATATCTAAAGGATCGTGTTTATGTCACTGAGCCCACATCCCCAGGTAATCTAAAATGGTGCATCGAGGATGCATGTCGCTCCATCACACCGGTGATGTTACATCTCGTCCGCAGATCCCTTGGACGGCGCATTGCATTATGCATTGACGAATATGGACACACATTTGAACATCTCATGTAAATCAACTTCTCACCGCCATAACATCCATCACCCACCACACAGCCATGTATTATGTACAGTGTGTGGTATCTGCCCCTGAAACTTTGAAGGGTTGTAGCTCTCAAACTAAAAGTGATAGGAATGTAGTTTAAATTGATTTGGACGAAGCTGGTTTCAACGATTCCAATGCACGATAGAAAAAGCTATTGTTCCATTTCAAAAAATTATGCCTTTGTGCTGTAACTCTTTGTAAAATGATACAATAAACAATGTTCATAGCTCCACAGAAAGTGTAACATTTCTTGTGTTGACCTACCGCATTAAAATTTCCCCTCACCTATTATTTTATAAGTTACAGAGGCAAACACACTTAGTGAAACACCCTGTATAATAACTTTGCAAACCCACCATAATATTATGTCATCAGAATACATATAATGATTGGACAATTACACATTATCACTGTGTGTCTTCTGTTTATGTGCAGGTAGTTCAGGTGACAATGTTTACGAATCGTTGGTCCATATTTCACGGATTTTAACTAAAGAGAAAAAACACACTTTTTAGAGAAAGTATATGTAAAAATGCCGAAATATCGCAAAATGCAAATTCCTTTTAATAAATACTAGTGTAAGAAAACGAAATATTGCCAAGACAGTGAAGTGAACCACTGCATACACTCGTCAGATCCTCATCACTGTTCTACAAGAAGCACATTTATGGAGTGTCTCTGTTCCGTATTGCCACCAACATGAGAGTTATAAGCAGAAAATCATGAAAATAGAAGAGGGAAGATAGCGTCTCTGTAGCGACGCTGAGTTTTCTCTAAGTGATGCTATCATGTGGAGTGTGCAGGAGTGTTACGAGTGCGCTGTGTTTTGTCTTTTCATTTGTTTGTACGTTTTGTATTTTCACGCTGCGAGTGTTTCAGCCTCACGCCGCATAAATAGTTTCTGCGTCAGCCACCAGAAGCGCTGTGTTTTCTATAATTTTCTATGTTTTTGTTTTTTTCTTTTTAAAGGTCTTTAGTCACCACATGGACTCCACTCACCGCTCTTTTTAGAAACCAAATGCGAAGCTGAAGACCAGGGACTGCTAGATGGCCTCATGACACCTTCACGAATCATGTCATCAAATTCTGTTTTCGCTATCGCCAGTCGATCCGGGGCTAACGGTCGTGGTCTGCAAGATACTGGTGGTCCCTCAGTGGTATTCTACATCTACATCTAAATAGATACTCTGCAAATCACATTTAAGTGCCCGTTCCATTTTCTAATAGCGCGCGGGAAGAAAGAACACCTAAATCGTTCCGTTTTCGATCTGATTTCTCTTATTTTATTGGGATGGTCATGTCTCCCTAAGTCGGTGGGTGCTAGCAAAATATTTTCACATTCAGAACCAAAAGTCGGTGATTGAAACTTCGCAAACAGATCACGCCGCAATCAATAACGTCTTTCTTTTAATGATTTCCACCCCCATTCGTGCAACATTTCCATGACACTCCCCCCCTCCCCCGTAACGTGATAAAACAAAACGAGCTGCCCTTCTCTGAACCTTCTCAATGTCTTCCGTCAGTCCAACCTGGTGAGGGTCCCACAAGGGGCAACAGTAGTCCAGGAGAGGACGCACAAGTGTGATAGGCAGTCTCTTTGGTGGAGCTGGTGCATCTTCGAAGCGTTCTGCCAATGAAACGTAACCTTTGGTTCGCCTTCCCCACAATATTTTCTGTGTGTTCTCTCCAGTCCAAGTTGTTCATATTTGTAACTCCTAGGCATTTGGTAGAATTTACGACCTTATGGTTTGACTGATTTATCGCGTAACTGAAGTTCCGCGGATTTCTTTTATTGGTCATGTGTATTACTTCACATTTTTCTTTATTTAGTGTCAATTGCCAATTTTCGCAACATGTAGAAATTTTGTCTAAATCGCTTTGCAGTTGCTTTTGATCCTCTGTTGACTTCACTAACCGATAAACGACAGCATCATCCACGAACAGTCTAAGGGAGCTATTCAGATTGTCTCCTAAATCGTTTATAAACACGAGGAAGAGTAGGGGATCTATAACGCTTCCCTGTGGAACGCCAGATATCACTTCTGTTTTTTCTCGATGACTTATAGTTAATTACAACGAACTGTGTTCTTTCTGATAGGAAATCGTGAATTCAACCGCACAGTTGGGGAGATATTCCATAAGCACGCAATTTCATTAGAAGCCGCTTGTGGGGTACAGTGTCAAAAGGCTTCCGGAAATCCAGAAATATGGAATCGATTTGAGATCCCTTGTCGATGGCACTTAACACTTCATGTGAATAAAGGGCAAGCTGTGTTTCGCAAGAGTGATACCTTCTGAATCCTTGACTACTGGTTAATAGGTCGTTCTCTTCGAGGTTGTTCATAATATTCGAACAAAGTATATGCTCCAAAATCCTACTGCAAATCGACGTCAATGAGATAGGCCAGTAATTTTTGGGATCACTCCTATTGCCTTTCTTGATTATTGGAGTAACCTGGGCAACATTCCAGTCTTTGCGTACGGATCTCTCGCTTCTTGATGTAGTGGACTGTGTTGTGCCTCACTTCCTCGGGCGCGCCAGGAGGTCTCGTCAGAGCTGGAAATCGTCGTAGTATCGTAGTAGCTCGGCGTACTCATATGGTGCAACCTCCACGAGCTTGGGAGAGTGTATTGCCACGTTACGTCAGCATCCTGGAGCTGTAAATCCTGTGGTGTTGTCGACCAGTCGCGTATTTGCGATGTCAGGCAGAAAATTGTAGTGTGATAAAAAAATCTGCTCCTATGGTCGATTGGGCGATGTCTGCGATCGTAAAATCCCACACAAACGCTCTGCATAGGTCCAACTCGAACTCTGCATGCCGTATGTTGCAATTGAAGAACTGTTGGCAGCAGTCAGGCATAACTGTGTTGGCAGTCTCTTGCGCTATAGCATGGTCCGTGGGTATGTACACAAATTGGAGCCAGTGTCTACTTAATATTTCCAACCGGTCCTTTGGTCACTCACAAATAGGCACTGCCATGTGGATCCGTAATCGGATGATGACCGATAAGTTGGCGTTTGAGTAAGCGCAAGGTTTTGTGCATTATGCACCTGATCTCCGAATCGTCGATGGTACCAAGAGGATCTTTGCTGGTCTGTCACTTGGCCAGAAGAGGTTGACAATGTCCTGCTTCGCAAGAGTCTTCGAAATCTCGCACTCCCACGACTTAACTTGAATCACGATGAGACAATAATTGATCGAGCTGCTGTGTTAATAGGTCCACTTTTGCCGTAAGTGCATCGTAGTCGGCGCGCGACACAGCTCTGATGTGCTGGCACACTGTGCAATTACCATACCGATAGGTGCAGGCGACATCGCATCTTGTACTTTATCTGATAAGTCTGCCACTACATCTAAAGACATTTCGGACTGTGACACAATGATAGCTTTGATTGGATGTGGTAAGCGACTACTCCAAATCGTCCGTAGTAGATTATCTGGAACAGTACCCACGTCGATCTTGCTCCTCAAACGGCGTAAATATTGTGAAGGCTTAAGATCACCGATGTCCTCTTATGTTAACTCTTGACGGAGGCATTCTTCTTGTGAAGCCGATACTCGCCTTATTAATTCTGTCTTCAGCCGATCATATGAACCGCTTTGAGGCGGTGCAGTAATCACGTCTTGTACACTATTTGACAAAAAACCTGGCCGGTGGGCGGCCGCGCTGAGCCTAAGTCCGAGCCGATCGCGAAATGGGACAATGAAAGTTGCCGCGCTGATTCGCTCTAAGTCCGGCTATCTGCACAATCTGGCAACACTGTAGACTGCGGGAGTTCATACAGTACTTCTTGTGTGCAGTTATAAGACGTGAGGTCAGCTATACCCGTGGCCTTGCGGTAAAGTGCGTGACTTGCATGTGCAAGTCTTAGCAATTGAAACCGACTGTTGACAAAAATTTTAATTTCACGTCCCCCGTGCATACTGATGCCACATGTGTAAGGGGAGCATATGTGTAACATATTTAATTTTTTGATACAGTGGTAATAACATTTCGGTCTAATAACATTGCTGCCTCTGGCCGCAGTACTTGGCAGAGCTCTCCGCGGCCCACTCGCCGGCAGCAGCGGTGGCGGCGCTGCGCTGCCTCACCCTCTGCCCACAGCACCTGCTGCCGCTAATCGCCCTGGATAGGTAAAATGCTGTAGTGTTGCTGAGTGGTGATCCACAAGAAAGGTTGCACTGTGTATTTCAGACACAATATCAATGGAGAAGACCACCCAATTTGAATGATGAGCATATTATTACAGTAATACATAATACATTAGAGAGGCAAAAAATTGTCATAGTCATTGATCCAATCACATGGCACTCTACGATGGTTAACATTTGTGGTTTAAATCGCGACCCTTTTCCTTTCAGAAAAGCCCTTCATGTAATTTGTTATTGTCATCAGTTCATATTCTACAAATTCTCCTTGCTTTCCTTCACAGTTTGCTCATTGTACAAACTGAACAACATTGGAGAAAGACTACAAACCTGTCTTACTCCCTTCCCAACCAATGCTTGCCTTTCCTGCCCTTCGACTCTAATAAAATGCTTTTTGGTTTTTGTTCAAGTTGTAAATAACCTTCCATTCCCTATATTTTACCCCTGTCGACTTCAGAATTTGAAAGTGTGTATTACAATCAACATTATCAAAAGCTTTCTCCAAATCTACAAAAGCTAGAAATGTAGTTATTTCTTTGCTTGATCTAGCTTCTGAAATACAAGGTAAGGTGGGTATTGTCTCCCATGTTCCTACATTTATCCTAAATCCAAAGTAATCTACCTCAAGGTCAGCAATTGCCAGCTTTTCCAGCATGTTAAAATGTTGCAGCTATGACTTATTAATCTGATTGTTCTGTAATTTTCACAACTGTTTGTGCCTGCTTTCTGTAGAGTGGGGATTATTACAGTTTTCTCAAAGTCTTAGGTTATTTGAATTTAGCCTGGAGTATTCATTTAATTCTAACAATTCATAGGCATCTAGGTTTATGAATCAACAAGTTGGCCCTGTACCTAACAAAAACTTCATTTTGGTATTATTCATCTTCAGTTTTATATGGCCCTGTATTCTTCAACATGCTCCAGTTTCTGGGTTGGTTGTGATGTCTTTTTACAGTTCCACCAGGCGGTTTTACAATTTACTACATATATCCCAGCTGTCTGATTACTTTTCCAGTGATCTATTTTGATTCATTTGACTAAGTGTTTGAGAAATTTGTTATAGACACTTGATCGCCAATCCGAATTTATAGTTTGGGTACTTCGCCCCCATATTCCCCAATCGTTCCTGCCGTTCGGTTTCTGTAGCTTCGTCCATACATTTTTCATCATCCTTCAACAATATTTTACTGTCTCGCCTACCTTTCCACCCTTCTGCTTCGGTACATCGAACGGTGATGGCATCTTTCGCCTGTATACTACCTCATATGGCGATAAACCTACTGTCTCGTGCGTTTTCGTATTATAAAAGAACACGATCATTCGTAAGTACATCTCCCAATTATTGTGCTGTGGTAGATAAACATTTTACCGTTTTTTCGGTGCACCCTCTCTGTCCGACAGTTTGCCTGTGGACGCAGAGGTGTTGTGGGCAATTTCTTTACCTTCAGCAGCTGACAGAGCTATCTCAGCGCTTCGGCCATGAAATTTGAGCCCTGAGCTGTGATAATGGCTTCGGTACTCCAAATCTGAGTATCCAGTTATTTACTAGTGCTTGCGCAATCATACTGGCTTGCTGGTCAGGGAGACTCGCCATGTGAAAAATGGTCTATTGTGGTCAGAATGTACTTGTTACCAGCTGGTGTCTTCTGAAATGGCCCAAATGCATCCAGTCCACAGAGTTCAAAAGGAGCTGACGCTTCCGGTAACCATTGCAAGGGTGCCTTTTGTCAGCTCAAGTCTGCCCGCTGTGCACACTCGGCACAATTTCGTACATACTGGGCCACATCCTGCTTCTGGTACGATACCAAGTTCTCTCTGCCACCCCTCTTTCCGTCGTTATTTGCCCACTGTGTCCAGACAGGACATGATCATGTGCCTCTCGCATCACTGCCTGCCTGAGGTGCACAGGAACCACTATTCTGGGCCCAAATCTGGTGTTACGGCATAAAACTTCGTCCTCTACACAAAACTACTTCTGTAAGGCATTCTTCCTAGATTCAGGATACCTTGCTTGTGCCCCCTGCCAATCTTCTGTACTTCTTCCCATTGCATCCACGGATGCCAATTTCCTACTTAGGCCATCTGCATTCCATTGCTTCTTTCCTGGCTTGTGGACTGCTTCAAAGTCCATTTCCAATACACACAACGACCAGCAGATTAACTGGTTGGATGGATATAGTAAGCCAAGTAGCCATTTTAATATAGCATGATCCATCAGAACCTTGAACTTCCTTCTGTACAAATAGCACCTAAAGTACTTAATCCCGTATATGACACTAATCAACTCTTTCTCAGTTGTTGAATAATTCCAGTCTGTCATTGTTAATTGCAGGGAGGCATAAGCCCCATCCACATTTTGAGTTAATACCACACCCACTGAATGCCCACTTGCATCACATGACAAAATGAACTCTTTACTGTAGTCAGGATACGCTAAGGGTGAACTTATCACAAGTTTCTGCTTCAGTGCCTGGAAGGCTCTGTCACATTCGACCATCCACTGAAACTTTGCCCCCTTCTTTAGCAGCTGTGTCTGGGGTCATGCTATGTCAGCAACATTTTTTGCGTATCGGTGATAATAGCTAGCAAGCCTGACGAAATATTGCACCTCCTTAATGCAATGTGGTACTGGAAAGACTTTTACCGCCGCCAGAAGACGTGGATTTGCCCTAACCCTTTGCTCACTAATCAGGGCTCCAAATAGGCAACCTCTTTTAAAGCAAAATTGCATTTTTCCAAATTTAGAGTTAACATGGTGTCTCTAAGCCTCTGGAATACTCTACGCAAGCGAGTTGCATGTTCATCAATATCATTTGCAAAGACAATTATGTCATCTAAATAGACACAACATTCCCGTGTCTTTTATCCTCGTAACACCCCATTCAGTAACCTGTGAAACGTAGCAGGAGTGTTATTAACACTTTGACTGCCAGCCCTGTAAACGTTGCCATTTCTAAGAATGCCAGGTGTTTTATCAATATTTAGTATTTTGTATTAGAAAACTAGGCAACATTTTAATGTGGTAATAACCTTTTCTGAAAGCCTTGGACTTCTTCTTCCTGATAACCTGACTGTTCCCCTGCTGAAGTGTGAATGCACCCGAAAATTGGCGTAGTATACCTAACACCCGCTGGCGTTGTTCCTTGGACAGTCCAGCCCCTATTGGCAGTCCCACGTTTGTTTCCTCCAGTGTGTTGTCTGTACTAATAGCAGGGCATGCGTCTTCATTGATGACGTTGAGCTCACCGTCCTGGATTGGTTCAGCTGTCCCGATACACATTCCCTTGGAGATAAGTTGTGACTGCTCGTGACAATTTGTGATCCAAATCTCTCCTTGACCACCGGTAATGCTTATGATAGCCGCTGGTATGTAAATCTCTTGTGTGAGCCTGATAAACATTTTACTATCAACAAGAACTTCACAGTTTAACCAGTCATCTGTGTTTGTGACTGCAACTCTTCTCATTGTCAACGGCGGTATCGTCACATTGTCAACGACGAATAACTTCCCAGAAAATTCTGTATTACGTGTATCCGGCGGAACAACTTCTTCAATTTGCAGCTCAGATCTTCCACAGTCAATGATATCTTGGGATGCCTGAAGGAAGTCCCATCCGAGGATAACATTGTGACTACATTCTGTTAACACGACGAATTCAAACGGCTGCGTCCTGTTGTTGATGGTTATTCTTGCGACACAAGTTCCTGCTGGATGGACGTACTATCCATTCCCCACCTTCAGCACAGTTGCCCCCGTATCACAGAACGTTGTCTTCTTTAGTGTGCGGTGGTAATGATCCGATAATACAGAAAAAGAGGCTCCTGAGTCAACAAGTGCCCGGACAGGTTGGCCGTCGAATATGACGTCGATGAGATTTCCCGACATCTTGGCGACTGTCGTCCATGGAGGATTTTCATCTGCAGCGGCCTCACCTCCGTAGATGGTCGCCTCGCTTAGTTTTCCTGGGCGCGGCGGCTAGGGGAGCGGCTGGTACCTCTGTATGGCGATAGTGAACGGCTGCGGCGCGTCGGGGAGCGACCTCGTCTAGGGTACGGCGATGGGCTTCTTCCCATAGGTCGACTGAACTCATCAGCAGGTGACTGCCTTGGATAGAACTGCTCCGACGGCTGACGTCTTGCGGCAAAATAATCATCGAACACTCGCCTCCTCTCTCTGCAGTAGCGTACGACATGTCCAGGACGTCCACAGTGGAAACAAAGTTGTGTGTTGTCTTCTGTCCTCCAGACGTCTGTTCTTCTGCGGGGCGTCATAGTTTCCGGGGGAGTTGGCTGTGGTCGCGTCGGTCGGTTCATGGGCTGCCGTTTGGCGGCTGCAGCGTAAGTCATAGCAGGGCGACGCCATTCTTCACGTCGGGTGCGATTGACGGGGCAGACAGGTTTGATATACCTCGTCCTCAGCGGCGTCGGCTACCTCGTGACTTACAGGGCTCACATCCATGGCCATAAACTGATGCTCGCTCGGTCTAATGGTCCCGGCTGCCATGCACTGTTGTAATTCTTCTCTCACGATTTGTCGTATGAGAGAAGCCAAATCCTGCTGGTCTTCCTCAACGGCCATAGGGACTACATTTGGGAGTCTGTCATCCCTCTTGCGTCCAACCCTCCTTTGTTGCATTTCTTCAATACGCTGCTACCACTTGATGAACTCTTCTGTCGTAGCGACGTCTTTTATCAGAAGAGCTTGGTACATATTTTCTGCAATTCCCTTCATCAGGTGCATGATTTTGTCCGCTTCAGTCATGTTCGGATTGACTACGTTACATAGGGCCAAAACACTCTGTATGTACGATTGTGTCGGCTCACCATGTCGTTGGGCCCGATTTTTCAATTGTTCTTCCACCGAGCGGATTTGTCGCTGGCGGTCTCCAAACGTCTTCTTAAGTTCCTCCTGGAACGTCTCCCAGTCATTCAACTTGTCTTCGTCGTTTTCGAACCATTGCTGGGCTGTTCCATCCAGGTAGAAGTAAACGTTGACCAAGCACATCGTATGATCCCATCTGTTGTACTTGGCGACTCGGTCGAACCCTTTTAGCCATTTGTTGGGGTCCTGACCAGCATCTCCAGAGAACACCGACGGGTGTCTGATGTGCAGCTGGCTTGTTGCTGGTTTCGTTTCCATCGTTCTTCTAATAATACGGACTTTTGGAAGGATGTACTCAGTGTATCCCTTGTATTCCGGTTCCAGTCCGTGTAAGCGACGGCTTTTACGTTGCCTAATTGGAGCCACGGTGATGCAGCTGTTGCACAGTGTACCCGGCGCCTCCACCAAACAATGTCGCGTTGGAATGGAAGAAGGCTTGACTTTGAAGGCAACTAAACACAGCACTTATACTGAAAGCACGTTTATTACGAATTCAACATACACGCAGCACTGACTGCCTCTCGGGCAGAGTGCTCTGCTATTTATACACAGACAGAATTTACCAGAAATTAGAAGAACACTTAACATAAGAAACAAGTAGAATTTACAAGTGAACATAAGAAAGATGTAGAACCTTCTGGAATTGTAAATTACAAAGAAACAGATTTTTTGCCGGTGGGCGGGATTGAACCGGCGACCTTCTGCTCCACAGTCCGTGACGCTATCCCCTGCGCCACGCCGGCAGTTGCTGTTCGTGGTTTCTCGCGGCAATATTCCTAATATTCGGCAGTGGGTAAACATCAAAAACTGTCGCAGAAAAACCTATAGGTATTGTTTCGTCCGATCGGTCGATTTCTTTGGCACTTTTACTATGTTTGCACTGTGCTATGAATCCGAATACTCTATAATTCTATCCTGCAACTGCTGCTCAATGAACTCATCCAGTAATGTCTGCAAATGCCATGCCACCCTGTAAGGCATCTTATAGACTGGAATGTTGTTGCCTCTCGGAATTCTATGTTGTGGAATTGTTATTGCCGGCAATGGTACCTGTGTATCAAATAGTTCCTTAAACTCATCTAACACAGCCTCAATTTTGTCCTGGTCACCTCCCTCTAAATGTGTAATTTTCTGATGCATCGCAGGTTTGTAGGCTGTTGGATTTCCATATTTCCTCTCTCGGACCAGTCAAAATCTTCCCACTTGAATTTACTAATTGTTGCTACCAATACTCCCTTCCTCAACTCTCTGCCTTCCATCCCAGAAATATCCACAAGTAGCGGTACTCTTTTCATCCCATCCACTTCCTCTATTTTCCCTACGCTGCTACCCACAAAACAGTGTGCCATATCCAATTCCTTGTTCGCTTCTAGCGGCTCTACTAAATAGAAGGTATCTGCTGGTAAAGCGGTATGCACATCTATCCAGAACATCTTCCCTGTACCCAAAGGTACTTCACCACGCGAATCTACTCTCAAGGCATCTCTTGCATTGTAGACGATTCTTCCCTGCACATAGGAGAATCTTGCAGCGGTAAAATCACCTAATGGGAATAGTACCCCATCAAGTTTCACTGTTTACTGACAGAGGTCGATTAAAGTGCCGTGTCCAGTTAGGAAGTCCGGCCCCAGAATTGCGTCATTCCCTTCGTTTATTTTCGACACCTTGTAACGTTTCTGCTATGTTGCATACTCCTAAAAAATCAGTTGCCAACATAAAAACACGAAATATCTGACGCCTAAAATAAAACTTCATTACCAGACATGTGATATTTCACATTTTCTCCTTCTGTTTGGAATTCTATTAAGACTATGAGTAAACTACCTTTAAGAAATAGTACGTTGATTTAAATATAACTTTGGCTGACCTTTTACGTAATTTTCAGTTTTCAATACTTTCGTAAATAATAGCTGCAAACACTAAAAATGCATTACACTTAGTTTCGGAAATTGCTGAACCTATATAGATACTAATTTGTATAAAAACAACAATGCTACATGTTATAAACTATTGCACAACATGATTTCATATATACCTTTCGTTTAAATAAATTAGGGCAGACCATGTTTTATATATCACTTGATCCTAAATTAAATACTGATAATTTTTCATGCACTAAAATTAATAATCCGTTTGGTACTAAGAAACTATCTTCGAAATTAACAAAACTACGACAACCATATACAAATCCGTATTAATAAATAATTTGACCGCAAACCGAAACACATTAAAATCCCATGTTACAATAATAGTACGCCTACACAATATTGGCAAAACAAATATGTGTGCATTTCGAAAACACACATAATGTAAATAATTTGAGCACTGTAAATACTAGTCAAAAGAATGACGTCAAATTTGTGTACTACATTTAAATACAAATTTCATGAAACAAGTACATACATTGACATAAATAGTCAAAGTTTAAATATAATGTTATAATTTCTGTATTTTGGATAATTTAATGAAAAAGAATATTGTTTAATTGTGAATTACAAAACTTTGTCATCATTTTTATTACGTGGTTATACAGAAAGATGTTGGAGAGAAACCATGTTTTATTCAGTATTCGAGTGGGCAGAAACCTGTAAGCAGCTCTGTTGGCTTGCTGCTGCATTTCTTGATTGTGCAATGTGCAGTGGAAATAAAATCGTTTCCATATCAACTAAGATGGATTTACTTTATGAAAATATCCTGTAAAATCAAATTCTTTATTGAATGCCGAAGACAAATCACAACGCAATGGACTTCAGCCAGCATATAAGATAAGTTCAACTTTACCTACAGTGGAATGATTTCGTTATAGACTGAGAACTAATAAACATTTCCGTGAGTCAGGAATATATTAGGGCTCAGTTTGAGTCATTCCGAAAAGAGGTGATGGACGTTAGAACCTCTTCTACTATCTCCTGAAATTGTGTGCCATAAATCGAAAACACTAATATGGTACATCCTAACAATCATACGCCACTACCTCCTACTCCATTTAACTTAAATCTTAGAGGGTGACATTTCCTGCCTTTAATGCACTTCCTACTTATAATCTAACACAGATTTCAACATCCGACCTTCCACAGTCCCAAATATCTTGCGCAATTGTTCCATTAACCTATTGTTGTCATTTTTCAACTGTGCAACTTGATTGACCAAACTCTGAATCGCTTCTATTGTCGTAGCATCTTGTACGATTGGACCCTCTTTTGCGCTGGTTTCCTTCACCATATTCTTAGTTTTTAAAACAACAGAAAAACAGTGATGGTGTACTTTTCAGTGAAACCTACTAGAAACACCGACTTATATCCCCACACTAATGCTTGTCTTCAATACCCCCCCCCCCGAAAAAAATTATAGTAATAAATAAAGAAAAAACCACTACAACTTCCCCTTCCATACTACTATTCCATTCCCACCTTCTCACTGAGTTGAGTTCTTTTCTGACACCAAATGTAAAGGATGTGGGTGGTGTAGTTGGTGGTTTTGACACCAAATGCAGCTGGCTACTGTTTGTGTTTAGTTATTATGTTTGTTTATCATCAGAATGTTGGGCTGTGAGCTCAGTACTCAACTTGGAAGACGAGGTGACAATGAAACAGCGGTTTACACAAGAATACATTTACTGGCATAGACCATGCTTACAATTATCTGAAGACTAGCAGTGTGCGCAGCTCTGCCGCATCACTGGTTGGCCGCCATGCTGACGCCGCAGGCTGGTGGATGCTGACGCCGCTCCTCTGGTGGTGGCTACCGAGCGCTGACCGCACTTCTCTTATTAACCCGCTCGCTGCTGCGCTGCAAATGCGCCGGTCTGCAGTTACTTGCTCCACCGACTTGCTTCCTCTGCGTTGCCCGTGAGTCCTCCGCACTGCCGCCAATGTGCGTCTCCCCTGCAGAAACCGTTCTGTGCTGTCGTGATAGTGGACTGGGCGACGAATGTGGCCCGGGAGTCGAACCTGCACCCCTCGCCACTCGCTGCAGCTGTGCTGTCCTTCAGCTGGTCACAGGAGGCGTCCTAGGTGTGGCTGCATCCCTTCATCTACACCGCACTCCTGGGTGAGTAACTCGCTGTCTGCAAGGCGCTGCTCCTCTCGCTGCAGGCCTACCACATCATGCGCTGAACCAATGATCTGCAGTGCCACTGGTGATACCGGAGTCTCGTAGTCAGGACCCTTTGGATGCTGCTACTGTCACTGCAACGGCAGCACCCTCCGCTGCTGCTTCTGAGACTGATCGAACCGGCCGTACCAAATGTGCTGATCGTACCGCTCGTCCTATCGTACTGAATGCATGGAATGTACTGAGTATATTGAATGTCGAACCAGTCATCTTCGCCGGTATTTATACGGCAGGGCTGACCCCATCGGTTATTGCCCTGTGTGTTTCACAAGTCTGACATGCTCACTTATTAGTCCAGTCAATGACTGCATTGTAGAGTGCATGGAATATGCGAGAATTTTTGACTTCAGGACTTTGTTAAGAATAGTTAGGAGGTGAACATACTAAAAGTCCCCGCCCCTGAGGGGTGATCTAAAGCGGGGAGGGCTGTGGAAAGGTACCATTTTTTGGTTTTCCGCTTATATCTCGAACAAGGTCGGTTTTAGGAAAAAATTGTTCCCAATAGAAATGAAAGATTATTGAATTTTCTATAAAATTGTTTCCATACATATACGTCGAATTCCCAACGGTTTTCGAGATATACCTTACTGAAAATCGACAATTTCGGAAGAAATTATCTCACTAATTTTGTCAAACATTTACTTCTAGTGACTCACTCAATCATTTCACAGAAAACTTGTCGGAAAGAAAGTTGTAGACCGTTAAATTTTCTTCAATTTGATATACACATTTGCTACCTTATCTTCAGCCAATCAGAAGTTACATCGTTTATAAGATGTGCGCTCAGTTTCGATGTTCCTCCAGAAATGAGTGTTTTGAGGGGTTGTAACCTTTTTACCTAATGAAACGTGCTAGCATGGTAAATAACAACAGTTTAGCAATAACAAGAAGGTACTTGCAGTTGAAATATAACACCTTTTTATAATTGTAGCGTTTATGACAACGAATAATACAATTAAAGTTTTTACAAGCACTGAAAGTGATTCAGATAGAAAAAAGTGCAACATTTTCGTTTTTCTGAGGCGGAGGAGTTGATGCTCCTTTATTGTCGCCTGCAGTGGACATGTCGTCAAGGTCGTCAGTACCTAACGTCTGGGAGAGGGTTAACGATGGGGAAGCCCCATGACGAACATCGAAGGCCTGTCACTGGCTGGGGGTGGAATGGAGTGTTTCCACTCACTTCTTAGTTCACTTCCAAAGTTCGCCAACCGTAGAGAAAGTTTGTGTGTCGGTAGCGTGCCAGCTTTTCGAGATATTTTTTTATTTATTTATGAAAATGTTGACTGTGTAGTGCACGCAATGGCTGCTCGGTGTTTTGTATGTAATGAAACAATAGAGGGACCAGGTGTTTCCACGGTGACAAAAAAAGGAACACTATCACTCATCAAAGCTAGTATAGAAAGGGGAGATAGTAATGGCTCATCTTTAGAAGGTTTGGACATCCTTCTGGTTCATACTGAATGTCGAAAAAATTACACCAGGCTGCATTGGTTATGTTAGATTTTTGAAGACCAATTGTCTTAGGAGAGGTTGTACAGTGGTTTTTAATGGGTACTCTGACATATCAGAGAGCATAAAAGTAGGTGAAAAAAATCGACGATATCGGCTCAAGAGGTGTGAGGAAATGAATGTCAGTCTAGAAATTAAAATTACAGTGAAGCAAGAGGATTTCCTTTCCAAACTTAACAATAATAATCAGCTGATAAACCTGTTGATGATGCAACTACTGAAAAATGGCCTGCAAGCTTCTGGTGATGCTGACGTTGATATTGTGGAGACAGCTATCAACAGATAACATAATTCCTCGATTGCCACTATTGGAGAGGATCTTGACTTAGCTGATCTCTTAATAGCAAAATCTTCAACTAATCGTAACATTCTCCTTGTAGAACCAGGAAAAGGAAAGGTTAAGACCTGTTTATATTATTAACAATAGCTGCAGCAGGAATTGAAAATGAAGGATAACGCCCATTTGTTAGTCTTTTACAGGCTGTGACACAACATCCGTAGCGTATTGCGAGAGTAAAGTGGGGTTCGTCAAAATGCACCATAAGTTCAAAATCATACAACATGCTGCTGAGATATTTGCCAACATTTCTTCTTTTCCCAACTCCATTGAGACAGTGTGAATCACGAGTACTCTATAATGGTATGGAGCTCCAGCCACCACAGAATGCCTCGTCGAGTTCCGCTACAAATCATTTATAAAAGCAGTTGTGAACATGAAGCCTACTCTCAACTATCCCTCCAGCTGAAGTAGCTGTTAAGCACCATGCATTCCAAACTTACCACCAAGAACGCATTTGGTTAGGAGAGGAACCTAAAGGTTGGAATGGCCAACTAGTTCCGAAACTCTTAGACTTAGATGCTGCCCCTGACGAAATCTGGAAGATGATTTTTTTGTCGATGCACGAAAGGATGTGACAGTGGCAGATGTGGTTGCAGAAAAGCATTGTTACACTGCTCTGTTACATGTCGGAACTGCAAGAGCAAATGCAACAATGGAGTCGGAGTATTAATTCAGGATGAAGACGTACGACAGTGACATCGAGACTCTACCAGTCTCGTTGGACGTCTCCACTACTCACGAAGATGAATGAACCTCGGCCATTCCTCCTCAGAGAAAAGAAGATGTTTTTTTGAATGCACTTATTTTTCATTCTGAATCACTATCAGTGTTTCTAAAAACTTTAATTGTATGATTCATAATGTTATCATAAAAGCTACAATTATAAAAAGATGTTATGTTTCAATTGCAAGTACCTTCTTGTTATTGTTAAACTGTTGTTATTTACCATGCTAGCACGTTTCATAGGTAAAAACGTCACAGCCCCTCAAAACACTCATTTCTGGAGGGACATCGAAATTGAGTGCACATCTTATAAATGATGTAACTTCTGATTGGCTGAAGATAAGATAGTAAATGTGTATATCAAACTGAAGGAAATTTAATGTTCTACAACTTTCTTTCCGACAAATTTTCTGTAAAACGATTGAGTGAGTCACTAGAAGTAAATGTTTGACAAAATTAGTGAGATGATTTCTTCCGAAATTGTCGATTTTCTATAACGTATATCTCGAAAACTGTTGGGAATTCGACGTATATGTATCGAAAAAAAATTTATAGCAAATTAAATAATTTTTCATTTTTATTTGGAACAATTTTTTCCCAAAGCCGACCGTGTTCGAGATATAAGCGGAAAACCAAAAAAATGGTACCTTTCCACCCCCCTCCCCGCTTTAGCTCCCCCCCCCCTCCTAACTATCCTCAACAAAGTCCTGAAGTCAAAAACTGTCGCTTATTCCATACACTCTACACCCCTCTTTTGAGCACTCGTTGACTGGACTATATCGCTAAATGTGACTGCTTTCCTGTTTCCAATCACATACGCCTCTAGCCACTTGTTCGCTTCAGTAACGCACTTGCTTACAAGTTGCATACTACAGGAGTCTGTATTGTCCTACTTAGGTCACTAGATGTCCACAGAACTGGACTACTTTGATCGCTAACTTTGTAAACTTGCCTGTCCTGCTTCACTTAACGTCAAAACGTCCGCTTTCGACGCAGCGCCGCTTCTGTTCGCTACTGAGTTCAACCTTTAAAGTTCACTAGCTACAAGCAAACTTTTCCTACTTTTATTGATTATAGGTTCTCTGCCCTCTGCAATACCAAAAGATTTGTATAAGACTCTACAGTCATTAAGGTCTTCTGCAATTTTTCGCTCATGGCTGTCTCCCAGTACTACTAAACCTTGTTGCCCTTTTTTTGTCGAAATTTTCAGTCTATTTGTGTAAGTTTATCTGTTTTTAACGTCATCGTTTTTCGGTGTTTGGCCTGTGGTTCCGGGCATCTCTAATTGTTTTTCCGTTTTATGTTGTTATATTCAAACATCTTACTTGATTTATCGCTTTTTTGGTCAGTGAAGGTATTGATTCTTTACAGCAGTCTGCATTTTATGCGACTTCTTGGACCATATGTACCAATCTGGTGAGTTTATGTTTACACAACTATTTTCAATCTGCGTTTTAGTAGCACTTCAGGCAGTTATTAGCTTAGATAATTCGCCCTTTAGGTACTGTATGTCATTCATCAGGGTCGGAATAACATGTTTTTCAGTGATTTTGTCATATTTAATTGATTTGCATAGGACTGAGTAACATGAACATGATTTTTTGTTATTTTTTACTAATCGTGAACAGTTAGTGTGTATCCGCCATTGCCGACCGCGGTGGCCGAGGGGACTGAGGCGCTTCAGTCACGGTCTGCACGGCCACTACGGTCGGGGGTTCGAATCCCCCCTCGGGCATGGATATTCCTTCCGTCCTTAGTTGTAGCTAGTTCATAAGTAGTTTGTAAGTTTAGGGACTGATGACCCCGTAGTTAAGTCCCATAGACTCTACAAACATTTGAACATTTCTTGTATCCGCCATTGAGATTCTGGACACATACGAAAGCCTTTTGTTACGATTTCGCCGCACTCGCAGCACTTAACAGTTATATTAATAAATCAAGAATCAGTATTTTGAGAGCTATCGTACACCGTCATCTTCTAATTTGCATTTTTGTTCCTATGAAATTGTTGAAAATCAATGTTTTATTACTAAGGTATAACACATCGCAATTTAAGGCATTCATACTACTTTGTAAACCGTGTTCATTAATTTTCACGATTTCATGTCTGTAAATTTTATGAAATTTTTTTTTTTTTTTTTTTTTTTTTTTTTTTTTTTTTTTTTTTTTTTTTTTTTGCACTACATAACTGTAAAGACAAAAGTACACTTTCCGCCATCTCTTTACTTAAATACACGAGATTCATGCTTAGTCTAATATTTGTACTTGTCTTTCAATGCATATAAAGTCACTTTGACTATATTAACCGAAAATTCTTAAATTGAAGACGGAACCTGACAAGCGAAGCACATTTGAAAGACGGTTGCGTTTATGAGAGCACCAAAATCGGTTGTGAAAGTGGAAAACCTCTTTATGAAATCTGATTTCCAGAATCGATTTTGGAGTGTTTAAATGACCAACGGACACCGTAATTGGAAAATCGGTTCACGAAATTCGGTTTTGTGAGTTCATATAAACGGGATGACAGTCGTGGCGATGCACTTGTTTTCGAGTCAATCATATTTGGCGGCTTTCCAGAGATAGCAACTGTCTTGTTAGCAGAACAGTCGATTGTTGGCACAATGCACTTTTGAATAAAAGTTGGCGTAATTATTTGTTTATTGCAATCTGACTATTTGTTAGTTAATCATGAAATTTGCAAATCACATTGGCTATTCGGAAACACTGCTGCGTAATAAATGTGTGACCCACTTAACAGCATCCGAAATTTGGTCTTGAATTTGACACCAAAGTATTTATTTTGGGTAGTTTAAGTTAAGCGTCCCCCGTCTTGCCCACGTCGTCTGCAGCTTAGTTGTTACTTGTTTAAATGTTTGGAAGAGTAGATTGTGGTATATTCTCCTGTAGTCACCAGTAAAAATTTACTCAGAACTCCCGATCTGTCACAACATATTTATGCAGAAAAGTGATGATACTCCCTAACTAATTGCAAACACTGTTGTTTACATGTAAGACTGTTTGCATGTGTTTCTTATCTTCTCACTTACGTACACTCCTAGCCTACGTATTTACTTTCGCGTTGGGTTTTTGTACGTAGTTTGTAACGCAGATACATGAGAGTCTAATTTTCCAGAAATTGAAGCTGCAATATGTCAGGAGATAAGAAAGTGATTTTGGTGACAGGCGGCACCGGCCTGGTCGGGAAGGCCATACAAACAGTAGTGGCAGAAGATGACAGAGCAGACGAAGAATGGATATTTATCGGCTCTAAGGATGGAGATCTCAGGTAAAATTGTTAGTAGAGATAGATCCTTCTTGTTTCGCATTGCCAATATTTAATGGTGGTAATGGATATACAACGTTGGAAAGATATAGGCCTATATATTTTTAATGTGATATTCATAGGTTATCTATACTCTAACCACAAAGCAGTAATTTTTATTTATTGACCAAACATGTTCTTGATACGCAATCTATTAGGACAATGTTGCAAATTCAGAGGAAAGACAGGTGTGGATAATTGTGCTCTGAAATAGATATTTCGAGAAGATAAATAACGTATTTGTTGAAAGTGCCAATTGTGAGTAAATATATACACACCAAGAACTATTAAAGTTATCAAATTTACGGTCTTGGGGATTCTAACATAAGGAAATAATTTTTCGTGTTGACTGTGAAATGAATAATGCTGTTCTTACTCTGTAGTCGCTAGTCCCTGTACGTACCCTTGTCCAGTCAGTAAATAACTTGTCCTTGTAAAGGGAACATTTCTTGTCAACATTAGCACACTGTCACCAATGCCACAAGTAAAATTCAGCCCAAATTTTCAAAGTACTAGTAACCCATATAATGTATGTTTTTGTAAGTTTTCCTAAAGTTAAAGAGCTTTAAATTTCTTCCATCACTTGGAGTTTTACTACTATTCATTATCAATACCTGTCATTAGTTGGGACTAAAAGGGCTGTCAGAATTTTATGAAACTAAATCAATAGTAAAACTGAAATGCTTTTAGTTTTAGCGTAGCACTAAACTGAAAGTTACATATTGTTCCACCATTAGGCATAAAATTATCTGTAGGCCCTACTACATAAAGGATGTTCTTTTAAATAACAGAATATTTATGGATGAAACTGTTGCACTAGTGTGGACTGTTGGGAGGACGATTGCTTCAGAGCCACCATTATGAAGCGGTATTATCATCATTTGACTGATACATCATTTTATCATTTCTATTGTCATGGCATAGTTTTGGTACTCGCTTCATGCCAATAAGCTTCGAACCATTAAACCAATCCCAACAATTTGGAAAACCTCATCACGCCGCTCTCGATGGAAGTAATTCTGGCCTGGTTGCGGATTGGTCATTGCCGGTTCAGCCACTGCCACTTGACGTCAGGTGACCCCGCACCATTGTGTTCCTGCGGTCACCAGCTGACGGTGCCCCATGTTTTACTGTCCTGTGCTAATCATGGCTGTGTTGCCCTTAATCTGCCGACCACTTTAGAGGAAATTTTAACCGACGACGCATGAGCAGCTGCTCGGGTCCTGTGTTTTATTCAGATGAATTATTTATCAAAGGACATTTAATTCCTCCTCTTTACGTATTTTCCCCTATGTTTTTAGTGATATCCTGGTATCGTCCTCATTGGCAGTTGTCTTAACTCTCCTTTTTGGTATATTCACATTTAAGGTCGGGTGCTAATGACCTAAGCAGTTGTATGCCCTTAAACCACAGAACAAAAATCCTCATTTCACAAGTGCAGTAACATAAAGCAAGTTCTTCAACCAGGTGCATACTTTACAATGGGGGGAGTTGCTGGTAGAAAGTTTCATATTGTACAACTTACAACTACTTCCATCCATTTCATTTACATTTGGAGTGTGTCAGGCCTGATTGTATAAATTTTTATTAAGTTTTATCTTAAAGTTCCTTGCTGCACCTACCTTCAAATTTCTACCATTTCAGGTTTATCAACATTATAGAAATGTTCTACCATGTATAAAACAAAGCTGTGAACATTTGGGCTGCTGCTGTTCTTTATTTATAGGTGAATACACTTGTTAGTCTGATGTGGTATTGGTCCTACACAGACGATCAATATTTTAAGATAGATCGCACAAGTGTTAAGCAGGCAGTCTACTTTATAGACTTGTATTTTTCAATATCATGATAATTAAATGAAGTTTGCCACCTGGTAAGCTATGACTGAGTCTATGCAATCTTTCCATATCATAACCCCCCAAATTTGTTTCTCATGTATTTTGTGAATTTGTGGATTCCAATTGAGACACTTTAATATTGTAGTCATATGTTGTTAGTTTTTTTAAATGATTTCTCAAGTGATAAATTGTGTGCCTCGGTTACACAGTGGTAGAATGAGAGACTACAAATCCAAAGGTCACAGGTCACCAGGTCCTAGGATTTTTCTGTCACTTTCCACTTCTTTCACCTATTGCTCATGTGAAAAATACCAAGTAGCACCGTGGTTTTGGAACCCATGTTAAACTTTAGGTCCCCCAATAACTGGCTGGGTAAGTCAGTTCGAAGGTCGGAGGAAGGCAACGACATACCACCTCCAAACAGGACCATGCCTAGTAAAGCACTGTGGTGTTCAAACCAATCTTCGGATTGTTGACTGCTTTACCTTAAGTCTTAGTTTTGTGATCATTTACAGGAAGTAACAAGTGACTGCTTTGCTTTGAAACCTTATTAAGGTTAGACTGTATGTTAGTACTTTTTAAACAACGGACAGTACATGTGTTAATAAAACTCTTCTGGGTATTAGACCACATCGTCAATATATCAAATATTTCACAGACGTTTCGGTCGCTTGCAATAGCGGCCGAAACGTCGGTGAAACATTTGATATATTGACGATGCGGTCTAATACCCAGAAGAGTTTTATTAACAATGACACGGCCGTGGAAGCCTTCGTTGGACAGTACATGGTTGCAGACAACTGAGACAGATTTAAAACCTCTAAGGTTTGCTGCCTGCTTATTTACAAAGTGATTCTTCGGGGCATTATAAGACTACTCTGGGAGCATGTCTGAAGTTACTTCAAAGCACGTCAGTCATTGTTTATGGGTCATCACTTTCCCAGTGAGATAACCTTAATCGTGTTACAGAATGTCATTTGATCCCCCATATGATAAGATTCTGCACTGCAGAGTCAAATGCTTTCTGTAACTAAAGAAGCACACACTAAAAAAAAAAGTGGCATACTTGAAGGATGCAACAACACATTGATAATGACATATATAGGCCTAGTCATAGCCAATTTAGCAGCCAAAACAATTGTGAAAACACCATCACATGCACATATGAACCTGAGAAAATTATTGTGAAACCAATAAAATGACATTGATAGGAGAAGTGCAGTAATGTGGGAATTTTGAGCAGGGATATTCCAAGCAGAAGTAAATAGGAGAAAGATAGTCCATAAAACACAAAAATACAACAAAATAACACATAAATTAAGTGGGGGGAAAATATTGTCCAAAAAGATGACACACAAAAAGGCATCATACAATTTAAATTAACTTCAAATGATGCTGGCAGTTCTACTCAATATTCCCCCCCCCCCTCCCCCAACTACAAAACATTAAAAGAGGTATTGGACAGTTCAATTGAGTTACAATAACCTCAAAGGGGGAGGGGGGACTAAAAACAACAATATTAGGCTAAACCCTAAAATTGACCTACAAGAAAGCAACATTGGAGGACCTAATACTATCAGTCTGCATTTACGTATGACGTCATTGGTCGGGGGGAGGGGGGTGATACTATGTGGAAAACATTCCGAAACACAAAACAATACGTGTGAAATAAAACTTTCCTTTGCGATAGGGTTGTACTGAGCAGTTGCTATTACGAATAATCAACGTTTCAAGTGAGTTGTCTTTTTTTTAATTGAAACATGGGGCTTTGTTGGTGGATGAGTAAACATAAACTGACGTGACAGTACTGTAAAGAAATATTTCAAATCGCAATGAAAAGAAAATGATCAATGTTTGTTGTCATACAGCACAACACACCAACACCAGGGGTTAATATGGTCTCCCCCAAAGTTTCACGTAGTGAAAAAGAATTAAAATTTGACATCATACCCATCATAACAGAAACATGAAAATAATACAAATGAAATTAACTACCTGCAAACTATACTGGAAACATTACACTGCTAAGACACACTGACGTCACAGCTCAAAGCCGACTGGTGGAATTGCATACTTCAACTGACCTGAAAAAGCAAGAGTTGGATTTCACTTTACTCTCAGAGATTTCTCATTGTTTGAGCCCAGAATCTGGTGCAAAAGTACTATAACTGTTGGGCAATGTCAAGGGTACCACCCAGCTGCTTTGACCCATGATGTGTGCAAGGACATACTAAATGGGGGGAGGGACTGTGGAAACAATCTGGGAACATTTGTAACATTGATTTGGTACATGGGTCTCCAAGCTATTGCAGCCTTTCTTTCCAGGCTGCATTACCTTTTCCGATTCCCCTCCTTCCCGACCTAATTCCTCCTTGCTCCTGCTCATTTTCCCTTTTTAGCTGATTACCTTTAAGATGGCCTGGCTATTCCTTATGGTTCCAGTGATGGTTTTAGCAATTGTGATCTTTGCTGTTTGCACCTGTTTTTGGCCCTGTTTGGTCCCTCTCAGGATTTGAGCTCCACTACAAAATCACAGTTAACAGTGTGAGGCAGTTGGGGAAGAACTCCCGTCCTAACCCCTATGGTGTGGATTCCCGTCCCTTCCTTTCCCCCTACCCCGCTAGGTCACCAGTGCGTGTAGCTAGTCCGTTGGGGTTGGGAGGGGGTCTGTTATGTACCCTTCTGGCTCAGTACCCTGACAACATAAGGGTTATGCTGATGGTACATGAGCTGTAACCTCCCCATGCAGCCCAAGGAGTCGATACCAGTCTTCCCAGGGTATCAGGACACCTGGCAGCAGCCATCATGCCACGTGGTCTTTGCTGTGGCTGGATGGCATCCCTGGGGTGATCCCCTGATCAGAGCGGGTGGTACCAGGGCGGATGTTTTGCACAATGAAATTAGAAAATGGTCGTACTATGGCTGTCTCTGAAGTCAGGAACATTGTATTTAATGCATCTACCTATGACGAGGTCCATCCCCTTCCTGTCTACCCCCAGGGAGGTAGGCCCGGCTTGGTGTGAAACCCTTTCTGTTTTATCCGTTCTGCACCAGGGACATTCACCACCACCAAACCATTGTTCTTCATTGAAAACATAAAAGACAAGTTTGGGGAAGTCTAATCAATAAGTAAGATGTGTTCTGGTTACCTGGTCATTAAAATGGTCTCTGCTGCCCAATCTGCAGTTCTGTTTACCTGCAACCATCTTGGTGACGTCCCTGTGTCCATGACCTCCCATCAGTAATTAAACTTGGTTTAGAGAGTTATTTTCCGTCATGACCTCCTCCTTCGAACGTACAAGGAACTCTGGACCAATCTGGAACCGGGAGGTATTCATTTTGTTCAATGCATGCAGATATGATCTAAGGCAATAAACTTTATACCGGTGCCTTTATCTCGGGCTTTGAGGGGGATACTCTCCCAGAGGAGGTCAAGGTCATGATCTATCGCTGCGATGTGAAACCATACATCCCGCCTCCCAGGAGAGGTTTCCGGAGTATGTGGTTTGAGCATATGTCTTCCTCTCTGTTCTACTCTGGAAGTGGTTGCTGTTGGGGTTCACTTACACACACCGTTAACAATTTGTAACCTTATCTCCCTCCTGACAAGCCATCTACAGCTGCTGCCCTTACAGCTCTTCTACAGCAACTCCCCTCTCCCTTCCTCATGTTTGGGGACTTCAATGCCCATCATCCTTCGTGGGGGCAGTGCTCATGGCACTAGTCGGAGCTGCCTCATAGTTCAGTTCCTAGCAGGCCACGACCTGTCTTCTCAGTGAACCATTTTAGTTCTGCTCATGGCACTTACTCTGCCATAGATCTTTCACTCATTTCTCCCCCCCCCCCTCCCTCCCCCTTTTCCCCTCATTTCACTGGTCACTGCATGATGACCTCTGTGATAGTGACCACTTTCCATTGATTCCTTAACTCCCTCCCACTTGACAAGGGGCAGGCTACCCCATTGGGTTTTCCATCATGCTAATTGGCCTTTGTACACATTCCAGGTGGTTTTCACACCACCCCATCTGACTGTATTGATTACGCTATCCATGATATGTCTACTGTGATTACTAGAGTTGCTAGCATTGCTGTTCCCCAGTGAATAGGCCCTCCTACTCGCCATAAAGTTCTGTGGTGGAATGCAACTATTGCCAGAGGGATTAGTGTGTGCCATCGAGCCTTGCAACATCTTGAGCGCCACCGATCCCATGCAGCTCTTATAAACTTTAAATGCTTTTCTGCTAAGGCTTGTGACGTAATCAAACAGAGCAAGTGGGTGTACAGGGAGCTTTTTGTCTCTTCCTTGGGCTCTGCTGTACCCTTCTCAAGAGTGTGGGCTACGCTCTTCTCCATCCAAGGTTCCAGTGGCCATCTTCAGTCCCTGTCCGTGCCCCACTAGATAGTCTGTACTGACCCATCTGTTCTTATAGAGCACCTTGCGGCTCACTTTGCGAAGGCATCGGCGACAACCTCCTATCCACCTGCCTTTCTTCTCAAGAAACAACAGGCCGAAGCCTCCAACTAATCTTTTACCACTCACCAGGGAGAACCTTATAACAAACTCTTTACTGAATGGGTACTACTTCTTGCCTTTTCCTCTTCCCATGATTCTACACCTGCCTCTGATACCATCCGTAATAAACTTGTCCAACACCTCAATCCCCCACAACGGCAATATCTCCTCCAGGTATTTAACCATATTTGGCTCAAAGGGGTTTTCCCCTTGCAATGGAGGGACAGTATAATGGTTCCTGTTCTTAAGCCTGGCAAAGATCTGTCATCACCGAACAGTTACTGGCCATTTAGCCTGACAAAGTACCATGTAAATTACTTGAAAGAATGGGTGCCTGCAGATTGTGCTGGGTACTCGAATCATGTGGACTTCTGTCACCTTATCATTGTGGGTTAGGGGTGGGATGGTCTACTGTAGATCATCTACTTCAACTGGAGACAACTATCAGAGAGGCCTTCTCAAAAGTCAACATCTTGTGATACCACTTGGTGTTGTCATATTTTATGTACCCTTTATGACTAGGGTTTATGAGGCTCACTACCTATTTTTATCAGTTAGTTTTGATCCCACCTCATGTTCTGGGCAAGGGTTGGCTCTTCCTTCAGCTCTCCACGGATCTGAGAGAACGTCGTTCAAAAGGGTTCTGTGTTAAGTGTTATGTTCTTACTACTAGCCATCAATGGCCTGGTGTGCTCTGTTGGGCCACTTGCTACTCCTGCACTGTACATCAACTGCTTTTACATATGGTACAGCTCCCACTTGGTACCCTCAGCTGAACGCCAGCTCCAAGGTGCCATTTGGCAGGCTACCACATAAGCCCTCTGATGTGGTTTTCAGTTCTCCCCTTCTAAAATGAGAATAATGCACTTTTGTGCAGTCCACCCTGATCTCGAACTCTTCTTGGGTACTCAGCTCCTGGAAGTAGTGGCACAGCCTGTTTCTTGGGCCTCCTTTTTGGTAAGAAAGCTGACTTGGCTCATCACCCATTAGTATGGAATGCCAGATTCATGCAGTCTGTTTATGGCAGAACTGAGGGCTATTAGTAGAGCACTTCATTTTATCAAACAGTCTGCCCGGGACTGTGTTTTAATATGTACAAACTCAATGAGTAGCCTACATCCCATAGACCAGTGCTACTCTTCCCATTCTTTGTTCATTGGAATCCATGATTTCCTCGCTGACCTGACTGCTCCATTGCTTTTCTGAGTCCCCAGTCACATAGCTATCCTAGGGAATGAACAGGCTGTCTAGTTCGCTAGAGTGGCTGTAACTTACTACCCATTCCTCTGGGCAATCCCAGTTGTGGATTTGTGGGTACAGATGAGATCTCTGCTCAAACAAGATTGGAACAGCTACGGGCAGCCACCTACTGCCCCATCTAATCTTTGCTCCATCAAGTCGACCCCTGCAGCTCGGAGTTCTTCCTTATGCTGTACTCGGAGGGAATCCACCGTCCTTTGCCGACTCCGCATAGGACTTTACAGGCTGAACCACAGTTTTATTTTACGCAGTGACCCTCCCCCACATTGTGGTTGTGGAGCCCTACAATATGTGACCCACATCTTAGTGAAATGTCTGCTCCTCTTGGCGCTCTGTGCCAAATACAACATTCCGCACTCACTGCCTTCAGTATTGGCGGATGATTCTCAAATGGTTGACAGTGTCCTTCAAAACATGGGTATTTGAGTACTACCCAGAGACTGAAATACAAGCTTAGTATTGGCATGCGCCTTCATCCTCTTGCCTGAAGCCAATAAGAGAAAGTGAAAGATTTGGATCATGCTCATTGTGGTTTTATGTGTGTGGTGTAGTTCACTATGAGTTTGTAGAATCTGGAATCACTGTAAACTCCATATAAAACAAAGTTCTCAAGAGGCTGAAACACAGGTTGAACACATTTTAGACAACTGTAATTTTCAGTACGATAATGCGCATGCCCACAGTGCCTTTGTCACCGACAACCTGATAGAAGCAGGGATGCAATGATACCACAGTCCCCATATAGCCCAGACTTGACTCCCCTCAACTTATGTTCACATCTCAAAACACTCCTCAAAAGCACAACACTAAAGGACGACTACAACAACATATTAAAAAGCTGGAAGTGCCTCTGGAGCCAATGTAGTAACATAAAAGTAGACTATTTTGAAGGTTTTTAAAAACTTGTGTTGATGAATTCCATAAATGATTTTTATAGACTCCTGACACTTCTTGTAGGGCATACCTTGTATACTCCACAAGCTACAGTGTGTGGGTCACAGTACTTTCTGTACCCGTATCACCTCCTCCTCCTCCTCCTCCTCCTCCTCCTCCTCCTCCTGTTCTAGTCTCATATGGTTAGTGGGAAAACTTCTGTTGATAAACCTCTGTATGGGCTCTAATCTCTACAACTTTATCATTGTGGTTGTTTAGCAATAAATATATTGGAGGACCAAGTATATTGGGTGACTCATCTAGAAATTTTCACCCTTAGAACTTTGACAGTAGCCCATACTGTGATGCAGAAAACCTGTCTTGTGATGTCTATCACTGGAGTTGACCATCTCCATGACATTTACTAAATTAAACTATAACAAAGCATGTTGCTACTCCTTTTTAGATCTTTTCTATATCCTCTGACAATCCAGCTGGTAAGTGTAATTGGTGCTAACAAAAGGCACAATTTGCAGCCAGGTACATTCAACGCTCTCAATCGACCTTCTTGCATGAGACATTCTCCCAAAACAGAGTGGAAAGTGGCTTTCTTTCCCGACCTACCCACTATTTCCTTAAGGTGCTCCATTACCTGCCTAACATTGGATCTACTAGTGACAGTCAATCCCATCCTCTGTACTTGTCTGGGCCTCTAGCTACTGTTAAAACAGGCAATATAGTCAAAGCATACTAAGGTACTTTCAGCAATGAGCAGTACCTTAAATCTGTTACCGGGGCCTAAGGTGACAGCCTTGAGGCTGGTACCCACCTTTGCCTTCTGCCCAGAGATTCACAACCCCACTATTGTTTTCCATTCACCATCAGGCAATCGCAATCGGTGATTCCAGGTATAGGGTCCAGAGATTCCAAAACATTTGCTTGTTTGTCCGAGGGCTATTGCAGTGCAGGACTAGCTTCATGATGCCAGGCCAACACAACATAGAGTTTATGGCTAAAGTAGAGATCATGGACAGGGGGAATGTTGATGGTGCTTCCATAGAGCATATATGTTTACGACCACCACATAGGCAATTATGTGCTACTTTGACTTTTACAATACAAAAAGATCTGTTTACCTTCACTCACTACCTACACTTTTTGCCTGTGTCTTTGTCCGCCCTTTCCTTTCTCATTGTCTATATTTATGTTGGCTCACTTGCTCACTCAACTCTGCTGCTCAACTCCCAAGATACTGGATTATTGCAGCTGCTCAATCATCACACTTCTGATTATTACATCATGACTGGAAAGGGAGGAGAAGACACAGGCAGGGAAGATAGTCATGATGCATCAGTATCACTGTGAAAAAATTGGTCTCTTTGACTAATGGTGTGGGTGGCAATGGAAGGCAGGAGGAGGTTAGGAAAGAGCGACATGGTCTTTGCTGTTTTTTTTTTTATTAGAGTTCCCTCTTTGGGGGCAGGAACTTGGCCATGTAGAAAATTAATATTACGTTGCAGTCGTGTTTGAAATGTGTGAAAGCACACAGTTCATGCTACTGCAGAAAGCCAAGGGAGATCATGCTGGATTGTGTGAACTATGATAGCACACATTTAGCTATTTTTTGTGGTTGCAGCTACATTACTAGTTGAAACAGTGACAAGAAACCAGGATGGATGACACTTGCAGGGCTACTGCTAGTGGCAATGAGCTGCCCCAAAGGAAACTACCATGAAGGCAGACTGCCTCATGGTGCCTGCCACAATGCAGAAACCCATGCAGTCAGGCACTCCGTGGAGAGCCAATGGCCACACAACAGTCTGCTCCAGACACCCGTAAGTCAGCAGTATCGCTGACAGTCCCACATAAGGGTGTCTGCTTGCTATCTCTCCCTAGTAAGTGACACAGAGACTGCTTTCTCATTCTGCCAAAGGCCAAAGAGAGGGGAGTGAGTTGCTGCTCAGAGTTATTAGTATGATCTGTCATGGACAAAAATAAATCCCTTTTCTGCCATCTCATGCAGCAAATACCTATATTTTAACATAAAACTTATCCTTTCTGCCCTTCAGAGCTGTAAATGCTTTTCAATGCTCTTCCACTGCTCTGGAGCATAGCATGTTCTGGAACTTATTTAAAGTGCACGCTCCCAACCAGTGGGACATTGTCAACACCATCACAGAGAATTTGAGCTGCAACAATGGCAGTCTGCAGAGAGGAGTTGGTCAATCAGGAAACCAGATGCAGTCCTAGTACTATCATATGGGAGAGGCTTTTTCCAAATCTACAAAAGCTACAAATGTAGGTTTGCCTTTCTTTAATCTATCTTCTAAGATAAGCCGTAACGTGAGGATTGCCTCCCGTGTTCCTACATTTCTCCCGAATCTGAACTGATCCTCTCCGAGGTTGGCTTCTACCACCTTTTACATCCTTCTGTGAATAATTCGTGTTAAAATTTTGCAACCATAACTTATTAAACTGATGGTTCTGTAATTTTCACATCTGTCTGCCCCTGCTCTCTTTGGAATGGCCATTATTACATTTTTTGTAAAGTCTGAGGGCATGTCCCCCCATTTCATACATCTTATGCTCCAGGTGAAATGGTTTTGTCATGGTTGGCTTTTCCAGAGATTTTAATAGTTCTGAGGGAATGTCATCTACTCCAGGGGCCTTCTTTCGACTTAGGTTTTTCAGGGCTCTGTCAAGTTGTTCTCTCAGTATAGTATTTCCTATTTCATCATTATCTACTTCCTCTTACCTTCCTACAATATTGCCTCTAAATTCATTTCCTTTGTAGAGACCCTCTATATATTCTTTCCACCTTTCAGCTTTCCCTTCTTTGCTGAGAACTGGTTTCCCCATCTCGGTTCTTTATATTCATACAGCTACTTTTCTAATCTCCAAATGTCTCTTTTATTTTCCTGTAGGTGGTATCTATTTTTCTCCTATTTAAACATTCTTCTACTGACTTGCATTTGCCTTCTAGCTACTCTTGCTTAGCTATTTTGCACTTCCTGTCAATCTAATTTCTTAGTCGTCTGTCCATTTTGCCTGTTTCATTTACTGCATTTTTATATTTTCTTCTTTCATCAATTAAAATTTCCTGTGATATCCAAGGATTTTTTGTAAATCTTGCCTCTGCTGCCTTCACTATTTCATCTCTGTGCTACACATTCCTCTCCACTGTTTGATTTCCCCCCATTTGTCGATTGTTGCCTAGAGCTGCCTCTGAAATTCACAAGAACTTCAGGTTCCTTCAATCTATCCAGGTCCCATCTGCTTATTTGTCTACTTTTCTGCAGTTTATTCAGTTTCAGCCTACAGTTCATGACCAACAAGTTATGGTCAGTCTATATCTGCCCCTGGGTATGTCCTACAGTTTAAAACCTGATTCCAAAATCTATGTCTTACCATTATAAAATCTATCTGGTACCTTCCGGTGTCTCCTGGTCTTTTCCATGTATACAACCTTCTTTCATGATTCATATACCAGGTGTTTGTTATGATTAAATTTTGTTCTGTGCAAAATTCTACCAGGCAGCTTCCTCTTCCATTCCTTTTCCCCAGACCATATTCACCTACTATTTTTCCTTCCCTTTGCTTCCTTTTCATACTACCGAATTCCAGTCTCCCATCACAATTAAGTTTTCCTCTCCCTTAATTGTCTGACTAATTTTCTTTATCTCCTGATACATTTCTTTGATATCATCATCATCATCATCATCATCATCATCATCATCATCATCATCATCGGCAGAGCTAGTTGGCGTATAAACCTGTACTATTGTGATCGATGTTAGCTTCATATCTATTTTGAATACAATAACATGATCACTGCGCTACTCATAGCAGTTTACCCGCGTTCCTATTTTCTTCTTCCTGTAATACCCCCAACTGATTTTGTATTTATAATCCTGTACTAACCTGACCAGAAATTCTGTTCTTCTTTCCACCAAACGTCACTAATCCCACTATATCTAACTTCAACCTATCCATTTCTCTTTTTAAGTTTCCTAACCTCCCTACCCGACTTAGGAATCTAACATTCCACACTCCGATCGGCAGAATGCCAGTGTTGTCTTTCCTGATGATCTCATCCTTCTGAGTAGTCCCCGCCCGGAGATCTGAAGGGGGGACTATTTTACCTCCAGCATATTTTACCCAAGAGGATGAAATCATGTATTCATACAGTAGACCTGCATGTCCTCTGAAAAATAAACAACTGTAGTTTCCCCTTGCTTTCAGTTGTCTGCAGTAATTGCATGGCAAAGTCACGTTAGCTGATGTTACAAGGTCAGCTCATTTAATCATCCAGACTGTTGCCCCTTTAACTACTGAACAGGCTGATTGCACCTCTTCAGGAACCACACATTTGTCTGGCCTCTTTACATAAACACCTCTGCTATGTTTGCACCTACAGTATAGCTATTGTATCGTTGAGGCACGTAAGCCACTCCACGTTGGAAATGTCTGTTTCATGGGAGTGGTTTAATATAAATTAAAAAGGGTAATTTAAAATATTAATGACTATGAATTATCAGTTGAGTAATAGGAGGAAGGATAATACACAATTTTTCATTTTATATTTTTAGGTTGAATAGGAGGACTACTCTAAAGCACAGGCTACTGTACAATTTGGTCCTAAAACAACTGTTGGGCACAATGATATCTACAGGAACGTATTTTGTAAAATTCTTCTGACCATTTCCAAAATTGTAATATATCTTATTTTATATTTTGTCTTTGTATTTTTAAACATTTTCTTTATTGCGTTGTGGAAGACTTGATAATGATGGCATAGTACATCAAAACTGGTTGTGCATTACATGTGAAGTATTAAGAGTAAAAAAAAAAAATTTCAGCAAGCAACTGCGGCTTGGAATACATTTGTTTTCCCTATCACCTGAATTATTTATCATAAGGAGAACATGTAATTGTCAACATTAGCTCTCGTGTCATATTGTGACAACACGAGACATTAAATGTCGAAATTGTTAGTTTATTATGCATAAGAAACCATCAAATCTCATTAGATACTGCATATTATCACACAATTGGCTAATGACATTGCACAACTCCCGCCATTTGGATCCATTGCCAACATCAACACGCTAGGCCACCAACATGGTAACATTTAACCTTAATCTGCCTTTAGGCAACATCATTAATAAAATACATGCCACATATATGCTTTGTCAATATAATTCGTCATTTGGAAGAAAACTTACTGATGTGATGATGCACAGTTGTGGACTAATCAAAGACCTTCTAAAAACTAGACAACAGTTCTTTCATATCAAAGATAAATATGCATCAAAACTGTCAAAGCTGACCTACAATAATACTATCATGACATCTGAAAAATGCTGTGTTTAGTCATCCATGGTTGAGCATGAGTGAGAGATTTTAAATTAAACTACCTGGCAGATTAAAATTTGGTGCCAGAACCAGGATTTGAAACATGGAGCTTTGCCTTTCGCAGGCAGGCGCTCTACCGTTTGAGCTATCCTGGCATGCTCCACATTTCGTCCTTACAACCTTTCTTCTTTCAGTACCTCGCCTCCTACTTTCCAAACTTCACAGAGGTTGTCCTGTAAATCTTGCAGAACTAGCACTCCTGGAAGTAAGGCTATGCTGGAGACATGGCTTAGCCACAGCCTAAGGAATGTTTCCAGAATGAAACTAGTGGAGTGTGTGCTGATATGAAACTTCCTGGCAGATTTATTGCTAGAATACTAGGGAAAAGTAATCACTCTACAAGATTGGCTACAAAACAATCGTGCAACTTGTCCTGGAATACTGTTAATTTGTGTTTGATCCATGATAAATAAGACTAACAGGGCATATTGAATGTGTACAGAGGTCACAGCTTTTTTTTTTTTTTTTTTTTTTTTTACCCATGGAACAGTGGCACAAAGATGCTAAAAGAACTGATGTAACATATTTGAAATGTGGAAAATCTGATTGGAATGTCAATAATGAAAGGTGGTGTAGAGAAGTGTGGGGAGTGAGTGAGGGGATTTTACATTATGAAAATAATAAGGAAAAAATAATAAAAAAATTAGAATGTCTTAGTTTCGCTCCAGGAACAGTGGAAAAGTAGAAGGCTAGAAACTTTCTTTCTTGCATCCTTTTACTGTGGTTGTCAGTGAGAGAAAGTATAAAAAAAGGTTTGAAATTAGATTTAAAGTTGAAACTTTCTGGCAGTTTTTTTGCAATGCAGATTTTTTAAGATGTTATATCTTCTAAACCATGCATTGCATGTGCTTCTTACCCCTGCAACAATTGTTCTCTCACAGTAAGGAATGTGTGTACCAAATTTGGTTGAATCAGTCCAGTGGTTTTGAAGGAAGTGAGCAAAATTGTCAAATGACGGAGCAGTTTTTTGTGCATCCCATTGTTTATGACTTCATATCTCCTGAACTGTGTGTTGTGTGTTATCCTTACACTTCCAGTGTCTGTCCTCTTGATGTTAAAGTGTGCAAAATTTCATAAAGATTAGAACAAATCTTGTATGCAATACAAATACACACACACTCTCTGCTTTATATATAAAGAAAATTGGTTTGCAAACTATGGGTGTAGATTTGTCAGGGTGCTACTGCTATTTACATTAATGGCAGCATATATCCTTAAATTTTCCACCAGTCAGGAAAATTGTTAGTTGCCAGAAAGATGTTTACTGTGGAGCTCATAGCACTAAAGTCTTTTGTTCAATAAAATAGATGTTCTGTTGTGCTGATTTAGTGAGCAGTTTCCAGCTATTGGTGGATGTTAGTGTGAAAAGATTATCTCATATTGACAATTTTCTCTCTGATCTTAATTGTCCTACTTGCTCAGTTATTTTCAGGGTAAAGGCGGAGATATTCTCGAAAATTAACTGAAGATTTTTGGTTACCAAAGTGATTACTTGCCTAACATTTGCTTTGACAAAAACGGCTGCAGATTTGCAAGTACAAATAAGGCCACTACACACTTGGAGATAGATACCATTAGATGGGCTACTGCCCTCTTTAAAGTGTGTATGGTTGATCCTTGAAGAAGGAAGTCTTGTTTTACCTTGAATGTTACTTTTCGGAGATGAATTGCCGGCAAATATTCGAATTATGTGATGTGACACCACTCTGCAAGAGTGTACAGACATGGAATTTGGCTGCAGTTAGCACTGAGTCAGTGTGTGATACAGACATTCAATAAAGCTGTGATCTCCCTTGAAAATGTTCTCTGCAAATGGAAAAGAAATATAGTATTTAAGAAATCCATCTGATCACAGCATAATAGCCTGAATTGTTTTATTAAGTCACATTTATGGTTCAAAAACTTTCCATTTTATAGTATGTTATGTGGTTAGTAATAAAACTGGCATAAGTGAGATGGGTAATTAATTTCTTATTCTAAAACTGCCAAGGCCAAAGAAGCTAATTTTTAATTTTTTCCTCCTAGTGATAAAGTGCAAACAAAAGCCATTTTTGAAAAATACCATCCAACACATGTTATCCACCTGGCTGCTATGGTTGGTGGCTTATTCCACAATATGTCCCATAATTTGGACTTCTTGGTATGTATTGGGAATGAAATTGTATAGTAGCTCTGATGTATCCAAGTGTTACACTTTGGCTTAAGCAATGGTATGTCTTTTTCAGAGGAAAAATATCCATATCAATGACAATGTATTGCAAACAAGTTTTGAAACTGGTGTTGTCAAAGTAGTTTCCTGCCTCTCCACATGCATTTTTCCAGACAAAACAACTTATCCCATTGATGAAACCATGGTAAGTTATGTGGTATATTAAATTTGTAGATGCAGGCACATTGGTGTGTGTGTGTGTGTATATATATATATGTGTGTGTGTGTGTGTGTGTGTGTGTGTGTGTGTGTGTGTGTGTGTGTGTTTCTCTTTTTCTGGCGAATGCTATGGGTGAAAGCTCCTAGTTGTAAGAGTGTGATTGTCATTTCTATGCCTGTGTAAGCTCTACAGCTCAACAATAGCCTATATGACAAGATGTAAAATATCCTCATTACATTATTAAATTGTGTTGGTACATATATACATAGCTTCAAATGGCATAAAGTCAGAGTTTATGAATACAAGAAATGTTAGCAACAAATAATCCTGAGGTCATAATGAATATTAAAACATACATATGAATTAGTGAACCCAGGGTTGTCATAGCGGGCCATGTAATATTAGTCGGAGGTGACTTCAACCTTAAGAGTATAGATTGGGACCTCGCTAGTTACATTTCAGGCGGTACAGACAAGCAGTCTTGCAAGCTACTTTTGGACACATTCTCCGAAAACTGTCTTGAGCAGTTAAACCAGCAACCCATGCGCAATGGAAATATTCTAGACCTTATAGCCACAAACAGGTCTGACCTTATTAACGATATCTGTGTAGAGACAGGAATTAGCGTTCATGATATCGTCATAGCGTCGATGGTGACCAAAGTTCATAAACCAGTCAAGAAGGCTAGGAGCGTGTTTTTGTTGGGAAAAGCCTATAAGCAAATGTTACAATCGCACTCAGAAAATGAATGGGCATCGTTTAATTCTGGGACTATGGATGTAGAGGAATTGTGGACTAAATTTAAGTGCATTGTTAATAAAGGGTTAGAGAAATATGTGCCAGTAAAGACGATTAAGGATGGAAAAGATCCACCGTGGTATAATAATAATGTTAGAAAGCTGCTGAGAAAGCAAAGGCTGTTGCACTCTCGATTCAAAAAAGAACACGCAAATGATGACAGGCAAAAGTTAGTAGAGATTCGTGCGTCTATAAAAAGATCGATGCGTGAAGCATACAATAATTATCACAGCCATACCTTAGCAAAAGATCTTTCCGAGAACCCGAAAAAATTCTGGTCCTATGTAAAATCGATAAGCGGGTCAAAGCCCACTGTCCAGTCACTAGTTGATCATTCCGGGGCAGTAATAGAAGAAAGCAAACGGAAAGCTGAAGTTCTAAATTTAACCTTTAAGAAATCTTTCACGCAGGAGGACCGCACAAATATACCATCATTTGATCAACGTACTAATTCCGAAATGGGGGACATAGCAATAGGTATTTCCGGTGTAGAGAAGCAGCTGAGAGAGCTAAATACGAACAAGTCTGCTGGTCCGGATGGAATACCAGTTTGGTTTTACAAAGACTATTCTGCGGCATTGGCCCCCTACTTAGCTTGCATTTATAGCGAATCTTTAATTCAGCGCAAAGTTCCTAGTGATTGGAAAAAAACGCAGGTGACTCCCGTGTATAAGAAAGGAAGGAGAACATACAATTACAGGCCAATATCGTTGACATCGGTTTCATGTAGAATTTTGGAGCATATTCTCAGTTTGAATATAGTAAATTTCCTTGAAACGGAAAAGCTTCTTTCCATGAATCAGCACGGGTTTAGGAAACATTGTTCATGAGAAACTCAGCTTGCCCTTTTCTCACATGACATCTTGCGAGCCATGGACGAAGGGCAACAGGCGGATTGTGTTTTTCTCGACTTCAAAAAGGCGTTCGACACGGTGCCACACTGCCGACTGCTAACAAAGATACGAGCTTATGGAATAGGTTCACAGATTTGTGACTGGCTGGAAGACTTCCTAAGTAATAGAACGCAGTACGTTGTTCTCGACGGCGAGTGTTCATCAGAGACGAGTGTATCGTCAGGCGTGCCCCAGGGGAGTGTGATAGGACCGCTATTATTTTCTATCTATATAAATGATCTGATGGACAGAGTAAGTTGTAATTTGCGGCTGTTTGCTGATGATGCTGTGGTGTATGGGAGGGTGTCGTCTGTAACTGACTGTAATAGCATACAGGTTGACTTAGACAAAATTTCTAGTTGGTGCGAAGAATGGCAGCTAGCTCCCAATGTAGAAAAATGTAAGGTGATGCGCATGAGTAGAAAAAACAATCCTATAATGTTCGAATACAGCATCAGTAGTGAGCTTCTTGATGCGGTCGCGTCGTTCAAATATCTAGGCGTAACATTGCAGAGCGATATGAAATGGAACGAGCATGTAAGGACAGTTGTGAGTAAGGCAGACAGCCGACTTCGGTTTATTGGGAGAATTTTGGGAAGATGTACTTCACCTGTAAAGGAGACCGCGTATAAAACGCTTGTACGACCACGTCTTGAGTATTGCTCAAGTATTTGGGACCCGCAGCAGATCGGTTTGAAGGAAGACATAGAGGCAGTTCAGAGGCGAGCAGCTAGATTTGTTACCGGTTGGTTCGACCAATGCGCGAGTGTCATGGAAATGCTCCGGCAACTCAATTGGGGATCGCTGGAAGAAAGACGACGTTCTTCTCGTGAATTTCTGTTAAGTAAATTTAGAGGGCTGGAATTTGAAGCTGAGTGTTGTACGATCTTGCTGCCGCCTACTTACATTTCGCGTAAAGATCACAAAGACAAGATAAGAGAAATTAGGGATCGTACGGAGGCATATAGGCATTCTTTTTTTCCTCGTTCAATTTGGGAGTGGAATAGGAAAGGAAATGCCTAGTAGTGATACAGTGTACCCTCCGCCACGCACCTTACGGTGAATTGCGGAGTATGTTTGTAGATGTAGATGTAGAACGGGATATCCAAAGTCCTGATTTATTACAAGTTGTTGTTGTTGTTGTTGTTGTTGTTGTTGTTGTTCTGAATAAATTAACAAAATATTGTGCTAATCCCTCTTAGTACATAAAGCAGGTCAGAAAACTGCTGCAGAAATACCAGAGAGCATACCATATTTAAACAAATACAAAATCCCCAACAAAGGTGATCACACACAGAAGCTTGAAAGTTAGTTAGGACTTCAATGGAAGATGCATAAGGCAGTTTCCACAATGAAATGCTCATAATTTAGCACAAAATCCAGGATGTTCTTTAGTCTATGTAAAGAGGCAAGACACAATGTCTTCACTATGCAAAGGTAATGACTCAACCAATGCTTGTGCTGCCAAAGCAGAGTTATTAACCAAAGCTTTCCAAAATCCCTTCACCAAATAAAGCACTCATTATTCCGGATTTGGAATTATATACATTCTGAGCAGTAAAGCAACTTACATCTCTTATTAAAGATGTATATCGATAAAGTTCAAGAGTATGCTGATGCAACAGCTTAAAACTTAAGTCACATCCAACTGCTCACTCAAAGGATGACATGTGCTTAAAGACTGGAAAGTTGAACAGGTCACACCAATATTCAAGGAAGGCAATAGAAATTTTTTTACCATCATATGCTAATTTAGCCAGTCACTGTAATTTTTTTATTTGATTGTCATAAAGGTTTTAATGGTACTTATTACTATGGGGTGATGTGCTTGATATATAACTCAATACTCAGCTTTTACATTGCAACAATGAGTGTGGGGGCTCTGCTTGCATTGCATTACAAAACTAGGTTCTTCCTGGGTGAGAATCACTTTAGAATGAAAACCCGTGATGATCTTCAATTTTCGTAACATTTATTTCACAAAATACATTAAAACTTGCTGCTATGCCATCTCTCGGAACTTCCACGTTAGCCATCCACAAACAATACACTGACAAAGACTATTGCACAAACATAAACTCAAAACTGGCCTCCTTGCGACATTGCATGATTTCTATATAAACTTTTGTTAATGTCAGCTCTCTTTGTTGGATACAATTAAATATATTTAGTTACAATTACAATTTGTTGAATCATAACAAAATACATTCAGAATAGTACACAGCAAATCAAGTTGACAAAACTGGAATTAAAGAAATGAATCTCTTTACACGTTTTCTTTGAGAAATATATCATTTGTCCAAAACAATAATATTGGCAAATAAATGTACTAGAATCAATTACTGAAGAAACGAAGATCTATACTAACATTCCCACAAGTATAAGAAAGTGAACATTACAAAAATAGGCTAACAGATATTTATAACTCTTTGTGATTACAAAGCTATTTACCTAAGTAACTTCGCCACTCATTAACAAAAGTTTATTTACTTTTATCGACACCACTAACAATTTTATATGTCCTAACATACTAAGTAGTTCATAAAGAACCTGTATTCACAGTTTAACACAACTGTCTCTTATATTGAAGTTTGAGGTGTCGAACTTTATAGAATGTTCATCACTTAATCACATTACATGAATGTTGGCATATATTAATGTTCAGTGCTGGCAAAATATTTTGTATGTAATCATAAACAATGCCCTTACTACTCTTACATACACATAGTCCAAAATCCCATCTAAATTGACACAATTCGTTAAAAGTTCACAATCTAGAACATTCTCTCTTGCTATTCCTAATTACGGGAGCTTTAATTAACCACAGGTCATTCTAATTATACACATTAGGTATTCACTGCACCAGTAGCACTGTCTATTATTTCACATATTATTTTCACTACCACAATACTGCAATGTCACAAACACACATTGGTGGTATCGTATTTTGCGCATAGTCTCCAGTATCCTCAGTTTCAATAATGGGGGTAGTCTCTACTTCACTATAAGGTGAAGCATTGAATTAAAATTTGTGATGCGACCGGGAATCAAACCCGGGCATCCATGCTTACTAGGCAGAAGTCTTACCGCTATATTTACAGTCGCATCACAAATTTTAATTCAATGCTTCACCTTTATCTGTAATGTCCTTGAAATGTTTGAGACGAAAAACAGTCTCAGGGTTTGTTTACTTGTATTAAGAATGATATACTTCAGAAATGCTTTGATGTCTTTTTTTTAAATGTGGTATGTTAAGTAACTAATTTTCTCTTGCATTAAAGAGGTTTCTGTAAAATGTAAAGCATTTAATGTAATTTGCCAAATAAATTATAAGTAGCTAATTATGAGGTACTTAAGATGTATTTGGCAAATCAACTATATTAAATTTAATAGGAATTTATTTATAACAGAGGACATATCATAGTAATTGATAGAAAGGTGTTGACTTAAATAGAAGTAGTGTCTGGTGTTCCACAGGGTAGTGTTATAGGTACTCTGCTTTTGATTGTGTGTTGGCCAAACACAACTTATTTTATTGATACTCAAATGGCCAACAAGATAAAGAAGCGTGCTAGTTTTGCTTTGGTGAGGGAGCGTATTCGTTTTACTCGCAGACAACTGTATCTCATATCCAAATATTTGTTTTATTTGCACTTGGAGGTATCTTCGCAACTGTCGTCTGTTTCATGGGAATGGGTGGATGTTTCTTCTTGGGCTATGTCCGACTGGGCCCACAGGAATGCTGCCACTAGGCAGTCTTCCAAGTTTGACCGGCTTTGTTCCAAAGCTACGATATTGGATGACGAAACCCACCGACGGAATGTGATTAACCTCACAGATAAGGAATTGGATGACGCCACACTGTGTTGGAAAAGGGCCTTAATTTTGCTCCCACACCGAGGAATGTTCCCATCACGGAAATCATCTGTGCGGTTGAGCAAGCGGTATCAAAGTTCCCTGAAGACCAGGCAGAAGTAATAAGACATGAGGTCTCACATACGTTGCGTCGGGCGCCGCCTCCATGGAGTAACATCTCCTCACATGAAAGAGCTGCCATTCGGTCCTTAAGAGAAGATCAGGATTTAATAATTTTACCAGCAGACAAAGGTAATTCCACGGTGGTTCTGTCACGTGATGATTACCTGCGGAAAATGGATCTTTTACTTGAGGACACAGCATACCGTAGGTTGCAGAATGACCCAACCGAGCGGATCAAAAGAAAGACGCTTTCACTGTTGAAGAAGAGTTCCTTACCTGAGCTCAAAAAACTTCGTCCTGGTGCCGCCGTTCCACCTAGATTGTACGGTCTGCCTAAGGTACACAAGACTTTAATCCCACTGAGACCGATTGTGAGTAATTTGGACGCTCCCACTTACAACCTGCCCAAGTATCTGACGTCGATTCTCAGCCCTCACGTCGGTAAATGTGAACATCATATTTCCAATTCTACACTTTTTATTCAGCGACTGAAGTCTTTGCGTCTGAGTCCCTCTGATTTGCTGGTTAGCTTCGATGTGGTGTCCCTTTTTACCCGGGTTCCTCTGGAAGAATCCTTGCAATTAATTAGTGAAATTCTGGACGAGGAGACAACGGAGCTTTGCCGCCATGTGCTGACGTCGACGTACTTTTTATTCAACGGTCAATATTTTGAACAATCTGACGGAGTGGCTATGGGGAGTCCATTATCCCCCATAGTCGCCAATTTATTTATGGAAGATTTTGAGGACATAGCGCTGAAAATGTCGTTTTTAAAACCTACATGTTTCTGGAGGTACGTTGACGATACTTTCATGGTATGGCCACATGGGAGAGATGCTCTGAACCATTTTCTGGACCATTTTAATTGCCTCCATTCTAGCATTAAGTTCACTATGGAGGTCGAGATAGATGGGAAGCTTCCTGTTTCAGATGTCATGGTGTACAGAAAGGGTGACGGAACATTGGGACATAGTGTTTACAGAAAGCCCACTCACACGAACCGCTACTTGCATGCAACAAGTTGTCATCCACCTTACCAGCGCACTGGTGTCCTGCGTACAGTGACAAAAAGAGCTTTTGCCATTTCAGATGCTGAAAGTCTAACTAAAGAGATGGACCATCTGAGAACGGTTTTCAAGGAGAATGGTTACACGGACCAACAGATCTGCCGTGCTTTTCAATTTGGACCGTCGCGGGAACCACAAGAAGAAAATTGCAAGTCGCTGGCTTTCCTACCGTTTTCTGGAAGCATTTCATCTAAAATAGGAAGGATTTTGAAACGATATGACATGCATTTTTCGTCCACCTGCCAAGGTTAGAGCACTCCTGGGCTCAGTAAAAGATGACTTAGGATTGAGGAAACCCGGTGTATAAAAAATTCCTTGTCACTGTGGAAAAGTTTACATTGGCCAGACAATTCGCACAATTCAAGATCGATGTACTGAACACCATCGACACACAAGATTGCTTCAACTAGAGAAATCTGCAGTAGCTGAGCACTGTCTTACTGAGGGACATAAAATGAAATATGATGAAACACAAGTGGTTGCTTCTGCGTCTCGCTATTGGGACTGTATTTCAAAAGAATCGATTGCTATTCGTCTTACTGACAATATTATAAACAGAGATAAGGGTTTTCCTTTGAGTAGAATGTGGAACCCTTTATTATTTGACATCAAAAAACAACGGTCTCTGCAGAATAGCGATCTATCGTTTACGCCGGCTTCCACCACTGGCGGCACTGAAACGTAGAGGGCAGAACTGTCAATTTTTGCGCACGCGCCCTCGGCCTTCCGCGGCGTATATAGGGGCCGCCGCTCGCGGCTTGTACTCAGTCTCGGCGAGTCGGTGTACCAGCACTGTCACCTGAGGATGGCGGCCAGTTGGACCGCCGAAATATTGTGTCAAGATGACGTTTTGATCCGGCAGGAAACCCGAGAAGAATATTATCACAACTTATCACATTGGGCTATGTACAGCTCTCTTAAGTAACGTGGCTCACTTTAGTCTCGTGGCTGAATCATACATACCTGCTTTCATGCCCAGCAGCTATAGTAGTTGCAGATAGTGCTATCTACCTGTGATCCTGCAGTCAAACATTCTATGAAGAAGCTGTCATTTGTGAAACAGTAATGAAATATAAAAGTAAATTATTAATAAATAAGAGCTTGTTTTCTAACACTTGCAAATGATGCAGGAAATGCCAGAGAAGTCAACTGCATAATGTTTATTAAAATGCATGTTTTGAACTTTAGTAGGTGATCATACTCAATAGTAATAAATATAAATAAGCCTTACAAATTTATCAGAAGAGGTGCATTAACTGAGTTATGCAGTAATCATTCAAAATTAAATTATCGGTTACTTCATTGCTACTTCACAATTCATTTAGCTGCATTTTTAAGGTGGTCTGCCATTTGATGACAAATGCCAAATTTGTGCTGGACTGGGACCTGAACCTGCGTCTGCCGCTCATCGCGAGCGGTCGCCTTAACCACTCGGCCATCCAAATACACTCCCCAGCTAGACCCAAACTTCCACTTGTCATACTTGTCTACATCCCCTATTGCTCACACACATTTAGTGTGATTCCCGCAACAGGGAGAGGCACTTGTTTAACTTCATTTGCTTGTCTCAGTGATCTACCACCTCCAAAAATGCAGAAATCGTCAGACTTAGCAAATTGTGAAGAAGTAATTGATTATTTCATTACATGTGTATCTAGTTGCGGACCATCTAAAATATGTTTCTTTGGAACAGAAGTTTCATAGTTGAGTAATCATAGATGCATATGTTCCAACATCCGAGCCTTTTATATCACAAATCCCATCCACTCACAACTGCACTGATTGTTAGTACTGCATTTCCAAATTTCTGCCCACCCATGTATTCCACTTAAATGTTAACAACTGTTAGTTCCATTACCAGCCTCACTCCCTAGTTTTTATTGTTAAAGCCTGATTGTCATTTTTGCTGCATGATTTTTTATGTAATCACGCATTTCTTAAGAAACTTTGACAGTTTTTAGATATCATTTACATATATCACACTTATGTAAGGACTTATTCATAATTTTTGTTTTGGGTGTGATTTTTATCCATTTTTAATACCCCACTAAGAGTCCCTCTCTTTCTGTCTGTGTCAATACATGAAAGTTTCTCTATTCTTATCCAGAACCCAGTCCCACACATTATTCCTATGGCTTGACTTAAAAGTTACCCATCTTGAGCTGCAATCTCATCGTCCACAATGACCTCTACATGATCATTTTCTGTCAATCCAAAGCCATCACCAATCTAAACCTACAAAACCATTAAAACCAGGCCCAAACTTCCTTGCAGCCCTTCACCTCCATCTGGAAAATTATTCTGCTCTGCAACTCCAAATACCTGCATCCTATCTCCCAGACTAATACCCTTACCCTCAAAGTACAAAAACAACATGCACAATGTCACCTCGAAAAACACTGCAGTGCAATGTTGTCATGTAATAAAAGACAGCAAAAAAGCTTGCTGGACTGCTATTACCAGTTCTTTTAACCGTTTTACTTCCTCCTTGGCTGTCTGGGGTGGCCTATGCCTTTTATCCAGCGTCAAGGTACACTCCCTGATATCTGGCCTGACTGTCGAGAACGCAGTCCTTGTGGACCTTGTGTTTCCAACGCTTTGGGCCACTCCTTTGTGGAGGTTTCGAGCTCTGTCCATTACCATCCTGCCTTCCTCCCTCACAAACAGGCAGAGGAGGCATGGCCGCCTCCTTTCCACTCTTTTAATTGTGAAAGTTATAATGTCTCCTTCACCATGCAGGAGCTAGTCTGTGCTCTTGCCCTGTCCCGATCTTCTTCTCCTGGGCCCGATTCCATCCATATTGAGATGCTGAAGAACCTTTCTCCTGCAGGCAAGTGTTTCCTTCTTAGCACTTACAATCGCATATGGACTGAAGGTCAGGTTCCCATAAGTTGGCGTGAAGCCGTTGTTGTCCCATCCTCAAACCAGGGAAGGACAAACATCTTCCTTCCAGTCATTGCCCCATTTCTCTCACGAGCTGCGTCTGTAAGGTGATGGAACACATGGTTAACGCTCGGTTAGTCTGGCTCCTCGAATCTCGACGCCTCCTGACTAACATTCAATGTGGTTTTCGTAGACACCACTCTGCTGCTTACCACCTCGTTACCTTGTCGACCTTCATTATGAATAACTAGCGTCAAACAGTACCAGTATTCTTCGACTTGGAGAAGGCTTAAGATACCTGTTGGCGGGCGGGCATTCTCTGCACTTTGCACACATGGGGCCTTCGTGGCCACCCCCTTCTCTTTATTCAAGTGTTTTTGGCGGATCGCAAGTTCCGGGCATGGGTGAGCTCTGTTTTGTCAGATACCTTTTGCCAGGAGAATGGGGTGCCACAGGGCTCCATCTTGAACATGGCTCTCTTTGCCATTGCAATCAATCCGATCGTGGGTTGCATTTCAGTCGACGTTTCCGGATCCCTTTTTGTAGACGATTTTGCAATTTATTGCAGCGCCTAGGGGACATGTCTCTTAGAGTGTTGTCTTCAATGTTGTCTTGACCACCTATATTCCTGGAGCATTGCAAACAGCTTCTGCTTCTCCACTGTGTATAAACTTCTGGAAGTACAAGGAATTTCTTCCACCATCTCTACGTCTCGGTCCCGTTGCTCTCCCATTGGTGGAGACAACAAAATTCTTGGGGCTAATGTTGGATCGAAAACTTTGCTGGTCCCCACACGTGTACTATCTGTCTGCCCATTGTGCCCGATCTCTTAATGTTCTTCCTGTCCTTAGCAGCACATCATGGGGAGCGGATCGAACTGTCCTGCTTCACCTATACCAGGCCATTCTTCAGTCGAAGCTGGAATACGGAAGCTTTGTATACTCTTCTGCATGGCCGTCCCTTCTCCGCCGTCTCAACTCCATTCAACATAAGGGATTACGCCTGGTAACCGGTGCATTTTATACCAGCCCTGTTGAAAGTCTTTATGCCGAAGCTGCTGTATTACCCTTGACCTCTCGGCGTGACATACTCTTATGTCAATACGCATGCCGACTGCTGTCGATGCCAACCATCCGTCTTACCCATTATTCTTTGATGACTCCCTCGATCTCAAATATTGGTTGTCTGCGATAGCCTTGCTTCCACCTGGAGTTAGGTTTCGCCGCCTGCTTCAGCGACTCAAATTCACCCTTCCTTCCACCTTTCGGTAGAGCAAGAGCTCATTGCCACTACGGCATCAGGCCCAGGTTCACACCCACCTTGAACTTAGTTCGCTCCCCAAAGTGAGCACTCCAGATTTGGTATATCCTCGAGGCTTGTCAAACTCCGTTCGCGGTTTGATAATGCCATATTTATCTACACTGATGGTTCAAGTAGCACTGATGGTGTCGGATCTGCCTTCATCATCGGGGACAACCTGTTCCAATACAAGCTCCCTGACCGGTGCTCGAATTTCACGGCTGAGCTTTGAGCTTTTTGCCCTCCACCAGGCTGTTTTGTATATCTGCCGTCGCCGCCATCCCTTTTATGCCATCTGTTCTGACTCCCTTAGTGCCCTGCAGAGTCTTAGGGACCCTTTATTGACCCATCCTATTGTGTACGGAATGCAACGCTCCCTTCAGTTACTAGCAGATAACGGCTGTCACATTTGTTTTCTGTGGGTCCCTGGCCACGTGGGTGTGTCCAGGAATGAGACTGCCGTCATTGCGGCCAAGGCAGCAGCTCTTTTGCCTCGCATGGCTACCTGTTGCATCCCATCAGACAATATTCAACGGGTTCTTCGCTGGTGTTTTTTGTCGTCCTGGCACAGTTCGTGGTTCTCACTCCACGACAATAAACTGAGAACCATAAAACCGATCCCGACCGCTTGGAGGAGGACCTCACACCCATCTCGGCGAGAGGTGGTCATCCTGGCTCGGTTGCGGATCAATCACTGCCAATTCAGCCACCATCCTTTGCTAACCGCTGACCCTGCACCGCTGTGCCCCCCCCCCCCCCCCCAGGGGGCCCACAGCTCTTGTGTGGGTACATGTGTGGCGCGCACGGGTCCCCAAGCCATTGCAGCCTTTTTTCCTGCTTTCCCCAGGCTGCATTACCCCTCCTAGTTCCCCCTCCTTCCCATCCCAATCGCTCCTTCCCACCCTCTCCAACCCCGTCTCTCGGTGTTACTCTAGATGATGGCTTGGCTATCCCATGGTACCGATTGTCCTGCAATTTTGGTTTTGTCTGCTGTGTACACCGGTTTTTGGCCCAGTTTGGTCCCCCCTCAGGGTTTGACCTTCCATAACAAAATAATTCGAAATGTGTGAGCCAATAGGGGAAGAACTCCCGACCTAGCCCCTACGGCGCGGGTCCTATCCTTTCCTTTCCTCGCTGTAGCCTCCATCCCCCGCTAGGTCCCCAGCACGTGTAGCCAGTCCGTGTGGGGGGGGGGGGCTGTTATGTACCCTTTGGCTGAGCCCCCTGACACCACACGGATCACACTACTGGTGTCTGAGCTGCGACCTCTCCATGCAAGCCGAGGAGTTGATGCCTGTCCTCGGGGGGTATCAGAACTCCCGGCAATGGCCATCGTGCCAGGTGGCCTTTGCTGAGGCTGGGTGGCGCCCATGGAGAGAGCCCCTGTTTCGGAGTGGGTGACACCAGGGCGGACGTCTAGCACTATGAAAAGAGTTAGACTCCAAAATGGCCATGCATCAGCCATCTCTCAAGACAGGAAGATGTCTTTTAATGCTGCTAGTGCGGATACGAGGATATTTCCCTCCCTCGCTACCCCTTGGGAGGAAGGCCAGGCTCGCCGGTTAGGAGCAAAACCCTTTCCTCGCTACCTGGTTTGCACAAGGACTGATGGAGGAACTTTTACTACCACTAAACCGCTGTTCTTTGTTGAGACCATAGAGGACAAGTTTGGTGAAGTGGAATCTATGAGTAAACTTAGATCTGGCTCATTGCTCATTAAAACAGTCTCGGCAGCCCAGTCTAAAGCTTTGCTCGCCTGCACCACCCTTGGCGACATTCCAGTAACAATACTCCCGCACAAATCCTTGAATATGGTACAGGGTGTGATATTCCACCGGGACCTCCTCCTTCAACTGATGAGCTTAGGGCCTATCTCGAGTGGCGTGGTGTACATTTTGTTTGCCGCGTTCAGAGGGGACCTAAAGACAACTGCGTCGATACTGGGGGGCCTTTATCTTGGCCTTCGAGGGGGACACACTCCCAGAGAAGGTCAAGATAATGATATATCGATGTGAAGTGAAGCCCTACATTCCACCTCCCATGCTATGTTTTCGATGTATGAGGTTTGGTCATATGTCCTCTCGCTGTACAGCAGTCCCACTATGCGGTGATTGTGGATGCCCACTACATGAGGGGAGCCCCTGTGTTCCTCCGCCGGTGTGCGTCAACTGTCATCAACACCACTCTTCACAGTCGCCAGATTGCCCTATGTTCAAGAAAGAAAAGAAAATACAAGAGTACAAATCCCTGGAGCGTTTGACGTACCCTGAGGCCCACAATAAATATGAACGTCTGCATCCCGTGCAGATGGCGACGACCTTCGCTACGACGTTATCTTCTAGCATTTCACCCTCTCCTTCCCACTCCCATCTCCCCCATACACCCCGTCCCCACCCCTCCCTCACATCTCCCTCTCCTGTAGCTCCTGTAGCCCACCCTTTGTGTCCCACCCCTTCCCAGCCGGAGAAGTGCACCCCTTCTCCGTCGCCTGCCGGTGACAGTGCCCCATCTCAGGGCCTTCCATCCCGGCGTTCCCCAGATCGGAGATCTTCGACCTCCAGTCGGCCATTGACTCCCAGTCAGTGAGTTCAAAGGTCGCCCAATCTTCGTCAGTACCAGATCTAACTGAAAAAAGTCCTCTCTCTGGGGCGGGTCCTACCCGTCCCACAAGAGAGAAAGAGAAAGAAGAAGAAGAGGAGGAGGAGGAGGAGGAGGAGGAGGAGGAGGAGGAGAAGAAGAAGAAGAAACCAAAGTTACAAGATAAAGCCCCTCTGGTACCACCGGAGGTGTCGACTGTGCTTTCGCAACTCGTTCATCCCATTGAGCCTGAGGCTGATCAGCTACTTATGGATGTTGTCCCCCCTTCTTTGGTGACGGACGCTGACAAAGCAGTGTGACAGACGTTACGCCATTTGCCTCCCGCCTAGATCCACGTGATGTGATCATCCAATGGAACTGTAATGACTACTACCGTCACCTCTTGGAGATTAAACAGCTAATCTCTCTTTCTTCTGCGGCCTGTGTCGTCCTGCAGGAATCGAGGTTTATGAATGCACATTCACCGACCCTCCGTGGGTTCCGTGCTTTTTGTCGGAACTGGGTTGGTCCCCTCCAGGCGTCTGGTGGGGTTTGTACTTTGGTCCGGACAGATATTGTCAGTACCTGGATTCCTCTCTAAACTCCATTGGAATCGGTTGCTGTTCGGGTTCACTTGGACACTCCATTAACCATTTGCAACCTCTACCTTCCCCTGACAGGCCACCTACACTCGCGTCCCTAGTTGCCCTCCTTCAGCAACTTCCCCCTCCTTACCTCATCCTGGGGGACTTCAATGCCCACCATCCTTTGTGGGGCAGTGCTTATACGTCTAGCCGGGGCCGTCTCATAGACCAGTTTCTTGCTGACCACAACCTGAGCCTTCTCAACGATGGTTCCCCAACCAATTTTAGTGCCACTCACGGCACCTTTTCTGCCATTGACCCCTCTCTCACTTCTCCTTCTCTCATTCCTTTATTTCACTGGTCAGCGTATGACGACCTCTGCGATAGCGATTACTTTCCGTAGATCCTTTCACTTCCCTCACACCTACCACCAGCCAGGGTACCCTGCTGGGTTTTCTGTCGTGCTAATTGGCCGCTATATACATCCCAGGTTGTTTTTCCATCTTCCCCCTCAGGCTGTATATATGATATTGCCGCGAGAGACCTTGAACACCAACTGCCGGCGTGGCGCAGGGGATAGCGTCACGGACTGCGGAGAAGGTCGCCGGTTCAATCCCGCCCACCGGCAAAAAATCTGTTTCTTTGTAATTTACAATTCCAGAAGGTTCTACATCTTTCTTATGTTCACTTGTAAATTCTACTTGTTTCTTATGTTAACTGTTCTTCTAATTTCTGGTAAATTCTGTCTGTGTATAAATAGCAGAGCACTCTGCCTGAGAGGCAGTCAGTGCTGCGAGTATGTTGAGTTCGTAATAAACGTGCTTTCAGTATAAGTGCTCTGTTTAGTTGCCTTCGAAGTCAAGCCTTCTTCCATTCCAACGCAACATTGTTTGGTGGAGGCGCCGGGTACACTGTGCAACAGCTGCAACACCGTGGCTCCGATTAGGCAACGTAAAAGCCGTCGCTTTCACGGACTGGAACCGGAATACAAGGGATACACTGAGTACATCCTTCCAAAAGTCCATATTATCAGATGAAAGATGGAGACGAAACCAGCAATAAGCCAGCTGCACATCAGACACCCGTCGGTGTTCTCTGGAGATGCTGGACAGGACCCCAACAAATGGCTAAAAGGGTTCGACCGAGTCGCCAAGTACAACAGGTGGGATCATACGATGTGCTTGGTCAACGTTTACTTCTACCTGGATGGAACAGCCCAGCAATGGTTCGAAAACGACGAAGACAAGTTGAATGACTGGGAGACGTTCCAGGAGGAACTTAAGAAGACGTTTGGAGACCGCCAGCGACAAATCCGCTCGGCGGAAGAACAACTGAAGAAACGGGCCAAACGACATGGTGAGCCGACACAATCGTACATACAGTGTGTTTTGGCCCTATGTAATGTAGTCAATCCGAACATGACTGAAGCGGACAAAATCACGCACCTGATGAAGGGAATTGCAGAAGATATGTACCAAGCTCTTCTGATAAAAGACGTCGCTACGACAGAAGAGTTCATCAAGTGGTGCCAGCATATTGAAGAGATGCAATAAAGGCGGGTTGGATGCAAGAAGTATGACAGACTCCCAAATGTAGTCCCTATGGCCGTTGTGGAAGACCAGCAGGACTTGGCTTCTCTCATACGACAAATCGTGAGAGAAGAATTAAAACAGTGCAGGGCAGCCGGGACTACTAGACCGAGCGAGCATCAGATTACGGCCATAGATGTGAGCTCTGTAAGTCACGAGGTAGCCGACGCCGCTGAGGACGATGTGTTTCAAACATTAGCTCCTGTCTGCCCCGTCAATCGCACCCGACGTGAAGAATGGCATCGCCCTGCTATGACTTACGCTGCAGCCGCCAAACGGCAGCCCAGCCAACTCCCCCGGTAACTATGACGCCCCGCAGAACAGACGTCTGGAGGACAGAAGACAACACACCACTGTGTTTCCACTGTGGACGCCCTGGACATGTCGTACGCTACTGCTGAGAGAGGAGGCGAGTATTCGATGATTATTTTGCCGCAAGACGTCAGCCGTCGGAGCAGTTCTATCCAAGGCAGTCACCTGCTGATGAGTTCAGTCGACCTATGGGAAGAAGCCCATCGCTGTACCCTAGACAAGGTTGCACCCCAACGCGCCGCAGCCGTTCACCGTCGCCGTACAGATGTACCAGCCGCTCCCCTGGCCGCCGCGCCCAGGAAAACTATGCGAGGCGACCATCTACGGAGGTGAGGCCGCCGCAGATGAAAATCCTCCATGGACGACAGTCGCCAAGATATCGGGAAATCTCATCGACGTCATAATCTACGGCCAACCTGTCCGGGCACTTGTTGATTCAGGAGCCTCTTTTTCTCTATTATCGGATAATTACCGCCGCACACTAAAGAAGACAATGTTCTGTGATACGGGAGCAACTGTGCTGAAGGTCGCGAATGGAAAGTACGTCCATCCAGCAGGAACTTGTCGCAAGAATAACCATCAACAACAGGACGCAGCCGTTTGAATTTGTCGTGTTAACAGAATGTAGTCACAATGTCATCCTCGGATGGGACTTCCTTCAGGCATCCCAAGCTATCATTGACTGTGGAAGATCTGAGCTGCAAATTGAAGAAGTTGTTCTGCCAGATACATGTAATACAGAATTTTCTGGGAAGTTATTCGTCGTTGACAATGTGACGATACCGCCGTTGACAATGAGAAGAGTTGCAGTCACAAACACAGATGACTGGTTAAACTGTGAAGTTCTTGTTGATAGTAAAAAGTTTATCAGGCTCACAAAAGAAATTTACATACCAGCAGCTATCATAAGCATTAGGCAGGTATTACACTGTAAAAGATCTAGATCGACAAAGATCTTTTATCAAAGCTCTTTGGCCAAATGTTTGACAGTGTAATGGGTCATCTTTTATAAAAGATTTCTTTTATAAAAGATGTTTGATAAAAGTTAGCGAGAGAGCCTAGCTTTTATAAAAGTTCGCCATTGTATACATGCGTCTTTCGTTGCTTTGACGCACAAATTAACGTAAAAGTGTATTTGTTGTGTCGCTACTGCCACAGTGATCGTTTAAAAGTGAGAAGTGTGCGGAATATTTATTAATACAAAGCACATTTCCAAAAATGTAGGGTTAGAATTGTATAAAGAAAAAGCTACTGCTGTCAGTTGTATTCAAAGTGGCTCACTGAGGTTGATGATAGGGATGAAATTATATGGATCAAAGGATATATGGAGATGCGTAAGTTAAATAAATGTTTTTATTTGTGTTACTCTAACCTAACCTTGTAATTCCTCCTAAAGTGATTTACATCTTGGTTCACTCATGTCTGGAATAATACGTGAAATCTTAAGCCTACACTGTAGGATTAGTGAATTTTACTACCTGCTGGAATAGATTTTGTATGTGGATATAAATGGGAGGATCTTCAGTGGAAAGGGATTCATGATTTGCGTAATGAGGTACTGCACTAGTTAGCTCCATATTTTTTCTTGCTTTGCACGATGCTTTTCGACATTTAATCAAAAGTCCAGGTATTTATACGGATATTTTATGTTTCGGAAAATCGGGCAAAACAAATGTTAGACTGCAGCAAACATAAAAATGTTTTTCGTAGCGCATATTCCACAATGAAGCTTAACATGAAAGAACTACGAAAATATTCTCTTGTTAATTATAAAGTGTCTAATGAAGTTATGTTTAGCATGACACGTTAAATTATTTCAGTTTTTCATTATTTACCCATTGACACAGCTTTAGGGCTTCCTGAAACATCGATTATAATGAAGTATTTATAAATATATGGGTGAATTAAAATATTTGCTCACACGTTATTAAACAATTTAGGTTATTATTTCCCAGCAGTGTAGCTTGTGGAGTACATTTGTGCAAGCAGTTTTCGTATTTTCGTCTTGCTATTCACGGTTTTACCTAAAATTGTTTCCATTTTTTGTTCTTTCCAATGAATGCATTCCCGAGCAACATTATATTATACAGACGCTTTACTATTTCGGAGTCTTATTCCGAGCAACTATGACAAAATATTTTACGATAGTGTAATGTGCTCCTGTGAAGTAGTTTCGTCAAAGATCTTGGATAAAATCTTTGACAAAGATCTTTGTCCAAGATCTTTTACAGTGTAATACCGGCCTTACCGATGGTGAAGAAGAGATTTGGATCACAAATTGTCACGAGCAGTCACAACTTGTCCCCAAGGGAATGTGTATCGGGACAGCTGAACCAATCCAGGACGGTGAGCTCAACATCATCAATGAAGACCCATGCCCTGCTATTAGTACAGACAACACGCTGGAGGAAACAAACGTGGAACTGCCAATAGGGCCTGGACTGACCAAAGAACAACGCCAGCGGGTGTTAGGTATACTACGCCAATTTTTGGGTGCATTTACACCTCAGCAGGGGAAAAGTCAGACGAAACGGCCCACGATAAAGCACCGTATCAATACTGGGGACCATCCGCCAATTAGCCAGCGTTCGTATAGAGTGTCGCCAGCTGAAAGACGGATAATTCTGGAGGAAGTGGAGAAGATGTTGCGAGATGACATTATTCAACCTTCAGAGAGTCCTTGGTCGTCTCCGGTGGTCCTCGTAAAGAAGAAGGATGGCACGTGGCGATTCTGTGTTGACTATCGGCGGCTGAACAGTATCACAAAGAAAGATGTCTACCCATTGCCGCGTATTGATGACACCTTAGACTGCTTGAAAGGAGCTACATACTTCTCAACTATGGACATGTAGACAGGTTACTGGCAAATCGAGGGTGACGAAGCTGACAGGGAGAAGACGGCTTTTATTACACCTGACGTCCTCTATGAATTTAAAGTAATGCCATTTGGATTATGTAATGCTCCAGCCACATTCGAACGCATGATGGACAACTTGCTTCGACACCTTAAGTGGACGACGTGTCTCCGCTATTTAGATGACATTGTCGTGTTCTCGAAAAATTTGAAGAACATCTGAGTCGCCTGTCAACTGTGTTGAAGTGTGTTCAGGCTGCAGGTCTCCGCCTCAATCCAAAGAAGTGCCTCTTCATCGCCAAAGAGATAAAAATCCTGGGGCACCTAGTCAATGGAGATGGTGTCTGTCCTGATCCAGATAAAGTAAGGGCAGTCACAGAATTTCCAACTCCTCAGCACATTCGTGATGTGAGAAGTTTGCTCGGGCTGTGCTCATACTACTGACGTTTCATAAAAGGATTTTGTAACAAGGCACGTCCATTACAGGAACTTCTGCAGGGAGACGCCAAATTTTACTGTGATGAGACAAAAGAAAGAGCTTTCCGAGCACTTAAGGAGGCTCTAACTTCCGCACCAGTGCTAGCCTTGTACGACGAGAATGCAGAAATGGAACTTCACACAGACGCCAGTGGCTATGGGATTGGTGCAGTGCTTGTAGAAGTTCAGGAAGGTGCCGAAAAAGTGATAGCCTATGCGTCAAGAATACTCTCAAAGTCCGAGATAAACTACTCTACAACTGAAAAAGAATGTCTCGCGGTCATCTGGGCTATCAACAAATTCCGGCTGTATTTATTCGGCAAACCATTCACTGTCGTGACAGATCACCATTCTTTGTGTTGGCTGACTAGCTTGAAGGATCCATCAGGTCGACTAGCAAGATGGGCACTAAGACTCCAAGAGTATGATGTCACAGTGGTATTCAAGAACGGGTGCAAACACAAGGATGCCGACTGCCTTTCGAGGAATCCATTAGAGGAACACAACAGCATTAATGAAATTTCAGCTCTCACTGAATTAGATGACGTTACAGCTGAACAGAGGGAAGATCCAACACTATTAAAAATGATAGAGGCCTTGGAGAAAGGAGAACCGACCAATGGAGAGTTCCAACTTATAAACGGAACATTGTACAAGAGCAACTACGATCCACTGGGCCCCAAGTGGCTACTCGTTGTTCCAGCTCATCTCCAGCCAGCTATTCTCATATTTCCACGATGCTCCAATATCCGGTCATCTGGGATTCGTGAAGACCCTAGACAGAATCACACAGGTATTACTGGAAAGGTCTCTACCGATCTGTCAAGCACTATGTGAGTCACTGTAAAGAGTGCCAGCGACGGAAGCATGTGCCGCAATTACCTCCAGGACATCTTGTACCGATTCCGCTGGCAGCAGCTCCATTCCACCGAGTTGGGATCGATCTTTTAGGGAGGTTCCCGAAGTCAACAACCGGTAACCGTTGGATAATAGTCTGCACTGACTACCTCACACGCTACGCTGTCACCAAACCTGTGCCGACTGCAGAAGCTCCAGAGATCGCAAAATTCCTTGTAGAAGACATTATTTTGAAGCATGGAGCACCACGTGTCGTGATATCTGATCGTGGAAAAGTATTCCAGTCAGAACTAGTATCAGAGGTAATGTCACGGTGCAACATTGTCCACAGAATGACAACTGCATACCATCCTCAGACAAATGGTCTTACGGAACGTTTTAACAAAACGTTAGCCGACATGCTGTCGATGTACGTCGATGTTGAGCAGAAGGATTGGGATACAATTCTGCCAGTCGTGACATTTGCTTACAATACCGCAAGACAAGACACCACAGGCTTCACTCCGTTTTTCCTGCTCCGTGGCCATGAAGCTGAGACGACAATGGATACACTGTTCCCATTCCAACCGGACGACACTCAGGATGACTATGTTAAACAGCTAATCACCAGGGTTGAAGAAGCAAGACAGCTAGCTCGCGTACGGACATTGGACGCCCAGGAAAAGGACCGTCAGCGGTATAACGACAAGCACCGACCTATTGTGTACAGCCCAGGAGATCTGGTATGGATTTTTACCCCTGTACGGAAGGTTGGACTGTCAGAAAAGTTATTGAAGCGATACTTTGGTCCGTATCGTGTCGTACGCCGCCTGTCAGACGTCACATACGAAGTTGAGGATTATGAGCCGTCGTCGAAACGTCAGAAACGAAGAGACATTGTTCACGTCCTGCGCATGAAACCTTACTACGATCCTGAATAGCAGGTAGATGACAATGGCTTCTTGTTCAAGGACTTTAAGGACGGTAATGTTCCTGATGAAGCCACGACAGGAACGTCTGTTGTCGATAATCGCGGAGAAGGGAAGGATTCTCTTGAACTGTCATACAGAGGACCCATGACACGGTCAAGATCCAGGACATTGCAGCTGGCTCCACAGGGATCATAACAGCGGGTCGCTGTTTCTCCAGGAGAGGGAGCAATGCCGCGAGAGACCTCGAACACCAACTGCCGGCATGGCGCAGGGGATAGCGTCACGGACTGCGGAGTAGAAGGTCGCCGGTTCAATTCCGCCCACCGGCAAAAATTTATTTCTTTGTAATTTACAATTCCAGAAGGTTCTACATCTTTCTTATGTTCACTTGTAAATTCTACTTGTTTATGTTAATTGTTTTTCTAATTTCTGGTAAATTCTGTCTGTGTATAAATAGCAGAGCACTCTGCCTGAGAGGCAGTCAGTGCTGCGTTTATGTTGAGTTCGTAATAAACGTGCTTTCAGTATAAGTGCTGTGTTTAGTTGCCTTCGAAGTCAAGCCTACTTCCATTGCAAGGTGACAATATTATAAGCCAAATGACCAACATAATTACCCAAGCTGCCAATGCTACTGTTTCCCGGTCGATGGGCCCTCCTACTCACTGGCCGGTCCCTTGGTGGAATGCAACTGTTGCCGCAGCCATTCGTGAGCGCCGTAGGGCCTTGCAACACCCTAAGTGCCACCCATCCCTCGCTGGTATCATAAATTTCAAACGTCTGCATGCCAGAGCTCGTTACTTAATCAAACAAAGTAAGCGGACATGCTGGGAGCATTTTGTCTCCTTGTTGGGCTATTTCTGTCCCTCTGACAAGAGTGTGGGCTATGCTCCGATCTATCCAAGGTAGCTGGCGGCCGTCTTCCATCCCTGGTCTTGCCCTGCCTGATGGGGTCTGTACAGAGCCACGTGTTGTTGCAGAACATCTTGCAACTCACTTCGCCAATTATCAGCAACAACTTCATATCCGGTGACATTTCTCCTTAAGAAACACCAGGCCGAAACCTTCAAATTAGGCTTTACTTCTCACCAGGTGGAACCATATAACGAACCTTTTACTGACTGGGAACTATCGCTGGCCCTCTCCTCTTCTCGTGACTCAGCACCTGGCCCTGACGATATCCATAATCAATTGCTGAAACAACTCAACCCCTCACAACGACAATTTCTCCTAAAAGTTTTTAACCGTATTTGGCTTCAAGGGGTCTTCCCCTCCCAGTGGAGGGAGAGTATTGTGGTCCCTGCCCTCAAACCTGGCAAGGATCCGTCAGCGCTGGACAGTTATCGACCAATATCCCCCCAGGGGGCCCACAGTTCTTTTGTGGGTATGTGTGTGGTGCGCACGGGGCCCCGAGCCGGAGCAGCCTTTCTTCTGCCCCAGGCTGCTTCACTTTCCTTCCCGGTTTGTGCCTTCGCCCAAAGACGGGTGTATTTCGCAAGTTAAGGTGGTTTCTTGTTGTCGTTTCTCTTATTGCTTGGTTCCTTCCTTTATTACCCTTGGTTTCGGTCTTTCTCTCCTTGTACTCTCCTAGCCTTCTTCTCCTCATTAGTCTCCGCCTCAGCGTTTGAGACACTTCTTTCCTTCTTTCTCTTCACTTCCTCTATTCTTCTTCTTTCCTCCCTGTGCGTGTCTGAAGGCCGACCCACGCATTATCATGCGTAGCAGGTGACAGGGTAACGCGTAATTCCCCATCCCGGGTAGACAAGTAGGGCATGTACGTACCCCCTGGTAAAGGCCAGGCCCAGGGAGGGGTGATTACCCGAGCTGGTACCTTTCGAACATGCCGATTGGGTCCCTCCGTCAGTTCTCAGGAGGTGTGACCTGAGTTGTGAACAATCACCTAAGGCGGGCAAGCCCTCGGAGAGGGCCCCCACTAGGAAGGAGTGTGCCATCGGAGACGCCGGTAATCATGGGGGACACTTTCGCGATGACTTCCTTCTCTTCTTCAGTGACATTGACCCAGAAACGAAAGATAGATTCGCCTCAGCAAAAGAAGACTCTGTCTAATTTACCAAAATTTCTTGTTGTCTCTCGCACCGACGGAAAAGATTTCAATTCTGTAAATCCTTTCGTCATTCAGAAAGGTGTTGATGCGATTGCTGGCCCTGTTAAAACCTGTTCGCGTCAGCGCAATGGCACATTGTTGCTGGAGGCGGACAGTGCCTTCCAAGCCCAAAAGCTAATCCGGACTACGTTGTTACACACGTTTTCCAGTCAAGGTAGAAGCGCACCGCACACTCCCCTCATCACGGGGGGTAGTTTTTACGAGATCCCTTGACGGGTTGTCTGATGAAGATATCCAATTCTATACGTCCGATCAGGGTGTGACAGCCGTCCATAGGGTGATGAAAAAGGTAGATAACCAGCTGACACCGACTCGTACTGTGTTTTTGACGTTCGACAGAGTTGAACTCCCGTCGAAGGTCAAAGCAGGGTATGAAGTCATCTCCGTCCGCCCTTATGTACCTAACCCAATGCGCTGTTTTCAATGCCACCGATACAACCACACCCATCAATCTTGCCCTAACGCAGCAAAATGTGTCACTTGTGGTAGGGACGCCCATGAGGGGGATTGCCCACCTCCGTCCCCTCACTGCCTTAACTGCAACGGTGACCATGCGGCTTCCTCTCGAGACTGCCCTGTATATAAGGATGAAAAAGTCATCCAGCAAATACGGGTTACGGAAAAGGTATCAACATCTGCCGCTCGAAAGTTGTTGGTGAGTTGAAAGCCCACTGTTCTCCCAGCGGGCACATACAGTAAGGTCCTCACCTCCACTCGGCCTACTAAGGATTCCAGTACCCAGATCTGTGACTTCACTTTCGTTGACACAGTTGTGCGATCCGCCAGCCCAAAGATTGCCCGTTCCACGTCCCCGCTTCCTCCTGCTGCTTCTAAAGTACAGTCTTCGTCAACCTCTAGTAAACCGCGGGCACCTAAACAAGATACCCGGACTTTGAAAAAGGAACCCGTCCGTGAGGATTTTCTGCGTTCTCAGGCTTCCCAACCGTCAACTGCCTCTTCTCACCGTCACTCTTTCAGAAGAGCCAACAAGAAAAAGAGTTCCTCACCTTCCCCGCCGAGGCGTGACCCATCCGTCGTGCCGCCCAGCAGTTGCCGGCCTCAGCCGTCTTCTGTTTCACCGGGACGCTCCGTCTGCTGGGCACCCGGCCCTTCTTTACTGGCGGTGGAAACTGCCCCTCCTGATCAACTCAGGGAGGTGGCAGGCGCGTCGGTCGAACCTATGGACCATGACCCTTTGCCCCTAGACAGCGATAGCAGTGCTCCCTCGAAATCCGGTCCTCAGCGGCCGTCGAGGTGACCCCGCTTGCTTGTTTGTTTTTATCCTCAATTCTTATCTCATTTTTTATCATGGCGCTCCTTCAATGGAATATTTGCGGCATTCGTTCCAATCGGGAGGAGTTAACACTACTCCTTCGATTGCACTGCCCGCTTCTAGTCTGTCTCCAAGAAACTAAGTTGCGTCCAAGTGATTGTGCAGACTTTCCCAACTACACCTCTGTGCGTTTCGACCTGCCACCTGTGGAAGGTACCCCAGCCCATGGAGGGGTTCTGATGTTCATTCGAGACGACGTCTATTACCATCCCATTACATTGCATACTCACCTACAGGCAGTAGCCGTCCGCATCACTCTATCCACATTTACCTTTTCCCTCTGTAATATCTATTCGCCATCGTCATCTGCCCTTACTAGGGCAGATGTGCTACACCTCGTTGACCAGCTCCCGTCACCTTTCGTGTTGGTAGGCGACTTCAATGCCCACCACCCCCTATGGGGCTCTCCGGCACCTTGTCCGAGAGGCTCCCTTTTGGTGGACATTCTCCAACACCTCAATCTTGTCTGCCTCAACACTGGTGCACCGACCTTCCTTTCAGACACAACACACACTTATTCCCATATAGACCTCGCAATATGCACTCCTCAGCTTGCCGGTCGGTTTGAGTGGTATGCACTTTCTGACACGTACTCGAGTGACCATTTCCCTTGTATCATCCACTTCCTGCATTATTCCCCATCTCCTCGTCCCACCAGTTGGAACATTTCTAAAGCCGACTGGGTGCTTTATTCTTCCATGGCTGTTTTTCACGATCAGAATTTTCCCAGCTGTGACAGTCAGGTCGACTACCTCACATAGGTAATTCTCACCGCTGCCGAACATTCCATACCTCGTACCTCGTCTTCTCCACGTCGTGTTTCAGTCCCTTGGTGGACTGCAGCCTGCCGCGACGCGCTTGGAGCCCGGCGCCGTGCTTTACGCACCTTCCGCCGCCACCCAACTTTGGAGAATTGCATAAATTATAAACGAATGAGAGCGCAATGTCGTCGTATCATAAAGGACAGCAAGAAAGCTTGCTGGACCGCTTTTACTAGTTCTTTTAACCGTTTTACTCCGTCCACGGTTGTTTGGGGTGGCCTACGCCATTTATCCGGCATCAAGGTCCACTCCCGATTCCTGGCCTGAGGGTTGAGAACGCAGTCCTCGTGGACCCCGCTGATGTTTCCAACGTATTGGGCCGTTTCTTTGCGGAGGTTTCGAGCTCTGCCCATTACCACCCTGCCTTTCTCCCTCGCAAACAGGTAGAGGAGGCACGGCCGCCTTCTTTCCACTCTTTTAATCGTGAAAATTATAATGTCGCCTTCACCATGCAGGAGCTAGACCGTGCTCTCGCCCTGTCCCGATCTTCTGCTCCCGGTCCCGATTCCATCCATATTGAGATGCTGAAGAACCTCTCTCCTGCGGGCAAGTGTCTTCTTCTTAGTATCTACAATCGCACATGGACTGAGGGTCATGTTCCCACAAGTTGGCGTGAAGCCATTGTTGTCCCCATCCCCAAACCAGGGAAGGACAAACATCTTCCTTCCAGTTATCGCCCCATTTCTCTGACGAGCTGCGTCTGTAAGGTGATGGAACGCATGGTTAACGCTCGGTTGGTCTGGCTCCTCGAATCTCGCCGCCTCCTAACAAATGTCCAATGTAGTTTTCGTCGACACCGCTCTGCTGCTGATCACCTCGTTACGTTGTCGACCTTCATTATGAATAACTTTCTAAAGAAGCAGCAAACAGTAGCAGTGTTCTTCAACTTGGAGAAGGCGTACGATACCTGTTGGAGAGCGGGCATTCTCCGCACATTGCACACATGGGGCCTTCGGGGCCGCCTCCCTCTTTTCATTCAAGAGTTTTTGGCGGATCACAAGTTCCGGGTACAGGTGGGCTCTGTTTTATCAGATACCTTTCGCCAGGAAAATGGGGTACTGCAGGGCTCCGTCTTGAGTGTGGCTCTCTTTGCCATTGTAATCAATCCGATCGTAGATTGCCTTTCAGCCAACGTTTTCGGATCCCTTTTTGTAGACGATTTTGCAATTTATTGCAGCGCCCAGCAGACGTGTCTCTTGGAGCACTGTCTTCAACGCTGTCTTGACCGTCTATATTCCTGGAGTATCGCAAACGGCTTCACATTCTCCACTGAGAAAAAAGTGTGTATAAACTTCTGGAGATACAAGAAATTTCTTCCACCTTCTCTACGTCTCGGCCCTGTTGCTCTCCCTTTCGTGGAGACAACAAAATTCTTGGGGCTAATGTTGGATCGGAAACTTTGCTGGTCCCCACACATGTCCTACCTGGCTGCCCGTTGTGCCCGATCCCTTAATGTTCTTCGTGTCCTCAGTGGCACGTCATGGGGAGCGGATCGAACTGTCCTGCTTCACCTATACCAGGCCATTCTTCAGTCGAAGCTGGAATACGGAAGCTTTGTATACTCTTCTGCATGGCTGTCCCTTCTCCGCCGTCTCAACTCCATTCAACATAAGGGATTACGCCTGGTAACCGGTGCATTTTATACCAGCCCTGTTGAAAGTCTGTATGCCGATGCTGCTGTATTACCCTTGACCACTCGACGTGACATACTCTTGTGTCGGTACACATAGTGCCTGCGGTCGATGCCCAACCATCCATCTTACCGGTTATTTTTTGACGACTCACTCGATCGCCAATATCAGTTGTCTGCGATAGCCTTGCTTCCACCTGGAGTTCGGTTTCGCCGTCTGCTACAGCGGCTCGATTTTACCCTTCCTTCCACTTTTCGGTTGAGCAAAAGCCCATTGCCACTGTGGCATCAGGCCCAGGTTCACTCTCACCTTGAACTTAGTTCGCTCCCCAAGGAGAACACTCCGGATTTGGTATACCGCTCGAGGCTTGTTGAACTCCGTTCGCAGTTCGATAATGCCATATTTATTTACACTGATGGTTCCAAGAGCACTGCCGGTGTCGGATCTGCCTTCGTCGTCGGGGACAACCATTTCCAATACAAGCTCCCTGACCAGTGCTCGAACTTCACGGCTGAGCTTTTCGCCCTCCACCAGGCCGTTTTGTATACCTGCCGCCACCGCCAACCTTTCTATGCCATATGTTCGGACTCCCTTAGTGCCCTGCAGAGTCTTAAGGACCCTTTCTCGAACCATCCTCTCGTGTATCGGATCCAACGCTCCCTCCAGTTGCTAGCAGATGACAGCTGTCACGTTTCTTTCCTGTGGGTCCCTGGCCACGTGGGTGTGCCAGGGAATGAGACCGCAGACATAGCAGCCAAGGCCGCAGCTCTTTTGCCTCGCATGGCTACCTTTTGCGTCCCATCCGACGATGTTCAACGGGCTCTTCGCCGGAGTATCGTGTCGTCACGGAACAGTGCGTGGTTTTCACTGTACAACAATAAATTGAGAACTGTAAAACCGATCCTGACCGCTTGGAGGACCTCCTCACGCCCCTCTCGGCGGGAGGAGGTCATCCTGGCCCGGTTGCGAATCGGTCACTGCCGTTTCAGCCACTGTCACTTGCTATCCGCCGACCCTGCACTGCTGTGCTCCTGCGGTGAACAGCTGACAGTACAACATGTTTTACTTTCTTGCGTTAATTTTAATCATCTCCTTGTAGCCCTTCACTTTCCGTCTACTCTGGAGGAAATTTTAGCTGATGACACACGAGCAGCTGCTAGAGTTTTGCGTTTTATCAACTTGGCCAACTTATCGAAGGATATTTAACCCTTTTAATTGTCTTTTATCTTTCGTTTTTAGCCTCTTCTTGATGTTCTAACAGTCACCAATTTATTTTTTTATTTTTATTTTTATTTTTTTTTATTTTTATTTTTTTTTTTTTTTTTGAGATCTAGCAAATCTGTTATTGTCTGAGCGCTAATGATCGTAGAAGTTGTGCTCCCTAAAACCACAAAAAAAAAAAAAAAAAAATCGACCAATAAGCCTGACAAGTATCCCCTGTAAATTACTTGAAAGGGTGGTAGCCCGCAGATTATGCTGGGTTCTTGAATCCCGGGGACTTCTCTCACCTTACCAGTGTGGGTTCCGGGAGGGACGATCCCCTATTGACCATTTACTGGAGACAGCAATCAGACAGGCCTTCTCTAAACATCATCATCTTGTAGCAGTCTTCTTCGATCTTCATAAGGCACACGACACTGCTTGGCGTCATCATATTCTACGTTCTCTTCATGACTGGGGCCTCAGAGCCTCCTTACCAATTTTTATCCATCAGTTTTTATCCCACCACCTGATCTGTGTCAGAGTTGGCTCTTCCTTTAGCTCCCCTCGGATACAGGAGAACGGCGTCCCCCAGGGCTCAGTGTTGAGTGTTACACTTTTTCTAATCGCCATCAATGGGTTGGTTAGCTCTGTTGGGTCGCTGGTAACCCCAGCACTGTATGTCGATGACTTTTGCATAGGGTACAGCTCCTACTCAGTAGCCTCTACTGAACGTCAGCTCCAGAGCGCCATTCGGCGAGCTTCAATGTGGGCTACGTCCCATGGTTTCCAGTTTTCCTCGGCAAAAATGAGGATGATGCATTTTTGTCGTCGTACTATAGTTCACCCTGATCCAGAACTGTTCTTGGGTAATCAGTGCCTGGAAGTTGTAGCACAGCATCGTTTTCTGGGTCTTCTCTTTGACAAAAAATTGACTTGGGTGCCCCATATTCGCCACCTAAAGATAAGTTGTATGAGGAAACTTAATGCCCTACGTTTCCTTGCTCATTCATCTTGGGGTGCAGACCGAAGAACTATCCTTCGTATCTATCGGGCTCTAATCTTGACCCGATTGGACTGGGTGTCAAGTTTATGGCTCGGCAGCTCCTTCGCTCTGAAATTATTAGACCCGGTTCACAATTATGGTGTACGCTTGGCTACAGGTGTGTTCCCGACTAGCCCAGTCAAGTCTCCTTGTTGAGGCGGTAATCTGTCCTTTACAGGTCAGGTGGCATCAGCTTCTGGCGTCTTATGCCATCGCCATCCGGCAATATCCTGTTCATCCTGCTTACCAGGTTCTTTTTGCATATGAAGGGCTTCGACCCCCTGATATCCGGCAGCGGGCGGGATTTCCTGTTGGACTGCGGCTTGCCTCTCTTTGCCGAGATTTCCATTTCCCTTCCCTAGATTGCGCCCCCCCTTTCACTGCACGCACATCCCCGTGGATGGTGCCGCGACCACTAATTCGGGCGGATCTCTTCCAGGGCCCAAAAGCTTTAATTTCCCCCATGGTCTTTCGGCGTTTGGTGTGCCCAGTACTAGACGAGTTTCAGGGAGCCTCTATTTTCTACACTGATGGCTCGAAAACTGCGGGCCACTCCGGATATGCTTTTACATCTCCTGTTGGGGCGGAATGCCATTCTCTGCCAGAGCCATGCAGTGTGTTCACGGCAGAGCTGATGGCGGTTTATAGAGCCCTCTGTTTTATTAAACAGACTGCTGTGGAACGTGGATTAATCTGTGCTGACTCCATGAGCAGTCTGCAGGCCATTGATCGATGTTTCCCCTCCCATCCTTTAGTTATTTCCATACATGATCTCCTTGCTGACCTTCATCGTGCTGCCTGCTCCGTTACCTTTCTCTGGGTGCCAAGCCATGTTGGTATTACAGGGAATGAAGAGGCTGACCGGTTGGCTAGATCAGCCATTACTCGCTGCCCACCTCCCTTTCTAATTCCGGGTGCGGATCTGTGGGTGCAGATCAGATCTTTGCTTCACTCCTCATGGGATAGCAGTTGGAAAGCTACTGCCCCTTCCAATAAACTCCGCACCATCAAAGATACAACTGCAGCTTTGAGTTCATCTTTACGTCCTTCCTGAAGAGAATCAATTGTCCTCTGTCACCTCCGTATTGGACACTGCAGGCTGACCCATGGATTTCTTTTACGAAATGACAATCCACCACATTGTGATGGTGGAGCTGTACAATCCGTGTCTCATATTCTGGTTGAATGTCCTTTCCATTTGACACATCGTGGCGACTATGGCCTACCGCCTTCGTTGCCTCTAGTTTTGGCGGATGACCCACAGATTGTTGATCACGTCCTTGCCTTCCTCCCTGAAAGTAGATTTTATCTTCAGCTCTAGGACTCGCTTGGTCGGGGTGAGTGGGTTTGTGATTCTTGGCTGTTTGTGCGGTTTAGAGCCTTCTCCCCCCCCCCCAGTCCCCCACTCTTTCACATTTTAACGTCATTTTATTTATCCCTGCTCTGGAGCTGTATTACGTTGACCACTGTGCCGTTAGTAACTTGTGGTTTAGGGTAGTGGTCATTTCCGGAGCTGTGGGATCACACTGTAGCTTTCGCTGCCCTGGGTATGTCTTAATCTTGTTGGCGAGATGATTTTAATTCCTAGTGTAATGGTCTTTTGGCTTTCCCCTATTTTTCGTTGGGTTCCGTGGCGTGTACAATTTGGGGTTGAAGGGACTGATGACCTCGTTGTTTGGTCCCTCATGTCCACCACCACCGCTGTGCTCCTGTGGTGAATTGCTGACGGTGCAACATGCTGTACTGTCTTGTCTTAATTTTAATCATCTCCGTGTAGCCCATAATTTGCCATCTATTCTGTAGGAACTTTAAGCAGATGACACACAAGCAGCTGCTAGAGTTTTGCATTTTATCAACATGGCTAATTTATCAAAGGATATTTAACCCTTCTATTTGATATTTTTTATCCTTCTGTTTTAGCTTTCTCTAGATACTCTCCTCTCTGGCAGTTATCCATTTTTTCGAGATCTAACGAATATCCGTTCCAATTTGGGCACTAATGACCTGAGAAGTTGTGCACCCTAAAACGAAATAAATAAATAAATAAAATTCCCACATAGAAGGCATCACAGTGCAGGCATGTCAGCTGGTAAATCATGTGGGTGCTATTGCAAGTGGCTATGCCCTTCCGGGTTACAGGACTGGAATAAGTGGTGGTGGGAGGATGCATAGGGCAGGTTTTACACCGGGGACGGTTACATGGGTAGAAGCCGGAGGGTAGGGAAGGTGGTTTTGGGATTTCATAGGGATGGACTAGGAGGTTACGGAGGTTAGGTGGGCTGTGGAATATTTTTTCGACCTGGATTGTTTTCCTCTATTTTATTATCACTAATAAAGGATTTAGTGGACTAAAATGCTATTTGGTACTTGTGATTGCCAAACTAGGAATGAATGTGTGCAGCCATGTAAATCTTGGAAGATTGGCATGTCGACAGTATAAAACCATAAAGTTGCACAAGAAAGGGCGAAACTTCCTTACTAGAATGCTGAAATGAAAAACTCATTGCAGGTTCTGCCATAATCATCAGGGACAGAATCACACATGTTGATTCACTTGTTATTTCAGGAAATATAAGATATGGAACTTCTTTCACCAACAGCAGCCATTACAGTTCGGTTTGAAACTGTTAGATGTTGTCACTTATTTCCAGTCCCTGCCGGTTAAGACTTTTTATCATCACTGTTCTGACATCGCTGACAGGAGTACACCATTGTTTTTAGACCCAATGGATGATGTGCAAAAAAAAAAAAAAAAAAAACCCAGACAATTTCATTCATTCTGTAATGATCCAAAAACAATATTTTAAACATGGCTGCAATTCAGCAACGGTGGAACACAATCCAAGAGTCAACACAGTTTCAGCCGACCAGTTGCATAAAATAGTTTACATCTATAAACCTTTACCCAGGTTCCGGCAAAATTAATTTTGCCTTCTTCAGAAGGATACAATAAAGCTCACATTAAAACAGTTGTTAAAATGTGGCTGACTCCATGTCAATAAATTAAAATTTTAAAATTTAAAAACAATGTCACATTATAAAATTTTGGAGCATGTCCACACACAAAGATACAGGTTGGGACCTGTGTGTGGACATGCTCCAAAATTTTATAATGTGACATTGTTTTTAAATTTTAAAATTTTAATTTATTGACATGGAGTCAGCCACATTTTAACAACTGTTTTAATGTGAGCTTTATTGTATCCTTCTGAAGAAGGCAAAATTAATTTTGCCAAAACCTGGGTAAAGGTTTATAGATGTAAACTATTTTATGCAACTGGTCGGCTGAAACTGTGTTGACTCTTGGATTCAAAAACAATATCCCCAGAAACTTCCTGCCAGATCAAGACAACTGTGCTGGACTGAGACTTGAACCCAAAACCTTTGCCATATGCAGGAAAGCACTCGACCAGCTGAGCTACCCGAGTAATACCCATGAACCTCTCTGACAGCTTGACCAACCAGTAACTAAGTCAGTATAGCACTTGCTTGCAAAAGGCAAGGGTTCAGGGTTCAGTTCCTCATCTGCCACACTTTTAACTTGCGAGGAAGTTTCAATATCTGCACACACCCCATTGCAGAGTCAAAATTTCATTCTTGAGACAATAGCTGTTTCCTTACAGTCTGACAAGAATTTACATTATTGCATTGATTTCATTCAAACACTGGTTTAATTGCACTATAGTAGCACTTCTATGTTGTAAAGTGTGTTTTGCATTGTATGCGACACTCCTGCCCCCTTCCCTTTACAGAATTCCAGGCTGCATCTCACATGCGTATCTATGGGACACTTTACAATGTCATACAACACAGGAGGTTCCATACCCACCCTTCCCCCTCCACTCCTTATTAATTATCAAGATAGTTGTGGAGTGACCAGAGATGCTGACCATGTGTGCATAAATTATGTCTGAGTGATGGTGTGAATGTGTTTCTTTTTCTGATGATGGCCATGGACAACAATTTAAGTTGTGTGAATGTGATTGTCTATTCTAAGTGCCTGTCTGCAGCTCAGCAATTCTCTTTATGGTGTGTTGTTGTTTGTTCTCTACTATTAAATTTCGAACTTGGATTTTCCATAGATACAGTTTTTCTGTCAACTTTATAACAGTGAAAACTGTCTATTCTTGCAGGTCCACAATGGACCACCACATCCTTCAAACTTTGGATACAGTTATGCAAAGAGACTGATCGATGTTTACAATAGAGCATACAAAGAGCAACATGGCTGCTGCTTTACGTCTGTAATACCCTGCAATGTGTTTGGACCTCACGACAACTTCAGCCTTGAGTCTAGCCATGTTATTCCTGCTCTCATCCGCAAGATGCATGACCAAATACAAAAAGGTGTGTTTAAATAATTGTCCATGAAATCATTATTTGGGAAATAGTGGTAGAATATTGGCAGTGAAATTTGCATACTGGCATCCATTGAAAAATTGAGCTTGATGCTTCTGCGATATGAAACTTTTTGAGGAATTTGAGAAATAATTTACTTTGTAAACATAGCCATTTAGAACTAGAGGGGATAAGAAGTTTAGTATCTTCCAACTAAAACATTTAACTGGTGGTTGAAGGTTGTATTGAAAGTGTGTTACATTTGTATGCACTAAAATAGTTACTTGGAATAACTACTGGTTAGTCACACTTTAGTATTTAGACACACTTTTGTTTGTTACTATCTTAATTATTATCTGACAGATGTCTTGTAGAAATGAATGTAATATAGTAAGATTGTAACACATTTTACTTAGAAAAGTTAATTGGTTCACTGATATAAACTAGTTTGAAGAAAGTTCTTGCACATTCAAAATGTACAATGCTCATACAATTATTAGAACCTTCTGGAGGGCCAAACAGTGTGTGCACAGAAGGAAAGGTGGGCAGTTTCATCACACAGCAGTACCGTGTGACATCACATGGCACATGCAGCTGGCACCAGATTTGAAACTGGCACTCCCACCTCCTTCCAACCCCAAAACCTCTGCTTCCACTCTGTCCAAAGCTCAATACCATGCCCTGCTAAGTGTGTCTCCTGATGTCGGTTGAAATTGTTGTTCTTTAATCTAATTTCAGCCACGTCTTCAATAATACAGTCCCAGTAAGAAGGTGTTGAGACCAAAATTCTTGTATTTTATATCTGTACTGAATTTTCATTCAAACATCTTACTGGGAATCTGTTATTAAAGAAGTGGCTGAAATTAAACAGCGACACTGAAAGTGTGCATATAAAGGATCTGAGTCAGCAAATTGCACCAACTGCTGACTCTTTATCACAGGTCCTGGAAGAATATTTCAAAACCATGTTATAAATGTATAATCATAACCAAAAGGCCTTCTAACATTTCCATGTTACTGGACAAATCTTCAATAGATCTTATTTTAATCTAATATTAGTTAACAAAATTAGGAGAAAACTTTGATACATGGTACATGAACAATTTTAATAAAGAAGTTGCACAGTGGTCTACATTATTTCCAGCTGAAATACAGTAGTAAATTATTCAGTATGACCTGCAAGTTCTGTTTGCAGTTTTTTTTCTATTGTAAACTATCAATGTTAACCATGTTAAGGTTTTAAACAGTATTAAATTTTAGTATATGTGAATGTATTAACATATGTTAATGGGTTGTGGGTTGTCGTTCGTACTAGGTGAAGAGGCTTGATCAGGATAGAGTAGGAAGGAGAACTGCATCAAAAGATTCTCTGGACTGAGGATGACAACGTGTATTAATAGGAAAATCCTTACTTTTTGTTCCAGATAATTCAGAGAATGCAACATTCACAGTGTTAGGCACTGGAAAACCACTGCGTCAATTCATTTTCTCTTTGGATCTTGCAAGACTTTTTCTTTGGGTGCTAAGAGAGTACAACGATGTGGATCCCATAATCTTATCTGGTAAATACTTTTAACAATCTGCAGTTTCCATTGTTTATACCAGTGCTTTCCAAACTTTCCCTCATTGTGACACCCTTTTATAGCTTACAATTTTGCACAACACGCTTTCACTAATATAAGTACATATGGTTCTAGCGGGTGGGGGGGGGGGGGGCATGGAAATAAAGTATTACTTAAATGTAGTTTGTAAACTAAATTGAAATCCTCGTACGCATTGACATGTTTAATGTTGATCCTGACTGCAGCAGTTTCGTACCTTCATCGCAAGAAAAGGAAAAATTAGGAACTACGGAGATATACAACAGAGTAACACCGCAGACAACGATGTCTAACTCACACAGTAATACTTGCTTCTTCTACATGCGACCCAACTTGCCGAAACACAAAAACTGAATTTCAGAAACCGTTTTTCACTGTCGTGTGTACATGTCAGAGCCAGATATGATTTTGCTGGATCGATTGAAAACGGCATCTGGAAATTAGCTGCTTGGATTTCTGATTTAGACAGCACAGTGGCTGTTCCCTTTCAGTTCTGCAGCAGCTCTACACATGGGCAGTTTGCTGGAATCTGGCAGCTGCTTGAACGAACCCTGAGTGTCTACTGCTGCTTAAGCAGAGCTGCCACCTAGTGGCTGAGCACGCAATTATTGTGCACCAATCATTCCTTTAATACGTGATCTGTGGTGCACTGAATGAAGAGAAGGATGATTAGCTGCAGGCGAGTCTTCAGGGTAGTATGAAGAGGATATTTTGTGTTATTCTATGACAAGTTTTTTTGTTTAAAGTCTAAATTTATTAGTCTTGCGATACCCTTGATACTACTACGTGACACCCAGTTTGGAAAGCTCTGGTTTATACTTTTCTTAGCCACAAATATCTATTAGTTATTTAGTTTGAATTAATTAGCTTTTTTCCATCTGCCATTGTTAATAATCAGCAGTTGAAACTTCCAGTTGGAATTCAATGATATAATGAGGTTAGTATGCAACTCATCTTGAAGATGTATGTCGTACTGCGTCAAGCACAATAAATAAATAAATATATAAAAAATTGTACATACTAAAAGGCTAGTGGCCAAAAGCTAAGTTATGTATGTATATCTGTCTTTTTTGTGTGTGTCGTGGCTAGATGTACATCATTGTGGTGAATACTATCCTCATTATAATGTTGTTAATAATTAGGTTTCCCCCTTGCTAATATTAGTTAAATTTACTTCCATCAATATCACTGCTAGTTAGTTTTTATCTTTGTGTGTATTTGGGGCGCAGCATTGTTCAAGAATATAATAAGCGAAATAACTAGATTTTTAACTAGACTATTTAGAACAAGGAAAAAAACCCGTGACTTTTTATAAAGAATAAGGATCTAGTTATCCATCCATCCAGGTTGAGAGGTCCTGCGATTGATCTGAAACATTTTACTTGTGTGGCTTTCTGAATGTTGTATATTGGTCATGAAGATCTAAAATATTACTTGCTTTTTTTTGTGTGTTCATTTTCTTTTTCTTTGAATGGGAAACTTGGGTATGTGTTGTTGTTGTTGTTGTTGTTGTTACTAACATAAACTTAAGAAAGGCAGAGCTCTGAATCTTATTTGTAAGTAAAGTTTTAATAATGGATTGGAATGTCAATAATGAAGGATAGATAACAACTCACCGTAAAGAGTCTCGTTGAGCTGCTGACACACAAATAGATAATCGCGTAAACACAACTTAAATTTTCGGCCATGGCCTTCGTCAGAAAGAGAAATACATGCATTCATGCAATCACTCCAGCACCACAAGCATCTAGACTGAGTGAGGGCATCTAGACTTTGAGTGAGGTGGGGAATGGAGGGTAAAGGTGGAGATGGACAGTTCCGCAATGCATTATACATTCTAAAGGTTCTGATAGGTGGGAATTTGAATTACAGCAATGAATACAGTGAATGGTAGGGCAGGAAAAGATAAAAGGGAGGTGTACAGAAGGGTGGGGGATTTGAAATGATAGGAAAAAAATGAAAAATAAAAATAGGAAAAATATAGGAAAAATAAATAGGAAATTAATTAAAGGGATATTGTAAATGGTAACACACAGTTGCAAGGAAGACAATGAGATACAGGATAATGAGTGGTGAAGGAAGAGGGGGGATGTTAGGCATAAGGGGCAATGATGGTAGGTTAGGTTGAGGGCAGGATGGTTGCAGGACTGTAGAATGTTTTGAAGAGACAACTCCCATCTGTGTAGTTCAGAAGAGCTGGTGGCGGAGGGGAGAATCCAGATGGCTCAGGGAGTGAAGCAGCCATTGAAATCCAGTGTGCTGTGTTCAGCTGCATGCTGCGCCACAGGACGGTCCATCTTTTTGTCAGTTTGGTGGTGGCCTTTCATCCTGATGGACGGCTGGTGGCTGGTTTGTTGTCATACCATTATAAAATGCTGTGCAATGGTTGCAGCAGAGTTGGTATGGATGGACTAGGTTTTTGTGGAGGTTGTGTGGGTGATAGAACCCCACTTTAGGAGAGGTCAGAAGGATCTTGGGTAGGATCTCTCTCATTTCAGGGCATGATGATGAAGTCCTGACCAAGGATGTGATTTAGTTGTTCCAGTCCGGGGTGGAATTGGGTAAAAGGAGGACACTCCAGTGTGACTGGTTACTGGGGTTGGAGGGAGGATTGGTGGTGTGTTGGTATATGGCACGGGAAATCTGTTTGTGGACTAGGTCAGGAGGGTAATGTCTGCCTGTGAAGGCCTTTGTGGGTAAGGGACTTCTCATCACTGCAAATTCGCTGTTCACTTGTGGTAAGGCTGTGTGGGAGGGATTTTTTGATGTGGAATGGAGGGCAGCTATCAAAGTGCAGGTACTGTTGGCGATTAGTAGGTTTAATGTGAACAGAGTCATTGGTGAGGTGGAGGTTACATACAGGAAAGTGACTTGGTGGGTTGAGAAGGACCAAGTGAAAATGACGGGGGAGGAGGGTTGAGGTTGTGAAGGAATGAGGGTATGGTGTCCTGGCCCTGAGTCCAAGTCATGGAAATATCATTAATGAACCTGAACCAGACCAGTGATTTGGGGTTTTGAGAGGCTAGGAAGGTTTCCTATAGACAGTCCACAAATAGGTTGGCATAGGAGAGTGCCATACGGGTGCCCATGGCTGTGCCGCGGATTTGATTATATACTTTTCCATCAAAGGCACAGTAATTGTTAGGATTTAATTGTAAGAGTTACAAGGAATTAGGTATTCGGCTTGAAGCCTGAAGGACATTGAGAAAAGTAGTGTTAGAGAGCAGCAAGATCATGGGCATATGGGATATTGGTGTATAGCAAAGTGGCATCAACAGTGACAAGTAAGGCTCCAGGAGTTACAGGGGTGGGGATGGTGGGTAGTCTGTGAAGGAAGTGATTGGTATCTTGGATGTGGGACGCTAGGTTTTGGACAATTGGTTGGAGGTGTTGGTCAACAAGGGCTGAAATTCTTTTTGTGGGAGCACAGTAACAAGCCACAATTGGGCGTCCAGGATTGTTAGATTTATGGATTATTGGTAGCATGTAAAATGTAACTGTACAAGTGTTGGGGTGAGGAGGGAGATGGATTTGGGGGAGAGGTTCTGGGAAGGGCCATAGGATTTTAGCAGGGATTGTAGGTCATTTTGAACTTTTGGTATTGTGTCATCAAGGTACACTTTTAGGTGGAGGAATCAGACAACTGATGTAGTTAAGTTTATTTGGTTAACACTTAATATGGGGAGGCTGGATGCTGAACATTTGTTAGGAAAGAATTGAAAGTATGTAGTACAATAATTTACTTTGAATGAAACATAAAAGATAAATGTGTAATATTCTGCAAATTTATTGTTTTTTCTAACCTGTTTTCGGCTGTTAGTCCAACATCAGGTAAACACTACAGAGATTTAGCGATGCATCTGGGAGTCTGTGTTCAAAGAGCTTCAGTTGCTCTACAGATAATACATATACATTAATTTTCAAAGAAGACAATTAACATTGATAAAATATGACAAGATATAAGGTTCAACATTTATTGTAAGAAAATAAATTGAACCATAGAAACTGTCTGACCAAATTACTTTAACAGGTCAAATGTTTGGAACACAGAAGGGTGAGAATAAACTGAGTGAAACATCTGTGAATATGTAGGTTAAAATTTTAAATGGATAAATTATAGTTACTGGCTTAAATGTCCAATATTACTATCAAAGTAATAAATTACAATTGATATCTGGCAAGTAGGTAAACTTCTGTGGTCATAGAAACTAATTAGGCTATGGATCTGTAGTAGGGACATAAGGTAACAGAGTAGTAGTGGGTAATTACTGTGGTGTGGTTAGATTATGCAGATAGAAGTGGTGAGATTGAAAATTGTCTGACAAAGTTGATAAATGTTTATTAATTTCCAATATTTCAAAGTACCTTAGTTCATTTTTCTTCCTTTCTGGATATGGTGTACGATTTCATTTGTTATCTTGTAGCTGTGGCCTTTAGCAGGTGGTCTGAAAATGTTGATTTTTCTCGTAAGTTTCCAACTTCTGTGGTGTTCTTTCAGTATTGTACATATTGCCCTGCCTGACTGATAAATGTGAAATTTGCCACAGTTGTTAGTAATTTTGTGTATTCAACTCATTTTTCAAGGCTGGAATGTTTTCTTTGCCATTGGGAAGAAAGTGACCAATGTTATTGTGGACATAAAAGGTGTTCTGAAAAATCTGGATTTAAGTTTTCTGCCCACAAGCAGAGATACATTTCCTAAACACCATGTGGGATTGTGCACCTATTTACGGGCAGTCTAGAGGAAACCTTCCTAGCCTCCCAAAACCTCAAACCCCTGGTATGGTTCAGGTTCATTGATGACATTTTCATGATTGGGACTCGAGGCAAGGACACCCTATTGTCATTACTTCACAACCTCAACTCCTTCTCCGCCATTAGTTTTCGCTTGAACCTTCTCAACCCGGCAAGTCACCTTCCTGGATGTTAACCTCTACCTCACTGATGGCTCCATCCACGCCTCTGTCCATATTAAACCTACTAATTATCAACAGTACCTGCACTGTGACAGCTGCCATCCATTCCACATCAAAAAATATCTCCCATACAGCCTTGCCACATGAGGATGGTGAATTTGTAGTAATGAGAAATCCCTTACCCATTATGCCGAAGGCCTCACAAAGGCCTTCACAGACAGACATTACCCTCCTGACCTAGTCCGTAAACAGATTTCCCATGCCATATCCCCACAGACCAGCAATCCTTCCTCCAACCCCAGTAACCAGTCACAAAGGAGTGTCCTCCTTGTGACCCAATACCATCCCAGACTGGAACAACTAAATCTTGCTCTAGAATGAGAGACATCCTACCTAAGATCCTTCAGACCCTTCCTAAAGTGGTGTTCTGTCGCCCACTCAACCTCCACAATATCTTAGTCCATCACTATGCCACTCCCAACCTCATCTCCTTACCACAGGGATCATACCCCTGTGGAAGACCCTGATGCAGAATCTGCCCAATCCACCCACCCAGCACTTCCTATTCCAGTCCTGTCACAGGCTTATCATACTCCATGAGAGGTCGAGCCACCTGTGAAAGTAGCCATGTGATACACCAACTCTCCTGCAATCACTGAACAGTGTTTTATATTGGTATGATGACAAACCAGCTGTCAGGATGAGTGGCCACTGCCAAACTGTGGTGAAAAGCTAGTTGGACCACCCTATGAAACAGCATGCGGCTGAACACAGCACTCAGTATTTCAGTGGCTACTTCACTACTCAAGCCATATGGATCCTCCCCTCCACTACCAGCTCTTCTGACCTGTGCAGATGGGAGTTGTTCCATCAACACATGCTGTGGTCCTGCAACCATGGTGGCCTCAACCTAATAGAACTTCCCACTTCCCATCCCTACACCCTATGCCTAACATCTACCCCCGTTTCTTGTCCTCTCATTTTCCTACATCTCTCCAATTCGTGTCTGCAACTGTGTGTTGCCCCTTACAATTTTCCATTAATTACTTCTTTTTTTAATTTTATTTTTTTCCATTTTTGCTATCTTTTTACTGTTTTATTATTTTTCACTATTTTTTCCTTATTTTATCGTTTCAAATATCTCCCCCCCCCCACTCCTTCACTAGACTTCTATACACTTTCCTTTTGTCCTATCCCACCCCTTCCCTTCACTGTATTCATTGCTGCAGTCCAAATTCCTGCCTATCAGTGTTTTTACAATCCGTCCTGCTCTGCACAACTTTCCATCCCCACCTTTACCCGTCATCTTTGCCACTCCACTCCCCACCTCACTCACAGTCCAGATGCTTGTGGCGCTGGAGTGGCCGAATATGGTGATTGTGTGTGTGTGTGTGTGTGTGTGTGTGTGTGTGTGTGTGTGTGTGTGTGTGTTTGTAGTTGTTTGAGTGATGGCATAAATGTATGTGTTTCTCTTTCTGATGAAGGCCGCGGCCGAAAATGTTATTTGTGATTTTGTTATTATCTATTATCGTGCCTGTCATCAGCTCAGTGAGCCTCTTTTATCAGTGTAGCTGTTAGTGCCATCTCTCTACTGTATGGCTTACCCCTGTAGGTTTTGAGTGATAGTTAATTATCTTTGTATAACTTATGTATTACCAACTTCCCTTGGTACAGGGGACTGATGACCTTGCAGATTAGTACCCTCTAAATTACAACAACAGAAACTATTCTTTCTCCCCCTTCTTCCCATTTCCTAAATCATTGCTTGTAATTTAACAATCTGGTTGTTGACATGCAGTACTTTTGTATAGAACTTGAGATATTTCACTTCTGCTGTTTTCTGTAAGAGTAATGCTAGTTACCTAAAGATGTGTTCCTACAACCCACCATGGGCAGTGAATTAAACAGTGGAAAAGGCCAGGTATAAGATAAACAAAATTCTCACTAACCACCCTAACCTGTATTGTCCAAAGCATTGATTGCAAGATGAACAGAGCCGGCACGAGTTGTTAAAGTGTCAGGACCACTTCCGACCTGCAGTTGTAACAGTAAGAGGTGGAGGTCAATTATTGGTCATCAGTTGTAGACATGGAGGCTGAGCAGCATAAGTGGTACTGTTAAAATTGCAGGAAGCCAATCTTGGAAACATGAGGGTTGGCTCTCTTGCTCCTGGAAACACTAAAAAACCAACACTACCTGAAAACCTGATTTTACAAGGTGGTTCATTTTCTCCAGTCTGACAGAAAATACGCCAAGTTGTGCATCTTTAGGAATACACTGTCAGTACTCGAAGGCAGTATCATTGTGCTTGTTTAGCTGGATTGGTGCAGGTAGCTGGATTGGAAGAGTGCAGACATAAGCCTCTCATGGCCCAGTTGTAGTAGGGTGCAACACATCTCGGTGCTCTATGGCGTAAATGAAATCTTATGCAAGTGCTAAGTAAGTTTACCAAGAGGCAAATGTGAATACGTGAGTTCAGAAACCCGTGCCAATGGAGTAAGACTCATTGTTATTCCATGTCATAAATTGCCCACCAATGTGACTCCAGTAGCAGTGATACCTTACAGCAACTACATACCTAACAGCTAGCTGTCTGAAGGCTCAGAATTTGTCTTCAGGCAAGCAAGAAACAGTAAATCGTGGTTCACCAGCCAACTTATTCTGTTACTTTATAGCCTCTGTCTTTTGGACTCGGTGATGCAGATGGAGTTATCAGTCAGTGAGACTAAGGCTTCCAAAACAGTGATATTTAATGAGGACGTAATAGGTTTGTTCCAGCAGCTGCCAGACTGCTTTGACATGCATGTGCAAAGCTGAAATTATGTTCCAGCAGCACCTTTTCTTAATGTGGCTATTTGGTGTTCCAGTGGTTGCAGCATGCAGCCAGACACTACCCGGAAAAATATTTCTGGCTCTGTCAAGCTACCAGATTCGTGCATGTGCGGAAAGGTCCAAGTTAGAGTGGGGGTAGCCATCATGTGACTCGTGTGTATTTATCGGAGGTTCTTAGATTATTTCGAAGCCACTGCAGATCCCACTTGAAATCAGATATGTCATGTTTACACTTCTTTATTGTCAGGAATGTAAGTATTTTAATTATTCCTTTAAACTCACCTTCACGAGCAGAAGTGCGATAGAAATATAATTGGTTGAAATGTGGAACTTACAATTGCTGTGTATTCCAGATGTCCAGCAAATCAGTCTTGTGTACTGTCAAGTGATAAGGAATTTTAAGTGATACATTGTGCTAGCAAACAGAAAACTATTTCCAGCATGTTGTGCCACAATATAGCGACATAGAATTCCTGGAACATTTTCGTGTATGGCATCATGTGGCAAAGGAGCTGTCCGAGAACTTCAGGAATTCAATTAGTTTTATTCTACTGCAGCAAAGTCTGATATTTTTGAGGTTTGCTGGTCATGAAGCGACAAGTTTTAGAGATGGCAGACACATTCAATATCAGTATTAGTTCTGTGCACTGTGTCATAGATTGAGTAAGCTACTGTGTTAGCAATTTAGGGATCAGTGTTATAAAGTGGTCATCTGATGAAGAAAGGGCACAAATAGAGGCCAATTTCAGGAGAAATAAGATGCCAGGTGCAATTGGGGCAATCAGTGGGACTCGCATTAGAATAGACAGACCTACAGATGATGCCCAGTCATATTTGAACAGAAAAAACTATTTTTCTATGAAGTTAAAAATAGTGTGAGATGATAACCAACGTATTCGTGATTTATTCATCAGTTATCCTGGTTCTGTCCATGGTGGGAGTGTGTTTAGGGCATCAACACTTTTCCATACACTTGAGGAAAAGTGTGGGGATTTTCACCCTTTGGGTGCCAGTGCTTACTCCTGCCTTAGAAATGTGTTATCTCCATTTAAAAACACAGGGCATTTATATAGAGCTGAATATTACTTCAATATGGGTCAATCAAAAAAAGAAGTGCTGTTGAGTATTGACTTGGATTACTGAAAGAACATTTTGAGCAGTTATATCATCTGAAAATAATAACTGAAGACATAGCTCATTTCTTTAAAGCCTGTTGTATTTTGCACAACCTGGCCAACAGCCCGAGAACAGAACTATTTCATAATTTCCATAATCTCTGCCATAAATAATATTGAAGAAAAAAAAAAACACATGAACCAACCAGAAACAGTGCAAAAAGTGTTCCAGCAGTGCAAACATGGGTTTTTATGTCATAGTAGCTGCGCATCTGCAGTAACATCTATTCCTTAGCACTTGAAAATAGCTGTCTGGCACCTGCTGGAATGAACCTAATGTCATATGTGGCAGGCAATGTGAACATTTACCCACATTAATTGGAGGTATCGGTGGGTGCATGTTTCCACTGTAGTGACTTAAATTGCTGGTACTTTCCCCATTGACTTTGCACTTTGTTTCCACACTGGGTTACCATAGAGTACCTGCAGTTGAATAAACCACTTTTTGCTCACTATACTGTGGCTCACTGCTTGGGATGATGGATATTGTAATATCGCCCCATTTGTAGTCTGCACTTATGGCTTAGTTTGATTTGACAATGAGATATGAATTCTGTTAATGTTTCACATTTGCAGATCTTGTTGATTTAGTCTTTTCCTGCATTTATCCTCATTCCATGATCTTTTCCTCTTTTTACAACCATCTGCAACATAAATTGTACCTATTCCCCTAATTCAGCAAACAGTATTTGATTATCCATGCACATCCTATTATGCCTCTGCTGCTTTTCTTTTTCAATTGCTTTATCATTTCCTTAGCATAAATATTGGAAAGCATTGATGATTGCTAATACACCTATTTCAGTCCCATTACTTGCCTTTCCTTTACCTTCATAACCATTATTCACTATTTTCATTCTCTAAGGTACACAAACATCAGCCAGATACTTTTAAGTGTCTTTTGGGGGCAAATAAGAGAAGCACACCTTTTTGCTAAATTTTAGGATTTTTTGTCTTATTATTCACAAGCATCCAATTGCATATCATGTTCCTTTTCTTTTTCTAAATACCACCTGTTTTCTTAAATCTTTGGAGTGAAAGACGACACACTGCCTTTGTGATACAGCTTCAAATCCACATCTGGCCAGATTAGGTTTTCCCTAATTTTCCATAATTGCTCCAGGCAAATTCTGGAACTTAACAAGGGGAAATTTGATTGGATGTCAATAATGGAGGATAGATAACCAACTCACCGTACTCCAACACTACAAGCATTTTGACAGTGAGTGAGGAGGGGAAAGGATGCTGGCTGAGGGTGGGGATGTTAAGTTCTGCATTGTATGATGGATTGTAAAGGCTCTGATTGATGGGAATGTGAGATGCAGCAATAAATACAGCGAAAGGAAGGGGTGGAGAGGATAAAAGGGAGATGTAAAGGAGTGTGGGTAGGGAGGGGGGGGGGGTGTTGAAAATAAAAATGTAATAAAAGAATTCTGGAGTTTTTCTTTTGAAAGGACATGACCGCATTTCTTCCATATCCTTACCAGAATATCTGAGAATGTACTCCATCTCTAATCACCTTGCTGTAGATAGTACGTAAAACCAAAATCTTTCCATTTTTGTGCTGTGTTGAAATGTAAAAGTTTGGCAGTCAGCTGCTGTTTCTAACTGAGAACAGGTTAGAACGCAACTGGTAGTCAAATGTGATTACATGGGTAGATGCTAATGTTGTGACTAATTGCATCAATGTTTCAGTTGATGAGAAAGATGAAGTAACAATAAGTACAGCTGCAGAGACCATTGCCAAAGCATGGGGCTTTCACGGTCGACTGGTCTATGATACCAGTCAAGCAGATGGACAACACAAGAAGACAGCCAGCAATGCAAAACTTCGCAGCTTCCTACCCCATTTTGAATTTACACCATTTTCTGATGCTATTAAGCAGACTGTTGAGTGGTTCCGTGAAAACCATAAAAAAGATGCTCGCTTGTAGGCATATGTCACCCTTCACCAAGTTGTTACATATCACTTGCTCAGTGTTTCAAAATTGGAAGCTTGACACCAATAATTACTCAGATAAAAACTGCATCTTTTCCTAATATTTTATAAAATTTAACTTTGAAAATTAAAGTTAAAAAACTTATTCAAGTTGGTAATGCAATGAGACTTTTAAACTGAACTTCATGTTACTTTTCATCATGGTTCTGTTGTATGAAAATTGCAAAAAATGTAGAAGATTCTCTGTGCTAATTTTAAAATATTTTCATTTACATCTTTTTAGTCATGTTACAGAAATGCATAAAGTGCCTTGCTAGTATTTAATGGAGAACAGTTTGCTTGGAGATTGTCATTCAGCACAGCAGTGCTTCATTGTGATATTTGCAATACCTCAAACATGCAGTTTTTCTGAAATGTTAAAAGATAAATAAATGAAATCACAATATTAGTGAGTATGAAGATAGTATTACAGATTTTTCCACAAAGAGAAATTATGTATATTTTGTAATGAAATGTGATTTAACCTTAAACACACTTCTTCCATTATGAGGCTGTGCAACTATGTAAACAGATTCTCAAGAAAAAGCAAATAAATATTTTTGTTAAACTGTTGGTTTTATATGTTATAGAATATGAACACTAAATAACATAATAGAAGCTTACTTCAGCTAATACATAAAAATATACATACTTTTGGAAGTTATGATAACCTGGTACTTGAACACAAAGTGTGATGTCACTAAAACACCACATATTTTACCATAGCTATGTTGATATTCAAATTCAAATGGTTTGTTTGGAGACATTACTGTTGCATGAGATGTTGTCAATTACAATATTTGTGTGTTTAAATAACAGATTACATGTTCAACATTTTAGTTTATACTTGTGGACTGCACAATTTAGGTACATTTAACTCGCATTTCATTTAAACAACAGATGACATGTTCAAGATACATTCGAATTTACATCTGTGTACTGCTCATCTTATATTACATGGCATTTAGTTCACATAAGAATTCCTGTACATTACAAAAGACCTCCCTTTTTAGGCAAAATTGTCACTCTTTTAAAATCATTATTTGGCAGTCCCTTAACACTGAGTATGTTGAAATGTAAATGTCTCCAAGAACGTGCTTTATTGGAGAATGGACACCCTCGTTATCACCATAAATGACAAAATGCTCAGGTTTACATTTTCTCATAATAAGGCTTTATTGTAACCACATTACAACGTTTATCTTCTAATACTCCTTATTACACTTTTACAAAAGGAGGTTCACACCCAACACGTCCAAATTCTAGATCAGATTAACAGAGAATAATAACATAAAACAAAGTAAATCATAGGGTCCTTCTCTCTGTTCAATGTTCAAGGAAGCTCATGCTCCTTTTGATCATCATGCAAGTAATGTCTGTGACAGGTAACTTGCTCCTGTCTAGGAAAGCCCCTGCAAAACAAGAGAAACCTCAGACTGTGTGTGTGTGTGTGTGTGTGTGTGTGTGTGTGTGTGTGTGTGTGTGTCCTACAGGTTTTCTAAACCCACTCAAACTTACATTTGATTATCTTGTCCCAATGGAGAAAGCATGTAGTGTATTTGTTACACTACATACCCCCTCTCCTCAGAAACAAGATACCAAATGTATGCCGTGCTTTCTTCTCCCACATACTATAAACAATACATAATATACAATAACTATTCTTTATATCACTATGAAAATTAACCATTAGTAACACAATATTATATTTCATCATAGTCCTTGACTTTGAATCCCACCATACAACTCATGTCTCCTTATGAGTCTATTTAAAACATTTCCACTAGTGAGATAGGGTTTACCTTATCGCTTTGCTACAAATGCAGTCCCTTAGGTTTGCACAAAAGTCTTGGCCTTTCCATTCACCTGTTCCTTGTAACTAGTCCATCTCAACACCATCTCCATAGATGTAGTTAATTAAATCTAAATTAAAGTCTTTCCACCTCATTCTTTACACAGTCTGTGGCAACACTTTTGCTATCTATTTGTTAAAAGTTTGATTCATAACTCTCACATCACCTCCTACTACTTAAATCTCTAAATATATTTAGCAATTTTCCATAAAATTGTTCATCTCATCACAAAGTCTCTCATTTTACTTTTCTTTACCTGATGAATAATAAACTTTTGTCACTTAAGGAACGGTAACAGAACAACACCTTTTCTTAACTTTTTACTTTACTGCATTTCTCCAGACATTTAGACTTACTCAGTCCCTTACATACTATCTCTTTGGACACAGTCAAGAATAACCCATGTCAGGTATCCTTCAATAAATTTTTTAGTATAACTAATATCATCCATATTACATATTACTCTCTTTATAACAACATTACTTACTTTCTTATTTTCAATTAAATCCGATGAATACATAGTTTCTAAAAAATAAATAAATAAATAAAATAATTGACACCTGTTCTTGGCCTATCCATGTCAAATAATGCAAGGCAAACTTCCACAGGTTGGATTTCTTAAGATAGTTCTGTGCATTCCAATTAATGATAAAATCATTTCCTCTCAAATATTTCTAAATCAAACTACACAATTATTCACTGGTACCACCTCTTCATTTTATTTATTTATTTAAATGAGATGCACTTCATTGTTTCTCTCAAAACCTTTTGAAACCAATTTATTCTTGCTTTTTCTGAACTAGTCAACTGGGAAACAAGGACACAAGAGGCAACTCTCCAAAACAAAAAAACTTCGAGGTAAGTTCCATCAAGTTTTTCTCAAAAGACCTACACCTCCAATGGGTCAGGTCCTCTTACTGGGCACCTAAACCCGATCAAGCCTATTCCTTGCAACACTTGACCCAACATATATCCATTCTCTATTCATCAATCTTTTATTCATCCCTTATTCCTAACAATGATGCACTATGGTCAATCCTTTCTGGTTACCTCTCATTTCTACTCTTCAACTTTCCCTTGTCCCTGCTCCAGTCCTTCTCCTGTCCTCCTCTTTCATACTTCACAAAACTTACAAAAATACTTCATGAAATGTGCACTCATTAATCTTACTCTTCTCCTCTCCTTTACCTCTCACCTTCAGATGAGTGTACCATGAATAAAGTATTGTACATTAGCCATTTTCTGAAAGCCTAAAAATAAGAACACTTGCTGTACCCATCTTCTATATACAAATCATACTTACATACTAAGACACAAGAACACACATGTATTCACCAAATCTAAGCACCATGTGAGTGTGTCTGTTTTTTTTAAGTGTTCTGTTGTATAAAAAATATATATAACTACAGTATGTTTGTGTACCTGTGTGTGTGTAATTGTAACCGCAGTAGCGTATTGGTCCTCTGGCAGACCTTGCAGGGTAAACCTGGGGTTTGAATTCAGAAAAAAAAAAAAAACCACCACCACACACACACACACACACACACACACACACACACACACACACACACACACACACACACACACACACACACACAAAGAAAGGAATGGTCTTAGCGATAGACATAAGCATATGAATAGAGGACTAAAGACTGGTACTCATAAATAGTAGTAAGAAAGGAAAAGGAAGAGTTGAAGACCGGAGCTGGAGGAGGATAGCCCTGGTCCCTTCCGTTCTTCACTATGGTACCGGAAGGCAAAAGATGGCAGGCTAGATGTAAGCCGCCCCACTTCAGAACGGACACCATAGCTTCACTTCCAGGAACACCCCCCCCCCCCCCCCCCCCCGCACGCGAAGAAAAGCTCCAATCACAGTACTGTGAAGTTGGCACCCCTTTTTTGAAAAATGTACATTTTTTTCAGAGTTCTAGACAGATATGCAATAGTTCTGGAGTTCTCTGTACAAAATTTAAATAGTTCTGCAAAATTCCGCCCAAAAAGTACGAAAAATTACCGCAAAATTTAGTTTTTTCAAAATAATTTTTTGCCTAATTATACAAACATAGTTCTGATCACAGTTCTAAATAGCTCTCAAAGAGTTCTACAGGAAATCCTAATGACATTTTTCTGTGCAGATTATACTTCATGAGATAATTGCAATAATGGGGAATCCATTTACACGCTACTGTGAAGTTGGCACCCCTTTTCTCAAAAATGTGCATTTTTTTCAGAGTTCTAGGCAGATATGCAATAGTTCTGGAGTTCTCTGTACAAAATTTAAATAGTTCTGCACTAATTCGCGAAAAAATTACAAAAAATTATAACAAATTTTAGTTTTTTCGAAATAATTATTTGCCTATAAGCGTAAACATAGTTCTGATCACAGTTCTGAATAGCTCTCAAAGAGTTCTGCAGAAAATCCTAATGATATATTTTTGCCCAGATAATAGTTCATGAGCTAATTGCGTAAATGAGGGACATAAACTACACAAAATTGCGCCAGAGTCGTGTGAAGTTGGCACCCCTTTTTTCAAAAATGTAAATTTTTTTCAGAGTTCTAGACAGATATGCAATAGTTCTAGAGTTCTCTGTACAAAATTTTAATAGTTCTGCAGAATTTCGTGAAATATCGCAATTCTGAATAGTGGGAGAGCTGTGAACTTGGCACCCCTTTTTTCAAAAATGTATATTTTTTTCAGAGTTCTAGACAGATATGCAATAGTTCTGGAGTTCTCTGTACAAAATTTAAATAGTTCTGCAGAATTTCGTCGAAAAAATAATAATTACCACAAACTTGAGTTTTTTTAGTCTTTTTAAAATAATTATTTGCCTATTAGCGCAAACATAGTTCTGATCACAGTTCTAAATAGCTCTCAAAGAGTTCTACAGGAAATCCTAATAACATTTTCCTATGCAGATTATACTTTATCAGATAAATGCAGTAATGTGGAATTCATTTTCACGTTACTGTAAATTGGCACCATTTTTTTTTCGAGAAATACATTGTTTTTTGGGGTTCTGTGTACATATACTATAGTTCTAGAGTTCATGTGAATATTTCTATGTAATTGCCCGAAAAAAAAATTATGTTCACAATTTTGAATATCTGATAAGCTGTCTTATTTGTGCCCCTTATTCGAGAAATATACATTTTTCTTAGGTCTTGACAGATATTCTATCCACTGCACATTCAATTTGTTGTTTTCACGTCTGAGTGATTCCTGCTTATCGTAAACAAGAACTATTGCACATGTCCCTAGAACTGTGGAAAAAAGTCTTAATTTTTTTAAAAAAAACTGGTGCAAATTCCACAGTAGCATGTGAATGGATACTCCATTATCGTAATTATCTCATAAAGTATAATCTGCACAGAAAAATGTTATTAAGATTTCCTGTAGAACTCTTTGACAGCTATTTAGAACTGTGATCAGAACTATGTTTGCGCTAATAGGCAAATAATTATTTTAAAAAAACTAAAAAAAACTTAAGTTTGTGGTAATTTTTACTATTTTTTCGGCGAAATTCTACAGAACTATTTAAATTTTGTACAGAGAACTCCAGAACTATTGCATATCTGTTTAGAACTCTGAAAAAAATATACATTTTTGAAAAAAGGGGTGCCAACTTCACAGCTCTCCCACTATTCAGAATTGCAATATTTCACGAAATTCTGTAGAACTATTTAAATTTTGGACAAAGAACTGTAGAACTATTGCATATCTGTCTAGAACTCTGAAAAAAATTTACATTTTTGAAAAAAGGGGTGCCAACTTCACAGCTCTCCCACTATTCAGAATTGCAATATTTCACGAAATTCTGTAGAACTATTTAAATTTTGGACAAAGAACTGTAGAACTATTGCATATCTGTCTAGAACTCTGAAAAAAATTTACATTTTTGAAAAAAGGGGTGCCAACTTCACATGACTGGCGCAATTTTGTGTAGTTTATGTCCCTCATTTACGCAATTAGCTCATGAACTATTATCTGGGCAAAAAAATATCATTAGGATTTTCTGCAGAACTCTTTGAGAGCTATTCAGAACTGCGATCAGAACTATGTTTACGCTTATAGGCAAATAATTATTTCGAAAAAACTAAAATTTGTTATAATTTTTTGTAATTTTTTCGCTAATTAGTGCAGAACTATTTAAATTTTGTACAGAGAACTCCAGAACTATTGCATATCTGCCTAGAACTCTGGAAAAAATGCACATTTTTGAGAAAAGGGGTGCCAACTTCACAGTAGAGTGTAAATGGATTCCCCATTATTGCAATTATCTCATGAAGTATAATCTGCACAGAAAAATGTCATTAGGATTTCCTGTAGTACTCTTTGAGAGCTATTTAGAACTGTGATCAGAACTATGTTTGTATAATTAGGCAAAAAATTATTTTGAAAAAACTAAATTTTGCGGTAATTTTTCGTATTTTTTCGGCGGAATTTTGCAGAACTATTTAAATTTTGTACAGAGAACTCCAGAACTATTGCATATCTGTCTAGAACTCTGAAAAAATGTACATTTTCCAAAAAAGGGGTGCCAACTTCACAGGACTTCCAATCACCACTATGGAGTGCCAATCGCAAGTGATCAAAGACGCTTGTGTGTGCAGTGTGTGTGTGTGTGTGTGTGTGTGTGTGTGTGTGTGTGTGTGTGTGTGTGTGTACATAGTTTGTAGCCAGAACCTCCCCATACAAAAAGTAAATATAAACCCACACATTGGTATATTTCTGAAGAAAAGTACTAAACCTTATAAATTATTGTACAACATATGACTTAACCAATCGTGAACAAAAATAAAGTCCTTTAATATCTAGTCTAGGAGAAAGTCCCTTTTCCTGAAACTTAGCGTCTTTTCTAATAGTAAACAGTGATCTTCCCATGTATAAGAAATTAGTAAAATGTCGTCGACATAAATTATCAGTTTATTTAATAACTCCCATCCTAAGGCTGCATCAAGTGCCCTTATAAATACAGATACCGAAATGTTGAGGCCGAAAGGCAGCACTTTATATTGGTTTGCCTTTCCCTAGAACAAAAATGCTGCATACTTTCTTGAATCTTTGTGTATCTGCTCTTGATGGTACCCTGAAGTTAGGTGCATAGAGCTAAAATAACGAGCTGTCTCAAATTTTTTTAGCAGATCATTTTGATGTGTTTATTAAGTGTTCGAGCATCTAATACTATTCTTACTCCGCCACAGGCTTTACAAATCACCACCAAGGGATTGTTGAGAACAAGTTACTTCTTTCTATTATACCATTGTCTATCATCTTGTAGATTTCATATTGTACCTCCTTTCTTAAATTTAAGGGAATTGGATAAGGTTTGCAAAAGAAAGATGTCGTTGCATGTTTGCTTTTAAAAGAGCTTACATAAACCCCTAATGTACCCAGTTTATCAGAAAACAACTTTTCATATTTGTATTAGAATGGAAAGTCCAGGTCAGAACTAATATAGTAAGGACAGTTTACAACTCGCCACAAAGACATGGCGATGAGCTGTGACAGGCACATACAAAAGATACACACATATAATACTTTCAGCTATCAGCCATGGCCTTCTTCAGAAAATAGAATATTCACCACGCAATCACACAGGCACATAACACAGTCATACAACCATCACCTCTGGCTGCCACACTTCAAATCACACTCTGTGGCGTGTAAATCGGAGAGGGAATAGGAAGGTTGTGTCACGGTGGTGGTGATGGGTACAGCATGGCCTAGATGGGAATAATAAGATACCGCTTAGGAATGTAGTGGAGAGGCATGCGAGTAGAGAAAAATAAAATAAAATAAACAAATATAGATTTAAATAACATAAATAAATAAATAAATAAATGTGCACAGACTGCACGTACACACACACACACACACACACACACACACACACACACACACACACACACACACAGTGTGCACTCACGCACCACTCAACATAGGAGAGGTTTAGGATAGAAGTATGGAAAAACTGGAAGTTATCGTAGATTGAGGCCTGGCAGAAGAAAGAAGAGCCATCCACAACCTTAAAACAAATTCTGACATAATCATCCTCCCTGCAGATAAAGGTTCCACCACTGTAATTATGGATCACAGTGACTACCTGGCAGAAGGGCTCCACCAACTCTCCGATTCCTCCACCTACAAGTTGTGCCGCAATGACCCCATCCCCAAAGTCCAAAAAGATCTCCAATAGCTGTTAAAATCCTATGGCCCCTCCCAGAAGCTCTCCCCCGAATCCGTCTCACTCCCACCCCAACAGCACCCTGCACACCCACCACCTACATGCTCCCCAAAATCCACAAACCTAATAATTCTGGACACCCAATTGTGGCTGGTTACTGTGCTCCTATCAAAAAAATTTCAGCCCTCGTTGACCAACACCAACCAATTGTCCAAAATCTATCTTCCCATATCAAGGATACCAACCACTTCCTTCAGACTCTCCACCATTCCCACCCCTTTGCCTCCTGGATCCTTACTTGTCACAGTGGATGCCACCTCCCTATACACCAACATCCCACATGCCCATGGCCTTGCCACTTTGGAACATTACCTCTCCCAAAGTCCCGCTGAACTCGAGCCTGATACCTCGTTCCTTGTAACCCTCACCAACTTCATCCTAACTAACAACTACTTTTCCTCCCAGGAGAAAGTTTACCATCAAATCCAAGGCACAGCCATGGGCACCCTCCTATGCCAACCTGTTTATGGGCCGTCTGGAGGAATCCTTCCTAGCATCCCAAAACCCCAAACCTCTGGCCTGGTTCAGGTTTATTGATATTTTCATGATCTGGACTCAGGGTCAGGACACCCTATCCTCCTTCCTCCAGAACCTCAACTCCTTTTTCCCCATCCACTTCACCTGGTATTCCTCAACCTACCATGTCACATTCCTGGATGTCAATGTCCACCTCACTGATGGCTCCATCCACACTTCTGTTCATATTAAACCTGCCAATGACCAGCAGTACCTACACATTGACAGTTGCCATCCCTCCCATATCAAAAAATCCCTCCCTTACAGCCTGGCCACCCGTGGACGGCGTATCTGAGGGTCTCTCAAAGGCCTTCACAGACAGGAACTACCCCACAGACCTAGTCCGCAAACAGATCTCCCATGCCATAACCTCACACATCCCAAATCGTCCCTCTAACACCAGTAACCATCCACAAAAGAGCGCTCCCCTTGTCACCCAGTACTACCCTGGACCCTAAAAACTACATTGCATCTTTCTCCAAAGCTTTGATTTTCCATCCTCATGCCCAAGATCCTTCCCACCCTTTGTAAAGTGGTTTTCTGTCGCCCTCCCAACCTCCACAACATCCTAGTTCATCCCTATGCCACCCCAGAACCCAGCCCACTGCCACAGGGATCATATCCTTGTGGAAGACCCCGCTGCAAGACCTGTCCTATCCACCCACCCAGCACTTTCTATTCCAGTCCTGTCACAGGATTATCCTACCCTATCAGTGGTAGTGCCACCTGTTAAAGCAGCCATGTAATTTACCAACTGTACTGCAATCACTGTGTAGCTTTTTATAGTGACATGACCACTAACCAGCTGTCCATTAGGATGAATGTGCACTGCCAAACTGTGGCCAAAAACTAGATGGACCACCCTATGGCACAGCATGCAGCATAGCACAAGCTTGATTTCAATGGCTGCTTCACAACCCGGGCCATCTGGATCCTCCCATCCACCACCAGCTTTTCGCAGCTGCAGAGATTGTAGTTATCCCTACAGTACATTCTCCATCCCGAAATCGTGCAGGCCTCAATCTATGATAACTTCCCGTTTTTCCATACCTTACAGTTCCTACCGCTATCCTAAACCTCTCCTATTTTGGTGGTGGTGGTGGTGGTGGTGGTGGTGGTGGTGTGTGTGTGTGTGTGTGTGTGTGTGTGTGTGTGTGTGTGTGTGTGTGTGCATGAGCACATTTAATTTTAATTTTTTATATTTATTTATTTTTTGTTATTTAAATTTATATTTTATTTAATTTTTCTCCCCTCACCTGCCTCCTCCCTCCATTCCTAAGCAGCATCTCATTATTCCCATCTAGACCTTGATGAACCCATCCCCACCACTGTGACGTCCCTCCCCAATTTACAAGCCACAGAGCGTGATTCGAAGTGCGGAAGCTGGAGGTGATGGTTGTATGACTGTCGTGTGTGCCTGTGTGATTGCTTGAATGTTCTATTTTCTGGAGAAGGCCATGGCTGATAGCTGAAAGTGTTGTATGTGTGTGTCTTTTGTATGTGCCTGTCGCAGCTTATCGCCACGTCAAAACTGTTATTATTACTATATTATACAGTTTTAAAAGTAATGCATGGCCGTAAAGTCATCTTCCTTATCACACATTAAATCTTACTATTATCGAGACATGTAACTAATATCTTATCACCAACTGTAATGCGCCCAGCGGACGTGTCTCTTGGAGCGTTCTCTTCAACGCTGTCTTGACCGTCTATATTCCTGGAGCATCGCAAACGGCTTCCGATTCTCTACTGAGAAAACGGTGTGTATAAACTTCTGGAGATACAAGGAATTTCTTCCACCTTCTCTACATCTCGGCCCTGTTGCTCTCCCTTTCGTGGAGACTACAAAATTCTTGGGACTCATGTTGGATCGTAAACTTTGCTGGTCCACACACGTGTCCTACCTGGCTGCCCGTTGTGCCCGATCCCTTAACGTTCTTCGTGTCCTCAGTGGCACGTCATGGGGAGCGGATCGTACCGTCCTGCTTCACCTTTACCAGGCCATTGTTCAGTCGAAGCTCGACTACGGAAGCCTTATATACTTTTCTGCACGGCTGTCGATTCTCCGCCGTCTCAACTCTATCCACCATCGGGGTTTACGTCTTGCGACCGGTGCATTTTATACTAGCCCTGTTGAGAGTCTGTATGCCGAGGCTGCTGTATTACCCTTGACCACTCGACGTGACATACTCTTGTGTCGGTACGCATGCCGCCTGCGGTCGATGCCCAACCATCCATCTTACCGATTATTTTTTGACGACTCACTCGATCGCCAATATCAGTTGTCTGCGATTGCTTTGCTTCCACCTGGAGTTCGGTTTCGCTGCCTACTACAGCGGCTCGATTTTACCCTTCCTTCCACCTTTCGGTTGAGCGAAAGCCCATTGCCACCGTGGCATCAGGCCCAGGTTCACACTCACCTCGAACTTAGTTCGCTCCCCAAGGAGAGCACTCCGGATTTGGTATACCGCACGAGGCTTGTCGAACTCCGTTCGCGGTTCGATAATGCCATATTTATTTACACTGATGGTTCCAAGAGCACTGCCAGTGTCGGATCTGCCTTCGTCGTTGGGGACAACCGGTTCCAATACAAGCTCTCTGACCGGTGTTCGAGTTTCACGGCTGAGCTTTTTGCCCTCCACCAGGCCGTTTTGTACACCTGCCGCCACCGCGAACCTTTCTATGCCATATGTTCGGACTCCCTTAGTGCCCTGCAGAGTCTTAAGGATCCTTTCTCGATCCATCCTCTCGTGTATCGGATCCAACGCTCCCTCCAGTTGCTAGCAGATGACCGCTGTCACGTTTCTTTCCTGTGGGTCCCTGGCCACGTGGGAGTGCCCGGGAATGAGACCGCCGACATAGCAGCCAAGGCCGCAGCTATTTTGCCTCACATGGCTACCTTTTGTGTCCCATCGGACGATGTTCAACGGGCTCTTCGCCGGAGTATCGTGTCGCAATGGCACAGTGCGTGGTTTTCAATGTACAACAATAAATTGAGAACTGTAAAACCGATCCCGAGCGCTTGGAGGACCTCCTCATGCCCCTCTCAGCGAGAGGTCATCCTGACCCGGTTGCGGATCGGTCACTGCCGTTTCAGCCACCGTCTCTTGCTCTCTGCCAACCCAGCACCGCTGTGCTCCTGCGGTGAACTGCTGACGGTGCGACATGTTTTACTGACTTGTGTTAATTTTAATCATCTCCGTGTAGCCCTTCACTTGCCGTCTACTCTGGAGGAAATTTTAGCTGATGACACACGAGCAGCTGGTAGTGTTTTGCGTTTTAATTAACTTGGCCAACTTATCGAAGGATATTTAACCCTTTTAATTGTCTTTTATCTTTCGTTTTTAGCCTCTTGTTGATGTGCTGACAGTCACCTTTTTTCTTTGAGATCATAGCGAATCTATGTTCTTGGCTGGGCGCTAATGACCATAGAAGTTGGGCGCCCTAAAACCACACAACAACAAAAAAACTGTAATATTAACATCACCAACTTGTGTCTGAAATACATATCTAAGATATAACTGAAATAGGCATGCATTAATTAATAACCTAACTAGAGATGATAATGAACTGGTCAGTCTGATATTTCACATAAGTAAGCTTGATTCATTTGTTACTTATAGGAAAAACCTGATTGTATTTGATAGTTTCTCAAAGTATGATGATGAAATATACCTTCTCATAGACTAGTCTGATCTCACTAGACTGAATGAAGTTAGTTTTACCATGTAATGGGATGCTGTCTATTGTACTACCATGCTTCAACTTAGTAAACATAACATATTTACAATTGCATTTAATATGTTAATATCATTTGTAGTTATGGATGTAATAAGTCTTCCTAATGTCATGGGTTCCTATGATTATGGCCTAAAGTTTATGTGTATTCTTTATAGGGGTATGCTGGTTATATTTTAAAATGTAGTGAGGCTGTATTAGGATGATAATTTTTGTTGTGTGTATGAGGTGCCTAGGTTTTAACTATGAATGTATATTTTTATAGACCAATATGAGTAATACACACACATGGAAATACTCTTTTTATGAAATTAATGAACAAATGCGATGTCTTATGGAACTCATGTTTTTGTATTTTAAATTTAACCAGTGTGACAGTGCATGCACTAAACTGTGTAAATAGAAAAAAATTGTAGCAAGTTCATCATTCAGCATATAACTATGGCAATTCACAACAACAAATATACACCGTATTGGTTATAATGAAGTGCTAAATTGTTTGCCTATAAACATCTCTGACAATACTTCTTCGATTTTTGTATTGGCTGTTTGTCGTCATAGGGATGATAATTTTTTATTATGTAATGACTGACGATTAAGATAGTTGTTTTTATTTACAATCAGTTTTTCTTATAACATATGCATCAAACTAGGTTCTCTGAATTTTAATAAATGTATGTCTTTTGCCAGTTTTAGTTATTTCTTCTTCGACATAAGTTGGAGACATCTTTACATTGTGACATAGTTAGCAGGTTAGAGAACACTGGTTTGAGCTCAGTGATGATTTATTAATCACTGTCACACATGTACAAGAGTGAAGAGTGAACTGATTCTGGCTGAAGTATTACATGGCATATATACACAAACTAACTTCTCAATATGTCTAGATGGTACTAAAACTGTATACTCAAAATGTACATACATAGCGGGTCTCTAAACACCGACCCTTTGGTTCGGCGTCCAACACTTGATCCTCTACACCATACTGTTGCTATCTCTCAGCATTTCAATGGAAACATTACTTCTTCTTTATATGTTCATTCTTGCTGCGGAATTGAGTTTTCAGTCCTGAAAACTACAGCTCGTGATGACTTGTGCTTATTTAGGTGGTGGACTTTGTTGAACTTAGGTTGACATTACTATTTTAGTTGCCTTTTAACTTGTTGAGTCTTCAAATTTATCCACGAGCATTAGGAGCTCTGTATAACTTCATTCACAGGACATGGACTGTGACCCTAACCTTCCATCGTCTTGTGTTGGGTTGCAGTCTTCAATTTTATTAGTAACATTAAAAAAATAGATTTTGAATGATTGGTGGGAAGGATGCAGTGCAGATTCCTGTTATTTTGTACATTAACTTTGTCACTAATCTTATCTTTTTTTCGTGGAGAAGCTAAACTTCTATGAAAGTGGAATTCACTGATTTCTCACCGAAGGCTTTTATTGTGCCTTTAAATACAATATTAATGTTTGTCACTTACAGTAACAGTACAAATTGGCCATAGGTATTACACACACACACACACACACACACACACACACACACACACACACACACACACAAAACCTCTTTTTTCTTTTTAAATCCTCTTCCTAAGAGTTGAACATTTTTATTTTGATATTAAATAACAGATGACTGTGTCTATAAATAAAGGTTATTGGCACCTAAGAGAGCTTATGAGGGACCTTGTTGACGGTCTCCATTTAGCCAAATGACAGAAAAGTACCTTATCTAGATTTGTGAATAATTCAGATGACTGGCCTGATGTTGGACTACATGGAAATGAGAGTACTGGCATACTCCTTGTCACGGTCCCATCCATCATGCCTGGCCACCATAAAGGAAGAGTTCTAATATTTTGCACCAAGTCCATAGTAGTAATGGACTCTTTGTAAACTTGTGTTGTCCCACACCAGTGTTCAAAAACTTCCAGCAGTCACTCTAAGTAATTACTGTCCCAAGTATAGGCTGTGATTAACACCACAATGCAAATGGTGCAATGACCAGGAAGCATGAACTGCTGCTGAATGGCGTTATATTGTGTTCCAAAATGAATCATAGTCCCAAACTACCCCAGATGATCATTGCAGCAGTGTGGTGGTCCTATTCTTTCAATGTTCTAAATGGCACAGCAGTGTTACTCCCAAGTTCATAGTGTAGGGTCCACTGGGTATGACTTAAGGTCACAGTTGGTAGTGACTGATGGAAGTCCAGCTGTTTAATGATATATTCCACATCCTCATGTATTACAGTAGGGTGTTACAGTGCGGTTCTCAGGCTAGATGTCTGATCTTATGAAGTGCTCACAATATTCATTGGCACAGCTGACTGCCATCTAAAGGGGTAGAGAACATACTGCACAGCTGTGACTGAAGCAAGAATTCATGTTAGTGTAACAAGGAAGCTAAGTTATGGTCACAGTTGCATTCGAGTTGCGGTTTGTATGAGTAAGTTCCAGGTGCTGATAACAGAAAAGTATAAAATAAGTACTATCACCAATTACATTGTAATCTATGTAGATTCAATATTAAATGCCCAGTGTACCATACCCAACATGATATGAAGACTTTAAGACATATGGTCACCATAACCACATTTTTTTCCCTTAGCTAATGAAGGTATTTTCTGTGTACGCTATGGTTACTGAAACTCACCTGATGAAGTCCCTGATCTGACACTTGGGGAACAAGATGAACATTACACATAAGAGTAAGGAAACACATATAATGAGGACACCCCCCCCCCCCCGGTCCGGTCTGTGTTCCACCAATCTTGGCAGTTAATACATCCATTTGGGGAATTATCAATTTAATGGTGAGTTAGCTTACTCTGTCAACATAATTGTGTGATAATGAATTCCACAAATAAAATGAGCCTGAGTGTTTGGCATTAAAACACAAAAGAAGATACATATAATTACTGTAAAGAAGGTAAAGGCAGGTGTATTAATTATCAATGTGACAGATGAAACAGTGGCAACCAGTGCTAAAAGAAATTCTCACAATTTATGGATGGGTTATTCTGTCAAGTTGCTTAATTAATAAGTCATCCATAGGTGGAAAAATGAATATATTGCAATGTGTTTCAGGCAGCCCATCATCAGACATCAAAACTGTCAAGGCAGTTTGCCTAATAACATTCATATGTAGCACACCTTGTAGCATTTCTTTTATTAAAATTATATCTCTGACACTTGTTGCTAGCATCCGTTCTCTCTGCCAGTAAATCTCTGATTATTTTGTTTTATAATGGGCTGAAGAGAAAACGAAATTGCTTGTAGTCTTTCGTGAGTATGTGCGTGGCGAGGAAGGGGCCCCGAGCTAATGCAGTCTTCCTTCCTTCTTTATTTCCCGGACTGCATTTCCTTTTCCCCTTCCCTCCTTCCCCTCCCCACTGGGGGTCTGATAACCTCAGTAGGTTAGTTCCCCTATCCCAACCAAACAACCCAACCCAACCCAACTGTTGAATAGATTGGACGTCTCTCTTTTGGTCTCTCCGCATTTATTATGTAAGTGTGAGCATATGATTCATAATTGCAATCAATACCTCAGTTCATTTGAAATGAATATTTAGTTTAAAAAATTCTTTCCCCATTTTTCATTAATTTTGTAGTCTTTGTTCCCAGCATAATTCATAAAATGATGCTTGGCCATTGTTGTAAATCGCTTCACAATTGTGAAAGAATATTCCAGACATGAATTTCACTTACACACATTTTGTGTTGACTTTTATTTCAATGCCTACAGTAATTCTTCTTTTCTTTAAACAAAGTCCGATAAGTTTGGAATTTTAACCACTAATCGTAATTGGAATTCGACACGGTCATGAAACTTTAGTATGCGAAGCTTACACTACCAAGTTTACAGTAAAGAAGAAATTAATTATTCCATCTGAAAGCCTCACAAAGGCTTTCACAGACACAAATTACCCACCAGACCCTGTCCATAAACAGATTTCGCATGCCATATCTTCACACACCAACAGTCCTCCCTCCAACCCTACTAACCAGCCACAAAAGAGTGCCCCCCCCCCCCGCCCCTTACTACCCAGTACCATCCTGGACTGGAACAACTGAACCACATCCTATGTCAGGGCTTTGATTATCTGTCAACATGTCCTAAAATGAGAGACATCCTATCTAAGATCCTGCCAACACCCCCCCCCCCCGCTCCTAAAGTGGTGTTCCGTTGCCCACCCAACCTCCACAACGTCCTAGTCCATCCCTATGCAACTCCTAATCCTAACCTCTTACCACATAGATCATATCCTTGTGGAAGACCCCAATGCAAAATCTGTCCAATCCACTTCCTATTTCAGTCCCGTCACAGGCTTGTCCTACCCCATCACAGGCTGGACCACCTGTGAAAGCAGCCACGTAATATACCAACTCTGCTGCAATCACTGCTCTGCAGTCTACATTGGACTGACAACTAACCATCTCTCCATCAGGATGAATGGCCACCATCAAACTGTGGCCAAGAGCAATATGGACTATCCTGTGGCACAGCATGCAGCAGAGCACAACACCTTGGACTTTAACAGCTGCTTCACCACCCGAGCCATCTGGATCCTCCCCTCCTCCACCAGCTTTTCTGAACTGCGGAGATGGAAGTTATCCCTACAGTACATCCTACGGTCCTGCAACCATCCTGGCCTCAATCTCAGATAACCTAACATCCTACATTCCATGCCCCACAGTTCCCCTCCCCCTCACATCCTACATTTCCTTCTGATTCCTGCCCCTTTCCCTACTGTGTGCTTCCTGCTTTTAATTTTTTTATTTTCTTCTCCCCCCCCCCTCTCTATAGTATAAAATAGATGTGGTTTACTTACCAAGCAAATGAGCACTGGTACGTCAATAGAAACACACACACACACACACACACACACACACAAACACACACATATACTCACGCATAGACACCAAGGCTGACATATGTAAAAAGCAAAGAAGTTGGGCAGAGATGCCAGTTGAGGTAGAACCTCTGTCCAGAATTCTCCCCCCCCCCTCCAAATCCTGAGCTCCTTCCCCCCTCCCTCCTCCCATCCCTTCCATTTGCCGTGTAGTCAGACTGTGTTGGGCTGCCAGATATGGCTGACATGTGTGGACGAGTGATTTTAAAATTGTGTGTGTTTGTGTGTCTTTTGTTTGTGTCTGTCAGTGGTTCAACATTCGTCTTTACGGCGAGTTGTGCTAAATACTAATTGTGTTCACCTCTCCTCACCACAAACAAATGCAGCATTTCACCTAATTTTGATGCTTCTTTCAGGTAGTTGCCTTTTAGATGGACAGCAGGGTACAATATGGGTGCATTACATTCCTGCATGTCTTGTAATTATTTTGAGAGTAAATTCTTTATCAATAAATTTGAATGTCTCCAAATGTTTAATAATTGTTGCATAGTAAGCCCCACTAAAGATAAAAAGTAAAGAATATCAGACAGACAACAGACTTTCCTTGGTATTCTTGTACTTTATTGAACATGGTAGTTATTTACAGTAAAATCACATAATTATTACATCACAATTGACAACATGAAGCACAGTTCATTGTGCCTTTAACATGTGAATACTGGTAACAGTGTACAACAGAATCTTTCAACTACCATGCTACATTACATCATCAATGGCTACGACCATCACCTTTCTTTACATTTTTACTATCACCATCCTCTTCATCCTCAGTATCGACATCACTTTCACCACAACTGTCATTTTGATCACTTTTCTCCTGATTACTCCTGTCTCCAGTGGTATCCTCATTTTTTGTTTCATTGTTTTTCTCTTCTTGGCATGTTGACTTGTCTTCAGTGCCATTTCCTTCACTAGCAGCAGCACTTTCACTGTCAGTGCTTCTGTCTGTGACCGATTCTGAGGCCTTCTTACCTTCCTCACTCTCCAGAAACTGTTCCCATTTCTTCAACCTTTTTTGTACTTCTTCCTCTGTCTCCACAATTCTGTAACAAGAATATATATGTTAGTTTAGAGTGGCCACTGCCGTATGTATGCACACTGTTTAAAAGACTTCATTTCTTAAATATAAAGTTAACACAACTACTCAGAATTGTGAAACCTAAAATGTTGGCTTTTGTTTTGATTGCAACACCTTTGTGTATTTGGTTTCCAAACAGAAGCAGTCAAACAATTACTTGCATTCCTTTTATTTTCATATCATTACTTCTCCTATACTAGGCTCCAATAGTTTTTTTAAAATTAAAACCAGTACATTACTAATTAGTATTTTCTTATTTAATCAAATGTATCATGGTATGCATAGTTCACTCCATTAATAAGTTTCAAAATATTCTTAAATTTATATCATAATTTGTACATTAACTATGTCCAGGAAATGCATACATGTTTTCTTGAATTATATTTGAGAAGCCAATGAAAGAGAAAAAGATAGCAATTTGTATAAGTAATAAAAGAAAACTCTACTAGCAATAATAATTGAAAGCACTGACATTGCACAGCCATTACATCAAAGGTATATGAAATGAAATTTAACACATTGACTGCCAGACAGGATGTTAAAACCACCAGACACACATCAATAGGCTTCAGCTGCGGCCAGCTGTCATCAAATGATGGTCATGTGTCCAATACTGTAGATCGTGATTGGTAGTAAGACTCAGTTGGTAATAGTAGTGTGTGTGTGTGTGTGTGTGTGTGTGTGTGTGTGTGTGTGTGTGTGTGTGTGTGTGTGTAGGTAACAGCATGTCATTCGAATGTGCATTTTGTTATCTTAAATGTCAATAATATTAGGACAGATAGTAAATTTACCATAAAAACAACTGCTGAGTAGCAGATAGCCTTATAAAAAGATAATCACATTCATAGCCTTCATCGGAGAGAGACTATACCTCAGGCACAACTCGTCCACATTTGACCACCATCTATGACCACTATGGTCCAAATGGCTTCTTAACAATAAGGAGGGGGGAAAGAATGTTGACAAGGGTGGTGCTGGAATGTTCTGTGCTGCCTTTTGAAGCATAAAGGCACTGATAGATGGGGATGTGAGATCCAGTTTGGAACCTCCCCTCTTCCCTCCTCCATCCCCTTCCTTTACCGCTTTTCAGGCTGAATCTCACATACCCATCTATCAGTGCCTTTATGCTTCAACAGGCAGTGAAAATTTAATCACCATCCTTGTCCTACATTATTCCCCCTCCCCTCCTCAGTTACTGTTAAGACATCATTTGGGCCATAGTGGCCAGAGATGGTGGTCAAGTATGCAAGAGTTTTCCTGAGAAATTGTAGTATGTAATTGTCTGCTTTATGTGGCTATCTGCAGTTCAGTGATTGTGTTTATGGGGAGTTGCTACTTACCCTCTTAATACTGAGATACAAACTTGGACTTTCCATTGTTAGTTATGTTGTACGAAACACACACAACATAAGACTAAGACAGGAAAATACATATGGACTGAATAAATATAATGAAAGCGAAGAGTATCCTCCATGTTAACAATCAAAGATTATATTAATTTAACTTACAAGTATATAAGAAGGTAGGTGGGGAAAATTAAATGTGTCGTAATTATGAATGTAGGTAATACTGCTTATGACATGGTGGAATGCATGGAAAAGTTTATTTTCATGTTGGTAGATTAGCATAAATATCAAGTCACACAATTTTCTGTGCTCTCCTTCAATAGAACAAGATCTTGATATATCATTACAATATTTCTTGTAAAATTGAAAACGAATATTTACTTCAGACTAAAGGGAGACCACTCATCTCTGAGTCTTAAACAGGTGTGCACAAAAAGGAAAGGAAAACTTGTAGGCTTTAGACTATAAGGTAGGAGAAACAAAAATTGAAATTGAGCAAATTATGCTGTACTGCAGTTTGTGTCATAGGGTGGGCAGCAGAGTTGGTATATGAGATGGCTATTTTCATAGGTGGGCCAGCCTTTGCTGGGATAAGGTAAGACTGACAGGACTTAATTGGATGGAGTTATCACTATCCATAGGTCATGCACCTGGGTCTTCAACAGGAATATGATTCCTGTAGCAGGGGTTGGGTGTGGAAGGATACAGAGATCGATAGGAAGTTATGTAGGTTGGCTGGGCAATGAAACATTGCTTTAGGAAAGGTAGGGTGGATCTTGAGGCGGCCATTTCTCATTTCGGGGTATTAAGATGATCAAAGCCTTGACAGAGGATATTGTCCCATTCCAGGGTGGTATTGGATGATGAAGAGAGCACTCCTAACCAATGGCATGCTCCCCCAACAGCTTTACCCACAAAAAAATCCCTTTTGAGGATCCTATCCCTCCTTTCCTACCACTGTTCATAACATCCCAAGCACACCTTCTCAATTTACCAGCTCCTTCCAACACTCCATAAAAACCCAGCACTAAACAAACTTGAAACATCCTGGTTAACCATACCACCAAATCCTCAGTACCACAGAAGTTTCAGTCTTGTCCAAAGGCATCACCTTCACTCCCACAAACATATTTAATCATGTGTGTATGAGATGTATGTCTTCACAGTATAGCTCGTACAAGTACATAGTCTGAAAACCAGCAGTTCTCCTTTCCTGGTCTCATTTATTTCTAAGTAAGTATTTATCATTTAACTGAAATTTAAATCAAAATTCAAAATGGAGATGTTTCTTTCTTCACATTAACAAAACAATTAGTGGGTAAAATTATTGGTGAACTTACTTGTACTTTGTCTTCCCGTCCCATGTTTCTGCCGTTATTTTCCGCTGATTATACCATCGGCCATTCAGTAATTGAATACAGGCATCTGCTTCTTCTGCTTCCCTAAAAGTTACTTGTGCAACTCCTTCTGGATGTCTCTAAAACATGAGAAGAAGCTATAACAAATCTGTGGGTGAAAGTGTGTATTTCAAAACTATGAAAATACATAAAACTTAACAATAATCACAGTACACAATAAAAAAACATAGGATGTGAACACTTACACCATATCTCAAAACTAGACATGTCTACATCACACTTGTAACACAAAAAGTGAACACTTATGGTGTTATTAGTTTACAAATTCACCATCATGATATACATGCAATGAGAGAACCCATTATACTTCATGAATGATTCAATATAGTAAGCTAATTTTGACAAGTATTTTGCAGAATGCTCTATATTTTTCTATCAACCAATGTACAGAATCAGTTATTGTCAGAAATCCTGGTCTTTATATTTGTGTGTACAAAACTGTATGAAGTGAATTTGCTAAACTACCGTTTCTTCTGGTAAAGGCAGAATTCTTTAATGTATTTACATGTACAATATAGTGAATACTCACATCATAAATGACAACACGGCGCACATCACCACATTTCTGACATTCTTCTCTTAGTTCTTGCTGGTATTCTAATATCAGTGCTACTTCTTTATCAAAAATCTGTGGTTCAAATAAGTTCTTGATTATAACCACCCTTTCATGTTTGGCTCTCTCTCCTCTCAGCTTGTCTGGCTGCCATGCAAACAATCTATAAGGAAAAAAATGGGAAAACAGTTACCATAAAATTATATCTGAAGATTACAAGACAAAATTCTATATTAGTAAAGTTTCAGATAGCTGCAAACATTTTAGCATGAGAGAAACACTTTAAAAGAATCAATGTAACTCTATACTAAACTGGAGACATAAATGTACAAGACATTTGCAACTCTGAAATCTGCCTTTTAGGTAAAGCATCTTATACACTTTCTGGTAAATGTTTAGTGATGGATGTTAGGTGCAAGGCTCTGCTGTGGCCAGCAGTAGCCACAAGGCAATCAAAATGTCAATATAAGGATTAAACTATTGTGTTGCATACATTAAATAATTCTATAACACAAGAAAGAGATGGGAACTTGCCCTTCAGCATATTCTCTCTTCCCGTTGCCCACCTGGTCTCAACGTCCGCTAAATTTAAATTCCCGCCCACCATTCAACATCTTTGTCTCCGATTTCAGGACAGAGCCTCTGCCTCGACTGGCATCTCTGTCCAGCTTCTTTGTTTTTCACATATGTCTGCCTTGGTGTGTTTGCATGTATATGTGTGTGGGTGTGTGTATTTGTTTACCTGTCCTTTTTTCCCTAAGGTAAGTCCTTCCACTTCCGGGATTAGAATGACTCCTCATCCACTTCCTTAAAAACCGCATCCTTTCCTTTTTTCCCCCCTCCTTCCTTCCTCTTTGCTCATGAAGCAACTAACGGTTGCAAATGCTTGAATTTCTGTGTTTTTATTTGTGTGTCTGTCAACATTGATAGACAAACAAATAAGTTTTTTTTCTGAAGTTATATATATATATATATTTTTCAGAAAAAAGACCTTCCTGCTCTGCATCACAAAATTCTGGAGACTTTAGGAATTAAGACAGTGTGTGTATATATATATGTTTTAAAATGACACGTGCAGAAGTGCAGTTTGTTGGAGAGGGGGGGGGGTTAGTGATCAAGTCCTGTATGAACTAGGAATATGGGGTAAAAAGATTTTTGCTTAGCCCAGATCAGCATCCATTTGTATAGCCATTTAGAACTTGTCTTACTGTAGCTCTGTCAGTATGCAAGCCAACTGTCAATGACAAACTGTAATTTTCACCCAGGCAAATTGTGAAAATTTATTAATTTATTACACAAAAAATTTCAATAGGGCTGAAATTAATGCTCAGCTAATGGCACCACTTACTTGTATGTGGAAACCACTGGAGGCTTTATGAAGCATGTCACGTCTACATTTCAAACACTTACAAATCAAATTCAAACTTTGCACACAGGTAGATAAATGGAAATCTTTGATGGACTTACAGTTCATATTACCTTGTCAGTTGATTATCATTTCATTATTCGTATGTTATTTACAGTAAGTATTTCATTAAGCACAGTAAAATATCATAAAAATAGTGTGTGTTTGATTTTTTGCATAGAAATTAGAATACCTAATTCACAACCCTGTCAACTACGAGAGCTAATCAAATGAGTTGGAATTAAATGTTGGGAACCAAGTATGCAGTCCACTCATCATCTCGGTACCAACACGAAACGAATGGTCTGATGATGATCTGTTCAAAGATTGAAATTGGTCACCTTACAAAATGAATTGTAAAATTTGCACAAACTTAACTGAGTTTTATTCATTATAAAATGGTATCAGTTCACAGTTTTTCCAAAGGGGAAAAAGCATTTTCCAAAATCATTAACCAGATTCTCAACTTCAAAAACAATTAAATAAAAAAAACTCTTGACATTTTTGCTCATTTTTCCTTGTTAGTATTATTACTCAAGTTACATGTTAAATTGCTGGTTGTATCACATGACGGGTAAGTAAGAAACAACATATGTCAGAGCTGCAGCTGGCTACTCACTTCTCCTGCATCTTCTTGATCTTCTCCTTGTCCTTCTTGCGGCGGCGCTTGGGCTTGCGGCTGGGGTCGTACACGCCCTTCATCTGGAACTGGGCGCGCTCCACGCTGAGGCGGTGGCCGCGCAGGTCGTAGCCGTCCAGCAGTTGCAGTGCTAGCTCCACCGACTCCACCTGCAACGCCAGTGCTAATACTAACTACTATTTTCCTTGTAGGCAGGATCTACACATGTTGTAGTAGTACTACAACTATATGCCACATATACACCATTCTGAGACACCAAAAATTCGAGTGGATGAGTTTTATATGTGAAAATGCCTTAAATTCAGGAACTACAATTTAATAATAATAGTATTTTCAAGTTTATGAAGCGTGCTGATTACAAATGAAGACTACTTGAACATATGCAACAATAACAACATTTACAACATTCAAGGAGCTTTAACCACCTTAATTTATAATAAAATAAGATGCCATTTAGATTTCTTCACATGTTTTTTTTAGAAATACCGATTTTGACAAATGATACATTTCATTCTCAGATCCATAATATTTTTTAAGAACAATAGGTTGCTAATCACCACAGAGACGTCCGATGAGCCGCAGATAGGAATAGACAACAACATTACAGCTTTCAGCCTTTTAGGCCTTCGTCAGTTAGACACACACATACACACACACTCACTCCCACAGACACGACCGCTGTCTTCGGCCGCTGTGGCCGGAATTCCTTCCTGGAATTTCCATCGTTTGATTCTCATGTCCTTCTAATTAATGTTGAATTAGCTTGTCAGCAGTTAAAAATTATTTTGGAACATATAAAGAGAATGACCTACTGTCACGACTGGATCTTTATTGATGTATAAAAATTAATTTTATTAATAGGGGATCTCATGTTTATTTCTCATTTCCAAATTTTCACAAAACTTTTGGCACCATTCATCACAAGTGGCTCCTAATACAAATGTATGTCTATGGAATATTGTCTCAAATGCATGAATGTAGTCTTAATTTTCTGTCAGAATCATCACAATTCACAGTAATTGACTGGAAGTTATTTATTCAACTGAAATGAAGGTCGAGGTTTTCCAAGGAAGTATTACAGGCCCTCTGTTATTCTAATCTATATAAACTGCTTCAATGTAATTTTCACAGTATTAACATTGTTTCAGGCAATTTCTTGATTACGATAATGTGCTGCCTGGTATATATTCTACAATGGAATCAAACATGTCGTGTTCCATCGGTTTTGAGGCTTGAAATTGTGGAAAACATGTCTCTTGATGTTATAGGGCCTGCAGAAACATCTATTGGAAAATTTGCGACTTCAGCAATGCAAATATGAAATTAACATCCAATGAGATAACTGCGGCTCCCATGAAAATATCCAGAAATTGCTGAACAAATGTTTGTATCACCCACAACTCAAGTGATAATGGCTCTGTGGCTGCTTCATGTTCTGAGCTCTTCTCACAATGATCAATAAACAACAGATTACCAAAAATAGCTTTCTAACATATGTACCAATTCAGTTGTTTGTATACCCTCAGAATGTCATTGTTACTGCTAGTTCTCTTGTGTTGTTATTTTGCAGCAATTCGGACACAGTTCGGCTCAGAATTAGGTTTTTTCCCACTACTAAAGCACACTGGCTAACTTTCCGTAACTATATAAATCTATCTGTGTAGTCTTTGGCGCTCCGGAGCACGGAGGGTATGAACTTGCCGAGACTTAGTCTGTCGCCAGCACCTGTACCTCACATTGCGTATGCGTTACACCTCGTAAACGCTAGTCCTCAGGCAGGTACATCTAACAGCAAGTTGTATGTGATGCATAGAAGATTTATTAAAAGCACATCAGCCCTCTTACAAGTAAGTGCCAGTTAACAGTGTATAGGCAGTGAAAGCCTTCAGACGATCTCAACATTAATGACAATATAGGTACCAATTATCAACGCCCAGCGTAGCCTTTAGGTGTCAAATTGTAAAACAGAAAGAAGCGAGCTCAACTCCTGCTGTATGCCAAGTTTTGTTTTCCATCTATGTGGTTGTAACAAACTCTTCAACCAGCAATGACACTGCCGCACAGAGTGTCCACATTGTCTAAGTTGAATTCTTGAATAAAAGAATGTCTTGATTGCAAATATTGTTTATTCAATGACGAGTTTCGCCCGGTTAGGGCATCTTCAGATATCTGACAAAGAAGAAATTTGAAACCGAACTTACAATATATACATTACAATATTTCGAAATTTTTTTGCTACAAAACAATCTGAAACTCGTAATAAGGAATTGTGATGATGTACGGTACTAACTTTTTATCTACCCTGTGTTAGAAGGTGTTTAGATTGTTTTGTAGCTAAAAAATTTCGAAATATTGTCATGTATATATTGTAAGTTCTGTTCCAAATTTCTTCTTTGTCAGATATCTGAAGATGCCCTAACCAGGCGAAACGGGTCATCGAATAAACAATATTTGTAATCGAGACGTTCTTTTATTCAAGAATTCAAGCTAACACAATTGCTGTACCGCGTAAAAATGGAACGGGAAGATTTCTACGTCGTCATATTTATGGTCTGGACGGCCATTCCCGCCGTGTAAGTTAGTTGAAGTAGTTTGTAAGTCTAGGGTCTGATGACCATAGCAGTTTGGTCCAATAGGTTTACACACATTTGAGCAATGACACTTACTTCACACAAATATATGCCAGTTTTCCAAGTGTGTGGTTGGGCAGGAGCCCAAGAGTCTAGCTCAAATTTCTACGAATGAAACGAGTGACAAATATTTGCTCTTTATTTCTTAGTACAATAAAATATACGAGCTGCAGAAACAAAGTGAAGAAGAGTCCTACCGCCATACAACTGAAAAATCCAACATGAAGGAAAGATGAACTGAATTAGCATTCAAGTAAAACAAAGACAGTGAGAATGTAAAAAAGTTAATACGGAAAAACCAAAAAATTTTACTTCAGCTCTGCCTCTCTGCTACTTGTTTACATTAATTTAAAATTTATCTTCTAACGAGTGAAAACAGTTTGATTTGTAATTTGGTTCAAAACTCATCCTAAAAAGGCCGTTCGTAGCAACTGCTTTCCCTTGTCCAAATGCACCGCACTACACTGCTGATGTTCGATAACAAGGACGAGAGAGAGGCAAAAAATGTCGCAGTTGCTCTCCTCGTGAACTGCGACGAGGCAACGCATGGAGTGCAGCATAACCACCAGGCGGTAACCGCCGATCAACTGTAAAACTGCCGATGCAGCCACCTACCAATTGAAACCACGAAGTAAACGAAGGGTTACCGTTCGGTCCTAATTACTTATAATATCTCGGCGTAAAAACCATTCATTTGAAGGTCAAACTCTGACCCCAATAATATCAGAGTGTCGCAGATAATATTAATCTTTTATACAAGATTCAATACATCAAAACGGTTTTCTCATATTAGATATTTTGCAACTGGGTTACTATTTGGTTGTATGGTTGATACTCTTCTACCACACCTGCACTGTCTACCCTAGCGCACCTCCCGTCAGACGAAATTTTTTCAACTTACCGACACACTACTTGAAGTAGTGCCTCAGCCCATTTCACTTATTATTCGCAGAATTTCGCCTACCCTCGCTACAAAATGTTCAAATGTTTGTTAAGCTTAAGGGACTTAACTGCGGAGGTCATCAGCACCTAAACTTACAAACTACTTATGAACTACTTATACTAAAGACGACACAAACATCCACGCCCGAGGGGGGATTCGAACCCCCGACGGGGAACGGCCTCGCGCATCATAGCATAGCACCTCAATGCGCTCGGTCGCTCCGCCGCGGCGACGTAGTATCCCAGCCTATTTTCTCATCACTCGCGGGATTTTAGAGGCAATGTTTAGCAGAACATTTATTTCTTGTTTAGTTACACAGTACCTGAAAGAAAGAAAAAAAAATGAAGAAGGTAGTTAAAAACACACACACCGCCGCTTGCACATCTGTTCGTTTAACCCCGTCAGTCTTTAATTATTTTAAAAATGGAATAAAACATATTCTTGCACTTTTTCCTGACTATAAGACCTTATCTATTGTATATTTGAGCACAATTAAAATTTTTCATACTTGCTTCCCAAGGAAAAAAAAAAAAAAAAAAAAAAAAAAAAAAAAAAAAAAAAAAAAGTCGGGGTTCGAATCCCCCCTCGGGCATGGATATTTGTACCGTCCTTAGTATAAGGTTGTTCGTAAGTAGTTTGTAAGTTTAGGGACTGATGACCCCGTAGTTAAGTCCCATAAGCTTAACAAACATATGTAAACTAAGTCACCCAGCCTAGATGGCAGTTAAGGGCGTGAAATAAGAATTCAACAGTTATATATGTCACTCCATATTGATTTTGGAATTTATGTCGCAAACTGAAATTTGTGTAAAATTAATGTATAAAATAATTTCAACTACTGGTATCACGTCCGACGCACTCTGCAAGGGGTCCGCAATGTTCACTGTTTTTCATTCACTACGTTTACATGCAACACATCTTCCGGAAGACAAAAACCGAATTTCGTAAACCGTTTTTCGTTGTCGTGTTTACATGGCATAGCCTGAATCGAATTTCCTAGCCCATTTAATATGGCGGCTGAAAAACAGCTGATTCAGTTCCTGGTTTAGTCAACACGATCGCTGTTTTTCTTTATTTAAATACGCAGATTCATGCTCACTCTAATATTTATACTTTTATTTCACATTAGAAAATATCACTCTGTCGATATGTGCCGAAAAGTCTTAACAAGAAAACACAATCTGACAAGCCAAGAACGCTTCAAAAACGGCTGCGTTTACATGGGCACGAAAATCGATTGTGGAACTGGAAAACCGCTTTAGAGAAGCGGATTTCCAGAATCGATTTTGGAGTGTTTACGTGACCAACCCAAAAAGGGGAATTGGGAAATCGGTTTACGAAATCCGGTTTTAGGAGGCCATGTAAGCTACGTGATTGTAGCACGCCATTCTGGTGACAGATGGCAGGAAGAAGCACGAAACTAAAAGTGACAGTAAACACGCCACTGGGTCTCAATGTAAAGCGAAATCCTATAGTGTTCTAAAATGAATAAAAATTCTGTGTAGACGCCAGGTCTGAAAGTGTTAAAGGGTTGAGATGGCGACTGGTTGAGCCCATCGATTGTGCCGTGGCTGTGTGTCGTGTGAGTTCTATGTCTTATTTTGTCAACAGGGCCGCATGACCACGAGAGGAATACTCGTAAACATCTCGCCGCTGGAGCGAGACAGATAATGTTTAATGAGGTCGCGGACCGAGGGTATGAGTTTTATACTGGCGGGTTTCTTTCTACGGAAATATCTCTGTCTCAGTGAGTATCAGCGCCCTTGCAATTTATTATGTTTTGACAAATTTCCGTAACGAGCCGCGATAGGCGTCGCGCCACTGAGGGTCAGTGATCACTTATTTTATCATTTTATTTATCCGAGTCCACAAGGCACTGCATCAAATACAATTCTGAATATTAACTTACGATCTAGTAAAAATAAGTTAATAACAACATCACACTTCGTTGGTCCAGTCCTCTGCCACCAGAATGGCAGTGTGATTGGCAGCGTTACAATGTACACAAAGATTGTTGCATACAAGCAAGTGTTCGGAAGGAAGGAAGGAAGCTTGGAGTTTAACGTCCCGTCGACAGCGTGGTCATTAGAGACTGGGCGTACGCTCGGAGTGTTTGGGTAAGGATGTGGAAGGACATCGGCCGTGCCCTTTCAAAGGAACCATCCCAGCATTTGCCTGAAGTGATTTAGGGAAATCACGAAAACCCTAAATCTGGATGGCCGGAGGTGAATTTGAACCACCATCCTTCCGAATGCGAGTTCAGTGTGTTACCACTGCGCCACCTCACTCGGTAAGTGTTCAGAGTCCTGTCTCTAACCATACTCACAAAGTTCATCGTCACTGACATCCCACTTCTCCATATTGCTTTTACACTTTGTCACTCCAGTTCTCAGCCTGTTGAGGGTCTTCCACGTCGCGTATGGGAGACGGACTCCTGCTGGTAGCTCCTCTTTCGCTGTCCACAGTCCTCCTGGTGACTTGGCTCGCCACAGCTCATTTCGACGAGTTCTACAGATGTTGGAATTGATGAAGTTGTGAGAAGGAAGCTTTTACTCGATTTCAGCCGTGATGGGGGGAGGCTGGATTCCAAACTTTGGGTGCCTCGGATCTTCTTCTTGTTCCTTCTTTTCAATCTCAGCTGCTACCTGCCTCCTTACATCTGGTGGTCCTACTCCGACGAGTGGGAAAATATTACTGGCAGGAGTTGGTCTTAAGCATCCTGTTTGGTATCCGGCCTGTCTCATTTGGAGCCACGCCAACTTGCTAAGCGTGTGCAGAGTTCCGCCATACTGCAGCAGCGTACTCTACAGGAGAGAATCAGGGCAACAGCAGATGTGCGGAGGACGCTAGGCTGTGCTCCCTACTTGGTGTTCCTGAGTTTGCGGATAAGATTGTTCCTAGCGCATATTTTCTGTTTGGTATCCATGCAGAGCTCTTTGAAAGTTAAAGAGCGATTCGGCTTTACTCCCATGACACTGACAGAAGAAATTTGTACATATGCGCCTGCTGGACGTAAGGAAGAAGTAACTCTGGTTCGGAAGATACATGCGCAACCTGTAAAGGCATTTAGTTACCTTGATAGTAAAATCATAGAATCTGCAGCATTACTGACGACTAGAAGTATCAGGCCATGCGTTGCTGTAGCTTGTTACAGGTTCAATAAAAAGGAGAAATCACACATTTCTAATATGTGTACGAGAGTCATCAAAAAATCAGAGAGACAAATTGGTCTGCAGAAAAAAACCGCTCATTTTTACAAAACAATACAGTTTCAACATAATCCCCTTGAACATTTATGCACTTGTTCGAACGGGCTACAAGCTTTTTTTCCCCCCTTTCGGCTGCAAAGAACTCTTCATCTTGATGACTCAACCAATTTACGGGACTGATGACCAAGTAGTTTAGTCCCCTCTAAACAACAACCAATTTCCCATAAACTTTTTCGCGTCATGTTTGTCCTGGAAACTCTTGCCTCCTTCAGTGCATCAAACAAATGGAAATCAAAAGGGCCGGCCGCGGTGGCCGAGGGGACTGCTGCGCTCCAGTCACGGTCTGCACGGCCACTACTGTCGGGGGTTCGAATCCCCCCTCGGGCATGGATATTTGTGCCGTCCTTAGTGTTAGCTAGTTCATAAGTAGTTTGTAAGTTTAGGGACTGATGACCCCGTAGTTAAGTCCCATAATCTCTACAAACATTTGAACATTTTTTTTTTTAAACCAAAAGGTTGTCGACAAAGTGCACGCCTTCTCTTTCACAACGTCTCTCTAATTCTGTGCACACTCTCAACCTTGTTTCCTAGACAACTCCTTTCGGACCCATCTTACACTTATTTTCCGATACTTCAGCTAGTTACAGATAATGCTATGAACTTTACCAGTATTAACTTGATCACCAACTATTATTTCCATAATCACACGGTGGTGGACACAAATAATGTCATCAATTCGACTTTCAAGTGAGGGAGATGAAACTGCAATTGGTCGGTCAGAATGGAGTTCGTCAGTCACTGAGTTGCCACCATTTTTGAACAGCTGTACTCACTTGTAAAAATTTGCATAAGTGATACAACCTTCACCATTAACTTAATCATTCTACAGTATATGTTCACTGGATTTGCGCCCTCAGCAAGTAAAAAATAAATAACAGAACGTTATTCAACTGATTTGGAACATTCAATCGGATTCGCCATCTTGAAATGTAGGTTTGAGGGTATAAACAAAACAATGTTGATACATCAGCTAATCAGGTTGATCCCAATGATTCAACATAAAGCCATAAAAATACGAAACTTACCCTACGAACAGTTTTGTTTCCCCAGACATTTCTCTCTTGAATTATTGAATGGCGCTTTGAGACATTGCGTGGCCTGTGTGAACGGGGCTTAAGTCGTCGCTAGGGTTGCTTGTTACTAAAGTACTCCAAACCACACAACGAATCAAAGTTCAAAAAAGAGAACTTCTAGATCAAGTTAATAGCAGCACATTCTCCAAGGTAATAAAGTTGTTGTTAGATGAGAACGGATTTTTATTGATTCTTCCATCTCACTACAGCACTGTATACATCTGGTCTAAAGCGCCTGGCAACCGAACTTACAAGAACATATCACAGCTATCTACGACTTTCAGCAGCTTACAACTTATAACTGCCATCAAATGCTGCTTGCCGTCAGTAGCGGCATGTTTAAAAACATAGATTTTGGCGCCCAAGTCGCGAATACGTCACGTCACGTGACGTTTACAAATTCTGTTTCAAATAAATTGACTACAAATTTTGAAGAAATTTATATAGTTCGATTTAGTTGTTAACAAATAATACAAGTGGTTACAAAAGTTGGTAAAAAAGGTTACAATTCATGCAATAAATTAATTATTTAAAGGTAAGTGGTGCATATTTCGCAACACGGCCGCTAGGTCATACAATAACCTTTGAGATGTAAGTTCATGTAAACAAACGAGTCCGCACCTGACGTGTCATGATTGATCTTCAAATTCAATATTTTACCAAAATTTTAAGGTAACGACAATTTACAAGTGAAAAAATGTTCATAAAGGTGTATGGTTAATCAAAACTTAATAGATGGCAATTCTAGTTTTTCGCAAATAATTCGAAACAGATATAATAGTTATACAAACTGTTAGGTTCATAAAATTTACAATATTCTCGTTTGTTTAATCGTGAGGTTTTTTCACTCAGGATCTTTAATATTTCCTATGAAACGTCACACCTTGTATAATGTAATTAAGCCTTGTAGGAGAACTGAAGGTTTCACAGCAAAATGCCCTTTTGTACGTTACACCGCTTGCCGGTATCAGATACAGATTGCGATCAAAGGGCACGTCGACGTTGGGGCGTGTGGTATATGAGAAAGTGGATTGGATGGGAAACGTGTTGACGTAGCCGAAGCGGCGATGGCGACCGCTCGTGAAATCTGGGATCGAAATTATATATATTACTATTGGATTAATTCCAGCACTCGACGCAAGCAATGTCAGGAATTTGCGTCTCATCATACGAATAGAACGTTCCAGACTTTCTTCGTCGGCAATCGGACTGCATCGTTGCCTTGGCCTCCCTGTTCTTGGCGATCTATCGCCTACCGAAAACTTCGGTCGATGACCGCGGAACTGGGGCCCTATTCTGTATCTTTTCGGCGCCCCAGAGTTCGGTTCGGTCAGAGAGCGCACCGAGGGGTCGAGTTATCGAAGCAGCTCCGTCAGTTTATTCTGTATGCCTTTCGGTGGCGTTGCGGTACGCCTTCCTGGACACCGTAGCTCACGGTGGCGCTGTTGCCAGATCCGCTCGCATCAGCCAATCAGAAGTGCCAGACTGCTTCTCCGCGCATGCGCAGTGCTGGTGAGCAGCGCGAACGGCAGCCGTGGCCGGCGTTCGCTGCGTTTTCTACCGTGACAGACAGCCCAAAAAATGTAAAAAATGAAAGTCGTGTATTTCATAATCTGGCGACATAACACGACAGTGTGTTCCGAGAACCACCTACTGTAACTTTTTTGAAATTTAATGAAAACTTTTTGTCACTGAAAAAAGAGAATATTTAAACTTTTATGAAAAGTTGTTTATTCACGCTACTCTATGTTTATCACACCGTATCTCCTAAACTAAGCGTCGCACAGCAAAATAATTTTATAATTGCCTTCAGTGCTATATGTTGTCGATGTCTGCAAACTTTCCGGCCAATTTATTCAGTGATAGTGAAGTAATAAATTAAAATCCCACGTCTGACGCAGAACTTTTACCAAACCAACGTCCAAAATGTAGTAAGCGACAAACTTTTTCCCTTTACATTTTTTTGTGGGGGTGTAAGCGAGAAAAAGTTTCGGAAAGGTTTGAATTTATTTTTGCCGTTAGGTGCTACCGTTTGTCCTAGACGAGAGCAGAATTGTGCGGTTCATTGGCGCGGCGCGAGTTCAACGTGCTGGGAGGGAAGACGCGGCGTTAGCAGCAGAGAGAGCGCAGTGCTAGCAGTGAAAAACTTCTTATATTGACACTTTGGACGTACATGGAAGTTTCGGGAAACGAAAAGGATTACATATTAGTCGAGACAGCTCTTACAAGCGTCAATGTTTTTGTACTGAAGAAAGAGCGTACAATATTTTAATAACAAAACAGTTGTTTGCCGATGCGGGAAAGCTAAAGGAATTTTTTTAGATTCACTCATAACCAGTTTTAGTATTTTCTGTCGTTACTTGGACAAAACCTTAAACGTCAGGTTTGATTCCATCTTGAATCCAAGTACTCAGTGGCTGTTAACATATACGGATGTTGAAGAGCAGTCGCAAATATTTCTTTACTGTCGAAAAATTTGATTTTGGGCGCTGTCAGACTCTCATCAGTGCTTAAAACACAGTTTGAAACGTACAAAAATTTTCAGTCTTCATATTGAAGATTATGTGATCGTCAACATGAAGGCTGAAAACTTTTCTTTGTTTCAAACTGCGTTTCAAGCATTGAGAGTAGTCACACATGAATTATTTGTAACAAGACTAAAAAAGTAAATGAATAAAAATAAAAGTCTATGTTTGTTTCACTCACAGAAATTTCATCTTTTGTTTTATAATAAGAGTGAACCCCGATGTATAACAAACTACTGCTGGCGCTCGCTCTTACATGTACATGCTAAAGAATATTGCAGATCATGCTTTTCTTACACGACTAGAATAGTGTTCCAAACAAGATGACTGGTGAAAAAATATTTTGCACCAGGAAGGATTCGAACCTAAAACACTAAGGGTAGGAGGTTGTCGCCTTAACCGCTAGACCACAACGTCTACAAGAGAGACCAGTCTCCGTGTCCATTGACTTCTTTGCGGAATGATTATCGGTTATTTATACTGCTGCTAATTTGTATGATTTCCACTATCTAACTTCACAAACATCCTTTCCATTTTAACTTAAAAGTTGCAAGAGTGTTTTCTGTAAGTAATAAATACTCAGTTTGTACGGAAAACTACGGTAAAACACTACTAAGTACCGTTCAGATACGTCGGTAACGTGCTTGTTGGCACAACAGGTCTTAAGATTGTGGTGAAAATGGCTCATTTTATGAAGATTTTCAATGCGGTGGAGTATCTGGAGTGCATATTTGAGTAATCCTCACGTAAAAATACGATAATTTGCCAAATACGACGCGACAGCTTTGCGAACGGCGAAAACGAAGGTGACGCCGTATTTCATGGATTTCGTATTTACACTTCCGTAATATGAGAGTTTGCAGGATAAATGAAACGGCGCATTAAAGACATTACTGAGACGCGTATTTTAAGATAAAGTTTATTGCAATAGAGTTTTCAGAAGTGCTATGTCGTTATATTAAACTCTAGAACGCTAGCAATTTTAACGTAATATTCTGATAATATCTGTAGACAACCTTGAAAATGAACGTTTGAAAGTTACTTATTACTTAAACAACAGAGGTATCATTATCGGAATTTAAAACGACACAGCATTGCTAAAATAATAATTTATCTTCGCAATCCAAACCCACCGAATCGAACCAAACGGCCTCACCGAAACCTCAGCGGCTTTCGGTGCAGCGCTCGAAATTTCGGTGGCCGTTTCGGGCGGTAGCAGGCCGCAGAAACGTACAGAATAACCATTTTCGCTACCGAACCGAAATTGACGTCACCACCGAGAAAAACACACCGAACCGAACGGTACGAATGATACAGAATAGGGCCCCTGGGGCCCTATTCTGTATCTTTTCGGCGCCCCAGAGTTCGGTTCGGTCAGAGAGCGCACCGAGGGGTCGAGTTATCGAAGCAGCTCTGTTAGTTCATTCTGTATGCCTTTCGGTGGCGTTTCGGTACGCCTTTCTGGACACCGTAGCTCACGGTGGCGCTGTTGCCAGATCCGCTGGCATCAGCCAATCAGAAGTGCCTGACTGCTTCTCCGCGCATGCGCACTGCTGGCGAGCAGCGGGAACGGCAGCCGTTGCCGGCGTTCGCTGCGTTTCCTACCGTGAGAGACAGCCCAAAAAATGTAAAAAATGAAAGTCGTGTATTTCATAATCTGGCGACATAACACGACAGTGTGTTCCGAGAACTACCTACTGACACTTTTTAAAAATTTAATTAAAACTTTTTGTCACTGAAAAAAGAGAATATTTAAACTTTTCATAAAAGTTGTTTATTCACGCTACTCTATGTTTATCACACCGTATCTCCTAAACTAAGCGTCGCACAGCAAAATAATTTTATTATTGCCTTTATTGCTATATGTTGTCGATGTCTGCAAACTTTCCGGCCAATATATTCAGTGATAGTGAAGCAATAAATTAAAATCCCATGTCTGGCGCAGAACTTTTACCAAACCAACGTCCAAAATGTAGTAAGCGACAAACTTTTTCTCTTTACATTTTTTTGTGGGGGTGTAAGCGAGAAAAAGTTTCGGAAAGGTTTGAATCTATTTTTGCCGTTTGTTGGAAAACGTTAGGTGCTACCGTTTGTCCTAGACGAGAGCAGAATTGTGCGGTTCATAGGCGCGGCGCGAGTTCAACGCGCTGGGAGGGAAGACGCGGCGTTAGCAGCAGAGAGAGCGCAGTGCTAGCAGTGAAAAACTTCTTATTTTGGCACTACGGAAGTACATGGAAGTTTCGGGAAACGAGAAGGATTGCATATTGGTCGAGACAGCTCTTACAAGCGTCAATGGTTTTATACTGAAGAAAGACCGCACAATATTTTAATAACAAAACAGTTGTTTGCCGATGCGGGAAAGCTAAAGGATTTTTTTTAGATTCACTCAGAACCAGTTTTTGTATTTTCTGTCGTTACTTGGACAAAACCTGAAACGTCAGGTTTGATTCCATCTTGAATCCAAGTGCTCAGTGGATGTTAACATATACGGATGTTGAAGAGCAGTCGCAAATATTTCTTTACTGTCGCAAAATTTGATTTTGGTCGCTGTCAGACTCTCATCAGTGCTTAAAACATAGTTTGAAACGTACAAAAATTTTCAGTCTTCATATTGAAGATTATGTGATCGTCAACATGAAGGCTGAAAACTTTTCTTTGTTTCAAACTGCGTTTCAAGCATTGAGAGTAGTCACACATGAATTATTTGTAACAAGACTAAAAAAGTAAATGAATAAAAATAAAAGTCTACGTTTGTTTCACTCACAGAAATTTCATCTTTTGTTTTATAATAAGAGTGAACCCTGATGTATAAGAAACTACTGCTGGCGCTCGCTCTTACATGTACATGCTAAAGAATATTGCAGATCATGCTTCTCTTACACGACTAGAAAAGTGTTCCAAACAAGATGACTGGTGAAAAAATATTTTGCACCAGGAAGGATTCGAACCTAAAACACTTAGGATAGGAGGTTGTCGCCTTAACCGCTACACCACAGCGTCTACAAGAGAGGCCAGTCTTTGTTTCCATTCACTTCTTTGCGGAATGATTATCGGTTATTTATACTGCTGCTAATTTGTATGATTTCCACTATCTAACTTCACAAACTTCCTTTCCATTTTAACTTAAACGATGTAAGAGTGTTTTCTGTAAGTAATAAATACTCAGTTTATACGGAAAACTACTGTAAAACACTACTAAGTACCGTTCAGATACGTCGATAACGTGCTTGTTGGCACAACAGGTCTTAAGATTGCGGTGAAAATGGCTCATTTTATGAAGATTTTCAATGCGGTGGAGTATCTGGAGTGCATATTTGAGTAATTCTCACGTACAAATACGAAAATTTGCCAAATACGACGCGACAGCTTTGCGAACGGCGAAAACGAAGGTGACGCCGTATTTGATGGATTTCGTATTTACACTTCCGTAATATGAGAGTTTGCACGATAAATGAAACGGCGCATTAAAGACATTACCGAGACGCGTATTTTAAGATAAAGTTTATTGCAATAGAGTTTACAGAAGTGCTATATCGTTATATTAAACTCTAGAACGCTAGCAATTTTAACGTAATATTTTGATAATATCTGTAGACAACCTTGAAAATTAATGTTTTAAAGTTACTTATTACTTAAAAAACAACAGATGTATCATTATCGGAATTTAAAACGACACAGCATTGCTAAAATAATAATTTATCTTCGCAATCCAAGCCCACCGAAACGAACCAAACGGCCTCACCGAAACCTCAGCGGCTTTCGGTGCAGCGCTCGAAATTTCGGTGGCCGTTTCGGGCGGTAGCAGGCCACAGAAACGTACAGAATAACCATTTTCGCTACCGAACCGAAATTGACGTAACCGCCGAGAAAAACACACCGAACCGAACGGTACGAAAGATACAGAATAGGGCCCCTGGCCTGGGATACACTACCCGCTCCTACACCAGATCAACTTTCGCAGTATGTGTGAGTATGCCCCCACAACAAATCAGCGTCTCTTTGATTCAGTGCCGGGGCGTGTAGCAGAGGTTACAGAAAATAGAGGCGGCAACACTCAATACTGATATCATCTTCACCACTTCTCATGTGGCTGTAATTTTGATCACGTGATCTCTGTACGACGTGTTATCTCGCAAACAAATCTCGCTGTGATATGTCCCGACCTTGTTGATGTTGCAGTTTGGACGACCAGCGGTATATCTAACCAGGGCCGGCGCAAGCCCAAGTGCCGCTCCGTGCGAGCTGCTAAATTGACGCCCCCCACCCCCGTTTTTTTGTTTCGGTCACTGAGTGGCCAGTCTCAAAGGCTTCTAATATGTGCTTACATCATGTTGACAGTTACGTTCAGCATGACTGAATAGATGTGGACATAACTCAAAGCATTTAGAATAGCCCGAAATCTAGGTAAATCTGGAAAATAAAAATAAAAATTGCGACTGATTGGTGACATTCTCTACACATTTGTACAAAACAGTCGCTGGGCACCATCTCAAAAATGGAATCAAACCTGATTGAAGAAATGTAGCAAATTTTAATAAACCTTGTGAATTTACAAACATGTTGAAATGTGTGTGAAATCTTATAGAACTTAACTGCTAACGTCATCAGTCCCCAAGCTTACACATTACTCAACCTAAATTATCCTAAGGACAAACACACACATCCATGCCTCAGGGAGGACTCGAACCTCCGCCGGGACCAGCCGCACAGTCCATGGCTGCAGCGCCTTAGACCGCTCGGCTAATCCCGCGCAGCATGAACTTACAGTTAACGTAAATAAACATTTGTCATTGGTTGTGAACAGATAATCTATTCGACGGAAAACAGAAACAGTAAAATAATAATGGCAAAGTGATAATGTGCGAGTAGTATTGTCAAACAAAAGTGCCGGTAAGAGTTTAATTGTTCAAATGCTTATATAGCTTATGGGACTTAACTACGGGGTCATCAGTCCCTAAACTTATAAACTACTTATGAACTACCTAACACAAAGGACGGCACAAATATCCATGCCCGAGGGGGGATTTGAACCCCCGACCGTAGTGGCCGTGCAGACTGTGACTGGAGAGCCTCAGTCCCCTCGACCACCGCGGCCGGCGTTTAATTGTTGTTCATGCAGGCGGAGACAGGTGTTTCATGGCTCAAAATCAACACTTCCGACTATCACTCAGAATCGGATAGCAAAAATTTTGAAAAATACTTCGAAACCAAACTTATGCCAGGCTTACTACCAAAGTCTTTATCCCTTGTAATTACTCACAGCGTATTTACCCATTCGGAATACTTCTAGCCATTGTAGGTGTTGGACATGTTTGACTGTGGTAATGTTCAATGATTTTTTTCCATAATGCGCGAAGAACAAAACACTCGGAAATTGCCATTGAAGGGCTTAGCAAAATTGCTTCAGTCTTAACACATAATCGCAGTATCGAACATTTCATTCGAATTTCCAAATCAGATTTCGTCTTTTGCAAAATTAGTAGTGAGGAAACGGACGGCGCGCAACAGGCTGGCAGCGCTCCACTCATAAGAATACTGGCGCCGGCGAGCACGCCAGACCGTTTGCCCCTCTCTGTTCCTCCGGCGTAACCAGAACGGTACTGGAATGAAACTTTCACTCTGCAGCGCAGTGTGCGCTGATATGAAACTTCCTGGCAGATTAAAATTGTGTGCCGGAACCGGGACTCGAACCTGGGACCCTTGCCTTTCGCGGGCAAGCGCACTACCGACTGTGCTATCCCGACACGACTCACGATGCTGCCCCACAACTTTGTCGGGATAGCACAGTCGGTGTGCGCTTGCCCGCGAAAGGCAAGGGTCCCAGGTTCGAGTCCCGGTTCCGGCACACAATTTTAATCTGCCAGGAAGTTTCAGGACGGTACTGCCTCAGTGTGGAGGAAGGAATTAGTCCTCCTCCCTCCCCTTGCTCAACAGGAGCGGCTGGCAGGAAGTTGAGGCACCATGCCACAGCTCCCGAAGCCGCTCCCTCCAAGATTTGGTTTCGAATCCCCTCTTGAATATGAATGTTGAGTTTGTCGTTAAAAAAAAAAAAAAAAAAAGATGGGCGGCAGATTTGCCGCCCCTCGGAAAGTGCCGCCCTGTGCGGCCGCACGTTTCCGATGTGCCTTCATCTACATCTACATGGGATACTCTGCAAATCACATTTAAGTGCCTGGCAGAGGGTTCATCGAACCACCATTATACTATTTATCTCCCATTCCATTCTCGAATAGCGCGCGGGAAGAAAGAACACCCGAATCTTTCTGTTCGAGTTCTGATTTCTCGTATTTTATTCTGATGATCATTTCTACCTATGTAAGTGGGGAGTCAACAATATATTTTCGCATTCGGAGAAGAATGTTGGCGATTGGAGTTTCGCAAGTAGCCCACGCCGCAGAGATAAGCGCCGTTGTTGTAATGATTCCCATCCCAGATCCTGTATCATTTCCGTAACGCTCTCCCCCCTGTATCGTGACAATACGAAACGAGCTGCCCTTCTTTGGACTCTTTCGATGCCCTCCGTCAAACCCACCTGATAAGGATCCCCACACTGGGCTGCAATACTCCAAAAATGGGCGGACGAGCGTAGTGTCTCCTGTTTCTTTTGTAGTTCTGTTGCATGTTTTAAGAGTTCCGCCAATAAAACGCAGTCTCTGGTTCGCCTTTCCCACGACATTATCTACGTGTTCTTTGCAATTTAAGTCAGAAGTAATTGTAATTCCTAGGTATTGTGTGGAGTTTACGGCCTTCACTTTTGATTGATTTATCTTTTAAACAAAGTTAAACAGATTTCTTTTCGTACTCATGTGGACGACTTCACACTTCTCATTATTTAGAGTCAATTGCCAATTTTTACACCATACTGATATCTTATTCTTGCGCCGGCCCTGTAGCTAACACACTGACTCTTTTGTTGAATAATGAGACAAATCAAACTGCCTTTTACATGGGCGATAGATGGTTTAAAAGATCGGCTCTGGGACGCTGGTAGACAACCGCGTGTCGCCAACTGGAGGTAATTAAGGATGACAGCTCGCAGACACCAGCTCAAAGGCTTGGAAGCCGGGCCCTGCGCCAACGTACGCTCAGAGGCAGGCACGCGGCCTTGTTATGTGCCCTGCCGACTGCCGCATTTCTCAAGCGCCGCCCCGAAAACACTAGGCACGTTGTGTCCAACGCGACGCCACGATCGTAACCATCCAAATGACACTCTTCGATTACTGCTGCCACTTCAACGTTTCAATGAATTTCATAGTTCACGTTGACAGAACATCTCTTATCTGTATATTCTCGTCAAAACTACACTCCTGGCCATTAAAATTGCTACACCACGAAGAGACCAACACCTCCTAGGGACAAGGCCTTACAACAGGCCGTGCCTACGTCACACTTAAGAGGCCCCGGCCGCCACCTCACTGGCTGTTGGCTGGGGCACGCCCACCGCCGCGCAGCGGGCGGCCAGTCAGATGGCGGCCGGGGCCTCTAAGTGTGACGTAGGCACGGCCTGTTGTAAGGCCTTGTCCCTAGGAGGTGTTGAAGAGACAGACGCGAAATTTAACCGACAGGAAGGAGATGCTGTGATATGCAAATGATTAGCTTTTCAGAGCTTTCACACAAGGTTGGCGCCGGTGGTGATACCTACAACGTGCTGACATGAGGAAAATTTCCAACCGATTTCTCACATACACAAACAGCAGTTGACCGGCGTCGCCTGGTGAAACGTTGTTGTGATGCCTCTAAGGAGGAGAAATGCGTACCATCACGTTTCCGACTTTGATAAAGGTCGGATTGTAGCCTACTGCGATTGCGGTTTATCGTATCGCGACATTGCTGCTCGCGTTGGTCGCGATCCAATGACTGTTAGCAGAATATGGAATCGGTGGGTTCAGGAGGCCAATACGGAACGCCGTGCTGGATCCCAACGGCCTCGTATCACTAGCAGTCGAGATGACAGGCATCTTATCCGCATGGCTGTAACGGATCGTGCAGCCACGTCTCGATCCCTGAGTCAACATATGGGGACGTTTGCAAGACAACAACCATCTGCACGAACGGTTCGACGACGTTTGCAGCAGCTCTGAGACCATGGCTGCGGTTACCCTTGACGCAGCATCACAGACAGGAGCGCCTGCGATGGTGTACGCAACGGCGAACGTGGGTGCACGAATGAAATAAACGTCATTTTTTCGGATGAATCCAGGTTCTGTTTACAGCATCATGATGGTCGCATCCGTGTTTGGTGACTCGCGGTGAACCTACATTGGAAGCGAATTCAAATGTTGAAATGTTTGTATAGCTTATGGGACTTAACTACGGAGTCATCAGTCACTAAACTTACAAACTACTTATGAACTAACTAATACTAAGGACGGCACAAATATCCATGCCTGAAGGGGGGATTCGAACCCCCGATCGTAGTGGCCGTGCAGACCGTGACCGGAGCGCCTCAGTCCCCTCGGCCACCGCGGCCGGCTACAAATTACTGCTTAACAATGTTGATCGGTGTGCCGGCTAGTCTGGATATGGGTTTTATGCGGTTCCAACATCTCCAATAGGTGAATACCGGGCTGGTGCCCATGTCCCCGCCTTAGTTACACGATTCGCAGACATTTAGAAAACGTTGCCACACTTTAACTTCTATAACAGTATCGTAGATAAATGGGAAAACTTGTTTCCTCCCGGGAGTCGTCGGATGGCGGCAAGAACGGCACACGTCTACCCAGTAAAACTAAGCACGCCAAAACAGTAGTAACCACTCCGATACCGGAATAAGGCAAAGACACAGAGATAATGTAGATGTTTCATTAATATTTTGTTGGGATCACTGATCACAGCACAAGGAAGTTGCTGGAACGTCGCCAGCAGTGTGACGTGGCTTCAGCTGGGACGGGTTATACATTCCGCGCCACGGCGGGGCCGTGACTTGGCTCGCAGCTGGACCAGTGGTACGCGTCGATACGCGGTCACCACCGCTGCCGACTTCCACACCTGTCCTAGCGGACTGCTGTCGAAGCCTATGCGTTGCTCACACAACTCGTTCCCAGACGACACGGTACAGCGGTTTTGTCTTCCGTGTTGGTATTTTGCTATGGGTTTCTGAACTGTGCGGTTCGATTTTCGAGTTCCGCTCCGTAGAATTGCGATTATCGTTGCCATTTCCGAAGATATATCTCTGTTTCCACGAGTGTGAAGTGTGGTGATTTTCGGGGCGAAGGCGTGTGGCGGTTGGAGACGTAGCACGCACCAGGGGGCAGTACCTTCCGTGGGCCGGGAGAGTCGGCATGCTCGCGCAGTGTGTCAGCAAACGGTGGATTTTCGGCGACGGTTACACTGTTGGCGGTTCTGTGCCCCATGGTTCTATAGCAAGGGAATGTGGAAGTCAAGTTTGGTATCGGAGTGTGACACTTACCAGCGGATGTTTGAGTGCTGTACTGTAATACATCTGTCTGTTTCAGAAGTGTTGTGTATTATTTAAGTCGCCAAGTGTCTCGTGTGTACGTCGTGGATGGAGATGCCTGTTGTTATTGCCGTGTGATATGGTGTGGCTGGCATAGAACCGTGACGCCTCACCTGAATACGGCAGTAGTTAGTTGGTGATGCACTTGGTAACAAACTGATTACAAGTTGGTAAGCTTATGCTCGGTGGACTTGAGGTAACATCAATTACAGTAAGTTGTCACAAGATCTGTAGGGTTATTTGGTGATAATAGCGCTCTCGAACATTTAATTTGTGTCTGTGATACTATTTTATATTTTATGTGCACCGATTTTGTGAGCGCTTATATTTGATATTTATTCATTACTGGCACTCTGCGCTAGCTTTCCATGGTCCTTAAGTGTTGGGGACTATTTAACGCGGGGTGCGAATGCCTATGTTGGCGCATTTTCTTCCACATTTGGATTAACGATAATCTATTGGCCCGTAATATTTCAAAAATTTTATGTAGTGTATTTGATTACTTTTGTTTAAGTTGTTGCTTTATGAACATTTTAGTAATTGTTTCCTTTATATTTGTATGTTCCAGTTGTGCATTGAGGTTAAGATTTGTAGTCTGGCGGCCGGACCCAGCGGACAGAGCCCGGTTAGGTTTCCATTCCAGTGGTGTGCGGGTTCCTGCACTTAGTGTTGAAACCTAGTATCTGTAATTGGTTTCACGATAGCTTTCTCCTCACGGGCTCTTGCCCACTGCGGTTCGTCGTCAAGTTAAGTTAAATTCTTGTCCTGTAAATACTGGCTTTCTTAAGTTGCATTTGTAAGTTCATTTCATTCTTTTTGTTTTTAAAATGGGTGCTCGCGGAGCATTTTCCTTGTCTTTTAAGTGTCAATCATGACTTTGTTTTAAATTGTTCCTATTGTTCCAGTAATATATATTGTGCAGTTTCCTTAATTAAGTTTTGCTAATGTTCCTTCGTTGTAAAAAAAAAGGGGGGGGGGCTTGTAAAGGTTGATCTGTCTGTTAGCAAAATCTATCTTGTCTTGGGGTTGTTAATCGTATTTATCCCATCTGTCTATTTTGCTTGATTCTCTGTTGTCGAGATTTGTTTATAGAATAAGGAGCTATTCAGGTGTCCTTTAAATAAATCGTTCTTTAAACTGGCAAATGCTGTTACTTGGGGCTTGGGCCTTCCGTCAATATCACCTTTTTTCAGTTTCATTTATCGATTGTCATTTCTTATTCCTAGTTCATTACTGCTATTTGAGTTTACATTTTGTCATTTGTAGATAGTGAGTGGAGTTGTGGAGGTCCGAAAGTGAAGTGCAATGTGGAGAAATCGGAACGTTTCCGAGATATTTTCTGTCCGAGTTTAACAGCGGAGACAGCCAGTAACATTCACGCCGTGTATGGGTAGGATGATGACGTACGAGTGGTTGACAAAGCAAGGGTAAAACACCGCAAATATCTTCGGGTAATACTCAATGAAAGGAACGATATACATGAGGAAATTATCGCACGAATTCGAGCATGAAACAGGTCAAGGTTTGTTTTGGGAAAGCCGCTCAAATCCCGGCGTATACTGAGATCCACAAACAACAAGACCCAAAACACTTTAATACAACTCTTAGTCCTATGTCGAGCAGAGATCTCTGCTATTGCCCCAAATATGGAAAGAAAACTCCTGACATTTAAGAATGCCATCCTGACCCAGATGTTTGGGCCAGTAATGATAGAGATGAATGGAGAAAGGTTAATTGCAAGAGTTGTACAAATCAATGGACATCGTGGCAGTGATCAAAGAAAGAAGTAATGTGGGCACGTAATGCGCGGATGGCCAGATCATCGCTGGTCTATACTATGGACATCTGGTATTTATGAAGTAAAATATCTCCCGATTTATTGAAAAAGCAATCATACTTTGCATTAAAACATGACCTAAAATAGCTTTTCTTGAGGTGAGCCCATTATGCAGCAACTTGCACTGAAATGCTGCCCTTTCAGTACAAAAGTTATAAAAAATAAAACCTAAATATGAAAAACCTTTAACTATCGACATTTACTTTCTTGGACATATACCAGTGCAAATGTCCACGTAGCTAGCGACATAGGTCCAGGAGAAATGTATTTATGGCATACAAAGGCGATAAAAACTTTTTTTTGTATGTGTACATGATCCCCAAAACGCGTCGAACGTCATTACGCATCTAGCATTGGATATCTTTATATTGCTCGTCGGAGATTGTATACACGTCCGAAATAACAACCACCACGGCTATATACAACGATCCCTTTTAAAAGCCCCTTTCAGAGGCACTTCTCCCATAACTAAAGTTCTGAATTTTAATGGGAGTTTTTACGCCGTCACTAAATATAATTTCAGCACTCCTGAAATGTCGGCCAACAGCGAACAAACGGCATAATCTGGACCTACGAGGGCGACTGGAGTGTACCATTAAAACAGAAACAGCTGTCAAATTTGATGGACTGGAGACGATGAAAAATGATGGTGTCCCGATAGGCAAAACAGTGGTCGTTTGTTGACTTGCTAATTATAACAAGTTGATGACCTAAATAGAGTGAGATGAGATAAGGAACAGACTCAAACCTATTTTTTAGCTGCAGGCCTCCGAAATCAAGTGTCTTTAAGGCAAGGCGAAGAAATCTGCTACACTTCAGTTTTGAAAAGGTAAGATGTCGTGCTTACGATTTAAATAGGCTGTATGTGTATTTGGGGCTTGTTAATGATGGCAGGAGAGACCAAGGATAGATGCAGAGTGTTTCGGGAGGAATAGTAAACATTTATATTTTAGGACGTGTTAGTGTAGACGAATCGCAACAGGAGTCCAATATAACGTGGGTCTAAGATGTAGCTGTTAGTATGTACCGAAAACAAACTTAAAAGTGAAATGAGGACGTTCAAAATTGATTTTCAAAAATTCCACCACCAACTTTACGAACTTTTCTCTCGTTAACGCCACGTGTAGCTTCTGAGGTCGTCCTTCCATTCTTTTATGAGGGCTGCACTGATCATAACTGAAAAGAGCAAATTGGCTCTGTACGTAAGTAATCGAAATAAGGCTTCTCGAAGGTGTTGCATTAGCAGTAAATAGTACGGATGGAAACCGTGTATTCGTAATGTCCGCCATACTCTTGTATGTAGAACATCGATAAGTGCAGGAATTCTACGTGTGATTGTTGAAGAACTGAAGAATGTCTTCTACTTCGTCCACAAGTAGCTGACTTACACGATCAGATGCAATATGATTGCTAGGCACTGCACCATCGTCATGCAGTGTAACGAACTCACTAGTATACAGTCTTGAATTTGATAATCTGCGGTTAAGATATCGCATGCCATTTGCTCTACTATCAGCAGCTCCTGCGTTTCCATTAGGAAAACAAAAAGAAAATGTTCAAATGTTTGTATAGTCTATGGGACTTAACTACGGGGTCATCAGTCCCTAAACTTACAAACTACTTATGAACTACTTACGAACTAGGACGGCACAAATATCCATGCCCGAGGGGGGATTCGAACCCCCGACCGTAGTGACCGTGCAGACCGTGACTGAAGCGCCTTAGTCCCCTCGGCCACCACGGCCGACAAAACAAAAAGAAAAAAGAACCATGCACAAATACCATATTGGCATTCTCAGCATGTGCAAATACGTGCAGTAGGTTTACACGCTATAGTGCGTAGATTTGGCTAATAAATGATGATGAAAAAACCAATGTTCATTACAGCACGACTTCACAACTAGAACATCAACAGTCTACTGCTGACATTCGATAAATACGCCTACATCAACCGATGTACCAACACACGAAAGTAAAACGCATTGACCTCACCTGTATCTATGTACTCAATAAAAATTGTACACATGTTGTAAGGTTAAAACTACTGCACTCAAAATGTCCAAATGTTTGTAGAGCTTATGAGACTTAACTAAGGGGTCATCAGTCCCTAAACTTACAAACTACTTATGAACTAGCTAATACTAAGGACGGCACAAATATCCATGCCCGAGGGGGGATTCGACCCCCGACCGTAGTGGCCGTGCAGACCGTGACTGGCACGTCGCAGACCGCTCGGCCACCACGGCCGACACTACTGCACTGATTGCTCAGCTAAGATCTACTCTCTTCTGCATGAAGAAGACATTATCAAGACAAAGTTAGCTGTAAACCGATGTAACTATCGACCAACTTTGTTGTATGGGAGCGAAAGCTGGGTGGATATAGGTTACCTTATTAATAAGAGTGAGGTTACAGATATGAAAGTAGCAAGAATGATTGCAGGTACAAACACGAGAACAATGATAGCAGTGTGTCCATAATGCGGAAATCAAAGAAAAACTGGGATGAAACAGTTAGAGCGAACAGGCTGAGATGGTGGGATCATGTTACACGCATCGGAGAAGCAAGGTTAAGTAAGAGGCTCATGGGTTCGGCAGTAGAGGGTAAGAGGAGTCGAGGTACACCAAGGAGAAAGTAAAAGGCTTAACACCAGACCAGGCAGCTATGTTAGCATTGAATAGGGGATGATGGAGGAATTTTATTAGGGTGACTATGCTCCAGACTGAACGCTGAAAGGCATAATCAGTCTCTAATGGCGCGGAGGAGTAGCCGAGCGCTCTAAAGCAGCTCGCTGCGGAGCGCGCGGTTGCTCGCCGTGGAGGTTCGAGTCCTCACTGGGGCATGGGTGTGTATGTTTGTCCGTAAGTTAGTTTACCTAGGTTTAAGTAGTTTGTAAGCTACGGACTGATGACCACGCAGTTTGGTCCAATAGATTTACAGACATTTGATTTTTTTTTCAGTCTCTAATGATGACGATGATGATGATGTATTCCATTTTTTCTATACTAACACTTCCTAAAAGCCGGCCGCGGTGGCCGAGGTGACTGAGGCGCTCCAGTCACGGTCAGCACGGCCACTACGGTCGGGGGTTCGAATCCCCCCTCGGGCATGGATATTTGTGGTGTCCTAGTTCGTAAATAGTTCATAAGTAGTTTGTAAGTTTAGGGACTGATGACCCCGTAGTTAAGTCCCATAAGCTTAACAAACATTTGAACATTTGAACTTCCTAAAAATTGTTCTTAAAAGAACCTGTACATTATGCAGATTCAAATGGATATATGATGCATTAGTTGGGCTTATATAGGGTGGACTAGCGTGGAGATCTTGGTCAAACCAGTATTTGGACTGCTGAGCACAACATCGTGTAGCTGATAGGTGCGTCGAAGTTTAACTCTGCTACGAGCCCCGTGCAACTTGAAACCGGCCCCGGAGACGAGGAAGAGAATTCGGTAGGGAACAGCGGTACGAGAACTGGTCTGCTGCCGCTGCAGCGCGGGAGGCATTGACCTTGCCTGGCGGTGTACGCTGGCGGGCAGCCCGCACATTTGTCTGTCGGGAGACAGCAATTACGCAAAAGGCTGTGACGCGCGCCGTAAACAAACGCGACGTAACGAACAGCGGCAGGTGCCGGTCTGTTGTGTCTGCCGCGCGACGCTTAATGGCCGCTGGCGACGGGGCTGCCCCACTCCTATTAAAATAACTCTCTGATCGACACTCTGCACTGAGTCACGCAGGGCAAAGCTCTGCGCCTACTGCCAACTACACAGCGGGCACGTGATTCTCAAAAAAAGAAGTGTGATTATACCAGGGAACTTCAGGAAGTAAAGGCCGTATTACACGACGATCCGCCGCGAAAGCCATCTAGCGGCGAAATATGAGGAACTACCACGGATCCATGATTATTAGCAGGCACTTTATCCGCGCGCCGGTTCTAAAATCCCGTGAATCCGCGCATGCGCACTAGGCAGCGCTAACGCGCGCATGCGCAGAAGTGGGTATTGGACGAAGCTTTCTGCTTGTTATTTCTGTATGGCATTCAATGGTTAGGACTGATTTGTGATTTCAGACTTCCGTGTAGCGGATTTTGCCCGTTTTTTCACTTAGCAGATTTTCATAAATGCAGTAATTAAACAAAACATGTGTTTCCAGCAGAAAATCCTTATTCTTTTCTTTCTCCACTCCGAAGAGTGGAGCGGGCTGTTTGAGAACCGGCCCATAAAGAGTCGCGGTTCTATTCAGCCAATTATCAGACAAGCTGCTAGTCAGGCAAAGGGGGATCCCAATTGGGAATAAGTGGGAGGGGCTGACCAGATCCGGCATACGCCTTACAACCAAGGAAAACCTTGGTCGGAACCGGGGGATTGGAACCAATTTAATTTATCTCTGGGACTTTGCCCTAGACTACAAATGGATTATCGCGAGAGCAAGAGTGCACTCACGACAATCAAGGATCGGACGCCAGAGTTACTCTCGTAAACTCGTGGAGATCAGCTCGACCAACAGTGGACAAGCATTCCCCCAAGAGGAATCGCACCCGTGAGCACGATATCATCTGCGTCCGACCTACAGTGTTTTTTGGAACACACGCCACACACACACACACACACACATTATATATATATATATATATATATATATATATATATATATATATATATATATATATATATGAAAAGGAGTTTTTACGTTGGTCGCTTCGTACTTAAGAAATGAAATGGAATAGAGAGCCACTGAGTCATCATTCAGGCGTGCTGGTAGGAACAAACAGCAGCTCTTCAAAACAGGTCACGTCCTTCCTCACGAAGTTCCAAATTTGTTGCGGTTTTCCGGTACTCATTTCTTTTATTAGCTGTAAGTATATTCCCCTGCCTTCCTTCTATCCGGCCACAGTCGAACCCAACATCTGGTTTTCGTTGTTGTTGTACCGTAATCTAAAGATTTACTGTCACAGCTCCAAAAAAAGTGTGACATATGTGCGAAATGCTGTATAAATGTAAATTTAGACAGACATATACATTTTCAACCTAGTGTCGTAATATAAAACTGTCACGCGGTCTGAGACTCCATGTCACGAATTGCGCAGCTGCTCTTGCCGAAGTGAAAGAGTTTTCCCTCAGCCATTTGTGTGCATGTTGTCATTGGCATGAGTTAATTTAAGTAGTGTGTAAGTCTAGGAACCAATAACCTAAGTAATTTGGCCCTTAGCAACAAAAACTTTCAACTTGATTATAAGATGAAAGTGTTGAGTCTGTAATTCAAAACAATAGTGACTCCATTCTGTGATAAGAGAAAAAAAAGAACTTAATAAAAAATGACAACTTAACTTTAACTAGGAACCGTGAGCTCACAGAAATAATTTAAATGAATGACGTTCCAGGAAACCATAGTTTCCCTCGAGTTCTTGTGTGGTATGAATGATTAGATGAGCTCTGCTTTCTTCGCGTTTCAGGCGCTTTAGTGCAGTCTATTGCGCATGCGCGGATTCGCGCGAAGGAATATCAGCCGTGTATCGTATAATAGGTTAACGTGAAGCAGTACGTAGTTCTAGATAATCACGCTTGTGGCATTGCTGGATAGGCGTACGCCTTAGGTGTATCGTGTAATACGGCCTTACGATCCGTTTCGATATTTCTCCGCGGCACTGCTCCGATCGCTGTTCCGCTCGTGCGAATACTACCTCTGGTTCAAGCAGAACGAAATGACGCCATTTCAAGCTCGGGCTGTGTCGTTTGTCGTCCGTAACGCAAATATATATTACTAGACTGGCAGTGCCGTATATAGTATCATTGGTGTCAGTGAAGTCTTGCCGCCATATTTCTATACGATAAATGTGTAAGCAGTCGTGTGTGTCATTACAGAAAACAGTCGTAAAAATACTGACGTAACTAAGCGAGCACGTAACACTCCAAAACGAAGTGTGATTCAGAACGAAATGACGCCATTTCGTGCTCGCTCCGTGTTGTGTGTCGTTCTAGTGATTGTTTACAATGGCGTCATCTATCGAAAAATGCCACCGCTTGTGAATTGACGTCTGTTATTCGTTATCTGAAATCTCAGAAAGTTAAAGGAAGTGACACTCATTGACAAATCAGCGAGGTTTACAGAGAAATGCAATGAGTGTTTCGATAGTGAGACTATGTGACCAGTAAAGGGCGTGATCGCGTGCGTGACAAAGTTGACGTCCATTGCAAATGTAACAAAAGAACTCTTTCAGAGCCTTGCCTGGAACATTTTTGACCTGTTCAGTCCCGATCTCGCTCCTGGCGATTTTCATCTATTTCGGTATCTGAAGTCGTTTCTTGCTGGTAAGCGCTACAACAACGTTGAGAGGAAGCAGAGGCGAAATCATGTTTTTTTTTGGGGGGGGGGGGTGGGGGGGGGGTGGGAGGGGGCAGGGGGGAAGGATGTCTTGGTTCACAAAATCGTCGACCTGATTTCTAAAAAACATTATATACCTTCATATTACAAATATCCTAATATGTGTTTCCTTCCATCGGGATATCCACAACCGTCAATATTCATTTTAAATAATGGGATCCGCAACGGTTGTTAATTTCAACATTTTTATTTATTTATGCACTGCCCGAGTTTCGAGACCTATATCTCAACATCAGGCGCATCTGCAAATTACAATCAAATAAAATAGTGACGTCTATCATGTAATAAAATGGCTACCCTACACCTATACTAAAATTATTCAGTACAAAGGGAGTATACGTACTTAGTGAGTTCACCGTCGGGGGTTCGAGTCCCCCCTCGGGCATGGGTGTTTGTGTTGTCTTTAGGTTAGTTTACCTTAGTTTAAGTAGTTTCTAAGCTACGGAATACTAACCCACAAGTTAAGTCCGACAGATATACCAACATTTGAACTTAGTGAGTCCGTTAAACTGTTACATTTAGGAAAAGATTAAAATAGTGAGTCTCTGCTAGATGCAACATGTCGGAAGACACTGTAGGCAACTGACAAGGCAGGGCAAGTAAATCAAAAGTCCCATAATTAAGAAGTGAAACATCGAAAAGATAGAACATTGGCGCTGTTAAGAACAGAAGAGAGTTTGTATATTTCGCGCGCCTAACTATACCGAACCAAAACGTGAGCCCCATGTATAAATACACAGGGTTGACAGTCTTTGTAGCCTTTCCCTTTCGATTGAGCAAACAGTGAAGGAATGGAAGGAGAAATTTTGAGAGGGAATTAAAGTGCAGGGAGAAGAAATAAAAACTTTGCGGTTTGCGATAACATAGTAATTCTGTCAGAGCCCGCAATGGATGTGGAAGAGCAATTGAATGGAATGGACAGTGTCTTGAAAAGAGGGTACAAGATGAACATCAACAAGAGTAAAACAAGGATAATTGAATGTAGCGTCAGAAAGTTAGGCGATGCTGAAGGAATTAGATTAGGTAATGAGACAATAAAAGTAGTAGATGAGTTTTGTTATTTGGGTAGCAAGATAACTTCTGATGGCCGAAGTAAAGAAGACATAAAATGTAGAATGGCTATGGGAAGAAAAGCGTTTCTAAAGAAGCGAAACTTGTTAACATCCAATATTAATTTAAATGTTAGGAAGTCCTTTCTGAAAGCATTTGTCTGGAGTGTAGCATTGTATGGGAGTGAAACATGGACGATAAGCAGTGCGGACAGGAAGAGAATAGAGGCTTTTGAAATGTGGTGCTACAGACGACTGATGAAAATTAGATGGGTAGATCACGTAACTAATGAAGAGGTTCTTAACCGAATTGGGGAGAAAAGGAGTTTCTGGCACATCCTGACTCAGAGAAGGGATAGATTGGAGGGATACATTTTCAGACATCAAGGAATCGTCAATTTAGCATTAGGAAGTGTGTGGTGTAGAGGGAGACTAAGGAACGAATACAGAAGCAGATTCAAAAGTATATATCCAGAATGAAACTTTCACTCTGCAGCAGAGTGTGCGCTGATATGAAACTTCCTGGCAGATTAAAATTGTGTGTCGGAACCGGGACTCGAACCTGGGACCTTTGCCTTTTGCCGGCAAGCGCACTACCGACTGTGCTATCCCGACACGACTCACGATGCCGCCTCACAACTTCACTTCCGCCAGTACCTCGCCTCCTACTTTCCAAACTTCACAGAAGGTCTTCTGCGAACCATGCAAGACTAGCACTCCTGGAAGAAAGGATATGGTGGAGACATGGCTTAGCCACAGCCTAAGGGATGTTTCCAGAATGAAACTTTCACTCTGCAGCGGAGTGTGCGCTGATATGAAACTTCCTGACAGATTAAAATTGTGTGCCGGAACCGGGACTCGAACCTGGGACCTTTGCCTTTTGCGGGCAAGCGCACTACCGTATTGTTCGCAGGAGAGCTTCTGTGAAGTTTGGAAAGTAGGAGGCGAGGTACTGGCGGAAGTGAAGTTGTGAGGCGGCATCGTGAGTCGTGTCGGGATAGCACAGTCGGTAGTGCGCTTGCCCGCGAAAGGCAAAGGTCCCAGGTTCGAGTCCCGGTTCCGGCACACAATTTTAATCTGCCAGGAAGTTTCAAAAGGATATAGCTTGCCGAACTTATTCTCAGATGAAGAGACTTGCACAGGACAGGGTAGCGTAGAGAGCTGCATCAAACCAATCTGCGGACTGATGATCACACCAACAACCATATGCATATTATGTATGGTATCTCACCTGATCCCCAAATTGTTTTGAGCAGTGTATGATATCAGTCGGTGTGTCCCGCTGAACAGTGCCGTAAACATCGACTTAAGCTTCAAGACATCACTGAATGAACACCTCAAGTGATGCCTGCCGTGGCGCGAAATTTTTTAAAGAATAACTGGGAGCATGACTCATTAACTAATCATGCTGCACTAATGTCAGTGATTTGCGTTTCTCGTTTCACAAGATGCTTATTGTCCACTAGATCGTTTGATTTACCAATACCTGCCATATCTAAATATGGACAAAATGGAAACTTTTGAATCAAGGACCGGCAATAAAGGAGAAAATATACATGTGAAAAGGAATTTCGTCAGTGTTTTCTGCACAGTTTGTACAGTCGATGTAGCATGCTGGGAACTGCCACTCCAGGACACAGAGCCTCTATATTTATACCGGAAATGCTGTAGGGGAGCTAGAAACGGCGGGAAGCAAGCAAACCTCGGCGCAACCAGACGAGGCGGAAGTGCGAACTTTGGTGCAGAAAGCACGGTGCAGAAACGGCGAGGGCGTGGGGAAGGGGACGGGGTCACCCCTCCTATCTGCAGGTCACCACTTCCGGCGGATGGTTCGGGGCCGCACACGCAGCGTGCTTCCCAGGCCGTTGCTCCAAGAATAGACGGATCGAGCGATCGCTGCTGCATCGGCGGGATGGTATCTAATGGTCCAGCTATAGTCGGGCCGCCGAAAGAACGACTCTTACAGCTAGCGGCTATGTTGCCAATACTGCTACGCGGCTGTTTGTTGTTACGCCTTGTCGGTCGCCATAACGTCCGAAAATATGTACTAATGAAGCGTGAACGAACGAGAAGAACCACGAAGTAATGTAAAACACTCTTTTTCAGGTAAAAAGAAAAGGTTTAGAAATATATGTCGATTTGAAGCTTCATATGTTTCAGTATTCCGTTAAATATAATGTATCATTTAGTCTTTAGCCAAAATTCGCTAATTGAAGAATTTTCTTTATGTATTTCATCTTCTATAACTATTTTCCACAGACTCGCTGTTATTATCCGGACACTGTATTGTGGCATTCTGCCAAGAGAGTAAACAAATAAGGACTACCACTTTACAAGTAGTAAAACCGCCTCTTCAGTGAAATGATTTGTCTTCTTACATAGAGTTTTTGTCTCACTCTTTTGTGGTCGCTGTTGATTGCCATAGTATAGTAACACCATCAGATCAGTTTCGACTGGTCACAGAAGTAGAAATAAAAGTAGAAATAAAATAGCATAATTTTTCAGTAAATGATCTTTGGTTGCGAAACAAACTATGTATTAAAAATCAGACGCGGCCAGCATCATGAGCAATGCACCGCTGCTACTGCTACTATCGTCCCCTAATCTTATTAATTCTTCTACCCGTTCTTCTAGTGTACTGTCTCGTTCCCATGCCTCTTTTAAGATGTGCCACGCATGTGTGACAACATTGTTCCATTTCGTGGGAGTAATACCGTCCAATGCTTCACGAACTAAGAATTCTACTTTTGTTAATGAAAAACATTTATTATTTCTGCAACGTATGATTTCACCTGAGCCCACACGAGTTCTATTGCATAGAAATGGCAATGATATGGTGGAAGGCGCAACACTATGACCACTTTCTTCAGCAATTGTATCCTTTTCATAAATGATTTTTCGGCTTTTGTTTTTGTAACACAACGGGACAAACAATGAACACGCGACAGATGCTTTGCAGCGACTGAAGCACGCCACCCTGTGCGACCTTGACTGGTTTACTTCGGCAACGTTTACGAATTGCAGAGCTCAGGTTGGTGGTTGAGTGTCCCCCCCCCCCACCCTCTGCGGCTCACGTGCGCGAACTGTCAGGGTCGTTCTTTCGGCGGCCCAACTATATCACCACCCTGAGCTATGGAATTCGTAAATGTTGCCGGGGTAAAGGTGCTGCGTTGCCACCCTGCCACTCAAGGTCGCGCGGGGTGGCATGCTTTAGTCGCTGCAAAGCATCTGTCGCGTGTTCATCGTTTGCCTCGTTGTGTTACAAAAACAAAAGCCGAAAAATCATTAAATCATTTATTAAATTGATAAAATTGCTGAAGACAATGATCGTAGTGTTGCGCCTTCCACCATATAATTGCCATTTTAATGCAATAGAACTCGTGTGGGCTCAGATGAAATCGTACATTGCAGAAAGAAATAAAAGTTTTTCATTAAAAGAGGTAGAATTCTTAGTTCGTGAAACATTAGGGCAGTATTACTCCCACAAAATGGAACAATGTTATCACACGTATGTGGCACATCTTAGAAGAGGCATGGGAACGAGAAGGTGCACTTGAAGAACGGGTAGAAGAATTAATGAATAGTTTGTTTCACAGCCAAAGATCGTTTACTGAAAAATTACGTTATTTTATCTCTGCTTCTGTGACCAATAGATTAGCTGTCGAAACTGATCTGATGATATTATACGGACAGTAATACTATGGCAGTCAACAGCAACCGTAAACAAATGAAGCAAAAAAAAAAGAAAAAAAAAAAGGACTTTTGTTTTTATGTAAGAAGACGAATCATTCCACTGGAAAAGGCGGTTTTCCTATTTGTAAAGTGGTAGTCATTTGTTTACCCTCTCGGCCGACTGCCACAATACAGTCTCCGAGTAATAACAGCGAGTTTGTGGAAAATGGTGATAGAAGATGAAATATATAAAGTTCTTCAACTAGCGATCTTTGGCTGAAGACTAAATGATACATTATATTTAATAGAATACTAGAACAGATGAAGCTTTACTTTAACTCGACATATATTTCTAAACCTTTTCTTTTTAACTACAAAAAGAGTGTTTTTCATTACTTCGTGATTGTTCTCGTTCTTTCACGCTCTAGTAGTACACAGCAACGGTCCCAAAATTTTCGGACGTGATATTCGTATGCCGGCGACCGACTCGGCGTTAACAACAAACAGCCGCGTAGCAGTATTGGCAACATAGCCGCCAGCTGTCAGAGTCGTTCTTTCGGCGGCTCGACTATAGTCACATTTAAGCGCGTGGGAGATGGTGTTAAACTCACGTTTAGAAAATTTCTCGACTGTCGTGATATAGAAATCCAAGTTTGCTGCTAACATTGATTTGTCTATTTTTTATTTCTATCTCTATGATGTTTGCTATTTTAACTGTTAATTCGTTTTGTTGTCGTATAGGTAATTTTGCTAAGTCAGTGGTTACCTTTGTTCTTGCTATCAGATTTTTTTATAGAAATTTTGTGAAACTTTGGCTCTACATTGTATTAAGACCTTTATTGAGGAAATCCATTTCATCATTTGTGGAATGTATATCTGTCAGATTCTTGACACGAGTATAGAATTGAAATGGCGATATAATTTCTTGTGAAACTATTTTTTATGATGTTGGTTTTCAATTAATTTGGCAATTTTCTTTTTATGTGTTGTGCGTATAGCACAGCTTGTACGCCAAATACATTTGTCTATAAGCCTAGTTACATAATCGAATAAAATGGTATTAAAGTATTACTTAATTGTAAATGTGCTACGTACAGTTTTTGGTTTAGATCGTTCTTATAATAAAGTTTGTCTGTGATCTCTTGTTTCATCCATAGTTTAGCACCAAAACTCTTGATGTGTTTCACTAAATTGGATTTAGCTTTCACTTTAATGCTTACATTTTGTTCTTGAGACACTGTTTGTTATATCTTAGCCTTTCAATGAGTTTCAATATTTTAATTTTCAGACGCAGGTAATGTAGAATTTCCCCGTTTTCTTCTTTTGATGACAAGATCAACAGTTTCTTTTCTACTGGGCCCGCAGCATATATAAGGTCAAAATATGACATTATCGTAATATTGAAAACCAACATCGTAAACAAATAGTTTCACAAGAAATTATATCGCCATTTCAATTCTGTACACGTGTCAAGAATCTGACAGATATACAGTTCACAAATAACGAAATGGATTTACTCAATAAAGGTCTTAAATACAATGTAGAGCCAAAGTTTCACAAAATTTCTATAAAAAATCTGATACCAACAACAAAGGTAGCCATTGACTTAGCAAAATTACCTATACGACAACAAAACGAATTAACAGTTAAAATAGCAAAAATCATAGAGATAGAAAAATAGACAAATGTTAGCAGTAAACATGGATTTCTATATTACGATAAGGTCATACTTTGACCTTGTACATGCTGTGGGCCGAGTAGAGAAGAAACTATTTCTCGACTGTTCCACTCTCGAACAGCACGTGAAAAACGAACATCTAAATCTTTCCGTGTGAGCTCTGATTTCTGTTGTGTCAGTATCTGTGTACATGGGAGTCAACGTACTATATTGCTGGTCGTAAAAAATGCAACACCAGGAACAACCGGAGTTATCATGGCCAAATCTGTTTGGGAGGTTACATGTTGTACAAAGGTCACATGGTTGGAATTGATCCCCTGTCAAGTGAGGAAGATAATGAGATCGGTATTGAGTGTTTCGGCAGTAATCGCAACCAAACTCCTCTGCATTAAACCAAAGAGGCTTTTTGATGTATTGTAGTGATGCTGGTTCCACATACAGCCAATGATGATCTGTTGCAGCAGCAGGTACTGTATCCAGGGCGGCCCACCCGAATCCCGCAGCCTCAAGTACATTTGTCTGTGCCGCAGCTTTCACCCGCTCAACATACGAATTACGTGACTAACCAGCAGACTCGCAGTATTCGCTGTGTCATCAGTAGCAATTTTATTACATTTTACTACGAAATATTTTGAAGCTCGGTCGCAGTACAGAGGATATAAAATGCAGAATAGCAATGGGAAGAAAAGCATTTTTGAAAAAGAGAATTTTGTTAACATCGAATATTAATTTAAGTGTAAGGAAGTCTTTTCTGAAGGCATTTGTGTAGAGTGTTGCCTTGTACAGGAGTGAAACATGGACAATAAACAGTGCGGACTGGAAGAGAATTTGAAATGTGATGCTACAGAAGAATGCTGAAGATTAGTTGGGTAGATCGCATAACTAATGAAGAGGTACTGAACAGAATTGGTGAGAAAAGGAATTTTTAGCATACCTTGACTAGAAGAAGGGTTCTCTTGGTAGGACACATTCTTAGACATCGAGGAATCTTAAATTTAGCATTCGAGGGAAGTGTATGGGTTAAAAATCGCAGAGGGAGACCAAGAGATGCATATAGTAGGCAGATTCAAATGGATGTGGGTTGCCGTTCTTATGAGGAGATGAAAAGGTTTGCTCAGGATAGAGTAGGATGGAGAGCTGCATCAAACCAGTCTCCGAACTGAAGACCATAACAAAAACATTTTGAAGCTCCAGGAAATACTGAAATTTTGTATGAAACAACTACAAAAAACGTAAACAGTCAATTGCAAACATATTTCTAGATAAATATTTCTCTATTATTAATATTCTTGTTCGTTTTCGGTAAGGTATCACAACTGACACTATTTTGTCGAATGTAAAGGTTTGTTTGTATTCATATCAGGGTACTGACGAAAATACAAATGTTGGGGTGAATAGATTCAAACAAAAGGTTTATAGTTCTTCAAAGTGTAGAGGACTCGTCTGCCCAAATAGAAGGTGAGAAAGATGTATTTTCCTCATCAGTAGACGACGACTGGAACTTAAATAGTGGCAACTATTTATTCACAAATGATACAGAAGCGTTACATGTTTGCACCTGTTACTGTCCTTCAGAGTAGTCATCAGCATTGTGTAAAACCCGTTGCGTATTATACCATTGTTCTGTTGATGGTGCCAGTGGAGCGATCTACTGCACGTCGAATCTCTGGAACAGTTCTAAAGCAAATGCCACGAAGTGGTTCCTTTATCTTCGGAATCAAATCAAAGTCACAAGGACTGAAGTCCGAGGAGTGTGGTGGATAGTACAGTACTTCCCAGTACCATCGACCGAACATAGAAGCCACAGATTTCGCTGTATGCGCCCGCGGATTGTCGTGCAAAATGATGGGTGGGTTGCACAGAAAGTGTTGCCGCTTCTTTCGCAAAGCTGGTCGCAGCTGATGCATTTCCGTCAATTCATGAGGAACCCATCGTGTTGCAATTTTTCGTATGCCCAGGCGTTCCTTCGGGATGCGAAGCACAGTAGTATGCGACAATCCGGTTTCATGGGCGAGCTCACGAATCGTCTGCCGTCGATCACTGTCCACTAACGCGGCAACTGTATGCACTTCTTGAGAGAAGCTCGGACGACCTGCCCGATGCGTGTCTGCCACAGTTTGCCGACCTTCGTTCAAGGCTTTTACCCAACGTGCCACTGTTCTGTACGGCAATGCCGATTCTCTGCACTTCTCTTGAATACCTTGATGACACTGTCTTGGTGTACGACCTCTGGCACATTCAGTATTGATCCAACTCCGTTGTTCCTGTTTCAAAAACATAGTGACACCGTTACGTTAGACCGCTCGCTCACAAATGACTGTTTCCCTCGATTATGCGCACGCCGGTGACGTCAACAACGCGTGCTATCAGCGACAACAGTAGATTCCATTGCATAGTGTCTCCACAGCAGTGTTGCCACTATTTAAGTTCCAACCCTCGTAATTTTCCAACCAAGTAGTAGGCAAACCGTGTAAGTGATGGATCTTCTGACATTATGCTTATTGGACCTCAAAACGTATGTCCCAGTTCATCATGTTTCAAATAAGTTAAAGAGATACAGGAATGAAGCCACTTCCTTTTTTCACACTTATTGTCAATGAAAACTGGTCCCAGTCCAAATGTAAGACCTCCCTCCCCCCCACCTATTTAAAAAGAGAAAACAAGAAAGATTTCAGGGTAAAGTACATGGCTTTTCTAACCCAGCGAGCGCAAGGCAGTAAAGATGATTAACGGGACATATATATGATTTTCTTCGCACCTTAACAAAACGTGTTCACCCTCTATTGTAAATATGTGGCATTACAGTTGTTTTTGTTGGACGATCTCCAGCCCTGTCCTCCAGTTGATTTCAACTGCCTGTAATGTCTGATTGTAAAGCTTATATAAAGGAGTGTGAGTCTGTCTTATTATCTCCATCTTCAGTATTAGTATACAACTCTCTTAATAAAGTTTTTTTCAGAAAAAGTACTTTTACGCTGGATTCACCAATAGTACGCTCTTCACTGCCAGCGCGCGGTCCATTGTTGGGCCTGCAAATCACATTTAAGTGCCTGGCAGAGGGTAAAGTAGTGGTAGTATATATTTTGACTAAAAGAAGGGATCGACTGGTCGGACATATTCTGGAACATCAAGGTATTATCAATTTGGCATTGGAGGGAAGTGAATGGGGGCAACAACAGCAGAGGGAGACTGAGAGACGAATACAGTAAGCAGGTCCAAAAGGATTTAGGTTGCCGTTGTTAATCAGAGAGGGAGAGGTTTGAGCACGATAAATAAGGTAAGCGTGGAGGGTTGCATCAAACCGATCGTTGGACTAAAGACAATAACAACAGATGCATATTACTTGCACACTCTATTGCGGCAGTGAAGACTAATCGCGTACCATGTTGTAAAGTGGTAAATACAACTGCGCCAGAGTAGTTTGCTTCGGGGGAAAGTCTTATGTTCTGCCGGCCGCGGTGGCCGAGGAGACTGAGGCGCTCCAGTCACGGTCTGCACAGCCACTACGGTCGGGGGTTCGAATCCCCCCTCGGGCATGGATATTTGTGCCGTCTTTAGTATAAGGTAGTTGATAAGTAGTTTGTAAGTTTAGGGACTGATGACCCCGTAGTTAAGTCCCATAAGCTTAACAAACATTTGAACATTTTTCTTATGTTCTGCCAAATGATTTGTCTTTTCTTATATAAAGATGAATGTACGTTATGTGTTTACGTTGGCGGCCGGCTGGCACGATATAATGTCCTAGTAATACAGACATTTGGGCATAACTGTAGACTGGGATACCATCCGTCTGCTTTGACCCATGACGTCATCAAGCTGTCGGAAAACCAGTATACGGGATATCTTAATACTTCTGCATTGTAGATACAAATAATCTGTAGTTATTATAGATTACAGAATGTACCATCGATCACAGGTCTTAGCCCAAAAATTCGCGCCTTCGGCGCTCACATACGAAACAAAATCTCTCGGTTAACCTTCAGCTAACCATCAGAGAGAAGCTACAGATCACTTTTTAAACACAAAATATTAATCTGTTTTGTTTGTAAATAAACTATCGACTTTAACTCAACCACAAAATAATCACTCAGGCCTTCTACAAACACGCACGCACCTCAAAACTACCGCGCTGCGATGACGTCACGGGTCAAAGCTGACGGGCGGTATCGTCTCGTTCTCTTTGGTAGTGGAGCAGAGACGGAAATGAGTAGTCAGTAGTGGTACGAGGTACCGTCCGCCACGCATCCTACAGAGGATTGCGGAGTGTGGTGACGTGTATGAATAAGGCCTTGACTGGAGCGTTAGTTATCTGTCACCTTGCGAAGTGTACGGTGACTACAGAGCTGTTGATGGCCTATAAAGCAGGAGGAGGTGACGTGGAGACAGGTACGGATAGCTGTGACGCCAGGCTCCCTGGCAAGAGAAGGCCAGGGGGCAAGGGGCAGAGAGGGTTCAGCTGGTGTCGCACAGAGAGAATAAATTTGTGGCGCGTGGCCACCATTAGGATGCTCCTCGCACCGAGTGGCTGCGCGTGACTGGAAGTGAGTAACGCCCAGGGACCACCAGCGGGCGCAAATGAGCTCGTAAATTCACCGCAAGTAGCTCCGGCTGCGAGCCAGCCACTGCGCGCACAGCGAGTCCGCGCCACTACAGTCGAGTACTCGCTGTTTCACGAGAAACTGCGGTGCTAGTAGACCAACTGCAGTAATAAATGCTACGTGACATGTGTCCAATTTTTATTCAGTACAGAGATACAGCTGTAAATGCTTGATATTTTTTAAGCGAGGTGTCGATCTATATCTTTGTTAAGAATCTATTTACCAAGAGGGTCGGGGTATACGGGGTGCAGCCAAGACTGGAGGGCGTCATCTCTCTAGGGAAACTGGCCTCAGTGTTCCAGGCCGAAATCACTGCCATCAGGGCGTGTGTGGAGGAGAATTTGCGTAGGTGCTACAAAGACCGTAGCATCTATATCTATTCAGCCAGGCAGCCCCGAGATCACTGGCAGCTCCTGCAACAAGGTCTAAAACTGTTGCAGAATGTCACAGGGTTCTGGTGGACCTAGGGGAAAACAACAGAGTAAACCTATTGTGGGTCCCTGACCACTTGGGGATCAGTGGCAACGCACATGCCGACAGATTAGCCAGGATGGGGGCAGAGACTCCATTTATTGGACCGGAACATGTCCTGACAATCACCAAGGCAATGATCAAATTGGAGCAGCACGTAGAATATTGCACCAAAGTCTATCAACAAAAACATGGCAAGATAATGAGGCCAAAGCCATGTTTTAAAAGAAGCTCTGCAATCCTGGGCCTGAACAGGAGAGAGTTTAGACTCATGGTTGGATTGCTGACAGGCCATGGGAATTTCAAAAAACACCTACATACAATGGTAATAACAGAAGAGGACCCTAAATGTAGGATCTGTGATGACGGTGATGAAACTGCATCACATCTAATCTTTGAATGCATTGCACTGGAGAGTAAAAGGCACAGAACATTTGGGACAACCAGACCCGAAGAAATTGTGTCTAATAAAGAACTGGTAAAGGGACTCCTTGCACTGTTCAAGGCCATTGGTTGGCTTTACTAGATATACAGGGAGCGGTACCGCACAATAAACTTAGTTTCGGTGCGGGCAGTGGCGGGTTGGACCAAGACTGTTTTGGCTTCCCTGAGAAAATCAAATCAAATCAAAGGTTAAGCCTCTAGACAGCTGCTTTTGCAAACAGTTTGAACAAGTGAGTAAAAATGTGTTGTTTGATTTTTTTAAAGTGGCGATCTATGGTAAATAATTTTAAATTTCACAAATCTAGTTTATATGTGCTTAACACAGTATATTTAAAATTTGCATGCGACTTTTATAACTTAGACATCAAACACTACGCCACATGGGGTGTTATTTTGTGAAAATTTAGAGTTGCAGATTTGAAGATCGACAACTAAGATTGTCGAAACCTGTCATCCAATATGGATGGCATCTATCCAGTGGGAGAATTTTGGAAGATGTGCTACACCCTAAATGACAACAAGAATACAAAATTAGTCCTCGTGTACTTCTCTGATTTTTGGGATCCTCACCAGGTCGGTTTAAAGAAAGCCACAGACGCAATTCAGAGACGGCTGCTTGATTTGTAATCTTAGGCTCGATCAACGCGCGAGTACTAGGGAGACGCTTCTGGAACTCAAATGGGACCTCTGCAGGAAAGGTGACTTTCTTTTCGAGAAACACTATCAGGGTAATTTAGCGAAGTGGCATTTGAAGCTGACTGCTGATGATTCTATCACTATGAAGTTAAATTTCACATACGGACCGTAATGGAGTGGGAATTTCAGAAATTAATTTACACTAAGACACTGCTGCAGAAGTTTGAGCATTTACGTGTGCGACCCAGTCCAAATAGTTACGGCGGACCATTCCTACTAGATTCGGTTGACCATACTGTCGATTCAGTTCTTCGTCGTGGTGAATCCTACAATCGCCAGTTGTTGCACCTTGCACGGGGCCGAATATTTTCCGCAGGACTTTCCATTCAAATACTAATACCTTTCTGTAATATTGTTTCCGTGTTAACCAAAAATGTTTCAAATGTTTGTGTAGTCTGTGGGACTTAAATACGGGGTCATCACTCCCTAAACTTAAAAAATAACTTATGAACTAACTAAGACTAAGGACGGCACAAATATCCATACCCGAGGGGGGATTCGAACCCCCGACCGTAGTGACCGTGCAGACCGTGACTGGAGAGCCTCAGTCCCATCGGCCATCGCGACCGGCCCGTGTTAACCCTGTCAGACATTTAAAAGTGATGTGCAGAGTAAATATGAAGATGTAAAATTGTACAAAAATATACTGGGAACGAATATTTAAGTAATGTGCCGGTCGAGGGTGTATTCAATGGAAAGGCACAAGAATTCCTTGAGATAATCGATGCAAAGTTACGCTGCATAGTTGTAACGAAAACAGCTGATGAACACACAGCTGTTAAATACAATCTGATAGCTAAGATTCATTGATTTAATACAACATCATGTTCAAAAAGAACTCTACGGTTGTGATTTAACAAGCTCGAATGAAAACTGGACATAAATATTCCAGCCGCCGATGTGGGTTATCTGCACGCACAGTATAAGCTTACGTTAAAAGTCTGCGATTCTCATGACTACCGTGCTGCGACGAACGGCCTACAAGAACAGACTACGAGTAAGATGTCTCTGGCGAGTGTAAAGAGTTCGCAGAAGATCCTATCGCGGGCCAACCCACTTGCGAGATTGCTGGTACGGCTCGATTAAACAACAAATTTAGATGGGGACAAAGATCAAGAGGCGGAAGATTGCAGGCCACAAGAAACAGCCTCGTTCCGAAAATAAAAAGTGTTGCGGAGCGAAGAGTACTCCTCCTCTCCGCCGCTACGCCCGCCAGCTGAATGAAGGCACTGGCGACGCGGCGCCACGAATACCTCGCCCATCATCCGCTATCTTTCCGACGCCAACGCACTGGCTTCCGCAAGCCCGCTATCAACGTATCAAGTGACTCCCGCTGGCGCAAAAAAACTGACGGCTCTCTTCGCTGCGCTTCTCTGCGAATACTGCACTGCAGTTCCCAGTAGAATCAACGGCGAAATTTCCGGCGGGACTTCAGGAGGAAAGGATAGAATTTTACGTTCAGTCTACCAGTATGTTGTAATTTAGGGTTGCTATACTGGAAGAATATCCGGAAAAAATTCAAAATGTCGGGATTTTGGAGTTGTTATCGGAAGAATTAAATATTACAAATGAAAGTGCTACTGTTTATTTTTAAAATCTACTGCCTACAAAAACGCCGTCGGATAATTTAGATTGCATTTTTACTTCGTATTAGGTTTTACAAAGTCTACCAATTCAGTAGTAATATTTAGAAACTAATTAAAATTCAAAAACTTTGCGTCAGAGTTCAACCCAATTATTAACTCTACTTCTATTACATCAAATCCGTCCAGTAGCCGAAGATGAAGACGACAGGTTCTCATGTGGGGTAAAACACAAATGACTTTTTTTTTTAATTTTCTGTTCCAATTGGTCGCATTTAAAACAGAATTATGCCCATTATTTGGACCGTGTTATGCATCACAAGACCAAGCGCCATTACTTTATATTTCTGATGTGAGCGCAATTAGTGCTGTTTAGTAGTTATGTTCAAAATGTTCAAATGTTTGTTAAGCTTATCGGACTTAACTACGGGGTCATCAGTCCCTAAACTTACATACTACTTATCAACTACCTTATACTAAGGACGGCACAAATATCCATGCCCGAGGGGGGATTCGAACCCCCCCAACCGTAGTGGCCGTGCAGGCCGTGATTGGAGCGCCTCAGTCCCCTCGGCCACCGCGGCCGGCTACTAGTTATGTACAGTGAGATTTCACCACTAAGTGAAAGTACACTAACCCTTCTTTGGTACAAAAAGTTGAGAAACATTCATAAATAAATATATTTTAAGAACATGTAAAATTTAGGTTCCATTATGTCAGTTATGACATATGGCGCTTGGACTAGTGATGCATAACACCGTCCATTGGTCATTTGATATGTCCTTGTGTTTTGGAAGTTGTTTCTATCATTCGATAATAAAGCGAATCAAAGTATGTGGCGAATTCAAATTATTGTTTTGTACAGATCTTTACGAGGAGCTGTTTGGCGGGAGATTCCGTATTTAGTCTGGAGTCCAGACACCGTATAAAATCAGGTTTGATTCCAAGTCGAATCGACGTGCTCAGCGACTGTTTTAAAATAAAGGCTACGTGGTAAACAGCCGTCAGTCGATATATTTCTTTATTGTCAGAAATATAGATTTCAGTCACTGTGTGACTATTATCAATCCTTAAAACATAGTTTAAAACATGCAAAATTCTTGAATCGTCTTGCTGAAGATGAAGTTCACACGTGAATGTAATCTGCAACATGAAAACGGATTGTTATTTTTCCCCCTTACGTTTAAACTACGTTTTAAGCATGGATAATGGTCACACAGTGACCGAAATCTATATTTCCGACAATAAAGAAATATTTGCGACTGATTGCTGTTCACCAACTACACCGCATGAAATATAGGGAGAATACAGAAGGATCTCTACCACCTGACAACGCAAGTTGTAATTAGAGGGAACTTACTAGAGCAATTGTACAGTGAGAAGGAAGAAATTTGGACAGTCTTCAATAGTGACTTAGGGGAACACTGGAAAAGCTAAATATTCAACATGGGTAATAATTAAGCAAAATATGACAATTCAAACTTTGTTGTACTCATTAATTCGAATTCCAATGCTCGGTTCCTATGTAACAACACGGCCGATTTCCTTCTCCATCCTTACGGAAAAATCAGAAGCTTGAACTCCAACTTTAAAGAGTGTACGTCGAACCAGAACAGTACATTACGATTCAGGGCAGAGTGCATCGTATCGTGAGGGAGCGGTAGGATAAGCATAACATAGTCCGCACCTTGTTACAATGCTTCGTAGTGCTTGAAGACTTGGTTACGTGTTGAGACTTAAAAATTGGCGCAAACAGTTAAGGAAACAGTGAAGTATTCACGCAGATTTCTGGACGTATCAGACAGATTGTAGCTTCTCCAAGATCCAAAGTTGCGTATTCATTTATTTGTAATTTTTATATGTTGCTAATGTTGTGGTATCTTTGTGGTAAAGTGTACCAGTAACACCTCCACACCAGGGATTGGAGAATTTAGTCTCCATCTGATGGATGGACTACATTCAAAGTGCTCCCAATGAGCCACGCCATGAGACATTGCGGCTACGTTGACTCATGACACTAGCTTCCTTTCATTCTCCACTTCGAGGAGTGGAGTGGGCTGTTGGAGATCCCGCGGTTCTGCTCAGCCAACTATCATACACAAGGAGCGTAAAATATCGGCAGGGCTTTTGGTTGTGCGGGCCGCTAGTTTCTGCATGCTCCTAGCAACCAGGAAAGGCCTCCCGATAAGTCCTTGATCAGAATCGGGGGACCAATGAAATTTACGTCTGGGACGTTGTCCCTGAGAGGGATCGATTATTGGAGGCCGGCAGTTGGACATCCAGTGTGCTTTCGTGATCGACACAGTCAAGTTGCGATGGGGGAGCATTAATCTTCGGGAACCGCACCCGGAATCACCCACTCATTCTCCCTTTGTCGCTATAACACAGGTAAAAATTATTTTCCAACCACGAGAGAGATACTGTCCACTGCCTGCTATAGTGCTACCCATTGTTATGGAAGAAAGGAGGATTACTAAGAAATATCGTTGTACGAGATCGTTAGCGACGGACCACAAGGTGAGAATGGGGAACAAAAGTGGAAGGGTCTTTTTGAAAGGAATCATCACATCGTCTTCTCCAAGTGATTCAAGGAAAGCATCAAAAACATACAACAGCCTGAGTTGGCGTCCTTGGCTAAGTCGGTGAGTGAAGTAACTGTGCACACACAATTGCAATTTCAGTCGGTTGACAATGACGCTTGGTTTTCCTCGAACTAGCCAGGTCACTTTTACACTTTAATGCTCGAGGCTTAATTACAGAGGTGTAGAGGCTACATTTTCCTGGGACACAGCTTACGTCGTCCACAATAAATGTTTCTGTATTAACCGAAAGACGTTCTTAATGCCTCAGTTGAACTAGTATTCTTTTGTTGCTTCACCCAGAACTTTAGGAGAAACAACAGCTGGTACCTCTAAAAACACCCTGTCCAGTGCCTTTTGTGGACAGCGCCGTTTCTGTAAATAACCACCTGATTGTCAGATACTATGGAGTGCATTTTCACATTTCCCGACGCAGTAACCGTGGTTATTACGGATGCACTGCCGAAACCTTCAACTGTCAGCAGCAACAGCAGCATCAGGGCATCACAGCGAATGAGGCTTACCACAGCGGAATCAATGGACGCCTGAACCTCTTTCATGATAGCAGGCACTCCAAGACGCTCGTCTTAAGAGCACTTGTGCCACGCAAAGCAATCTCCCTGGATCCAGGCCAAACCATTGATACAAAAGTGAGTGTCATTCTTTTCATGTACGCTGCAAGAGAATAAAAGAACTTGCATTTACACATAACAGACTGCGCGAATCAGCTGACAGCAAACGAAAGCTGTGCATACACTTTAGTTCAATTTAGGCGGAGAGATAAGCAGTACGCGTACAAATTTGGAATGTAAAGTAAAAGTGGAATGAGCTTGTGGAACTTATTAGTGATGGCAAGTCTTTGCCAATGTGTTAAAACATCAGAAAATAGAAAATACTCGCTGATTAGTTATTTTGAGTTCCGGACGTCACAATCGAATATATATATATATAATCATCAATAAGCAGAAAACTTAAAACTGTTTAAAATTTAGCAATACATATTCCTGAACTTGAAAGTGCACACAGTAATGTGCCAATAATTTAATTTAGAATAGGTAGAATTGGATCTTAACGAAGACGAGCTCGTACAGAAACACGGACAAAGTTGTTGACACGGAAACACAACTTGATCAAGAATCTAGCGATGACAAAATTGTTGCAGAGATGCTTCTTTCATCAGTGCAAGGTGTTTGTATCTTCCACTTACCCAGGTTTTGTCCTTCCTGTGGTTATAAGGGTGCTGACTGCACATCACACGAAAATTTCTCCTGGGAGACGGGGAACGGCTTCGCGCGTCGTAGCATAGCGCCTCAATGCGCTCGGCCGCTCCGCCGCGGCTCACTGCTTTCTTCAGATATTGGGTCATTTGTGATGGAAGACCCTGCACGGTTTATTCACGTCCGTCCAAGTTGGCGATCGCTATAATTCCGTTTTAAGAAAATTATTATGTGGAGACATTTGTGGACATCATATAGGCTTACATTTTAACTAGTCATACCCTATACGTTGAAGCGTATAAGGAATCTAAGTGGTCATGCGTTTTAGAAAATGGCGTTTCAAATATGCCTTCGGTCATCCAGATTTAGGTTTCGCCTAATTTTTCTAAATCGTACCAGGCAAATTCCGGAAAGGTTCCATTAAAAGTACTCGTTGATTTCCTCCACCATCCTTATTAAAACAATTCAAGTTTGTGCTCAGCCTGTAATGAGCACGACGTTGACGGGAGGTGAATTTTCATCTTCCTTCTTACGTTTCCTTTACAAATCTACGAATATGTCTTTTATTAATAACACATCCTGCTATAGCACGAAAAAGAAGGGAATCAGCTGAAAAAATTTCCTGTCGGAGCACACTAAAAGTGAAGACGTTCATGTTTAAAAGAGCGACGGGGAGAGACATACTATCTTTAGCCAGTCTTAGCTCTCACATATACAATGATACTCCTGCTTCCTTTAGAGCAGTATGGACTTCATCAGTAAGTTCAAGAAAGGTAAGTCGAACATTCGGCTGATTTCTGGCCGAAACCAGTACTTCGGCCGAAACTGGACGTAGCCAAAACAGAATATTCGGTCGGTCCTTATTTATTACCCTTACCGCTCAAAAACATCAGCATGAGGATGATGGACAGTGGGGAATCATTTTTGATCAGATCCGGGTAGAGAAGTGGTGCAGTGTGGAGATGCCTTGACGGCAGCGGCGAGGCTGCTAGTTGGCTGTGTGACTAACAACAAAATACTCAGAATTTTTACGCGGGTCGAGAAACTTCTAACAGTTAAACGTCGAACCGTCAACTGAGATATGCCGCGCGGGAGTAGCCAAGCGGTCTGGAGCGCCACGTTACGGATCGCGAGGCCTCCCGCGTCGGAGGTTCGAATCCTCCCTCGGGATTGGCTGTGTGTGTGTTGTCCTAAAACTTAGGTTAGTTTAACTTACAAGGAAAGTACATGGGCTCGAACAAACATATTTCTATGAACATTTGCTTACAGGATCTCTACGTACACCTCAGTGTGCTGGTGGGTGTCATTTTTCTGCAAAGATCTGCAACCATGCTCTAGACAGCACTGTACGTGTAATTGTAGACGCCATACGTAATGCAGATATCTTAACTATAACTTAAGCAATAATCACGAAAGACTGTTGGTATCCACTGCCACTGCTTTCATCGTCTCTTCCCGCAATTGCCGTAGCACTACCACTTGCAATGAGTTGTTCGTCATTATCATCCCTATTATCATTATTATGAGTTTGTAACAACAGTATCTAAGTTATGCTCATATTTCTGTACCATAACAGATACGAGAAATCATGCAAATGATTCATCTTCTACATTAATACCATCTTCACGAAGAAGAGTTCTTCGTAACTTCATCTCAAGTAATCGCAGTACATTAGCAGTTTTGATTAGCAATCTCCGCCCCATCTGACGCTGCACCACACAAATAACATCACAAAACGCAACTTCGGAGGCACACTGCACCGTCTCTACTGGCGAACCGACAGGTCAAAGTGCAATGCGGCATGGCACACGCAGAGGCCTCTAACGGACGACTGCAGAGTTTTGCAGATGCGGGAGTATCACTAGTGCAATAAGGGATCTTTACATTATCTCTCATACGATTTTGGTGTATATGTGTTTGTCCGAGCCGAAGTAATTTCCTTGTTAGTTGAAGTTGTTTGTAAGACTGATGACCAACGTAGTTTGGTCCCATAGGATTGCAAACATTTAAACATTTTTTGAACTGAGGTAAAGCGTTATTGTTGGCTAAATCCATCCAGAACGCGACCGGACTTCGTCAGTAAGTTCAAGAAAGGTAAGTCGAACATTCGGCTGATTTCTGGCCGAAACCGAAACTGGACGTAGCCAAAACAGAATATTCGGTCGGTCCTTATTTATTACCCTTACGCTTTCTCCGTCAGGACAGTGGGGAATCAATGTTAATGAGATCCGGGTAGAGAAGTGGCGCAGTGCTGAGATGCCTCTACGGCAGCGGCGAGGCTGCTAGCTGGCTGTGTGCCGGCGGCAGCTGCTGCCGTCGCTCACAGCGCGCCTGCTTAGCTGCGAGCAAGCACTGCCAGCTGGGCACCGCCGTAAGGCCGCGGTAAGTCACGCTGTCACAGCCACGCCCGCGGTAAGCACGCACAGATGCACCTCACTCTTTCTGATGCAGTGCCCCTACGTCAAAACAATACGTGCAACTTGCAACACAGTCGTTAGCTGACACCGTTGCACTAGGATATGGTGATCGTGCCCGGCGGACAGGAATTTCGACATCGGGACCGCTGCAAGTTCACGTCGTCCACCAGAACATTCCACCGATGCATTTCCAATGGCGGCAATCTCACTGCCCGCCACATCACCTCATGTCACTTCAAGGCAGTTTGGATGGAATGGTTATCTGCTAACATCGGAAGTTGACCATTTTTCGTCACGCTCACTCTTGCTACAGAATCTTTATTTTTATTACCAGCTCAAAACCCGGCGTTGCCCGGGTATTTATTTATTCCTGCCTTGAGTTAGCACTTCTCCTATGCCTTCTCTCACTGTCCATCTCCTCTTTTGCAAAAACATGTTCCTTTATGGAAAAATAACGGGTGTCTCACGAAAGACGCCTGCCAGGCGTCAGCGGATCGCGCAGTACGGCTCCCGGCCGCCGCCGCCACCGCATCCGCCGGTCACGGCAGCGTCTGATTCTCGGACTCTATTGTGCCACGGGCGCATACACCGAGTTAAGGTCTAAAAAACATTGCCATCTGAGGAACCTAAGCTTTACCATGTTCAAAATGATGTCCCTCTATGGAAAGAGCGACCTGACATCCCTTGAACACATTTGCGAATTGACTGCCGCTCTGAAAACGATTTGGTTTCAGCTGCATTCAGAGGACTACGAGGGACTTTAAGAGTCACTTCCGCGTCGTTTCGTTGCAGTATGCGGGGCCAGAGGACACCGACATGATATTAGGTAGATTTATCCTGTGACATCTGCCAAATCAGTGAAATCAGCGTGGCGAGGACAGATTGCAATGCCGCCCGCGGTGGCCGAGGAGACTGAGGCGCTCCAGTCAGGGTCTGCTCGGCCACTACGGTCGGGGGTTCGAATCCCCCCTCGGGCATGGATATTTGTGTCGCCCTTAGTCTTAGGTAGTTCATAAGTAGTTTGTAAGTTTAGGGACTGATGACCCCGTAGTTAAGTCCCATAAGCTATACAAACATTTGAAACATGAAATGCATTGACCTCAGCTGTATCTATGTACTTTTTCGTTTGGCCATCGGACCAAGTTAAATGGTCTCACCTTTGGTTCTTCTGTTCTTTCTCCTTTTCCAATATTCTTTCATTCTCATACACTGTAACCTTCTTCGCTCCTCTGTGCATAATTTTGTTCTGGAATCTGGGAAGGCCTCAATTTGTCATTTAAAAATCACCCTTTTGTGTATCTATGGCTACAGATGACGTGTTACTTAATTTTCCATTTAAAATGTCAGTTGTAGAAAGCAACGTTTTGCGTGAAAATGAACGAGACCACTGTTGATGTTATGTTCGAGTGTTATTCTAAGCTAATAAAGCACTTTTTTTTAAATTGAAAACGGCTAAAAAACCTACGAGTGGTAATGCTGGTGGTGAACAAAAAAAAAAAAAAAAAAAAAAAAAACCGATAACATAGACGTAGAAAAACCGGAATTAGGTATAGAGTCGTCGCTGAATAAACCTTCTCGGCGTTTACCTGAAGTGATCTCAAAATCCTCCGGCGTAAGATTTTAATCCTTTTTCTCTAAAATAAGTGTTCGCTGTACTAACCAAAACGACACCCGACTTATTCGGCCGGCCGCGGTGGCCGAGGTTACTGAGGCGCTCCAGTCATGGTCAGCACGGCCACTACGGTCGGGGGTTCGAATCCCCCTTCGGGCATGGATATTTGTGCCGTCCTAGTTCGTAAGTAGTTCATAAGTAGTTTGTAAGTTTAGGGACTGATGACCCCGTAGTTAAGTCCCATAAGCTTAACAAACATTTGAACTTTTTTTTTTTTTACTTATTCGTGTCACGCTTAACAACTCCAAACAGGTTTTCCTGGACGCTCAAGGCCGATTTTCGAAGCATTTGACATATGTGACCCGAATTCTAATCTTTGGGCGTTCACCCCATGATTTGTGTATTTATTCGACGGTCTCCCTGTTTGTAGATGTGGAGATTAAAACGCGGTCACGACATTTCAAAACCGAGAGGGCGGTTCGGAAGTTTCAAAACGCAATTTATCGGCTATCGCCTTCATCAAAATTAATTTCCACGATCTCGCACGCTCGACGCGCAAATCGGTTAACCTTGAAAAAAAAAATCTGATGTCAGAGCTTACTGCAGGAGCGGCAGGGAAGAAATGAATCACGAGGAGACAGGTAAACAGCTTGCACAACGCCTCCGCGCCTTCCAAAGAGACAGGATTGGTTTTCCTGCGAGCTCTCAGCTAAAGAACGTCGTCAGGCTACCGTAAAAGGGGCGCAATGGCAGAACGACATCACGTTTTACGAGTAACCGTGGCCTCTCTGAAAATGGGAGAACAAATGGCAAGTAGTAACAGCGCATTACCTGAGAGGGTTAAGGAGCAACAATTTCCTGAAAAGGAATATTTTCATTGCAGCGTGTACAGGATTTATTAGTCACGTGCCATTTCCTGTCGAACGTGTCTCGCTGGCACGCGAATGACGCGGTTCCTGTGATCACGCTTGTCGCGGAGAGAACAGTGCATTATTACGAATGCCTGTCCGTTGTTCTCCCGTAACATCGCATTTCAAAAGGGCCGTACCTCACCCGCGAGTCCCGAAAAGCAGATAACACCGGCGCCCAGTTTCACGCTGTTCGATGTAGTTGTGCACTGCCATCTAATGAACAACTCTCGTACCATGAATGTAGAGAATTTCTAAAATGCGATACCCATGTTGTCTCCTTCCGAGAGTCTCTCGCCGATCTCGTGCCACCATTTGTCTCAGTCTCTCGATCAATTCTGGGGTTCTTCTAGCCAATGGCCGATCTGAATGTGGCTCATCCTCAGTAGTTTCCTTCCCTTTACGGGAGCGTTTGAACCATTGGTAAACACATTTTTTGCTCACTACTTCCATCCTGTACACCTGCACTAACATTCAATGTGTGTCCGATGCAGTCTCCCCCAATTTGTAGCAGAAGTCTATGTTTACACGTTGTTTCTTTGTTCTGTGACACTTCCTGTCACAATGACTACTTCAGCTGGTAGCAGTGGGTTTACAATGCCAATCACATGCAGTGTATCGATTCTCAAGTCTCCGAAGACTTATGCGGATGCACGTACACCGTTCACCGGACTTTTTAGACACACCACGTATAGTAGGTTAGAAATACGAGGCGCGTCCAGAAAGTAAGTTCCGTTTGGTAATAAAATGAAATTGTACACAGATTCAGAAGAAATTTTTATTGCACAAAATTCTACAACTCTTAAACTACTTTTCCACATAACTGCCGAAATTTTGTAGGCACTTGTCATAGCGTGCCACAAGTTTTTGCATGCATCCTTCACAGAAGGTTGCCGCTTGTGTATTCAACCATGTGGTAACAGCTCTTTATCATCGTTGAAGTGTTGACCACCGAGGACAGATTTTAGGGGTAAGAAGAGATGAAAGTCGCTAGGAGAGAGGTCCGAGCTGTATGGAGGATGATCGAACAGGTCCCATTGAAATTTCCGTAAGAATTGTTTGGTCACATTCGGTGTGTGAGGTCAGGCATTATCGAGAAACAAAATCTTTTGAAAGTAATCCTCTTCTTGCACCTAAAATCTGTCCTTGATGGACAACACTTCAACGATGATGACGAGCTGAAAGAACATGTTACCACATGGTTGAATACACAGGCGGCAACATTCTATGAAAAAGGCACACAAAACCTTGTGCCATGCTATGACAATTGCCTACAAAATTTCGGAAGCTATGTAGAAAAGTAGTTTAACAATTGTAGATTTTTGTACAATCAATATTTTTTCTATATTTGCTTACGACATAATATGGAGTATCCATTTAAAAAAAAAGTTTGCGTTGAAAATAATACTTTTTACGTTTGTAAGCATATAAATGACCTCGTGGATAAGATCGGAAGTTCAGTGAGGCTTTTTGACAGACGATGCGGCAATTTATCGAGGAGTCGCAACACTGGGAAAGGAAATCGAAATGTAGGATGATGTGCAGTCTATAGATACTTGATGCAGGGAATTGCAATTGAACCTCAACATAAACAAGTGTAAAGGTCTGCGTTTACATAGAAAGAAAGATCCTTTATTATATAACTACGCAATAGCAGGACAAACAAGGGAAGCAGTTATTTCTATAAAATATCTGGGAGTAGATATAAGGGGCGATTTGAAATGGAACGACAATATAAAATCATATATTGGTAAGACAGATGTCAGACTGAGATTTATTGGAAGAATTCTTAAAGATACGTTTAGATGGTCAACATTTCACCGAAATTGCATTGCCGAAAACATTTTTACAATGTGACTGCAATACACGGCAATATTTCGATATGGATGGTCAATATTGCTGATGTTGCAGGTGGTTGCCCGAGATATTGCCTGCGGATTGCCGTGTTGTCCATGAAGGGTGAAGAACATTTCGTACTGCAGTGCAATACCTAACTCTGTCCTTGTCTGTAAATTCTTCCCTCTCGCTCTCACCTCTGTTTCGTGTTTCCCTCGCCGACAGCGCTGCAGTCACGTGTCTGAGCGAAAACAATATCGTTTCGGTTTTGTTCATACGAAAGTTTGTGCGCTTAAGCCCTTTCTACACTGGAAGTGAGAGCTTACGAGATTACCCATGATGCACCGGTCACGCCGTTCGCGTTCAGTGTAGACGCGTCCACTTGCACAAGATGTACGCATACGATCGCTAGTAGACGGAATAGGGTGGATGCTATTCTCACGCGTGTGGAAGTGCTTCGCGCATGCGCAGACGGCCGAACGGGGAACCCAGGTGGCAAACGAAGCCAAGTCGGGAATTTAAGAATGTGTAGTTGTCTCCTGCTCAGAGAAACTTAGTTTTTCGACTCAGTCGTAAGAATTTTAGGAGATGATACTCTAGAGGAATTGCATTGAAAATTTAATATAACCTGCGTACAATTTTTATTGAATACAGAGATATGGCTTTTAATATGAAACCCAAACAAACGTAGAGCAAATGTCAATCAAGAAATTTTCACTGATTTATCCGTCGGTTCTTGGTAGTGCATCACACTTGCTTAAAAGTAGAATTTTGTGTATGTTCTACACGTTCATTTCCACTTAGTTACCCGGTTTTCGCCTTACTAGGACATATTCAGACATTAAACTACGTCGAAAACCATTATTCAAATAAAACTCAATATGGTGATCTACCAAGAACCGACGAAAGAATCAGTCAAAATATCCGAATCAGTTTGTTGTACATACCAAGAGCTGTATCTATGTACCCAATAAAAATTGTACAGATGTTACATGAAATTTTAACTGCAAATCGTCTTTATTTTTGCCATATTCCAAAATATTTGCTATTTTTCCTGAAATAAGCTGTAGTTAACAGATGAAATATTTGTGATTCTTCAGTTTCTCCCGGCGTATTTCATAATCAAAATATCCACGGGTGTACTGCCGGTCTATAGTGTCTGCGGGCACTATAGACCGGCAGTACACCCGTGGATATTTTGAAGATGAAATATTTGTTTTTGGTGAGCATTATTTGAAGCTTAATCAAAGTGAAAGAGCTATGTATAGACACCTGAGCTTGTTCATCATATACATAGGCGCCTCAAACCGTAGGGGCTGGAAGTATGTAATCGCATTTTATAATGAGGACGTTAACACATGTGAGCGACGTAGTTACGCATGAACTGCACGAAAACAAATACAGTTTCACAGTGGCAGTTAAAAACACAAATAAATGTTTTAATCATCACAACATATCATACAGTTTCGAAAAGTGATGTTAACGCGGCGCCGGCCGCGGTGGCCGAGGAGACTGAGGCGCTCCAGTCACGGTCTGCCGTCTTTAGTATAAGGTAGTTAATAAGTAGTTTGTAAGTTTAGGGACTGATGACCCCGTAGTTAAGTACCGTAAGCTTAACAAACATTTGAACATTTTTTGTTAACGCGGCCATTCATTTGCAACAACGAAGTAGTAGTTCGACGGTCTATTGCAAGAGGCGCTGCAGCTGACAACGACTTCTTTGTGCGTGTTGCATGTCTCGTATAGAAAGGGCTTTACAATGTTTGTTTACAGTTGTTGCCATCCAATGTGATTTTGCCGGTATGTTGTCGTTGGTGTGATTGCAACACGTGTGGCTGCAATGTTGCCCGACAGCATTTTCCCCATATATTGTCAACAATATGCAATTTTTATAGCCCATCTAAACGTTCCTTTAGGGACTGTAGTGCGCCAATAAAAGGAAGTAGGTTACAAAACTCTCATTCGGCCAGTGGGATCCGTACTAGGAAAGGTTAACAGTAGCCGCGGAGAAGATCAAACGGAGAGCAGCACGCTTCGTTACGGGCTCATTTCGTAAGTGCGAAAGAGTCACGAGTCACGGAGATGATTGGGAAACTGCAGTGGCAGCTGCTGCAAGAGAGACGTTCTGCGTCGCAGTATAATATTTTGCAATGTTCCGTGAGCGTACGTTTCATGCAGAGTCAACCAATATATGAGAGGTTCAGAGCACAAGTGGCGTCATTCCACCTGCGATAGTTTTGAGTAAGAGGAGCATTCATTAAGCAAAGTATTAAAAAATTATTAACGTTAATAATTTATTTTTATGCATGAATACAGGATAATATGCACAAAAGTCTCTCTAAATATATTAACAAAGCAGAATATCATACAAGAAATGACTTGTTAAACAAAAATAAAAGGATCTACGTAGTTTGTACACTGAATACTTTTATCAGTCATCCACAGTAACTTCAAGTACATTATGTGAATAGAGGGATTCCTCGTTTTCCTCGTCTGAAATCTCATATCGGGAATCTGAATGAAGAGTAGACACATTCGTAGGCAAGTTCTTGAAGAATGCTTGAAACACAGGAGGAATAAATTTTAGAAGATCAAGCATATCCTTCTTTTTGTTCTTTGTCACAGTTCGCCTAATCTTGTAAAGTCTTGCTTGTGTCACTGGAGCGAGGCTTTGAAGTGATCTTCCTAACGTGTTCTTACGAAAATCCACTTCATGAAATTCTTCAGTTTGACGTCAAGTTGATTTAAACCTCATGGAAAATGATGCTGCCCGTTCAAACTGCATCCATCTGACTTGAAGCCAATTTAACGCATGGCCATCAGTAGCCCTCTTCCTGATATCTGTGCTGTCTAGTAGCTCCTTCGTTGAGACAAAGTCCTCGTTCTTCATTTTGCGAACAATGAAAGGCTTTTTCGCTTTACATCCTTGGATAATATCTACACAGCTGGGAATTCAATCCGATCGAAGTCTGCATCATTAGGCAAATATCTATTTGTGTTTTATTACTTCGACTTTCATGTCTGGGTCTTGCACTAATTTCATCAAGGAAACACACATTACTAATTATTACTGATGTGACTTACCTCTCACATTATCATTCATAGGAACATTTTCCTCACTGTTTGGTGATTATTCTGAATAACACTCCATAATATGATAACTACAAGAACCTTCACATTCCATCTTCCACTAATGGACATGAACATACGTATTTTGTGCTCTGAACGAAGGTACGTTCCACGTTATTAAGGATATTTTAAAAAGCTACTGGTTGTAGGTTTTACTGTCGAGCATTTCCTACTGCTTCTGATTGTCACAAAATGAAGAACTACTACTATTTTGGTTTGGCATATATGTTTAAAGGCGGGTAGCAGTTAAAGCAAAAACACATGGTGCACTCTATGCGCAGATAATGAAACCTCGGAGATACGAACTTATAGCTCTGAGCTATAGCTGTCTCTCTGTTATCAAACATCTCTGTAACTCGTTTTAAACTAAAAGTGGAGTTACGCCACTTGTACCCTGAACCCCTCATATTGCTTCCTCCTACGTATTCTCGCGAAGCAACCACAAGGATAGGATTAGAAAATTAGGGCCCACACCAGTGATTCAGTGAACACCCGGAAAAAAGCTCGTCGTGAAGAAAAGTAAGTAAATAAATAAATAAATAAAATAAAAAGGGTTTTCCAACTATCACTATTTGTTTCATTCCTGTAACAGATCATTTTATATGCACATTCAAAGTATTTTTATCACATCAGAAACGTTTTTCGTCGCGAATACAGCGTGTATACGAGTCGTAGCGCGGCAGCTTCACACAGGCGGCAGTGGCCGCAGCGTTGAAATGCGCATGCGCGGCTGAGGTTCAAATTCTCTTCTGAACCCCCTGGAGGCAGCATATGTGCTCTCCCGCTGCAGGAAAGAACGAGGGGAAACGCCGCTTTTAGCATTGCAATTGGAACTGGTAGAGACGCCAGCTCGTGGCTACTCGAGCTCTGGCGGTTACGCACAAATGGTCCCGAAGCAAAGACAATGGAGCTACTGCGCACCTCGTCTTGCGGATGCGCAAATCCTCCATGAAGGCAACATCCACAGTTCATATATGTTTTTGGCGCATTGAAGATTCATCAGAAACACGTCATATTTGGTAAAAATATCTTATTACTATAAATTAAAGCCACCAACCGTATAAGCTTTCAGAAGCCCCGATCATGAATAATAATAAAGCGCTACTCTCTGTCTAGCAAGAGTAGTCGTGCGGTTAGCGGCATGGCGCTGAAGTGTCAAAGGCAGTGGGTTCAAGTCTGCAAGCAATTTTTTTCCAACCCAATCTTCTTTTTAACAAATACGGGAACAACAATGATCTTTGGATTGTTACTTGCCACATATATTTGGACGTTTTTGTGAATGTGTCGCGATTTTGAGGGTAAATGACATTATACTCTTGGTTGTAACAAATATGGCGTCTATTCCGAAAGAACAGACGTCACTTCTGAACCTGCAGTTGTTATTGTTTCATATTCACAGAATATATAACACCAACTGCCCATGGGCAAAGCTGAAAATGTGTACCCAGCAGGGATTCGAACAACTGCAGGATCAGAAGTGACGTCTGATATATATGTGTGTGTGTGTGTGTGTGTGTGTGTGTGTGTGTGTGTGACGGACAATGACCCTTTCGTTAGTGGGGAGGGATGGGCAAGCTTGAAGCCCTTACTCTAACGGGAATTAGTACACAGTGGCTACGAGTTTGAGTATTGTGGGTAGGGTAGAGCTGGAAATCTGTGGCTGACTGGAGGCGTGCTTAGGTAGTCCTTGCAGGTGCGGTGATCACTGTGTCCCCAGTGGTGTAGCGGTCAGCGCAACTGCTTAGAAAGCGGGAAACCAGGGTTCGAATCCCGGCTGGGTACAGATTTGCAGCTTTGCCCATGCGCAGCTGGACGGTGTTATGCATCACTAGTCCAAGCGCCATATGTTATAACTGACATAATGGAACTACAATTTTACATGTTAAAATATATTTATGAATGTTTCTCAACTTTTTGTACCAAAGAAGGGTTAGTGTACTTTCACTTAGTAGTTAAATCTCACGGTACATAACTGCTAAATTGCTAATTGCGCTCACATGAGAAATATAAAGTAACGGCGCTTGGTCTAAAAAATGTTCAAATGTTTGTAAAGTCTATGGGACTTAACTATGGGGTCATCAGTCCCTAAACTTACAAACTACTTATGAACTACTTACGAACTAGGACGGCACAAATATCCATGCCCGAGGGGGGATTCGAACCCCCGACCGTAGTGGCCGTGCAGACCGCGACTGAAGCGCCTTAGTCCCCTCGGCCACCGCGGCCGGCGCGCTTGGTCTTGTGATGCATAACACGGTCCAGTGATGCCATATATTCTGTGAATATGAAAAAAAATGTATTTAACTGTTTGAAAAGAGGTCGTGGACAGCAGCCTTTGCGCCTGAGGAAGGTTCGGAAATACTGTAGATCCGACACAGAGAGAAGTGAAGCCTCAGTCATCTGAAGCACCAACCACCACTGGCCCACACTGAGGCATATAGGCAAGTATTGTTCCCTCGAACCATACGCCACTGGAATAGAAGGAAGAGACAATGGAATGCAACTTGCCTCCTAGCACACACCGTAAGGCGAATTTCGGAGTATGAATGTAGGTTTATTTGTGACCAGCCTGGATCAGGTCGTGACTTTACCTCTCCTAAGGCCCGCTGGCGAGGAAGGCGGCAGCCACCAGAGGGGCCCCGAGCATGGTTCCTCAGAGTCGCGCTCCACAGCGCCGCCGTATCAGATTATGCAGAACGCGCCATTTGCATCCAGGGCGGCCGGCGGCCACCGTTGGTTTATTCATCGCCAGACTGTTCGGAGTATCGGGAGCGCGTAATTGTGCTCTCGCATCGCGACCGACGTCACGTCTCGGACATCTTCCCACGGACTGACGTCTTCCACATGGGTGGACCTCCATTTGCGCAGCTATCTGCTCTCATTGCTATTCGCGGTGTATCCCGTAGCGGCTGCCTTGGAAGAAGTCATCTCTTCGCCATTTCCCGTCTAGTACACTAACAACTGGGTTCGGCTTCGTTACGTATGCTGGAATGTCACATGCCACTAAAGACTCGAGAGCTCGGGAAACCTCGTAGGCGGCACAGATATTCCCGAGCGAGGTGGCGCAGTACTTAAGTGGTTTGACTGGGGTTGGGGAGTGGCGGGAAAGAGGGTTTACATCGCTTAGCAAGCAAGTTTGGATTTTACACTGGCGTTTTCGAGTGTCAGCTGCTAGTAGATGTAACGATACAACATGGACATGTGAAAATATCTGCCGGGGCACCTGCTAGCAACTGGGACTCAAAAACCCAGTTAAACCACAGTCTATCACAGTCGCGAAACTCTTTAGGGAAAAACTGCAGCTGAAGCGACACTAGCGCTTCAAGCCAGTAGGGAGTAGCAGAGGAATGGCATGACACAAACTGAGAAGTTTCCGTTTTCAACGCTGTTACTTTATATTACCTAGTCACTGAACGTTGCTGTGAACTTTCTAATACAAATATAACATCATTAAACTAATAATATCACTGCTTATGTCAATGGCAGGCTATAATAACAAGTTGTCAGTGCAGTGTAGTTCATACAGTTCACAGTAGCTGAGTCGTAATCATATCGTACACAAATTTTTCGTAAGTAGAAATAAATCGCAACCTGATATGCTCAAGTATAAAAGTAACTGATTATAATTATTTCGCATACTTGGTGCGTACTGACATGTTGCATAAGTTTTGTTTTCTCGGATTTCGGGCATTGTAATATTTTCAAACTAAACACGATTTTTACATTGTAGGAGACAATACGCTACATCGCCTTTAAAACCTCTTTTCACCTTGTCCTTGCTTCTGTGCCTTTCGTGTATCTATCATTATTTTTGTAGCTACTTGGTAGGGGTCAAAATGAATATTTTTAAGAATGTGATGTGCTAATATTAACAGTTTATATGCGGATATATTATTTATTTGCAGCTACGTAGGTGGCATCGTGGTATACAGGATTATAATTTTTGTGAAACTGAGGTGCGAAACGAAGCAGGCTGTACTGAAATAGGTAACTGCTATTGGAAGCATTCAGACGTTACTTTTATACAGCAGTAATGTTATGAAATGGTGGCCAGTATTTGTGATTCTGATGAAGAGCAGAAGTATGGACGTGAATGAATTGTTAAAGATTTACTTATATGCCTAAACGTATAACTAACTACCCTAAATGAAAACTTGTTATTCTAACATTATTCTCTTCCTTCTGAGAATTCTTTACAAATGAAAAATTTTCGAATTACATTTTTTTATAGTTGCTACAATTTATAGCGTCACAAAAGCTCCTAAATATGAAGTACTAGCTGTACCCGACATGCTTTACAATGCCATGGAAAGAAAAAAGTGTTTGGTTGGGTGACAGGTTCTTGCGTGTATCCTCGTCCGGCTAGTAAAATAATTATCCTCGGAAAGCGAATAATCCGTTGCGAACGTTAGCACATTATGCCGCTGGAAACTTGACGCCTGGAGGATACGCAACCCGCACGATCCCTATGTTCCACAAGCTGCCGCATTATGCCTGTAAACAGAAAATATCTTCTAATCAATAAAAATCTTGATCCCCTGGCTAACAAACTTCACAGGTACACCCTTTGGGCTAATCTGAATATTGTGTAATGATGTCAACAAAATCGCTCCATCCGTTTTCGAGTCGATAGAGTACATACAGACACACAGTCATTTTTATATATAAAGAAGATTTTGAATGTGTTGCTTCACTCCAAATACACATTCATTACGTAATCGTTTCGCCGTATGTTTATACGACCCAGCCGCTTGGCAGCACTGCAGTCACTAAGTTGCAAAAATTCAATATGAGTTTCGTGACTCTTATGTTAGGCTCTGGTCATACTCTACATTCGCAATAGTTGCATTAGCGTATAGAGACGTCTGTCCTTTCGGAGATGTCCGAAAGAACAGACGCCGCGATTCTTAATCGCAACCGCAGCGGAGTGGCCGAGCGCATAGAGGCGCTATGCTGCGATGTGCGAGGTCGTTCCCCGTCGGGGGTTCGAATCCCCCCTCGGTAATAGATGTTTGTGCTGTCTTTAGTATAAGGTAGATTATATGTAGTTCGCAAGTTTAGGGATTGATAACCCCGCAGTTAAGTCCCATACGCTTAACACACATTTGATCTTAATCGCAGCCATACTTAGTATTTCCATGTTTAGTGAATCGCATAAAAACGTACCGTTTTCCTTTCCAAAGTTTCTCCAAACGAAAGCTTGTGTCCCGTCTGCTAAAGGTACCGTCGATGAGAGGTTAAATTCTAATCGTCCTACTTTCCTTCTCACAAACATGTGTTAGTATGTGATGACAGCTAAACCTATCAATTTATAGCCACAGAAGAACTTGGTGTCTACTTTCAGTTACCTCGGTTCTCAGATTTCTGCTGATGGTGATCAAATTTTTCAAATGTTTGTAAATCTATGGGACTTAACTACTGAGATTATCAGTCCCTAGGCTTGAAAACTACTTAAACTAACGTCAGGATAAAACACACACACACACAAACACACACACACACACACACACACACACACACACACACACACACACACACACACACACACGCGCGCGCGCGCGCGCGCGCGCGCGCGCGCGCGCGTCCGAGAGAGGCCTCGATTCTCCGACGGCGAGCAACCGCTGCGAACTGGACTCTAGTAAAACTTCCTATGAAAATGAAGGCTGCAGAACACAGACAATGTCCCCATTACAGCGTTTAACAGCCATTTGTGCGCGCACAGCGTGACACTCGACGGAGCACGCAATTTCTAAAATTACTGGTGCTACTTCTTTCGCCATCCGACGTCGGTAACACGCTCTGTAGTCTGATGGCGAGACGCGCGAAAGATTTCAAGGTTGCCTGTAACAAGCGAAGATCGCGGTACTCGCCTACACGTGCTTTGCGCTTGAAGAAACAGCGAATCCCGCAATTTTTCTCTCTCGCCTGATTATATAGAATTTGCCGCATATCAGCCATGTCTGGCGAAGTAACGTGCAGTCCACAAATCTGCATCATATCTGTTCATTTATAGCGGATATTTTTGAGAGAATTTTTGCTCACAACTGGAATACCAAAAAATTATTACGGAAAGCAGCATCAAAGGCCGTGGATTATTTTTAAGTGTGAGAATTTGTATTTCCTAATGAAATAAAAAGTGGTTTTCCCCAAATGTGTTTTATTAGCAGGACCAAAACGTCTGATAGCTTACGAATAATTGAGAATCTTGCGAAAAATTTGGCGCGAAATCACTAAAACGAGAGCGTAGAAATATGAGGGAAAGAAGGCAACTGCTTTTTACATCATCGCATACTGACGCGTCGTATAATTCTCTTTAATCCTTTCGGATCCTCTCGCTACAAATAACTTCTACGGTGTCTAAGAAGGTTCAGAAACATTTTTTCTCAATGGAAAGAACATCTATACGACACCTGATTGTTCAATCATTTCATCATGAACAATTACTGCCACCTGGGGAAGATCACTATAGAAATATTAAGAAGCGAGTGTTGCACTGCGCAGCAGTTTACGAACTTCACAGAACACTGAAATTGTGGGTTACTTGTATTCCACTGTATAACTGAAAGTAGTAGTTGTTATTTTGCGATGTAGTTATTGAACTATAAGTTTATTTAGTACAACAGTTGGTACTACAAAATTAATTAATCTAGTCCTTAAAAAAAGCCATGTTTTTCGATATACGCAGTGTTGTAGTATGAAAATGGGTGCATATAATTGTATAAATCTTGCTTCTAAAATCATTGAAAATTTAAGTTAAGAATGTTACAGCATTAAAAATAATTTCCTTGGTAGAGGAAAAAGGCAGGTCTGAAAGGGTTAATATAAAAATATATGGGAACTCTTGACTTCACTAAAACTGAGTTACGCGTCGCAAAACTTACCACAAAGGAGTGTAACACGAAGCCTTCTCTTACCTGAAACAGATTAAAAATTGACAATTAGAAATTTGAACCGAGGGAAGGAAGACATATCAATAGGTTTAATGTACGAGGGTGTTCAAATAAAAAGGTACGACACGACACTATGGGTATAATTTAAAAGTCTTCATTCAAAAGTAATCACCAGAGACCTGAGCACAACTACCCCAGTGTTTAGCGAGGGCTGTGACCAGAGCCAGTCCTCTACTGTGGCCTTCCGCTCGTCGTCCGAGTTGAAGCGCTTCCCTTTCAGATGTTTTTTAGCGAACCAAACAGATGGAAGTCACACGGCGACATGCCGTTCTGTATGGCGGATGCTCAAGCTGCTCCCACTTGAACTTGGACAGTACACTTTGTGCGACCCTGGAGACGTGTGAATGCGCGTTATCATGGAGCGCAATCACTCCCTCCTTGAGCAGCCCAGGCCGTTACCTGTTGATGGACTTGAGGAAGCTATGGAGTGTCTCACAGTACAAGTCGCTATTAGTGGTTTTTTCGTGCTCAAGGAATTCGATGAGTATCGGATCTCGATAGTCGAAAAAGCCGGTGAACATCAATTTGCCTACTGAGGGCAAAGCCTTGAATTTCTTAGGGGGAGGTGACGACGCATGCTCCAGTCCCTAGATGTCGCACTACGTTATCCCAAAGAAGAGTAGGTGAGTGGCAGAGAATGGGGAAGGTGGGCAGAAAGAGGGGTAGAAGGAGATGAACAGAGTGAAAGGAGAGAGAGAGAGAGAGAGAGAGAGAGAGAGAGAGAGAGAGAGAGAGAGAGAGAGAGAGAGAGAGGAAGGAGAGATGGACTAAGTTGTTGTTAAGAAAGTAGGAGGCGACGTAATGGCGGAAGTAAAGTTGTAAGGCGGCATCGTGTGTCGTGTCGGGATAGCTCATGCGGTAGAGCGCTTGCCCGCGAAAGGCAAAGGTCCCAAGTTCGAGTCCCGATTCCGGCACACAATTTTAATTTGCCAGGAAGTTTCATATCAGCGCCCACTGGTTGTTAAGATGTTTCGTGCTTTTCATATGAACACCCCTCGTAGTAAATTAACAAAACTGCCCAGCAGTTCAGATGCGTTCTTACAGTTTCTATCATTTGGAATTCAACAAGCATTCACAACACTAGGAGACCAGTGCATATATTTCAAATAGTGCCGATGTTATCCACTTCTGTCGTCACCAGTGAAGCTGTCAAGTTATCGTCATCTGACAGGACGATTGACTAACGACGTAACAAGCGTTTCATAATTTAAAATGAATAAAAGTATGAAATTTTATGTGATGTAGCTCTTGCGGACCACAGTTTGGGAACCACTGGATTATAGCGAGAATGACAACACGCAATCGTGACTGACATCTTCCTCACCTCACATGGGGCTGTATTGCCAATCATGTGGATTTTGATGAAGGTGTTAAGTTCCAAATAAATTTGGCTCAGGTAATAGCAACCGTTCTAGATGTTGCATTTTGGATGTCTACCAGTGAAAGTAAGTAGAGGGTGTACGTACAATGCTGCGGCAGAGCGGCCGAGCGCATTGGGGCTCTATGCACCGATGCGCGAGGCCGTTCCCCGTCGGGAGTTCGAATTCCCCCTCGGGCATGAATGTTTGTGCTGTCTTTAGTATAAGGTAGTTCATAAGTAGTTTGTAAGTTTAGGGACTGATGACTCCGCAGTTAAGTCTCATAAGGTTCACAAACATTCGATTTGTACATAAAATCCAGGAACACTTTCAATTATTTATTGTTCAAGAACAAAACATTGTACAGATATCATGTCATTTGAAGAAAAAACTGACTGGCTTTAAATATGTATTTGTCAACATAACTGTACTGAAATATTTTATACTGAGAAATTTTGAAAAACTCAGGTATGGTGTCTGTTGGCAACCATGCATATCTCATTCAGATAAGTCCGCAAAAGACTGGTTCTTGCACCAAAAGATGCACGTTCCGATGTTATATCTCATGCCGATAATATCTCATTTCTGACCAGAAATGGATTTATCTGGTTTTTGCAGCAAGCCCATCAAATGTAAAATGTTAATGAAGTGTTTATAAACACCACAAGCAGGTTCCGCATTACAAATGTTCAAATGTTTGTAAATCTATCGGACCAAATTGCGTGGTCATCAGTCCGTAGCCTACAAACTACTTAAACTAAGGTAAACTAACCCAAGGACAACACACACACACACACACACACACACACACACACACACACACACACACACACACATGCCCCAGGGAGGACTCGAACCTCCACGGCGAGCAACCGCACGCTACGCAGCGAGGCGCCTTAGACCGCTCAGCTACTCCACCGTGGCCTGGTGTTTTAGTCATAGTCAGATTTTATAGACGTGATCATTACAATATTGTGTCCGTCCATAGCAAATTTGCATGGCTTGAGAGGGCAGTGAAACAGGATAAACTCTAGTCCCCGATACCGCTCTGACCAATGATGTCATACACAATCGAGAGATACTACGAACACATTTACCACAACATGCTATCAGTAGTTAGATTTCACCTAAATAGGTCAAATCTACTTAATGATACCACCTCTTCAAAATACATTTAATAATTAGGTAATTTTAAAGAAAGCTTGCTCTCGAAGTTGTACGGTCTGACATTATGTCGAACATACAACTGTAAATCGATTGAGTGTTTCTGGACTGGAGATTCGGGCGCTACGCGCCCTCACGTACTAAAAAAACCTGTCTTGTTTAACCCACACCTAACCTTAGGGCTACGCTACAGATAACTTATTTTAAATTGAAAGTTAGGTTAGGTATAGGTCCAACAAGACCTAAATCTTGCAAAAATAGAATAACGCCAAAAGGATAATACAACGCCACCTAGGTGTCTTCAAAAATATCAGACACGTAAACAGTAGCTATTGAAACCACTCGCGGGACGGAATGGGGTAAAACATGACGTCATTGGTCTAAGCGCTATCGGAGACTAGAGGTTCGTTCCAGCAGCTGTCAGACTGCTACTTTCAAGCGCTAAGAAACAGGTGTTACTGCGCATGCGCAGCTACTATGACGTAAAAACCCTTCTTTGATACTTGCACTGCTGGAACGCTTTCTGCACTGTTTCTGGTTTCAGGCGAAGGCGAGTTTAAAGGAATAATTAAAATACTTTCCTTCCTAATAACGAAGAAGTGTAAACGAGAAATTTCTGATCTCAAGTGGGATTGCAGTGACTTCGAAATAATCGAAAAACACGCTACAAACACACGCGTATCACGTGATGGCTATCCCCCACTCTAACTCAGACCTTTCTGCGCATGCGCAAATTGGCAGCTTGATCGCGCCAGCTGCTTGCGGCAACTGCTGGAACACCAAACAGCCACACTCCATGTAGCCAGAAGCGGGAGAAGGCGCTGCTGGTACAAAATTTCAGCGTTGCGCATGCGCGTCAAGCAGTCTAGCAGCTGCTGGAACGAACCTTAGATTTGATCCGTGAAACCCGGCGCTGGAGTGTGTGGCCAGTGGAGACGCAGCCAGAACAGGGGCGTCAGTCTCCTCGGCTAGAGAGGCGCGGCTCTTTAGCGAGCGACCGCTGCCTGCTCAGTATGCAGCCCGTGTCCCCCGTCCTCTGCGTGCTAAGCAGGACCACAGATGAGCCGCTCTTCTGGCTGATGGCCTTCAGACTGCCACTAAACCGCTAACCATCAAAAATGCAACACAATAACGACCGCAGCTACCACCGTCTAATTTACGAGGGTTGCAACTTAAATAGTGGCAACACTGCTGTGGACACACTGCGCAATGGAATCTACTGCTTGTCGCTGTTCGCACACGCTGTTGACATACCTACCTACCTTACCTCCGAGCAAATGGACTCGCCCGTCCGACGTCACCGGCGTGGGCACAATAGAGGGAAACACAGTCACTTGTGAGTTGTTTTCAAAACAGGAACAACGGAGTTGAATCAAGATTGAATGTGCCTCGGCATGCGAAAAATTGAATCACGATAGGTTCTGCATGAATAGACGGAAACGCAGAAATGCTTGCGTTACGATACTACTCAGACGTACTTGGAGCGCTATGAGCGTGAAGGAGAGGCTTTGTTACGCCATATCGTAATACTGGATGAGACATGGGTGAGTGACATCGTACGAGCCAAAACTTAAAGCCAGTCCAACGAATGGCGTTATTAAGAATCGCCGCGAAAGTCGAAAGTGCGCCAGAGCCCCAGTATCGTGAATGTTATGGTGATTCTCCTGTACGACTGTGATGATGTTATCATAACACATTACGTTCCGTCACGGCATACCATCAATGCACAATATTGGAGCATCACCTGCGACCAGCTTTACGAAAGAAGCGGCAACACTTTCTGTAAAAAAAAAATGTTTAAATATTTGTATAGCTTATGGGACTTAACTACAGGGTCATCAGTCCCTAAACTTACAAACTACTTATGGACTAGCTAAGACTAAGGACGGCACAAATATCCATGCGTGAGGGGGCATTCGAACCCCCGACCGTGGTGGCCGTGCAGACCGTGACTGGAGCGCCTCAATCCCCTCGGCCACCGCTGCCGGCACACTTTCTGCCAATGATATTTGTACTACCTGGATGTTGAACTAGAGATATCTGAGCGTACCAGCCAAAGATGTTCATATTCTGTTTCTTGACTAATTACAATATGGCTGATACGAAATACTACAAGAATACGAAAAGGAAGTACAAAAATCTACAACTGTTAAGCTACTTTTCTACATACTTTCCGAAATTTTGTTGGCACTTGGCACAGCGTAGCACAAGTTTTTGTATGCCTTCTTCATAGAAGGTTGCGCCTGTGTATTCAACTATGTGGTAACATTTCTTTCTGCTCGCATCATTGAAGTTGTGGTGTCGCACAAGTACAAAGTGCGCGCCACCTACTTTCGCCGCGCGCCGCCATGCACGCACGGCGCGGCGTTCTCACGACGACAGCCACTAGCGCCCTCTGCTGCAACCCCGCTCGTGGCCACCACGGAAAGACACCGGTCACTTCGGACGGAGATAGCAACCAGTTAGGACCTTCGTAATCAGATAGGCACCATTGAAGACTTTGCTATCGTACAGGCACTAGGCAGGCCTCTAACAATTATGTATCATCATTCTGCAGTACTATGTAGAAGTTAAGTATTGTTACATTCTGTGCAATATATATCTCTTTCTAATTTACTGGAGTGTTTATAGTTTCTGGCTGCTCCCCTCCGTACCTGCACCAGCGTGCTATCTATATTCCTGTGTCGGTCTCATTCCACTCGGCCACCGACACCTACGACGAGGCTGGGACACAAAAGCGGCGACGAAGTTGGGACACAAAAGAAGTGTTGACCACCAAGGGCAGATTTTAGTTGTAAGAAGAGATGAAAGTCGCTATGAGTGAGGTCCGGTGCAATTTCTTATTGGTCTCATAGTAACCATATACACTTATTATTTATTTAGAAATCAATAAGCAATATGTCTTTTCTGTCCAAAAACAAAAAATAAAAATCGGCGCACATGACTTTTCGAGGTGTTAAATTTGCTTAGTCTTAACCTTCGTTGGGGATGAAGTGTGCCTCCATTCAGCTGAATGCCGTTTTCTTTCAGGGGTGTCGTACGATAAGCAAGTTTCACCCTCCGTGACTATCCTTGAAAGAAAACATCGCCTTCTTCATTGTAGCGTGTCAACAACTGAAGTGCACTGCCCATGTGTTGTTTTTTGTGTCGTTCAACAAGAATATTTGGAAACCAACGTGAGCAAAGTTTTCGAAATTTCATTTTTCAGTAACAATTTCATGAATTAGTTATCTTGAGATTTTCGGAACTTCCGTAGCAAGGGCACTAAGGGTAAACTTACGCTTGTGCTTAATCTTCTCTTCAATTGTGTGAACCAGCTTTTTCATTAACCACAGACGGGCGTCCAGTTCGTTCTTCATCGTGCACTTGATCACGTCCTTCATTGAACATTCTGACCCATCTTCCAACCGTTGAATCGCTCATAGCATTTTGTCTGTAAACCTCGCAGATTTGTCGATGAATTTCCTTTGATTTAACTTTCTTTGCATTTAGAAAACTGATCAGAGATCCGATTTCACACGCGGCGGCATTTTCAATTACGAATGACTTTATAAAGGAGGACTACAAAGTACACGTCGGCAACAGCGATCTGAAAATGGTGTACATGTCTTGAGTCAGGTAACTGCCGCGCATGCTCGGAAGTGTGATCGTAGCGCTGCTGCAGATACAAATAGAAACGGAACTTACTTTGTGGACGACCATCGCATATGAAAAGAACAAAAACAAAGAAGAGCCATTTCATTGTCTATGCCCGTCGCTCGATGCACCATTGGCACCGAAATGTCAATGTAGTGATTATCATGGCATAGTTTGAGAATATGCGGGGTCGTAGGTCCCCTGAAGTTGTTACAAGAGAATAATATAGGGTGTCTTTCATATACAAAACTCCATTACAATCAAATTGAGGTCAAGTCGAGGTGAGTACTCTTAATTGCGATGTCTGGTTCAGGCAGCTCGTCATTAAAAAATTGGCGTCTTAATGTGTTGGTACGCTATCCTTTTGAAAATTGACATTTCAAGATGTTTTCGAAACTGGGTATCATAGTGCAAGTAATTCTCATGCACTAGGGAAATTCCTGGTAGGTAAACATCAACCGGTAGCTTACTATTACCGACAAAGTTCAACTTTGGGATTCGATGCGTGCGTAAAAATCCTGTACTGTTACTTTACTGCCGATGCAGTGTTCTTGTTCGTACCCCCATAAGAATTTGTTAAACAGTTTCTTTTTTCTGACGATATCGTGTTGCCTTATTTCAACCTATTCCGAGTTGTTATAGTGTAGATATTTAGGTTATCCGTCTATGCAACTGAATTAAAAAATATTTTATTGCCATATGCATTTGCCCTTTCTTTGGAAGGCATCATCAGTGGCCTGTAATATATACATGATTATGTTTTACAATATTTCATATTTACGTTTCTTAGTATTTTTAGGTTATAAACAGCTCTGGTGCGTTATTTAAGTATAGTTACTGACATTTGGATGTTCTTGCTTACAATATTTCGTGGATTTTACCTTACATCTAGTGCTCATTGGTGGCTTCCAGCTGTTCTGCTTCACTTATGTTCATTTTGCGTTGTTTGTTATTCCAGCACTTCACAGTTAGCACCACTAGGCACATGCCATTGCCGCGGTGGAGTAGCCGAGCGGTCTAAGGCATCTCGCTGCGGAGCGCGCGGTTGCTCGCCGTGGAGGTTCGAGTCCTCCCTGGGGCATGTGTGTGTGTGTTGTCCTTAGGTTAGTTTACCTAGGTTTAAGTAGTTTGTAAGCTACGGACTGATGACCACGCAGTTTGGTCCGATAGATTTACAAACATTTGAACATTTTGAGCACATGCCATTTTGTTTGTGTTGTGTTTTGGTTGGTGTTGCCAACTGTTGAGTATGTGTTTGTCCTATCTTTGCTTTATGTCAGAGTTTGTGTGTGTGTGTGTTTTCGATGTGATTGAATAGAGAACTGCACCAGATACTGATGTATTAATTTATTTATTTAAAGACTCCTGATTGTGTGTGTGTGTGTGAGAGAGAGAGAGAGAGAGAGAGAGAGAGAGAGGGGGGGGGGAGCAAGAGAGATAGTAACAGAGTTAGACACAGAGTGAGACAGGGAGATAGAGACAGACAGAGACAGGGATTGTGGGAAAGGGAAAGAGAGAAGTGTTTCTCTCTCTCTTTTTTTTTTTTTTTTTTCATTCATTATTATTATTAAATTTTTTGCTTGTGTGTGTGTGATAATTCTTTTTTCCTCTTTAATTGCTGTCTCATGTCTTTGACTAGATTTAGAAATGAGTTTTCATTAATATTTGTCTGTTCATTTATTACTTGTTTGTTCTCGGCTAAGGCTTTCTATATATGGTAATTTTCTTGTGTTTGTATGAGGTTTTTGTTGTGGTTGTTGGTCCTGATAATTTTCATGTCTTGGTCTATATTGGTTGGGTGATGGTGGTTGTGTTTATTAATTCAGCTGCATAGACGGATAACCTAAATATCTACACTATAATAATATAATACACCAACTGTGGGGAAAACAGGACAAAAAGGAACTAACAATGCTATTCCGAGTCTTTTCTCTCTCTCTCTCTCTCTCCCCCCCCCCCCCCCCCCAGCTTCAACTGGCAGGACTGCAGTTGACCGTCAAAGTCTAGCGTTGTAGGAGCACAACAGCAGAGCGCCGGAGATGGCGGTGCAGCATCAGACATGAGACGGCGGCTGAAGGTCGGACACGTGCGGCTTTGCCCCGCCTCGCCTTGTGTCCACTGGCCCAGTACGCGGCGGTTACGTCACTCGCCCTCATAACTCCGGAATGCATATTTATGTCGTCCCGGACAGCTCAGCTCGCTCTATAGAGCTCGCTGCCGGCAAGTAACCTCCAAGTCACGTCGACGCTGCAGACGACAAGCGCGACGAAGGTAGAAAGGGTGGAGGGGAAGTATTAAATAATGGATCAAATTAAGTGAGCTAATGTGCAGCAATGCACAATCATTAATATACAAAGTACAGCGCAAGAAACTGTTTCACTTTTATCGTTTAAAACGTTCACTTGATTCTTAAGTAATTACAGTTTCATTCTACCACTTCCAAGCGATACTCATCTTTTCAACATTACGATATATGGGGGTTCTGCTCGCTGCAAAATTATTGACCTGGGATGTCGTGGTAGAAATATACTTATAGGTACAATTTTTCACTTATTCTTTAATTTGAATCAAACTTCTTCTCCACCAAAACAAAAAAAATGTTCAAATGTTTGTATAGTCTATTGGACTTAACTACGGGGTCATCAGTCCCTAAACTTACAAACTACTTATGAACTACTTACGAACTAGATCGGCACAAATATCCATGCCCGAGGGGGGATTCGAGCCCCCGTCCGTAGAGGCCGTGCAGACCGTGACTGGAGCGCCTTAGTCCCCTCGGCCACCGCGGCGGGCCCACCAAAACATTACAACTTCATTTGCGTACACAATACACCACAACAACACAGAGTGACATAGATTCCAAAGCAGATAACGATCGCCAAAACTCGAACTTCCCCACGCAAGGCGGCGAGGCAAATATACAACATCGACAATAATGACATTACATTACGCATTGTTCATAACAATTGAATATACTAATTTACAATTAAGGAACAGTGAAGTAAAACATTTCATGTACACAAAATAATCGCAATATAAATGAAAACTATACAGACAATAATTTTAGATGGCACATATCTTTTTAAGTCAAAATCTCCGATCTTTCTGTTTACAACAAAGAGTAATGTTAAATGTCAATTAATTTGTTAATGAGTACATCATACATGTTCCTAACATATATTGAACTATCAAATATCTTGGCAATTCTAAAAATATGTTCAAAATCTCACGTCAGTCAATATATACAAAGAATTATAATATAGAAATCTCGACTATTACATTAATTAACACAATTAACTGGTCAACCCAACTTGTTTATGAGCCTAACATATATACAATGCTATTTATTTGCATGTACATAAAGTTTCTGAAATTCGTCTATCTAGTTCTTGAAATAACATACAATGACAAAACTATTGTTTATAGAACTGTCTGGAAAGCATCTAAACGAATCTCTTAATTAATGAAATCTATCACCTAGACACTGTCCTACACTGATTCCTAGGCTGGCTATTTCGTTTGTAACTAACTTCACACGCAACATATATCACTAATAAACCATACGATTCCGGGTCTGACGCAGACGGTATCGTACGATAACATTTAGATGAATCGATAGTTGCCAACAACGGTAAGTAGCGGTCGAAAGAAACAGATCGCAGACGTCAGGCATAACATAACCGCATTCGAACATTAGTCGATTTGTGTTTGCATTGATTGAAAATGTCAGTTTACGAGCCCAATTCTCGCCATTTGCGGGAGGTGTTACTGTTTTCTTTCAATATGAAGAAAACATCGGCTGAGTCTCATAGAATGCTCGCAAGTACGGATCGTAAGGACGCTTTTAGTCAAAGAACGTGAGACATGGTTCCACGTCGCACAGTGATCCCAAATCCCAAAAATCTGGCCAAAATTAGGATATAAAATTTGTTATTCTAAGGACTTTTAATGCTTCGAATAGTTGTAGTGGTACACCTAGTATGTATTATAACCGTAAATAAAAGGGAATCGTCCCTACCTGGCTCAGGAATGCATTTCGTTTGTGAGCATCGCACTGTTTACTCGTCTAACGTCGAAAGCAGCATAAAGTTCAGACGTGTGTAGAATCGCGAAAAGTTAACAGATTTGGATTCTGCAAACTGAAGTCTTCTCCTCAAAGTAAGTACAATTTGAACGTGTAGTTTGAAATTGTTATTGACAATGTAGGAAGTAGTAAATAATTAATGAAATTAGTGGTATTTTTCTTGGTCGCGTTCCGAGAAGTCCTGTTGAAAAAAGCAATAAGTCAAAACTCATGTCGACTCCTGCTCTTCAACCGGATGGAAATTGTTCCTAAGACATTTCTTCAAAACAAATCCAAAAATTAACTGCACTAGCCGCGACTTCGGTTTCAGTTATAATTTTTATGCAATGATATGTGCCCCCTTTGTAGTTTTTCGTAATTTTATCGCCTGAAATATTTTTATAGAAAACTGGTCAAAACAATCCTATTAATGTTATTACTTCATTTATACAGAATCTCTGGATAATACCGAAGAAATTACTTTCACGATAAAGAAAATTTTCCTATTTGTCAAATCGGTAATGAATGAGAATATCATTGTGATCACTGACATTGTTGAGATGAAGGTGTCAAACAAATTGAAGCATCCATACATTTTGCCGAAAAGTTTGAAAGATGCCATGGCTAAATTGGTATCGGTGTTCAGGAAGAGGTAGCAATAAGTGAGCAGGAAATAAATAAAATTCTTCCAAACATTTGACGGGTGGCTCAACGTTGCTGTTTCTTTCACAATTGAATATAAATGTTCGAAGACTTCGAATTCGTAATCAGCGACTTCGAAAACCCCCGATTCCCGACTTTCATCCGAATTGAATATCTTTTTGAAGAGATTTTCATATGCCATTTTGTTTTTCTAAATGTTGACTTCGAATTCGTAATCAGAGACCTCGAAAACCGCAAAATCCAGATTTTCAGTCTATTTTATAACGTTTTAGACTTTTGACCAGCTTTTTGGGATTTGGGACCACTGTGCGTCCACGGCCAAACCGAATATTCACGGGTCCAAGATTATGCTTTGCATTTGGTGGGACCAGCAAGTGAAACAATCACAGGTGCTCGTTATAGCACGAAATTAATGCAGAACATTAATACAGAGGCACGATAAAGCGATTTTGCAGCACGACAGCGCTCGACCCCACGTTGCAAAAGAGGTCAAAACGTACTTCGAAACATTAAAATGGGAAGACGTACTCCACCCGCCGTATTCTCCAGACATTGCTCCCTCTATCGCCTGTTTAGATCAATGGCACATGGCCTGGCTGACGAAAACTTCCGATGTCAAGAAGAAGTCACAAATTAGATCGATACGTGGATCGCTTCAAAAGATTAACATTTTTTTCGACGCGGGATTCGTGCACTTCCCGAAAGATGGGAGAAATTAGTGACCAGCGATGAAAAAAAAATCTTTGAATGATACATGTGTAACCAATTTGTTTCATTAAAGCCTGAAATGTTGGGGAAAAACCGGCGGAAGCGAAGTTGTACAGCATGTATTTGTTACTTTTCAGTAGAAGGGAGATTAAAAAATAAAACTAAAGACACCCCCCGGCTCGAAGGGATATCAAGTAGTTCAAGATTAACACTCCTTGTCATCGTAACATACACTACAACTTGTGGGGCTACAATTGCAACACATCAAGCAAGTACTCAAAACGGTACACTTGTTTGAAGAGCCTGCTTACACAGAGACATGTGTACAATGTTTGTAGTACCAACGCAAATAGTCTGTGAAGGAACGGCTGTTGATTGTCCCTAAAAGCGAGTGAGTAAACACTGTTGTTAAGTAACAAGAGGCAAAGATCTCTGCTTACTAATATGGCGCCAGAGGGGCGTAACGTTAAGTTTATGGTCGTCTGTAATGGCTACACTGTCCTGCTAAATTCGGTCAAGAACGCTCATTGATTGTTCACTTCTCCACTATGGCACTGTAACATGTCAGTGTACTAACAAAATCCGCCATCATTCACGAAATCATTCTATTTTAGGGCAACGCATTTGCAATTAAACCAGTTAATCTCAAGGGGCTGTTTATGTCGTACTACTTCAAACCCGCAACTGATTATTAATATGCGCTTTACTGGAAGACAACAGGTCGCGTCTCTTTCAACGTAAGGATCCCAGCATTTATGTCAAGCTATTTATCCTTTTCAGACCCAAGGTTGTAGATGATGTGACAGTTATATAGAGAGGCACGTTTAAAATACAAAATACATATAGTAATTCATTTTCAAAAATTTTGAACGCACACAATTGTCTGTTTTGCACCTTCACTACAATTTTTTGTGATCTGCACCCCTTACAGTAACATGCCTTTGAAAGAAATGACATAATAACATACAGTATCATACAAAATCAACTAGCTGTCAGATATGATAGCTTCACATGTCAAAACAAGGATATCAACACCTTGTCAACAAGTCTTTCTTGCCACCATTGTAAGAGTACTGGAAGTTTGCCGATTGCTTGTGCTACACGGTGTAGGAACATGGAACCAAACCACGATGCGCACGTTACCACAGTCCCAGAGATTCCAACTTTTGAATGTGGCAAATAGTAATGCGATCTAATATGTATAAGCGGGAAGGGAGGGGGGGTTTAGAAGGGATTGAAGGGGAATAAGTGAATAAGGATTGAAATTGGGGAAACAGATTTGGAAGGTCGCAAATGAGATAAAGGCAGCATATTACTTACATCATTCTGATTTATACAGGAGGGCCGGCCGCGGTGGCCAAGGGGAGTGAGGCGCTCCAGTCATGGTCTGCACGGCCACTACGGTCGGAGGTTCGAATCACCCCTCGGGCATGGATATTTGTGCCGTCCTTAGTATTAGCTAGTTCATAAGTAGTTTGTAACTTTAGGGACTTATGACCCCGCAGTTAAGTCCCATAAGCTCTACAAACATTTATACAGGAGGAATGTGTGTGAGTGGACGGGTGGGGCGAGAGGGGGGGTGGGTGGGGGGAGCAAAACTAATTATTTTCTTCCTCAGAACCAAACATCTTACATTTTGTGATTTCCAGGGATATGTATAATAATCTACTCATTAAAATTTCCCACAAACACAAGATAACGTAAAATCATAATTGGCCACAGTAATAGTGTAGGTTAAGATACGTCGGTGAGTGTGCAGGTTAAGAGAACTAGGAGTCAAGTGACATGCCTCGTTTTCATTGGCTGCTGCTAGATTCCACAATGGTGCGCCTTTGTGGATACATCCGGTATGCCGTATTATCCAGTTTTCGAGTTAGTAGAAGTTCCTGTCAATACTGCCGGCCGCGGTGGCCGAGGGGACTGAGGCGCTCCAGTCACGGTCTGCACGGCCACTACGGTCGGGGGTTCGAATCCCCCCTCGGGCATGGATATTTGTGCCGTCCTTAGTATTAGCTAGTTCGTAAGTAGTTTGTAAGTTTAGGGACTGATAACCCCGTAGTTAAGCCCGATAAGCTACACAGACATTTTGAACCTGTCAATACTGGTGAGTTCCACAAAAATATGCATGAGGACATTTTTAACATTTCCTGTAACAAAGTGTTTGAAGTCACGCTGTTACGTACTCTTGCTGTGTGTTTCCATTCCATGATTAATGTGATTTGAAGAGAAGTAATAAAATGAGCTCTAACATGGAAAATTAAGCGTTTCCGGAAACATGTCCACATAACATGTTTTCTTTCTTTGTGTGTGAGGAATGTTTCCTGAAAGTTTGGCCGTACATTTGTAACGTTCTGCACGCATCTTATTCCGGCTAGTATAAAAAAATAAAGGCAAAAAACTTCATGATATGTCCTGCAATTACCGATGCAAACGGCGGGAAACGAAGACGCTGTTGGCGTCAGTTCGCAAACAATTTCGGAGTTGGAATTCGATAACTTGCCAGCTGATGTGTCGCCGCCGCAAACAAGCGACCAGTTAGAGTGTGTGTCAGGTACGACGCCATTGTGGACGCCGTCTGACGACCGTCAAGGCGCGACTTTCATGGAGACAAATGACTCTCGGTCGATCTATTGGCCTCGGCCGGGGATGTGCCCCGGGTCGCAGCATCAAAGAGCCCGCCGCGGCGCTCTGAACGAAAGTGAGTTATGGTTCTGGAGGCCCTGCGCCGCCGTCCACAGTGCTCAAAGTGCGCATCGCAGCCCTCGAAGTCTGGTGGCCAGCCTTGACGGAACAGCCAAAAAGTGGGCCGCGCAGTCTGACACCCGTGGATAAGGAGGGAGATGGGTTTCGAGCGCGGGGCACCGGCTTCATTAGATGCGCATCATTTCACGCCAAGTAAGATAGATCGAGAGAGGAAACTGGCGCGGTCTGTTGTGAAGAAACCCGCCCGAACGAACTTCTCGCCGTGTTCGCGGCGCCGCAGAGGACATTAATTAAGTCGACCGGAGTGACAATATGTCGAAAACGAGACACTCGAGTCAGAGCAGAAGGTTGGGGAGGGGGGGGGGTTAAAGAGAACGAAATAGAAGAGATCACACGAATTCCTGAACTCGTATCTTCTGTCACTGTGTGATAAGCACGATTAATACACACATCACTACCAGTGGACACTAAACTACATTATGTGATCAAAAGTATCCGACAGCCCGTAAAACATATGTTTTTCACATTAGGTGCATTTTTCTGTAACCTACTCCATAGCAGCGACCTCAGTAGCCATTAGACATTGTGGTCAGGACATTGGGTGTCACTTGTGTCGCAAGTCTGTATGCGGGTTTTTCACACTCTTAAACATCCCTGGGCTCACTGTATCTGATGTGACAGTGAAGTGGAAACGTGAAAGGACACGCACAATACGAAAGCGTATACGCCGACATCGTCTGTTGACTGACAGAGACCGCTGACAGATGAAGAGCGTAGTACGTGTAATAGGCAGGCATCTATCCAGACCATCACAGAGAAATTCCAAACTGTATCAGAATCCAATACAAGTACTATGTCAGTTAGAAGGTAGTTGAGAAAACTTGGATTTCTGGTGGAGCGGTTGTCCATAAGACACACATCAGGCATGTCAATGCCAAAAGACAAGTGCAATGCGACATGGCACACGCAGAGGTCTCTAACGGACGACTGCAGAGTTTTGCAGATGCGGGAGTATCACTAGTGCAATAAGGAATCTTTATCTCTCATACGATTTTGGTGTATATGTGTTTGTTCGAGCCCAAGTACTTTCCTTGTAAGTTTATTTTTAGATTGACACATTTTTTAAACCTTGTGTTCCCTGCCTACAGCAAAGAAATCAAAGTGGTTCTTGGTCTGAAAAAGGTTGGGAGCCACTACCGTATAGAAAAGTCACTGTGAGATCTTAAAGAAATTCCATCCTGCAAGCAAAAACAAACAGCGATAGTTCTGATGTAAAACATTGCCCGTCTACATGTGGCTCATGATTCGGAACAATTTGATCATATTTCGTATAGTCATGATCTAGCACCTGTCGAGTATCATTTGTTCTTTCTTTTATCTGAACTGCCTCACTGGTCAGCGTGAGATGGTGATGTCGAAACGTTAGCTCGTGAGAAGGCGCGCTATGAGCCTTTCGCCGGCCGCGGTGGCCGAGGGGACTGAGGCGCTCCAGTCACGGTCTGTACGGCCACTGCGGTCGGGGTTTCGAATCCCCCCTCGGGCATGGATATTTGTGCCGTCCTTAGGATTAGCTAGTTCATAAGTAGTTTGTAAGCTTAGGGACGGATGACCCCGTAGTTAAGTCCCATAAGTTCTACAAACATTTGAACATTTTTATGAGCCTTTCTCTCACACAACAATTCATTTCGATAATTGTGCATGTTATTAACACGATAGCACGGTGAGCGTCTCAGTACTTTGCTATGCATTCGTCCCCTCCCCGTGCACCACACTTTCGCGTCGCTCAGTGTGCCTCTGACCTCGCAGTGAATCGGTTGTGCCACAGCACCATAAAGTGCGGCATTTTGATCATCGCGGGCCTATCGGAGTATTTTTTTCTTGTTAAGTGAATGTTTATTTCTTGGTTTATTATATTTTAATGAGCGTAAGGTAATTTTATTTTTAGTCATCATGTTCTCTGTTATATGTAGCTTACAATAATCAGTATGGATGACCGACAAACAAAACGAATACTTGCATGGCTTGAGACCCTGATTTGGACGGAGAATGTATATTGGATCCGGATGATACAGACGACAATCGTGTAGACAACCCTGAAAGCAACTGCTCCGCTATTGATAGTCCCGAACGGACAGATACCGACTTTTGTGCGCTTTGTCCAAGAAAGAAAAAGCCATGCACTGTGTATCACATATGACTCTGCACTCATCACGTGACATACATGTGCAAGGGATAATATGAAAGACACATTTCTCCATATAGTATGGAAGACTGATTAATTAAAATATATGAAAATTAGTTATATGTGCCATAAGTTAATAACCACAACCGCGGCGGAGCGGCCAAGCGCTCTGAGGCGCTATGCTACGATGCGCGAGGCCGTTCTCGTCGGGGGTTCAAATCGCTCCTCGGGCATGGATGTTTGTACCGTGTAGTTCATAAGTAGTTTGTAAGTTTCAAAAATGTTCAAATGTTTGTTAAGCTTATGGGACTTAACTACGGGGTCATCAGTCCCTAAACTTACAAACTACTTATGAACTACTTACGAACTAGGACGGCACAAATATCCATGCCCGAGGGGGGATTCGAACCCCCGACCGTAGTGGCCGTGCTGACCGTGACTGGAGCGCCTCAGTCACCGCGGCCACCGCGGCCGGCTGTAAGTTTAGGGACTGATGACCACGCAGTTAAGTCTCATAAGCTTTACAAACCTTTGAAGATTTATTTTAATAACCGAAGTTCAGAAAACATTATTTATGCCTAAGACTGCAATATTTTTTGGTTAGTTGTACCTTAATAAATACTATGAATCACTTGGATAAGTGCCTTTCATTACACATAATTATTTTTTATTACAGAATTATATTCCCTTTTTCTAAAAAATAGGATTTACATAGCAGAAGCATTTTGCTCCCGCGCGTCGAACCGTGTAACTTTCTAAGGCGCGCCTTCTCATTGGTTAGTATAGGAATGCAGGAAAACACAGGTTACAAATTTCTGTGTGGATTGCTTTTAGAATCCGATCGTACGATTAGTGAGCTAATATACGTGATGCTGAAAAGTAGATTAACGTCCATGGTTTCAAGGAAAAATAAAGTAGTTCAATAAAGGAGGTAGATGAGTTTTGTTACTTGGGCAGTAAAATAACAAATGACGGTCGCAGTACAGAGGATATAAAATGCAGAATGGCAATGAGTAGAAAAGCGTTCTTGAAAAAGAGAAATTTGTTAACATCGAATATTTATTTAAGCCCAAGGAAGTCCTTTCTGAAGGCATTTGTGTGGAGTGTTGCCTTGTATGGGAGTGAAACATGGACGATAAACAGTGCGGACAGGAAGAGGATAGATGCTTTTGAAATGTGGTGCAACAGGAGAATGCTGAAGATTAGGTGGGTGGATCGCGTAACTCATGAGGTGGTACTGAACAGAATTGGGGAGAAAAGGAATTCCTGGCATACCTTGACTGCCATCAGGGCGTGTGTGGAGGAGAATTTGCGTAGGTGCTACAAAGATCGTAGTATCTATATCTATTCAGACAGCCAGGCAGCCCTGAGATCACTGGCAGCTCCTGCAACAAGGTCTAAAATTGTTGCAGAATGTCACAGGGTTCTGGTGGAGCTAGGGGAAAGCAATAGAGTAAACCTATTGTGGGTCCCTGGCCACTCGGGGATCAGTGGCAACGAACATGCCGACAGATTAGCCAGGATGGGGGCAGAGACTCCATTTATTGGACCGGAACCTGTCCTGACAATCACCAAGGCAATGACCAAATTGGAGCTACGTAACTGGCTCAGAAGACAGCACGTAGAATATTGGACCAAAGTCACCAACAAAAACTTGCAAAGTAATGATGCCAAAGCCATGTTTTAAAAGAGGCTCTGTAATCCTGGGCCTGAACAGGAGAGAGATTAGACTCATGGTTGGATTGCTGACAGGCCATGGGAATTTCAAAACACACCTACATACAATGGGAATAACAGAAGAGGACCCTAAATGTTGGATCTGTGACGACGGTGATGAAACTGCATCACATCTAATTTTCGAATGCATTGCATTGGAGAGTAAAAGGCACAGAATATTTGGGACAACCAGACCCGAAGAAATTGTGTCTAATAAAGAACTGGTAAAGGGACTCCTTGCTCTGTTCAAGGGCATTGGTTGGCTTTACTAGATAAACAGGGAGCAATACCGCACAATAAACTTAGTTTCGGTGCGGGCAGTGGCGGGTTAGACCAAGACTGTTTTGGCTTCCCTGGAAAAAATCAAATCAAAATCAAATCAATCTGGCATACCTTGATTAAAATAAGGGATTGATTGGTAGGACACACTCTTAGACATCAAAGAATTGTGAGTCGGAGGGAAGTTGCTCAGGATACGGTATTGTGGAGAGCTGCATCAAAGCAGTCTCCGGACTGAAGACCAAAACAACAACAACAACAACAACAACAACATTTTTTAAACTATGCCGACTTTAAAAAAGCGCCTCGTACCTGTAGTCGGATGAACCTGTGTCGTATAACACGTAAAGGTAAAAGGTAAAGCAGTCAACAATCCGAAGATTGGTTTGAACACCACAGTGCTTTACTAGGCATGGTCCTGTTTGGAGGTGGTATGCCGTTGCCTTCCTCTGACCTTCGAACTGACTTACCCAGCCAGTTATAGGGGGACCTACGGTTGAACGTGGGTTCCGAATCACGGTGCTACCCGGTATTTTTCACATGAGCAATACTGCCAGAGGTGAAAGAAGTGGAAAGTGACAGATAAAAATCCCAGGAACTGGCGGGGATCGGCGACCTTTGGATTTGTAGTCTGGCACTCTACCACTGTGCAATCGAGGCGTATACAGTCGTAATTGCTGAAGCATTACGCTTGAGGCAACAGGTGAAACGTCGTAGGCATGAGGCAGTGGGGCGCACCTTGAACCCTGTCCAAATGACGCGGTTGCTCGTGGCCTTTCGTCTCCACATGCTACGAGCCGCTTCGGCCCCTCTGACCGCAGAAAGCGGCCAAGGCTACGACAGGCAGTGTATACGCGAGACCAGGTGCGTGGAGTGCGGCTCTCAGCGCCACACAACAGGATGTTTGCCGATCAGATTTGTAAACACGTCAGTCTGCGCGCTTCTGTGCCGCCTCTGACAGCACCAGGTGTGCAGTCTGCCGTCTATAAAGTGCTACACCGCCGCCTGCAAACCGACACGTACGCCACTGTGTCCTCGTCGATCGGATATCCAGTTTCATTCCGGTGTCAAAGTGTCTGACGACCAAAAATAAAAACTTTTGCTCATAAACACAAGTGCACAGAGCATGCGTCGTAGAAACGGCCTCCACGAGGCATAAAACTTTCCATATTGATAATTCCTTATGTTTTAATAGTGTCTGTCGTCAAATAATTATTGTTCACTAGATGACCTGGTGAACTTCGAATCACTTGCCTATTATTATAAACCATGGAAGCAATTTTTATATGTTTCGATGTTGGTCAAGAAGTGTTGAGAGCCATTTTCCATCCCACAACCTAATGAGTGTAATGGATCAGGTAGTGGGACCAATTGAATAGCATTGGAGAAAGGCTACAACCCTGTCTTACTCCCTTCCCAACCACTGCATCCCTTTCACGACCTTCAAATCTGACAACCGCTGTCTGGTTTTTATAGAAGTTCTAAATAACCTTATGCTCCCTATATTTTACTCCTACTTGCTTCAGAACTTGAAAGTGTTTATTCCAATCAACATTGTAAAAAGCCTTCTCCAAATCTACTAAACCTAGATATTTAGGTTTGTGTTTTCTTAATCTATCTTCTAAGATACGCCGTAAAGTGAGTATTGTCTCCCGTGTTCCTACATTTCTCCTGAACCCAAACTGATCTTCCCCGAGGTCGGCTTCTACCAGCTTTTCCATCCTTTTGTAAATAATCCGTGTTAATATTTTGCAACCATGACTTATTAAACTGATGGTTCTGTAGTTTTCACACTTATCTGCACTGCTTTCTTTGGAATGGGGATTATAACATTTTTCTTAAAGCGTGAGGGTACTTCGCCTGTCTCATACATCTTACACACCAGGTGAAACAGTTTTGTCATGGCTGGTTCTCAGAGAGACTTCAGTAGCTATGAGGAAATGTCATCTACTCCATGGGCCTTGTTTCGAAATTCAAATTCAAATGTTTGTTAAGCTTATGGGACTTAGGTACGGGTCATCAGTCCCTAAACTTTCAAACTACTTATCAACTACCTTATACTAAGGACGGCACAAATATCCATGCCCGAGGGGGGATTCGAACCCCAGACCGTAGTGGCCGTGCAGACCGTGACTCGAGCGCCTCAGTCCCCTCGGCCACCGCGGCGGCACTACCTGTCCATTCACTAGGTTTAAACTAGGTAAAAACTGTTAGGCAGCCGACTGGGGACCCATCAGCCCGACAAAACCCGCCTTTCACATGGAAACAATCAGCTTCCCCTTGTATCTGTAATATCACAATTTCATGGACTGTCTTAACAATGAATGTTGAGTGGAATGAGGTGTGGTAATTTTTGTCCGCCGCAGTGTACGTGTGCTGCGGCGCGCCGGCGCGGCGTCAGCGTAAACAATGTGGGCCTTAAGCCTGTAGCAGCAGCAGCAGCAGCGGCTGCACACAGCGCCGCCTCTGTTGGCCTGGCCTGCCTGCGGTAGGCCGCGCGGCTATGCCGGCGGTCCGAGGCTCCCCAGCGAAGTCTCAATGCGGGCTTTCAGCCGCTGCCGCTGCCTCGCGCTGTGGCCGGCCACCTCTGGGTACAGCCAGCTTCACGTACCATAAATATAAAGACAATCTAAAGGCCGATACCCATGTGGTCTCCTTGTAAGGCAAGGCGTATGCTGGTAGGACACATTCTGAGACACGAAGGGATCGTCATCATTACAAGGAAGTTTGTGGGGTGAAAAACGAGAGGGAGATCGAGAGGCGGTGCAGTAAGCTGGTTCAAAAGGCTGGAGGTTGACGTTCTTATTGGAGATGATGAGACTTGTACTGAATAGGGTAGTGTGGAGAGCTGCAGCAAATCAGTCTGCGGACTGAAGACCAAAATAATAACTTCAAATCGCAGATATCCTACTAGCAGCAGCGGGATGTGCCGAGTACAGTGGCAGCCGTACACGGCCCATCTCGCTGCTGCTAGTAGGATATCTGCGATTTCGAGTTGTTATTGTTGTTCACATCAAATGTTTGTAAATCTATCGGACAAAACTGCGTGGTCATCAGTCCGTAGCTTACAAACTACTTAAACCTAGGTAAACTAACCTACGGACAAACACACACACACCCATGACCCAGGGAGGACTCGAACCTCCAAGGCGAGCAACCGCGCGCTCCGCAGCGAGGTGCTTTAGACCGCTCGGCAACTCCACCGCGGCTGTTACTGTTGTTTTGGTCTTCACTGATTTGCTGCAGCTCTCCACACTACCCTGTTCTGCGCAAGCCTCATCATCTCCAAATAAGAACGTCAACCTTCAGCCTTTTGAACCAGCATCGTCTCTCGATCTCCCTCTCGTTTTGTGCCCCACAAACTTCCTTCTAATGATGAAGATTCCTTCGCGTCGCAGAATGTGTCCTTCCAACTTACCCCTTCTCTTACAAGGAGACCACATGAGTATCGGATTTTATATTTATGGTACGCGAAGTTCAGAACTTAAATAACAATCAGTCTAATCCATTCGTCACAACTCTCAAAAATTCTCGACAAAATCATCTTTCAAGTTTTGCAAACTGCATTTAAGTACATCTATATCTATATAGATACTCTGCAAATCACATTAAGTGCCTGGCAGAGGATTCATTAACCACTTTCATAACTTTTCTCTACCGTTGGATTGTCTAATAGCGCGCGGGAAGAAAGAACACCTAAATCGTTCGGTTTTCGATCTGATTTATTTTATTTGATTGGGATGGTCATGTCTCCCTAAGTAGGTGGGTTCTCGAAAAATATTTTCACATTCAGAAGTAAAAGTCGGTGATTGAAACTTCGCAAACAGATCACGCCGCAATGAATAACGTCTTTCTTTTAATGATTTCTTCCCCAATTCGTGCAACATTTTCGTGACGCTCCCCCCACCCCCCCACCGTAACTTGACAGAACAAAACGAGCTGCCCTTCTCTGATCCTTCTCAATATCTTCCGTCAGTCCCACCTGGTGAGGGTCCCCACAAGGGGCAACAGTACTCCAGGAGAGGACGCACAAGTGTGATGTAGGCAGTCTCTTTGGTGGAGCTGGTGCATCTTCGAAGCGTTCTGCCGATGAAACGTAACCGTTGGTTCGCCTTCCCACAATATTTTCTATGTGTTCTCTCCAGTCAAAGTTGTTCGTAATTGTAACTCGCAGGTATTTGGTAGAATTTACGACCTTAAGGTTTGACTTATTTATCGCGTAACTGAAGTTCAGCGGATTTCTTTTAGTGGTCTTGCGTATTATTTCACACTCTTCTTTATTTGGCGTCAATTGCCAATTTTCGCACCATGTAGAAATTTTGTCTAAATCGCTTTGCAGTTGCTTTTGATCCTCTGTTGACTTCACTAACCGATAAACGACAGCATCATCCGCGAACAGTCTAAGGGAGCTATTCAGATTGTCTCCTAAATCGTTTATAAACACGAGGAAGACTAGGGGACCTATAACGCTTCCCTGTGGAACGCCAGATATCACTTCTGTTTTACTCGATGACTTACCGTCAATTACAACGACCTGTGTCCTTTCTGATAGGAAATCGTGAATCCAATCGCAGAATTGGGGAGATATTCCATAAGCACGCAATTTTATGCACGTGCCATAAATATAAAAAAAAAAAAAATTCTAAAATCCGATATCCACGTGGTCTCGTTGTTCGTCAAGATATGCCAGACACTCCTTTTCTCCCCAATTATCTTAAGCACCTCCTCATTAACTACGTCATAAACCCATCTAATCTTCTTCATTCCTCTGTAGCATCACATTTAAAATTTTTCTAACATATTTTTGTCTGAACTCCTTATCGTCCACGTTTCAGTCCCATACAATGCTTCACTCCAGACAAATGCTTTCAGAAAGGACTTCCTAACATTTAAATTAATATTTCATGTCAACAAACTTCGATTCTTCAGAAACGCTTTCCTTCCCAGAGCCATTCAGCATTTTAGATCTTCTTTACTGCTACCCAAACAACAAAACTCGTCTACTTTTATTGTCTCACTACATAACCTAATTCCTTCAGTATTGCCTGATTTTCTTACACTACATTCTATTACCCTTGTCTTACTCTTGTTAATGTTCATCTTGTAACATCCTTTCAATACTCTGTTAATTCCGTTCAGTTACTCTTCTGTCCCTTCACTATTTCTGGCAGAATTACAGTCTCATCATCAAACCGCAAAGTTTTTATTTCTTCTCCCTGAACTTTTTAATCACTTCTCCACATTTCTCCTTGCATTTCTTCACAACTTACTCTATGTACTGATTGAACAACATTGGGGAAAGACTACAACTCTGTCTTACTCCCTTCCCAACCACTGCGCCCCTTCATGCCCTTAGATTCTAATAATAACTGCCGTTTGGTTTTCGTACAAGTTGAATGAAACTCTTCGCTGCCTATATTTTACCCCTGCTAGCTTCAGAATTTGAGAAGTGTATTCCAGTCAACATTGTCAAAAGCTTTCTCCACATCTACAAAATCTAAAAACGTAGGTTTGCCTTTCCTTAACCTATCTTCTAAGATAAGCCGTAATGATAGAAAACGAATGTTCTGAACGAAGAAAAAAAAGTCTGCTGAAGCAGTGAGCGCTTAAATGTTTCCCTTTTTTCTCGAATTGACCACTCAGCAGCGGGAATTAAGCTAGTAACATTAATTAGTAAAGAAAAGGAAAACTTTTTTCGAGTCTGGCAACATTGTCGAGTTGTGCAAAAGGCTTCCCATTCTCAATCGTCAGAAATAAAACTGTTTCAATTACGAATCAGAAGAGACACAACGGGACGTGTGTCCCAGCTTACACGTGATGATGGCAACAAATGCGTCGCAAGTCCACGAGCGTGTTAAGGTAGGACTCAGAATATTAATGGGAAAGAGAACGGCATTCGTGGCTCGAATTGTTCCGTACGTCAGTGCCGACTCGTAATCCATTTCCGGAGGATGCAGTTGAGTTGTGAACGCCACCAGCCGTTATAATAGCGTGGAATGAGACGGCCCTTACATAAATCCCGTGGTCACGCGCGCTCCTTTGAGATCGAGGACGATCTGTCAGCCGGCGTTGTTGGAGGTCCTGGGCGTCAGAGGGAGGAAAAAAAAAACTCACTTGATGGTCGAGTGGGAGGCGTAGGCGTGACCTGGCCGTTCTCCGCGTGTGACGGCTCTAAGTTATGTTCTCTCGCTGCTCCTTTTCAGGTCGCTGCTCTTCGGGTGTCCACCCGTCTGTCATTCTCAAACCACATACTGTTTCCCCATTCCGCTGGAGTACTGAGGAGATGGCAGTCAATTTTTTCTGGGAGATGACACGTTGTTCAAAGAGCAGGCGATAGAAATACATCCCCAGATGAAGTGAGAAAGGTGATGATATCAGTAAATGAAAATTTCCGCCATTGCTAAATATTATCATCGTATGGTTGTTGTCAGCCACCATATTAAACTATCGTTACTACAGTACATAGTACTTGCGTTCAGGGGATTAAAAAATTATTTATGAATAGGATCTCCCTCACAGAGCCAGTTGCAGTGTTTTAAGCCATTTTAGTCCTGCCTCATTTATATTGTGAAGACCAGCCAACCCCTCAGCGAAAGAACGCATGGGGGCAGCCTATTGCTGTGTGGTCCATAGTTTGGGTGTCTTCTCCGCAATCACATGACTCATCTAGTGTCAATCCCCATTTATACTTCCAGTAATTGCATTTGCCTACCACTGTGCGAAAGCGATTCAGTAGAGTCCAATCCATGTGAGGGAGGTTCATGCTACCGTCTTTAGTGGAAGGGCTGGGAATGAGGTGTTTGTTTCGCCCTTCAAACATGTCCCACGAGGCTGCCCAGGTGGTGTTGGGCGAAAAATCCTCTGTTATCAATTGGGAATCTAAGCGTAGAGGTGGCCTTCTAGACTTAAGTCGGCTGTGGTCTTGTGGGAGATAGTGCATGATGGGAAGTTGTGGGGTATATAATATTTTCTTATACTCTCTGATGAGTGCTTCTTGGCGACGAATCTCTGGAGGAGGTAAGTGGCACAGAACCGGCAGCCACGGGAGAGGTGTAGCCAAGAGGGTACCACTAATTATTCTCATGGCTCTATTAAGCTGGACTATCTCATGTGGGCAATTTGATGGATGGTCTTAACTTTGGCAGCTGTTTTTGAAGGTGTCTTTTAGAAGTGAGAGAGCGGTCCAATATTACTTCCAGATATTTTGGGTGATTATTATATATGAGCAACACTCCGTCGAGATAGATGTTTTTGGCTAGTTTATTATTCAAATGCAAGCAGGATACCTCTTTTTTTGTTTGAATTTGACTTTAACTTCCAGGTTCTGAAATATTCTTGGAGGGTGGCAAGATCATGCGTGAGTAACGCTTCTGTGGTGGATAGGTCGTTATGCTGGGTTGCTAAATAGAAGTAATGCTACACGCCTCGACAATGAATCAAAGAGGCCCTGGATGAGTTGTTGGGATTAGAGTGTATGATACTCCCACATATTGCCAAGTTTATCTGGTGTAGCAGAGGGTTGTGTATCCAATGTCCATTCATTCCGAAATCATGCACCAGACTTTTTCCATAGGCGAAAAACCTGCCGAACAATAAGTGCCTGTTTTTCCACGAATTTCAAGTTCAAGTTAAAGTGTTCAAGTGTTTGTTAAGCTTATGGGACTTAACTACGGGGTGATCAGTCCCTAAACTTACAAACTACTTATGAACTACTTACGAACTAGGACGGCACAAATATCCATGCCTGAGGGGGGATACGAACCCCCGACCGTAGTAGCCGTGCAGACCGTGACTGAAGCGCCTCAGTCTCCTCGGCCACCGCGGCCGGCTTTCAGGAATTTCCTCATCAACTTCTTGTGTCAAGTCTTCATTCATGACAGTAGGCCGTTCAGATCAAAACAGGCGCTTTACTATTGGCGACATACATGAGAAATTACCATAGATTTCAAGGTCAGTGGTTCATCACATTTTTACAAACTTAAGTAAAAATAATGGCGGTCTGGTGGCAGAGTTTCTTTTATGCTGGGATCCAAGAGCTGCTGACACGAATTGAGAAATATTCATGGTGATCATGTTGGCACATCAAAATATGTGTATGTTGTAGTTTATGATTCAGTTTACGTTCATACATAAAGTTTCTGTAACTCAATTTTCTAACCCTTTCTGACCTGACCCGCACGATAGTGCGAGTTTGGTTTTAATAATGTTGCTGCTCAACAATCTAACTTTCGGGTTCAACTCTGGGCAGCGACAATAGCAGAAGTTGCTGGCTTGTGATTGTTAGCTGTTGCTTTCGGTAGCGTTCACATCGAAGAGAAGCATATCATTATAAACTTGCACAAGAAGATACAACCATGCAGTCACGTAAGTGCGATGTAATTTCTTATATTTAATTATTTTACGACACTACTGCAATATTTTAGACAGAGAATGTTTCTTTTTACATACCTGGAGTGCCTAAGCAAATTTACGAAGCATCAGTTGTATGTTAGACCGTTTTTATTTTGAGTAGCATGATCATGCGGGTCACGTTTTGAAAAAAAATTTAAAATATTTTTACCTAATTAACTGACTGTTCCGTCGGTTCTTGACAGAATATTTGATACATTATGAATGAAATACGCAAGATAACTGTGAGGTATTCTGCAAATTTATTGGTTTACGAACCGGTTTTCGGCTGTTACGCTATCATCAGGTAAACATTACAAGTTTAAGTTACAAAGATCTTAACTTGCTAGATATATAACCTTCAAAGGAGACTAGTGTTTTGGTTAATAAATAATCTGTGGGAAATATTACAATTCAAGTTGTGGTGTAAATTCCTGACATTGATAAAATACGTGACAATATAATAGATTATGACGTTACCCTAAGAAATATAAAGTGAAACAATAGAAGTTGGCTGAAAATAGTGATCAAAACGTATCTTAAACAGGTCTAATGTCTAGAGACATGAAAGCGTTGTGAATATATGTTAAAATTTTAACTGGTTAAATTAAACTTGATCAAAAAATTATCTTAAACAGGAACAATGTCTGGAACATGGAAGCATGTTTCTTTCGACTTTGTCACGTGCTTCCATGTTCCAGACATTGGTCCTGTTTAAGATAATTTTTTGGTCAAGTTTAATTTAACCAGTTAAAATTTTAACATATATTCACAACGCTTCCATGTTTCTAGACATTAGACCTGTTTAAGATACGTTTCGATGCCTATTTTTCAGTCAATTTATATTGTTCCACTTTATATTTCTTAGGATAACGTCATAATTTATTATATTGTCACGTATTTTATCAATGTCCGGAATTAACACCACAAATTGAATTTTAATATTTCCCGCAGGTTAGTTATAAACCAAAACACTAGTGTCCTTTGAAAGTTATATGTCTAGCAAGTTAAGACCTTTGTAACTTAAACTTGTAATGTTTACCTGATGATGGCGTAACAGCGGAAAACCGGTTCTTAAACCAATAAATTTGCAGAATATCTCACAGTTATCTTGTGTATTTCATTCATAATTTTTACCTAAATCTAGAGGTCTAAATGCATGGGAACTGCTACATGTTGGGTAGAGATTGAAATTTTTTTTTCTCAGGTCCGAAATGTCTAGAAATGAAGCGAGTGATACTTACAAGCTGAAACAGCAAAACTGAATACTCTGCCTTTCAGAAGCTCACGCTATCACCGCCTCAGTGGCGTAACTAGGACTTGGCTTTGGGGAGGGATAGATCTGCTTGACGAGCAAAATTTTAGTCAGTTTCCAGACAGACTACCATCTACCACTCCCTTTGAAGAAACTAATTGACTCCCATCCAATGAAAGCCGTGGTGTCGCACAAGTATGAAGTGCGCGCCACGTAATTACGCCGCGCGCCGCCATGCACGCACGGCGCGGCGTTCTTACGACGTCAGCCACGAGCGCCCTCTGCTTCAACTCCGCTCGTGGCCACGACTGCTGCATCGGCCACTTGGGGATCAGATAGGCACCAGTTAAGACTTGCCTATCGGATAGGCATTAGGAATCATCAGTAGGCAGGCCTCTATCTAAACTATGTATCAGCATTCTGCAGTCAAGAACTATGTAAAAGTTAAGTATTACCAAGACTCCACGACATATATATCTTGTTCTAATTTAGCCTAGTGTTCTAGTTTCTGCTGTCCCACTGGCTGGTCACCTCCGTAGCTGCACACGCGTGCATCCGTTATTCCTGTGTCGGTCTCTTTAAAAAAAAAAAAAAAAAAAAAAAAATGTTGAAATGTCTGTAAATCTATCGGACCAAACTGCGTGGTCATCAGTCCGTAGCTTACAAACTACTTAAACCTAGGTAAACTAACCTACGGACAACACACACACCCATGCCCCAGGGAGGACTCGAACCTCCACGGCAAGCAACCGCGCGCTCTGCAGCGATGTGCTTTAGACCGCTCGGCTACTCCACCGCGGCGGTCTCTTTCTACTCGGCCACCGACACCTACGACAACCGGCGGAAACGAGACACAAAAGTGGCGACGAGGCTGGGATACAAAAGTGGCGACGAGGATGGGATACAAAAAAAAGCTTATGGTAAAACACTCCAAGTTTCCAATCTTTACCTTTACCAGATTGCTGTTATACGATTTCATTCTCTTTTTCTCCCCCTTCTTTTCAGGGTCTGGGGGGGGGCTTCTATCCCCCTCATCCCCCCCCCCCATAGTTACGCCACTGCACCGCCTGGAACTAAAATGGCGGCGGTGTTAACTACAGCAGAAGTCGATGCCCCAGGTCAACAGACGTCTTCACAGGCGTGTTGTGAGGGCGCTTCTACGCGTGTGTACCTTGGAAGCAGTCCAGAGAGGGGTCTTTCGGTGTGGGGCGTCCGTCAGTCAGAATGAGAGCGTCGCGGCTGCATTAGTGGTGGTGAATGCAGGCAGTGGGTTGTACTCGGCGTTCAGCAGGGGAGAGCCGCGTATCGCGTGCCTGCCGCTCTGTTCCTGCCGCCGCTGCGTCATTAAAGGGCGGGCGCGGCCTTTTAAAAACACGCCAAAACAAACAGGCAGGCCAAATTTCCGGGCGCTGCGTAAACAGCCGTGAAAACACGCGACCGAAGCGGCGCTGATTCAGCCGGCGTGGCGTCTGTCACGCCAGACGGCAGCACTCGACAGGAGGAGAACGGGTGGCCGGCGGAGCTTAAGCTCGTCTCCGTCTGTACGTTCCAGCACCACTTCCAGTTGCCACCAACGAGCTTACATTTCACCCAGCGGCTGACACTAAAGCTGTCCTCACACGGGGCGTGTTGTTGACTGTGGCGCACGCCAGACGTGCTGTCTACCTACCTGCCGAAACGACCTGCTACATCTCACGGAACGTGCTGATCATCGTGATTTGCAACCACAGCGCTCTTCAGCGCCCGTTGCGGGCTAGGGTGCAGATGAATGTTTTTACAGACATGGATACTGCTGTGAAATTCCCGGGAATTGATAATCGAGGAAATATTTTCAGAGAATATTGCCGGCAATATTCCCAAAATTCATAAATTCCCCGGGAATTTATGATTAACTAGATAACCCGGTGAACTTCGCATCACTTACCTCTTAATATGAACCATATTAATTTAAATCATATGTAGTTTAGACCCAGTAACTTTATAAAGGCATCATCAGATAGTCGTAAGTATTGGCGAACGTCAAATGTGCAAAATTTTATCGCAATCGTAAGAATGATATTGATATCCCAAAGAAAAGAGCTCTTTCAGTTTTCCACAAATTTTTCTATTTTCTGGCCAACTATTCCAAGCTTTTACTTCATTTAAACCTTCCTCTCGCTTTGAACGTCGAATGAGCAAATTTTTATCGCAATCTGATAAATGGTATTGATATTTCACAGAAAAATCTATATTTTTTTCTGAATTTTACAATTTTCCGGGAAGCTTTTCTTGATTTTTATTTCATAAGAAAGTTACTCTTGCTTTGAACGACAAATATGTAACACATTATCGCAATCAGACGAATGATACTGATATTCAATTGCAAAAAGCTCTTTCAGTTTCTCCTCGCGAATTTTCAAATTTTCCGGGTAACTTTCCCAAATGTTTTGTTCATAAATGCGTTCATCTTTCGCTGAACGTCAAATGATCAAAATGAACGGTTCTCAACTTATAGTGTGGCGTACATTTAAATGTTTGTATAGTCTATGGGACTTAACTACGGGGTCATCAATCCCTAAACTTACAAACTACCAATGAACTACTTACGAACTAGGACGGCACAAATATCCATGCCCGAGGGGGGATTCGAACCCCCGACCGTAGTGGCCGTGCAGACCGTGATTGAAGCGCCTTAGTCCCCCTCGGCCACCGCGGCCGGCAGTGTGGGGTACATTTAGAAACAGTATGAAAACGGAACTTGGTTCGAATTTTGCAGCTTTTCTTTTTAACTGTCCCTATTTTTTTTTCACCGAAAACTTTTCGAAGACCATAATGAACAAAACAAAAAAAGAATTACCTCTCTCTGTACAAAACTTGTCCTGTCAAGCCGTACTTAAGTGATATTCTTAGCCTCCTACAACCATGTGGCAATTGATTTTTATTCACAGAAAAAAATCGTTTTCGGTTTTTCCTAAATTTTCCTACTTTCCGGGCGATTTTTCCGAATTTTTATTTCATGCGGCCCTTACTCTTACTTTCAACATGAAATGTACAAACTTTTCTCGCATTTGGACGAACGGTATTGATAGTTCACTGGAAAAAGCTGTTTCAGTTTATCCCGATTTTCCTCTTTTCCGGACAACTTTTCCATATTTTATCAACGTTTAAACCTTCCCTGGATTTAGACGAATACTTCAAGACTAAAATTAGTCAAATCGGTTCAGCAGTTCTCGACTTTTAGAGGGACTAACGAACAGCAATTCATTTTTATATATATATAGAGTAGCCAGATATTCCAATAAAACGTAATTAATACGTTTAAGGCAGTAATTACATACTTAAATCAAACACAAAAACTGAAATATATTTTAAGAAAAGTTATAATTAAATAAATTTCTTTGGAATTTATAATTTTAAAAACGAATTTATAATATTGATTTGCCCTCTTGTGAGTAGCTAATAAATACTAAAATACACAGAGAGATTTGTTCATTCAATTTGTTAAGTTTTCTGTCGATGTTAATGATATTTTAGGCTATAAAGTTTAAAATAAACTGGTGCGAAATTTGTAAAAATTAGTCAATGAAAATGGCATTTCGGGGGAAAAAAAGGAACCAGAAACGTTAAGGAAACAAAATATGAAAAATAAAAAATTTTCGGAAGTGTGTGGACTCGAACCCGCAACACTTGTAAATACCGCTCAGCAATTCACGACGCTACCAACTACGCTATTTGTACACACTGAAATTGTAAACTAATATCTGGTAGACTCTCCACATAAAAACTGTTGTAATATGTTATTTAGTTATGATATAGCATTACAAATGCGCTCCTTTGAAACAATGTCCTTGATCGCCTCCCCCCCCCCCCCCTCCCCTCCGGGTAAGACTTTGCGACCCCCTCGGGAGTCGCGAGCCACAGGTTGAAAAACACAGATCTATGGAATGAGATCAAAGTCACAGGGCGAAAAGTCTTCCCGAACGATGCTCATAACTGGTTGTCACACGTCCTTGCTGAAACTTTCCCTGCAAGCGTGCTACTGTAAGGTATGGTACGGCATTATTCCCAAGGGCTTTCCTCTAATTAACTGTGACATTCCGTCGCATTTCTCCCTCGGAGAACGGCTACTGTGATGTAAGCGCATTGCTCAACACGTATTTCTTCCATCTCGCACGACACTCACCAACTGACTGATTTCACAGCCCTCGCTGCCCTGCTACCAGCTAACACAGAGTCATCTGTTGTTCTGCATAAACACACACTATGCCTACATAAGTTCCACACGACACAAATATGTTTGTGATCCGTTCACATACTACGGGAGGGAAATCGGTTGCCATGCCTTTTGGCCAAACTCTGGTATATACAGAAGCACAGTACTGCGTCAACGAATGCTAGAGACACAGATACAAGCAGGCAACACGACGGAATTTGTGATCAGTCTGATGGAGCAAAGACACAGGCTTTCATTTGCTTGCTAGCAGAAATGAAATCATAATAAATATGTTAAAAAGAATATTCAGTAGCTTCCTTAAATATTGTCTAACATTTTCAACAAGCATCTTTGGTTACCTTGGAAAAACGTGCTTTAGGATAACCCTTACGGACCACTAGGTTCATGACAAATATGTCAAATATTGGAATGAAAGGTGCAGATTAAGTTTATTTTAACGATTACATTATATATTACTAATAAATGAATACACAGAATGAAATGAAAAGACAAATAATTATTTTAATGTTACGACATCTGACTTAACATCATTTTTACAATATTTACGAATTCATTTCCCATTTCTCATGCTCGTACTATTCCTCCTGTACTGGATTTTTTTTTAAACCGTGTAAGGCGATTATGTTACTGAGAAAGTACGTACTCAGTATGGGAAGTACATGAACAATTAGTTCAATTGAAGAATGTGGAATCATTCTTTGATGTAATAATAAGAGTATTACAGAGGTGTTGCGTCTTGCCTCACACAGTTTAGCTGATTCAAAAGCGAATGTATACAAACACACCCTGCGAGCGCCGGTGGAATGGCCGAGCGCTCTAAGGAGCCTTCCTGCGGAGCGCACGGTTGCTCCCCGTTAGAGGTTCGAGTCCTTCCTCTGGCGCGCGCGTGTGTGTGTGTGTGTGTGTGTGTTGTGTGTGTGTGTGTGTGTGTGTGTGTGTGTGTGTGCGTGCGCACGTTATCCCAGGTTAGGTTAAGTAGTTTGTAAGCCTAGTGAAAACTCTATCATTTGACATGTACGTATTTAAATGATATAAGATGGTACTATTGTACTATTATCTTTTTAATTGTTGTTCTGATGACAAGCTAGCCCGAAACAAGGATTTAAAAACAATTGACCGCTTTATATTAACGGCCAAAAACCGGCGGAAAACAAAGTGCTCAGTTTCCATATCAGGTTTGGATAATATGGAATCCAACACCTAAAGCTCTTTCAGTACTACAATAACAAATACTTATAGATGTATAATAAAACCGAAACGTAAGTATCAATATCGGCAGTATCACAAGGTAAATGCGTTCTGTTAGCCAGAAGAGCTTCAATCCACACACTTGCACTGATATTCCGTACACTCGTATCAAGCAGCGGTGCGCAACTGTATCTAATGCCTTCCGGAAGTCAGCCTAATACGGAACATACCTGGGAGTAAGTATCTACTGCTCTCTGGATCTCGGGGCCGAATAGGGCGAGAACCCGCGGAGGTCCTTCTCATGCGCTCAAAAAATTTGGTAAGGATGTGACGCTGTAGTATAGTCCCGTTGCCAAGTGATCCCTCTTAGTTTAGACGCCATGAAACAGGGTCACGAATAAAAATCTCAATGTCCAGGGTAATAGCGCTTACGTTTACTCTGAAAATATTCAGATAGCAGCTCTGCCAAGTTAACTGCTACAACGATATTTCGTGTCTCAAAGCAGCTGACCACGGTCTTAAAATCTCGTTCTTTGATCGACGGCGTTTGTACAACGAGAATTCGTGTCAACGATAATCTCGTGCGAATTCTATTCCTGGCTGGAGGACTACGTCACTCGACAGAATCTGTCCCCGAATCCTCCACTTCTGACGCTCTAACTTTGTTAGACGCAGAACAACAACTAAGTCCTTAACATCGCCCGACGTACTTGGATACACGATACCTATGACGTTTGCAGCAACAGTGTGTGCTACATTTTCTTCACTACATTACTGGCCATTGAAATTGCTTCACTAAGACGAAATGCAGATGACAAACAGGTATTCATTGGACAAATATATTATTCTAGAACTGACATGTGATTACATTTTCACACATTTAGTAAAACCCTCGATTGCAGAATAAATCTAACCCCATGCAAGGAAATTCTTAAAATTCCCTATATACAACTTATAATGATATTTTTCGTGGTGTCTGTATAAATTTAATTAAAGTCGGCGTATGAAATTGACTGAACTATAGGTTAGTGAACATTGAAACAGCTGCAGGAATTAACCACGCATCTTTTTACGTTAGTTTGCGGATTGCTGAATACAATGAGAAATTATTAGTGAAAAAAAAAAGATAGGTCATTTTGAAATGAGAAATCAAATTTGTCAAACAGGGTTTTTTAATCCCACTGCTCACACTTACATTTGATAGTTGAGATTAATAGGATGAGATGCCCGTTCAGTATCACGGTATAAACGTAAAAGACGACTAGCGTTTCTGATCTCTCTCCACGTTCGAAAAAAAGTGACCATCGTAAACAAAAGTAGGCAGAGGTATGCATTGAAGCGAGAACGTATACCAGTATGCTCAAAGATAATCTGGAGTTAGTACTGTGTATTACGAAGTCGTGAAGCTCGAAGCCATATTGGTGAACGTACATCTGTCACACTGTACCGTTACCCAGTGTCAGTAACATATGCTTACAAAGAAATTAACATTCTGAAATTTTTAGGCCTGTGCATTATTTGTATGTTACTTACCGGAAACGTAGCAAATTCCACTGAAAACTTACTATATTTCGGAATCATATGCTTCCGTTCTCTTTCGGAAAAAATAATTTCTCTATTTATTTTTAATTCATTTTCCCCTGCGGTCAGTTATTTTCTGGAAAGTCAAAACCTTGGTGTAATAAAATTAATTTCATCCTCCATACAGTAATAACGGATCAATGCATTTCCAATCCTCGGTGTGCGTGGTGACGGTTTATTCAATTCCTCGTCTTTGCTCATTTTCTATAACACATTTGGGAATTTTCGTCATCTATATCGCAAGGAAAATGATCTTATAAGAGGCGCGTCCAGAAAGTAAGTTCCGTTTGGCAATAAAATGAAATTATACACAGATACAGAAGAAATTTTTATTGCACAAAATTCTACAACTCTTAAACTACTTTTTCCACATTTTCCACATTTTGTAGGCACTTGTCATAGCGTGCCACAAGTTTTTGCATGCATCCTTCACAGAAGGTTGCCGCCTGTGTATTCAACCATGTGGTAACAGCTCTTTATCATCGTTGAAGTGTTGACTGCCAAGGACAGATTTTAGGTGTAAGAAGAGATGAAAGTCGCTAGGAGAGAGGTCCGAGCTGTGTGGAGGAAGATCAAACAGGTCCCATTGAAATTTCCGTAAGAATTGTTTGGTCACATTCGGTAGGCGAGGCCAGGCATTATCGTGAAAAAAAAATCTTTTGACAGTAATCTTCTTCTTACACCTAAAATCTGTCCTTGGTGGACAACACTTCAACGATGATGACGAGCTGAAAGAACATGTTACCACATGGTTGAATACACAGGCGGCAACATTCTATGAGAAAGGCACACAAAACCTTGTGCCATGCTATGAGAATTGCCTACAAAATTTCGGAAGCTATGTAGAAAAATAGATGAAAAGTTGTAGATTTTTGTACAATCAATATTTTTTCTGTATCTGAACCCCTTCGTTTTATATAACCAAACGGAACTTACTTTCTGGACGCGCCTCGTATGCACAACAGAATAAATATGGCTTAAATATGGCTCCATTTTTTGTTTGTTAAAAAATCGCCTACATATGCATGTTAATAAGTCGGTTAATTTTTTTCGCCACAGGATGAAACAACTGGAAGATCGATGAAACAAGTGTATATCCCCGTAAGGGACTACGTAGAGAAATACGGTGATTTTACGAAACATTTTTTCCTCCTCTTCCGAAATGAGATTCCAAAGTTTGAATTCGCCCAATTATAAACCTGAGTCAATTGTAGTTTTAATAAAGACGACAAAGGCAAGACAGGAGTTTTGGTGTTCAGCTTCACATTATCACTGACGTCGGGTGGACTTGACAGGGAACTGAACCTAGCTTCATCCAAACAGGTCTCCACTGTCTCACTTGCTGCGCTACTCATCGGAAAATTTCTGCCGCCGATGTGCAGATACGTTGGTGCATGAATGAAGAGGAGCTACGGAAGCGTGCATGAAAGGCGCCAAACGAAAGCGAAGCCCCGGAAAAGAGTAGATCGGTCACAGAAATAGCTGCGCATCTGCGTAAAACATTATTTAGTGGGGTCGTTCCTTTGGGCACAGCCAGGCGACGTCCTGCGGCCCTCGAGCCCAGCTGACAGAGACGGTATTCCGAGTAGTCTGACTTCACTTGAAAGAATCCAGCACAATAACCCTCATCTGATCACTACACAAGACGAAGGATTGGCTTTGCTCTGAAAAAGACCCAATGCAGGAGGAAAATACAGCATCTCTTGCGAATGTGGCAAAAGCAGCAGTAACAAAAGCAGAATTAAAAAAAAAAACTGAAAAATTTTAATGAGTGCGAAGGATTAGGAGACCTCTGTCTATACATTTGGCGCTATGCTCCGATGCCAGAAGCCACTCCCTGTCGGAGGTTCGAATCCTCCCTCAGGCATGTATGTTTGTGGTATCTAGTTTGTAAGTTTAGGGACTGATGACGCCACAGTTAAGCCGCAAAAGCTTGACGAAGATTTGAACATTAAGGACGAGAATGCGTCGACAGGAAGCTCGAAAGCTCACATTTTGATGACTTTGCTGCATCGTCACTTTTGAATAGAATCAAATTTTCGCCCTGAAGCAAAAGCAAAATTAATTATCTCTAGTTTATAGTACGTCAATAAAATTATAGTTACCGGTACATAGGTACAATTTACTCTCTCTTTCAAGGAACGTGGCAGATGTTTCCTCTTTGGAGGACCTCACAAGTTTATTTTGTCTACTGATTTTTTTTCTTTTTTTCTTTGTCATAGACACGGAGCACACTACTTGACAGATACCACACTTCGGTAAAAACAAGGGATGGTTCGACGACGAGAGAAACGAACTGACTTACAGAACAGGTAGAACAAGCCTCGCACACTACACGAACTCGCATACCGTCTATACAGGCCACATCACTGGGTAACAAATATTTTATAATCTCAGTAACGCTACATCGATTTTTATCTCGTGTCCTACTTCCCATAATAACCAAATGTTTCAAAGAAATGGAAATTTTACAAACATTACTTGTTCTGAAATAAAGTATTATTGAAGACCCCAAAAATTTTTGAACTGTTGCTATGCCTAATAGTTATATCTTTCTTACGCGATTATTAGTAAAAAATAAAAAAAAAAAAAATACCGGTCGTTTTTTCCCCACCCCTAACTCGTCTACTGATGAAAAGTTTTATGAAGTGTGTTTGGCGTCGCTGGTGACTGCATAATATAGGGGTCTTCTCCTCTGTCGCGAATTCATTTCCAAAGAAAAAAATCTATCTAGTGTAAAAAGCCGAGTAAGTAATTCTTACACTATTACTCTTTAACGAGCCATCGCCGAGTAAGGGTCAGTTCTACCAATAGACAGAAAATTTAGCTGAAAAAATTTTTCATTGGAATTTAGGCGTACCTTCTGAATGGCCTTGTTATCTCCTTCAACCTTCTGTGTTTTTTACTCTGCGTAGATTCACAGTAAACATCAGTCTTGGAGAGTAAACATCAGTTTTAGTTATAAAAAACACTAATACTATTTCTGTCTCCGTTGATAGTTCTTGACTTTCTGCTTCCATTTGCAGTAACGCGTCACCAAATCCTTTATACTACGTGATTCTTACATTATCACCTGCTACTGCATTGACATAGCTGTATATGAGGCACAAGAGCTTGAGAATACACCATTGCTATTTAAGATGAGAAGCACTAAAGGGATTTTTAATGTGGAACGTTAGTTCACCAGTTCATTTTCGGTTTTAACTGATATTATTTGAAATAACAATGAGAATATCGATGATATGAATGTTGCTTGGCGCCTACAGGTTTTCCGGTATAACTGTGCTTACTTAACGATACATGAATGGAGGAATGGAAGGAAAAGTCGACGAATGAAACTGTTTCTTTACAACCAGGGGTCGGTGTTACGCACTAGGTCAAGTGCGGACTTCAACACCAGAGATAAGCAAGAAAAATCTTTCGCGTAACGAAGCAACCGTCATTCTAAAATGATAAATGGCAGTAAAAGTGGGGCACCAACTAGCCCTCTGGCGAGAGACGGTTCACTGGCACTGACCAATGTCATTCGTGACGGACATATGGTCCATCCGTACACCACTATGGAACCATTCACAATATTCCTCAACAGAAAGCTAGAACGTCATCATAACATTGTTGTCTACACATTTATACAGTAAATACGCCATGTTTTCGACGAGACAAATGGTCGACATTAAAATATCATGCCAAATTTAGAAAAACAAAAGATTGGGTAAGCTTTACAGAAGTTCGACTTTAGTACGAGTAGCTTTTAATAGTGCACGTCAGATGCACAGTGGTATAGTGCCAGACTACAAATCCAAAGGTCGCGGGTTCGATCCCCGCCTGGTCCTGGGATTTTTTATCTGTCACTTTCCACTTCTTTCACCTCTGACAGTATTGCTCATGTAAAAAATACCGAGTAGCACCGTGGTTCGGAACCCACGTTAAACTGTAGGTCCCCCTATAACTGGCTGGGTAACATAGTTCGAAGGTCGGAGGAAGGCAACGACATACCACCTCCAAACAGGACCATGCCTAGTAAAGCACTGTGGTGCTCAAACCAATGTTCAGATTGTTGACTGCTTTTAGCTTTCAACAGTTTCCACAACGAAACACTGTTTCGAAATAGAGTAGACAATCCAAACAGTTTCTGATTATACGTTAAACACAACAGCGGCAAGCCAGGAAATTCCTCCACTGAGCGATTGTGATGGAAACATTACCGATGACAGCGCCGATAAAGAACAGTTACTAAATACAGTTTTCGGAAAATCCTTTACCAAGCGAGACGAAGTAAATATTCCTGAATTCGAAGCAAGAACAGCTGTAAGCATGAGTGACACAAAAGTAGAGGCATGTCTTTCGGTGCAGATAGTATACCAACTAGCTTCCTTTCGAAGTATGCTTATTTAATAACTCAATACTTAGTTATCATACACAACAGCTCGCTCGACGAGAAAGGAAAGTAAGGAAGATTAGGGTTTACCGACCCGTTGACAATGTGGTCATTAGAGATGGAGGGAGGTAAGGATGGGTAAAGAAATCGGCCTTGTTTTTCAAAAGGGCCATACGGCATATGTCTGTAGTGAATTAGGCAAATATCGGAAGACGTAAAATCTGGATGGCAGGAGTTGGATTTGAACCACCGTCCTCCCAGTGTGTACCACTGCTTCACCTCGCTCGCTCGCTCGACGAAACATCGAAGCCTAAAGGCTGGAAAGTCGCACAGGTCACGTCAATACTCTAGGAAGCCCATTGAATTACATTCCGATACCACTAACGTCGATTAATAAAAAAATTGTTAAACAATTGGTTCCAGACCTAAGGGACGAAACTACTCATGTCACCAGTCCCTTAACTTACATACCACTTATCCCCTCAAGCGTGTGTGACGGAATATGCCTTCAGCTGCCGACCACTCGCTTAGCGTATGCGACGTCATAATAACGCCATCCGCGCTTTTTCTATTCCGTTATTCATTCCTACCGATGCAGTTTGAAGGACGGCCGCTATATGGCAGTGTCATACATTCCTTAATTTCTTGTTGATGGAGTTTACATTAAGTTATTTGCATGGGCTACAATTTTATGAATGTTTTTGTCTTTATGTGCGTACCGATTTCCTAAGGTTGTGCACAACAACTAGGATCACTGAAGATGAAGTGCTGCGAATTTAGATAGATGGTTATAATGAGAAAGACCAGTTTTATTGTCTTCTGATAATTCTTCGGAAGCCGGATTGACAGTGCAGTCTCACCTGACTAGAAGGAATGTAACAGTATTTCTGCCCCATCTGCATTTGCATTTAACGATGCTAAAGGAAGGCTAAAACTACTGTGGCCAATAGTTAACTTTGAATTGTTGTTTGAAAATGAAATAATATAAATTATAGACAAAACTAGATACATACAGTATTGGCGGGACATACACAGTAGATATCACGCTGTATAGGCGCTGTCAGATAGAAGGCAGTGACACGCTTGAGGGTTAAACTAACTTAGCAAAGAACGATACACCCATTATCGCCCTAGGGAGGACTCGAACCTCCGGCGGAAGCGACCGCGAAATTAGTGACATGGCGCTTCAGACCGCGCGGACATTACCGCCCGGCTAAAGTCGATCTTCAGTCCGATTTTGGAGCATATTCTGTATTCGAATATTACGAATCACCTCGAAGAAAAAGTTCTTCTGATTCTTTAACCAACTTTGGTTCAGGAAATATCGTTCTTGTGTAAAAATGAAAATAAATAAATAAATAAAAAAGAAAGAAAAAACTGGTTATTTACTCTCATGAAGTACTGAGTGGTATCGACAGGGGATCTTAAATTGGATCCATATTTCTAGCTTTACACGCCGTTGCTCACAAGCAACTTTTAATCAAATTGCGTGCCGAGAGAGCATCTGAATCCGTGATTTCCTGTCAGAAACGTCGCAGTTCGTAGTAACAGGTGGAAAATCATGGAGTGAAACATCATTTAATGATATCTAGCGTTCCCATGAAAGTGGCTAGGTCCCCTGATGTTCATAATGTATATATACGATTTATGACATAACCTGAGTAGCGCGCTTAGGCTGTTTCCATCTAATATCATTTACGCTCTGGTAAAAGACATGGGAAGTTTAATAACAATCGCAAATTGCTCTAGATAAGATGCCTGTATGTAACAACGGATCCTTATAAAAGGCGTTAGGACAGTTGGATGAGTTACATTCTGGTTACTCGATGAAGCGCATGGATGCCATTTAAAATTAAGTACCTTGGAATTACTATTATTAACAACCTTATTTCGAAAGACCACGTAGGTAATATTGTGCGGAAGGTGAACCAAAGACTGCGCTTTGTTGGGAGAACATTACAAGAAGCAACAAATCCATCAAAGAGAGAGCCTACACACCAAGCTTGTCCGTCCTCTGCTACTACAATGCTGCGAGTTATGGAATTCAAAACAGATGGCATTGACAGATGACATGGTGAACGTAGAAAGAAGAGCAGCTCGTTTTGTAATATCACGAACTAGGGGAAACAGTGTCGCCGGCCGCGGTGGCAGAGGGGACTGCGGCGCGTCAGTCACGGTCTGCACGGCCACTACGGTCGGCGAATATTTGTGCCGTCCTTAGTGTTAGCTAGTTCATAAGTAGTTTGTAAGGTTAGGGACTGATGACCCCGTAGTTAAGTCCCATAAGCTATACAAACATTTGAACATTTTTGAAACAGTGTGACGGATACGCGAGCTAAGCGGGCAGTCATTAAGACAAAGGCGTGTTTTGTTGCAGTGAGATCTATTTAGGAAAGTAAAATAAACAGTTGTCTCCTTCGAAAGCGAAATTATATCGGTGATCCTCACCTAACTGTGCATAGGGAGAAAAGATCATGATAGTAAAATAAGAGAAATCAGAGCTCTTATGGGAAGATGTACGAGTTAGTTTTTCTTACGCCTCGAAGAGTGGAACGGTAGGAAGAAAGTCTGCAGGTGAATTGCAGAGCAGAGGCAGATATTAGCTAAACATTCATGCTGACTATCTCGACAGCGCTTGCGGCTCAAGTACAGGAAGACTAAGTATACAACTCATTGACGGACGACCAGCATAACACACGCGATACACTGTAAGTATTGAGGAGATAACATTATCAAACGAAACGTAAGAAGTCTTTCCATTTAATAAAACTGTACTACGAAAATAACTGATCGTCGCCATTTTTTCGACTTAAAATGAAACATGCTATTTTCAATAGAAGAATATAATTGCCAAGCAATTATATATCGTTCGCTTTTATCTATGACCTCTTGCCAATATTTTTATCACCGCATTTCGAAACTTTGAAATACATCCAAATCTTATCGACGAAAATGGTTATGAACTTATTCAACTTACAAAGCTTCTTAATTACCGCAGTATATAATGAGCAATGGAAGGCAGGTCGCCTCACGGACACGCTGGATGAGGCAAAACAGATTTGCAAATTTTCAAAGCTGTTATAAGGGCCGTCTTTGTCTGTAATTTTCAAACATATATAATGAATTTAAACTTATTTTCATCGTGATAGTTAAAAAATACAGCTAAAGAATTTTGATGTACACACGTTATTATCCCAGTTTGAGTGAACTGAATGTGGGTTGGGTTGGTTGGTTGGGATAAGGGTACTGAACTGCTACGGTTATCAGTCCACCCCCCCCCCCTTCCCCGGTTCGGAGGGGAAGGAGTGAGGATAGGAAAGGAGGAGAGGGGGAAAAGAAATGCAGCCCGGGAAGTAAAAAAGGAAGGAAGACTGCATTACCTCGGGGCCCCGTGCCCACCACGCAATACCCAAAAATGTTCAAATATTTGTATAGCTTATGGGACTTAACTAGGGGTCATCAGTCCCCAAACTTAGAAACTACTTATGAACTAACTAATACTAAGGACGGCACAAATATCCGTGCCCGAGGGGGATTCGAACCCCCGACCGTAGTGGCCGTGCAGACCGTGACTGGAGCGCCTCAGTCCCCTCGGCCACCGCGGCCGGCTAGGCACATACTCACGAAAGAAACTTGAGGCCCCTGGTGGTAATTTTAAGTGGGGTGCATAAGAGAAACATTCATAAGGAGTCCGAAGAAATCGGTGCGTCGTGCACTTCGAAAACTCGAAATGGCTCCACTCACAGCGTGAAAAGTTTTGCGACAAAATCTGTCTATTAAGCCTTTCAAATTGGAGCTACTGTAGAAGATTTATGACGACGACAAAGACAAGAGGTTTTTTTTTTGTTTTTTTTGTACGTAGTTTCAACAATTAAATGAGGATGGGAATGGCATTGTTGATCGCTTAATTTTTAGCGACGAAGCTACTTTTCACACTAATGGGAAAGTGAACAGGCATAATTGTCGAATGTGGGGTATAAAGCATCCAAAGAAATGCATTGAATTTGAACGTGATTCCGCAAAGGTAAATGTTTTTTGTGACTTGTCACGTCGAAAACAGTACGGGCCACTTTTCTTCGCCGAGAGCGCTGTCACTGGATATTCATACGTGGACATGTTGCAGCCTCTTGAGTATGTGTCCCGATACACCACTGTGCCATGAGTGTTGCGTGACTGCAGGGGCCGCTTCATGGCCAGTATAGCACCTGAACTAGCGCTGACAGACAAATTACCAAACTAAGCTATGGCGGTATTCATAGGGAAAAAAGGGTTTCAGGATTTCTGCTCAAAATGTATGATATCTTTACAATGTTTGATTCTTATGCAATAAATAATTCAAAGTCTTCCCGGACTTTATGTACACCCTGTATAGAAGAAAGAACTTCATAGCCATAAGTCTAAGAGTTGTTATGCTTTCAAAAAGTCCTGCAAGATGGGAAGTGTTTGTAATTATTTTAATTTATTCTTGCAAGTGTGCTACACGGCAGACGATGCATCTATCTCTTGCTCCACCAGACATGTTTGTACACCAGTATGAACCAGTAAGTTAATTGTTTCATCTCCTTAATTATGTGAACCTGTATTTAAAATGTAGCACGTTGTTACCGATCAAGGTTGGTCTAGACAGGGCCACGTTTTATTAAACACACATAAATCGTCTAAGAGGCGCTTGAAGATGAACCCTGAGGACCCAAAATGCATCGTGCACTAATAAATCAAGATTGCAGTGACTGAAGGCTACTCTGTTTTACTTTATCGTTTAAAATACGTGAGCTAATATCATCTGTAGCTACACTCCTGGCCATTAAAATTGCTACACCACGAAGATGACGTACTACAGAGGCGAAATTTAAGCGACAGAAGAAGATGCTGTGATACGCAAATGATTAGCTTTTCAGAGCATTCACACAAGGTTGGCGCCGGTGGTGACACCTACAACGTGCTGACATGAGGATAGTTTCCAATCGATTTTTCATACACAAACAGCAGTTGACCGGCGATGCATGGTGAAACGTAGTTGTGATGACTCGTGTAAGGAGGAGAAATGCGTACCATCACGTTTCCGACTTCCATAAATGCCGGATTGTAGCCTATCGCGACTGCAGTTTATCGTATCGCGACATTGCTGGTCGCGATCCAATGACTGTTAGCAGAATATGGAATCGGTGGGTTCGGGAGTGCAATACAGAACGCCGTGCTGGATCCCAACGGCCTCATATCACTAGCAGTCGAGATGACAGGCATCTTATTCGCATGGCTGTAACGGATCGTGCAGCTACATCTCGATGTCTGAGTCAATAGATGGGGACGTTTGCAAGACTACAACCACCTGCACGACGTTCGACGACGTTTGCAGGAGCATGGACTATCAGCTCGGAGACCATGGCTACGGATACCACTGGCGCTGCATCACAGACAGGATCGTCTGTGATGATGTACGCAACGACGAACCTGGGTGCACGAATGGCAAAACGTCATTTTTTCCGGATGAATCCAGGTTCTGTTTACGGCATCATGATTGTCACACCCGTGTTTGGCGACTTCGCGGTTAATGCACATTGGAAGCGTGTATTCATCACCATACTGGCGTGTCACCCGACGTGATGGTATGGAATGCCATTGGTTACACGTCTCGGTCACCTCTTGTTCGCATCGACGACACTTTGAACAGTAGCCGTTACATTTCAGATGTGTTACGACCCGTGGCTCTACCCTTCATTCGATTTCTGCGAAACCCTACATTTCAGCAGCACAATGCACGACCGCATATTGAAGGTCCTGTACGGGCGTTTCTGGATACGGAAAATGTTCAACTGCCGCCCTGGCCATCACATTCTCCAGATCTCTCACCAGTTGGAAACGTCTGGTCAATGGTGGCCGAGCAACTGGCTCGTCACAATACGTCAGTCACTACTACTGATGAACTGTGGTATCGTGTTGAAGGTGCATGGGCATCTGTACCTGTACACGCCTTCCAAGCTCTGTGTGACTCAATGTCCAGGCGTATCAAGCCCGTTATTACGGCGAGAGGTGGTTGTTCTGGGTACTGATTTCTCAGGATCTTTGCACCCAAATTGCGTGAAATGTAATCACATGTCAGTTCTAGTCTATATCTATAAATGTGAATGTCTGTTCGGTGTTCGTTTATCACGTCTGAACCACAAGACATAAAGAGCTAAAAATTTGTACAGTTACTAACGTCTACCCGGGGAAGGCTTTAGGCGCGGTTTTATGGTGATCGGTTAGCTATATACATCTATATACATTAATGTGAATGTCTGTTCGGTGTACGCCTACACGTCCGAACGACAAGACGCAGAGACTTAAATATTTGTACAGTTACTAATTTATATCTGAGGAAGGATTTTGGCACAGTTTTATAGCGATCTGGTAGATATTTAGTAATTTGAAGAATATAACGCAAAATGCGGAACAATAATTACTCTTTGAAAATTATATTTACTCTTTGAAAATGGTTTTATTGGTTGCATTGTTGCTTGAGGGCTGATAATGATAAAAGGGTGGAATATATTGGGATGGAAAGTTATCGGTGTATAAAAAATTCTACGTGTTTGTGTGTTAATATTTCGTTATGCATCGCAAACTATAGAACGCAAACGAATGGTCTGCGTGTAATTGTTGTCCGAAGTCTCCCGTTGTACACCATAGCAGTTCCATGCCGATAGCTATAAGAGGACGGTAGATATGGTAGTTGAAAGTCGTCAAACTATAAAAAAAAATCCGGACTGAAGGCCAGCGAAGACGTTTGCGATCTATAGCAAGGAGGTTACATACAGCGAAACGTGATGCCACAATCTCTTTGGTCGATGCGTTCTAGAATGTCTTGAGCTCTTTCTGTGTAAGGATAAACATACGAATAAGAAAATATAAGAAAAAATAAATAGCACACTAGTGAAAGATAGCTCATCTATCATAATCAACCAACACGCGAGCGTAGCCGCGGGTTTAAGCTAGTATAATATATTTGTGCAATGAATACCCGTTTATCATCTTGCATTTCTTCTTGGTGTAACAATTTTAAAGGCCAGTAGTGTACTTCCTTTGTTTTCGGACCGTAACATGTGTCTGCAAAGCTGTTGCAGAACGTGATGGACATGTGAGACCAGCTGGCTGTTGGGTTGCGCGGCTTCGAGTTGGCGGCGGTCGTCGGCGAGGCATCATCTGTATGGCCCCGCAGGAGGCCGCGGCGGACGAGCGCCGCATCCGGACGAGTGGAAGACGGCAGCGGCAGCGGCGCGTGACAGAGCGGGCACCTCGTGCGTGTCTGGGGGGCAGCCACGCGGTGCCTGCCGCCTGCCTGATAGCGCAGGGGCCACCGTCCACACGCACCAGCCACCGTCCTGCCCTCTCCCTCCACACGGGGCGCTGCCCACACAACACGCGTGCAGGCTCTCAGTTACGCAGCAGAAATATTGACCGTGATTCCTTCATCCCTCCTAGCGTATGTAATATTCAAGTATCCTAACGGCTGTGCAGCCACGTCAAAAAAATTGACGTTCACCGATATTGCAACAGAACCACACCCCTGCCATTCTCAACGCTATACTGCAGCGAGGAAGCAATCTCGTTCGCCGTCGGACGTTCGACTCCTCTCTCGGGCATGTGTGTTTGTTTGTTTGTGTGTGTGTGTGTGTGTGTGTGTGTGTGTGTGTGTGTGTGTGTGTGTATGTATGTATGTATGTGTGTGTGTGTGTTTCAAAGGTTTGTATAGCTTATGGGCCTTAACTACGGGGTCAGCAGTCCCTAAACTTACAAACTACTTATGAACTAACTAATACTAAGTATGGCACAAATATTCATGCCCGAGAGGGGAGTCGAACCCCGGCCGTAGTGGCCGGGCAGACCGTGACTGGAGTGTCTCAGTCCTCGCGGCCACCGCGGCCGGCTGTGTGTGTGTGTGTGTGTGTGTGTGTGTGCGCGCGCCCGCAGTTCTTACATTAAGTTAAAGTAGTTTGTAAGTTTAGGGACATATGACAACTACAGTTAGGTCCCATATGTTACAAAGATTGCAACATTCGAAATCGTGCTTGCACACTAACGAAATGTTCAAATGTTTATAGAGCTTATGGGACTTAACTACGAGGTCATCATTCCCTAAACTTACAAACTACATATGAACTACATTCTACTGAAGACGACACAAACATTCATGCCCGAGAAGGGATTCGAAACCCCGACCGCAGCGGCCGTGCAGACCGTGACTGGCGCGCCACAGACCACTCGGCCACCGCGGCCGGCCGCACACTAACTGTGTGTTAATAAATTATTTTTTATTTATAAATTATTTATTGGTGCAGGCCTGTTTCGGAGCGATTGTCATCGTCAGGTTGTATCAGGTGGTTTTGATTTCCGTGTGAAGTCCACGTCTCACAAGTTCCCAAGCTATTCGACGGTATCTTTTTTTTTTTTTTTTTTGTTGGAGCATAAGTGGATCTAGAAATTTTTATGTATGTTTCTTTTGTAGCTGTCAAATAACGAACTTTATTTTTATATTTATACTAACTACCCGACGTTTCCCAGATATTTATTTATTCCTGCCATTTTTCAGATATATATTCATTTGTACAAGGGTTGTATGTCTGTAAAATATCTTGGGAATACAATTAGTAGTAAAGAAGCAATAGATTAAAACTTGGTGCGTGATTGGGTGGTTTTTCGTGAACGTTACTGTTTACGTGCTCATATTTCATGTACAAATCAAATGTTTGTAAATCTATCGGACCAAACTGCGTGGTCATCAGTCCGTAGCTTACAAACTACTTAACCTAGGTAAACTAACCTACTCACAAACACACACACCCATGCCCCAGCGAGGACTCGAACCTCCACGGCGAGCAACCGCGCGCTTCATATTTCATGAACTACGTGTCAACCTGTAACATAATTTAGTAGGTACAGTCATCAGCGTATGGCATTTAAGTACATTTCAATGTCTGATTACATTATGGTACATGTCATTACAAATATTACATTACATGTATTCACAGACAAACACTAGTCTCTGTATATATTCAATAGCTGTTTGGGTTGCCATTAAGAATTCAAAGTCCCCATTGCACGCTCTGGCACTGTGTTCTTCCCTGATGAATTGGATGGTCTGCTAAGGGCGCCGCTGTCCCATGCTGGCCAAGACAACAGTCCCCATTTGAAGAGTGAGTCAGCACATCTCCCGTGGCCTGTTCTTAGCCGGTTCAGAGTTGGCCAGATCTTGCAGGGCTGATCAAACCCACGAACTGCCTCAACGATACAAGGCATTAAGTGGCAAGTTGTTGGGGCGTTTTGGAGCCATTCTTTCCCCCAGGAGTTGATGTCAGCCCCAGTGAGGCTGTCGAGAGAAAGAGTAGGATGACTTGAACGGAGCCTCTCGATTCTTAGATCAGGTATATCTGAGTGTACCGGTAGTTCAGGGTTTGCTTCGATCTTGTTGTTTTTCCTGAGCAAGGCTGTTTCTCGACTCATTTTTGGTGGTAGTATATGACTCAGGACAGGCAGCCATATGTTAGGTGTAGATCTAATGGTTCCCGATATAATACGCATTGTATTATTCAGTTCATCATAGATTTTTTTCACATGGCTACTGTTTGACCACACTGGAGCACAGTACTTCGCCGCAGAGTATACCATGTTCAGCGCAGACGTCATCAGGGGAAGTACATACATAACAGAGAGGAAATGGCAAGGTGGGAAGTTTTCAGTGTGGAACTTGACGGAGATGAGCCGGCGACTAGGAGTCGGAGTAGACGGCGGCTGAGTTTCCCGAAGCAATAAACGGGCAGCCGGGTACAGGGTGGGCCGGTCCGATGCTGGTCAGCGTATGATTTACGGCCGGCGCTCGATGTGTGCGTAATTTACGGCCTCGTAGCCTTTTGTTGGTGGCAGCGACGGCCGCTGTCGGAGTAAATTTGGGGGCAGAGCCCACCGGCGCCGGCGTGGCGCGCGCCGCACCAGACACGCCCTGGACTGCCGGCCGCAGCGGCGGCTGGCGGTCTGCGCGTTCACCGACCGCCACCAAACAAGTGCCTCAGTGGAGCCAAAACGACAGGTGCCGTCAAACTGTAACGCCTTCGTCATCCCTCTCAGGACTGGCTATTGGCAGAAACAGGTAAAAAGCTCAAAACAATTTCGATATCACGTGAGTAATCATACACAATATATGAATAAAGAACAGTGTACAATGCAATAATTTATTTCATTCAACTAGTTTCAGTCTTGTTTAGACCATCTTCAGGAATTTTGACTCCATCGATACAAATATAAACAATATACACTACTGGTCATTATAATTGCTATACCAAGAAGAAATACAGATGATAAACGCGTATTCATTGGACAAATATACTAGAATTGCAATGTGATTATATTTTCACGCAATTTGGGTGCATATATCCTGAGAAATCTACACCCAGAACAACCTCCTCTGGTCGTAACAGAGCTTGGATGGCGTGTACAGGTACAGATCGATATGCAGCTTCAACACGATACTACAGTTCATCAAGAGTAGTGACAGATGTTTTCAATTGGTGAGAGATCTGGAGAATTTACTGGCCAGGGCAGCAGTCGAAAATTTTCCGTATCCAGAAAGGCCCGTACAGGACCTGCAACATGCGGTCGTGCATTATCCTGCTGAAATGTAGGGTTTCGCAGGGATCGAATGAAGGGTAGAGCCACGGGTCGTAACACATCTGAAATGTAACGGCCACTGTTGAGTGCCGTCGATGTCAACAAGAGGTGACCGAGACGTGTAACCAATGCATTCATCCCAAAAAATGATGTTTCGCCATTCGTGCACCCACGTTCGTCGTTGCGTACACCATCGCAGGCGTTATTGTCTGTGATGCAGCCGTCAAGGGTACCCGCAGCGATGGTCTCAGAGCTGACAGTCCATGCTGCTGCAAACGTCGTCGAACTGTTCGTGTAGATGGTGGTTGTCTCACAAACGTCTTCATCTGTTGACTCAGGGATAGAGACGTGGCTGCACGATCCGTTACAGTCATGCCGATAAGATGCCTGTCATCTCGACTGCTAGTAGTACGACGTCGTTGGGATCCAGCACGGCGTTCCGTATTGCCTTCCTGAACCCACCGATTCCATATTCTACTAACAGTCATTGGATCGCGACCAACGCGAGCAGCAATGTCGCGATACGACAAACGCAATCGCGATAGGTTACAATCGACCTTTATCAAAGTCGGAAACGTGATGGTACGCATTTCTCCTCCTTACACGAGGCATCACAACAACGTTTCATCAGGAGACGCCGGTCAACTTCTGTTTGTGTGTGAGAAATCGCTTGGAAACTTTCCTCGTGTCAGCACGTTGTAGGTGTCGCCACCGGTGCCAACCTTGTGTCAATGCTCTGAAAAGCTGATCATTTGCATATCACAGCATCTTCTTCCTGGCGGTTAAAATTCTCGTCTGTAGCACGTCATCTTCGTGGTGTAGCAATTTTAATGGCCAGGAGTGTACGAATGTTCAAATGTTTGTTAAGCTTAAGGGACTTAACTACGGGGTCATCAGTCCCTAAACTTACAAACTACTTATGAACTACCTACAACTAAGGACGGCACAAATATCCATGCCCGAGGGGGGATTCGAACCCCCGACCGTAGTGACCGTGCAGACCGTGACTGAAGCGCCTCAGTCCCCTCGGCCACCGCGGCCGGCAGGAGTGTACTTATGGTAATGTATTGTATTCATATATTTGTTACAATTGTAATTTGTGTGGCAAACAATACGATATTTTGCTGTCTCAATTCTTTACGTGAGGTTTACATGGAATTTACTTAGAGCGAGACACCACGGGGCTACCATGACTTCTCGTCATTCTAGTTGCCCTCTAAAGTGTGTGATCACGTCGGAAGGCCCGTACAGTTGCACACCTGCGTGACATGGACAGTACGGCGTTATCAAATGTTCCAATGTTTGTACAGCTTATGGCACTTAACTTCGGGGTCATCAGTCCCTAAACTTACAAACTACTTATGAACTAGCTACAACTAAGGACGGCACAAATATCCATGCCCGAGGGGGATTCGAACCCCCGACCGTAGTGGCCGAGGAGTAGTGACTGACGCGCGCAGTCCTCTCCGCCACCGCGTCCGGCTGGCGTTATCAGACATCATTTCAGGGATATTTGGACATTCTTCCTTGAGTGCAATATCCAGATCTCCAACCGTTGTGGGAGGTGCTGGTCTGGCTTAAATGTTTCTGCAACGTGCATCCCAGATATCCTTAATCGGGTTTCAGGCCAGCGAACAAGCTCGCCACTTGATTCGTTCAACGAACCGAAAGAACAGACACCACGTATACGATTATAACTTATACAATATGCCGATGACGGGCAATGGTACTTTCTTCAGTGCGGAGGAACTCCTACCCCCTTAAGGAAATCAGTTAGAATAAATCCGCGTTTTTTAGTAATAGTGGACAAGGAAAATTTGCGCGTTTGTATCTGTCGGGTTTCGTGCTTGAGAAGTCCGTGTAGGTGTGGTGATCGCAACTGCCTAGAAAGCATGAGACGCGGTTCGAAGCTCGTCTGGGTACACATTTTCAACTTTACCCATTAGCAGTAAATGTCATACATACCGTGAATATGAAAAATAAAACTGTCATTCAATATGATGTTCTACTATATATGTATCTATAGGTTAAAATATCCTCAGCTGTATCTCTGTATTCAATAAAAAATTGATGTGGTATTTTTATTGCAGTTCGTTTACAGTACCATCTCCTACAATATTTGTATTCCTCCGGAAAGTGCCTGTAACTAGTGGTTAAAAGAAAATGGCACCGCACGTGAGCACTGATAATTCTAAAGTTTCATACAAGTATGATCAAGTATGTTAAAATTTCGGTATATCACAGTCGTGGCCTTGCTGAAGTAATTACGAGTACACCCGTGGGATTACATCACGATTCCTGGCATCGAGACGAACGTGCTGCGAGGAAGCGGGACCCGAAATCCTAACAACAGGCGTTCACAATTTCAGCTCATCACTTTGCTCCGGCGTCACCTAGCACGCAGGAGGCATATAATCAGCAAGGAGTCCAGAGCTTACAGAGGCAATTAGAGTGTGCTCTAGGGGTGCAGTAATAACAGTGGTCAGCAGACAAGGGATCCAGCCACTAATGAGCAACTGCTGCGGGATGAAGGAGAACACTGTTCGGGGCAGATAAATATCGTTAGGAACGGACGTTAACGCCAGCGGTGGGAAACACGAGTAACTAACACAGCCACTCTTCCCCTGATAGGGCTATCTGGTGAAAAACATCAGCAAGCCCAGTGGTTTGTTGGATTGTAGAGACTTCTCTGTCCTGGACTCTACAGAACAGGAAAGAGACATCCATTCTTCAGTATGGTTCTTGTGTTACATGTGAACATGAAGCTGTATCAGTATCACGTGTAGACTGTACAATCGATTACTCCCTGGCTGCACAGTCCACGCAAATATCTGAATTTAAATGTAGATAAAGTATGGTTGTGCCCAGCAAGGACGAAGCTGTCCTTTAAAACTGCAGAATTAGAGAACTTTCCACGACCCATTGTGTAGACTGAAACTTGGACTCAACATCATAGAGAATGACATGGCGGCTAAACAACAGTTGAGTCGAAACTTTCTGGCAGATTAAAATTGTGTGCCGGAACCGGGACTCGAACCTGGGACCTTTGCCTTTCGCGGGCAAGCTCACTACCGACTGTGCTATCCCGACACGATTCACGATGCCGCCTCACAACTTTACTTCCGCCAGTACCTCGTCTCCTACTTTCCAAACTTCACAGAAGCTCTCCTGCGCAGAGTGAAAATTTCATTCTGGAAACATCCCTTAGGCTGTGGCTAAGCCATGTCTCCACCATATCCTTTCTTCCAGGAGTGCTAGTCTTGCAGGTTCGCAGGAGAGCTTCTGTGAAGTTTGGAAAGTAGGAGGCGAGGTACTGGCGGAAGTAAAGTTGTGAGGCGGCATCATGAGTCGTGTCGGGATAGCACAGTCGGTAGTTCGCTTGTCCGCGAAAGGCAAAGGTCCCAGGTTCGAGTCCCGGTTCCGGCACACAATTTTAATCTGCCAGGAAGTTTCATATCAGCGCACACTCCGCTGCAGAGTGAAAGTTTTATTCTGGAAACAGTTGAGTCCTTCAGGACCTCATCTCAATGCTTCCTTTCCTTTTTGTTGTAATCAATTTTGTGGTATGTAAGAATTTCTTCTGGGACCTATATAATGTACTTGTTGTAGAGTTGGTTGGTTGGTGGTTTGGGACAGGGAACCAAACTGCCTACGTCATCATTTCTCCGGTGGGGAGAGGAAGGAGTGAGGATAGGACAAGAGGGGAGGGGAAAGAGAATGCAGTCCAGGGAGGAAAGAAGTATGAAAGACTGCATTAGCTCGGGGCCCTGTGCTCGCCACGCACGTACTCACGGATGAACCCTGAGCTCCCTGGGGGGACTTGTTGTCGAATAAAAAGTCGCTAAAGTAACCTATTAATTTACATCAAAAATGTCTGTCGCCCGTTCCCCCTTCAACGTGGGGGTGTTGTTTTTAATTTCTGTGTGTCATTAAAACATGATTCACTTGCCTTCTACGATTTCTCTTTCGAGCAAGAGCGCTGCAGACTTTGCTGATGTAATCCCACGGATGTACTCGTAATTACCGAAATTTTATAATACATGATCATATATGTATGAAACATTAGAATTATCAGTGGTCAAGTGCTGTGCCATTTTCTTTTAATCACTACTTACTTCGCTGCGGAGCGCGCGGTTGCTCGCCGTGGAGGTTCGAGTCCTCCCTGGGGCATGGGTGTGTGTGTTTATCCGTAGGTTAGTTTACCTAGGTTTAAGTAGTTTGTAAGCTACGGACTGATGACCTCGCAGTTTGGTCCGATAGATTTACAGACATTTGATTTTGAACATTCACTACTTACAGGCAATTTCCGGAGGAATGGCAAATATTGTAGGAGATGCTACTGTGGACGAACTGCAATAAAGATTCCGTATAAAATGTGTCCAATTTTTTAAGGAATACAGAAATACAGCTGTTAGTATGTAAGCAAAAACATACTGAAAGCGGAAACAAATGACATTATAACCTATAAATCCATCTGTTCTTAGGAGAACTTCATTTGGATGACAATTTTATTTTTTATACTCACGGAATGTATGACATTTACTGCTAATGGGTAAAGGTGAAAATGTGTACCCAGCCGAGATTCGATCCCAGGTCTATTGCTTTCTATGCAGTTACGCTGACCCCTACACCACTTGGGGCACAGCGATCACCACACCTGAACGGATTACTAAAGCACGCCTCCCGTCAGATACAAATTCTCACTCTTCCTTGCCCACCATTACTCAAACTCGCGTTTTTTTTTTTCAAACTGCACTAAAATGCCAATCAACCACAATCATCATCATACGCACAGACCGACTTCTAATGGCCAGTGATGATTCTCTCAAAGAACATGACGATCTCATTTACGCCATCTACAAGCACAGATTGCGAATCGATGGTCTGTACTCATGAGCCGTGGGACAATCTTGGCGGCATCGCGAAGCATTCCAAGGTAATGTTCAGGATTTCATGTCATCGTGAACTGAAATGTCACATTCTTCTACGAGGGATGTTCAAATGAAAAGTTATGAAACGACACTGTGGGTATAGCTGAATTCTTCATTCAAATGTAATCACCTGAGTCCTGAGCACAACTATCCCACTGTTTCACGAGCCGAAGAATTCCTTTTTCCCAGAATTCCCGAGGCTGTAACAGGAGCCAGTCCTCTGCTGTGTCCTTCAGTTCGTCGTCCGAGTTGAAGAGCTTCCCTAGCAGATGTTTTTAGCGGACCAAAGACACAAGCGACATGTCCGGGCTGTAGGGTGGATATCTAAGCTGCTCCCACTTGGACTTGGCCAGTACACTTTGTGCGACCCTGGAGACGTGTGGACGCGCGTTATCGTGGAGCAGAATCACTCCCTCCGTGAGCAGCCCAGGCCGTCTGATCTTGATGGACTTGCGTAGGCAACGGAATGTCTCACAGTACACGTCACTGTTAATGGTTTTTGCGTGCTCGAGGAATTCGACATCGGACTTCGAAAAAGACTCTAGGACTCACCTTGCCTGCTGAGGGCACAGCTTTCAATTTTTTAGCGGGAGGTGAGGACACTACATTCGCGTTCCTAGATGCCGCACTACGTTACCCCAAAGCGGCATATTCAAATTTGGAACAGTGTGGTTGTTAAGACATTTCGTACCTTTTCATTTTGACACTCCTCGTGTAATATGTCGTACAGTCAGTGTTCGATTGGCACGCACTATTTCGTTGATGATCGAGAGACGCGCGTCGTCAGTAGACGTCAAAGGACGTCCTGAACGAAATGAACTCTAATTTCCGTCTGGCAACTTTTAAACCGCGTGAACTATTCGTAACACCGAGTACGGCTTGGGCACTTATCATCGTTAGCTTCATCATTTGATGTGTGAAGTACTTTATCCATTTCAGCAACTGTTCAGGTTATAAATTATAAAATTCAGCAACCAGTTGCTTGTAATTATTTATTTTAGACGACCGGTTTCGGACGCTTGAGTGCCCTTCTTCTCGTCTATTTTAGTATTGTTGCTTAATGAATGTAGCTACATGCTATTAGGAGAATTTACATTTGATGTGTGTCTGTAAAGGTTTTCTTGAGTTTCACTCGAAATTTAATGCCGACATGTTGCTTTCCTTAGCCTACTAGCCGCGGCCGAGTGGCCGAGCGCATGTAGGCGCTATACTCCGATGCGCGAGGCCTTTTCCCGCTGGGGGTTCGAATCCTCCCTCGTGCATGGATGTTATTTCTATCTTTGGTATAAGTTACTTCATAAGTAGTTTGTAAGTTCAGGGACTGATGACCCCTAAGGTAAGTCCCACAAGCTTAACAAACTGTAGTATCGTCGCCGAAGGACCTCTGTAAGACGCGCGCTTACGCGCCTGGCTCATCGTTTGGTGGCGCTACGAGCGGGCCGTAAGGCGCGGGCGTGTACTAGCACAGAGTAACATATACAGAGAAGCAGCCCACCCTAAACCACTGTCCTACGCTCACCTCGTAGTCCCGTAAGATGCTAGCAGGTGTCAGGCGGCCAGCAGGTGCCTCTCGCACGTCAGAGGGTAGCGTGAAGGGGAGGCTGAGGGTAGAGCTAGTGGCGCCTGCCACGAGGCCACGTTTGTGTCCAGTATGCTGGCGTGGGGACAGCCGCTACCTGCCGCCTGCTCTGGGCAATTTAAAGAGCTGCTTCTGACCGCAGCGCCATCATGGGACATCTTACGGAACTGCTGGAAACCCTCCCTCCCCGCACCCCGGAGCGTAGGACCGGGTCCTTACGGAGGTTTCCCGTCTGTATATATTTTTCTGTGGTACTAGCTTTGACGCCGTGCAACCGAGGAACCAATGGCTACGGCGCCTCGGGACCCCGCCTTCTGACGCACGGCGAGCGCGCCCTCTGGACATGTAGCATTTAAGGGCGGCGTCACAAGACGCGCAGGGACGGTGTGTATGGAATCGCCTAGGAGAAGCTAGGGGAGCTTCTAGTAGTTGATGTCCAGACCTAACGATGTCCACGGTATTGTTGTAACCGTGACTCTGTATAATAAATGGTAAGTATCTTTCTTAGCTCATGGTTTATTGTTTGCTTCTCATCTAGCCTCTGTTCCTAGCCGGCCACTTCGGCAGAAGACACGGGGCGCAACACAAGCATTTGAACATTTGTTAACCCCACTATCTCGAAATTCGCAGGTTGTGCGGCACAACGTTCTACTCAATACAGCACTGAACAATAACTGACAGATATACAGGAATGCCAACCGCCTTTCGCACAACACTCCATTGGCTCCAATTTACGAATGTTCCGGAATTGTTTTTGAGCAGACCGGGCACGTAAATTTTTGATTTTCAGAAACTGTTGCTGTACTACAGCTAGTTTTCTACCGTTTTCATTTCGGCGATGACAAGTGGTGGATAAAAAATGAAAACTCTCAAGACACAGACGCGTGCAGGTATCCACCTTTAGTGGCGCAAAGGTTCCAACTTTTGAATATGGAAAATAGTAATGCGACCTAATACGTATAAGCGAGAAGGGAGGGGGGAGTTAGAAGGGGTCCAAGAGGAATAAGTGAATAAGGAATCATCGAAATTGAGAAAACAGTTTTTGTAAGGTTGCTGATGAGATAAAGGCAGAATATTACTAACATCATTCTGATGGTTACAGGAAGAATGTGTGGGGATAGACGGGGGAGAGCAAAACTAATATTTTTTTTTTTTTTTCAGAATCGAACATCTTACATTTTGTTATTTCCATAGATCATATACAATAATCTACTCATTAAAATTGCCCACAAACACAAGATAACGTAAAATCGTAACTCACCACAGTAACAGTGTAGGTTAACATATTTTGGTGATGTGTAGGTTAAGAAAACTAACTGGTATGCCTCATTTCCATTGGCTGCTGCTAGATTCCACTGCGGCACGCCTTCGTGGATTCATCACATATACCGTACTACGCAGTTTTCGAGTTAGTAGAAGTTACTGCCAATACTGGTGATTTTCACAAGAACACACAAGAGGATGCTGCTCATAACCAGACACCGACAAATGGCACCGATTTGTTATTTAAACCTGAAAATCGGAATCTGAACAATTCCAATCGTAAACTCGTAATTTTAAACAATTTTCGTAACAATTACGATTAAATCGTAATGGTTGGAACCTCTGGTGACGGTCTGGCGTGGCCACGTCGGCACGGCCTGGCCTGGCCTTTCGCTGGCCCCGCTCGTGCATTCCCAGATGGACCTCCGAGATGACCAGCAGCCCATCGCTATTCCCCGCTCGTGTCGCGCAGACCTTGCCAAATGCTCCCTGCATAAGCCTTGGCCTCGCACTCTCTTGTCAGATCTAGAAACACACCGCTTCCGAGAATTTCCTTGCCTGTACGTAAACTCCATTCTGTTCCTGTCCGCACAGTTTATCGTCCATGTTTCAATCCCGTACAAGGCAACAATCCAACAAATGCCCCCAGAAAAGACTTCCTTACACTAAATATTTGATGTTAGCAAATTTCTCTTTTTCAAAAATGCTTTTCTTCCCATTGCCATTCTGCATTTTATATCCTCTGTACCGTCATATGTTATTTTACTACCCAAGTAACAAAACTCATCTACCACCTTCATTCTTTCGTTACCTAATCTAATTCCTTCAGAATCGCCTGATTTTCTAAGACTGCATTCCATTATCTTTGTTTTGCTCTTGTTAATGTTCATTTTATACGCTCTCTTCAACACACTGTCCATTCCACTCAACGGCTCTTCCAGGTCCTTTGGTGTGTCTGACAGAATTACACTGTCATCAGCAAAACTCAACGTTTTTATTTCTCCACCTTGAACTTTAATCCCTATTCCAAATTTTTCCTAGCTTTCCTTCACCGCCTGCTCGATGTACAAATTAACATTGGAGAAAGGCTACAATGTGGTGCTGCAGAAGAATGCTGAAGATTAGGTGGGTAGATCGCGTAACTAATGAAAAGGTACTGGAACAGAATTGGTTCGCAGCTCGGCCGCGAAGTAGGTCGCTCTTTTTAGTTTGTCCGCTCTTTTGGCTTTTGCTACCGCTACTAAAAGAGCTCTTTCTTTTGTTATGACAGCTTTTTTATATAATGATCAGAGTTGCCCAAGCGTGTGCTATTACCCGTATTTTTGGGCAATTAGACATCAAATACTTAAGCAAATAAACCAGTTATTTACACGAATGGGTGATACAATGGTATTCAACTACTTTGCATACAGAGTAGTATTATTTAGACACTGCTGAATACCTTAGAAAAGAAAATTTGTGGCAGTGAACTATGAAACTGCAGCTGAGCTGCATCTCAGCTCGAAATGACGGTAACTGGCAGAAGGATATCGCGTGATTCTGGGCGCTCTCGCGTCGTCTCGCTATTCCCCGTCAGTCTTCCGAAAAGGAGTGGAGGAACTAAGAGGTGACAGATCTGGGAACTAGTTCGCGTAGTTCGCCTGTTCAAATGTTTGTAGATCTATCGGACCAAACTGCGTGGTCATCAGTCCGTAGCTTACAAACTACTTAAACCTAGGTAAACCAACTTAAGGACAACAGACACACACCCATGCCCCAGGGAGGACTCGAACCTCCACGGCGAGCAACCGCGCGCTCCGCAGCGAGACGCTTTAGACCGCTCGGCTACTCCACCGCGGCAGTTCGCCTGTGGTAGCGCTCTTCCGAACTAGTTCGTTCGCGAACTACACAAGACTAACACCCAAACCTTCAGATGCCAGACACTCAGATCCGTACCAAACGTTGTATATCGATAGAGTATCAACCGAAACTTCTATATAATTCGTGATTTGTGCTGTCGTCCAGTACAACGTGTATAAACTATAATAATAAGTAACAACTAACCTACGGAATAGAGCAAAGGCGTATCTGTGAGGCATAATCACGTCACGCTTCCGTAGGTTAGTAAGTAGAGCACTAGATTGTCTTGCAGAAGGTCCTGGGTTCAAACCCCACCTAGGCCTTAAATTTTTTCATTGTTTAAACTACAGTACGTTGGAAATTGTTAAAAGGGGCAACGTGTTCCTCATATGTAAAAGGACTATTTCCATTTTGAAGCAATGTGTTATTGGCAGTTTACTCTTGCTTCGTTTTATTTGAAAGTAGCTAATCTGTAGGGTTTATTCGTAGTTCCACAGAATAAACGAACATAATCAGAACATATGAATAATATTAAAAAAAACTGCATCACACATACAGCTGTATTAATAGAAATCATAGTAATAACAATAACAAAAAATAGTAAAGTTAAAAACAATACGCGTAATTAAAGTAATAACACTGTACAGGTTTCCTACTTTCAAATAAAACGAAGCAAGAGTAAACTGCCAAGAACACATTGCTACAAAATGGAAACAGTCCTTTTACATATGAGGAACACGTTGCCCCTTTTATCAATTTCCAACGTACTGTAGTTTAAACAATGAAAACAAATTAAAGCGAGGTGGGGCTTGAACCCAGGACCTTCTGAACCACAAGCTAACACACTACCAAGTAACCCATGGTGGCGTGGCTTGATTGCCCCTCACAAACACACGCTTTTCTCTAATTCGTAGGTTTGATGTTACTTATTACTATAATTTACGCACGTTCTACTGGACGACAGCAAAAATCAGGAATTATATAAATGTTTCGGTTGATACTCTATCGATATACAACGTTTGGTGTGGATGTGTCTGACATCTGAAGGTTAGGGTGTAAGATGTTGTTATGTTTGTTTAGTTTATGGGACTTAACGACGGGGTCATCAGTCCCTAAACTTACAAGCTACTTATGAACTACTTACGAACTAGGACGGCACAAATATCCATGCCCGAGGGGGGATTCGAACCCCCGACCGTAGTGGCCGTGCAAACCGTGACTGGAGCGCCTCAGTGTCCTCGGCCACTGCGGTCGGCTAGGGTGTAAGAGGTAGGACAAAGAGGAAGGAAAGAAAGAGGCATAGGGATGGGAGAAGTGGTGGCCAGAGAGATCAGCGGAAGCAGGTAGATCCAATTCCGACGCACTGGCCTATTTACTAGTAGCTAGGACTGCCGGTTTCGCAAGTAACACATATCCCTCTTTGAATGTTGCCAAACACAGCGGCGGTGTCGTCGGCGCGTTGCTGGTGGCCGCACAGCGCCGTCGTAAAGTTTTATGGCGAGCATTAGTTTCACTGAGCGATCCCTCGGCTCCGATACGGAAGTAGCGTCATTACGACACTTTGCTCGGGCTGAGTGCAGCGTTACGCCATCGTACTCCGAGCGCCGGATAAAAAGCGGCGGTGCGTCAGAACAGTGGAGACTGCGAGCATCTGCCGGCGAGAGACAGGGCCGGGCTGACTTCCGACGCCACCCGAGCATGCGGCACGCTTCAAAGGGCGCCGCCAGCAACGCCGAGGCCGGGCGTCCAGCGCGCCGCGTCGACCAGCACCACCTAGAAGACGAGGCCTCACCACTGGCCGTGCTTACGTCACACTTAAGAGGCCGAGTCCGCCAGCTCACTGGCTGGTGGGGATGGCGGTTATCGCTGAAACAACCGGTTTTCGGTTATACCGGTTCTTTTCATCTCCAGTTTAACCGCACTGTAAAAACTGCCCAAGATAACCAGTTTTTTAAATAACCGTTTTTCGGTTTTTTATTGCTAGAGTTCGACCGAAACAGAAACCGTAATCGAATTTTCGGTTCTTCTAGTTTTGGCCGAAACCGAAACTTGCGATATGTAGTTAAAATTTACGTAAATTTAAAAATGTTTGTATAGTCTATGAAACTTAACTACGGGGTCATCAGTCCCTAAACTTACAATCTACATATGAACTACTTACGAACTAGGACGGCACAAATATCCATGCCCGAGGGGGGATTCGAACCCCCGACCGTAGTGGCCGTGTAGACCGTCACTGGGGCGCCTCAGTCTCCTCGGCCACCGCGGCCGGCTAGGTAAATTTACGTAATTCAACAAATCAGTAGTCTTTCCATATTTTGCAAGGTCCCCTCCCAATATTATGCCTTCTTGAGTGTGCGTAAGCCTAGCTAGGAGTCCGTAGAAGACGATATACGAAGCATACACATTTACTGGCCTAGTACTTCCATCCGCCAGTTCCGGATATTTAGCCAACCACTCCTTTAATTATGACTTACTCTGATAGCTAGAAGTTCTTTCTTGGTTTTCTAAAAGGGTGAACTGCCTTAATGAAGGTAAAGGAGTAGGAGATCTGGATCGAAATGTGGAGGTGAGGCTGCAGTGGAAATCGGTGTCGAAGGCGAAGGTGACGGGCACGGCGATGGCGAGAGCGTACGGTCACAAGGTCCTACATGGTCACTTTCAGTTGTTATCAGTTTTGCACCGCGAAGCAGCCACAAAATTAAGGACTCGGTTTTTATTCCAAGCTTATAGTACATCACTTAGATAATAGGTACATGAATCGAATTTACCTTCTCTTCCAAGGAACATTTTGGATACTTTTTCTTTAAATGACACAGCATATTTGTAGTACATCCACCGGTTTTCAGCTTTTTTAAAACAAATGGAGCATTGTACCTCACTGCTCCCGTATTTGGTGCAGTACTTGCACACTCAGGATGGTGCCACTTGAGACACAACCGATGTCTGCCGAAGACAGCAAGGAACTGCCGCATAACCAGACGGAGGCAAGTCTCGTCCACTGCTGGTGCACGCGCGTCGTCTATGAGGCCACGCCACACGGCAACAGCTGCTTCGATGCCTCAATAGCTGCACCAGTTCTTAAGTTCTTACGCCACGCGTTTGTTGCGCGTTTCTGACTGCCAAGATTGTTCTTAAATTATCACTGATCGCTTTTCTTAGTTTCTGTGATGACCTAATATTTCACAGCAGTGAAAATTTTAGGAATAGCACTCAATATTAGGGTCTACTAGTTTTAATTTTTTTAACTATTGACAAAAATCACATTTTGAACCACTACTACAGGAAGTAGTCGTACCGGTTTTTTACGCGGTTCTTGGCAATAACTAAAAAACCCGATTACAACCGACACCAAATAAATACCGAAAAAACCGGTTATTCAAAACTAAAACACCGGTATCGGTTTTAACCGGTCGGTTTTTCCCACCCCTAGTGGCTGCCGCTGGGGCACGCCCACCACCCCATAGCGGCCGGCCAGTCAGGTGACGGCCGCGGCCTGTAAGTGTGACGCAGGCACGGCCTGTTGTGAGGCCTCGTCTTCTAGGTGGTGGTGGTCGACGGCGCCTGCCGGATGTCCCCACGACACGGACCACGACGTAACAGCCGCCGGCAGACCGGCTATCGGCGACAAGGGTCGCTGCCGCCGTATCTGGCTCGGAGAGCTGGATAATTAATTAAGACCTCACAATTAGAGTGTAAACAACTGGCAGCGCGCCCTGATTAACGACTTTGCAAGCTGCTACATAACTGCACAAAACGACAGTCACTCTGAAAGCGAAACACACTGCCTACAACAAAGACCGATCCGCCTGGGGGATGAAAGATGCACTGATAATTATTTCTGTACCATATAATTAGAAAATGTTCAAATGTTTGTTAAGCTTAAGGGACTTAACTGCGGGGTCATCAGTTCCTAAACTTACAGTCTACTTATGAACTCTTTGGTCAGGCGAGAGTTAACATCCGTAATATATTTCATAAAATGCATTATTAAAACCATCGTCTGTTTATTAAAAACCTTATATATCAACCAGTTTCTATCAATAGACTATTTTCATGATAGTCTGTTCCAGTGGCGGACTAGAGGGGGGGGCGGAGGGGGCGGACCGCCCCAGGCCTCCGGTCTAAATTTTCAAATGTTTTTATAGTCTATGGGACTTAACTACGGGGTCATCAGTCCCTAAACTTACAAACTACTTATGAACTAACTAAGACTAAGGACGGCACAAATATCCATGCCCCAAGGGGGATTCGAACCCCCGAGCGTAGTGGCCGTGCAGACCGTGACTGGAGCGCCTCAGTCTCCTCGGCCACCGCGGCCGGCTCCTACTCTATCTTGAGCAAATACCTGGAAAGGACCTTTTTTTTTTGTTGATCCCGCGCTTGGCATGTCGTTCTGCTGGGGCCTCCAAATCTCGAAAACTATTTTTTCAGACTGTCCTTTGCCTCTTGTCCTGGAAAGGGCCTCCAATTCTTTTTTATAGTAATACATGTATTTCCAAGTGGCGTGTGTGTGTGGGGGGGGGGGCCTCCTTTCGCTTCGCCGCCGCCCCGGGCCTCCAACAGCCTTAGTCCGCCACTGGTCTCTTCTTAACTTTTATGTTGTGTTGACTGATAGGTTTCATCTAGGATGACTACTGTATTTTTAATATTTCTGATTATACTGACTCCTGTGTGTCTCAACTAGATGTATTTTATTTGATGCATTTTACCATTCAGTGTTAACACTTTATCCATGAAGATGGTCTATTGACCAAAACTGGTTGATATATGAGGCTTTTAATAAACAGCCGATGGTTTTAAAAAGTATTTTAAGATACTTATGAACTACCTTATACTAAAGACGACACAAACATCCATGCCCGAGGGAGGATTCGAACCCTCGACCGTAGCGGCCGTGCAGACCGTGACTGGCGCGCCGCAGACCGATCAGCCACTGCGGCCGGCCGGCACAAACTTCCATGCCAGAGAAGGGAGCCGAACCCCAGACGGGGAACGGCCTCGCGCATCGTAGCAAAGTGCCTCAATGCGCTCGGCCATACGAGTCAGTGTAATATCAAAGTGCGAAGCAAACAGGCGTCATGCCACGGAGACGCACTCGTGCTTCCTACAGCCTACTTGGGGAGTTTGAATGGGGCAAAAATGCAGCATGGTCCTTTCTGAGAACCGCCATACAATTTAGACGTGCTGCGTCAGTTTTGCAACGATGGTCACGTGAATATTCTCACCCGCGTAGACGAGGTTCTGGGAGACCAAGCAGCCCACTGTCTGCCAAGATCATCATACCGGAAAGGTAACAGTGCAAACGGCTGTATCAGCACAGATAAGATTCGTATGAGTCCCAAAGTGTCAATAGGAACTCTTGCCAACAGGTTGCTAGCAATGGAACTACGGGCAAGCGCACCTCTAGCCCATCTGAAGGATGGAATGGCGGACCGTGGTCTTCAACAATCAAATGCTGTCTGTAAGCAATTAACGGTCGTTTGCGTATACGACGTGAACCTGGAGGACTCTGTCTAATAGAGTGCTTTCCTCAAGACACCTGGCTTCATCCCATGCCCTACAACTACCGTTCATGTTTCGTGTTTGTAGACCATCACTCGCTAGGTGCTGAATGCTATAATTCTTTCACGGTTGGTGGTACGTTTTATGTACCTTTTTTCTATGCCTTGCACAGATGCATGTTGGTTCAAAAAAACTTACCACATAATGATGTAGCTCTTACTCATCCAGCATGAAAGTTCATTTTCTGCATCACCCATTGTATGTAAGGTGGTAGTTCCCACAATCACCAAGAGGTGTCAGAAGTAATTTTGCTCATTTATGACGACAGTTATTTCCCACAGCGTGTGCAGTGTTGGTGTCTTTCATCCCCTCTGTGGTCGAGTCATATTTTGTCTGTCTTTATGTGAGATATTGTTGATTCATCTCTTTCATACAGGTAAGATAATGATGTCTACGCATTTGCAAGCACTGTAAACTTCACGGTTCTTGGATTTATTCTATATAAGATGAATAATTCATGAGTAACTCAGAGTTCAAAATTTGTACCATCATTCATCAAAGGTCTTCCACATAACTCGAGGCGTTACCTTCCATTTCAATTAATAATGATACACTTCGGGGAAATACTAAAGGATGATGAGTCAATGGCAAAACTCCATGCAGAAATATTCTCAGGTCACACTTCGTCAGCTGAAGAGGCAGACTTTAGTGATGAAGACTCAGGGTGGGGCTACACTTAATCTACTACCACTGTTTTCGAAATTAATATATATATATATATATATATATATATATATATATATATATATATATATATATATATCACGCACAGTGCGTAGGGGAGCATTGTGCTGTTGGAACAACACAACACTGTCCCGTTACAAGAATCGGGTCTTATATCTTTGATGCACAGCGATGTAAGACAAATTTAGACCCTTGTTGCACAAGACTTTGATTTGTTGAACAATTTTATAAAAAATTGGTGAAATATTATAGATTTATATTATAATGAGAATGTTAATAAACATTATATATATAATATTTCACCAATTTTTTTATAAAATTGTTCAACAAATCAAAGTCTTGTGTAACAAGGGTCTAAATTTGTCTTATATCGCTGTGCATCAAAGATATAAGACCCGATTCTTGTAACGGGACAGTGATGTGTTGTTCCAACAGCACAATGCTCCCCTACGCACTGTGCGTGAAAGCCAACGTGCTCTGCCAAGACCTTCTGAAACTTCCCTGGACTTAGTCGCAATCCGATTAACGACATGGGAGCGTATTTGTACGACTCTAATTCGAAATGGCGATGTCCATGCAAAATTACTAGTTTCGTTTATTGTAATTTTAAGCTATTTTTTCTCCCTAAAACGGACAACATATTAAGGCAAACAAAATAAAAATTATTAAAAATCGGTCGAGCCATTTCTGAATATTGCGACACTGAAGCACAGCAATGATTTTTATATATAGATAGGATCAAAAGTCAGGCCACTGTGATCAGTTTGGTGTCTGATCTGGCCCGCCACGACTTTATCCCCATCTCACTACAGCAGTTCCACCCTACCCTACGTCCACAATTCCCCTTCCTCCCCTAAACTTTCATTTGTATACTGCGGAAGAGTCCGGAGACTTACTCCACTCCGGTAGCTGTCAAGTACATGAAAAGAGGTGTCGCTGCGTTCGTATGGATGGAAGTAAGCAAGCAAGCGGTATTTCCTGCGACCATTGTTGTCTATAGGGAGCGAGAGAGACGGTGAGAAGAGAAACAGGACGCACGTGTCGCGGAAGCCACGCGGCAGACAGACGACGTTTTCAACAGAATTCCGGCGGAGGAGGAGGAGGAGGGAGGAAACGAGCCGGAAAGCGGGCAGCACAGCACAACACGGCCAGAGGCGCCGGAATGCGGGCGCCACAAAGGCCTGGACGGTCGCCAGCGCCGCGCCGCACCGCGGCAGCGAGCGTAAACATCGCGGGGAATCCCCGACACCGAGCTGCTGTCGCGACATCCCCGAACCCACGCCTCTGTCGCGCTACTTCCGACAACCAGCGTCCCTCCTTCCAAAACAGTATACATTCCAAATGTTCAAATGTTTGTAAAGCTTATGCGACTTAACTATGGGGTCATCAGTCCCTAAACTTACAACCTACTTATGAACTACCTTATACTAAAGACGACACAAAAATCCATGCCCGAGGGGGGATTCGAGCCCCAACAGCCACGCGCACCGCAACACGGCGCTCCAGTACGCGCGGCTAATCCAGCGCGGCTATCCATTCCATTCAAGTGCTCTTCCAAGTCCTTCACCGAACGAGGTGGCGCAGTGGTAACGCACTGGACTCGCATTCGGGAGGATGGTGGTTCAAATCCACCTTCGGCCATCCAGATTTAGGTTTTCCGTTATTTCCCTAAATCACTCCAGGCATATGCCGGGACGGTTCCTTTCAAAGGGCACGGCCGATTTCCTTCCTCATCCTAACCCAAAAACTCCGAGCGTTAGCTCCATCTCTAATGGCCAAGCTGTCGACGGGACGTTAAACCCTAAGCATCCATCCATCCAAGTCCTTCCTCTGTCAGCCTCTGATAGAATGGAAAGGAAGCGTAGTACTTTGGGCTCGTCCGAACTGGGCAACTTCTACCTGTTGGTGATAAACGGAAGACACGAACTGAGAAATTGTCCCCAAAGAGCTCCCTGAGTGGCACGCACGAACTGGGCAACTTTTACCTGCTCCGGCTAGACTGACAGGCGCGCACGAACTCGGCAACTCCTACCTACTTCTGACAGACCGACTGCACAATCACGCAAAATGCTTCCAAATCTAAACTTACCAAGTGCGCAACCTCTGCCTCTATTTGTAAAATCCTTAAGGAATAATGTCAGTACTTTGCCAAGGAACAAGATATAAAAACAAATTATAAACAAATAGAAAGATGTTATTACAAATTCCATATACAGAAATATTTGCAGGAAACAAATGCATTTAGTTTGGCTCATATTTTGCTCACGGCTGCTTGGTATGAAACGCACTTTACAGTCCAATTTGCAAATTTCACCATTCCTAAGTAATTCTAATTTCTGGTGCAGGCGTACCTCTTCCTGATTTTTTAGTCCGTTTGGATGGTGATATTATTTTTTGCTGAGTTTATCCTTATACAAGTATCAGTTTGTTCATGTTTGGGTGGGGAGATTCACATGAAGCATTCTATCGGAAATGAAAGCTTTCGCAAGCGTTATTCGTCCTCCAGAAAGAGGCGCATTCTGCTGCCAGACGTTTGGACGAAAGACTGCATCTTCTTCATCACTGTAGTTTTCATTTATGTAATCCGCAAATTTTGTGATGTTGTCGTCTTGTGGTTGTATGCTTACCAGATCAGCAAAAACACATCTTCCTACATTCGTCGTGAATGCACTGTATAATTTTCAGTCGGCCGCGGTGGCCGAGGGGACTAAGGCGCTCCAGTCACAGTCTGCACGGCCACTACGGTCGGGGGTTCGAATCCCCCCCTCGGGCATGGATATTTGTGCCGTCCTAGTTCGTAAGTAGTTCATAAGTAGTTTGTACGTTTAGGGACTGATGACCACGTAGTTAAGTCCCATAGACTATACAAACATTTGAACATTTTATAATTTTCAAATATGTTTCCTTCTTCTTATCTCTACAGTAACGATATATAAGAGCCACCAGAGTAACTGTGGATCGTGAATAACTAAAGAAAGTGTTTCTCTGCATACTGAAAAGTACCATCCAGCAATATAGTTTTCTCCTGGCACAAAAACTGTAGATTTGAGTCGGGTGTGAAAACAACATGTCCATTTTTCATGTCATTATTAAGGACAAAGTCCTCGCCTTTCGTAGTTGTCACCTCGATTTGTGACAAAGTAATCTGCGCTGCCATCACCAATTTCGGCAGTTTCCGCATTTTAGACGAGTGCGAATAATATTGTTACGAATAAACCTTATGTCCTTCCTTCTTAATGTGTTCGAGATTGTTGGATTGGCATCCACTACATTGCGTATAATCTTTTGACGGTCTTTCAGCCAAAGTGTCGCCTATTATTTTTAGAGAAATAGATATCAATCTCCTGATTAAAAAGTCTTCTGCAGCAGGTGCGTGGTCAAGAGTACCTTTCAAACGCGAAAATGTGTGTTCGCTGCCTACTGTAAATAACTAACAGCACACCGAGAACGTTTGCCAAAGCATCGCCATCCACGGTCTTCCGTCGCTACAACTCTTCTGTAAGGTTTGAATTTATAGGCGTCACATATCAAGTGTGTATTACCACGATCACTAATAACAGGTGGCAAATCGTGACTTTGTGCCGTATTATTCGCTTCCTTGACTAAGGTGAAGTACAGAACGAAACACAATGTGAGTCTACACGGATGGCGTCATTCAGAGGCCTGGCGAGCTCACTTAGGGCCAGGAACGCCTTGGGTCGGACCGTCTTACTACCTGCGAGCGGAAGTTGCCCAGTTCGAGTGTGGGATTAACTGTCCTTGCTTGAGTACCCTTCTAATGGCTACTAAAAGTTGCCCAGTTCGGGTATGCCCATCAAAACACAATCAACCAACCAAGAGAATGGCATCGGGTAATATCGAAGTTTTTATTTTTCTCCCTAAACTTTTAATTACTTTTCAAAATGTCTCTTTGGCTTTCTTTATTATTAGCTCAATGTAAAGGCTGAATGACATCGAGGATTCAATCCTCTCTCACGCCTTTCTCGACCACGGCTTTCCTTTCATGCTGTTCATCTCGTAACTGCCGTCTACAAGATGTTTATAACCTTGTATTTTGCAACAATGGCTTATTATTACACTGTTGACTCTGTAATTTGCACATTTTTTATTAAGAAGGGGAAGGAATCCTTAGCAAGTTAAGGATTGACATTAGCTACATTGGTGCAATGTACTGATACAAGTGAAAATGTGAGCCGGGCCAGAAATCGAACCCGGATCTCCCGCTTCGGGCCACCGGTCGCCTTAACCACTTGGCTACCCGCGCTCTCCTCTCGCCTCTCGCCCGTCTAAAACTTCCACAAGTCTCACGCTACGGCTGTACCGCTCCCATTTTACACTCTTACACTCGCCATTACGGAGGATGAGTGTATGACTGCATCAGCGATGAAGTAAATGAACCAAACACCGTCTTCGCGTGTAAATACTTATAATGTATTGTTGTGGCAGCTGTTCTTTCTGAAGAGCGCGGGTAGCCAAGTGGTTAAGGCGTCCGTTGGCCCGAAGCGGGAGACGCGGATACGATTCCCGGCCCAGCTCACATTTTCACTTGAGTCAATGCAGCTGACGTCTATCCTTTTTTTTTTCCCTAATCCTTCTTCCTTCCCCTCCTTAATAAATAATTTGCAAATGCAATATGGCAGCGAACCAGGTGTAGTGTCTGTTCTTTTGGACATATCGACACCACACCAATCTACGTATAATTCTGTAATTCCGACATCTGCCTACGCATACTTTATTATTGTATTCTTCTTTAAGTCCAATGGTTTAGACCTGTCTCGTACCTCCTACATATTAGGCGGATTACTTTCGTCACGGCTGGCCCTACCACGAATATCAACAGTTCAGAGGGAATATTATTACAAATAATAATAATAATGTTTGTATAGCTTATGGGACTTAACTACGGGGTCATCAGTTCCTAAACTTACAAACTACGTATGAACTAAGACTAAGGACGGCACAAATATCCATACCCGAGGGGGGATTCGAGCCCCCGACCGTAGCGGCCGTGCAGACCGTGAGTGGAGCGCCTCAGCCCCTCGGCCACCGCGGCCGGCTATCTATTAAAGCGCCCTTGTTTCTACTTAAAACTAATGCTCTGTCAAATTTTTCTCTTAGTATCGAACCCTCTATCTTCGTCTATTCCATCTTCGCTTTCTATAATATCCCCGTCTTGAAGAGTTTGTTAAACGTTGCCAACAGTAGTTATACGCAAGAAAATTATATGCGTGCAGTAAGCGCCAGACAGTTGTTAATTAGAAGGCATTCTGTATCCAGGCTAACTAAAAGGAAAAAAAAATGCAGTGCATGTAGTTTGGGTGAAAGAGCAATTGTTATCTAGTCACTTTGTTGCTTATTAGTTATGTAATAAGCTACCTAGTGAGTTAACAGTATCCAAATGCTTGTCCTTGTTGTAGTATCAAAACTGGTATTGGAACGTGGATCGAAGATGAAACGAATACACCATGTATCAAGTAAATTCTTCACGCTTCCATTGTACTCTAGGCTGGACATTGGCACCACTATATGTAGTCCGCCAATGTGTACTCTCAACACTTCCGAGCGGTAATATCCTCCGTGTGAGCACAATCCAATATTTTAAGTGGCATCGTCAATTTTTGTTCAAATAACTACTTTTTTTCTTTTAAAATGTATTTTGTGTCTGCATTTGAACTACAAAGACTGCGAAATATGAGCCGGCAGGCATTCTGTTAGCTCCCACACTTGGCCTATTGATACACGATCTCAACTCGACTTCGCAACACTTTTTTTCCCCTCCTGTAACGTCAAGGGTCAGTCTTCAGGACTCTTGAAAGAGCTGAGGACTGCACGTGCTAACTAATTACGGTGTCAGGCTGCGTGAGTGACACAAGTAGAACGGCACAAGCAGCTCTGCGCCGGGCTCATGTTCCAACCACAACATGGCGCAATCACTCACTTGCAATAATTTTCCTACGAGCGTCAAGCACGTCGCCAGTGAATTTGTAGCTCTCTATAACTTCATCATTAATACTAGTATTTTATCCTACTAATTTAACTATAATAATACTTCAGGCTACACAGATGTAGCACCTTGGAAAACCCCAACATACAAGGCGCATCCAGAAAGTAAGTTCCGTTTGGTTATATAAAAACGAACGGGCACAGATACAGAAAAGATATTGATTGTACAAAAAATCTGCAACTGTTAAACTACTTCTCTACATAGCTTCCAAAATTTTGTAGGCAATTGTCATAGCATGGCACAAGGTTTTGCGTGCCTTTTTCATAGAATGTTGCCGTCTGTGTATTCAACCATGTGGTAACAAGTTCTTTCAGCTCGTCATCAACGTTGAACTGTTGTCCACCAAGGACAGATTTTAGGTGTAAGAAGAGGATTACTGTCAAAAGATTTTTTTTTTCACGGTATTGCCTGACCTCACACACCGAATGTGACCAAACAATTCTTACGGAAATTTCAATGGGACCTGTTTGATCATCCTCCATACAGCTCGGACCTCTATCTTAGCGACTTTCATCTCTTCTTACACCTAAAATATGTCCTTCAACGATGATAAAGAGCTGTTACCATGTGGTTGAATACACAGGCGGCAACCTTCTGTGAAAGATGCATGCAAAAACTTGTGGCACGCTATGACAAGTGCCTGCAAAATTTCGGCAGTTATGTGGAAAAGTAATGTAAGAGTTGTAAAATTTTGTGCAATAAAAATTTCTTCTGTATCTGTGTAGAATTTCATTTTATTACCAAACGGAACTTACTTTCTGGACGCGCCTCGTATATTCGCACCAAAGGCTTATAGTTATGAAGCTGCATGTAAATTACACAACAGATGTCGAGCTGCAGCTGGATTTGTTCCCCAAGAACAGTTAAGATTCTTCCCACACAGAAAAATGCTACTGGCCAAATAAAACGATCATTTTCATTTGTTCTGATGAGCAGTCATCATCATCATCATCATCATTATATACTGATTATGCCTTTCAGCGTTCAGTCTGGAGCATAGTACCTCTAATAAAATTCCTCCATGATCCCCTATTCAATGATGCCTCGTCTGATGTTACGTCTTTTACTTCAAAATCATTCTTTACCGAATCTAAGTACTTTCTTCTTGGTCTACCTCGACTCCTCTTACCCTCCACTGCCGAGCTCATGAGTCTCTTAGGTAACCTTGCTTGTCCCATGCGTATAACATGACCCCACCATCTCAGTCTGTTCGCTCTAATTGCTTCACCTATAGTGTTCATTCCCATTTTTTCTTTGATTTACTCATTATGGACACCCTCCTGCCATTGTTCCCATCTATTAGTACCTACAATCATTCTCGCTACTTTCATATATGTAACCTCTACGTTATGAATAAGGTAACCTGTATCCACCCAACTTTCACTCCCATACAACAAAGTTGGTCGAAAGATAGAGCGGTGCACTGCCAACGTAGTCTTGGTACTTACTTTCTTCTTACAGAAGAAAGTAGATCTTAACTGAGCACTCACTGCATTAACTTTGCTGCACCTCGATTCCAGTTCTTTCACTATGCTGCCATTCTGTGAGAAAATACATCCCAGGTACTTGAAACTGTCTACCTGTTCTAACTTTGTTCCTCCAATTTGGCACTCAATCTGTCTGAATCCCTTTCGTTTTGGAGATGCAGATCTTCATATCATAATCCTTGCACCTCTGATCGAGATCTGAAATATTAGATTGCAACCTTTCAATCGAATCGGCCATTACAACTAAGACATCCGCATAAGTAAGACTGATTATTGTGTTTTCACTTATTTTAATCCCGCCCTGCCAGTCTACTGTTTTCAACATATGATCCATAAATAGTATGAACAACAGTGGTGACAAGTTACAGCCTTGTCTTACCCCTGATGAACAGTAAAAAATAAAAATTCAGCACAGGTAGACCTGTTACTACAAGAGAGAGTAATGAAAGGAGTCTCTAACTACAGCTTCGTTATTTTAAACGTGTCTACTTCACTAGTAAACAATTCCCTTGGCGTCGAACTCTAATTACCTGCTGCACTGCTTCAACTGCCAAGTTTACCGCAAGCACTCACCTGTAAAGAGAAAAAAAAAAAAAACAAGAGGAGGTGAGTAACCCGCAGCCATGATTGACAGTAATTAAGAATAACAGGTAAATGGGAATGTGGTGATCGTTAAGTCAGGCATCTGCATCGCGGACACCACTAGAATGCTGCATACATCTGGCGCTCCCAGGCTTTAGTTACTAGCTTTGTTTAAGCCAACAAAGAACGTTAAAATTCCAATCACTGTTCGCTGACGAAGTAATAGATGCCTACACACTGTCACGGCAAAACACAGCCGTTATTCTCCCTCCCTAATCCCTTTGTTTCGTGCCTTTTTGGTCATTAAATTCTGCACTCCTGGAATGTGGACATGATCTCATATAATAAACTTGAGCAGGCGAAATTATAAACTGGCAAAATAAACGATACTGTCATATCACGAGCCTGTTCTTACTGCTACTGTGCAAGAATCAAGGTTCGTAGTTCGCTTTGAGTGAAGAGGTAGCAACTAGTACTGAAGTTGTCAGGAGCTTTCAGCACCCTGTCTGTGAAGGTACCTCAAGTGATACTTGGCACACGTCCACTTCATCTACAAATACGCAAAAACACGTATTGGTTGTAGAATAATGAATGTTATTACGTACAGAACCTGACTGTGGTGTACGACATAAGACGGCAACCAAAACGAAACCGAAACGTTCGTCTCTGGCATAAATACTAGTATGGCATAAGTAAACAGCATCGTTCCGACGTTAAATAGAGGTTATTTACAGAACAAAGCAATAGCTTTTTCTTTTTCATCTTCTTCTAAACGGGTTGCAGAAAAACTGAGTCACGAAATTTTAACGCGGGATAGCTGATGCCAGTAGGCACCAAAATTTCGAATGTTGTCTCGGTAGAAGACGCGCCATTTTTAAACTACGAGAACTTGACGGCACTCACTCCGATTGGCCGCGGTCATGCGTTGTCCACAGCATCCGACAACAGGGCCTTCTCGTGGCCAACCAGAGTACGCGACGTCAACTTCCCGTAGTTTAAAAATGGCCAGTTGTCGACCTACACAGTATTAGTAATTTTGGTTCCTACTGGCATCCGCATTCCAGGGTCAAAATCTCGAGAAACATTTTTCTCCACCCTGGAAAAATAAAAGTTTCCGTTTGGTCATTCGTTCGTTTGTTTGTAATTCACACAGATCCAAAGTCTTATTTCGATCTTGATGAAATTTTTTGCACCTGACCAGAATAAGAGGAAAATCATTGTTTTCCCCAAGATTTCGTACGGCGGATAGCGGAGGGCCAGTAAAACGGACTTCGTCACCAACCTACAGTTTTTTTCCGATACTGATGAAGTTTTGCACACATGAGTTCCAAAACGCGAGGGACATTACGTAAGATTTCAGACGGTGCATAGTAGAAAGCATTTTACAACAGATATCCACGGCGTTTGAAAGGCACCTAGTTCATTTTCTTGCAGAGGGTTTTACACTCCGAAAGTGACTTTCTAGTGCATGGCAGAGGGTACATTGCAGTAAATTGTGACACCGTTGCACCAATCACCACAAAACTTGGTTCATAACGACAGTTTACATAGAAGTGTGTATTAGGAGATGGACAGAGAGAAAAAAGGAAGACATTGACAGAAAAAAAGGAATTCATGAACAGAGAGGAAAAAAGGAATATATAAGAGATAGAGAGAATATGGAATAATAGAAGTCGTAAAACTATTGGAGGAAAACGCTATAGTCAACAGTCACAACTCTTACTAACTACTTACGCTAAGTACAACACACACACACACACACACACACACACACACACACACAGACAAGCCCGAGAGAGGACTCTAACCTCCGGTGGGAACGGCCGCCCAGTCCGTAGCAAGACGACTTAACCCACGCGGACATTTAGCGTGGCTAGTAATAGAAAATTGGAATAAATAAATACCGAGTTTCAGCTACTTTCGTTCTCAATCATATCTATGTTTGTTCACGTCAAGAACTAAAATAGATTCAACAAATAATACAATTCCTCGAGACAACGTTGTCTCGTTATACCAAAGGTATTAAACATAAGGAGAGGCATTGAATTAAAATGTATCCTGTGGCCAGGATTCGAACCCGGGACCTCCTTATGTTTAATACCTTTGGTATAACTTACTACCTAGTAAGTAGGAGGTCACGGGTTCGAATTCCGGCCACAGCATAAATTTTCATTCAATGCCTCTCCTCATGTTTAATACCTTTGGTATAACGAGACAATGTTGTCTCCAGGAATTGTATTATCTGTTGATATTTATATCACCTCGGCTTGAGGAACAAGGCGGGATAGCTCCTATTCACGTTCTTTGCTGGGGTGCTATTACAATGTAGGAAAGCCCTGGCAATTTGATACGGATTTCACAGAGATCATGAGGCAGAATTAAAGTATGTGGTGTGGAGGGAGACGTGCTTTAAGACAGTCCGTACAGTTGCTTTGGCTACAAGGCTGTGTTAACTGAGTTGTCTAAATCACTACCGAGCGAGGTGGTGCAGTGTTAACACACTGGACTCGCATTCGGAAGGACGGTGGTTCACATCCACCTCCGGCCATCCAGATTTAGGTTTTCCGTGATTTCCCTAAATCACTCCAGGCAAATACCGGGGTGATTCCTTTGGAAGGGCACGGCCGATTTCCTTACACATCCTTACTCAAATACTCGGAGCGTAAGCTCCGTCTCTAATGACCACGCTGTCGACGGGACGTTAAACTCCAAGCTTCTTTCCTTCTCTCTTTCTAATGCATCTACCTAGTAAGTAGGAGGTCCCGGGTTCGAATCCCGGCCACAGCTAAAAATTTTAAATCAATGCCTCTCCTTATGTTTAATACCTTTAAAATAGATTCAACACAGACATCTTGTGAGGATACAGGGTTTTAGGTTAGTAACTCTTTTGGTCGAACGATAGTTATCATTGATGTGCAGCGAGAGCTGCTGGCAACAATGCTTAGGTTGGAATGTTCTATGTTTGTTGGTCGGTGTGCTGCAGTCTCCCGCCGACCGCAGAGCGAGGCGGTAGCATGTCGGCAGTGAGTTCGTAACCTGCGTTTAGTGGTGGCTAAAGTTTTTGCCATTCCGTCGTATCGCATACGGGTTGCAGTTGCATATTGAAATGTTTCAGTGTGGACTTGTAGACATTCATAGTAGTGGCGCGCAGTTATTTAATCAGTTTATTTAAAGGGAAGAGTTTTTAACATTTGTCGTTCTATAATAAAGGAAGTGAACAAAGTTTACTGTTATGGATCAACCTAGTAATTGTACGCATCCCATACCAGCAAATCATTGGAACAATTATTAAATGATTAAGCATAAAATAGAATGTAACGGCAACTTCGCCCATCGAGGATTAGGTGGACGCAGCTGTGACGTTACAATCTTACCAATGGATGTCACCACGTTCATTCGATAACCAGATTTATTCGCTCATTTTTCCTCCTTCGAAGCTTAATCAAAGTGTGTTTCAGCTTTATGTGGCCATAACGCAAGGTTTTTTTTCCCTAAAAAAAAAAAAAAAAAAAAAAAAAAAAAAAAAAAAAAAAAATCGATTAACTGCCGCACCTGTGGATGCCACGCCCGACACCCTGTGCCTCGTTTGACAGTCAACAGCTTCCACACGACAGGTGCGTAATATCGAATCGGTAGTCACGATGACGAAAAATTAAACTTTCATGGAAACTCAGGCGTGGTCCCACCTTCAAACGAAAATGAAGTGATTTTGTTAAGGAATCTAAATAAATTCCTCCGCGCCTCGAAAGACGAAGGACCGACCGTTAATAGAGGACGTCGCTTAAAACAGTATTACGGGGAGAAATACGGCGCCGCTCGGTGCATTCTGATTTAGGAGACGATCCCGGGGAGTAATTACAGCGCGACAGGCGTGACGGGCGACTTAATCCCGTGGAATAACGAAGCGGCGGGCGCGGACCTCCGCGGCGACTAGTAGCTCCGATGCCGGCGGCGCAAGGATAATAAATATAAGGTTGAGCAGTAAGCGCTCTGCTCTGCCATTGGCTAGCGCTGTGACGTCACTGTGCGACTGCGTGCTCCCAAACAGCCTGCACATAGTCCCCTACGGCACGGAATGCCGATTTATATCAAGTTTTTGACGAAAGGTATTATTTCTACCTTAAATACAATGTGCTATAATGCTGTAAGATATAGCAGTTAAGACTGTTGGGTCATATTCTTATCGTAGATTTACGTGTTACTTATCAGTAACATATCAGAACACAAGCATTCGACGATGTCTATAATATGAACTGCTGACTTTAAAAGAACACAATGAGTGTCTTTGAAATGCTGGGAGCGTATTCGAGAATGTGCAATGTTTACAGTGTCCTTCCTGTAGCATTTGGAGAGCCACACTTTCTTTAAAGTTTCGTCTCCAGGAAAAATATGAAATTATTTCAGTTCCCTTTTGTGTTCCGACTGTGAAAATCACAACCCGTAATAGCACAGCCTGGCATTGTATAAATAATAACCGAAGTATTTCAAAGAATTACAGCGGTAGCAATAGCACGCGCGACAAGCACTCGGCAAATGAATATACTTTCCACTGTAAACTTTTTACTTCCAACCTATGAAGTGAAAAAAAATATTTAGCCCTTTCTGTGGTGTCGCACAAGTCCAAAGTGCGCGTCACCTACTTTCGCCGCGCGCCGCCATGCACGCACGGCGCGGCATTCTTACGACGTCAGCCACAAGCGCCCTCTGATACAACTTCGCTCGTGACCACCACTGAACGGTATCGTTCACTTGGAACTGAGATAGGAACCAGTTTAGACCTTCGGAATCAGATAGGCACCAGTGAAGACTTGGCTATCGGATAGGCACTAGGCAGACCTCTAGCTCAACTATGTGTCAGCATTCTGCAGTACAGAACTATGTAAAAGTTAAGTATTGTATAAATTCTGTGCAATATATATCTCCTTCTAATTTACTCTAGTAACACTAGAAACACTAGTTTCTAGTTTCTGCTGTCCCACTGGCTGCTTCCCTCCGTACCTGCACAAGCGTGCTACCTTTATTCCTGTGTCGGTCTTCCTACTCGGCCACCGACACCTACGACAGAAACGAGACACAAAAGCGGCGACGAGGCTGGGATACAAAAGTGGCGACGAGGATGGGATACAAAACTTTCATTCCCACATTATGAATTCAACTTTGGAAAAATAAAGTCTGTGTTTTCTGTATTAATACAGTGCACTAAACATCGAAATATGTGTTTTAAAATTTTGGATGGAACTATTGTTTTTATGTACTGTATTTTATGCACAACACAGACTTTGTAACAAGGTATTTTATTACTTGGGACGTTATTTTGTTGATAGTTAACACTGCCAGATCAATAGAGCTAGCATATTCTTCCCCACAGCACCGAAGTCAAGACAATTCACTGCCGAAATAAAACAACATGAACCACACTCACGCTGACAGACACAGCCGCCTAGACACGGCAACGTAACACAACATCCAAGGCGGATAAATTAAAGACTTAGAAGTGGCTACACGCCGTACCCAGCGGCAAAACATAGTACTTGAAGCATGTTGTTCATCAACAACAAAGCGATTTTAAAGACTGATACACAAAATACGGTATAAATCAGCGTTTAATATGTTGTTGCCGGGGAACATACTGGGATTGGGGGGGTTAAGCAAATACAGCAGTAACGGTAACACACGTGCACGAGTTAGCATCCAATACTGCACATTATTTTACTCCCAGGTGTCCCACAGTGACGTCATGCGCAGTACTAGAGCACTGTATAGTACAAGCAGAAAATCCGCCATTTTGAATCTCGCATGGAAGGCGCGCATTTAGCGACTACGGATCACTTACGCTATTTAATATGCTCTTAAGGACATTAAATATATTTTCCTAACACAGAAAATATTACAGCATAGTACATTTGTTTTCTTACATCTGACTGTAAGAGGCAAGCAACTTAAAGTAAGTGATTAGATGGATATTTAGAGATATGATACATTCACCTACATTTCCAAATTAAGGCATATATTGCCGTTCTAAATATTTACCACATACAGTTAAAATTATCGTATTTTCTGGTTTATAAATGATTCGCCGACATACGTTAACGGTAACTAAGAGCTGTTTTCGCAATGTTAAATTGCGATACTGCACTTCCCGTATACCCCCTCAAATGTCTTGCATATTTTACAGGCGTCATATTTCAGAGTAGATTTTACGTCAAAAATGTGTTTAATATCTATGAATGTCTGGTTTCGTTAGATAACGACTAAATAATGTCTCTCTGATAGCCAATAAAGTGAATGTTACATGCTATGTTCAGTTCAGAATTTAATGCCATTCATGTACGACCTATTTCCTGTTCGCATTCTTTGCGAAGTTCAATTTATTATTACTATTTTTAATTTATTTTTTCAAATATCCTGTTCACAGCTTGGCTTAGGCCTACATATTCTCGTGTTGAGAGTCACATTTAAACACTGAACTAATGCGACATACTAGAATTTAAAAACTACTAGCTGGGTAAAACCAGATGCCGCGCGGGAGTAGCCGAGCGGTCTGCAGCGCTACGTTGCGGAGGTTCGAATCGTCCCTCGGTCATGGATGTTTGTGTCGTCTTTAGTATAAGTTAGTTCATAAGTAGTTAGTAAGTTTAGAGCCTGATGACCTCGCAGTTCTTTCGGAACAGACGCCACATATATATTTATTTTAAACACACTGTATGACGTCTTATGTTAACAATCTGTAGCAAAATTAAACCATTACTTATATTTATAGGCCTGTATTTTCATTACTATCTCTCTATGAGCAGAACTATTTCTAATACATATAAAACAAAGGTTTAGTTCACAACGTTACACAGATAGTTGCTTGATTTGGCGTCCATACTTGGCGTCTTCAATTTACAAGCCACCTTTTACCCTGATCTACGTTTGAAGGAAAGCGATAAAACTTATTATTTGAGCAGTTTGGAGCCAAGCAACAAACCATTTCATACTGTGAAACAAGAAAATCGCAAAATATTCGCTGACTCACTTCGCTACACGACACAAAGCATACAACACTGCCGCCGGATTGGGATTCAAAATGGCGGATTGTTCAGCTCGGTATATCTAGTGCTTTACGCAGAACGGCGAAAACGCGTTTCCACCGCGCATCGCTTACTGCGCCCCCCTGCGGCGGCGGCTAGGCCCACCTGGCCGGCGGCTAGCAGGTAGCCTGGCCGGACCGGACCGGTCGGCCGAGCTTTAGATACGTATCGACAGGCGAGCGTGTCGCCGCCGCCATAATCGTGGTAGCCCCACCATTACATTATACCGTTAACCCTGTTTGATTAAAAGCAGTCCGGCGATTACCTGATACGGCCTCCTCCCCGAAGCTATTACCTGCCCATCTGCGGCTACCGACACAAGTGTTCCCTCCCGCGGCGGATGTCGCAATCGTGCCCGGGCCGTTTACATCTCTAAAACTGTTACACTTCGTCCCACAACATGTTTGATCTCCGTTAGAAACATACAGAAAAGTGATTACATCTTCAGGAAGTGTGTGGTCCGTCGACGAAGGAAGTAGGTTACAAGACACTCGTTCGGTCGACTCTTGAATATTGCTCACAAGGAGGTTAGAATAGGGGGAGATAACCTTGACACCACAGAAGTGAAGCCATTGTCCCCATATCATCGTGCCAAGCCGCGGTGGAGTAGCCGAGCGGTCCAAAGCGTCTCGCTGCGGAGCGCGCGGTTGCTCGCCGTGGAGGTTCGAATCCTCCCTGGGGCATGGGTGTGTGTGTTGTCTTTAGGTTAGTTTACCTAGGTTTAAGTAGTTTGTAAGCTACGGACTGATGCCCACGTAGTTTGGTCCGATAGATTTACAAACGTTTATCGTGCCAAAAACATCTGTGGTGACAAGTTCAAATGTTTGTACAGCTTATGGGATTTAACTACGGGGTCATCAGTCCCTAAACTTACAAACTACTTATGAACTAGCTTATCCTAAGGACGGCACAAATATCCATGCCCGAGGGGGGGATTCGAACCGCCGACCGTAGTGGCCGTGCAGACCGTGACTGTAGCGCCTCAGTCCTTTTGGCCACCGCGGCCGGCTCCAAGCGCAAGTCCTCGCGGGTTAACAGCACGGCTGAACTAGGACTATCTTGAAAATTTCTTTTCACAGATCAGAGGCATTGGCATTTCTATCAGCATCCTCGCCCAAAAGAAGTAAAACATCTACTGCGTTTATTGCTTCTGGGAAAGTATGCCCAAGACATTCCACTGTCTAATACTTCGTCTGTGAGACAGGAAGAAGACTCACAACAATTTCTGTCATCTAGTCCGCTGTGTGGAATTTTGCCGGATACGTCTGAAGCAATAACCATGCCAGATGGGGAAGCAGAGAGCCAGGACATAAGTTTTAGTTGTCAGGCTGCTGCACCGTCTGCTGTGACACATGTTGAATGCCCAACTGAAAGATTCAAATATCTGGCAGGCTACATAGCACGCTGTGCTGCGAAATATGAGATCTCACTGGGGGTGTCGTCTAATAAACTACTTTGTCCTCCTCGAAAACACCTCGCAGAATAAGGGGGGATAGAATTTCTATCACGAGGAGGTTTGTTAGTTCCGTCTGACGAGTGAATGCGGCAGATCTCAGAGTTTGAGCTGCTGTTCAACGAGATTAACGGAAGTGACACACTAAAAAAAATATTTCTAAGATATTAGCCGACGTAATTTCGCAGAAATATCTTCATGTGGCACCGGAGGTCATTAAAATATTCTTACGGACCGAATTTTTATTCGAGTGCGCTACGTCAACATGAAGCTGAAGAGAGAGAAAGCAGCGGCATCACAGAGGCGAAAATGACGTCAGTGGCATACTTGGGCTGTCGGAAGGATTTAACGAGATATGTAACTGCAATAAGCAATGCGTAAACAGTTAACTTTTGTATGTTTAGCGGTGTTCTACGTACGGCGCAGCGCCGCTTCGCGCCCCTCGCTACCAGTGCTGCTTCGCCGCTGACATCATTTTATCGGCCAATAGCAGATAGTTTCGCTTCGGGCCCAACCTTTTATACAATAACCTAGGCGTAAGCTACGTGCTTAAACGTCGAATGGAATGAAAATGGCGGACGCGCCAGCCTGTGTTTTTAGGAGCTGCTTCACTGGCGCATACTCTCCGCAGCGTGTGCCCCATGCGACAGTAGCTCACGGCCGAGAAGCAGAGCCCCGCGAGTGCCTTTAGGTAAGGCTAGTCTACACGACGACACTAGGTTGCGACACTCGTTTCATGAAATGAGTTGCGCGCAACTGGTTTCGTGTATGTCTGTAGACACGGCGTCAATGCTATACACTTCAGTTTCGTTGTTTTGTGAGTGCCGTAGTCGCCGTAGAATGAAAGTTGTGGCAGGTGTAAGAGTTGCAGCGGAGCTATTGCTGCTCGGTGTGAAGTCACTTCATAAGACTAAACATAAAAAGACTATAAACGTATTTTGGTTGTTAAATGGAAGACGTCAGTTCGGTTGACCTCCGGCCTTGCTGAAAGAGATTGTGGTTGAAGACCTTACAAATTATTTTAATTATATTAAAATGTCACCGCCGGCCGCGGTGGCCGAGGGGACTGAGGCGCTCCAGTCACGGTCTGCACGGCCACTACGGTCGGTGGTTCGAATCCCCCCTCTGGCATGGATATTTGTGCCGTCCTAGTTCGTAAGTAGTTCATAAGTAGTTTGTAAGTTTAGGGACTGATGACCACGTAGTTAAGTCCCATAAGCTGTACAAACATTTGAACATTTTTTTAAAATGTCACCAGAGCATTTTACGTTTTTTTTTTTTTTTTTTTTTCCAAATATAGTAATGCAATAAGGAAACAAGATACTCGTATGCGTATAGCATTGTCACCAGAACTGAAATTAAAATTTACATTACGTTTCTCGTCAAGTGGCGATTCATATTCGTCTCTACAGACCCTGCATCGTGTTCCGAAATCCACAATTGCTTAACCAGGAAAAAGCGAACAATATGTTTAAAAGTACTTACATAAAAAAGGTGAATGTAAAACGCTGTCACGTTTTAAACAAATAATGTTAAATAAAAGAATTCAGCTTAACAGATTTGTGTAGCCTTTTCTTCTGGGTACAATTTTCCTTAAAAAAAAAAAGTCTGCAATTTCAAACCACGTGATCTTGGTCTTGCTATCTTGCGCTGGTCAACTTCCAGATGTTTTACTAGATTGCATTTTGCACAGTTCCTTTGTACAGGTATTTTGAATTGAATGTATTTTAGCCCGCCAATTAGCTATCGTTCACCCATCAATATTTAATTCACGAATGATTGATTCAAGAGCACCAACACGCCGCTACTTATTCCAGGAAAGCTTTTAAAAGCTATGCATCACATATATGTCCAAATACCGAACAATTTCTTTCGTTCCCCACTTAATTTTGTGATTTGGTTATCACCTAACCTAAAAACTCGCGGAAACAGTTTCGCCAAAGTTGGGAGGAGCCGAAACTGTTTTAGTTTCGCCAACGAGTTGCGCGTACGCTTACCGCGCATGCGCACTGGCCAGAAGTGTAGTTTCATGAAACGTAGTGTCATCGTGTAAACTAGCCTTTAACGGGCGAGCGCGCGACCTGCAACAGCCCGTTGCAGGAACTCTAGACTTGAAGAAAGTCCAGACTGGTGCCCTCGGTTTACGTCGGGCAGGCCACTGTGGAATTCCGTCGCGGGGTAGGGTGCCGCTTCTGCAATTTCGCAGACTCGCAAAAAGCGCGCCGGCCCATTTCACGGCTCCGTTCCAGCGCCCCGTCCGCGCGCGCCGTGGCAGGCGTGAAACGCGGCCGACGCAGACGCCTCTAATGCCCCGGCCGCGGAAAACTAATTCTGCACGCGACCGCAGGCTCTTCTCTGCGTCACGTCTACTCACCCCACAGCCGAGCCACGTGACTTTATGGGTGTCGACAGGCCTCGACAACAGTCACCGTCTTCTCACATTCGTTCTCACCGGAAGACAAGGAAACGGCTAGTCATCGAGAACTGCAAGGTTCATTCTAGCACGGAAGTTAACAACAGGCACGCCGCTTATTTTGTGCTCAACGGCGAAACTGACGTTGTCAGACACCGTCCATATTATAATACAGGGTGAATCTAAATAAGGTATCTTGAATAACAGCAACCAGTCGCCTTTTATGTAAAATGTTTTTATTGCATTTCTCCCGTTACCGGTTTCGATATGCCTAGCATATCATCATCAGATGCTGAACGGTTTTTTTTTATTTTGCAGGTGGTGTGTGGAGGAATTTGTGCATCTGTTATGATTACAAAAACAAAACAAGTGAACTATGTGGCGAGCATAACTGACATAACACAAACTGTCAGTAGCAACTTTTAGGCCTAAATCAATATTATTATGTCAGTTATGCTCGCCACATAGTTCACTTGTTTTGTTTTTGTAATCATAACAGATGCACAAATTCCTCCACACACCACCTGCAATATAAAAAAAAAAACCGTTCACCATCTGATCATGATATGCTAGGCATATCGAAACCGGTAATGGGAGAAATGCAATAAAAACATTTTACATAAAAGGCGACTGGTTGCTGTTATTCAAGGTACCTTATTTCACCACAGTCGCAGTGTTCCTGATACATAATGGATAAAAGGTTTAATCTAAATTCGCGTACTCGGGCTATTCTCGACATGCTAGCATTAAAAAAATGACTCACACAAAATTTCGTCCTTCGCATTTTTCCGGCAGTAAATGGACGTCGGAGATTGAGATGGGTGTGTGTCCCATAAGTCAGTGTGTTTCAGAATTATGCTTCTACACCAATAAACTTCTAGTGGATGTGGGAGGTTTCTTGAGGCACAAAATGAGCATGGAAACCCATGCCCGGAAACGCAATTCAAGGACGCTACGGAGAGTCCAAGTTACAGCACCAGCTCCTGCCGCTAGACATCCCGTCCAGCAACTTCGAAGGTCTGTAGCGCCGGCCGCGGTGGCCGAGGTGACTGAGGCGCTACAGTCACGGTCAGCACGGACACTACGGTCGGGGGTTCGAATCCCCCCTCGGGCATGGATATTTGTGCCGTCCTAGTTTGTAAGTATTTCATAAGTAGTTTGTAAGTTTAGGGACTGATAACCCCGTAGTTAAGTCCCATAAGCTTAACAAACAATTGAACATTGAACGGTCTGTAGCGTCATTGGATGACGTTTTTGGGCACACTTTGTTCCTCAAGATACCTCCTATATCCCCTGGACGTTTGTTAGTGTAGTAGTGTAATTCTAAAACACACTGACGTATGGGACACACATCCATCTCAATCTCCGACGTCCATTTGCTGCCGGAAATATGACCAGGACGACATTTTGTGAGAGACATTTTTATTATTGCTAGGATGTGAGGAATCGCCATGCTAAGCCCGAGTGCGCGAATTCAGATTCACCCTGTATACAGCACTAAACAGGTGATGCGGTGAAACATCTCAACTAACAGTATGAAATGAGCTAGCAATGACTGTACAATATATCTTATATATTAAAAGAATCTACGAAAACTAAAGTCAGTCGTTAATTTAGACAACATTTTCGATGGAGAAGAACAGCGATCTATTTCGTACAATTAATAATACAAAAACAGTCTTGACCGAAAAAATTAACAGTTTTTATTGACCGGTTTCGACCTGATGTAGGTCATCTTCGGAATAAAATGTAGCCCATGTGGCCAGTGCTGGTCTCGGCTAGGCTGGGCTGTCCTGGCCGTTCTCCTGGGCTACATTTTATTCCGAAGATGAACTACATCAGGTCGAAACCGGTCAATAAAAACTGTAAATTTTTGCGATCAAGACTCTCTTTGTATTATTAAAGTCAGTCGCCCAGGCCAAACTACCCGGCCGATTTCCTTCATTTTTGTTTTAAACGAAAGGTACTAAACCACAGATTTTACATCAAGTATCAGAAATTACAGAACTCTCGCCTCCCTTTTCCTGTACTAAAACGCGCTTTCCTTCTATATGTTTCTTATGGAGACGTCCTTGCTGTAAATTAAAGTCAGTCGGTCAGGCCGTTCTATCCGACCGATTTCCTTCATTTTTTTTCTATAAACGAAAGGTATTCATTCGCAGATTTGTCATCAAGTATCAGAATTAACTTAAGTCTCTCCATCCTTTATTTTTATTCAGACGCGATATCCTTCTGTCCAGTGACGGACTAAGGCTGTCGGACGCTCGGGGCGGCGAAAAACAAAATGAGGCCCCCGTCCACTCGGAAATACATGTATTACTATAAAAAAGTAACTTTTGAGATTTGGAGGACGAAAGGCACAGGGCAGTATAAAAAAATTGCTTTCGAGATTTGGAGGCCCCAATCTGAGAGGTCAAGAGCGAAAAATAAAAAATAAAAAAAGAAAAGAAACAAAAAAGATATTTTCGAGGTATTTGGCGGCCCCCCACGACACGAGGGCAGGGACGGTCCGCCCCCTCCGCCCCCGTCCCCCCCTTAGTCAGCCACTACTTCTGTTCTTGCATTGACTATTTTAATCGGTTTGATTTTGAAGAAAGCTATGCGTGAACATTCAACTTCCATTTTTCCATTTTTTTATTTGTCATTCCACTAACGGTGCGATGTATTCGCACGGGTCCTCTAGTTAATGGTGAAAAGAGTTCATGATACATTTCTTCGGAAATAAAAATAGCAGAATTAAAAAAAGAAAGGAAGGAACATTAGGGTTTAACGTCACGGATGGATGGATAGGATGTTCCGGGCGGAGGATAACTAGTCTTTAGCGCCCTTGCAAATGCAACAGGTGACGAGTAAGAACCGAGGAAAGACAGAATGAGCAAAAACAGAAAGGAAAGGAAAGAAAAGGAGCCACACTGCGTAAGCAGCTAAACGAAAGCAGAAAAACGTTGCTGCATTCTAGTAAATAAGACAGTTGTAGCCGCGCGGGAACAGCCGGATGGTCTAAGTTACCACGCTACGGACAGGGCGGCCGCTTCCGCCGGAGATTCGTGCCCTCTCTCGGACATAGGTGTTAGTGTTGTCCTTAGTGTAACTTAGTTTAAGAAGTCTCATGACCGTTTCACTTTGGTCCAAAATGTTTACAAACATTTGAACATTTGAAACAGTTGCAAAACTAGTTAAAACAGAATAGCAGAGAATCACGACTGGCTGATCACTGGAATAAAAAGGTTAAGCCAGCCAGTCTGCAACACACCTACAGCCTAAAAGGTTAACGCCCCGTCGACAGCGTGGTATTTAGAAATGGTGCTCACGCTCGGATTTTAGGGCAAGGATGTGGCCGGAGATAGATTTGAACCACTGTCCTCCCGAATAGGTGTTCACTGTGTTCTGTATAACATCAAAGAGCAGCAAGCATCGTAGCATACGGACGCATACGAGACACGGTAGAAATTGTCGGGAAGTTAAGAGACCTCACGTGTCATTTCTTATTCATAAAACGCACAGATGCAAATGGAAATGATCGTATGTCATTTTTGGCCGGGAGATGCCGTATGAAGCGTACACGGAAATAAGGAACTCATAGACATTTTTTTCTCCTCAAAATGGTGATCTCTCTATCACACATTGCCGTCAGTGTATCCTTCAGTAAGTTCTAATCTTATTATGAGAAAAGGAGTTCCTTGCGTAGAAAAAGGCCAAAAGAAAAAATCCTGCACAGGGAAAAGAAGAGACCCATCGACATTTTCCAGAGAAAAAAACGGGCTCATTGTATTGTTTATCCCAACAATAATATAATGAAATTTCTAAGACATGTTCAATAAAGAGACATGAATAGTTTGTAAAACACAGGTTCTACATGGAATTAAATGTTTAAATGCTTTTCCTGAAAACTTTCTAAAATGTCGATGAGCCCCTTCTTTCATATGAGATTTTTCGGCCGCCTAGCGCGAATCTTTTCACTTGACGCCTCGTGGGCGACGATGAGGAAAAAACACCACACCCAGTCCCCTACCGGAAATCTACCCCGGGCGCCTTGCTTGACAGTCAGCGACACTACAATCTGAGCTACAGACGCGGACAAAGTCAGAGATTACAGAAGTAAATAAGATTTGAAATGCCCTATCTCACTCCTATAACACTCAAGGGAGTGATCCGTACAGCAAAGAGGCTGCTAAAGACGGTCACCCAGACTTTTTTTTATTTTATTTTTAATTTACCAACGTCTTGTCCAACAGGCGACTGGAACGGTACACACCCACATACTGGGTTGTACAGAGATAGCGCGCACAGCCGTGGATGTCTGCTCATGGCGTGCGTGCACTATCTCACAACCGGATCGTAATTTGTCGGGCTTACAATCACACACTTTAAGACCACCTCCGAAGCTGCCATGCCACCCATTTCAATCCAGATAATGACAAGGCTTTTTCCTTGCTGCGAGCACTGGAACACAATCGTAATGCGTAGCAGCTTTTCTTTTCACGTCTGATTGTATCCTTAATATTTACAAATGATCAGTTTTATTGAATGCCCGAAATTACGTTCTGCCGTAGCTTTTCGTATCATTTAAAGTTTCAGTGACGGAAGCGAAATGACCATTCTGGGTACATACCTTCCTAGTTGCTGTTAACTAAATCCTCCTTGCAGCTTTTATGTAAACAAGCACTTTTGCAAAGAAGATGATATATAGCGACGTGTTGTTATGGATTGCTGTTACATGAACAGTAAGATAATCTGAATACGACTATATCCACCTTCTAGGTCATTCTATGGATTAAATGCAAATCTTATGTTGTTTATAAGTTACTGAAGTTGGCATGTTCTGCTGCATTTGTGATCACACTACAGTGTCTATATTCGTAACGCAGCCGACAATTAGCTATTTCTTATACATTTACCACTGCTGGTTTCTTCACGTGTCTACTCGTTAGCTACCAGAGAAAGGCACGTATTATTAGCGCACGGCGTACAGTATGTAAACAACGTCATTACGACGCACCGCTCGCTGCTCTATTAAACGGCCGTTAGAATAATTTACGTAGATACTTCTTTGGTATTGGTAACAGGTAATTAATTACTACTGAAACTTTCGTAAGAAAAACATTTATTATGTTATTGGGGACGCAAATGTCAGAGTTTAATATTTACGTGCAAGCTTAGCTGTGCATTTTAGTTAATACAACCATTTCTCCTCATAGTGTATAATTTAAAATGAAAAGAGTACGACAGCGTAAATGTATCACATTAATAATAGATTCCTCGAAAGGCACAAAGCAAAACAATTTTTATGAAAGCAGGGGACTATCATTTACGATTTGGCTTTGAAGCAAAGGGTGCTGTGTTTTGTAACCAATTACAGATTTAGGTGTAGGCTTTCGCGACCGGATGTTGTAGTTATCGATGAATTTCTGGGTTGTATGGTCGTCGTCCATGAAATATTTCTGCTCCTGACTTTCCGTCCAGAGATGCGCTAGAAATCCTCAGAGGTGGTCGGACGGCATAGATACAGTGAAAACTCGATCACGCCCATTTTTGACGTATTTATGCTGGTCTCAGACGTCCAATTCAACAGAAGGCAAGACTCAGCACCGCCAGGAGTACCACTGAAGTCTTGAGTCATATTGAATGGAAACCGCTTCGGCTGTATGATATTCTTTTATTCGACCAACTAGTTTCGTGGCATTTGAGTCACATCATCAAGGTGATCTGTCAACAAAGCAGAGAAAATGCCAGTAACAATCGGAATTTGCTCTTCTTTGTACGCGGATAACCCTGATGATGTGGCTCAAATGCCACGAAACTAGTTGGTTAAATAAAAGAATACCATACAGCCGAAGCGGTTTCCATTCAATATTACTCAAACACGATATACTTCCATGATGTTCTCATACGGGGCATTATGGTAATGAACGAACATGATTCAGTTTTAAGGTGCGTCTTGTATTTGAAAAGAAAGATTATTACTTCTGTTGATGCTATTGCCAGACTCACTTACCTATCGGAAGACACACACAGTTGGACATGTAAGGTACATTATATAACGACACTTCTCCAGTTGTGAAGCCGCGACAACAAACAACTTACGTCAAGTACATTAGTTACAGAATAAATACACAGATTTACAGTGAAATGTCCATGACAATGTGTGATGCAGTGGAATTTTAAAAGGCTCTATAACATTATATTATAAGAAGAGCTAGTGAAAGATATAGAAAATTTTACAGTAAGATGAACAGTTGAAAGAATATTAAAACACCAATAAAGGAACATTAAGGCAAAAATTGAAATAAGTAATAAAAAAGATCAATGAATAGAACAGTAAATTTACATAATTTAACTGAATTAAGGAACATTTTCAGCGAACGTGGTCTTTATACATTAATGTCTAACCCATCCACCCACGAAATTGCAGCATCTGTCACTTTATATAGGTATGTTTTTGGTCCTGGGCACGATCTGATATTGCAGTCATACCCGATCTACTGTACAGAGAATCCTTACCGAATCAATGTGATGTTAGGATCCTGTATAGCACTTTTCATTGTTGGCGGAGAAGTACCAAACCAGTAGGTCTTTCTGTGGGTCGGACTAGAGAGCTGTGAAGTTGTCAGTGCTCCAGTCAGTCCATTGTTCAGTGATGTTGAAACCCACGTCTTGTACTTGTTGTGCTGAGACTAGTGGGGGTGTCCTGGCCTTCAACCTTGTCAATTATAAACGAGGAATGTCCTTATGAACTGGTAGGTCTGGGTCACTTTGGATCCTCTTCATCTGTCGGAGCATGCAACCCCTTCTGCGTAGCGGAGGTGGCAGTGGAGCAATGTGACTCAGCACGGGTAGCCATTGCACAGGTGTGCTTTTGATGCAACCACTGATGATACACATGGAGTTGTGTAGGCCGGCGTCTAGTTTACTTACATGGCTGCTATTCAAGTACGAAGAGGAGCAATATTCTGCAGCAGGGTACACAAGTGCTAGGGCATAACCTTTCAGAGTGGAAGCATGCCACCAGCTGCCACACAGTTTGTGTAATTCCGAAATGGGGGAGATAGCAATAGGTATTTCAGGTGTAGAGAAGCAACTGAGAGAGCTAAATACGAAAAAGTCTGCTGGTCTGGATGGAATACCAGTTCGGTTTTACAAAGACTATTCTGCGGCATTGGCCCCCCTACTTAGCTTGCATTTATCGCGAATCTTTAATTCAGCGCAAAGTTCCTAGTGATTGGAAAAAAGCGCAGGTGACTTCCGTTTATAAGAAAGGAAAGAGAACTGACCCACACAATTACAGGCCAATATCGTTGACATAAGTTTCATGTAGAATTTTAGAGCATATTCTCAGTTCGAATACAGTAAATTTCCTTGAAACGGAAAAGCTTCTTTCCATGAATCAGCACGGATTTAGGAAACATCGTTGATGTGAAACTCAGCTTGCCCTTTTCTCACATGACATCTTGCGAGCTATGGATGAAGGCCAACAGGCGGATTATGTTTTTCTCGACTTCAAAAAGGCGTTCGACGCGGTGCCACACTGCAGACTGCTAACGAAGATACGAGCTTATGGAATAGGTTCACAGATTTGTGACTGGCTGGAAGACTTGCTAAGTAATAGAACGCAGTATGTTGTTCTCGGCGGCGAGTGTTCATCAGAGACGAGTGTGTCGTCAGGCGTGCCCCAGGGGAGTGTGATAGGACTGCTATTATTTTCTATCTATATAAATGACCTGATGGACAGAGTAACTTGTAATTTGCAGCTGTTTGCTGATGATACTGCAGTGAATGAGAGGGTGTCATTCTAATTGACTGTAATAGCATACGAGATGACTTCCAAAAAATTTCTAGTTGGTGCGAAGAATGTAGAAAAAGTAGAAAAATGTAAGGTGATGCGCATGAGTAGAAAAAACAATCCTATAATGTTCGAATACTGCATTAGTAGTGAGCTTCTTGATGCTGTCGCGTCGTTCAAATATCTAGGCGTACCATTGCAGAGCGATATGAAATGGAACGAGCATTTAAGGGCAGTTGTGAGTAAGGCGGACAGCCGACTTCGGTTTATTGGGAGAATTTTGGGAAGATGTACTTCACCCGTAATAAAACGCTTGTACGACCACGTTTTGAGTATTTTTCAAGTGTTTGGGACCCGCAGCAGATCAGTTTAAAGGAAGACATAGAGGCGGTTCAGAAGCGAGCAGCTAGGGTTGTTACCGGTAGGTTCGACCAATACGCGAGTGTCACGGAAATGCTCCGGCAACTCAATTGGGGATCGCTGGAAGAAAGACGACGTTCTTTTCGTGAATTTCTGTTGAGTAAATTTAGAGGGCCGGAATTTGAAGCTGAGTGTAGTACGATCTTGCTGCCGCCTACTTACATTTCGCGTAAAGATCACAAATACCAGATAAGAGAAATTAGAGCTCGTGCGGAGGCATATAGGCATTCTTTTTTTCCTTGTTCCATTTGGGAGTGGAATAGGAAAGGAAATTCCTAGTAGTGGTACAGTGTACCCTCCGCCACGCACCTTACGGTGAATTGCGGAGTATGTATGTAGATGTAGGATGTCATTGCGGATGTTGACTTTGGCTGCCGTTCCCGTTGTTTTTTAAGCAAGTGCCTCTGTGGCCGTAATATGTAGAGTTGATTACAGAGTGGTTCCCCTTCAAGCAATACAGGAACGTGGATTCACGCGTGTCTGTTGGTGGTACGCCAGTTGATAGTCTAGAGCGCAGCCTGCATGTGCCGGCACAGATGTCGTGAGCCCCTCAGCTTTTGTGGGCACATGTTTCCAGAGCGGCTCTCCTTAAATGTCGCGGGATTAATGCACGATTTGCGTCCGCCGCTGTCTGTTGTCATCCACGCGTCCCATTCCTCCTCTGATGACGGCATTCTGTCACATAAGCAGGCCGCCTAAGTGCTACGTGACATTCAAATTCTGGGCCCACAAGAGATAGCGAGCGCGGAAGAGCTTTCTGGAAGCAGTCCAGCCTAGCTTACCATAATGCTGTAGATAACTGACCAGTTTCAGTTTCGCCAAATTTAGAGAGCGATGGTACGGATTAAATTTCGGCTTACATTACTGTCAATAGGGGCGGTCGAGCGAGTAATATAATCGCCTCCAGAGTGCGTTTCACTCTTCTGAATCATCCCAGATACCGCTGGTCTTGCCTAATAACGGCGCAGACCAATAAATGTGAAATGTTACTTACGACGCCCTCGTTCTTAATAATGATAAAACTTCGCGATAATAAGAGGTGTAAATGAGAAAGCACGACAAATACTCTATGTAAAAATGACATTTTTGAACGTGTAATATATTTAGCCAGGAGGGTCCCGTTAGTTTAAATAACTGAAGTATTCGATACCATAGTTGGTCGTAGTATTGTAACCTAATATTCCATGTTTATATTACATAAGCATTTTATAGCGCTTCTGTCAAGTCATTTTAATCATCATCTGCATTACTAGGGTCTGCTAACAAACTAAATTAATTAATTATTGAAAGTCGTAACAATGTAAACATATATTAACACTGTACTAATTGTTGTTTACTTACGATCTTTTGTATTATTTCATTTTGATATGGAAATATGTTTATTACATCTGTCATAGTTTTGTGTATATTTGCGTAAAGCAGGATTCATTAATGTTTTTTGAGCAAATTGTTAAATATTTAAATGTTGTACTTCCGTGTTCTAGAAGGTTCTAGAAATGTGATTGTGTATTTATACGCGCGAATTGGCGCGAACTGAGGCAGAGTATAGGAGAGTCTCAGTAGTGAGTATGTACTAGTAGTCGGGAGTATTATGGCAGTCTTTGTGAGGTAACATTTTATTTAGTATGGAAGTGTGTTGTGAAATTGTTTTGTCCGAAATGGATGAATAAACATACTTAAAAATCAAATGAAAGAGTCACAAATGTAGTTTCCTGAAAAGCCAAGAACCCGACGTCACAACATAATTTTGTCATGTGTCAACGGCAGACGAGCTACAAGATCTTCGAGACCACTGAACATCTACAACAGGTGATGTATATATAAATGTGGCGTTAATGTATGTCAAGTAAAATAACAAATGCGCCACAAACGTAACACACCAATACATTGCTGGCGGCGGTGGCCGAGCGTTCTGCGGCGTGCTAGTCACAGTCTGCACGGCCACTACGGTCGGGGGTTCGAATCCCCCTCGGACATGAATATTTGTGCCGTTCTTAGTATTAGTTAGTTCATAAGTAGTTTGTAAGTTTAGGGACTGATGACCCCGTAGTTAAGTCCCATAAGCTCTACAAACATTTGAACATTACACCAATTCATTAACCTACTAAACTGTGAAAAAAAAAAGCACTCCAGAAATAAAAAATTGTTGGAGTTATAAAATGCAATGAACAAAGGGCACGACCCTAACTTGGTGATACCTTACCTAAGCCGCGTGGTAATGGCCGTGCGCTCTAAGTCGCCTTGTTACGGAGCGCGCGGCAGCTCTTTATTGGAGATTCGAGTCCTCCTGAGCGATGCACAGTTATGGGAGGTGACTATTTCGAAGGAAAGTAATGTAACTGTAGTTCATAGTTAATATACGTTACTGTTACAGCACTCTTTCCCAAATTTACTGTCAGAGGTTGTGTACACTAGCTTGTTCCACCTCTGAAACTCAATGAATAACTGTACTTTCACCAGGACTGTGTGCTTCTCCGGTAGGAAGGAAAATAGTCTAGGACTGAACATTCCTTCGACAATAAAGGGATTAAGAAAAAGCACAAGCTCGAATCAGAGGAGGATGGGACAGAAAAGAGGATATGAACTTCTGCAAGGGACAATATGAGCATTCACCACAATCATTGTAAAGAATCTGACAAAACCTTTATATCTGGAAAGAAGTCGGACGGGAATTCGAGCCCCTTATAGCGAGTCAGTTGTTTTCATCAGTGGATAATCAGATGTGTGCCATAGAGCATTGGCTTTGACGAATCTCCGTGATATGAATAATACAGGGAGTAATACAGGCTTTAATATCTGGTAGCTAATGATACCGCAGACGAAGCACACGCACAGGTAGAAAGAAGAAAGGGCATCAGCCACGACGTTTCTACAGAAAATGGGAAATCAGAACGGTTGGAGTGAGATTTAAGATCACTCCCCCTAAAAGATTGAACTTGTTTTTGTATTACGTGCAATTTCTACCAAGTAAACAACTAACCATTTCTACGTAACGGAAAATAATGGGCTCGTTAATAAACATGAAAACACTGACGTAACCCAAAATTAACGGCATCTCCTTCCTCGGTGTTGTAATGATTGTGTGTGTGTGTGTGTGTGTGTGTGTGTGTGTGTGTGTGTGTGTGTTTGTGTGTGTGATTGGCGTTCGTTGCAGTATTATGTCGGGCTTGTCTTGTGTACAGGTATAGAATGACAGGGAAGAAGAGAGGATAAAATCTGATACTGGCCCACGGTCTAAACCTCTCGAATAGCAGGATTTAACGCCAATAGCTGATGGGCGGATCAGCGACGACACCGCGAGATGCCATAATTCCACGATATATTGGAGACTGTATTTTAAGCTACGAGGCTGGCGTGGAGACGGATCATAAATATAACGCAATAGTCTCTCTTCCTCCTCGAAATACAATTCTGCTGGTTAATACGTCTAATATTGTTAGGGTCGGCACTGGCGATCTGGGCAATAGTGACCCGTTTCCTAAACAGAGGTTATGTTTGATAAAATTTTGACAGTATCGAACAGGAATTACTATAGTGTTCCGTCCGATTCTGATTGCTCACTAGGCTTTCTGAGGGACGTCTTTCGCACGAGATATTTTCAGGCAGTTAAAATGCATTAAACGTTAGAGAAAAACATAAAAACTTCCAGAGCACAGACGATATTCTCCTTCTGTCACATTTGGAAAAGGACACAGACGTATCTCAAAACAGAGGCTGTAAGATGAACGTAAGTAGAACATGGGTAATGGGGGTAGTCGTATTACGACAGGTAATATTGATGGAGTTATGTTAAGAAATGAGCAGATGAAAGTAGCAGACGAAATTTACTATTCAGGTAGCAAAATAAATGACGGAGGCTGAAGTAGAGAGGATATAAAATGTACATTAACAATTCTGCGTCTCTATAATATCCAGTTTTAGTCGTTACCGATATGTAGGCTACATATATTCTTCTTGTGGATAGTGTAAACTATTCTTACGATGTTAATAAAAGCTACATGTTTTTTTTTCTAAACTGACTTCTCATCGTTGTCTGAAAATCTTTTTACGGTAAATATACTATCGCTGCATAATCGACCTTTCCAGAATCCACTTTGTTCTTTTAATAGCATATTCTCTACTATGGTTCTTATACTATTATCGATTATTTTTACAAATATTTTGTAGGCTGCGTTTGCGAGACTAATTTCTTTATAATTTTCAAAATTGTTTCTTCGATTTCAAAAAATCGGTACTTCCAAGTTCTAATGTTTTCCGATAGTTTGGAATTTTGCACCACTGCTGATATTCTCTAAATAAATTAAAGCAGATAGAATCCCACGCAGCAGACCCAGAACAAAATGGCAGTGAAAAGCGAAGACTTTCAAAACGCATAAGTGCCTAAAACTTGAAATGCAGAAGAAGTGAATCAAACTCAACATCAGAATAAAACTTCATGGTCCCTTGATTACAATCTCAGAGAGCTACCGAAATCATAAACGGCTACGACATTTTTATTCTCTCGCAATGATGTATTTTATATATAAATACACAACAGCAATAACTGCTGATTTATGCAGCTCTCCACCCTACTCTATCCCATGCAAGCGCCATCATCTCTGAATAAAGCAAAAGATCTGGAAGAGTAATTGAATGGGATGGACATTGTCTTGAAAGGAAGATATAAGATGAACATTAACAAGAATAAAACGAAGGTAAAGGAATACAATGTCATAAAATCAGACGATGCTGAAGGAATAAGATTAGGTAATGAGACAATAAATGTAGTAGATGAATTTTGTTATTTGGATAGCAAGATAACTTCTGATGGCCGAAGTAAAGAAGATATAAAATGCTGAATGGCTATCGGAAGAAAAGCGTTTCTGAAGAAGCGAAACTTGTTAACATCCAATAGCAGTTTAAATGTTAGGAAGTCATTTCTGAAAGCATTTGTGTGGAGTGTAGCATTGTATCGGAGTGAAACGTGGACGATAAGGAGTTCCGATAAAAAGATGATAGAAGCTTTTGAAATGTGGTGCTACAGACGAATGATGAAAATTAGATGGGTAGATCACGTAACTAATGATGAAATGCTTAACCGAATCAGGGAGAGAAGGAGTTTCTGGCATATCCTGTCTAAGAGAAGGTATAGATTGGTTGGAAACATTTTGAGACATCAAGGAATTGTCAACTTAACATTAGCAGGAAGCGTGTGGGGTAAACATCTTAGAGGGAGACCGAGGGACGAATATAGTAAGCAGATTCAAAAGGACGTAGGTTGCCGAACGTATTCTCAGATGAAGAGACTTGCACAGGACAGGGTAGCGTGGAGAGCAGCATCACACCAGTCTGCGGACTGAAGACAACAACAACAACAACAACAACAACAACAACAACAACTCTGAATCAAGATATGCCAGAAACCTCTTTTCTCCACAATTCTGTTCACCACCTCCCCAATAGTTAGGTGATCTACCCATCTAATATTCATCATTCGTCTGTAGTACCACATTTCTAAAGCTGCTTTCTTCTTTTTGTCTGAACGCCTTATCGTCCAAGTTTCATTCCTGTACAATGCTAACCCTCCAAACAAATTCCTTCAGAAAGTACTTCCTAAGATTTAAATTAATTTTGCATGTCAACAAATTTCGTTTCTTCCGAAAATCCTTTCATCACATCGCCATTCTGTATTTTATATCTTCTTTACTTCGACCACCTTAAGTTATTTTGCTACTTGAATAACAAAACTGATTCCATCAGCATCGCCTCATTTTGTTGCACTGCATTCCACTACCATGGCGTTGGTCTTATTAGTGTCCAGCTTATGACCTCCTTTCAAGACACAGCACAATCTACTCCAGCTAAACAGTGCGCAGTGATGCCTAACAGGTCTGACACGAAGAATCGGGCGGTGACAGACGTCTGGGAGCAGACAGCGCGACGCACGTGCACTGCTGCAGTTGGGGCGTAGAGACGCGCCGACAGCTGTAACCAGCCGAGTCAACAGAATGACAGCCAGGGTGCAGACGGCTCACACAGTGTTTACCCTCGAGGCTCCGTGACCCGCGACTCGGCATTCCAGTACCGAAGGGCAGGCTGGCAGGCGTTAACAACGTGATAGGGCAACGCGACCTATTCCCGACTCTTTGTATCTTCTGGTCAGCACTTCCTCATTAGTCTTCTAGGTTGTAGTGCCGAGTCCAACAAACTGTTAGGCACAATAAAATCCAACAACTACGATATAATGATAATCGAGAGGATTTCTCTTCGTGAGTCTGAAGTTCAACATTCACTCATTAATTAGGCAACATTGTCATAGCACCAAAAACGATCTTTCTTGGATATATTTATGTTGTAAATTTTTTTAAAAGAAATAAAAATGAAAAGTCTAGATCTACATCTACATGGGATAATCTACAAATCACATTTAAGTGCCTGACAGAGGGTTTGTCGAACCATCTTTATATTACACTACTGGCAATTAAAATTGTTATACCCTCGGTTGCACAGTGGTAGAGTGCCAGACTACAAATCCAATGGTCCCGGGTTCGATCCCCGACAGGTCCTAGGATTTTTATCTGTCACTTTCCACTTCTTTCACCTCTGGCAGTATTGCTCAAGTGAAAAATACCGAATAGCACCGTGGTTCGGAACCCACGTTAAACTGTAGGTCCCCCTATAACTGGTTGGGTAAGTCAGTTCGAAGGAAGGCAACGGCATACCACCTCCAAACCGGACCATGCCTAGTAAGGCACTGTGGTGTTCAAACCAATCTTCGGATTGTTGACTGCTTTACCTTTTTTTTATACCAAGAAGAGATATATTGTTGACTCCCACCTACATAGGTAGATATGAACATCAGAATAAAATACGAGAAATCAGAGCTCCATCGGAGAGATTCAGGTGTTCTATCTTTCCGCGCGCTGTTCGAGAGTGGAATGGGAGATAAATACACTCCTGGCCATTAAAATTGCTACACCACGAAGTTGACGTGTCACAGACGCGAAATTTAACCGACAGGAAGAAGATGCTGTGTTATGCAAACGATTCAGAGAATTCACACAAGGTTGGCGCCGCTGGCGACACCTACAACGTGCTGACACGAGGACAGTTTCCAACCGATTTCTCGTACACAAACAGCAGTTGACCGACGTTGCCTGTTGAAACTTTGTTGTGATGTTTCGTGTAAGGAGGAGAAATGCGTACCCCAGACGATAAACGGGTATTAATTGGACAAATATACTAGAACTGACATGTGATTACATTTTCACGCAATTTGGGTGCATAGATTCTGAGAAATCAGTACCCAGAACAACCACCTCTGACCGCAATAACGGCCTCGATACGCCTGGGCATTGAGTCAAACAGAGCTTGGATGGCGTATACAGGTTCAGATGCTCATGCAGCTTCTGCATACCACAGTTCATCAAGAGTAGTGACTGGCGTATTGTGACGAGCCAGTTGATCGGCCACCATTGACCAGACGTTTTCAGTTGGTGAGAGATCTGGAGAATATGTTGGCCAGGACAGCAGTCGAACATTTTCCCTATCCAGTATCAAAAATGTTCAAATTGTTGTAGAACTTATGGGACTTAACTGCGAGGTCATCAGTCCCTAAACTTACAAACTACTTATGAACTAACTAAGACTAAAGACGGGCCGGCCGCGGTCGCCGAGGAGACTGAGGCACTCCAGTCACGGTCTGCACGGCCACTGCGGTCGGGGGTTCGATCCCCCCTCGGGCATGGATATTTGTGCCGTCCTTAGTATTAAGTAGTTCATAAGTAGTTTGTAAGTTTAGGGACTGACGACCCCGTAGTTAAGTCCCATAAGCTTAACAAACATTTGAACTAAAGACGGCACAAATATCCATGCCCGAGGGGGGGATTCGAACCCCCGACCGTAGTGGCCGTGCAGACCGTGACTTGAGCGCCTCAGTCCCCTCGGCTACCGCGGCCGGCCCCTATCCAGAAAGGCCCGAGAAGGACCTGCAACATTGACTCCGAGCCTTATAGTCCATGCTGCTGCAAACGTCGTCGAACTGTTCGTGCAGATGATTGTAGTCTTGCAAACGTCCCCATCTGTTGACTCACGGATCGAGACGTGCCTGCACGCGCAGACAAGACTGGGTCCGCAGACTCGACCCTTTCGCCGAATTGGGACAACGTGGGAATTGGCGAAGAGAGAGACGCGCCTTTTGGGCGGCAATAAACGGCTGTCAGGAGGCGGTGAGCTCAGTCGGCAATTATCGTGGGACACGCGCAGCGCTCTTCTAGTCGGGACGCCGTCGTCGGTGACGGGCAGTTCTGTGGTGTGACGAGGAGCGACGACCGCATTGCGTCACGCTGACCGGTCCTCCCCGCACTAATTGCATCGCCGCCGGGCACATGACTAACGCCACTTCCCAGAACGAGAGGCGACCAAGGCCGCGACCCGCAGGGCCCCGCTGTTTTTGTTTACTTCCCGCCGCGAAGCCTGCTGGCCGCTCCCTCACAGCGAGAGTGCGCGGTCTGCAGAGTCGGCGTCGGCAGAAAACTTTTTCTCTGGGATAATGTAGCAGAGTGTATACGCCGATAACAAGAAAAAATTCTCGCATTTCCCGGGTAAAAAGTAAAATTATTTCCGGATTAAAATACATTTTTTAGGAGTGAAGAGAGAGCGAGAGAGAGAGAGAAACAACACTTTCTCTCGGGTGAATTATCCTTTTTCTGTTATCAGTAGCAATATATACTTGACATAGAGGGACGTAGAGGATACCATGCTGACGGGTGCGGTTCCTTTAGGGGAATGCTTGTCCACTGTTAGTCGATCTGATCTCTACGAGTTTACGAGAGTAACTCGGGCGTCCGATCCTTGATTGTCGTGAGTGCACTACTCCTCTCCCGATAATCCATTCGTAGGTGGCCGAGGGGACTGAGGCGCGTCAGTCACGGTCTGCACGGCCACTACGGTCGGGGACTCGAATCCCCCCTCGGGCATGGATATTTGTGCCGTCCTTAGGATAAGCTAGTTCATAAGTAGTTTGCAAGTTTAGGGATTGATGACCCCGCAGTCAAGTCCCATAAGCCATACAAACATTCCAACATTTGATAAGTAGTTTGTAAGCTTAGGGACTGATGACCCCGTAGTTAAGTCTCATAAGTCATACAAACATTTTTTTTCGACTGCTGTCCTGGCCAACATATTCTCCAGATCTCTCACCAAGTGAAAACGTGTGGTCAATGGTGGCGGAGCATCTGGTTATCACAATACGCCAGTCGTTAATCTTGATGAACTGTGGTATCGTGTTGAAGCTGCATGGGCATCTGTACCTGTACACGCCATCTAAGCTCTGGCCGTAATTACGGCCACAGGTGGTTATTCTGGGTACTGTTTTCTCAAGATCTATACACCCAAATTGTGTGAAAATGTAATCACATATCAGTTCTAGCATAATATATTTGTCCAATGAATACCCGTTTATCATCTGCATTTCTTCTTGGTGTAACAATTTTAATGGCCAGTAGTGTAGTATAAAGGTGTTCGATGAACCCCTGCCAGGCACTTAAATGTGATTTGTAGATTATCCCATGTAGATGTAGATCTAGACCTTGTTTTTATTTCTTTTAAAATGTCTTTACAACATAAATATTTCCAAGAAAAATCGTTGTCGCTTCTATGACAATGTTGCCTAAATTAATGAGTGAATCTTGAACATCAGGTTCACGAAGAGAAATTATCTCGATTATCATTACGAGATGCATTCAAGTTCCGAGTCCTCCGATTTTTTTTTCTCGAATCCCCCCTCGGGCATGGATATTTGTGCCGTCCTTAGTACTAGGTAGATCATAAGTAGTTTGGAAGTTTAGGGACTGATAACCCCGTAGTTAAGTCCCATAAGCTCTACACAATCCATTTGTAATCTGGGGTAACGTCCCAGAGATAAATTAAATTGGTCCCAATCCCCCGGTTCCGCCCAAGGTTTTAGGGGAGTTTTCCTTGGTTGTAAGGCGTATGCCGGAACTGGTAAGCCCCTCCCACTTATTCCCAATTGGGATTCCCCTTTGCCCCACTATCAGCTTGTCTGATAATTGGCTGACTAGAACCGCGACTCTTTATGGGCCGGATCTCAAACAGCCCGCTCCACTACTCGGAGTGGAGAATAAAAAGAATAAGGGTTATTATTATTATTTTGACATAGAGCAGATAGGTCGATGACGACGCAGCTCCACGAGCTTATGAAAGTAGCTCGGGCGTTCGAGTGCCGAGGCTGTTCGAATTTAATAGCTAGCTGCGCCCCACAGCACAAACAAGACCTCTTTGGTCAAATGCAGAGACGCGCACCAGCAGTGGCAATACTCAATACTGATTTCATCATCGCCCTCACTTCACACGCTGCTTCACTTCCAGTTACATGTTACCTCTCAAATAAATTTGGTTGTGGTAACTAAGATCTCTGAATCAGATGCTTTGATGGACTAACGGGTTGTCGTCGTAGAGAAAGTTTAAGTTCGTGTACTATAGTTATCCGTTCGCGCCGATATCACGCTCATTACGAGTCATTTCGGCCATTACAATTGCAAATGCAAATATGGGCTTTTAAAAATATACTATCAACAACGAATAGCTGGGCAATCAACACTGACTATATGCAAATTTTCGCAGCTTTTTATCGTCAAAGATAGATACTTATATCTTTTGCGCCGGCACGTTTGCTGTGCTATTGGCTTCAATAAACAAGCAATCTTATCGAACAGTCACTACTCGTTTCGAAATCCCGAGCTGGTATTGTATAACGTCGAATGAACTACTTGCCACTGACCAATTGTGTCACTTGCTGAAAGTACTTTCTTATTAAGCGCGAGCTACTTTCTGATTGCCGCGTCAGCAGAAGTCAATTGTGCGTACTGCTTCCGCGAAATGTGAAAATGTCACGGTCACCTATTATTTATTTTTTTCCGTGAAGTCACAAGACAGATTTACAATGCCCCCAGATACGATAACTGTGCAGCATATTCCTCGTCTCACATAAGGGGCAAGAAACAAATTGCACTGTTCCCTCCACCACCATCATAGCATTTTCTTCATTTTCAGTCAATCGGGTAACCTAAAAAGAAACTTAATCACGAAAAATCAAATCTTATACTCAAAACTCGACAGGTCAATGGGGTTTCACTTCCTTCTGTAACACTTATCAGGCAATGAGCAAACTAATCGCTTACTTTTGCTCAATATGTTATGTATTGCGCGATGATTATTTTCCTTTAATTCGTTATTTCGAGGCATTCTTTTACAGCGGTTGCAAGATATTTCTAAGTCAGCAGTTATCACCTGTAACATTTGTGCAGCATTTGCTACTTGGTTTAAAGACCCCGGCCCCACTGTTGTTATACGGTCGAATGCAGTGTGTGCCCACTTGACGCATCCCAGCGGATTATTGTGCTGCGACCAAATGTGTTTTGTTGATGTTTACTTGTACAAGAACTTAATGTAACTGTAATTATGTGATTAACTTTATCTTTGCAATAAGAATTGATAAAGTGAGAAAAAGAAATGCAGTTATCCACAATCAATCGCTGGACAAGTGTAAAAATAAATAAATAAATAACCAAGCAGGATTTGAAGTCGGGTCGTCTCTGTTACAGGCGAGAGCCTCGCTAATTACACCACGCTGACTAACGTACTAATTGTGACTTAGTATACATATAGCTTTTACGCGCTAGACTTTGATCTCTATTTTCGTGGAAACCAAGGCGCATTGGAGCAAATCCCTTTAGCATGATGGTCTGGAGAAGTTCTCGCACAACATACCTGCGACCCCTTAGAATTCCTTTGTACCATGTTTGGCGTTCCCTTGTAAGTCTTGTATCTTCAACTCGAAGGTATGATTGAACATAACTGTTTCAGTAGTCATGCTCCTATTTGAGGAGGTATCTCAATGCTTTCCTTCTACCTTTGAATTACAAATTCGCAAGAAATGTATTTAATTCTAATTTTTTCTTAAAATATATTTCAGATATTCTGTTTGATTTAAATATATACTTAACGCCTTAAACCTGTTGTTGTTGTAGTCTTCAGTCCGGAGACTGGTTTGATGCAGCTCTCCACAATACCCTATACTGAGTAAGCCTCTTCAGCTCCACATAAGAACGGCAACCTACATCTTTCTGACTCTGCTTACTGTATCCATCTCTTGGTCTTCCTCTGAGGTTTTTACCCCACACACTTCCCTCCAACGCTAAATTCACAATTCCTTGATGTCTAAGGATGTGTCCTACCAATCTATCCCTTCTTTTAGTCAAGGTATGCCAGAAATTTCTTTTCTCCCCAATTCTGTTCAGTACCTCGTCATTAGTTACGTGATCCACCCACCTAATCTTCAGCATTCTTCTGTAGCACCACATTTCAACGGCCTCTATCCTCTTCCTGTCCGCACTGTTTATCGTCCATGTTTCACTCCCATACAAGGCAACACTTCATACAAATGACTTCAGAAACGCCTTCCTTGCGCTTAACTTAGTGTTCGTTGTTAACAAATTTCTCTTTTTCAAGAATGCATTTCTACCCATTGCCATTCTGCATTTTATATCCATGTACTGCGACCATAATTTGTTATTTTACTGCCCAAATAACAAAACTCATCTACCTTCTGTATTGTTTGGTTACCTGATCTAATTCCTCCAGCATCACCTGACTTTCTTAGACTGCACTCCATTACCCTAGTTTTGCTCTTGTTAATGTTCATCTTATATGCACCTTTCAGCACACTGTCCATTCCGTTCAATTGCTCTTCCATGTCCTTTGCTGTCTCTAACAGAATTAGTATGTCGTCGGCAAAACGCAATGTTTTTAATTCTTCACCCTGAACTTTAATTCCTTCTCCAAATTTCTCCTTGCTTTCCTTTATAGCTTGCTCAATGTACAAATAATTGTATTCAATTATATAATTGAATAACATTGGAGAAAGAGTACAACCTGTATTACTCCCTTTCCAACCACTGCATCCCTTTCATGCCCTTCAACTCTGACAACTGCTGTCTGGTTTTTGTACAAGTTGTAAATAACCTTACGTTCCCTATATTTTACTCCTGCTTGCTTCAGAACGTGAAAGAGTTTATTCCAATCAACACTGTCAAAAGCCTTCTCCAAATCTACAAAAGCTAGAAACGTAGCCTTGCCATTCGTTAATCTATCTTCTAGGATAAGCCGTAAAGTGCGTATTGCCTCCCGCGTTCCTACATTTCTCCAGAACCCAAACTGATCTTCCCCGAGGTCGGCTTCTACCACCATTTCCATCCTTCTGTAAATAATTCGTGTTAATATTTTGCAACCATGACTTATTAAACGAATGGTGCTGTAGTTTTCACACCTGTCTGCGCCTGCTTTCTTTGGAATGGGGATTATAACATTTTTCTTAAAGTCTGAGGGTACTTCACCTGTCTCATACATCTCACACACCAGGTGAAATAGTTTTGTCATGGCTGGTTCTCCTAGAGACTTCAGTAGCTCTGAGGGAATGTCATCTACTCCAGGGACCTTGTTTTGACTTAGGTCTTTCAGGGCTCTGTCAAATTCTTCTCTCAGTACAGTATCTCTCTCTCTCTTCATCTACATCTTCTTCCCTTCTTACAATATTGTCTCGAAGTTCATTTCCTTTGTAGAGCCCCTCTATATTCTCTTTCCACCTTTCAGCTTTCCCTTCTTTGCTGAGAACTGGTTTTCCATCCGTGTCCTTGATATTCATAGAGCTGTTTTTCTTATCTCCAAATGTTTCTTTTATTTTCCTGTAGGCAGTATCTATTTTTCTCATATTTATAGATTCTTCTACACCCTTGCATATGCCTTCTAGCCACTCCTGCTTAGCCATTTTTCACTTCCTGTCAATCTCATTTCTTAGTCGTCTGCACTCCATTTTCCCTGTTTCATTTACTGCATTTTTATATTTTCTCCTTTCATCGATTAAATTTAGTATCTCCTGTTATATCCAAGGATTTTTTGTAGGTCTTGCCTTCCCACCTATTTTGTCCTCTGCTGCCTTCACTATCTTATCTCTCAATGCTACCCATTCCTCCACTACTGTTTTATTTTCCCCCGTTTCTGTCAATTGTTGCCTAAAGCTCCCTCTGAAATTCTTAAGAATTTCAGGTTCCTTCAATTTATCCAGGTTCCATCTCCTTATTTTCCTACCTTTTTGTAGTTTCTTCAGTTTCAGCCTAAACCTATAAATTAACATTTATTGAAGTGTCTGGCTAATTAATCATAAATTCCTGGGAATTTATGAATTTTGGGAATATTGCCAGGAATATCCCATGGGAAAATTTCCTCGATTTCAAATTCCCAGGAATTACACAACAGTATCTGCGACGCTGTTTGGTGATGCGTTACCTTCAGCTCTCAGGGACCACGCCTCGCTCCAACCCCCGCAGATCCCGAACGGCCCGCTCCGTCCACCAAAATACTCGAGCCCCGCATCCGGGAAGCCCGCTCATAAGCGCCGCTTTGCCGAACACCCGCGGCTTGGCCGATGACAGGGGGCAGGCGTTATTCCGGCTTTTAGGCGGAAAACGCCGTCGGCCGCGGCTGGGACAGAGGCGCCTTTGATCGGCGCTATATATACGCGCGTCAAGCGATTCGCGGGTGGCGGTGACGGCTGAAATACGGCCACGGCAGGCGCACGCTAATAGCCGGCCAGCGCCGTATTCTGGGAGCGGCGCACGGCGAAGCTCAGCGGCGACGCAGCGCCTAGCAGCTACAACACTGCCGGCCGCGGTGGCCGAGGAGACTGTGGCGCTTCAGTCACAGTCTGCACGGCCACTATGGTCGGGGGTTCGAATCCCCCCCTCGGGCTTGGATATTTGTGCCGTCCTTAGTATAAGGTAGTTCGTAAGTAGTTTGTAAGTTTAGGGACTGATGACCCCGTAATTAAGTCCCTTAAGCTTAACAAACATTTGACCATTTGATTTGAGATACACCACTCAGTTTCTGACAGGGCCAGCAATATATATACATGTGAAGTCACTTCTGATCCTGCAGTTGTTATTCTTTCATATTCACAGAATACATGACAACTGCGAATGGGTAGAGCTGAAATATGTGACTATGAAAGAATAAACAAATGCAGGATCAGAAGTGACGTCTGTTCTTTCGGAACAGACGTCACACACACACACACACACACACACACATACATATATGTTGTTGTTGTGGTCTTCAGTCCGGAGACTGGTTTGATGCAGGTCTCCACAATACCCTATCCTGAGCAAGCCTCTTTAACTCCACATAAGAACGGTAACCTACATCTGTCTGAATCTGCTTACTGTATCCAAATCAAATGTTCAAATGTTTGTATAGCTTATGGGACTTAACTACGGGGTCATCAGTCCCTAAGCTTACAAACTACTTATGAACTACTTACGAACTAGGACGGCACAAATATCCATGCCCGAGGGGGGATTCGAACCCCCGACCGTAGTGGCCGTGCTGTCCGTGACTGGAGCGCCTCCGTCACCTCGGCCACCGCGGCCGGCTTACTGTATCCATCTCTTGGTCTTCGTCTGAGGTTTTTACCCCACACACTTCCCTCCAATGCTAAATTCACGATTCCCCGATGTCTAAGAATGTGCCCTACCAATCTATCCCTTCTTTTAGTCAAGGTATACCAGAAATTTCTTTTCTCCCCAATTCTGTTCAGTACCTCCTCATTAGTTACGCGATGCACCCACCTAACCTTCAGCATTCTTCTGTAGCACCACATTTCAAAAGCCTCAATCCTCTTCCTGTCCGCACTGTTTATCGCCCATGTTTCACTCCCATACAAGGCAACACTCCATACAAATGCCTTCAGAAAGAACTTCCTTAGGCTTAAATTCGTTGTTAACAAATTTCTCTTTTTCAAGAACGCTTTTCTACCCATTGCCTTTCTGCATTTTATATCCTCTGTACTGCTACCATCATTTGTTATTTTACTGCCCAAGTAACAAAACTCATCTACCTCCTTTATTGCTTCGTTACCTTGGGTGTCCCAACTATCTTGTCCACCCAAAATATCTCTGGAACAATAACGGCTATTGGAAAACGACTTTCACCGGTATCAATGTACGGCTGGGGCCCATGAATGTACATATTTGGAAACATTCTAAAACAAAAGCAATTGTGTTTTTTTAACACAAATTTATGGTTTTCTAAATGGACACCCTATATTTTTTCTTCAGCAATCCATAGCATAACAAATCACATAAACAATGGCTTTGATTGCATCGCAATATCCCAATTACATCTCGAGATATTGCGACGCAAAGTTGACGCTTGAAATACGCGAAACGCGCGGCTAGCGCTCGTCCTGAGACTCAGGCGAGAACCCCATGCTGCTCAGGACGAGCGCTAGCCACGCGTTTCACGTATTTCAAGCGTTAACTTCGCGTCGCAATATCTCGAGATGTAATTGGGATATTGCGATGCAATCAAAGCCATTGTTTATGTGATTTGTTATGCTATGGATTGCAGAAGAAAAAATATAGGGTGTCCATTTAAAAAAAAAAAAAACAACATAAATTTGTGTTAAAAACACATTTGCTTTAATTTAGAATGTTTCCAAATATGTACATTCATGGGCCCCAGCCGAACATTGATACCGGTGAACGTCGTTTTCCAGTAGCTGTTATTGTTCCAGAGATATTTTGGGTGGACAAGATAGCTGGGACACCCTGTATATAATATGCCGATGACGGGCTATGATCCTTTCGTTAGTGGGGAGGGGTGGGCAAAGTTTGTGGCCCTTACTCTTACGGCAATTAGTTTCATTACTACGAGTTTGAGTACTGTGGGCAGGGTGAACCTGGAAATTTGTATGTGACGGGAGGCGTGCTTAGGTAGTCCTTGCAGGTGCGGTGATCACTGTGTCCCCAGTGGTGTAGAGGTCAGCGCAACTGCCTATAAAGCAGGAGACCCGGATTCGAATCTCGGCTGGGTACACATTTTCAGCTTTGCCCATTCGCAGTTGATGTCATATATTATGTGAATATGATAGGGTCAGCAATGCCATCATTCTATAAAGCAGCGGTTCCCAGCCAATGGGCCGCGGATAGCGAAGCAATACGACGCCAGCGCTGGTCGAGACTCGAGCAACAGGTAGGAATTATCAGGAACCACAGCGGTTTCATTCCTCAGCGCGAGCCGAATAATCTACATCTACATAGATACTCTGCAAATCACATTTAAGTGCCTGGCAGAGGTTTCATTAACCAATTTCATAACGTTTATCTACCGTTCCATTTTCTAATAGCGTGTGGGAAGAAAGAACACCTAAATGGTTCCTTTATCGATCTGATTTCTGTTATTTTACTGGGATGGTCATGTCTTCCTATGTAGGTGGGTGCTAGCAAAATCACATTCAGAAGTAAAAGTCGGTGATTGAAATTTCGCAAATAGATCTCGCCGCAACGAATAACGTCATTTCTTTAATGATTTCCACCTCAAATCGTGAAACGTTTCCGTGACGCTTTCTCCCCTGTAGCGTGATAAAACGAGCTGCCCTTCTCTGAACCTTCTCAATGTCTTCGGTCAGTCCCACCTGGCGCGGGTCCCACAATGGGCAACAGTACTCCAGGAGAGGACGCACAAGTGTGATGTAGGCAGTCTCTTTAGTGGAGCTGGTGCATCTTCGAAGCGTTCTGCCAATGAAACGTAACCTTTGGTTCGCCTTCCCCACAATATTTTCTGTGTTCCCTCCCGTCTAAGTTGTTCGTAATTGTAACTCCTAGGTATTCGTTAGAATTTAGGTCCTTAAGGTTTGACTGATTTATCGTGTAATTGAAGTTCAGCGGATTTCTTTTAGTGGTCATATGTATTACTTCACACTTTTCATTATTTAGTGTTAATTACCAATTTTCGCACCATGTAGAAATTTTGGGTAAATCGCTTTGCAGTTCCTTTTGATTCTCTGTTGACTTCACTAACCGATAAACGGCAGCATCATCCGCAAACAGTCTAACACAGCTATTCAGATTGTCTCCTAAATCGTTTATCAAAGGAAGGAAGAGTAGGGGACCTATAACGCTTTCCTGAGGAACGCCAGATATCACTACTGTTTTACTCGATGACTTGTCGTTAATTAGCGTTTTAAGTAATGTATATATTGCATCAATAATACAACAAACACAAATAAGCCGTGTCAGTGTGACAAAGTGGGTAACACAGCCGATCAATTCCAGTTATAACACCGGAAACGTAGTACACAGCTTGTGTTGACTGTTGGTCTGCCATGCCTAGAAGTCCAATTTGCTATATTTCATCGCATTGTTACTTTCTGTCAGGAGGGAAATTTCGAGATGTTTCGGAGGAAACCAAAATGATGTCTTTAGCCGTGAAGGTCGTACAAAGAAAGATACAAGAGCTGAATTCTTTTGTATCGATAATAGCTACAGGATGAAAAATTCTGTTCGTTCGGACATGGTGGCTGTTCTTTCGCCTTATTTGGATGTTTCCTTCAGGGTGTTCAATTTTGGGTGGTGAGCAGTATATCCCTGAAGTATATGAAATGAACACAAGGAGAAAACCAGAGATAGTATATACCATTATCGAGTTTTGACCTGTCATGCAGTGTCGCAGAAAATCACCGTTACCAGTGTCAACGGTCACACCTTTAAAATGCACAATTAAAGGCTTGTCTACACGACGAAGCTAGGTTGCGACACTCGTTGCATGAAATGAATTGCGCGCAACTGGTTTCGTGTATCTCTGTAGACACGGCGCCAATACTATACACTTCAGTTTCGTTATTTTGTGAGTACCGTAGTCGCCGTACAATGAAAGTTATGGTAACTGTAAGAGTTGTGGCGGAGCTATTACTAGTCTGTGTGAAGTCACTTCATAAGACTAAACATAAGAAGACTAAGAAACGTGTTAGGGTACGTGACTGGAATAAAAAAAAAGACGTCAGCTCGGTTGCTCATCGAGCTTGCTGAAAGAAATTGCAATTGAAGACCCTAGAAGTTATTTTAATCAACTTAGAATGTCGCCAGAGCAGTTCACGTTCTTTTTACACACAGTAATGTAAACAAGAAACAAGATACTGTTATGCGTGAAGCACTGTAATCAGAACTGAAATTACAAATTGCATTACGTTTCTTGTCAAGTAGATATTCGTCTCCACAGTACTTGTAACGTGTTCCGAAACCCACAATTGCCATAGTTCGTTTGTATAGGTATTTTGAATTGAATGTATTTTAGTCTGCAATTCACTAATCGTTGACCCATCAATAATTGCTTGAAGAGCACTAACACGCCGCCGCTTATTCCTGAAATTTTCATCGTTAAACACCTATGAATTGCATATATGTTCAAAAACAGAATTATTTCTTCCGCTCCCCCCCCCCCCCATTGTTGTATTTTATACTGTATTGGCTATAACCAAACCAAAAACACGCGCAATCAGTTTCGCCAAAGTTGGAATGTGCCAAAACTGTTTAGTTTCGCACCGAGCGAGGTGGCGCAGTGGTAACACACAGGACTCGCATTCGGAAGGATGGTGGTTCAAATCCACCTCCGGCCATCCTGATTTAGGTTTTCCGTGATTTCCCTAAATCACTCCAGCCAAATGCCGGGATGGTTCCTTTCAAAGGGCACGGCTGATTTCCTCCCATATCCTTACCCAAACATTCCGAGCGTAAGCTCCTTCTCTAATGACCACGCTGTCGACGGGACGTTAAACTCCAAACTTCCTTCCTTCCTTGTTTCGCCAACGAGTTGCGCGAACGCCTGCCGCGCATGCGCAATGGCCAGTAGTGCAGTTTCATGAAACGTAGTGTCGTCGTGTAAACTAGCTTTTAATCGCGACAGTTTCGTAACGGGGGCCAGAATATAGCGCGTTTAATTATATATATATATATATATATATATATATATATATATATATATATATATATATATATATATATATATTACAGAAAAATTTTATCTGAAGGACGCTAACAATATCGCAAAATAATAGCATCGTGGCCGGTATTCGTCGACATGGCCTTATCAGAAATATTGCGCAGAGACCTGAGTCCGTGTCAAATGCGAGCGAGCAACACAGCCTGCCGTACACGCCCGTGTCGTGTACTGCCTGGTGATGCTCCTGCTGCCATGCGTACGTAATGGAGGCTAGTATCGCGTCTTACGCGAACGAGGAAGAAAGATTAGGGCTTAACGTCCGCGCGATAGTGAGGTCATTAGCAACTGAGCATAAGCTTGGATAGTTTTTGTCGAGGATGGACAAGGAAATAGGCCGTGCCCTTTGGAAGGAACCAACCGACATTTGCCTGGATTGATTTAGGAAAATCAAGAAAAACCGAATCACTATGGCTAGAGGCGGGACTGAACCACAGTCCTCCCGAATGCGAGACAATTCGTGTTCTTATGCGAGATGGCTCTAATTGCCCTCTGTAACTAACGAGAAGCGATATTTATTGACAGTAATTAATAACTGGCGTGGAAATAACTGGCGTGGACGGGTTACGAACGGATAAGCTTCAGTTCACATTTATACAGCTTAAGTAACGCAGGCAATTCCAAACTGTAAATTGCATATACATTACCTTAAAGACCCTACACCAGTTGACATTTACATCGTTTAAGTAGCGCGCAGAATTTCATACTGTAAGTGGACGATATGTTACTTTTAAGACCCTCAATCGACTAAAAGGGCGCGGTCATCCTGTTACTTCCGAAAACGTAAATTGCATATAAGTTGTCAGACAAATCTGTTTATAACACAGCATGTGTACGAATATGCAGGGACGTAAAAAATTATTTCGAGGCAGGATCGCATTTCCTCCACGAGCAGAGCTAAAGAAACGAAATTTATTTCCCCGGGACCTCTAATACTAACGTCAATAAATTTCCGTACAAGTTCGGCGTTCGAAGCAATATAATTTACGGCGTACTAAAACAAAACACCTTCAGTCTGTGCAGCAAGTGGAAAGCAGTATAGGTTCAATAAACGACGAAAAAAAAGGGGGGGGAGGGAAGGAGCCTTTTAAGCAACGTATCTATACAAGTTATCTCTCCCTTTCTGGATATACCGGTTTGAGAAACAAGAAACAAAGCAGAAACAAAATACGATGGCTGCCAATGTGTGTTTCCAGTTATAAAACTTCGCTCGAATTTTAAAGGTTATGCGAGAGATTCTGCAACGGATTGTGTTTCTTTTGTTTTACACATGATCTTCACATCAGCGGTATTTGTGTCCATACCCATGCTTATCTATTATTAGGAAAGCTATTGCTTATTTTTTCGTGGATCATAATACGTTGAAAATAATAATTGTTGGCGTGGTATTTCTTGGAAAGTCCTACAGCGGCGAAATTAGGTAAAATTTAATAATAAAATATGAAAAAAAAAAAAAAATCATAAAGCCCCTTGAAGTCTTCGACAACGTGGTCATTAGAGACGGAGTACACGCTCGGATAGTTTCCGGCAAGGACGAGGAAAGGAAATCGGCCATGCTCTTTAAAAGGCCATCCTTCGGACACCATATATACTTTTCACGTTGTCATGATACAGGGGAGACAGCGTCACGGAATTGATACAGGATCTGGGATGGGAATCATTACAACAATGCCGCTTATCGATGGGGCGTGGGCTACTTACGAAACTCCAATCGCCAATATACTCCTCCGATTGCGAAAATATATTGTTGAATCCCAGTTACATAGATCAACAGAATAAAATACAGGAAATCAGACCTCTTTCTTCCAGCGCGCTATTCGAGAATGGAATGGGAGATAAAATAGTATAACGATGGTTCGATGAACCCTCTGCCAGGCACTAAATGTGATTTGCAGAGTATCCCATGTAGCTAGGTAGGTAAGGTAGGTATGTCAAAAAGTGAAGCCGTAAGCTCCACAAAGTACCTGGGAATTACTATCACTTCAGACTTAAATTGGAAAGGACACGTAGATAATGTTGTGGGAAAGGCGAATCAGAGACTGCGTTTCATTGGTAGAACCCTTAAAAGATGCAGCAGAACTACTAAAGAAACTGCATACACTACGCTTGTCCGTCCATTTTTTGAGTATTGTAGCCCGGTGTGGGATCCTTATCTGGTGGGTTTGACGGAGGACATCGAAAGAGTCCAAAAAAGGGCAGCTCGTATCGTATTGTCACGATACAGGGGAGACATCGTTACGGAAATGATAGAGGATCTGGGATGGAAATCATTACAACAACGGCGCTTATCGCAGCGGCGTGCGCTACTTACGAAACTCCAATCGCCAACATACTGCTCCGAATGCAAAAATGTACTGTTGAGTCTCACTTACATAGGTAGAAACGATCGTCAGAATAAAATACGGGAAATCAGAGCTCCAGCGGAGACATTCAGGTGTTCTTTCTTCCCGCGCGATATTCGAGAATGGGATGAGAGATAAATAGTATAATGGTTCAAATGTTTGTAAATCTATCGGACCAAACTGCGTGGTCATCAGTCCGTAGCTTACAAACTACTTAAACCTAGGTAAACTAACCTACGGACAAACACCGGCAACCATGCTCCAGGGAGGACTCGAACCTCCACGGCGAGCAACCGCGCGCTCCGCAGCGAGACGCTTTAGACCGCTCGGCTACTGAACCGCGGCTATAATGGTTCGATGAACCCTCTGCCAGGCACTTAAATGTGATTTGCAGACTATCTATGTAGATGTAGACTGTGCAATTGTTTCTGTGCACTCAACTGACGCAGGCGGTCCGCGGCGCGGAAGGGCTCCGCGGACGGCTTTACCGCGTGCGGACCATCCGCACAACTGTGAGATGTGGCGCACCATTCGAATACGTGTGGCGCGCGGACCACGGCCAAGTGTGTAACGTGCCTTTTTACGCTGTCGGCACAGCTGAAGGCCAGTAATCGTCTAATTTAGTGTCGGGCACGTGTCGCGAACTCAGAACGAGCGGGCGAGTTGTAGCAGAGCAGCAGTGTTGTGACCACAGTCTAACACTTACAGTCACGACACTTCCGCAGATTTTTGTTATACACTACGACAGTAGCGCTCCAAACGGCCGGAAAGCTACATTCCTGAATACGACTTTGGATGAGTGCGAATAGTATCGTTTATACTGATCTTAACATATTTTTACATTAGGAAACGTATGTAATACCTTATAATAGGTAATAACTTAAAAACCGCTCTACATTTGTCTTAATTAAGTTTCCTGAGGTCTCTGCCAAGGTACGAAACGGTACATTACAGGATAGTTTTTTACGGCTGTCTTGTAACCTACAGACTTCTGATGAATAATTTCATTTTCTATTAAAACTAAGAAAAATTGCTAGGAAACACCAGAAAGACATCGCTTTTCTACTAAAGAGCGTTAAGGTTTCTTCACTATAACTCCAGTAGAATCAGTTAGTTTGAACGTAGCAAACGAATGTAGAATGCCGTAACTACACTATGTAACGTAGCAAATCAGCTACAACAGTTGTAGCTGAAGGAAACACGTCACAAACGTGGCAATAAAGCGGCAAAAGCAATGAAACTGTTTTCCAACAGAGAAGCATCCAATTCCGCAATTATTGCTACAGCTGAACCACAAATTGCAAGAATCATCAAAACTTTGCCTTTTAAGCTAAACTAATTACACTGAACATAATATGCAAGTTTAAGGAATACGTATGAGGTGTATAACTGTGCGAATCATTAGACTCCACACCGAATTTATACACGTCAAAAATAAATAAATAAATAAATAAAAAAATAAATAAAAAATAAAATAAATAAATAAATAAACTGCCTATCATAGTAACAAAAGACCATAATAGAAATTTATTATTCGTTTGCCGGCCGCGGTGGCCGAGGGGACTGAGGCGCTCCAGTCACGGTCTGCACGGCCACTACGGTCGGGGGTTCGAATCCCCCCTCGGGCATGGATATTTGTGTCGTCCTTAGGATTAGCTAGTTGATAAGTAGTTTGTAAGTTTAGGCACTAATGACCCCGTAGTTAAGTCCCATAAGCTAAACAAACATTTGAAACATTATTCGCTTATGTTTATATTCTACTTATTGTCAGCGGAATAAGATTGAAATTCGTAAGTATTTCTTCAAGACGAAGTTGTTATTTGTACCACTAAATCAGTAAAATTGACTGTTTTTACGTTAATTTCCGTATTAATGTACGTCTCTTGATATATTAGTAAAGCGTGTAACGCAAAAACTGTACTAATTCGTTAATTACGTACAAAAGTATTTATAAACAAACATTACAACTATGGTGGCTTTCCCACCACGAGGAGCGCTAGTGTCGTTGCAGCCGTCAGTTGGTAACAACTTTTACAGTAGTGACTGTCGCGACTGTTTATGTTTTTTTTCTTCTTTTTTTTATGGGTTTTGGTTACAGTGACCATACAGCCAGCGGTTATTACAGTGACAACATTACAATAGAATTGAGATTCTTACAATGTATAGCACAATATTAATAAGTGTCTCACATCATACAGCCTTAGAATAAAAGTAGAAAAATCATATGTACAATACATATTTAAAAGTACGAGTGACATATAATACATCGAAAGTGCAAACAGCATAGTACCATATGAGAGGTGAAAAGACAAATAAAGTCAAAATATAATATAAAATTACTTATGCAGTTTCTGGCTGTGCATGTTCAAGTTAGACACACTAGCTCTAAAATTATAGCTGTATGCCGGTGACTTTGAGGTAGTCTGTCAGTAAATTGTACTTAAACTTGTCGAATCCATGAAGGAGGACAGTGACACTTGTGGGAAGGGGGTAACCCCTCGCAACCAGCGTGCGGTAGAATACACTTTGTGCGGCCGTGTACTTGATGCATGCCAGTATGATGTGGTTGAGATCCGCCACTGCCCTTGCATCTTTGTCGCAATGCCGAGAAGAGATGATTTTCAAACGGTGTAGGTGGGCAGGGACTGTTTATGTTAGACTGTGTTGTGACGCAGAGGGGCGCGTGTCTGCGCGGTAGGTCAGTGGAGGCGGGCCGTTGCCCTGGCGGGAGCCGCTGGCAACTGCCAACCAACCCGCCCGCATTCTTCCAGCCGGCAGCCGGGGCAGCGGCAAGCGCACGCGGAAGGAAGCCTCCAAATCCCTGCACACGCCATTGTCCCTGCAATGAATACAACAGGCCGTGCACATCCGCAGCTACTTAAACTGACTTCGCAAATGTCGCGTTATTTACATAAACTATTTACGGGGTAATCTAAGTACCAAAATTGTTCAAATGTTTGTACAGCTTATGGGACTTGACTACGGGGTCATCAGTCCCTAAACTTACAAACTACCTTATACTAAGGACGGCACAAATATCCATACCCGAGGGGGGATTCGAACCCCCGGCCGTAGTGGCCGTGCAGACCGTGACTGAAGCGCCTCAGTCTCCTCGGCCACCGCGGCCGGCCGCGAAAGAGTCCAAAGAAGGGCAGCTCGCTTCGTATTGTCACGATACATGGAGACAGCATTACGGAAATGATACAGGATCTGGGATGGGAATCATTACAACGGCGCTTATCGCTCCGGCGTGGAATACTTACGAAACTCAAATCGCCAACATTCTCCTCCCAATGCGAGAATATATTGTTGATTCCCACTTACATAGGTAGAAATGACCATCAGAATGAAATACAAGAAATCAGAGCTCGAACGGAGAGATTCAGGAGTTCTTTCTTTCCGCGCGCTATTCGAGAATGGAATGGGAGATAATGACTCCAGGAAAATGGCGGGATTGTTTCAATCAAAGGGCACGGCCGATTTCCTTCCACATCCTCACCCAAAAAATCAGAGCGTTAGCTCCGTCTCTAATGACCACGATGTCGACGAGATGTTAAACCGTAAGCTTTCTTCTTCCTTCCTCACCCATTTCTCATTCTCCCCTCGCAGCACACACACACACACACACACACACACAAACACACACACTTATTCATTTTTTTTTTTTTTTTTTTTTTTTTTTACGTCGCTCCGACACGGAAACAAGTGGGTAGTCCGTCTGTAATTACTTTAATGTTGTTCAAAGTTTGTTCCGCCGTTGGTGGTCCTCGATTAAATCGTCTCCCTTCGCTACGGCCGGCTGGATGCTTCCCCGTGTCACTCTGTGTAACTGTTCCGGCGATAAGCAAAACAAGCAAGGCGGGTGGCTGCAGCTCTAAGCCGTTACACGCCTGCCACGTCCGTGCAGTGACGTGTTTCCCAAACACTGCCGTTTCTTTGGCAGGTTCAGCCGTCGCCCCACTTCGTCTTTCGCTACGACCGTCGTTTTTGCCCGTTTCCCTAGTAGGAATCGCGAACACACGCTAAAGGCTAGTTTATACGACACTACGTTTCATGAAACTGCGCTACTGGCCAGTGCTCATGCGCGGCAGGCGTTCGCGCAACTCTTTGACGAAACAAACAGTTTCGACACCTTCCAACTTTGGCGAAACTGATTGCGCGTCTTTTTAGGTTAGGTGATAACCAATACAGAACAAAACACAACATAAAGGGGGGAAAGGAAGAAATAATTCGGTTTTTGAAAATATATGCGATTCATATGTATTTGTACCATTTTAAAGTTGAAAAATTCAGGAATAAGCAGCGGCGTGTTAGTGCTCTTCAAGCATTTATTCGTGAATTGAATATTGATGGGTAGACGATTAGTGAATTGCAGATTGAATGTATTTTAATTCCAAATACCTATACAAACGAACTATGGCAGTTGTGGATTTGGGAACACGATAGAGGTACTGTAGAGACGAATATCTACTTGACAAGAAAAGTAATACAATTTGTAATTTCAGTTCTGGTAACAATGTTTCACTCATAACAGTGTCTTGTTTCTTTATTGAATTACGAACTCTGTTTAAAATGAACGTAAATTGCTCTGGTGAAATTCTGAGTTGATTAAAATAACTTCTAAGGTCTTCGATCACAATTTCTTTCACCAAGGTTACTAAGCAACCGAGCTGACCTTTTTTTATTATTTATTTTATTATTATTTAAAAATCCAGTCACAAACCCAAACACGTATCTTATTCTTTTTATGTTTAGTCTTATACAGCGACTTCACACAGAGAAGCAATAGCTAGCCACAACTTTTACAGCTACCAAAACTTTAATTCTACGGCACTTATACAAAACAACGAAACTAAAGTGTATAGTATTGGCGCCGTGCCTACAGACATACACGAAACCAGTTGCGCGCAATTCATTTCATGCAATGAGTGTCGCAACCTAGTGTTGTCGTGTAGACTAGCCTTAAGCCATCGATGCACGAAGTCCCGTCTGCGGAAAGATTAAATATGCTCTGCAGAAGACTTCAATAATGGAGTATATGAAGAAATCGATGCTTGGGCTATGGAAGCAGCGTATGCCACGAGATTAATTCAAGTGTACCCCAATACTGCTAAAACATATTTGTTCGGAGAAAGCAATAGCAAAATAAACTTCCAAGTGACAATATCGGGCCTTTCATTTAATCACGGGAGATTGCACCAGCACTGGTATCGTACGAAACTGACCGCTCTTCATATTGTCTCTGCTAGGAAGAACTCAATCCGTGAATGCCGTAAACTCCACAAAATACTTAGGAATTACTACTACTTCAGACTTAAATTGTAAAGAATACGTAGATAATTTCGTGGGAAAGGCGAACCAGAGACTGCGTTTTATTGGCAGAACCCTTAAAAGAGGTAACAGAACTACTAAAAAGACTGCATACACTACGCTTGTCCGTCCAGTTTTGGAGTATTGCTGCCCAGTGTGGGATCCTTATCAGGTGGGTTTGAAGGAGGACATCGAAAGAGCCAAAAGAAGGGCAGCTCGTTTCGTACTGTCACGATACAGGGTAGACAGCGCTACGGAAATGATACAGGATCTGGGATGGGAATCATTACAACAACGGCGCTTATCGCTGCGGCGTGAGCTACTTACGAAACTCCAAGCGCCAATATTCTCCTCCGAATGCGAAAAAATATATTATTGACTCTCACATACATACGTAGAAATGATCATCAGAATACGAGAAATCAGAGCTAAAACGGAGAGATTCAGGTGTTCTTTCTTCCCGCGCGCTATTCGAGAATGGAATGGGAGATGAACAGTATAATGGTGGTTCGATAAACCCTCTGCCAGGCACTTAAATGTGATTTGCAGAGTATCCCATGTAGATGTAGAACCATTTTTCCCTCGGCTGTTATCGGAGACTGTTGAACATCGCGAAATTTGTCGTCATGGAACGAGCTACCAACGATCGTGATAATCTTCCGAGCGACTAAAACACAGTCTAACATTAGACATTTATTCATTCATTTAGTATGATGCTACATACAGTTGTTTTGTACTATTACCATGTTAAATTGTTATTTGAAGAAGCGAAAGTGGTCCATCGAAAATATACCAAAGAAGAAACTGGTAGAATTCTAAATGTTACGCCGCCGAAGAAAGTTATCTTAAATGTTTACAGAGTAATCAATGAAGATTGCCAGTAGAGAGGAAACGTTAGAGGCACATCCGCTATGGCATACCAGGATAGTTAATTTGTCGCTGGAACCAACGGCAGAGGCTGAAAAATAGGAAGTGTAGACGAGGACAAGAACACGAAAAGCAGAGGGGTTGGATTGTTTGGTTGGGATAGGGGGACTAAACTGCTAGGGTTATCAGTCCCCGGGTGGGACGGAAAGTTTGAAAAACGAAGGGTGTAACAAATTCGAGTCAAGCACTAAAATGCTTATGAAATTTAAATCAGAGGATGTGTATAAAAATAAAAACGATGTTGATGTCATGTCATTTCTGGCATAATAAATAGGTTATACTGATGTTACTTATATTTTATTTCAATATAAATGACAAGAAACAGTGTTGACTTTTATACACTAATTACAGCAGATGGCACAATTTCATTCATTGTAGCATGTAATTTAATATTTTTGTGATAATATATCAATCTATTGTGATTGTAATTGCAATTTATATTTTGTATTTTTAGAAACTTTGGTTAAGTAATAAAAAAATTAAATCTGCTGCCGTAATTATACTTTTATCGCCCACTAATAGCTCTCTTATCTATATGTAAAGTAGTTATACCATCTAATGGTAAATCAGTTAACAGTGAAGAAAGCAATTGTTGCATTCTTGAAGCAGGTTTTCTATTTTTCTTGCCAGGCTGTATGTTTTCATCGATAAATTAATATACTATAAATTCTGATACATACGATAATTTTATGGCCCTGAACACGTAGTTACACCCCTTCAAGTAGCCATTACTAACAAATGTTAACACTCCGAGTGCCAATCACGTCAATTGACGGGATACGGAAATTTCTGTAGAATGCCAATCACGTCATTTGACGTGATCTTTGTTTTCGTGCTTTTAAATACAGAATCAAGTTTATTGACGGGCTAGATCTATCTTAAAAATACCTTACTTGGTAAACCCAGTGTCCAAACCAGCCTATAGCTTTTATTTAGTTTCTAAATCGTCCGACTGGTCGAATTCACTGTATGAAACGGGGCAGGTAGAAAGTGGTGTCCGCTCACACAGTAGGTAAATCAACGGACATGGATTCACGCAAATTATTCTCCCCGAAAGTACTCAGAAGTGTCTATAACAGAGGGGTGACTCTTCAGATTGTTTGCGAAGTAGAGAAGTTTTTAGTGGGGTCCTTGGCGTCGGAGTTTATGTGATTTAGATGCTCTGTGTTCAGTTCTGGATTTATTTCGAAGAGCAGACAATTGTTTACTCCAGACTGAAGATAAAGAAACTAAGTGCAGCTGGGGTTACTCCTGCAAGCAGAATGTCCGGCACTCTAAGGGATGGAATGGTTAATTTGAAGAAAAAGGTAGTTTTAATCTATTTGGGGAAAAGTTGCCAAAGTAGTGTCATTTTGGGGAATATTTTTGTCTGGTATGGGGGAAAATTCGTAAACTCAATCTGGAGACACTGGTCCCCACTCTTCTGCAATCTCATCCGCGCGCCTAGCCAAGTCTGCCCTCTCAATAATCACAACCCTACTTCCCGGCAACAATACTATCAAGGGGAGGAGTGAGGACGTACTCCGTGGTACGACCGAAATCAAGAACAAATGGGCAATTTGCGGCAGTGATGAGGGTATTGTGGGGCGCGGTAACGACGTTACGGCCGTGTCAGACGGCTGGTGTGTTGGTGGCGGCGTCTGGAGACGCTGCTAGTTCCCCGGCCAGCGGTGAGTCAGCCCTGGCCAGCGTCCGCCTGGCGCGGCTATATCCGTCACGCCGCGCCGCGTACGCCAAATATCGGGACCAGCACCTCCTCCTGGAAACACGGCCGAACTCATCACTGGCTATCCGCCCTGCGGGATCCAAACAAGGTTCTTACAGTTATGTACGTCAATCTCTAAAAAATGAACCGTTGTAGCATCAGAGGTGTCAATAAGTTCGTCATCCTACCCAAGAGGTCATACACAAATAAAGCCAATAGAATGAAGCAAACGTGGTCAGTAGCGTATACGAGGGTTGGAACTTAAATAAGGAAGGAAGGAAGGAAGGAAGCTTAGGGTTTAACGTCCCGTCGACAACTTGGTCATTAGAGACGGAGCTAACGCTCGGAGTTTTGGGTAAGGATGGGGAAGGATATCGGCCGTGCCCTTTGAAAGGAACCATGCCGGCATATGCCTGGAGTGATTTAGGGAAATCACGGAAAACCTAAATCTGGATGGCCGGGGGTGGATTACCACTGCGCCACCTCGCTCGGTGGAACTTAAATAGTGATAACATTGCTGTGGAGATACTATGCAATGGAATGTACTATTGTCGCTGATAGCACGCGTTGTTGACATACCTACCTTACCTCCGAGCAAATGGACTCGCCCATCCCATCTCACCAGCATGCACATAATCGAGGGAAACACAGTCACTTGTGAGCGAGAGTTCTAACGTAACGGTGTCAGCATGTTTTCGAAACAACAAGAACGTTGAAACTACCTGGCAGATTAAAATTGTGTGCCAGAATCGGGACTCGAACCTGGGACCCTTGCCTTTCGCGGACAAGCGCTCTACCGACTGAGCTATCCCGACACGACACACGATGCCGCCTCACAATTTTACTTCCGCCGGTACCTCGCCTCCTACTTTCCAAACTTCACAGAAGCTCTCCTGCGAACCATGCAAGACTACCACTCCTGGAAGAAAGGATGTGGTGGAGACATGGCTTAGCCACAGCCTAAGGGATGTTTCATTCTGCCAGGAAGCTTCATATCGGCGCACAATCCGCTGCAGTGCGAAAGTTTCATTCTGGAAACATCCCTTAGGCTGTGGCTAAGCCATGTCTCCACCATATCCTTTCTTCCAGGAGTGCTAGTCTTGCATGGTTCGCAGGAGAGCTTCTGTGAAGTATGGAAAGTAGGAAGCGAGGTAATGGCGGAAGTAAAGTTGTGAGGCGGCATCGTGAGTCGTGTCGGGATAGCACAGTCGGTAGTGCGCTTGCCCGCGAAAGGCAAAGGTCCCAGGTTCGAGTCCCGGTTCCGGCACACAATTTTAATCTGCCAGGAAGTTTCATATCAGCGCATACTCCGCTGCAGAGTGAAAGTTACATTCAGTAAGAACGTTGTATCGAGACTGAATGTTCCAGAGGTCGTACAGCACGATAGTATCATCAAGGTCTTCAAGAGGCGTGCGAGGAATCGGCATTGCCGTACAGAATAGTGGCACGTTGGGTAGAAGCCTTCAACGAAGGTCGGTAAATTGTGGCAGACATGATCGGGCAGTATTATTGTTCGTTTTCGGAGCTCAACGTGCGACCAGCATTGCAAAAGAAGCGACAAAGCAGCAACACTATCTGCGCAACCCACCCATCATTTTGCACGATAATACGCGGGTGCATACAGTGCAAGCTGTGTCTGCTCTTTTCCGTCGATGGACTGGGAAGTACTGTATCACCTACCATAATCTACGTACTTAAGCCCTTGTGACTTTGATTTGATTCCGAAGATGAAGGAACCACTTCGTGGCAATCGCTTCAGAATCGCGAGAGAGCAAAATGGGACGCACTGCGAGACTCACGCACCTTCGGGTTGTGTCAGAAGTCTGTACGCGAGATCTCCACAGCCTAAACATCCTTAGCTCGACTGTTTCCTGATGTGATAGTCAAGAGGAAACTTGAAGGGACACAAACAACACGAAAGCGTACAAGCCGACCTCGTCAGTTGACTGCCGGCTGTTGAAGAGGGTCGTACAGTGTAATAGGCAGCATCAAACTGTGTCAAGATCCACTCCAAGAGGTATGACAGGCGGAATGTGAGAAAACCTGGAATTCATGGTCGAGAGGCTGCCCAAAACCACACATCACGCACGTCAATGCCAAACGACGCCTCGTTTGGTGGAATAATAAACATTGGACGATTGAGCAGTGGAAAAATTTGTGCGGAGTAACGAATACACCCTGCGTTAAAATAACAGTTGTAGTTTGGAAATATCCCCAAGCCTTAACACACACAGTTATGCTCTCCAAATTCTTTTGAGCTATGCTTTGCTTTTTTTTTAATTTTATTTTATTTATTTATTTTTTTTTTATTTTACACAGTTTATAATTTTCCTTGGAGAATCGACAATGTTGCATGAACTATGTCATAATGCTGCGTGGATCAGACTTTAACCTCTGAAACTCTTAAGTTTCGTCTTTATAGTGTTGCAGTTTCCGCGACGAGGTTTCTTCCAGCTGAACATCACTTGCCGATTCATAAAGATCTCGGCTCACCTGTGCCAACCAATTTTCGAATGGACTTCGAAAAAAGACAGGCTGAGGGAATATACAACATTTGGAACATCGCATTATCTTTGTGTAGAGCGGTTCCACTGAGAATGCAGAATCTCCAATGATCAAGGTAGTCCAGACGTAGAAATCGGCGAAACTATATCAAAGTCAAAGAGTGGTCTTCTAAAAGTATATTTGCAGGAAATATGTAAGAGGTCATAGCCCTACGGCAGCCATTGAAATAACTCCACTGCATAGAATAAATATACTTGTCTGTGCCGCAGTAAAATAAATCTTGGATGGTAATGCTTTGCTTAAAACGCTCTTTCAGTGGTCCAGTAATATTTACGAAGTTCAGAATTTCTATTGTGCTGAAGACTGAGACAATCATTCAGTTCCTAGGATACCAGAACAAAGGGCAGACCTTCGGTAAAGAACTACCAACCAATTCTGTTTATTGCGGCTATTCAAGGGGCAGGCGATAAAGAATTGGCTCGTCGACAACGCAAGAATTCTGGTCAAAGACTACGAAAGCCATGCTATCTTTCTTTAAGCACATCTACATACCATTTCTCCGTAGCTTACCACCTGCTCGGTCGACGACTCGATAACAAACGGAAAAATCCTCTTACCTGCAACAAAAAGAACAACGACTTGAAAACACTGTTTGAACAAGACATATTTGCACAATATTTATCTCACTGACGGCAAATGGTTCACACATTACATTCTACACATAATGTGTGTGTGTGTGTGTGTGTATGTATTGTCGTTAGTGTAAGTTAGTTTACGTAGTTTGTAAGTCTAGGGACTGATTCTAACAGCAGTTTCGTCCTAATTGTTTACAAGCATTTGAACATTTGAAACCAATCCAATGACCAGGAAATTGACCAAGTAACCACTGACGAACAACTGCTCCGTAGTGTTGTTGTAGCCCCATTCTGTTGAAAATAAGAGCGGAAGCTGCAACTTCAGTCAGAACTAAGGGTAACACCTACCCAATATTCCAAAACACACCGTAACTTTATTTGACCATCTGTGAAGGTTCTAACCAGTGTGGATTTTCGTTACTCGAGTATCTTTGGTTGGGACGATTGACTTCTACGCTATCATAAAAGGGTTCCTCGTCACAGAACAAGATAGTTTGCGAAAAAGGGGGATCTTGTAACTTTTGAACCATAACTGCTACGTCGAATGTTTACAGAAATGAACTTGTCAGAAAATTCTGACTTTATTTGTTACGAGGGTGGAACTTAAATAATGGCAACACTGCTGTGGAGACACTATGGAATGGAATCTAGTATTGTCGCTGATAGCACGCGTTGTTGACGTACCTACCTTACCCCCGAGCAAATGGACTCGCCCTCCCATGTCACCGGCGTGCACACAATCGAGGAAAACACAGTCACTTGTGAGCGAGAGTTCTAACATAACGGTATCAGCATGTTTCGAAATTGTAAGAACGGAGTTGTATCAAGATTGAATGTGCCAGAGGTCGTACAGCACGACAGGGTCATCAAGGTCTTCAAAAGACGTGCGTGAAATCGTCATTGCCGTACAGAACAGTGGCACGTGGGGTCAACAATGGTCAGCAAACTGTGACAGTATTACTGTTCGTCTTTGGAGCATCAGCTACGACCAGCTTTGCGAAAGAAGCGGCAACAATTTTCGCGCAACCCACTCATCATTTTGCTCGACAATGCGCGGGCGTATGCTGCGCAAGCTGTGGCTGCTCTCTTCGCTCGATGGAACTGGGAAGTACCGAACCCTCCACCATACTCCCCGGACTTAAGTCCTTGTGACTTTGATTTGATTCCGAAGATGAAGGAACAACTTCGTGGCATTCGCTTCAGAACTGTTCCAGAGATTCGACAGGCAGTAGACCGCCCAATTCGCACGATCAACAGAACAGGCTCTGCCAACGGTCTACTACTCTTTCCACATCGCTGGCAACGGGTTCTGCACAACGCCGGTGACTAATTTGTAGTCTTGTGTAGTTCGCTAACGAACTAGTTCGGAAGAACGCTTCCACAGACGAACTACGCGAACTAGTTCGCAGATCCCTCGCCTCTTAGTTTGTCCGCTACTTTTCCGAAGACTGACGGGGAACAGGGAGGGGACGCGAGAGCGCGCAGAATCGCGTGATTCCCTTCTGCCAGTTACCGTCATTACGAGCTGAGATACAGCTCAGCTGTAGTTTTATAGGCATTGCCCAAAAATACGGGTAATAGCAAACGCTTGGGTAACACTGATCATTACATAAAAAAGCAGTCACAACAAAAGAAAGAGATCTTTTATTAGCGGTAGCAAAAGCCAAAAAGAGCGGACGAACTAATAAGAGCGACCTAATTCGCGACCGAACTGCGAACTAAAAATAGAACTACCGGTCGCGAACTAAAATATGCGCGATCGGTCGTAAACTAAAATATGTGCAATCGGTCGCGAATAAAACATGCGTTATCGGTCGCGAACAATTATGCCAAACGTATCTCCTCCTTAGTTCGTTGGACTCTCTTCCGAAGACCGACGGGCAATAGCGAGAGGGTCCGCAGTAGAATTAAAAATCGCGTGTTTGTCTTCTTATGATGAGAGCCATTTCGAGGTAAGCGTCTGCCTGCTAGATTACATAGTTCAGTGCTGCAATGCACAATGCAAAATCTGACTAATAAATTCCATAACGCCAAGATATAGAGATAACTCTAAACTTAAATGCGAGAAATTATCCACAAACTGTTTCGGTTTGTGTGACATCGTTAGCGGCTCAAACAGCAAGCGCATGAAGCAGCTAGGTGGGGGAACTTCTCCCTCCACCTGCATGCGCAGACCACGCCGCTCAGCCATCACTGAGAGCGGACGAACTAAAAGAACGAACTAAAGTGAGTGCTCCCGATCGCGAACTATTATGCGCAAGTCTACTAGTTTGAAGGATAGTGAAAGGTGGAAATATGTAACACTTTCGCATCGGTTGTGAATAAATAGTTGCTACTATTTAAGTTCCAACCCTCGTATATCGCACGAAACACTTTCCATTAAAAGAAATTGACTTAGATTCAAGGTGGGCGATTTCAAGCCGGCGCAAATGTTCGTAAACGATTGTCCACCTGACCTTTATCTTACTGGAATATTCAGGTTTCCCTGTTCCCCTGACTCAACCTGTTCTTATGTCATACAAAGATGATGCAAACCACTTTGTTGTGTGCACTTCCGTAGCAGCGGAGGAACAATTTGTACACGAGTCCGACACAGGCCAGCGCCTGCAGTCGGTCTGCTAACGAGCACAGGAATTTTCTAGGATTCGTGTCAAGGTGCGGCGGTCTAAATCCGCTCTTCCGGAACGTAAACGTGGCGCCGGCCAGTCACAACACGTGCGAGACACATCCGTCACGCGGGGTCGTATAGCCGTGACGTCGGCGCCGCGGTGGGCGTGGGTGACGTTTTAGTGCCTGCCGGCGCTCGGAGCTTGCCCCCTCCCCTCCCCCTCACCGTCCATCTTCGGCTGCTGGTTCAGAGACCCGACGAACCGGGGCGGATATCACCGCTTTTTATGGCACTGATCCATCTGCGGCTATTAGCGAAGCACATTACTTTAGTGCTTTGCGTCACGCTCCAGTTTCTATCGCGCACTCTCTACAAGCAGAGACGGAGCGAGATGGCGCAGTGGTGAGACACTGTTCTCGTACTCTTAAGGAATGCGGATGAAATCCACCTCCGTGGTTTCCTTAAATCACTCCAGGCAAATGCCGGGATTGGTTCCTTTCAAAGGGCATGGCCGATTTCCTTCCTCACCCTTACCCAAACAATCCGAGCGTAAGCTCCGTCTCTAATGACTACACTGTCGACGGCGAGTTAAACACTAATCTTCCTTCCTTTTGGCCCACTTTAGGTTACGGTAGTAAAAGTGGATCTTTGCGATCGCCTTTTAACAGCTCCAAATTTAAAAGAAACTAACGGCTTAACCGTACATATGGTACGAAAATTAAATAAAAAAATTCGTTGTGGAGAAAATTCTCTACAACTTTGCTCTTTTACGTTTCTTTCCATATATTGCACAGTTTCAGAGATATTTGGAAAAAAAACACGGCGATTTGACGATGTCTGTCTGTCCATAACGTGTTCCCATTTTTTAGGTCGAACCGTTCAACCGATCGGCGCCAAATTCTACAGACTTAATTGTTGGACGCCAGAGACCAGAACCTCCCTTTTTCAATTTTTTCGGACAAAAAAAAAACGGCAGTAACACTAAAAAAAGCCGTTTGTAATGTAATAGTAATTGCAAACAAACCGTTCATCTGACACGAAAAACTGAATTACCGAAATTGGGAGGAGAAAATTCTCTACAACTTTCCTTTTATGTTGTGTTTTTTCTTTTTTCTTTTTTTTTCGTAACTCAAACCGTCACATAGATATTTTCAAAAATAATGGCGATTTGACACCGTCTCTTCGTTTTAACGTAAACCAGGCGTTAGGAAATGTCACTTGACATTCCTCGCCCAGAACTCTCTCTGGCATACGCCATCTTGCTTCCTGAATTTTATGATTTTCTTACTATAACTTACGTGTTGTCATTTCACAGCAGAGGCGCACTGAAGAATTGACAAAAGCACGTCGTTTATAGTACGATAAATTATAATCTAGTGTCTAAAAATGTCATTTTAGCTGTTATCAACTGCCACCAATAGTACGGGAACTAATGGACAATCTGGAAATTGTTCGCCTTGGTGTAGTGAATAGTGCTTTACGTTGTAATACATGTGGTCGGTAGTTCGAAACCCCACACTACCATTATTATTATTATTATTATTATTATTTCGCCTTGGCTCCTGAAGGGGTTTCAGGCACTCTTATTAATAGAGCTATCTTCTGCAATGTTTAGAGTTGTGCAGATGTAAGAGTGCTCCCTCTGAAATGTGCGTTTGTTCTATTTCTTGAACATGACGTGAAATACGTAACAACGAATTTAACACTGGTCTTCTGAAGCATTTGCACAACAACGGGGAGGATACTGTGATAATGAATATTCTAAACCACGTGCAGATACTGACGGTTTCAAATATAAATGGAGTCCTAGATTTCTGTGGCAACTGTCGTTCCTTAATGTAATGTAAGGGAAGTGTATACATTGCAACAAATTACCTTTTTTTCTAAGCAATTATTCATTATTAATGAAATATGTTGAAAGTCATTAATTAGTATCAATGCGTCTACTAAAATGTTTGTCTTTGCCATGGTTGCTATGGACGCTTTTAACATGAATTGCATTGCCTTTTCTGTAGTTCAGATGTGACTTTGTTCATGTACTTCTTTCTGCGCTTCGTCGTTCACTCAGTTTTTTCGTTACAGAGGGCATCGAGCTACCATGCTGGCAACCCTCTGACCGAGCGCGCTGAGCCACCGCGCCCCACCAAGTTTCGAACCACCGTCTAACATGTTCGTACGTCACAAACTAATTCGTCGCCCATTACACTACGGCGAAGAGCTGCGACAGTAATCCGTATTTCTCGTATCATCGATGGTAGGTGTCAACTGCTAACATGGCATTTTTGGACATTAGATTACAATTCATTGTCCTAAGAACGACGTGCCGCAGCGGAGCGGTCGAGCGTATTGAGGCGCTATGTTACAAAGTCAACTGCCTTGCCACTAAGCTTCCTCGCTCGGGCATTGCGTTGGGTAAGATAACCGAGTATTTGGCCGCACAACAGTCCTGTTCACTTGAAGCATTTAAAACTATGGAAGGTGTTACCCTAATTATGAAATAATCACGCGCTAGGTGATGCATCACGTGACACAGGCAACTCAAGTGTGTCAGTGAATTTGTTTACTTTACAATGCAGCACACCTTATGTAGATTGTACGTGTTAAGTTAGAGAAATATAGCTCCCAATCACTTAGAACCAAGTAAAGGATATAACAGCCACAATCCTAAGATTGGTCTGAACACCACACAGCTTTACTAGGCATGGTTCTGTTGGAGGTGGTATTCCGTTACCTTCGTCCGACCTCTGAACTGACTTACGCAACCAGTTATGGAGGGGCATACAGTTTAACATGGATTCCGAACCACGGTGCAACTTGGCATTTTCCCAAATATTCCCAGAGGTGAGACACGAGAAAAGTAACAGATATAATTTCTGATTCATATACGGCCTGTGAGACATTGTGAGACGTATTAGCAGAGTGCTTCTTGACCTCCAGAATTCATCGCGTCGACCACTGCGCATAGTTTCGTCGGAACAATGACCTCACACTGACACAGTGATCCGCAGTGCCTCCAAACTTGTTTACGCATTGAAACTTAGAAATTTATCACGGACTGTCAAAGGAATTTGAATGATTTACTCAGACGTCGGGACTTTATCAGTCTGGAATGATTGTACTCCTCCAACGGCCAAAGATGACTATTCAAGTATTTGTAATACATTTTGCACCTTACTTCAGTTTGGGCTCTTTTTGTTACAAGTGAACCTTCGTTGCCTTACCAGTAACACCCCCACAACAGATAAACGAAAGAACTGGATTTGTGGGAGCGGTCGCATAACGGAGTAATCCAGCTCATAATACTGCAGCCTGAGTACACAGTCCAAATCATAGCCAAACTCTCTAGGGGATAAGTGCAGTTGAAGCGATGCTAGCGTTCCAAGCGGCCATTAGGGAGTAGCTCATACAAACGAAGAACATCCTATTTTTAATGCTTTTATTTTCATATTTCCTAATACTAAACATTGTTGTCAATTTTCTAATACAAATATGGAAAAGTTACTAAAGCAATATCACTGCATCTCTTAGGACAGTCTACAATAACAAAATGTCAGTGCAGTGTAATTCATACAGCTCACAATAGATGAGTCGTAATCGAATCGTACAAAAACGTTTTAAAAGCAGAAACGAATTACAACCTGATGTGCTCAAGTACAAAAGGAAATTATTACGATTATATTTGCGTGGTCGGTACGTACCTTTGTTTTCATGAGTTTTGTTTTAGCAGAGTTCGGATATTGTAATAGTTTTCAAAACTAGTTTTCTTGGAGACTAAATTCTACATTTCTTTATAAACGCTCTTTTAACTCTATGCCTTGCGTGTACCTATCACGATTCTTTTAGCTACTTGGCAGATGGTAGGTTTCAAAGTTAATACCTTCAAGAATGTGATGTGTTCATATTAACAGTTTATACACGGGCATATTATTTATTTGTAGCTATACATTCACGTTTTCAAACTAGTGTGTAGCCGCCAAAATATGTCGCTACATACGACTATTACTTTTGTGAAAATGCAGTACGAAAGTAAGCATCCTCTACTGTAGTAGATTTAACTGAAAACGGAAGCAAATCAAATATTCAAAATGTTCAAATGTTTGTAGACCTCAGGGACTACTCCGGCCATCAGTTCCTAGATTTACAAAGCACTTTAAATTATCCTAAAGGCAATACACACCCATGTCCGTGGGAGGACTAGACGCTCCGGCGGGATCGACCGCGCAAATCTTTCTAAACCTATTGGACCAAACTGCTATGGCCATCAGTCCCTAGACTTACAAACTACTTAAACTACGTTATACTAAGGACAACACTCATTCCCATGCCCGACAGCGGGACTCGAACCTCCGACGAGAACGGCCGCCGAGTCCGTAGCATGGCGCCTTAGATCACGCGGAGCAATCTGAATCGTTCAGACATTACTTTTATAGAGAAGCAGTGCCTCAACATGTGGCTCGGTAGCACAGTGGCAGAAAGCCAGACTATAACCCCAAAGGTCCCGGGTACGATCCCCGCCAGGTCCTAGGATTTTTATCTGTCACTTTACATTTCTTTCACCTCTGGCAATGTTGCTGATGCGAAAAATGTGAAGTAGCACCATGGTTCGGAACCCACTATAACTGGCTGGGTAAGTCAGGTTGAAGGTCGGAGGAAGGCAAAGGCATACCACCTCCAAACAGGACCGTGCTTCATAAAGAATTATTGTGTCAAACCAATCTTCGTGCTTCAACATTTGAGAATATCATTAAGAGCCGAAGTTTCGAAGGGAATGAATTATTAAAGATCAATTGTCATTCATGACATTATTCTCTCACTTCCTAGCTAACGAGAGGTTTCCGAAATATATTTTTCAGTACCACAAATGCTGCTAAATACGATGGTATATACATGTGGCGTCTGTTCCGAAAGAACAGACGACACTTCTGATCCTGCAGTTGTTATTCTTTCATATTCACAGAATATACGACATTAACTGCGAATGGGCAAAGCCGAAAATCTGTACCCAGCCGGGATTCAAACCCGGGTCTCCTGCTTTCTAGGCAGTTGAGCTGACCTCTACAACACTGGGGACACAGTGAGCCACGGCGGGTTAGCCGTGCGTACTGGAGCGCAGTGTTGAAGTGCTCGCGGCAGTTCGCCATCGGGGGTTCGATTCTCCCTCGGGCATGGATGTTTGTGCCGTCTTTAGTATAAGGTAGTTCATAAGTAGTTTGTAAGTTTAGGGACTGATGACCCCGTAGTTAAGTCCCATAACCTCTACAAACATTTGAACATTTTTTGTTTTTGGACACAGTGATCACCTGCAAGGACTACCTAAGCACATCTCCCGTCAGATACAAATTCCCAGCTTTAACCTGCCCACAGTTCTCAAACTCGTAGTCACTATTTACTAATTCCCGTAAGAGTAAGGGCCTCAAATTTTGCCCACCCCTCCCCACTAACGAAAGGATCATTGCCCGCCACCGGCATATTATATCTAAAGAACAGACGTCACTTCTGATCCTGCAGTTGTTATTCTTTCATATTCACAGAATATACATCATCCTTTCGTTAGTGGGAAGGGGTGGGCAAAGTTCAAATGTTTGTAAATTTATCGGACCAAACTGCGTTGTCATCAGCCCGTAGCTTACAAATTACTTAAACCTAGATAAACTAACCTAAGGACAACAAACACACCCATGCCCCAGGGAGGACTCGAACCTCCACGGCGAGTAACCGCGCTCAGCAGCGAGACGCTTTAGACCGCTCGGCTACTCCACCGCGGCGGTGGGCAAAGTTTGAGGCCCTTACTCTTACGGGAATTAGTACATAGTGACTACGAGTTTGAGTACTGCGGGAAGGGTAAAGCTGGGAATTTGTATCTGACGGGAGACGTGCTTAGGTAGTCCTTGCAGGTGCGGTGATCACTGTGTCCCCAGTGGTGTAGAGGTCAGCGCAACTGCCTAGAAAGCGGGAAACTCGGGTTCGGATCCCGGCTGGGTACACATTTTCGGCTTCGCAGCTGATGTCATATATTCTGTGAATATTAAATAAGGTGGTATTTTGATCGTGCTACTGCACTCCCAGATACACAATCATTTCGCGTATGTTTTTATTCGCCAGACGCTTGGCAGGGCTGCAGTTGGGAAGTTACAGAAAATCACTGGGTATTTTGCGACTCTTATGGTAGACTCTGGTAAAACCGTAAGACCCAGCGTCAAAGCCGCGCGCCCAGTGGCGCCGCTGTAGAGGAAAGCCAGTGACAGTGTGCCAAGTTCTGTTCCACTCCATCCCAGCGAGTTTGGTAACCTGCAGCAGCAGAGGAACAGGTGTCCGCAGCCCGTTGGCGCGGCACTAACTAGTTCTGCTGTGTCATATTAAATCGCTCGTGAACCGTGCGTCTGCGATGTAAGAGGCGGTGGCGGCATTCGCCCACGTGGGCGTAAAAGGCCACGTGACGAATGGGCGCCAAGCCGCATTTAACGATAGCATCGCCGGCACTTGAGCGTGGGATGTCTTTATTGTGCGTGAAGCGCGTGGAATGAAGCATCACCGCGACGTACGCCATCTGATCAAAAGTATCCGGACAGCCATACGTAATGCGATTTAACCAATAGATCTTTGTGAAGGTGGACCCGCCTGGTTACAAGATGGCGGCGAATACTGTGTTGGCAGCAGAGACTGGGTCGGTCGGGAGAACTCGCAAATAAACACATCCAAAGAATACACTTCGGTTTTGATCGACTTGGAATATTATCACAATTTGTAAACGAAACTTTAGGAATGCATCACATATTCATTTTTATTTATTTATTTATTTTATTTTTTTTTTTTTTTTTTTTTTTTTTTTTTTTTTTTTTTTTTTGTTATGGAACTTAACTACGGGTCATCAGTCCCTAAACTTACAAACTACTTATGAAGTACCTTATACTAAAGACGGCACAAATATCCACGCCCGAGGAGGGATTCGAACCCCCGACCGTAGTGGCCGTGCAGACCGTGACTGAAGCGCGTCAGTCTCCTCGGCCACCGCGGCCGGCTCACATATTCATCTTTTATAATGTGGAATGTTGTCGGCGTTTTCAAGCCTTTATTTGCTTACTGTTTCGTTTTTATCGGTTTTATTTTTTTAGTCCCGGAACATTCACCAGGCGCCTCCATCTAACCCTACCGGCAATGCTCCTTCACAGATACGGGAGTTAAGTTGGATGGCCGCGGCGGATTAGCCGCGCGTACTGGAGCGCCGTGGTGAGGTGCGCGCGGCCGTCCGCTGTCGGGGGTTCGAATCCCCCCCTCGGAAATGGATGTTTATATAGTCTTTGGGATAAGGTAGTTCATAAGTAGTTTGTAAGTTTAGGGACTGATGACCCGTAGTTAAGTCCCATAAGCTTAACAAACATTTGAACATCTTTTTTTTTTTATTTATTTTGGACACAGTGATCACCGCACCTGCAAGAACTACCTAAGCACGACAGATACAAATTCCCAGTTTACCCTGACCATAGTACTCAAACTCGTAGTCACTATGTACTAATTCCCATAAGAGTAAGGGCCTTAAACTTCGCCCACCCCTCCCTACTAACGAAAGGATCATTGCCCGTCAACGGCGTATTATATCGAAAGAACAGACGTCACTTCTGATCCTGCAGTTGTTATTCTTTCATATTCACAGAATATATGACAACAACTGCGGTGACGGGCAATGATCCTTTCGTTAGTGGGGAAGGGTGGGCAAAGTTTGAGGCCCTTACTCTTACGGGAATTAATACATAGTGACTACGAGTTTGAGTATTGCGGGCAGGGTAAAGCTGAGAATTTGCCGTCCTTAGTTGTAGCTAGTTCATACGTAGTTTGTAAGTTTAGGGACTGATGACCCCGCAGTTAAGTCCCTTAAGGTTTAGAAACATTTTTTAAGTGGGATGGTAGGCCGCCTGCCCTGGTTGAGGACACCACAAGGAGGCAGCGGAGCGTGGCTGCCAAAAGGCGTCTGGCGGTGAGTCGCTCGTGGCAGCTACCCGGCCAGCCAGCTAGGGCCCAGGTGCCAACGGCCGTGCTGACTAATAGCTGGCAGCCCGTCCCCGCAAATTAAAGCCCACACCTGCCCTCCGTGTCCATCTGCGGTCTCTGTCTGAAGCGCCCCTCTACATCCCATCCCATCCCATCCCATCCCCAATTCGCAAGGTATTCTTCGTACAATACGACAGTAGTATCAATTAGCGAACTTCGTATAGACAGCTCACATGTACAATTGTCAGAAGACTAGAGGATCAGTTTAGATATCTGGGTTCTGAAGTATTCTCATCGACGGAATGAACTAAAATGGTTTGTCATCTTTCTGTATATTCTACAGATTGCAGACGACAACATTACGGAAACAGAGAAAGTGGTAATAACAGACAGGGGACAGGGGCGGTTTCTTCTTGTATTTACTCTACCAAACGAATTACACAAGCAGTAGGGTTCAAAAATCAAATGTTTGTAATCCTATGGGACCAAACTACGTAGGTCAACAGTGCCCACTCGTACAAACTACTTAAACTAACCAAAATATCCACGGGTGTACTGCCGGTCTATAGTGTCCAACGGGCACAATATTTCGGCGATCATAGATGTCGCCATCATCAGGTGAACTCACGGACTGAGCTCCTGGAAACGCGCCGGCACAGAGATCCGCACGCTACGGCTGCTCGAAGGGAACTGGGTTCTAGCCCGGTAGCGGGCGATTTAAATACCCTCGGCCCGCGGAGCGCCCCCCTCCGTGGTCCGCGCCCCACACCGTGGTCGCGCAGTGGATTCGATTGCGACGGCGTCTGAGATGACGTCGGTGTGAGGGCTCTGTCCGCCGTGGTCGTCACTTCGTTGCGTTTGCTACATTTACTCTTAATTAACCCAATCGCTGGTTCCCAAGCTTTGCTAAGATTATAGCGACAGTCACGGTTTATGAAGTCGTCACTTGTGCGAATTTCAAAGGCCTCTCTAACAACGTAGTCCCAGTATCTCGGCGTCTGTACCAGAATCCTAGTGCGTTCATACTTCATCGCGTGATTCTCCGACAATGTTCAGTGACCGCCGACTTGCTCGGATACATCAATCGTGTGTGCCTCTGGTGTTCAACGCATTGATCCTCGACGGTACGCATCGTCTGTCCAATATATGACTTGCCACACTGATACGGAATCTGGTACACGCCGGCCTTCCTCAAACCGAGATCATCTTTGGCGCTCCCCACCAGTGCACGAATTTTATTCGGTGGACAAAACACAGTTCCAACCTGGTGTTTCTTCAAAATGCGGGCGACCTTCCCCGAGAGTGCGCCGGTATATGGAATGAACGCAGTGCCTACATCCTCCCTCGTGTTTTCATCCGTTTCCACAGGTTGTGCTGTAGTGGTTGGGCGGAGAACCCGCTGAATCTGCCACTCTGAGTACCCATTTTTTCGAAATACAGTTCTCAGGTGTTCCAATTCCTGGGGTAGACTCTCTGCGTCGGAGATAGGGCGCGCACTATGTACTAGAGTTTTAAGTACCCCATTCCTCTGTGAAAGGTGGTGGCAGCTGTCTGCGTGTAAATACAGATCAGTGTGCGTTGTCTTCCGATACACACCATGACCCAGGGTGCCATCAGCTCTCCTCTTGACCAAGACGTCAAGGAACGGCAATTTACCCTCCGTTTCAGTCTCCACAGTGAATTTGATGTTGGGGAGTATGGAGTTCAGATGGTTAAGGAGATCAAGAAGTTTATCCATACCATGTGGCCAGATGACGAATGTGTCGTCCACGTAACGGAAGATGATGCCAGGGCTTCCTCCTCGAAATTCTCCATGTACAAATTTGCGACGGCAGGGGAGAGTGGGCTACCCATGGCGACTCCCTCCGTTTGTTCGTAGTATTCGCCATTGAAAAGAAAATACGTGGAGGTCAAGACATGCCTAAAAAGTTCGGTGGTCTTCTCATCAAACTTCAGACCAATCAAATCTAGTGTCTCTCGAAGGGGCACCCTCGTAAACAACGATACGACGTCAAAACTCACCATGATATCTGACTCGTCCAGCCTGAAGCTGTTAAGGCGTTAAACTAAGTTAAACTAACCCAAGGACAACACACAATCCATGCTCAACGGAGGATTCGAACCTCCGAGGCGGAAGGCCGCGCGATCCGTAACGTGGCGCTCCAGACCGCTCGGATACTCCGGCGCGGCACTTAGGTTCGGATAGTCTAATGAGCAGGTAGCAAAGACAAATTAGAACATTTTCACTGAATCTTTCGTTGGTTATTCGTAGAAAGTCATCATACTGAATTAAAAGCACAATTTTGTATATGTTCTAGAACTTAATTTTTATTTATTTATGCCGAAAATCCGTTTTTGTCAGAAGAAGGCCATGTAATCCGAAAACCGGTTAAATAAAAAAAAAAATTAAAAAAAAAACTTCTAGAAAGTACAAAAAATTGGGCTTTGTTACAATATGATGTTCTACCGAGAACCGATGGAAGACTCCGTGAAGTGTCCTCATTTCCTTTTCTTTAAATTTGCTTCGGTTACCTAACTACATTGTATATCTGTACTTCATAAAATTGAACCCATGTTGTATGGCACGTATTTACTGCAATTCGTAAATATTACCACCTCCTAAAGTATTTAATATTCCTCCTGAAATACCCTGTGTAGCTGCTAGTTACTGAATCGCCGGCCGCGGTGGCCGAGGTGACTGAGGCGCTCCAGTCACGGTCAGCACGGCCACTACGGTCGGGGGTTCGAATCCCCCCTCGGGCATGGATATTTGTGCCGTCCTAGTTCGTAAGTAGTTAATAAGTAGTTTGTAAGTTTAGGGACTAATGACCCCGAAGTTAAGTCCCATAAGCTTAACAAACATTTGAACATTTTTGAGTTACTGAATCAATAAACCTATACTCACTATCGGGGAGGCGATGCCAAAATTAAAGACCAGACACCGCAAAGTGAGAGGTGCTATCAAGGTTAAACGATGTTTTAAAGAACATCCGATTTAGTGAAAGGGCGCTGCTACTATCGTAAGGTTTTACGTGGATAGGAGCCGTGGGCAGTAACAGCAAATCACAGGCAACCGGTTTGCCTTGGAGAATTCTCAAAGTGACTACGAAAGCATTTCTTACGCGCCGGCAGGTCAAACGCAATTATCTCTTAACGTTATCCATTATAATTATGATGCACCTAGCTCGTCAAGATTTCTCACCTTTCATTCGAGATGGCCTTTACGATGTCTTCCTCCTAACCGTTCCCTTTCATGAACCACCGTTTTTATCTCCTAGAAGTAGTATGAAGCAGCCAATTACCTCTACGCACACTGTTGACTTTTATGATTACAGTGAGTGTGATTACTCCGCTCTCCCCCCCTCCAATTATATTCTTCTCCTCTGTAACAACGTATTTCATATAATCCTCACTAGGCACGAAAGGGTCATTTTTTTAAATTAATCAATGACCCTAAGATGCCCGTCTCGATGGGTATGGCTAAAGTTGCTGGGCGGGCCGCGGTGGCCGAGGGGACTGAGGCGTTCCAGTCGCGGTCTGCACGGCCACTACGGTCGGGGGTTCGAATCCCCCCTCGGGCATGGATATTTGTGCCGTCCTTAGTCTTAGCTAGTTCATAAGTAGTTTGTAAGCTTAGGGACTGATGACCCCGTAGTTAAGTCCAATAAGTTCTATAATCATTTGAAAGTTGCTGGTTGCTACAGTGGCTGTGAGGATGACACGGGCTGGTTGTGAGGCCTTGTTTCTAGACGGCGTCGGCAGGGTACGGTTGAGAATTTGCATCTGGCGGGAGGCGCGCTTGAGTAGTCCCTGCAGGTGTGGTGATCGCTGTGTCCGCACTTATGTAGGGGTCAGCGTAACTGCTTAGAAAGCAGGAGACCCAGGTTTCAATCCAGGCTGGTTACACATTTTTAGCTTTATCCATTCGCAGTTAATGTCATAAATACTATGAACATAAATTTCTAGTAATTAGTAAACGGTTTCAAAGGCTGCTGTAAGGCAGCCTCCTGTTTTGATGTTCAACCGTACAAAATATCTTCAAGATAGGAAATGAACTGTACCTATGTGTCGAACTGTATGAATAAAGAACGCTCCGCCATTCACCACGTGAAATTTTATGTAGACCGTGACGTTCCTCTTGTTTTGAAGATGAAGTGTGCAAAATTTCATCAAGACAGAAATAAAACTCTAGATTTGTATGAATTGCAAACACACACACACACACACACACACACACACACACACACACACACATTACACACACACAAAAGGGACACACTTCTTCAGATACAAGAAAGCTAACATCAAAAATCGGTACTTCAATTTTCTTATTCGGGTATTAATAATATGATGCATCAAAGGAATAGCAGTGTACTCCTTCTTCGTCCTACAGCTGCAGTTCCCAAACAATTGTAAATGGTTGGTTACCTTTTCAGAGGATAATAGGCGTCTATTTTTAGATTTTTAAGATTTTTTTAGTTGTTCCTTGCGGCTTCCACTTTTTTTTCCCTAAAACATTCCTGTATTAAAGCGGAAAAAAATTCAAATCGGCGAAGTCATTTCTGATATTTAGCGAGACTAACGTACAGCTTTTCGTTTTTATATACGAGGGTTGGAACTTAAATAGTGGTAACACTGTTGTGGAGAAACTATGCAATGGAATTTACTATACTCACTGATGACACACGTTGTTGACATACCTACCTTACCTCCGACAATGTGGACTCGCCCCTCTCACGTCACCAGTGTGCGCACAACTGAGGGTAAACACAACACAGTCACTTGGGAGCGAACTGTATAACATAACGGTGTCACTACGTTTTTGAAACAGGAACAGCGGAGACGTCAATGCACAGTTTCAAAATGTTTCAAATGTTTGTATAGTCTATGGGACTTACCTACGGGGTCATCAGTCCCTAAACTTACAAACTACTTATGAACTACTTGCTAACACTAAGGACGGCACAAATATCCATGCCCGAGGGGGGATTCGAACCCCCGACCGTAGTGGCCGTGCAGACCGTGACTGGAGCGTCTTAGTCTCCTCGGCCACCGCGGCCGGCAAAGCACAGTATTACTGCTTGTTTTTGGAGCATTACCTGTGACCAGCTTATCCAAAGAAGTGGCAACACGTTCTGCGCAACCCACCCACCATTTTGCACGACAATGCGCGAGCGCATACAGCGCAGGCTGTGGTTGCTCTGTTCGGTGGATTGAACTGGGAAGTACTGTACCATCTACCTTATCAGTCCTTGCTTTTCTTTATTTGATTCCGAAGACAAAGGAACCAATTCGTGGCTTTCGCTTCAGAACTGTTCCAGAGATTCGACAGGTAGTAGACCGTTCCATTTGCACCATCAACAGAACTGGCTCTGCTAACGGTATACTATGCCTTCCACACAGCTGGCAACGGGTTCTGCAGAATGCTGGTGAGTACTTGAAGGACAGTAACAGGTGGAAACATGTAAAGCTTTTGTATCGGTTGTGAATAAATAGTTGCCACTATTTAATTTCCAAACATCGTATACAGAAGATAGGTGCTAAGGCACCATGCGACCTTTAAACCTAATGTATGTAAAGCTATGGGACAAAACTGCAGTGGTCATCAGTCCCTGGACTTACAAACTACTTAAACTAAAGGCGGCCACACACTTAACAGCATGTTTGACAAGCACGCTTGCGCAAGTTGTTTGCACAAGCAAGCACATATTGCTCACGCACCTACACGGCTAAAGCATGCTTGTACAAGCAACGGTTTATTTACATCTGAAAATTTCGAGCTCAGACGACGATGTGCTGGCTGTGGCAGCTTTCATGCTAGTGTTGAAAAAAAGAAAAGAAAAAAACCGTAAAACTGGGTGTAAAGCGTGGTTAAGAAAACGAAAATCGTATTCACATACAAATTTACTCAGTGAACTGAAGATATATCCTCATGATTGGCGTAACTACCTCAGGATGAATGAAGATACGTATTTTAATCTTCTGTCTCTCATTATCTCTTTGATCAAGAAGCAGGATAGAATAATGAGGGAGCCGGCCGCGGTGGCCGAGGGGACTGATGCGCTCCAGTCACAGTCTGCACGGCCACTACGACTGGGGGTTCGAATCCCCCCTCGGGATGGATATTTGTGCCGTCCTTAGTAGTAGCTAGTTTATAAGTAGTTTGTAAGTTTAGGGACTGATGACCCCGTAGTTAAGTCCAAAAATGTTCAAATGTTTGTAAAGTCTATGGGACTTAACTACGGGGTCATCAGTCCCTAAACTTACAAACTACTTGTGAACTAACTAAGACTAAGGACGGCACAAATATCCACGCCCGAGGGGCGATTCGAACCCCCGACCGTAGTGGCCGTGCAGACCGTGACTGGAGCGCCTCAGTCTCCTCGGCCACCGCGGCCGGCGTAGTTAAGTCCCATAATAATAATAATAATAATAATAATAATAATAATAATAATAATAATAATAAATAATGAGGGAGGCTATAACACCACATGAAAGACTAACAGCAGCATTGCGACTTCTCGCGGCAGGAAGAAGTTATGAAGACCTCAAATATACTACTATTATTTTACAAAGGCACTTGATGAGATATTTCGCGAGTATATGTCATATGCAGTGTCTCTCTTATTTTTATCATCATCATCTTTACATTTAATATTCCACAAGCAGGTATGCATTTCACACAGTCTAATAAATTCATCTAAGAGGTCGTGGTTTACGTTTCTTAATTCAGACATTGGTATTGCAGCACTAAATGAAACTTATCGAAAGCAAAGGATGCAGCCTCAGTCAGACTCTCAAATGCTTGCATAAGCATCTTTATTGTCCACACATGCTCAAGCACGCATGTGCTTGAACGCTTGCACAAGCATGCATAATCGAAATTCGATTCAGCATCAAGCTGCTTGTACAAGCCTGATAAGACGCATTGATGTCCGAGGGAGGACTCGGCGACCATAAACCAGTCTGTACTACAAACAATACCCATTTTACGCTGTTTGTTATTACGAGGTTTCTCAAAATGTAAAAACAGATAGTCCTAGTTGGAATTCCTAGATTAATTGTGCAAATGTGATGCCCTTTACTACGTGCCCATCTACGGCTCTGCTATCGTCTTTACGCCAAGTCTGTCAAGAGCGCGGCCGCACAGCAAATACAGACGTTTCGGCCGCAGAGACTATCTTCAGGGCTGGGAAGCGCAGCAGGGCGTGTCGGCGCGCTTCGCGGCGTGTCCGCTAGGGGCGCTGGCTGCGCGACCCACATCGGCCGCGGCCACAAGGTCAGGGCAGGCGGTCTATGAATGGGCGGAACGCGGCAGCTGGCGCGTTGCGTAATGCAGCCGCTCCCCACTACCAGTACTCGCTACCAGTACTCGCCGCCAACACTGCATCGTGGCCGAGTTCCGCTACGGTAAATTCCTTCCAGGGGATTCGCACAGATACCGATAGCGGCGAAACGGTAGTTGCAGGCAGGTACTATTTGACTTCCGAATAGCGTCTGACTCACTACAGAACTAACATAATTACTTGTGTGTCGTGTATTAAATAAAACTAATAAGCCGGCCGAGGGGACTGAGGCGCTTCAGTCACGGTCTGCACGGCCACTACGGTCGGGGGTTCGAATCCCCCTTCGGGCATGGATATTTGTGCCGTCCTAGTTCGTAAGTAGTTCATAAGTAGTTTGTAAGTTTAGGGACTGATGACCCCGTAGTTAGTCCCATAAGCTGTACAAACATTTGAACATTTTGAACAAAACTAATACTTCCTGTGGTCGGAATTCGACCAATTGTTGTTGTTGCTGTTGTGGTTTTCAGTCCGGAGACTGGTTTGATGCAGCTCTCCACAATACCCTATCCTGAGCAAGCCTCTTGAACTTCTCATAAGAACGGCAACCTACATTAAAGTGCAAGGGCATTAAAGTGCAGGGAGAAGAAATAAAAACTTTGCGGTTTGCCGATGACACAGTAATTCTGTCAGAGACCGCAAATGATCTGGTAGAGCAACTGAATGGAATGGACAGTGTCTCGAAAGGAAGATATAAGATGAACATTATCAAGAGTAAAACGAAGGTAATGGAATGGAATGTCAGAAAATCAGGCGATGCTGAAGGAATTAGATTAAGTAATGTGACAATAAGAGTAGTAGATGAATTTTGTTATTTGGGTAGCAAAATAACTTCTGATGGTCGAAGTAAAGAGGATATAAAATGCGGAATGGCTTTGGGAAGAAAAGTGTTACTAAAGAAACGGAACTTGTTCACATCCAATATTAATTTAAATGCGAGGAAGTCCTTTCTGAAAGCATTTGTCTGGAGTGTAGCATTATATGGGAGTGAAACGTGGACGACAAGGAGTTCAGATAAAAAGATGATAGAAGCTTTTGAAATGCGGTGCTACAGAATTGGGAGAAAAATGGGGAGAAAAGGAGTTTCTGGCATATCCTGACGAAGAGAAGGGATAGATTGGTTGGACACATACTGAGACATCAAGGAATTGTCAACTTAGCATTAGAAGGAAGCGTAAAAATCATAGAGGGAGACCGACGGACGAATACAGTAAGCAGATTCAAAAGGATGTAGGTTGCCGAACGTTTTGTCAGATGAAGAGACTTGCACAGGACAGGGTAGCTTGGAGAGTCGCATCAAACCAGTCTGCGGACTGAAGATCACAACAACAACAATTATTTTTACTGAGCTGACGAGGGTACATACAAGAACCTGTCAACCATAAAGCAGGAACAGCATTATTTGTTTACTTCATGGTCTGTACGATACACTAATCGAGTCATTCTATGTGGTTCGAATAAATGGAAAAAGATTTTCTATCGTGTTGTTGATTTTTCCAACATAATCAAGCGAGGCCGCCGACATGACGCGTAAAATTTTACCCCCAGTGACCAGTGTAAACACAATTGGTCGATTTCCGACCACAGGCAATACTAGTTCATATAAATACCTAAACGCAACGATGTGTACGGTTACGAAATGGAACTAACGATTAGCTTCACTCGTAGATAATGGAGACTGTAGGAAGATTTCGCGACATATGTTCCCCTTGGTGTGAGTGCCAAGCGAGAGACAGGAGGCACGCGAGAAGACCGCGCTTCTATTGGTGCGTACAGTCCTTCCGTGTTCACTGTACACGTACTTTCAAGGAACACAGTTCAGCCGGCCTCTTCTCAGAAGCAAAGCGACGCTAAAAACCAGCACATCACGCGCCCAGTGTTTGCAGCATGAAACGTTGTCACGGGAGGCGAACCACGCGGCAGACGCGCGCTGCGTGGAATACCACTGGAGAAGGCTGCCAAGGAACTCGTGTTTCACAAGTGCTGTATTACTTGTTCCAGAGATGGGTTCTCTAGACGCTATTTCACGGGAATATTTAAGGATTATAAAGAAAATGCCAACAGTTGATCTACAACTACATATCTACATCTACATAGATGCAAATCACATTTAAGTGCCTGGCAAAGGATTCATTAACCACTTTCATAATTTTCCTCTACCTTTCCATTCTCTAATAGTGCGCGGGAAGAAAGAACACCTAAATCGTTCCGTTTTCGATCTGATTTCTCTTATTTTATTGGGATGGTCATGTCTCACTAAGTAGGTGGGTGCTAGCAAAATATTTTCACATTCATAAGTAAAAGTCGGTGATTGAAACTTCGCAAACAGATCACGCCACAATGAATAACGTCTTTCTTTGAATGATTTCCACCCCAATTCGTGCAACATTTCCGTGACGCTTTCCCCCCGTAACGTGATAGAACAAAACGAGCTGCCCTTCTCTGAACCTTCTCAATGTCTTCCGTCAATCCCACCTGGTGAGGGTCCCACAAGGGGCAACAGTACTCCGGGAGAGGACGCACAAGTGTGATGAAGGCAGTCTCTTTAGTGGAGCTGGTGCATCTTCGAAGCGTTCTGCCAATGAAACGAAACCTTTGGTTCGCCTTCCCCACAATATCTTCTATGTGTTCTCTCCAGTCAAAGTTTTTCGTAATTGTAACTCCTAGGAATTTGGTAGAATCTACGACCTTAAGGTTTGACTGATTTATCGCGTAATTGAAGTTCAGCGGATTTCTTTTAGTGGTTATGTGTATTACTTCACACTTTTCTTTATTTAGTGTCAATTGCCAATTTTCGCACCATGCAGAAATATTGTCTAAATCGCTTTGCAGTTGCTTTTGATCCTCAATTGACTTCACTAACCGATAAACGACAACATCATCCGCGAACAACCTAAGGGAGCTATTCAGATTGTCTCCTAAATCGTTTATAAACACGAGGAAGAGTAGGGGACCTATAACGCTTCCCTGTGGAACGCCAGATATCACTTCTGTTTTACTCGATGACTTACAGTCAATTACAACGAACTGTGTTCTTTCTGATAGGAAATCGTGAATCTAACCGCACAATTGGGGAGATATTCCATAAGCACGCAATTTGATGTATATTATTTGTCTATTATGTTGCCCGATTCTATGTTTACACCAAGCGAGGTGGCACAGTGGTAAGACACTGGACTCGCATTCGGGAGGATGGTGGTTCAAATCCACCTCCGGCCATCCAGATTTAGGTTTTCCGTGATTTCCCTAAATCGCTCCGAGGTGGTTCCTTTCAAAGGTCAGGGCCGACTTCCTCCCCGATCCTTCCCCAAACAATCCGAGCGTAAGCTCCTTCTCTAATGACCACGCTGTCGACGGGACGTTAAACACAAAGCTTCCTTCCTTCCGACGTTTCACGGGAATATTTACGTTATTATAAAGAAAACGCCAACAGTTAAATGTTGAATATTGTTTGTCAAATGTGTTGCCCGGTTCTATGTTTACAATGCCACTTTCAGGCATTAACTGGGCAATCAACGTCAGAACGTTTGGAAATGATGTGTCGTGAAAAACACAAGATTGAAAGTGGTTTTAGATGGTGTAATTAAGACATAAACACATTAAGCATTGAATCAATGATGAGGGAGGGTGACGAACGAGGAAGAGGAAAGAAGATATACCTGCCACTGGAAGGGTCACCGACTGCGGGGTGAACTCAGCCATTCTGAAGCAACTGAAGATCTACTTGATTGAGAAGTAGCGCCTCCACCCCTGACAACTAATAACGACCTGGTCAGCCCCTTTCATATCGTACCAATCGAGGCCTTTGGGCTGATGACGTCACGGCGGGCGGTAGCTACCGATGGAAGTTCCGTGTTCTAGTGAGAAGGACTTAGATGTTAGGTATAATATGGAACAGAGAGAGGACACAGTTCGAGACTGAGGCGCTTCAGTCACGGTCTGCACGGCCACTACGGTCGGGGGTTCGAATCCCCCCTCGGGCATGGATATTTGTGCCGTCTTTAGAATAAGGTAGTTCATAAGTAGTTTGTAAGTTTAGGGACTGATGACCCCGTAGTTAAGTCCCATAAGCTTAACAAACATTTGAACATTTGAACAGTTCGTAGTAATCGATGGTAAGGCATCGACTCAAACAGAGGTGATATCGGGCGTTCCACAGGGCAGTGTCATTGGTCCTATGCTGTTCTATATTTACATAAACGATTTAGGGGAAAATCTGAGTAGCTCCATTAGGTTGTTCGCAGATGACGCCGTCATTTACCGTCTAGTAAAATCATCTGAAGATCAAAACCAACTGCAGAACGATCTGAATAAGATATCACTATGGCGTAGAAATTGGCTATTGACTCTATATAATGAGAAGAGTGAAGTTGTCCACATGAGTACGAAAAAGAAATCCGTTAAACTTTGTTTACAAGATAAATCAATCAAAAGTGAAGGCCGTAAACTCCACAAAATACCTAGGAATTACTATTACTTCAGACTTAAATTGGAAAGAACGCGTAGATAATGTCGTGGGAAAGGCGAACCAGAGACTGCGTTTTATTGGCAGAACCCTTAAAAGATGCAACAGAACTACAAAAGAAACTGCATACACTACGCTTGTCCGTCCTTTTTTGGAATATTGCTGCCCAGTGTGAGATCCTTATCAGTTGGGTTTGACGGAGGACATTGAAAGAGTCCAGAGAAGGGCAGCTAGTTTCGTACTGTCACGATGCAAGGGAGACAGCGTTACGGAAATTATACAGGATCTGGGATGGGAATCATTACAACAACGGCGTTTATCGCTGCGGCGTGGGCTGCTTACGAAACTCCAATCGCCAACATTCTCCTCCGGATGCGAAAATATATTGTTGACTCCCACTTACATAGGTAGGAATGATAATCATAATAAAATACGAGAAATCACAGCTCGAACGGAGAGATTCAGGTGTCCTTCCTTCCCGCGCGCTATTCGAGAATGGGATGGAAGATGAACAGTATAACTGTGGTTCGATGAACCCTCTGCCAGGCACTTAAATGTGATTTGCAGAGTATCCCATGTAGATGTAGTACTTTAAGTAAAAATAAATACGGAAAATTGTTTGAAAAGCACAAATTGATTGATGTATATCCTCCAAGTTAATTTTTATTTAGATAATCCGTTTTTGGCTTTTAAGGACATCTTCTGACTTTTTAAAAGTCCGCGAGTTTCGGCTGCAGTGTGTACGTGATTATAATGACAGCTTTTCTCCCATTACTGCTTTCGTATCTACGAGACGGTGTAGCTGTAATTCAGATGCATCGATATGCTTAGAAGGCCGTTTGGTAGCCTTTGAACACATATCGTTAACTCCCACGCAAATAGCCGTCCTCCATCCTCATTCAGCGAAGTTATAACTCCATAAGCAGTAAGATATTTACAAACTCTCGGTGTAGACATCGTAGCAACAACTGTCGTAGTTAAACAAGTATATATTTGCTGAATGAGTAGTAAAAAGGTACACACAGCAAAAAGTACAATTTGTATGACAGAAAAGGAAACAGATGTCATAAGATTTTCCTCGTTAAGCATGAGGTTTACTGATGATAAAACAGATAACGCTGCCGAAGGTTGGTCGGATAGCACAGTTCTAATGAAGGCGTTATGTTGTTTTTTTCTGCTGCCTTTTAACTGACTTACGCAGCCAGTTAGAGGGAAGGGGGCGCTACAGTTTAACGTGGATTCCGCAGCACGAAACAAATTAACAAATTTCACAGTAAAATATACTGACGAAGGCCAAAGAAGGGAGAATATTTCACGACACTAAATATTGCAAAGGGTCAAGCATTCCTGGAGTGGACGAGAATCAATCAGAGGACCTCTGGAACTTTATCACTAAGCAACAGGGCACTAAACATGTTTAATCCACAATGTACTAATGCAAATCTAAGGACAATCAAAAGACAAATGTAGCTTTTGGAACCTCACTGCTGGCATGAAATGACTGAATGACTTAATAGTGGAAGTATATCGACTATTTGATTCCATATCAAGTCTTAGTACTGAAGACCATCGAGCAAATGCAAAGTAGGATACTGAGAAGAATTATTTTTATTGTTTTAAATCTTAGATGTCCAGTACACACTGGAGGATAAATATAATATTTCGCGAAAATCTACCCTCGAGTTTTCACAGCCGATAGCTGGAAAGTAATTTATCAGTATTCCGTGTGGTGAGGTTGGTAACGCCTCGCAGACAGACATACTGAGTCTTTATCTGAAAATTGTATTTGTGAATTAAAGAAGATTAACGTTACCATTAAATGTAAAGTCTAATAACTTCTGCTATAGTGTTTTTCGTCATCGGCATGGAGATGTAGAGATAATTCTAATCAAAATATCCACGGGTGTACTGCCGATATACAGTGTCCAACGGGCCCGTTAGACACTGTAGACCGGCAGTACACCCGTGGATATTTTGATTATCAAATACGCCGGGAGAAACTCAAGAATCACATCAATTCTAAAGTTAATTATAAGTTGGCTTGCTATCTGATCTACATATACATCTACGTAATTACTGTGCAAATTACATTTAGTGCACTGCAGATAGTTCATTGAACCGCTTTTTGCTATTTCTGTACCGTTCCATTCTCTAATGGCGCACAAGAAAAAGGAACACCTGATTCTTTCCGTTTTCTATCTGATTTTTGTTACTGTTTTTTGATGATCCTGCCTCCCTATGTAAGGTGTGTTAACAAAATATGTCCACATTCGAAGGAGAAAGTTGGTGAAAGCAATTACGCGAATAAATCTCGCCACAAAGAATTATGTCTTTCCCTTAACGATTTTCAACTCAAGTCGTGCATAATTTTTGTGACACTCTCCCCCCTATATCGCGATAATATAAAACGAGCTGTCCTTCTCTGAACTTACTCTATATCCTCCGCCAGTCCTACTTGGGACGCAGCATCTCTTGAATTCCTTAGTGTTCATCGGTACGAAGTTCCATTACTCTTACAACTCCGTTGATGTATGGTCGACACTGGGGCGGCTTTATACCTACACTTCTTTCAGAATAGGAATAATAAATTCATAATGTTGGAAAACACCATTAATAATGTGCTGCTCGACAAAACCCACCGATTAAACATCAGACGCAACGTTGCAGAGCGATATGAAATCGAAGGTAGGGAAGGCGGATGGTAGACTTGGCTTACTGGAAGAGTTTTGGGAAAATGTGTTTCATCGGTAAAGAATACTGCCTATACAACGCTAGTGCCTCACCGTCTTGAATATTGCTCAGCTGGAGTCCCATCAGATCGGTTTACAGGAAGATTTAGACGCAATAAGGAGGCGATCTGCTATGTTTGTTACTGGTAGGTTCGAGCATTGCGTGAGTGTTGCAGAGATGCTACGGGAACTCAAATGGGAGTAACTAGAGGGAAAGCGACGTTCTTTTCCAGAAACACTGTTCAGGAAATTTCAGAGAGATGGAATCTGAAGCTGATTGCAGAACGATTCTACTGCCGCCAAAATGACATTTCCACTGAAGACTCGTACAGAGTCCCACATTCTTTTCTTCCCTTCTTTGTATTGGGGGTCCTTCGTCATCAGTAATGCAGAAAAAGAAGAAGAAAAAAAAAAGGACGAACGGGAGTCGATCCAGAGACCAAAGACTTCGGGGCTCGGACGCTAACCACTCAGCTGCCGCCGCTTCATGTCAAAACGGCCACGCACAAGTACATATGCTACATATTTGACGACCGACCGAAAAAAAAAAAAGTTCAAATGTTTGTATAGCGTATGGGACTTAACTACGGGGTCATCAGTCCCTAAACTTACAAACTACTTATGAACTAGCTAATACTAAGGACGGCACAAATATCCATGCCCGAGGGGAGAATCGAACCCCCGACCGTAGTGGCCGTGCAGACCGTGACTGACGCGCCTCAGTCCCCTCGGCCACCGCGGCCGGCACGACCGACCGAAATTATCTTGCGATTTTCTCAATAACGCTTGAGAAGTTCGCGCTACTGCTTATACATTTTGTTGTCCTCGTGGAGTACTACGACTGTACGAAGTTCGAAGTAAATCCGCGTTCCAAACGTCGTGGCCTCGCCTTGTTAGTAGTGGCGAAATACTATTTCTGAACAAATAGAGCCGGCCGCGGTGGCCGAGGGGACTGAGGCGCTCCAGTCGCGGTCTGCATGGCCACTACGGTCGGGGGTTCGAATCCCCCCTCGGGCATGGATATTTGTGCCGTCCTTAGTATTAGCTGGTTCATAAGTAGTTTGTAAGTTTAGGGACTGATGACCCCGTAGTTAAGTCCCATAAGCTTAACATAGTGCCAAGCTGATCATCATTAATACCTTACACATTACGACCAATATTTAAAAAAAGACAGCAGCGTGTGGTGGGAGTTGGCGCGAAGTTCCCTGCCGGCTCGGCGATGTGAGGAACCACAACGGACCACCGGCGTTTGGTTGTTTGGTTTACCAAATGCAGACAAACAGAGCCACCTCGCAGCCGAGAATCACACGGGCAAATATTTACACCGCGGAGGACCGGCGGATGAGGCAATGTGTCGATACTCGCACACAACTCCGGCAGGCGCTGACGCCACCAGAAGCGTTACCGAGCCGCGGAGCTGCTGCTACTCACCAGTATTTTTAACATACCCATAAACGCTTCAGATATTAATAAGCGGAGTATTTTGTGCAAATATGGAACGGCTGTTATAAAATGTAACAGTCGAAGATGAGTTTATTACCAGCAGAGATGAAGCTTGAAATGGACAAGGGTGGCGTACAAAATCTGTCGACTCTTTTCTAAAGGTACTACGCTGGCATTAACTGCATGTACTTCTTGTTTTGTAAGTATTTATTGTGTGCTCTTGTTTTTAACATATTTTAAATCTAGTCGCGGCAGAGCGGCCGAGCGAATTGAGGCGCTATGCTACGATGCGCGAGGCCGTTCCCCGTCGGGGGTTCGAATCCTCCCGCGGGCATGAATGTTTGTGCCGTCTTTAGTATAAACTAGTTCACAAGTATGATTTTGTAGGCGTCAGGAGCCTCAGTCAAATAAAATGTTTTAACGGAGCTGACCGCCATTTGACTGAATGTTTTGTTTATTGAAACTAACTGGTTATTATTATGACCATGACCTGAGGAAACTTATCTGACAACTTTTATCACAGCACTTGAAAATGGCCTAAGGTAGTGACATTAAACAAAACTTTCAGTCAAATGGCGGTCAGCTCTTTTAAAAAGTAGTTCATAAGTAGTTTGTAAGCTTAAGGACCGATGACACCGCAGTTAAGTCCCATAAGCTATACATACATTTGAATATACTAAATTCAAGAGGACCTCTTCATAATGGATCAATTGGAACGAAATTTATATCTGATCTAATCTATACCGTGGGCAATATCGACAATTTTCTAAACTGCAGAAAGAGTTCCTCAAGGAATTATCTATGAAGTGAAACCTAACCCATAACATTAAGCAGTGAGAAAGAGGAGATGAACCCCAGAATCAATCAGATATTTGGAAGGAATACACGATAAGAGGCTTAGTCTACAATTTGGACTGGGAAAATGGGGGGGGGGGAGGGGGGCAGATGGATAACCTATCGAAAGTTTTGTTTTCGTGCAACATTTGGATATACTGAGTACTAAAGGATAATTCCAAAGAATTTGTAACCACTGCCAGTTCTGTAATGCTGAATTGTATCTGGATAGGTCTACTGGGTATTTTGGTTCATTTTCATATTTCACTGTTCATCTATACCCAAATCTATACTCTGCAGACAACGTTACGGTGTTTGGCGCAAGGGATTCCTACCAGCAATATCATTTCCTACATTCCCTCTGCCGTTCACCAACGGCGCATACTAACTACGACTGTCGGCAATTCTCCGAATAACATTGAAGTTTCTGTGAGTGGAAGTAGTACGTTGCGAGATTCTTCTTGGAATGCACGCTCCCGGAACTGATGCACTGAATTTCTCCGAGATGCACAACGCTACGCCTCAATAGTAAGGTCTTCCGCTTCGACTATGACGAACATCACAGTGACGATCATCTCTAGTTTACGGTGAAGGCCGTTTCTTTAGAGAGCGACAGCAAGCATTTTCCGCGTTTTCACGGTTGTACGCGGAATTGTAGTTTCCATCTAGAAGCGGCAAACGTTTTCCACCGAGGTATAGATGGGGTCCTACGGAAATGCACTTAACAACAACCGAAATACTGCTGCTGCCGCCCTCTTCTTTGGATTCTCTCAACGAGTATTGACTAAACTAACTGACGTGCAATGCAGCGGAACAGATTAAAGAATGTTTTCTACGTCGCTTCTTTCACGAATGAGTTACTTTTTAAAAAACTACCCAGAACGTCAGGCATACGTCTTTCCGATAACAGGTTTCACGTGGACGTTCCGGCAGCATGTTCCTCTACGCTATGCACATGCTCCTGTAGATTGAAGGAGGTCTTTTGGTGAAAGGAAGAAAAGAAGATCAGAGATTAACTACCTATGAATGACGAGTCCATTAGATATGTATCACGAACCCAAAAGGGGGGAGAAGTCGACCGTGGCCATTCAAAGGAACAGTTCCGCCCGAATTCCCCTAGTAAGAGATTCAGGAAAATCACGGAAAATACTCATCTGGATCGAGTCGGACGGGCGTCTGAACTGTCGACGTACCGAACCTGAGTGCAGTGCAGTGCTAACCACAGCGTCACCTCTCCCGATTCTTGTGGTGAATGTACAGATTCAAGGTATAGAGGGTGACGTCTTTTCAATTTACTTTCTCCAGCCTCGATGAACATACGTACGCAGAAGGCACGCTTATAATTTTGGACGATGACAAGGACGACACCTGAGTCATGCAAAAGAATTCCAACAAGTTATATCGTGGGGAGACGTCGTTTTCGTTTAGCCGATGAAGGTTTCATTGGGGAGTGATACGATGGGGAGTAAGGGAGAAAAGAATCCAAACAAAAAAGTATAGGACAACAGACTCTTACAGTTACAGAGATGACTGTAACCTTGGCTGGTTAGTGTACCGGCAATGTGTACTAGACGAGGGGAAGGGAGGGGGCGAATAGAATTTTAAAAAAATGTTCAAATGTTTGTATAGCTTATGGGACTTAACTACGGGGTCATCAGTCCCGAAACTCACAAACTACTTATCAACTAGCTAATCCTAAGGACGGCACAAATATCCATGCCCGAGGGGGGATTCGAACCCCCGACCGTAGTGGCCGTGCAGACCGTGACTGGAGCGCCTCAGTCTCCTCGGGCACCACGGTCGGCCTAGGTTTAAGTAGTTTGTAAGCTACGGTCTGATGACCACGCAGTTTAGTCCGATAGATTTACAAACATTTGAACATATTTATTAGCACATATTACACAATATGCTAACCCAACATGTTATTCGCGTGCAATGGCAGTCCAACTTCAGTTGCAGCAATTGTTGCCAGTTCGTCACGTCCGATCGCGACGCGGTTGCCCGCTAATGTTGATGTCACGGTTGCAACGAAAGTTTGTATTTTACGAGATCAAAATTCCACGTTAGTCAGATCTTCTTCATTTACATCTAATCCATATACAAAGCCGTTACCGTCTCGACGCGGTTGATTGTTTCTCTCGACGACACGACACACGTTAGCGCACACTTTGACAGAAATACGCATTCCGCTGACTGTATAGATACTCGATAGCTTAGCGTGGCTCATCAGTAAGAATCACTGTTCAATTACTTGCACCAGCTTCAATAAACACCATTTCGTTCGTACCACTGCCGCAGTTAGCTAGATCTGCCCGCTCTCAGCCACGCACACCCACTGCTCTTTTTTTAAACTCGACTCCACCTAAAAAAAATCACCATCACACTGTAAGCGAAATTGAGAATGCATTACAAGTCCTACGTAAAATTCCAAAAGGTCCTATTATGACCATTCTTGAGGAGCTTGAAATTTATATACATATGAAAAACCAACCCCAAGAAATTCTGAATGAACAAACAGAGCTTTAACACCAACAATACATTAAAAACTTTATTGAAATTCTCATAAAAGAAAAAGGCTAAAATTACGAAGCCATCCAGATGAAGATCGCCCTTATCAAAATCTCTAAGTCATTAAATAAAACAGCCACTTAGACAAATAATAACACTGCTATATCAACAAGCGAAAAATACGAAATTATAGCACCCTAAAAATTTTAGAAATACGATAAAAGATTGCACATAGCATTACACAACAGCAACAATATCTACTTTTCGTCGATTTTACGACGTTTATATACGATATATTAATTGCAAAATCTGTCCACTTAAACGTAATGCAACAACCAGAGATCGCAACTACAACTGATAGCGATAAAAAGATCATCTTTGTCACCATCAAAAGATAATATGTAAACATATATCATCGAACTGTCAAACTTAATTTAAAATGTTCAAATGTTTGTTAAGCTTAAGGGACTTAACTACGGGGTCATCAGTCCCTAAACTTACAAACTACTAAAGAACTAAATGTTCAAATGTTTGTATAGTCTATGGGACTTAACTACGGGGTCATGAGTCCCTAAACTTACTAACTACTTATGAACTACTTACGAACTAGGACGGCACAAATATCCATGCCCGAGGGGGGATTCGAACCCCCGACCGTAGTGGCCGAGCAGACCGTGACTGAAGCGCCTCAGTCCCCTCGGCCATCGCGGCTGGCGCAATTTAAAATATTTTTAAAAATTTTATAACACCAGAAGACAATCAGATTCGATGATATATGCACCTCATTCCATCTAGACGTAAGTAAAAAAAAAAAAACCTTTGTTATTACTTTAAGAATAAGACTTACAATTACAACTACGAAAACTATGTAAAAATTATTACCTATATCTGCAAGTCACTTGAAAATGGCATTAATGAGCCGAAACAGTCTGTTGTGACTTAATAAAAATATCTAAACTTAGTGCAGCAAATTGGAATTTCTTTAGTAAAATGTCATTATATGACCTTTATTATGCTGCAGGCCCCAAGGAGCAAAAACTTTTGATCGACAATCGATATCACTCGGACAGTCAAAGATGTATCCTACAGTACGCTTACATCGTCAGAATAGGGCAACAACATTGCGTTTGGAAATGAAATGTTTGTTAAGCTTAAGGGACTTAATTACGGGGTCATCAGTCCCTAAACATACAAACTTCTTATGAACTAGCTAATACTAAGGACGGCACAAATATCCATGCCCGAGCGGGGATTCGAACCCCCGACCGTAGTGACCGTGCAAACCGTGACTAAAGCGCCTCAGTCCCCTCGGCCACCGCGGCCGGCCATTGCGTTTGGTACTTCCTTATGATACCTGCACTGGTGTATCCTCGTTCCAGTAAACACTGACACAGTGGATATGCAGTCACTGCCCGAGACAACACTTTCCTTTGGCGGAGGGTGTCTCTCAAGCAGTGCTGCCCGGGCCACGTGCCACGGCTGCTTTCCGCTCGGCTGCCGACTTTATCGCCTCATCTCTCAATGAGGAGCGCTCGTGTGTTGCGACACCCCGTGGTTAAATCAGTCCAAGGCTGGAATGCAACTCGTCTCGCCTTTAAAAACAGGAAGCGAATTGTAGGATTTATTGCACCGCGTCCCTTCTCCGCCACACCCCCTCCATAATAAAGCAAACTAGAGTCATCTAGTGACCGCGCCTGACTCTGTTAATTACACAACAAAGCGAGGCCACCGCCTTGTGATGAACGCATTAGTTCCGCGAGAGGGAATTCGTCTGCTACTGTTTACATTCCACAGGATACATGTTACAGCAGCTGTATCCTCATAAGTTAAAATAACTGAAATAACATTACAAATATTACAAACTAGCAGTATGTGTTGTAATTTGCACCACCCACAATGTTGCGCTGTTGCCTAGTAAAAAAAAAATAGAAAAATTTCGTTTTTGTGATAACCTTCTTATATTTGTTCAAACTGTGCAATATTGACTATTATATGATAACTCTGACTTACATTTATGGTTGTTATTGTTGTTGTTGTTGTGGTCTTCAGTCCGGAGACTGGTTTGATGCAGCTCTCCACAATACCCTATCCTGAGCAAGCCTCTTCATCTCCACATAAGAACGGCAACCCACATCTGTCTGAATCTGCTTACTGTATCCATATCTTGGTCTTCTTCTGCGGTTTTTACCCCACACACATCCCTCCAACGCTAAATTCACAATTCCTTGATGTCTAAGAATGTGTCCTACCAATCTATCCCTTCTTTTAGTCAAGATATGCCAGAAATTTCTTTTCTCCGCAATTTTGTTCAGTACCTCCTCATTAGTTACGCGATCCACCCACCTAATCTTAAGCATTCTTCTGTAGCACCATATTTCAAAAGCCTCAATCCTCTTCCTGTCCGCACTGTTTATCGTCCATGTCTCACTCACTCATCTACCTCCTTTATTGCTTCGTTACCCAATCTAATTCCTTCAGCATCACCTGATTTTCTTACACTGCGCTCCATTACCCTAGTTTTGGTCTTGTTAATGTTCATCTATTCTGATGATCGCATTCTCCTGAGTAGTCCCCGCCCGGAGATCCGAATGGGGGACTATTTTACCTCCGGAATATTTTACCCGAGAGGATGCCATCATCATATTTTCATACAGTAGAGCTGCATGTCCTCGGGAAAAGTAACGGCTGTAGTTTCCCCTTGCTTTCAGCCGTTCGCAGTAGCTGTGTGGCAAAGCCACATTAGCTGATGTTACAAGGCCAGCTCAGTCAATCATCCAGACTGTTGCCACTGTAACTACTGAAAAGGCTGCTGCCCCTCTTCAGGAACCACACGTTTGTCTGGCCTCTTCACAGATACCCCTCCGCTGTGGTTGCACCTACGGTACGGCTATCTGTATCGTTGAGGCACGCAAGCCACCCCACCTCGGCAATGTCTGTGGTTCATGGGAGTGGACATTGATGGTATCACTCATGAAATATTGAAAACACTCTGTGTGAAGCTGAACTTGACATTTCTTGTGCATTTAGATCGTCTGACGTTTGTAAATCTTGCATCTTTTGATGAAGTGTTAAGGTAATTGTGAAACTTTAACACATGTACAGAGAGCTCGTGAATGCCTTTCAACACATGTTTGGTGAGTTTTGTATAGTAAGTCAATTTCGACTGCATTTTGTAAGGCTAAATTTTGTGTTGCGTGTACGCAACACTGGGAAGGAATGGGTTAATACATAAATACGTCGAAGACTATTATAAGAGGTTCAAGCATACCATACTTTGGGAAACTTCACAGCTTCCAGTGGAAATTATACATAGGAAATGAGGCGTAGAATCTCTATGAGAAAGGAGCTTTCGGAAGACTAAAAGATCTGATGACAGCCAAGTGGATCTCCATTACTCTCAGACGTGTACTGTCATTATGGACCTGAAACGTAAACAGTCACACATAAAGAACAAAATATTTAGAAAGTTTTGAAGTGGTTGTGGAGAAGAATGGAGAATGTGAAATGGACGACAGACTGAGAGAGATGAGGAGGTGTTGAGCAGGTTAAGAGAGTAGAGGAATTCCGTGAGACGAGGAAAATACTTGGGTAGAATAAAAATTACGTAGGAATTGTGTATTACAGTGAAGCGTTGAGGGAAATATCGAAGGAAAAAGAGAGGAATGTGGAGAAAGGAAGAAGTTACAAGCAAATGAAAGAGAATGTCTAGAGCAGGATGTCCATTTACTAACTGTCTGAGACTACATTTAATCAAAGAAGAAGAAAGATGATGTGCTTTCGTGGATTTGGAAAAAAATTATTTGAAAAAGTACAACATACAGACACTTTCTGTATAGCTTTATTCATGTCTTGACGTGTTTCGAGTTTTCACATGTCTTCAACTGAAGTAATACACTTATATCTTCATCAACATAACGTTTCTGTCGCCGGCCGCGGTGGCCGAGGAGACTGAGGCGCTCCAGTCACGGTCTGCACGGCCACTACGGTCGGGGGTTCGAATCCCCCCTCGGGCATGGATATTTGTGCTGTCCTAGTTCGTAAGTAGTTCATAGGAAGTTTGTAAGTTTAGGGACTGATGACCCCGTAGTTAAGTCCCATAAACTATACAAACAACAACAACAACGTTTCTGTCGACTGCACCTATCGTGTAAAATAACAATTGTTTCAGCTACCGCGTTACGTGAGTTCGGATTTGTATATTTACGTAATAGCTAGAGGTAATTACTCTTGTGCTGCTCCTTTTTTCGTGTTTATATGTATGGCACACATACTTTTAGCTTCACTGATGCAGCACGGCATTCACCAAATTGCTAACTTTACCTGCTGTTTGACATTCATGTGATCAATTATTGCGAAACAGTTAAAACACAGCGAACAATCTGGCTACCGGAATTAGTGGTTGTTGGCGATCTGAAACAAGCTAATATCGTTACGAAAACAAGAAAGACAAAAGAAAATACGTTTGAAATCCGCTCCGATGCCAGTCTGTTACATAGCATGTTGACGTAAATTTCAAAACATGAGATGATCAATCAATTCTTTGACACGTATTAATAGAAATTCGTTTGACTACTTACAACATGACGGACAATGTCAAATGGAAGTACGGCACGCTACGGTTCTACGCTAAGACACGAGAGTTATACATCCAGATTATATAGAGGTCACTGTTACGAAATCATTCACAGAGTTTCGACTTATATAGAAAATACTGACTTTCAACATTCGCACCCGCGGGGATGGCCATGCACTCTAAAAATCGGAGAGTTAAGAAAACTGCCAATGAGGATAATACATCTAAATCTACATCTACATACATACTCCGCAATTCACCGTAAGGTGCGTGGCGGAGGGTACAATGTACCACTACTAGGCATTTCCTTTCCTGTTCCACTCCCAAATTGAACGAGGAAAAAAAGAATACCTATATGCCTCCGTACAGCCCTAATTTCTCTTATCTTGTCTTTGTGATCTTTACGCGAAATGTAAGTAGGCGGCAGCAAGATCGTACTACACTCAGCTTCAAATTCCGGCCCTCTAAATTTACTTAACAGAAATTCACGAAAAGAACGTCGTCTTTCTTCCAGCGATCCCCAATTGAGTTGCCGGAGCATTTCCGTGACACTCGCACATTAGTCGAACCTACCGGTAACAAACCTAGCTGCTCGTCCCTGAACCGCCTCTATGTCTTCCTTTAAACTGATCTGCTGCGGGTCCCAAACACTTGAGCAATACTCAAGACGTGGTCGTATAAGCGTTTTATACGCGGTCTCCTTTACAGGTGAAGTACATCTTCCCAAAATTCTCCCAATAAACCGAAGTTGGCTGTCCGCCTTACTCATAACTGCCCTTACATGCTCGTTCCATTTCATATCGCTCTGCAATGTTACGCCTAGATATTTGAACGACGCGACAGCCAGGATATTGCCTAAAACATAGGGTAAAGTATATCAACAGGTGAATGTCCTTTGATAATTCAGTCATGCTTATAAAGTGCAAAACTCGAACTGCTGCTCGTGCGTCGTCGGCGAAAGTTTCCTCTAGAGTTTACGGCAGATTAAGTAGAACACGAGTGAAATTAGGGCAGGACATTAAAACATGGCTCACCGTCATCGGGTAATCACAGGAACTTAACGATGCGGGCGTGACCAGTTAGCAAGTGGTTGGTGACTGAACAGGCTATTTCCGATCCGCAGCCAGGCTAACCTCTCGCCGAGAGCGGCGTGAGGAGGTCTTCCAAGCCGTTGGGATCGGCTTTATAGTTCTAAGCTTATTGCCATGAAGCGAGAACCGCAAACTAAGTCACGACAATAAAATGCTTCGGCAAATAGACTCTTGAATATCATTTGACGGGACACAAGGTAGTTGTCCGATGTAGCAGGGTTTCAGCCTTGACCGCAGCATCAGCAGCCTCGTTCCCAGGCACACCTACGTGGCGAGAAACCTACAGGAAACGAACGTGAGAGCCGTTGTCAGCCAACAATTGAAGGGAGCGTTGGATTCAGTGCACGACAGGATGGACCGGATACGGGTCTCTAAGACTCTGAATGGCACTGAGAGAGCAAAGAGCCCAGCTGTGACATTCGAACACCGGTCAAGCAGACTATTAAAACATGCCATCCCCGAGGACGAAGGCACATTCGACACCATTAGTGTTCTTAGAGCCATGTGTATAGATAAAGATGTTACTCAAAAAATGTTTGTTCAAATGTTTGTAAATCTATCGGACCAAACTGCGTGGTCACCAGTCCGTAGCTTAAAAACTACTTAAACCTAGGTAAACTAACCTAAGGACAACACACACACCCATGCCCCAGGGAGGACTCGAACCTCCACGGCGAGCAACCGCGCGCTCCGCAACGAGACGCTTTAGACCGCTTGGCTACTCCACCGCGGCAAAAAGATGTTACTATCGGGCCGCGAACGAAGTGTGTGTGTGTGTGTGTGGTGTGTGTGTGTGTGTGTGTGTGTGTGTGTGTGTGTGTGTGTGTGTGTTGTGTGTGCGTGTGTGTGTTTGTTTGTTGTCCTTAGCATAAGTTAGTTTAAGTAGCTTGTAAGTACGGGGACGATGAACACTGTAGTTTGGCCCAATGGCTTTACAAACCTTTGAACGTTCCAACATTCGCCACGCCGTAACTCTTTAGAAAGTGAATAGATAGTACCTAACATCTAGTGAAGTAATCTTTTAAAAGCTTTAATAATCGACTTGGAATGTTAATAACCTTGCTTGAGACAACTCGTAAGACTCATTTTCACCGTGTCTGAATCAAGTCCCTGGACGTTTCTTTCGGTTTATCAGCTGTCTCCAGCCCTTCCCGAATAATTACTTTTACTCTGAAACAGTAATTCATCAGGCGAGCATTTATTAGGCGTTATGAATAATGGAACAGCGCTGTAGACACACCTGTAGCTGGAGCTCCGAGCACACGCTTCACAAATTACGGCTACGAATAACGGGACACCAGCGTCTATAGGAAGGTCCGTATGAGGCGCCTTTTCGTCGCGCCAAGCACAGAAAAGAGAATAAAAGAACATGAATATGAATGAACGCACGTGCAGAGGAGTCCACACGTTGGGTCCGTATTAACATCAATTCTGGTTGACAGAGTTTGGTATTCTGATTTGAGACTAAGAATGCGTGACTCTAAGGAAGATATAGTAATGCGTAATGCGGTTTCTGCTGAGATGAAGTTGATAATATCGCTTCGTTGCCTGGAAAGTGTTGTTCGATTGCAAGTTTGTGCTTTTTGTTTTTCAAACCAATTCATTTCTGTGATTGGTAACTTTTGAGAACATATCTAATTGAAGACAGTAGTGGTCTCGCCAATACATTAAAATATATAAAAGCAGTCACTGACTGAAATTTGTATTTATTGAAAATGGTTACCGGTTCCGGTCTATACTGAGACCATCTTCAGAACATTAATAGGGGTTACGCAAAGGTGCGGTGGCGTCGAACGGACCACATGTCGCGGGATCAGTAACTGTGTTCTGTTATGAAACTATGAAAGTTCCTGTTTTTTATTTTTTTTTTTCATTATTATTTGGCTTCACCTAAACGAAACTCCTTTGTTAAACAGATTAATCATACTGGGATGCTGTCTATAAAATACGCAAACAATTATAGTATAGCGGCAACCAGTAAACCTCCAGATTCAATAAAGAATAGAATTCCCTGTTTAGAACTGCTTCAGATGTCTAGTTACCACATAAATCAATTTAATTGCTAAATATTTCAAATTCAAATGTTTGTAAAGCTTATGGGACTTAACTACGGGGTCATCAGTCCCTAAACTTACAAACTACTTATGAACTACTTACGAACTAGGACGGCACAAATATCCATGCCCGAGGGGGATTCGAACCCCCGACCGTAGTGGCCGTGCAGACCGTGACTGGAGCGCCTCAGTCCCCTCGGCCACCGCGGCCGGCTGCTAAATATTTGACCTCTTTCCATGTAGCGGAGGAAAACTTCAGAAATGGTTTGAAATAATGTTCAAAGTTTCTTGGAAGGCACTAAGTGCTCTTAGTGTTAAGAAGTGGATGAATATAGGGTAATTTGCGATCTGTTTTAGTTAACAGCTAGTTTCTCACGCATCTGTGTTTATGACGATGTATAGCATGACATAATTTTCCAGGTACATTCAGCGACATACTGTATGTGGATACTGTCTGCATAATGCGTTGCCAATAGTCTTTGACAAAGAAGTAATATATTAAAATTGCATGTATGCTGCTGAAGTTGTATCGAATGAACAGTGGGTATATATATATACGGTTGGGTGTGTGTGTGTGTGTATGTGTGTGTGTGTGTGTGTGTGTGTATGAGAGAGAGAGAGAGAGAGAGAGAGAGAGAGAGAGAGAGAGAGAGAGAGAGAGAGAGAGATTATAGTATAGAGCTGACGTGTTATGAAAGAGGATTTGGGAGTTCGTATTTTTCTGCGCAACCATTGCCACAGGGGTAGTTTTTCGGAAATCGAAAGTCACTGTTGACTGTTACCACTAGAACGGAAGCGGAGTTGTAGAAAAAAGATGAAACAAATAAATATGGAACAATCGAAATCGGCTTGAAGAAATAATAATAATAATAATAAAACTGTTTAAGATTTATAAGACCCTGGCCTTCTCTTAAATACTCTGTGGAAGTGAATCTTGTCCCAGATACAGCAATCAGCTAGATATCAGGCAACATAGATTATACTTCTTACAAAATTAAAGGGATGTAAGAAATTATATAGAATTAAGAATGATGGCATCTATAGACTAGGAAATGAAATTGTAGACAACACGACAGAAATGAACAAATCGGCAGACCGAGTAGGCACACATTACATCTCAAACTCATACGATAAAACTTAGAGAGAGAAGAATTTAAGAATATTGAAAGAAAAATGGTATAAGCAAATATTAAGCGTCAAGTGTAGAAGCAGAAGATGGTGATGAAACTGAGAGGTGCTCTAGGAAAAACCAACTGGATGAGAACCGCTGGCATTAGGTGGATACCGCAGCCAGTTTTGTTAAACTCGGTTAAATATTTCGCCAGGCGTAAAAAGGTTTCCAATTCTCCATTAATTTTAGTCGACATAATCGCTAGAATTGATTTCCGATAAAGAAATGTAACCGGCTCCGGTTCAAATCCGCCAGGCAGATTAACGAAGGGGAGTGCCGGCCAGCCTGGATGTGGTTTTCAGGCGGTTTTCCACACACCCCTAGGTGAATACCGGGCTGATACCCAAGTCCCGCCTCAGTTACACGATTCGCAAACATTTCGTAACACTTTCCCACATATAACACTATACGCAGATATTTGGGGTACACATTTCCTCCCAAGGGGTATGGGGTGGTGACAGGAAGGGCATCCGCCCACCTTGTAAATATTAACACGCCAAAGCCGACGTAACCAAAGCAGACTCTGCATGTGCGGGAACGTGGCTATAGAGAAAGAACCTCCGGGGCAATCTGAGATTACCATCGCGGAAGGTCGACACACTACTTCTCACAACGTAACAGGACGCTGCCTTCATTATGAAGTCAGTTTTTATTTATTTATTTATTTATTTTACTTCTGATAGTCACGCGATGGGCAGCTCCTCGTTTCCGTCGACTGTCGGGGAAAGAGGATGTAGTCCGCAATGTAAGGTTCCAGACAGGGTAATACGTTGGGCAGTTCTGACGTGTAATTACAGTTTGTGTCTTCGATCTTGTAGTGAAGAGAGATTAAACGCCGTAAATTCTACGTGCTAGGGATGGGTCGAAAATCGCGTATCTGTTAGAAATCACAGTGATTCAAAAGTAGCAATTGTCACAGTCGCAACTTTAAGAAATCTGACTGCGATTTCAGTCGCAGTTTAGAAGCGCAGTAGCAACTAAGAGGAGCAAGTAGCAACTAAGAATAGCAAGTCGCAGTTTACTCTCGCAACCAGTCTGCCATCTGTTGGTCGAAGTTTGTACTAATATCTTTGCATTGGGCAGGCTATAGAGGCTACCTGCGATTTCAGTGAAAAAGCGCATTTAAGAGTCGCAAGTAGCAACTAAGAGTCGCAGTTTAGGCCGTGTCGTCTGCCATCTGCTGGCCGACGTTGGTACTTCTAGCTTTCTGCCGTCTGCGTGGTGTACATGTGGATCTGTGTGTGTATGTGTGTGTGTGACGTTACCAGTGAAAAGTCGCGTTTTAGAGTCGCAGTTTACGGAAAGTGAGAAAGCCAGAAAGGCAATAGCCAATAGGAAAGTAGTAACGGGACTTTTCTGCTTTTTCCTGGAATCCCGGGTTGTTCGAAAATGCGTGCCAAACTGAAATACCTCGTCCATTTCGCCCCTGGTCGTCTAAGAGAGTATATCTTGCCTGCCGAGATGAAGCGATCGCGGAGGAGCGAGATGTGGACTCATTTCACAACTCTCGACAACGATTATGCGAAATGCAATTTATGCGGCAAAAAGCTGTCGTACAGAACTAGTACGACGAACCTGAAAAGGCATATTGAGAGGTCGCATATTATGGTGAGCTTTGCTAAAACTTCTTCGAGACCCGTCGAACCTGTGTTGCAAGTCACAGAGCAAGCCGTCGCACCTGTGTTGCAAGTCACAGAGCAAGGTATGTTACAATGACATTGTTTCATGGCATGTATAATTAACTTTAGTCCGAAATGTAGTATCTTTTAACATTACGCGAGTGTGCCAAAGTACTACAAGACACCTAAGTTATTGTTCAGTATTTTTCTAGCAGTAAAGAGTGCAGTTGACTAAAGTGTAGCACTTAGAACGAGAGTGAGTTACGCGTAATACAGCTCGCATATTCCTCTTTTAGAACAATTACGTACAATGTTGAATGACTCCCTTAGAGCGTTTAACATTTACTATTGGGACGATGATTGTATGTTTTCTTCCTGCTAAATATGCGTTTGGATGTGTTGCAGCTCGAATGTGGATTAATTGAAATATTCGCACTACCTGTAACATTCAAATTTGCGCGCCGCTATTATGTTGGCTATACCGCGTTGTAGCCAATGAGCGTCCGATATAAATGCTCACAGCAGCAGGTACCAACGAAAGAGCGACATCGGACATATGAAGTAAAATATTCTCCCATGCGAATTGCTCACTTACAGCTAGAAAACTGAAATAGTTATGACGCGAATTGCTCACATACAGTTAGAAAACTGAAATACTTATGACATTCATTGTTCCAATTATAGCAGCAAATATCTTCCCTTCTAATTTCATCTGCATGCATAGAATTTGAATTAGAGGTATATAGCAGTCGATTTAATTACTGGAATAACAACTATTTATTTATTTAATCGGCTGAACTGTTAGGTTATTGGTACAGTATATGGCTTTTGTACATAATTTATCAGCTTTTAAAAAAAATGTGGCACATTGTAGTACTGCAAAATCTGATACATTCCCTCAATTCATTCATCCATGTAAAGTAAAACGAGAAATCATTATAGGCTTGTGTATTTAAATGATAATATACTCTAATATACCATTCAATAGATAACAGTAGCCTTTGCAGTTACATAAAAGAAACGGGCTGTTAGATTTTTGAGGGCAGGTAGTGTAATAACATGATCCTTCCAAATGATGTTTTACAGGCACTAAGACATTTTGTTCTTCTTTCTTTATGTTTATGTAGTGAGTAAGTTCGTTGTTAACATGTGTTGACTGATTTGTAGAGACTGAGGCTCATTTGTTGTCTACCTCAAGAAATGGTACTGTTAGTGTATGCAGTGCTTTAGAATGTGGTTTGCCCACTTTTCTGTTGGTGTATATCTACCAAGTATTTCAATGCCATAGCATATCATACTTAGCTTCTTCTTGTGTATCCTGTTAGTGTCAGAAACACGGCACTGTTAATATTAGCAGCACTTTAGAAAAAGGGTTTGTAACAGTTTTCTTTTGTTGTACACCTAGGAAGTATTTCAGTGGCATAGCATATAATTATCTTATTATGTATTCTGGGTGTTTTTTCCTTATGTTGCTGAATCCCAAAGTCTAGAAATTTTGTTGAATTTGCTGTTAATTAGACTATGGTATAAGTCTACTAGCTCTATTTTATCTAGTGTGGATGTTCATTTGACTGATTTTTGTGATGTACATTAAGGTATCACAAACGTATTTTCCACTGCTGCTGCTTGGTAATATAATTCTAGGTTGCAATTTGATTTTGTTGGTACCAGATTCATATTGAGTGAAACTTGATGTAATGTAAAATCTGAATAATTATTTAATGGCAAGGCAAACATTGCACCTGTAATTTACAGTACTAAAAACTAAAATGTAGCCTAAACATATATTATCTGCACTTTTGACAAACTTTTTGTTGATGTTAAACTTATTGCTTTGTAGGTGAAGCTCATTCTGCAGAGATGGTAATAAACAGTGTCACACCTTCATGTGAAGTGGAAATAGCTGTGCCCTCCACATCACAGATGTACCAGAGTGACATTACGGAGTATGTTCCTAAGAAGATGGGATTAGACAAAAAGAAAAGGGTTAACAAAAGACTAATGGCCCTATTTACAACAAGTTTCCAACCTTTTTCGCTTGTCAATGACGTGGCATTTCGTAATTTATTACATGAATTAAATCCTGCTTATGAAATCCCAAGCAGAAAGACAGTGACGAATGTAATGTTGCCAGCAGCCTATGTTAATGCAAAACAAATAGTGGAACAAAAACTACAGGATATCAGAACAGTTTGCCTGACCACAGATTGTTGGACTTCTGCTGCCAATGAAAGTTACATGGCTGTTACAGGACACTTCATTACTAAAGAGTACAAACTGCAGTCAGTACTGCTAGAATGTGCCAATTTTAGTGGTCCACATACCAGTGCAAATTTGTCCACTGCCCTAATTAAAATCAGGGACAAATTTTCTTTAAATAACAAAATATTGATTGTTGTTACAGACAATGCACCCAATATTAAAAATGCAGTTACTGGCACATTGAGGTGGAAACATTTTGGTTGTTATGCACATACACTTAATTTGGTAGTACAAGGTGCCCTTAAACACTGTCAACAAGTCCACCAAAAAGTGAAGGCAATTGTAGGTTTCTTTAAAAAGAGCAGTGGAGCAACGGAACGGCTTCTAAATTATCAGAAAATTAATGGCAGTGTTAATCTAAAAAAACTCATTCAGGACATGCCAACTAGATGGAATTCAACAATGTTTATGTTTGAACGTTTTGTTGAATTATCTGAAGCTGTTAAATCTACAGTTGCCCTGTGTAGTAATGACTTGCAACCACTGTCACAGGAAGAATGGACAGTCTGCTCAGAACTCTGTGTCATTCTCAAACCTTTTGAGCAAGTTTCAAGACAACTTGGTGCAGAGGACTACCCAACTGGCAGCTTTGTAAGTTAGCAGTTCACTTTCATTGGCTCCAATAAAAGCCACATTTTTTATTGTTTTCCTTGGTAGTCTATATTTTGTATTATATTTTGCTCAATTTTCAGGTTATAATACTAACACGTGGCCTCAAATTTGTCTGTGATGAAATTGCCAAGACACAGTTGAACCCTGTTTCAAAAACTGTAGTTGAAGCCTTGAGAAAGGGAATCGGTGAACGATTTCAGAATCTGGAACAGAGCATGTCCATCGCTCTAGCCACTCTGCTAGATCCCCGATTTAAATTGCTGCCCTTTGAAAATCCCACTGCAGCAAACAGCGCAAAAAAACAATTAATAAATATTGTTGCCTGGAAGAATGACGAAGGTAGGGCCAGTACAACACAACCTGCTCAAGCAACTGCAGCACCAAATTTGACAGATGAGTCCCTTTCTGTGTGGGGTGTCTTCGACAAACTGGTCAAACATGCTCAGCCACAAGGAACAGCGCAGTCATCAGCTATTGCAGAGGTCCAGCGATATGTGGAAGACCCAGTCATTAGCAGGAATGAGGACCCCCTGGCATGGTGGAGAAGAAACCAGGTTATATACCCCACCATCGCGAAGGTAGTGCAAGAAAAGTTTAATGTAGTAGCAACATCTGTGCCTTGTGAGAGAATATTTTCAAAAACTGGGACATTAATCAATGAGAGAAGAACTCGCCTCAAAGCTTCAAATGTTGAAAAATTAATATTCGTGAATGCCAATGGGACTGGTGACTAGTCAAACCTGCTGGTAAGTGTCTTTGTCACCACAGCAAAGTACATTCTTACATTGTTCATAGTTATTTATTGTCATGAAAACACATTGCGGTTTCTTTAACTACATCCATTGCCTACAGGTACTGAGCATCCAACACCACCTGAAGACATGGCTGTATACAACCTAACAAGATGTAAAATTATGTGAGTAACATTTTATGATAACCTGATAATAGTTATGTGCTAAATTTACAACATATATATTATCTAAGTGTATAAGTGGTGCAGTTGAGAATCTTTTATTCATGTGAACTTCTATTGCCAACAGCTACTGGGCACCTTCGTCACCACCTCAAGACGACTTGGCTGTATTCAGAACCAACCCAACAAAGCACAGCTGCATAATGTCCACTTAAATATCCAGTTAAGTGAGTACACTATGTGGTACTGAAAAGTACATAGTCTATTTAAATTTAATTTTCTTTTTTTCTCTGTATGATTTTGCTTTTACTTAAAGTTGTACTACAAAAGTAAGGTACATCTATTACATAAACAGATGCATCACATATCACTATCACTTACATAAAAATCAATATTAATTCCATCCACTAAAACATTTAAATTTGAAGGATAGTTTACATTTTAATTCAATTGCCCACAGATTGTCAACAGTTGAACAGATTAAAATGGAGTCACTGTTGGTTTGGTGCACTGCCTTTAAGGAGCATACAGTTTTAATTAATAAATGGTAAGTTACCTTCAATACTGGAATCTTGATAATGTTAAGATTTTTTTTACATTAAACCCGCTTTATCAGTTATGTTTCAGAACTAATACTTGGAGGGTCATATCATGGAAAAATAACAGAAATACCATATGGAATATTACAGAACAGTCATAAACCACCAAGTTGGCTGTAGAAAGATAAAAATATCTATATATGCAATACAATTTCAATGTAATGTGTGATGATGTATAATGAAGGTGATCCATGGTTTGTGCTTGATTTTATGTAATGAACTTAGACTAGTATATGGAGCAATAACCTGTTGTAAATGCAAGAAACACACACACACACACACACACACACACACACACACACACACACAGAGAGAGAGAGAGAGAGAGAGAGAGAGAGAGAGAGAGAGAGAGAGAGAGAGAGAGGGGGGGGGGTAATTTTACATATTGTTTGCTCATACATGTTTGTACAAATGTTTCATGGTATCTGACGAGGTGAACGAGATTCCGTCATGGGAGAAGAAAGAAGAAACCAGACATAACAAGAATAGGAAGACCATGATGTCAGCCACCGTTGGAAGATATTTAAAGAAATGAATTTATGTCTACTGTAATGAATTAACTTTTATTAATGTGACTGAACAAATGAAATTGTAACTTGTGGCATACAGTCTTATGTGTAGTCTTAATAATATATGTAACAAAACTGTATAAATATGTGTGGAATAATATTTGTTTCAACCTTTGCCTTGTTATGTATGTATTGACAATCCTAATAACATCAGACAAATAAATCAATTTCAAATACAAAGGTGACAGACAATGATTATATTAAAAGCTCAAATTTGGGTGAATAATGCAGCCTATAACATTTCTACATATTTGCTTTCTTTGTAACTTGTACTAATTAACTGTGTCAAATATACAGCATTGATTTTGTTGTGAAACATTGTACATATAAACAAGTGATTTAGTTTTTCCTAAGTGCCTTATGTAACACAGGGAAATAAATATATTTGAATTTAAACAGAAGCATGGTATTTGTTACTTTATTTCTGTTACCTCTCATGAAATATCATTGTACTACTATAAAGCTAAATGTGTTAAAAGATTTGGAACAACTGGCTCTTTTATTTGCAAATAGATCAGACTACCTTTCCAGTGCCATAAATTAGAGTGAAATTATGAGGAAGGGCTGCAGACAAGTTTGTGGTGAAAATGTTAATGTTTGTCTTCAAATTGAATTTGGTGTGTATATATATATATATATATATATATATATATATATATAAAGCGCCAGAGTTTTAATTTGTCATTAAAATTGGTAGGGGAAACAAATCATTTTTTCCATAGTTAAATGAAATGAAACCGTACTTTAGATACCTATCAAAATAATGGGAAGTGTTACGATATCTCTCAAAACTAGTCAGTTGTTGGATACATGTTAAAATATACACTGGTAAAAATATGTATGTGGTTGATACTGGCCTCAAAATGTGAGAAGGAAAAATATTTTAGCTCAACATGATTACTGAACTATGACTTTACCTTTCTATTACCTGTAGCATGGTTATAACAAGCAATAGCACTGACCATTATATATAGACTTCTTTTCTGGTAACTTAGCAACTTCCACAGATTTGATACAATATTTTGAATCAATATGAACAATATTTGTCTTCTCAGAATGCATCATTTACAGACAAGTACCTTACAAAACTTGTAATTCTGCTTACCATAAGACTTATTGTTTCAAAGCTTTGCAATGTTAATACAGCAAAACTTCTTGGATATCTTTAGAAGTCTAATGAAACAAAATCAATGGGTCTTTTGAGGTTTATTCTGCACTTTTATTTGGATACACATCAAGCATATAAGGGAATAGTTGCACTGATATGTTTTGCACTAGTGTATCAACAAGATGAACTTTTGGCAACAATGCAGTCACTTACACAGATAAGTATTTAGTGTGTTTTCCACAAATGAAAAATTACACTTAAAAACTCTTGGTGGGGTTTCCATCTGGAAGATATGTATTCCCACTTTTTTCACAACATAAGCCTGAAAAGTCAATTTTCAATTAATTGGTCTGTATTCACACTTTTTTTCCAGTTTCACACCTTAAGCCTTAAAAGTAAACCCATGGCTTTCTAATCTAGACCTATCACAACACTGCAGGTCAATCTGTCAACATGTTCAAGAGGAGGAAACAAATTCATACTTTTCTTGTGTTAATGACCAATTACATGGCACAAATTTTATGGGTAGTGGACACTGGACAGGGAGAGAGAGGAATTTTCATTATTCACTCATGTTTTAACAATCTTTTTCAAATCACGCGCTTCAATCTGGCACTATTCACTCAATCATTTTCTGCATACTTATATTATCAGTTGCTCTTTTAAGCTGAGAGCTCTTCAATACTTATATTAGAGCTTCATGTTCGTTTCTCAGACTTTAGAGATGAACGTGAAGTGCAGCAATTAAGCAGGGCGTATCTGGAAAATAACGATTATCAGGCTTATTAATATTCTTTAAAATTGTTAATTATTAGCAATAGATCTACAGTTGGCATTAGGCCTATATGAATGCTACTATTTACTTTTACAGTAATGAAGACAAATTAGTACGGAAATTTCACATTTGCAGTATACCATCTCATTTAATATAGGCTGTACTTACTGCTGAGTCTAATATGTTGCAATTTAGTTTCTTCTGTTCAAGCACATTTTTCGTTAACACCAGATAAAAACATTAATACCGCTTGAAAGTTGCAATTTGGACAGCCGACAGTGATAAATCGCATAAGTAGCTGTAAAAGTAGCAGGAATAGCAGAAGTCGCAGTAAAAGTAGCAAAATCGCAGAAGTCGCAGTAAAAGTAGCAAAATCGCATAAGTCGCAGTAAAAGTCGCAAAATCGCATAAGTCGCAGTAAAAGTAGCAGAAGTCGCAGTTGGCGGAGGGATACAAGTTGTGAACTCGTAAATTGCGACTCTAAACTGTGACAAGTCGCAACTAAGAATCACAGATATATAAAAGTAGCAGTCACAGAAATCACTGATACCGAAAAATCGCAGTTAAGCCCATCCCTACTACGTGCACAAAACTCACTCCCAGTTCTCTCCTACAACCTGTCAACGGTCGCGTCAGCCGAGAATTCTACAATAAAACAACTACACGAATTACATGGCGTGTTCGGTTGGCACTTACCCCGCACATTATCAAAAGGTCCCTATACTATCGACGTCAATACCACCGACATTGTAGAATTTGCATGCAGACTGATTGCAACGAAAGTTAATTTCAGTACACAAAAGGAATTTACGACATTAGCTGCCAGTGAGCGTTGAAATAAATTGACAGGGAATGTTGAAAATTGAATTAGGGTCCTCCTGCTTGATAGGCAGTCGCGCAGACGTCTACGGGCGTGTGCGAAAGAACAGACAACCCGTTACACACTGAAGAGCCAAAAAATTGGTATAGGATTGCGTATGCAAACACACAGGTGTGCAAATATTGAGAGCACTGTGCTGCGGTTGGCAATGCCAATATAAGACAACAGGTGAGTAGCACAGGCGTTAGATTGGTAGGACATAACGATTTAAGTGATTTTGAACACCGGTTGGTCCCTCAACCGTTAGGGGTAAAACCCAGTGGGGCCCAGGGCAAGTAAGGCTAGCAACCTGCTTCCCACGTACTTCAATATCATACTGGCAACAATCAGAGCAAAATATTAAGATCAGCAACTCCAAAACGAAAGTAATGTCGGAGGGAAAGAGATTCAAACAGATTGAGTGCCAGATAGGAGGAACAAATTTAGAACAAGTAGACAGTTTCAATTACCTGGGATGTACTTTCTCACAGGATGGCAACATAGCGAAAGAACTGGAATCGAGATGCAGCAAAGCTAACGCAGTGAGTGCTCAGCTAAGATCCACTCTCTTCTGCAAAAAGGAAGTAAGTACCAAGACTAAGTTGGCAGTGCATCGCTCTATATTTCGACCAACTTTGTTGTATGGGAGTGAAAGTTGGGCGGATACAGGTTACCTTATTCATAAGGTGGAGGTTACAGATATGAAAGTAGCAAGAATGATTGCAGGTACTAATAGATGGGAACAATGGCAGGAGGGTGTCCATAATGAGGAAATCAAAGAAAATCTGGGAATTAACACCATAGATGAAGCAGTTAGAGCGAACAGACTGAGATGGTGGGGTCATCTTACACGCATCGGATAAGCAAGGTTACCTAAGAGACTCATGAGCTCGGCAGCGGAGGGTAAGAGGAGTCGAGGTAGACCAAGAAGAAAGCACTTAGATTCGGTGCAGGATGATTTTGAATTAAAAGACATAACATCAGACGAGGCATCAATGTTAGCATTGAATAGGTGATCATGGAGGAATTTTATTAGTGGTACTCTGCTCCACACTAAACGCTGAAAGGCATAATCAGTCTATAATGATGATGATGATGATGATGATGAACATGGTTTCACAGTCGGGGCACCAGATATGGTAAAACATCAAATCTCCGACATCGCTGTGGCCGGAAAAAAGATCCTGCAGGAATGAGACCAACAACGACTGAAAAGAATCTTTCAACGTGACAAAAAAGCAACCCTTCCGATATATACGGCGGATTTCAATGCTGGTCCGTCAACGAGTGTCAGCTTGCTAACCATTCAATGGAACATCATCGATATGGGCTTTCGGTGCCGAAGGCTGCCGCGTTGGAGTAGCCGAGCGGTCTAAGGCGCCTCGCTGCGGACCGTGCGGTTGCTCGTTGTCGTAGGTTCTAGTTCTCTCTGTGGCGTGTGTGTGTGTGTGTGTGTGTGTGTGTGTGTGTGTGTGTGTGTGTGTTTTGTCCTTAGGTTATTTTACCTTAATTTAAGTAGTTTGTAAGCTACGGACTGATGACCACGCAGTTTGGTCCGATAGATTTACAAACATTTGAACATTCTGTACCCTTGCTGACTGCACGACACAAAGCTTTACGCCCAGCGAGCACAGAATAACATAGAGAGGCTATACCGCCTTCATCAGCGTACAGGCACTGAAGCCCGGCAGGAGAGCTTCTGTGAAGTTTGGAAAGTAGGAGGCGAGGTACTGGCGGAAGTTGTGAGGCGGCATCATGAGTCGTGTCGGGATAGCTCAGTCGGTAGAGCGCTTGCCCGCGAAAGGCAAATGTCCCAGGTTTGAGTCTCGGTTCCGGCACACAATTTTAATCTGCCAGGAAGTTTCATGTCAGCGCACACTCCGCAGCAGAGTGAAAAGTTTCATTCTGAAAACATCCCTTAGGCTGTGGCTAAGCCATGTCTCCACCATATCCTTTCTTCCAGGAGTGCTAGTCTTGCATGGTTCGCAGGAGAGCTTCTGAGAGGTTTGGAAAGTAGGAGGCGAGGTACTGGGGGAAGTAAAGTTGTGAAGCGGCATCGGGAGTCGTGTCGGGATAGCTCAGTCGGAAGAGCGCTTGTCCGCGAAAGGCAAATGTCCCTGGTTCGAGTCTCGGTTCCGGTACACAATTTTAATCTTCCAGGGAGTTTCATATCAGCGCACACTCCGCTGCAGAGTAAAAAGTTTCAAATTTGAACATCTGCTTATGAAAACACCTGCAGAGAACAGAATAGCTTTAAGTGCCGCACCCAAACAGTGTTCGGACAGATCAATAAGACGTCATCTTTCGGACAAAGTATTCACGTCTTTTATTTATTTTTTACAGAAGGCAGTAACATAACTCGGGAAATATTAGTCGCAAAGAGGCGAGGATGAGCCCGAAAAACAACATTCTATACAGGTGACTGAAAGCGCTTTATGGAGTCCCGTAACCCGAGTCATGTTTCGGAGAAGAGTTGGATTCTCGGCGGGGCGCTATTGTCCGCGCGTATAAAGCCGTCTCCGGGAAGCCTTGTCTCCCGCGGCCTCGATAAAGATCTCTGTGGGAGGACCGGCGGCAGATAAGCGGTGGGCCGTGATGACGGAATGTGTTAAGGCCGATACCATCGGCGCGCCGTTCGTTAGAAGACGGGCCGTGGCTGGCGCAGGTCGGGGAGACTCCGCTTCTGGGAAACCGCAATCACTGCCGGCGCGTAACTCACCGCGGCCGTTAAGCTGTCGCGCCGACCGCCACATACGGGACACACTGGTGATCAGCTGCTCTTTTTCTGTCAATTTGTTATACGTGCTCTCCCGCAGCCGGCGTCACTAGCTCGCACCAGTCGGAAGTGTCCATTTGGTTTCGCGTGATGCGCATTGAGCCAAGGAAAGCATTATGGCATGTCCATTAACGGAGAGGGTTCAAATGTTTGTATAGTCTATGGGACTTAACTACGGGGTCATCAGTCCCTAAACTCACAAACTACTTATGAACTACTTACGAACTAGGACGGCACAAATATCCATGCCCGAGGGGGGATTCGAACTCCCGACCGCAGTGGCCGTGCAGACCGTGACTGAAGCGCCTCAGTCCCCTCGGCCACCGCGGCCGGCGATGCGACCATCATGATGCGGTAAACAGAACCTGGATTCATCCGAATAAATGTCGCTTTGCCATTCGTGCACCCTATTTCGTCGTTGCGTAAACAATCGCAGGAGCTCCTGTCTGTGGTGCAGCGTCAAAGGTAACCGCAGCCATTGTCTTGGAGCTGACAGTCCATGCTGCTGCAAACGACGTCGAACTGTTCGTGCAGACGGTTGTTGTCTTGCAAACGGCCCCCTTCTGTTGACTCAGGGATCGAGACATGGCTGCACGATCCATTACAACCATGATAATTACGTTGAAAAATAGCGTCATGGTTCTAAGTGTAGGGCAGCATTCAATCCGTTTCGTTCTCTGCTGTAATACTGTGAAAATTAGTAATACTATTTCGTCTCTCTTCCTATGAAATAATTGGGAACAGAAGTTTTCGTAACACTTTTCCTCCACCCGTACTAATTTCGAACTTTTGTTGCTGAAATTTCGTTGGCCAGCACTTGTAAAAGATTTTGGCCAGCACTTGTAAAAGATTACGCCTAGCTTACTCCAAAGCTTCAGACACAGATAACACCTGTTTCTGTGCTTCTGACGTCTTCATTGCCCTTCACGTCATATGGACAGTGTAACATATGAATCTAAAAAAAAACCGGGCGTTCGGCCGAGTTTACATTAAGACATACGTCTGCGCCGCCGCAGTAAAAACAAACAAACGCACGCCAGGGACGGGCGATGCAATCACCGCGCGACTACGTTTATTCGGCGCGTATGAATAAGGCATGATTAGTGGGCCCGGAGTAATTGCTGTGTGATGGCATCTGGCGTGCGAGAGAGTCAGGCCAGCGCCCGCTCACAGGAATTAATTGTGGCGCTCTCTGCTCGGGCTCGGGCGGGTCGCGTGGGATAGGGTTCCACCACAGCTGCAGAGCACTAGACACACGAAATGACGCACAGCACGAAGCGATCGCGCGGTAAACACACAATTTAAACGCCATTACATCACCCAATGACAATGGGATGAGGGCGAGACCCGGCATTCCACAGGCCCAGTCTGTCTCCTCCAGACAGACATCACTCGAGGCGGGGCAGCGGAGACCTTACGGAAAAGGGACGAGAACGCGTCGTACATATCTCTTACTTAAGCTATACAACCACGTTCACATTGAAACCTTGTATTATTTCAACATTTTGAACTTTTACAACGAAATTATTACCTTCAGATATACAACTAACGAATATGTGAAGGAAATAAGTGAGACGGAAACGTTCAACATGTAAATAACACATGTTTTCAATTTGAACGTCGTTGTGAAGCTATTTCTCAATAAGGGAACAGATACTTTGAAAATACGAGGAACGAATTGTTAACAATACTTCATACATAAGTATTATCATAGTCAATTAATGTATTGAACAGTTAAATGAACAAGAATCTGAAAAGACTGAATAATGAAAATAATAATAATTCGTGTTGAGGATTCGAACACGCAACCTTCAGCTTGCTACACTTCTCCGCTACAACCATTCGGTTCCCAGAGCAGTATTTGACATATGACCGTAAATTTCAGATCGTCTTTCTCGTTAATGGCTGGTCGCCGGCCGCGGTGGCCGAGCTGACTGCGGAGCGCCAGTCACGGTCTGCACGGCCACTACTGTCGGGGGTTCGAATCCCCCCTCGGGCATGGCTATTTGTGCCGTCCTTAGTATTAGCTAGTTGATAAGTAGTTTGTAAGTTTAGGGACTGATGACCCCGTAGTTAAGTCCCATAAGCTGTACAAACATTAATCATTAATGGCTGGTCATATGGGCGTAACACTTTGGGGTAGTGCTACAAACACGCGCCGCTCCACCCCGAACTTAATTTACCAACCCTGGCACTCCCCTAATCAATTAATTACTCGAGACGAGTGGTCTACTGCAGCGCCCCTGGCGTGTTACTCCCGCACTGAGTTTTGTTTTAGACGCTAGCACCAAACCTGTAGAGCTGTCTACTGCGTTGTTTCGCATCTGAATGATGAAATGACGTTATGAAGACACTTTTGCATGGGAGCAGAGTTTTATTAATGACAAAAGGGTAATATATATATTTAAGTTCTTGTCAAATGTCATGTGAAATATTCTGTAGACTATTTAGAACCTAAAAAATTGGAAAACAGTCGTCCAAACATTTAATAACTTCCACATTTATTTGCCGAAGAAGATTTATAATTCCAAGCACATCAGACAGTATCAAAAATTCCGTTAAAAGCTCTTGTTTACGACAGTTTTCATGTCTTGTTTGCTTGCTAATGTACAAATATCGTCAAAAATAATTTTTCTCATCTAATAATTCTGTTGTTGTTGTTTTTTTTCAGTTTAAATAATTTGATTGAAGTACGTTTGTATATTTATGTTCGTATTTATGCATAGTGTAAAACCTAGATATCCTTCTGATTGAAGATATTTCGTCTCTCTTGTAAGAGAAAGAATAATAGGCTGTAGTGGAATCTTTTCTGTGTGCAGAGGACAAAAAGCAAACAACACAATAAAGCAAAACAACTGCGAAAGTATATCTGTAATATGAACTAACTGGAGCAAAATAGGGTAAATTGCGATGTTATCAGACAACACTTCAGTGTCTTTCTTTTGCGTATGCGCATTCTGCAGCACACTCGAAAATTTAGAACTCCACACTCGGCACAATCTCTAGATCATTGACGTCATAGACGAACCAGCGATACTGATTTACACGCATGCACGTGTAGTAGTCAATTTTCACAACAAAGTCGATCGTGTAAAACAGCAGCTGCAGATTCTAGAGTGTAACCAGAATTCTCTCTATCTTTCTTTTCGGATCGTCAACACAAGATCTTAATTGCAATCCTTTTTGCTGTCTAAAGGTAACTGCAATCAAGGGTTTCTTATTTATAAATCATAAAAATTATAAGATATGGGTAAACCTAAGGGATCAAGCTGCTGACGTCTTCGTTCCCTATAATTACAAACGCATTTAACCTACATTAAGGACAACACTCACGCCTATGGCCGATGGAGGACTCGAACCTTCGACGGGAGTGGCCACGCAATCCATGACATGGCGCCTTAGACCGCGCGGCTATAAAGCATCCTCGGAGTTTCTGCAAATATGAATGTACAGATTTGTACATTTTGTATTTTATATATATGTATGTATGTATAGATTAAAGTTGGCCTACATTACGTATTTACGACTTCGGCATATAACATAGCTGCAGTGGTAATGTAACGTCTTTGCAAGATGCTGCGTTTTCCTTTCTTGCTTGATGAGGTTGATGTCTATATTATATGCAATGCAGGCCCTGATTTTCACCTCGCTTTTGTAGTATAATCAAATTTCTTCAATCATTACAATATTACAGTATTTACCTCTGTCCATTGTTTATCGTGATGATAATGATATGAAGAGTAGGGCACTCAACAGCGGGGTTTATAGCGCCTGGATATAATAAATCAAAGAGAAGCGCTGTTTTTCGTGTAGGTTGTGAGGATTGTTAATATAGTTGTGTGTGTGTGTGTGTGTGTGAGAGAGAGAGAGAGAGAGAGAGAGAGAGAGAGAGAGAGAGAGAGAGAGAGAGAGAGAGAGAGAGAGAGAGAGAGAGAAGTGGTCTTAGTTATTGAAGGGGGATTATAGCGGTAGGTGTGATGACATGTTTATGTTTATTCGGAGAACATTTTTGACACCCTGTTCTCTAATTTACACTCACTGACACTAGGCCACACACACGTACATAAATAAAAACCAAGTTGGCAACACTCACTAACTGCACGAAAAGCAAATGAAAAGCCACGAACACTGTAATACTGTGCTGAGTGAAAAACACGTGGTAATTTGATACTACTACAAATCTGTGATGAAGTGAAAACACACTAATGCAACGAAAGAAAAAGTGCCGAGAGTAAAGATAGGCCCACATCTTTTATACGCATTATAAAACAAAGTCGTTCCACCGAGTCTGTCTGTTCTCGATACACTCAAAAATTACAAAAATAAATTTATTCTATAATGCGGCACCGAAGACAACCTTCAGCCACCGTTTTAATGTTTTATTAGTTTCCACAGACTTAGACGTAGTCACCTTGAGGTATAGTCCTACTGAACTCACCGATGTTTTCATAAACCTTAGATATCGATTGCCACCACCATCTATACTTTGCCCCTCACTACATAAGTTCTATGTGATAAGGTTGTTTCTGAAGTAACACAACCGACGCTGTCGGCCTCTATATAAAATTACTAAAAATTATTCACCTCTTTCTTTTCTGCTTATATTTACTTCGTCCGCTTTCTTCGTGTGATTTAAGTTTACGTATTTTATGTTTTAGACATTATCGTTAAACTTACGAAAACACATTAGAAATCAGAACCACCTTTTATCCGACAGCGTTTCTTGGGCTTCGATCAACTAAAAGGATGTCATTTAGCAAAACATTTGCTGATGTGAGGAAAATCACGATCAACATCAACTAAGATGCTCTAAACACTGTTTGCCCAGGGAGCTTTAAACATCCATTGGCAATAAAATACCTTTGAAGTAGAAATGTAATATAGGTCATTCGAGGCATCAACTGAGGAATCTGAGAAAAACTAAAACTATAGCGATATTAACTTCAGAAGTGCACTTTTCACACTACGTCCGTACGCAATATATTCTCCGAACTCTTTGCTTTGTTTCCTCGGCTGTTTAATAGGACAAAATGAACGTTGGTGCGCTGTACGTTTCTTCATTTAAACTGCTGCTGTGTTAGACTACCTGTGACGGAATACTACCTGTAGCGGAATAAAACCCAGGTTGCAGGCATTCTAAAAACAAAAAAAGTGCCCGACCGAGCACAAGGCGTAATGCTGCTGAGACAGTTCAGGAAGAAAGGAAGATTAGCGGGTTCGGCTATGCCCGGGAAAGACAGCGCTCGTGCAATCGCACGTCGCACCGGCATGCCATACACTAGTTTGGTTGGCACTTAGGCGTACCCTCCGATGCTATCCTCACAAAATCCATGGGCATCATCAACTGTTACCTGGCGATTTAGGTAAGCGGAGGGCATTTGCGGCGTGGGCGTTTCAAAAGATGACGATTGGTTGAGTAACGTGTTGTGAACCGACGAAGCTCATTTCACGCTCCGAGGGTCTGTCAACGCCGACAAATGCAGAATTTCGGCTACTGAAATTCTATAACTGTCGTGGAAACTCCATTGCACGACGAGAAAGTGACGGTAAGGGTTGGATTTAACACATCTACCGTTATCGGATCTTTTTTCTTCGAGGTACTGCGTGATTCTGGTTTTGTAACTGCTACCGTGACGGGTGAGAGGTACGCTGATATGTTACAGAATCGCATCATCCTTAGCCTAGCTGATAAACACCTGCTGGGACGTACGATTTTTATGTAGGATGGCGCTCCATCCCACATTGAAAGATCTCTTGCAAGCGTCGTTTGGAGATGATCGTGTGCTCAGCCGCCACTTTCGTCATGCTTGGCCTCCCAGGTCCCCAGACCTCAGTCCGTGCGATTATTGACTTTGGGGTTACCTGAAGTCGCAAGTGTATCGTGATAGACCGACATCTCTAGGGATGCTCAAAGACAACAACCCATCCGACGTCAGTGCCTCACCATAACTCCGGTCATGCTTTACAGTGTTGTTCACAACATTATTCCTCGACTACAGCTATTGTTGAGGAATGATGGTGAACATATTGAGCATTTCCTGTAAAGAACATCATCCTTGCTTTGTCTTAATTTGTTATGGTAATTATTGCTTTTCTGATCAGATGATGCGCCTCTGTTGCACAATGGTAGAGTGCCAGACTACGAATCCAAAGGTCGCGGGTTCGATCCCCACCAGGTCCTAGGATTTTTATCTGTCACTTTCCACTTCTTTCACCTCTGGCAGTATTGCTCATGTGAAATATACCGAGTAGCACCGTGGTTCGGAACCCATGTTAAACTGTAGGTCCCTCTATAACTGGCTGGGTAAGTCAGTTCGAAGGTTGGAGGAAGGCAACGGCATACCACCTCCAAACAGGACCATGCGGTGTTCAAACCAATCTTCGGATTGTTGACTGCTTTACCTTTACCTGATCAGATGAAGCGCCATCTGCCGGACATTTTTTGAGCTTTTTTTTTTGTCCTAATAAAACACCTGTCATTCCAAGCATGTGTGTCAATTTTTACCTCTCTATCTCCATTATTCCGTGATTTATTAAGTTTTCAAATTGATACGTTGCTTGCAGTGGCCATTTTGAGCAGCAGCTGAATTGTATTTCACTGTAAGGTTTTAAAATTAAACGCCTTTTGCTACTGCGAATAGTTTTATTTTTATATTTTTAAATCACCCATACGCGTTTCGCCTTTCTCTCAAGGCATCATCAGTGGGTGCCCTGAAATATTTACATCTTTTTGTTTATACATATAGGTTAGGTCTCTTATATATCTAAAATCCATTAATATCCATTATTCCGTGATTTATTAAGTTTTCAAATTGATACGTTGCTTGCAGTGGCCATTTTGAGCAGCAGCTGAATTGTATTTCACTGTAAGGTTTTAAAATTAAACGCCTTTTGCTACTGCGAATGGTTTTATTTTTATATTTTTAAATCACCCATACGCGTTTCGCCTTTCTCTCAAGGCATCATCAGTGGGTGCCCTGAAATATTTACATCTTTTTGTTTATACATATAGGTTAGGTCTCTTATATATCTAAAACATTTCATTTCTGATTTAAAACAGTTCGTTTTTTGGAATAAAATGGTGTACTTACAGCACTTGCTACTCCACTTGAGTCTTATTCTGGCAACCAGGTCGAAATGTTACACTGTTTTTCGAAACACACTGCAGTTCTTTGCTTCTGCTGTCACCTGCTGCCATACTGTGTCTACTGCTGTTTGTTTTGTAGTGTTGCCAACCTTAGCTTATTTGAAATTCAACTGTTTCATTGAAAATGTTTGAAGGTATCTTTGTGTGTGAGTGTGGGTGTGTGGTGGTGGGGGTTGTGTTTATGTGTTGGGATTTGTGTCTATCATATGGTCAATCAGTGAGAACAATGATTGATTGGTCAGGTTTATTTGGTCATTTAGTAGCATCTTTTTCTCAGCTTTTGTTTTATATATGTGATAATTTTCTTGTAATGTTAAGAGATGTTTTTCATTATTTATTCTAATTACCTTCATATCTTTTTCTATTGTGGTGGGTTTGTGGTTATATGCTATTAGATGTTCTGCAAAAGTGGAGTGGTTTGTTCCGTATTTCCATGCCCTGATACTGACTTTTTGGTCATCCGGTAGGTGTGTAATTTAGCGGATCACTCCTCTTGCCTTTCTTAAATGACCCAGTGCGATGGCGGTGTACAGGCCCACAGCTGGCCTGGCTGTTGTGTTGAGTCGTGTGTCTCGCAGCAGACGCCACGCGCCGGCGACCGCCGCCCCACACGTTAGCCTGTCGGCGGCCACTAAGCGCGCGCCCACTAAACACGGCTTAAAGGCGCCGTTACGGCCTGCCAGCTCATTTCTCACCCTGCACAGCCATCTCTCTCTCCACGCCTCGTCCAGAACCGCAGTCGCTCCACTGTTGAGCGCCGGACTACCAGACTAGAGAAAGGATTAACGAACTACACGTCAGCAGAGAACTCTGGGCTACAGCTGCACTCACTGCAGAGGGCAGCAGCAGATTGAGTACTTGCTGTCTCCCCCCCCCCCCCCACCGTCCATGCTGAACTCGGGCACGCTTTGCTGCAACTCAAAGGAGACCTCCAGGTCTCGCAAAAGGGCTCGAAAATCTTAAGCGCAAATCAAATACACTACTGACCATAAAAATGGCTACACCAAAAAGAAACGCAGAAGATAAACGGGTAATCATTGGACAAATATACTAGAACTGACGTGTGATTACATTTTCACGCAATTTGGATGTACAGATTCTGAGAAATCAACCACGTCTGGCCGTAATAACGGCTTTCATACGCCTAGCCATTGAGTCAAACAGAGCTTGGATGGCGTGTACAGATACAGTTGCCCATGCAGCTTCAACACGATACCACAATTCATCAAGAGTAGTAACTGACGTATTGTGGCAAGCCAGTTGCTCGGCCACCATTGACAAGATATTTTCAGATGGTGAGAGATCTGGAGAATGTACTGACCAGGGCAGCAATCGAACATTTTCCGTATCCAGAAAGGCCCTTACGGGACCTGCAACATGCGGTCGTGCATTATCCTGCTGAAATCTAGGGTGTCACAGGCATTTGATATGTAACGGCCGCTGTTCAAAGTGCCGCCGATACGAACAAGAAGTGACCGAGACGTGTAAACAACAATGGCACCCCAAACTATCACGGCGGCTGAGAAGCCAGTATGGCGATGACGAATACACGCTTCCAATGTTGCGTTCACCGCGATGTCACCAAACACGGGTGCGACCATTATGGTGCTGTAAACAGAATCTGAATTCATTCCAAAAATGACGTTTTGCCATTCGTGCACCCAGGTTCGTCGTTGCGTACACAATCGCTCGCGCTCCTGTCTGTGATGCAGCGTCAAGGGTAACCGCAGCCATGGTCTCCGAGCTGATAGTCCATGCTGCTGCAAGCGTCGTCGAACTGTTCGTGCAGATGATTGTTGTCTTGCATAGACTTTCAGCTCGGAGACCATGGCTGCATCACACATAGGAGCGCCTGCGATGGTGTACGCAACGACGAACCTAGTTGCACGAATGGCAAAACGTCATTTTTTTCGGATGAATCCAGGTTCTGTTTACATCATCATGATGTTCGCATTCGTGTTTGGCGACATAGAGGTGAATTCGTCATCGCCATACTGGCGTATCACTCGGCGTGATGGTACGGAGTGCCATTGGTTACACGTCTCCGCCACCATTTGTTCGCATCGACGGCAGTTTGAACAGTGACCGTTACATTTCAGATGTGTTACGACCCGTGGCTCTACCCTTCATTTGATCCCTGCTAAACCCAACATTTAAGCAGGAGAATGCAGGACCACATGTTGCAGGTCATGTACGGGCCTTTGTGGATACGGAAAATGTTCGACTGCTGCCATGATCATCACATTCTCCAGATCTCTCAGCAATTAAAAACGTCTGGTCAATCGTGGCCGAGCAACTGGCTCGTCACAATACGCCAGTCACTACTCTTGATGAACTGTGGTATCGTGTTGAAGCTGCATGGGCATCTGTAGCTGCACACGCCATCCAAGCTCTGTTTGACTCAATGTCCAGGAGTATCAAGGCCGTTATTACGGCCAGAGGTGGTTGTTCTGGGCACCGATTTCTCAGGATCTATGCACCCAAATTGCGGTAAAATGCAATCACATGTCAGTTCTTGTATAATATATTTGTCCAATGAATACCCTTTTATCATCTGCATTTCTTTTTGGTATAGCAATTTTAATGGCCAGTAGTGTAACTACCGACGTAGAAGAGTCTTCCATAGCGCTACTAGTAGTAGGGATCTGATTGGAGGGAAATGTTATCATCCAACGCGTTCACTGCGTTCGCTCACACTGCAGCAGAATACGACTCGTGGCGCGGTCAGCGGAGCGCCTTTCAGCCGCTAAACCGGTTGCAATAAAGTGAAAATAAATCACCGGTCGCGACACTCGATTACCCTCAGCCGTGTGTCGACTGACGCCGGCGACGGCTCGACAGCGGTGAACCCTCGCCCTGGCCGTGCGTCTTCTGCTCGGCCAGGGACGGCCTATCCTTCCCGCGGCCGCCACAACAGCTCCGGCATCCGCATAACCAGAGCTTTGACCCACGCGCGTTGCACAATTCTCCTGCTTGCATTAGCTGCTATTAGGACCTTGGGACCGGTCGAACGGGTGGAAGTGGCTACAAACTGGATTCTAGGAAGACATTCCTAGTGAATCTTGTTCCCCCCACGCATTTCACGTCACAACAAATGCTCGGCGCCGTGTCGCGAGACGCAAATACACGAATGTGGGAGTGAACCGGCCGGCCGCGGTGGCCGAGGGGACTGAGGCGCTCCAGTCACGGTCTGCACGGCCACTACGGTCGGGGTTCCAATCCCCCCTCGGGCATGGATATTTGTGCCGTCCTTAGTATAAGGTAGTTGATAAGTTGTGTGTAAGTTTAGGGACTGATGACCCCGTAGTTAAGTTCCATAAGCTTAACAAACATTTGAACATTTGGAGTGAACCGTTTATGATTAGTCGCCACTATATGGAAACCTTGAGGTGGTATGTTCAGATTCAGTACAACTGTGACTCATCATCTAGTCACCCAAAGTTACCTGCTTTCCTGTTCCACTCCCATAAACGAGGGGAAAAAATGAATGCTTGTATGCATCCGTACGAGCCCTATTGTGGTCTCTACGCGAATTGTTGATTGGCAGCAGTAGAATCGTTCTGCAGTACGCCTGAAATTACAACCTCATAAATTTCTTCAATAGTGTTTCTCGAAAAGAAGGTCGCCTTCCCTCAAGCTACTCCCAGTCGAGTTTCCAAAACATTCAGTAACATTTGCGCATTGATCGAATCTACCAGTTACAAACCTCGCCGCCCGCCCCTGAACTGCCTCTGTGTTTTCCTTTAAACAGATCTGGTGGGGATTTCAAACAATTGAACAATACTCAAGACGGGGTCGCACAAGCCAAACCCTCTACTTGCGGAGTATGGATGTAGATGTAAATATTCCAGGGAACGTGGAAGAGTACGCAGATTTATTGATACGAGTGTCAATCCAAAAGAAATGCACACTATTTTTTTTTTTTAAATACTGTTTTCATTCTGCATGTTTGAAAGTTTTACAATGTGTAGATACATCCTTCCCGCTTGTTTTCAAACTTAGTTCAACCTGTTCCCGTGAGTGGCACCGTCTCAGCATGTCTAAGATGGCTACTACACTTGACGTTCGTCAGAAGCAACGTGCTGTCATTGAATTCCTGTGCTGTGAAAACGTTCACAAGAGGTTGAAAAAGGCGTAAGGAGATGCTGCTGTCAATTGCAGTAAAGTTAGTCGGTGGGCAAGCAGGTTACGTGATGAAAGCGGGCACGGCAATATTGAGGATTGTCCTCGCAGCGGCAGCTCTCGTACTGCACACACTCCAGACTCCATGATGGCGTAAGGCAGTTGAGAGGGATGGGGATTATGAGGAGAATTGAAAATATTGTTCCTAAAGGATGTATCTACACACTGTAAAACTTTCAAACATGTAGAATAAAAGGAGCAAAGAGGGAAAGGCTGAACTGTGGAAGGAATATATAGAGGGCCTATACAAAGGAAATAAAGCAGTATTCTAGAAATGGAAGACGAAGTGGAGGAAGATGAGATAGGAGACATGATACTGCGAGAAGAATTTGACAGAGCGCTAAAGGACTTGAGTAGAAACAAGGCCCCTGGAGTAGATGATATTCCGTCTGAACTGCTGAAGTCGTTAGAAGAGCCAGTCATGAAAAAAATATATCACCTGGTATGCAAGATGTATGAGACAGGGGAAATACCCTCCAACTTCAAGAAGAATATTGTAATTCCAATTCTAAAGAAAGCAAGTACAGACAAGTGTGAAAATTACAGAACTATCAGTTTAATACGTCATGGGTGCAAAATACTAACACGAATTATTTACGGACGAATGGAAAAACTTGTGGAATCCGACCTCGGGGAAGATCAGTTTGGATTTAGGAGAAATGTAGGAACACGGGAGGCAATATTCACATTACGACTTATCTTACAAGATAGGTTAAGGAAAGGTAAACCTACTTTTTTAGCGTTTGTCGATTTGGAGAAAACTTTTGACAATGTCGACTGGAATACACTCCTCCAAATTCTGAAGGTATCAGGGGTAAAATATAGGGAGCGAACAGTTATATTCAACCTATACAAAAACCAAACAGCGGTTTTAGAGTCGAAGGGCAAGAAAGGGACGCAGAGGTTGGGAAGGGAGTAAGACAGGGTTGTAGCCTTTCCCCAATGTTGTTCAATCTGTACATTGAGCAGGCAGTGAAGGGATTGAAGGAGAAATTTGGAGAGGGCATTAAAGTGCAGGGAGAAGAAATAAAAACATTGTGGATTGCCGATGACAGTAATTCTCTCAGAGACGGCAAAAGATCTGGAAGAGCAATTGAATGGGATGGACAGTGTCTTGAAAGGAAGATATAAGATGAACATTAACAAGAGTAAAACGAAAGTAATGGAATTTAAGAAAATCAGGCGATGCTGAAGGAATTAGATTAGGTAATGAGATAATAAAAGTAGTAGATGAATTTTGTTATTTGGGTAGTAAGATAACTTCTGATGGCCAAAGTGAAGGAGATATAAAATGCAGAATGGCTATGGGAAGAAAAGCGTTTCTAAAGAAGCGAAACTTGTTAACATCCAATATTAATTTAAATGTTAGGAAGTCCTTTCTGAAAGTATTTGTCTGGAGTGTAGCATTGTATGCGAGTGAAACATGGAAGATAAGGAGTTCAGATAAAAAGATGATAGAAGCTTTTGAAATGTGGTGCTATAGACGAATGATGAAAATTAGATGGGTACGTCACGTAACGAATGAGGAGGTGCTTAATCGAATAGTGGAGAAAAGGAGTTTCTGGCATATCCTGACTAAGAGAAGGGATAGACTGGTTGGACACATTCTGAGACATCAAGGTATTGTCAACTTAGCATTAGAAGGAAGCGGGTGGGGTAAAAATCGTAGAGGGAGACCGAGAGACGAATATGGTAAGCAGATTCAAAAGGATGTAGGTTGCCGAACATATTCTCAGATGAAGAGGCTTGCACAGGACAGGGTAGCGTGGAGAGCTGAATCAAACCAGTCTGCGGACTGAAGAGTACAACAACAACAGAATAAAAACTGTATTAAAAAATAGTGTGCATTTTTTTTTGTTTTTTTTTTGTTTTTTTGTTTTTTTTTTTTTTTTTTTGGAGTGACCCTCGTATGACGAAGGGGGTACAGTGGCGGGCTAATTTGGAGGAGCGCTGAACGAGTAGGTAGCCGGCAGGGCGGGACGAGAGCAGCGGAGAAAGCCAGCCCCCCGCTGATGGACTGCCCGCTGCTCGTTAAAGCGGCCAGCGCTCGTAAAGTCTTCGGCATCTGCGGCCCCATCTCGCGGCCCGCGGTTTGGGCAGTTCAGCGCCAGCGGCCGCGGACCGGGCTATCTCTCAGCCTTTGTGGCCGCGCCAGTCTGTGAGAGAGCGGTCGTGATCCAGCCCACTACACCGATTTGGCAAGATAACTCACTACTTCCGGCCGCCGTGACTCGAATACAAAGTTAGGCAAGGCAGCGTTCAGCTCGCCTCCGGACAGCCACTTGCGTTTACTTTATCGTCATCTGCTGGCCCGACATTGTTTCGGCACCTTAACAGCTATTTTCCTCGAGCATCTACGGTGTGTGTTGCGTCTTCGGTTCGGAGACTGGTCTGATACAACTCTCCACGCCACCCTGTCTTGTGCAAGACACTTCATCTCCTCCTCAGAATGGCAACCAACATCTATTTCAACCTGCTCGCCGTATTCGTCTCTGTGATTTTTACCCCACACACTCCCATCCATTGCTAAACTCACGATTCCTCGATGCCTCACAATGTGTCTTACGGATCGATCCCTTCTTTTAGTCACGGTATGCCAGAAATTTCTATTTCCCAGATTCTGTTCAGTACCACTTCAATAGGTACGCGATCTACCCCTCCCTCACCCCTTATCTTCAGCATTCGTCTGTAGCACTACATTTCAAAAACTTCCATCATCTTTTAGTCTGCACTGATTATCGTCCACGATCACTCTGAAGACTACTAATTCACGGCAAAAGCATTCAGAAAGCACTTCCTGGTCAATATTTCGAGTCAACAAGATTCGTTCTTCACAAATGCCTTTCTTCAAATAGCCATTCTGCATTTCGTATCTCCTTCGGCCATGAGAAGTTATTTTGCTACCGACATAACAAAACTCATCTACTTTTATTGCCTCATTACCTAATCTAATTCCTCCCCTTCAGAATCAACTGATTTTCATACACTATACTTCATTGCCCCTGTTTTTTTTTTTTTTTTTTTTTTTTTTTTCAAAAATGTTCTAATGTTTGTAATTCTATTGTACCAAACTACGTTGGTCATAAATCCCTAGACTTACAATCTACTTAAACTAAGGTAAACTAAGCTAAGGACAACAGACTTGTCCATATTTATCTTATAACCTAATTTCAGGACTGTCCGTAGCATTCATTTGCTCTTCGAGTTCCTTTGCTATGACAGAATTACAATTTCATCGGCAAAACACAATGTTTTGTTTCTTCCCCCTGAACTTTAATTCCCTCTGCAAATCACTCGTTGCACTCCTTCACAGCTTGTTGAATGTACAGATTGAACAACATTCGGGAAAGGCTACAACCCTGTCTTACTCCCCAACCACTGCGACTCTTTCAAGTCGTTGGACTCTAATAACTGCAGAGGTTCCAAGCAATTGTTTAAAATTACGAGTTTACGACTGAAGTGGTTCGAATTCTGATTTTCACGTTTAAATAACAAATCGGTTCCTTTGGAGTTCGACAAAAATGAACTGATTTTGTGCAACACCTTCTAGCATGTTCTTGTGGAAATTGCCAGTATTGACACCGACTTCCACGAACTCGAAAACTGCGTAATACAGCATACGGGATGAATCCACAAAGGCGCGGCATTGAAGAATCTACCAGCAGCCATTGGAAATACGGATCGTCACTTGACTCGTAGCTGCGCCCCTACAGGAAAAATCGTGAAGGGTGTGGGTAATAATAAAAGATCGTTCATCAAATATCATCCATCGTTAATCTGTGTTCAGAAATTGAAGTTGTGTTGGTTCTGTTTTTTATTGCATCGTATCTACTAATAGAGCGATTTCGTGTGTGTTATACGCTGTACCGAAGTGTGTGATGAACATTTCTTATTTGTAAGATAGAGTTCTACGAGAAAATCGCCAATAAATGTCATCTCGTTCCATCATTTTTTTTTGTAAATGTAAATGTTTGTAAATCTATCGGACCAAACTGAGTAGTCATCAGTCCGTAGCTTACAAACTACTTCAACCTAGGTAAACTATCCTAAGGACAACACACATATCCATGTCCCAGGGAGGACTCGAACCTGCACGGCGAGCAACCGCGCGCTCCGCAGCGAGACGCTTTAGACCGCTAGGCTAATCCACCGCGGCTTTTGTAAAATGAAGAACATTTTGTTGCAGGAAAAATGTAATCCTCGTGAGGAGTGATGTTTATGAATCAATGCGAAGAATACTTATAGAGCAAAAATGTCGTAACGGTATCCTTGTTTGAGTATTTCTACGAAATAAATAAATATTAATCTGTATATAAAACAAAAGCTAAGAACTTCTGTATCGAGTAAGAAAATAGTTAGTTATTACATTTTGTTCCCCCCTCCAACCACACACATTTCTACTGTACTTAACAGGATGAGGTAGGCATATGCTGCGTCTATCTCATCTGCAAACTCACAGAAACTGTTTTCACAATTTTGCTGATTCCTTATTCACTCATTCTCCTTGGACTCCTTCTTAACCTCCGCCCCTTCCGCTGATACATATTACGTCGCATTACTATTTGCTGTATTCAAAAGTTGAAACATCTGTAACTGTTGTCTGGTGCTTGTACAAGTTGAATGTAACTCTTCGCTCCCTATCCATCCCAAGCTTGCTGGCTGTCTCGCCCTCGCGCTACACTACCTGCCGTCGGTTTTGTTGTGCTGGTGTCAGCGCTCGCTGCCGACATCGTCTGGAGCCAAGGCCTCACAGCAGTCCGTGTGACGTCACACCGAGAGGCTGACCAACACCACCTAGAAGACAAGGCCTTGCAATAGGCCGTGTCTACGTCACACTTAGAGGCCCCGTTCGCCATCTGACTGCCGGTAGGCGTGCCCCAGCGGGCAGCCAGTGAGGTGGCGGCCAGGGCCACTAAGTGTGACGTAGGCACGGTCTGTTGTAAGGCCTTGTAAGGTGGTGTTGGGCTGACCGGCTGGCCACTGGGTCACAGCCCACTGGCTCGTAACGGCCAGCAGTCAGCCTTTCTCTCGGTGTGACGTGTCGCGGGCTGTTGTGGGCCTTGCCTCTGGCGGCGTCGGCGCTGCTGGCGACGTGCAGACGCGGCCGCTGGCGTGGCCCTCAGCCAGGCCCACTCAGCAGACACCCGGCAATGCGCGCCAACTACACGACACCCGCTCACTGCTTTTCTAGGCCGCCGCTACCGCCTGCCAGCGATGCTCCCCTACCTACTCTCGGGATCCCAGGCGACTTCTTCTGCAGAGTTTCGGTGACGTGCCTCGTTGTCATAGGGGGTTTTGGGCGCACGACAAGGAGGTCTTTAGCGCCCGAACGAATGTAATATGATTGTGAATAAAGGGATTTAAAAAGGAATCTAAAATGGAACTAAAAGAAGACACAGCTAGCAATACGGATCTGCAGCTAAAGTAAACCACCATAGTCTACAGTGACAAGTCAAAATTGCCCCAGGAAGGACTCGAACCTCCACAGCGAGCAACCGCGCGCTCCGCAGCGAGGCGGTTTAGACCGCTCGGCTACTCCACCGCGGCGCGAAGTGTTACATTCAACTTGTACAAAAACCAGACGACAATTATTAGAGTCTAACGACATGAAAGGGGCGCAATGGTCGGGAAGGGAGTGTTGTAGCCTTCCGTCAGTGTTGTTCAATCTGTACACTGAGCAAGCAGTGAAGGGACGCAAGGAGAGATTTGGAGAGTGAATTAAAGGTCATAGGGGAAGAAATAAAAATATAGTGTTTTGCCGATGATACTGTAATTCTGTCAGAGACAGCAAAGGAACTCGAACAGCAAATGAATGTGTTGTGTTTGTTAAGCTTATGGGACTTAACTACGGGGTCATCAGTCCCTAAACTTACAAACTACTTACCAACTACCTTATTCTAAGAACGGCACAAATATCCATGCCCGAGGGGGGATTCGAACCTCCGACCGTAGTGGCCGTGCAGACCGTGACTGGAGCGCCTCAGTCTCCTCGGCCATCGCGGCCGGCCGAACAGCAAATGAATGGAACGGACAGTCTTGAAATTCGGTTATATGATTAACGTCACGACGCGGTGGAGTAGCCGAGAGGTCTAAAGGGCCTCGCTGTGGAGCGACGGTTGCTCGCCGTCGGAGGTTCGAATCCTCCTGAGGCCAAGCTGTGTGTGTTGTCCTCAGATTAGTTCACCTTAGTTTAAGCAGTTTGTAAGCTATGGACTCATGACCACGCAGTTTTGTCCAATATATATTTACAAACAAAATTAGGACACCGCACACAAAAGGGAATGGTGGACAAATAGAATAACAGTTAGTTATTAAATTGGGCCGGCTGCGGTGGCCGAGGGGACTGAGGCGCTCCAGTCACGGTCTGCACATCCACTACGGTCGGGGATTCGAATCCCCCCTCGGGCATGGATATTTGTGCCGTCCTAGTTCGTAAGTAGTTCATAAGTAGTTTGTAAGTTTAGGGACTGATGACCCCGTAGTTAAGTCCCATAAGCTTAACAAACATTTGAAACATTTATTAAATTGGCTGGCTGATCACAGAATGAAAGAAGGTTGAGCGAGCCACTATGCCTCACACTAGAGCCTTTAGGTTTAGGCCATATTCCGCAAAAATCACAAAGTTTTTAAAGTCTAGTCACACTCCCCTCGTCGTCAGTTGAAATAGAGAGTAGATTAGTACCAAGATCTGCTTCAACCCTAGCACAGTAATCTGTACGCCACACGCAGTACAAAACGGGGTCACTCACGACGGTTGGTCGCTTTAGCTAAGGACAACACATATAAATGTTTGTAAAGTTATGGGACCAAACTTCTGTGGCCATCAGTTCCTAAACCTACCAACTATTTAAATTAACTTATCATAAAAACAACAACAAGACACACACACACACACACACACACACACACACAGATAAATCAGATCGAAAACAGAAAGATTTAAGTATTCCTTTTTCCCTCGAGCTAATAGAGAGGGGAACCGTAGAGAAACACCAAACACCATAAAAGCGGTTCGATGAATCCTCTGCCCCAAAAATAAAAAAATAAAAAATAAAAAAATTTAAAAAAAATCCGAAGATTGGTTTGAACAGCACAGTGCTTTACTAGGCATGGTTCTGTTTGAAGGTCGTATGCCGTTGCCTTCCTCCGACCTTGGAACTGACTGACTTACCCAGCCAGTTATAGGGGGACCTACAATTTAACGTGGGTTCCGAACCACGGTGCAACTCGGTATTTTTCACATGAGCAATACTGCCAGAGGTGAAAGAAGTGGAAAGTGATAGATAAAAATCCTAGGACTCTGCCATGCACTTTAATGTGGCTTGCATAGTATTTATGTAGATGTAACTCTAAGGCTCTGCTTGCTGAATGTTTTTCTAAATCTTCTAGTAACATCCTACATCTCTCATGCACTGTAAAGAGAAAGTAATCCAGACACTCACTGACAGACCGACAGGAATCAGGGCACATTTCAACAGCTCACCTACATAAAATCGTACGAAACCCAAAGATTTACATTTACCTTACGAGCTACGTAACCATTTCTCCGAAAGAACCGCATCTGTAGCAATATCATGCAACGATATATGTAGTTGAGGTTTGTTAATCTACGACGAGTACAGAGAGCAGAAATCATATAGCAGCACGATAAATGAAGTAAGCAGGTACGGCGATCGAGCAGAGAGCCACGTGTATTGTCACAGATGAATCCGACGGACGTTTCCTTACACTACGGGAGTCGCTCCTACCACCGTACCCATACAGTCACGGTCTGGCAACAAGCCAGCATCGCCCGAGATGGTACGCCTTCTCCTGCACGTGGTATCGGAAACAATACAAAGCTACTGCGTGATGCTATTTGGAGAGAGAGAGAGAGAGAGAGAGAGAGAGAGAGATTTCGTCAGCATGCCCGCACGATGCGTTCCGAGGAGAATATAATCTTTATGGGCACGCATGACATGAATAGTAAGTGTAATAGAACTTTGATTTTTATCAAACGAGGTCTGTCCAAAAATTTCCGGGACATTCGTAATTTAGCGCCAATGGAGAGTTGTCATCCCCCTGCACACGCCTGCACTGAATATGTAAGTGCCGGGAGTTTCATAATTGTGCATGGTTATTGCTCACCGCTGTGTAGGGACAACGTTGTGTAGCACAGTTCGCGAAATTCCGGATGCCACAGTTAGAGGAGCAAACTTCTGCATACAATTTTGCGTGAAACTCAGCAAAAATTTTACAGAACACGCCAAATGATGGAGAAAGCCTACGTTGATGAGTCCTTAAGCCGTAGTCGGTGTTGCGAAGTGTTCACGTAGTTTAGAAACAGCTGGACGGAAGTTAAAGGTGACCCCCCAACAGTACGCCTTTCAACATCTACCGACGACGCCGATACCAGAGACGCCAGCAAAATTGTGTGTTTCAGTTGAAGACTGGATGTCCGATTGTCATTTGGATCACGGCGGGCGATCCTGACGTAGCATCTTGGAAAGCATAGGGGGCCGTACAGTTTGTCCCACGGCGCATGAATTAAGGACAATATGTCAAGAGCTTTCGAATAGCGCAAATGAGAACGACCTAACCTCTGTGGACTTTTTTTTTTAATTCCAAAGCTAAAAGCCCCGTTGAATGAGTGTACGCAGATTTGTGCAGTCCATTTCCGCTGTCGTCTTTACTCGTCTGTGACGGAGTTATTCTGTACCTGTTAATGCTCCTGTAATTAGACTTGCGCATACTAGTTCGCGATAGGGAGCGCACACTTTAGTTCGCCGCTCTGCCACGATCTAGTTCGTTATTTTAGTTCGTCCGCCCCCAGTGACGGCTGAGCGGCGTGGTCTGCGCGTGCAAGTGCAGGGAGAAGTTCCCCCACCTAGCTGCTTCATGTGCTTGCTGCTTGAGCCGCTAACAATGTCACACAAACCAAAACAATTTCTCGCGTTTAAGTTTAGAGTTACTTTTATATCATGGCATTATGGAATTTATTAGTTAGATATCGCAGACTGCAGAATACTTCAAAACAGAAATTTTGTAGCACTGAACGATGTAATCTAGCAGGCAGACGCTCACCTCGAAATGGCTCTCATCAGAAGAAGGTAAACACGTGATTTTTTATTCTGCTGCACGCCCTCTCGCTATTGCCCATAGGTCTTCGGGAAAGAGTCAAAATGTTCAAATGTTTGTAAATGTATCGGACCAAACTGCGTGGTCATCAGTCCGTAGCTTACAAACAAATTAAACTAAAGTAAACTAACCTAAGGACAACACACACACCCAAGCCCCAGGTAGGACTCGAACCTCCGACGGCGAGCAACCGCGCGCTCCGCAGCGAGGCGCCTTAGACAGCTCGGCTACTCCACCGCGGCTGGGAAAGAATCCAACGAACTAAGAAGGAGATACGTTTGGCATAATAGTTCGCGACCGATAACGCATGTTTTAGTTCGCGACCGATCGCACATATTTTAGTTCGCGACCGGTAGCTCTCCTTTGGGTTTACAGCTCGGCCGAGAATTACGTCGCTCTTTTTAGTTCGTCCGCTCTTTTTGGCTTTTGCTACCGCTAGTAAAAGAGTACTTTCATCTGTTATGACAGCTTTTTAATATAATGATCAGTGTTGCTCAAGCTTGTGCTATTACCCGTATTTTTGGGCAATGCCTATAAAACTACAGCTGAGCTGCATCTCAGCTCGAAATGACGGTGACTGTCAGAAGGGAATCACGCGATTCTGCGCGATCTCGCGTCTACATCTACATACATACTCCGCAATTCACCGTAATGTGCGTGGCGGAGGGTACACTGTACCATTACTAGGCATTTCCTTTCCTATTCCACTCCCAAATAGAACGAGGAAAAATGAATGCCTATATGCCTCCGTACGAGCCCTAATTTCTCTTGTCTTTGTTATCTTTACGCAAAATGTAAGTAGGCGGCAGCAAGATCGTACTACACTCAGCTTCAAATTCCGGCCCTCTAAATTTCATCAACATAAATTCACGAAAAGAACGTCGTCTTTCTTCCAGCGATCCCCAATTGAGTTGCCGGGACATTTCCGTGACACTCGCGCATTGGTCGAACCTACCGGTAACAAATCTAGCTGCTCGTCTCTGAACCGCCTCTATGTCTTCCTTTAAACTGATCTGCTGCGGGTCCCAAACACTTGAGCAATAATCAAGACGTGGTCTTACAAGCGTTTTATACGCGGTCTCTTTACAGGTGAAGTACATATTCCCAAAATTCTCCCAATAAACCGAAGTCGGCTGTCCGCCTTACTCACAACTGACCTTACATGCTCGTTCCATTTCATATCGCTCTGCAATGTTACGCCTAGATATTTGAACGACGCGACAGCAACAAGAAGCTCACTACTAATGCTACATTCGAACATTATGGGATTGTTTTTTCTACTCATGCGCATCACCTTACATTTTTCTACATTGGGAGCTAGCTGCCATTCTTCGCACCAACTAGAAATTTTGTCTAAATCATCCTGTATGCTATTACAGTCAGTTAAAGACGACACCCTCCCGTCCCCTCGCTGTTCCCCCGTCAGTCTTCGGAAAAGTAACGGACGAACTAAGAGGCGAGGGATCTGCGAACTAGTTCGCGTAGTTCGCCTGTGGGAGCACGTTCGCGAACTACACAAGACTTCCTGTAGTGGCAACAGGTGGACCGCTTGGCGCCGTGCCGTGCTCCAGAAGCAGCGCAGGGTCACATCACGTGGAGCATCGTCCCGCGCTGGGAGTACGTCTGGCGCCAGACATGTGAGGCCGCATTGTTCGGAACCGGCTGCGGCTGAGCGCAATTGCTGCAAGTTTCCTCTTCTGAGAAGACCGGTGTCTCCCAGGGACCGGCGACCGCGCAAGCATTGCCCGGCAACGGGCAAAAAAACACCGAGTGAACCCGCGCTACCGCTGTTCTCATCCTTTCCGTAACCTGGCAGCATTTGCGACCACAGATGTCTACGCTTACACAACTAATACGAGTAATTTATACATCCAGTATCAGATATATTGATTACATTTTTATTTGCATTACCTGGGACGACTATGCACACCAAACACGAAAAGTAGTCTATTACGCTTACGTTCACTCACTTATGACGTACGGCATTGTTTTTTGGGGTAACTCGCCTGATGCAAAAATGATATTTCTGGCTCAAAAACGGGCGGTTCGAGCAATATGTGGTGTAAGTGCGCGAACGTCATGTCGACCCCTTTTCAGTAGTCTGGGAATTTAGACTCTGGCGTCACAGTACGTTTTTTCTTTAATTTCGTTTGTTGTTAATAATATCAGCTTATTCAAAAAAATTCAAATGTTTGTAAAGTCTATGGGACTTAACCACGGGGCTACCAGTCCCTAAACTTACAAACTACTTATGAACTAGGACGGCACAAATATCCATGCCCGAGGGGGATTCGAACCCCCGACCGTAGTGGCCGTGAGGACCGTGACTGGAGCGCCTTAGTCCCCTCGGCCACCGCGGCCGGCTATCAGCTTATTCCCACGAGTTAGTGGCTTTCACTCGGTGAATACTAGACAGAAGTCGAATCTGCATTTGCATCACACCACCTTAACACTTGTGCAGAATGGGGTACAATATTCTGCGGCATCCGTTTTCAATAAGCTGCCACAAGAACTAAAAAATCTTAGCACTAATCCACACGCTTTCAAATCTAAATTGAAGATTTACCTTATGGCTCACTCCTTTTATTCTGTCGAGGAACTCCTAGAAAAGTTAAACAATTAAGCTAATTCAATTTTTTTCTTTATTGATTCTTTTCACTTTGTCTTAAGATTGTCGTGTGCAAAGGAATACTTAAAATTTTTCTATTTCATTCTTGTGTAACAATTAATGTATTGACTTGTTCCATGACCATGGAGTCTCACTCCTCAATTGGGTCCTATGGAACAGAAAAAACAATAAATAAATAAAAAAACCACAAACCTTTGATGCAACTCTCCGCCGCGCAGGAGTAGCCGAGAGGTCTGGAGCGCCACGTTGCGGATCGCGTGGCCTCCCGCATCGGAGGTTCGAATCCTCCCTCGAGCATGGAGGTTTGTCTTGTCTTTAGTATAAGTTAGTTCATACGTAGTTTGAAAATTCAGGGACTGATGACACCGTAGTTAAGTCCCATAAGTTTCAAAAACAGTTGAACATATTTTTTGTAGCTCTCCAAGCTACCCTTTTTTGTGGAAAAAATCGCGGACTTCTGCATAAGACAGCAATTGGTTTGATTTCAAAAAGAGATAAATCCAGGGCTCTAAATATGGTAATTTCTCCGAAACTACTAATCGATGACAAACACCGTTGAATTCGTGTGTTTGACGTCTTCTATACTAAGAGCAGAAGTTACTATTGTCACACTCAAAAAACGAAACTGATATCGATATCTATGTCATTAGTATAGCTATGACAAGAGACTATACGTTGTTTACTGAAAATTTTCTTCACTTCATCTGGGTGTAAACAGAATTACACAGCGGCGGATTAGCCGTGCGTACTAGGGCGCCGTGCTGTGGTGCGCGCGACCGTTCGCCGTCGGGGGTTCGAGTCTTCCCTCGGGCAGGGGTGTTTCTGTTGTCCTTTAGGTCAGTTTACCTTAGTTTACGTAGTTTGTAAGCTACGGACTAATGATCACGGTGGCGGCCGCGTTGGCCGAGGAGACTGAGGCGCTCCAGTCACGGTCTGCACGGCCACTACGGTCGGGGGTTCGAATCCCCCCTTGGGCATGGATATTTGTGCCGTCCTACTTCGTAAGTAGTTCATAAGTAGTTTATAAGTTTAGGGACTGATGACCCTGTAGTTAAGTCCCATAAGCTGTACAAACATTTGAACATTTGAATGATCACGCAGTTGAGTCCGATGGATTTACGAACATTTGAACAGAACTGTTCTATAAATATTTGAGGTGAACAGCTTGGTTGAATTATCCTGTATATTGACACTTTCAAGTTATCTTTCTGTTGAGGTGTAGGGCCTACCTACGTAATCATCCAATATCAGGCCGCGAAACAGTTGCTACATGCAGCCCCGGCGGAAAGCTGAGAGCATTGAGGCGCTATGCTACGATGCGCGAGGCTCGAATTCCCCCGCAGGCATGGATGTTTGTGTCGTCTTTAGTATAACGTAGTTCACAAGTAGTTTTTAAGTTCAGGGACCGATGATCCCGCATTTAAGTCCCTTAAGCTTGACGAACATTTAAAGATTTTTTTGCTACATGCAGATAATGGCCCATTTCACAAAAATGTTCAAATGTTTGTAGAGCTTATGGGACTTAACTACGGGGTCATCAGTCCCTAAGCTTACAAACTACTTATGAACTAGCTTATACTAAGGACGGCAGAAATAACCATGCGCGAGGTGGGGATTCGAACACCCGACCGTAGTGGCCGTGCAGACCGCGACTGGCGAGCCGCAGACCGCTTGGCCACCATAACCGGCCCCATTTCACATTTGATAATATTGTAGGTGCGCCTCAGTTGCACAGTGGTAGAGTGCCAGACTACAAATCCAAAGGTCCTAGGATTTTTATCTGTCACTTTCCCTTTCTTTCACCTCTGTCAGTACTGCTCATGTGAAAAATACCGAGTAGCACCGTGGTTCGGAACCCACGTTAAACTGTAGGTCTCCCTATAGCTGGCTGGGTAAGTCAGTTCGAAGGTCGGAGGAAGGCAACGGCATACCACCTCCAAACAGGTCCATGCCTAGTAAAGCACTGTGGTGTTCAAACCAATCTTCGGATTGTTGACTGCTTTACCTTAATATTGTAGATGAAGTACAGCTGAGGTAAGATTTCGAATCTTATCCCCCAAAGCTGTAGTACGAATAGCAGCGGATTTAACACCGACAGGGGGAGGGGTGAATGTCGCAATACGTTAGCAGACGCGAGAGCCAGGACCTGTGCGGTGTACCACAAGCAAGCAAACAAAGAAATAAACAAACGCGCCAGCATGCAGAGGACACAAATACTGTGCGACCTTGGAGGCAGAGAAACCTGCTATGCAAACAGGAGGCGTGACGCGAGCCACGCGCGTGGCAGCGGCCGACACTCCCAGGCTTCCGGCCTGGGGCGCTGGGGCACAGACAATTATATGTTACTCTGTGGCGGGGGCAACGCTGGCCGCCTTGTATCCCGTAAACACCCCGCCTCGCCGGCACACTTTCCACTCCGAATCTCGTTGACCGCATTCCTGGCCGAATTCGTGCTGCCCAAGGCCGCCTCTGGGGCCTAAATGAAAGGTCGTCCCCACCACACTACGGTAGCCGCCACGCTCACCAAATCCTCTCTCAAGCCCGTCCTAGCAACACCACCTAGAGAGAAGGCCGCGGCGTTCTCGTGTGACGTCACGCAGAGTAGGTTGCGCGCGCATAGCTGACTGGGTAACTGCTGGGGCACGGCCCACTATGTTGAAGCAGCGAGCCAGTCAGCTATGTGCGCGCAGCCTTCTCTGCCTGACGTCACACGAGAGCGCCGCGGCCTTCTCTCTTGGTGGTGGTGGTTCTATACGGGGCGTGCGACACTCACTCCTGAATTTTAATTACAGGAAGGCAGAGGGAACAGGAAGGAAAGGCATGACTCTGCCTCCACTGGGGCAGTGGTTCCCATACTGGAGGTCGCGGGGTCGCCAGACGAATTTAAAACATCCTTCTGAAGCTTTCCCGGCGTATTTCTTCATCCAGTAAATTTCTGGTGTGCGGTCGGATCCCGTCGTCATTCTGACACGATATTTCGGTCTGGACTTTACCCTATTGTGCTAAGCACTTGGGCTCGAACAAACACATATACACCAAAATCGCATGAGAGATAATGTAAAGGTCCCTTCTGCACTAGTGATACTCCCGCATCTGCAAAACCCTGCAGTCGTCCGTTAGCGGCCTCTGCGTGTGCCATGCCGCATTGCACTTTGACCTGCAGTAGGGACGGTGCAGTGTACCTCCAATTTGCGTTTTGTGATGTTATTTGTGTGGTGAAGCGTCAGATGGGGCGGCGATTGCTAATCAATCCTGCTAATGTATTGCGATTGGTTGAGATGAAGTTACGAAGAACCCTTCTTCGTGAAGAACGTATCAGTGTAGAAGATGAATCATTTGCATGCTTTCTCGTATCTGTTATGGTACAGAAATATGAGCATAAGTTAAATACTGTTGTAACACTAACACATAATGATGATAATAGGGATGATAATGACGAACAACTCATTGCAAGCGGTAGTGCTACGGTAAGTGCGGGAAGAGGCGATGGAAGCAGTGGCAGTGAATACCAACAGTATTCCGAGAAGAAGGTGAAAGTTGCAACTATCATCACGGCTTTTGATAACAATACGCTAGAATAAAATGTTTGTATAGCTTATGGGACTTACTACGGGGTCATCAGTCCCTAAACTTACAAACTACTTATGAACTAGCTTACACTAAGGACGGCACAAATATCCATGCCCGAGGGTGGATTCGAACCCCCGACCGTAGTGACCGTGCAGACCGTGACTGGAGCGCCTCATTCAACCTCGGCCACCGCGGCCGGCAATACGCTAGAGAACATGTACGATGATTATTACATAAGTTATAGTTCAGATATCTGCGTTACGTATGGCGTCTACAGTTACATCTACATTCCTATCTGGAGCATGACTGCAGAGTTTTGCATAAAAACGACACCCACCAGCACAATGAGGTGTACGTAGAGATCCTGTAAACAAACGTCCATACAGATATGTTTGTTCGAGCCCATGTACTTTCCTTGCCGCGGTGGAGTAGCCGAGCGGTCTAAAGCGTCTCGCTGCGGAGCGCGCGGTTGCTCGCCGTGGAGGTTCGAGTCCTCCCTGGGGCATGGGTTGTGTGTTGTCCTTAGGCTAGTTTACCTAGGTTTAAGTAATTTGTAAGCTACGGACTGATGACCACGCAGTTTCGTCCGATAGATTTACAAACATTTGAACAGGCGTTGAGCTGCCATCACCCCTCGCAAACTGCTGGTGTCCTCAGCACTTTAATTCATCGAGCGCATATAATATCTGACGAAGATAACCTCGACGCAGAATTAGAACACCTGGAGAAGGTTTTCAAAGATAACGGATTTACTTCTCGACAAATAAAGAAGGCCATTTACAACTACAATAACAAGAAGCAACGCACAGAGGACGCTGATGACGTTTACAAATCAATTGCTTTCCTTCCTTTTGCCGGAAATGTGTCCTCCAAAATATGCAGGTTGCTTAGGAGAAATAAAATCAAGGTTATCTTCCGTCCACCTGCGAAGAGTTTGGCCTTAGTAGGATCCGTCAAAGATGATCTGCAACTGAGATAATCGGGTGTTTACAAGATCCCCTGTGAGTGTGGCGCTGCATATATAGGCCAGACAATACGAACTGTACAAAAACGATGTGTAGAACACGAAAGACACACCCGTCTACTCCAACCATCAGAAATCGGCCGTAGCAGAACACTGCATTTCCGTGGGACACACAATGGAATATAGTAAAACTAAAAATTTAACTCCAGTCTCCTGTTTCTGGGATTCACTTATTAAAGAATCGGTGGAAATTCGTCTTGCCGACAATCTTATATATGATGACAACGGCTTTCAGCTCGACAAAAATTGGAATCCTGTGGTTAATATCATCCAGTCACAGCGTAATCGACGCCATCAATAGATTTTCAATGATTAGAAGACTATTGCTCTTCCACCACCGAGGGCAGCACATACAACTCGGCTGTATTGCGCACGACACCATCTAACGCACGCGTAAAATATTACCAGCACTTTGGCTTGCGCAAGAACCACTATAAATACCGCGACTGCACCTGGGCTCTTCAGTACTCGCTACTCACCTGAAGATAGCCGGACGTTTCCAGGCCGAAATATCGTGTAAGAATGACGACGGGATCCGGCCGCACACCCGAAAGTTACTGGATGAAGGACTTTAAAACATCTAAGTAAAATATCTTACCGACAGAGAAAAATACGAAACCTTGTTTCAAGAGGGAAGTTTCACTACCACAAATACCTCATAGAGTTTACCATTTAATTTGTAATTTCTTATGTAGATGTTCGCTTCATCAGTTTCAAAAGTCATTCTCAGTAAAGCAATGGCATATAACATCAACTTAAGTTGACATTAGAGAACTATTTTACTATTCATATTTTTGGAAAGATTTTTGTTTCACTTATGGTGAGCAGCACTCTTACATATATTTATATATGAAAAACAGTCTAGAGTGCAATTTTATTTTTATTTCTTTCGACTAGTTTCGGTCTTATTTTAGACCATCTTCAGGAAATTAAGCTCCATTGATGTTGTGCAGCTGGCAGGAAACCTGGAGCCTTAGAGTGCGTTACTGCTCTAGTTTTCCACGTAATTCATGTGCTTTGTAATGATCACTGTATTAATTTGTATGTTTTACTACATTTAACTCTTTCCATGCACCTTATCTACATCTGTAACTAAGTCACTCATACGTGTAAAAGACCTCTTTATTAAGGGCATTTAAATGTTTTCAGAAGAGAATGTAGAGTGGGGTGGAAGATGTTACTTTGGCTTCTATTACAGTAGATGTGGCTATCATGAAGAAAAAAAAGAGGGGGGGGGGATTCAGAAAGACGATGCGACACAAACTAGAAGCTGCTGAGTTCCAAAACGTTCAAATGTTTGTAATTATTATGGGACCAAACTACTTTGGTCGTAAGTCCCTAGACTCTCAAACTACTTGAATTAAGCTCAACTAACCTAAGAACAACACACACATCCATGCCCGAGAGAGGATTCGAACCCCCGACGTAGGAGGCCGCGCGATGCTTAACGTGGCGCTCCAGACCGCTCGGCTATTCCCGCGCGGCTCTGCCGGGTTTATGTCCTGGCTTTAAAGGAGAGGCAAATCATGGACTTTCAACAAATAATCTTAGTTGACAAACCTGAAGACGTTTCTATGAAAGTTATACATAATGCATAACTTACATAAAGTTTCAAATAATCACTGAAAACAGCAGATGTTTCAACCGTTAGACGAACAGACTACATTTAACTGAGCAGGAGACAGGTACACAGTTCACCGACAAATTCACCAGTTCACGCCGTTCGTCAGCTGGGCTCAAACACATTGCAAATATATGTTGGGCCCCACAACCAGTCGTCTACGCACGCGCGGAGCACCTTCATACGCGTGAGAGTAGGGTCTATTCTATTCCCTCTTCAACACATCAAACGCGTGCATCTTGTGTAAATGACCCATCTATACAGGGTGTTACAAAAAGGTACGGCCAAACTTTCAGGAAACATCCCTCACACACAAAGAAAGAAAATACGTTAGGTGGGCATGTGTCCGGAAACGCTTAATTTCCATGTTAGGGCTCATTTTAGTATTTCTCTTTAAATGTAAATTCAAATAATTCGTGCAGACAATTGTCAAAATACCCAATTGTTTCGTTAGTATGTACTGTACTCCCTCGATTCACCGCCAGTTGGCCCAATTGAAGGACGTTAATGTTGACTTCAGTGCTTGTGTTGATATGCGACTCATTGCTCTACAGTACTAGCATGAACCACATCAGTACGTAGCGTAGGTTAGTGTTCATCACGAACGTAGTTTTGCAGTCAGTGTAATGTTTACAAATGCGAAGTTGGCAGATGCCCATTTGATGTATGGATTAGCACGAGGTAATAGCCGTGGCGCGGTACGTTTGTCGAGACAGATTTCCAGAACGCAGGTGTCCCGACAGGAAGACGTTCGAAGCAATTGATCCGCGTCTTAGGGAACACGGAACATTCCAGCCTATGACTCGCGACTGGGGAAGACCTAGAACGACGAGGACACCTGCAATGGACGAGACAATTCTTCGTGCAGTTGACGATAACCCTAATGTCAGCGTCAAAGAAGTTGCTGCTGTACAAGGTAACGTTGACCACGTCACTGTATGGAGAGTGCTACGGGAGAACCAGTTGTTTCCGTACCATGTACAGCGTGTGCAGGCACTATCAGCAGCTGATTGGCCTCCATGGGTATACTTCTGCGAATGGTTCATCCAACAATGTGTCACTCCTCATTTCAGAGCAAATGTTCTATTTACGGATGAAGCTTCATTCCAACGTGATCAAATAGTAAATTTTCACAATCAACATGTGTAACAAAGTGTTTGAAGTCACGCTGGTACGTTCTGTTGCTGTGTGTTTCCAATTCCATGATTAATGTTGTGGTGTCGCACAAGTATGAAGTGCGCGCCACGTACTTACGCCGCGCGCCGCCATGCACGCACGGCGCGGCGTTCTTACGTCAGCCACGAGCGCCCTCTGCTGTAACTCCGCTCGTGGCCACCACTGGACTGCATCGTTCACTTGGGACTGAGATAGGCACCAGTTAACACTTGGGACTGAGATAGGAACCAGTTAACACTTCGGAATCAGATAGGCACCAGTTAAGACTTGGCTATCGGATAGGCACTAGGAATCATCAATAGGCAGGCCTCTATCTAATTTATGTATCAGCATTCTGCAGTCAAGAACTATGTAAAAGTTAAGTATTACTAAGTCTCTTTGAAATATATATCTCGTTCTAATTTACTCTAGTGTTTTTAGTTTCTGCTGTCCCACTAGCTGGTCACCTCCGTACCTGCACAAGCGTGCACCCTTTATTCCTGTGTCGGTCTCTTTCTACTCGGCCACCGACACCTACGACCATCTGCGGAAACGAGACACAAAAAATGTGATTTGAAGAGAAGTAATAAATTGAGCTCTAATATGGAAATTAAGAGCTTCCGGACACATGTTCACGTAACATATTTTCTTTTTTACTGTGTGAGGAATGTTTCCTGAAAGTTTGGCCGTACCTTTTTGTAACACCCTGTATATACGGTAGGCAGCCGGCGGAACTGGTATATCACGGGCTGTACTCTTTTATAAGCTCTGCAGTTTTGAACGGGCTTTTCATAGTCCTCTCGAGGCAGAGGTGGTTCATGAATGGATGCTTACATTTACATGTAGCATTACGACGCCATAGAGAAAAACTGAATCAGGCATATGGTAGTCCTCGCAACTTAAGTGGAATCGTGTGAAGTACTCGGCCGCGGCCGGAATCCGCTCATTCATTCGCTGGTGCAGAAGAAGCTATCCCGAGAAAGCCAGATGTTTCCTGCTCAGCGTGGCGGAAAATACATCGCAGCTGTCTCCGACCTACGCCTCTCACTACAGCTGTGAGGAAGAGCGGCGTGCTTACTTCAGCTCCTACTAATTCGTCATACACTTCCAAGAATCCTTTTTAACCCCCTCATGCACCATTCTCCTAGCAGCAAATAAACACAGATTTCCCGAATAGCAGACACGTCAGATGAACACGGCTGAGAGTCTAACAATCTATCACACATCTTAGGAAAATAAACTCTGCAACCCTGCTGCAGCTGTTGCTTTAGCTATGCAGACAGAGAATGTTAACACACAGCCGGAGTTAATCATCCATTTCTCAACAACCATTCGTAAGATGTTGCTGGCAAAATGTCTAGTTTCTCAGCTCTTAGCACTTACTTCTCGCTTCGCAGAGCTGCTGTGTTTTGTGTTAGGTGGGGGCACAGAAAGGTGGGTACACGTTTCATTGTTCCACGGACAACTGTTCTGTTCCGTTACCTATTGTTTGTTTCGCCCTCCCCGTACATCCCAATTGTTGCCTTCAAATGAGTATGCAAATTTCCGTGTAACGGACTCCAGATGTGTTGTCCAAATACCCGTATTGTGATAGCGTTTCCGCCGAAATGACTCTTTACGTAACGCTCTAACAAACACACCTGCGTGCAGCGAGACACGTAATCACTCTACGCTAGCGGGACATGGTAGACACAGTTCGAGCAAGACATGGTAAACGCTGTTCATTTCGATAACTAGTTTCAGCATATGTCATTTTGATATATTCAGTAACAATCGGTACTGTTATATTAAATAAGAAACAATTTCAGCGACATGAGAGCTAAAAAAAAAAAAAATGTTTGTTGAGCTTATGGACTTAACTGCGGGGTCATCAGTCCCTACACTTACAAACTACTTATGAAATAACTTATACTAAAGATGGCACAAACATCCATGCCCGAGGGGGGATTCGAACCCCCCGACGGGGAACGGTTTCGCGCATCGTTGCATAGCGCCTCAATGCGCTCGGCCTCTTCACCGCAGCAACACGTGTGCTACAATTACATTTACATATATATACTCCGCAATCCACAGCAAAATGCGTGGTGGAGGGTACGCTTTACCACTACTAGGCACTGACGTTCCTATTCCAATCCCAAACAGAACGAGGAAAAAAATGTGTATATGTCTCCGTACGAGCCCTATTTCTCTTATCTTGTTTTTGTGATCTTTACGCGAAATGTAAGTAGGCGACAGCAAGATCTTTCTACACTCAGCTTCAAATTCCGGCTCTCTAAATTTCAGTCGTCTCTCCTCCAGCTATTCCCATTTGAGTTACCGATGCATTTTCGTGACACTCGCGCAATGATCGAACCTACCAGTAACAAACCTAGCTGCACGCCTCTGAACTACTTCTATGCTTCCTTTAAATTATGCTGCGGGTGTCAAACACTTCAACAATACTCAAGACGTGGTCGTACAAGCGTTTTATACGCGGCTTCCCAAAATTCTGCCAATAAACCGAAGTCGGCTGTCCGCCTTACTCACAACTCCTTACATGTTCATTCCATCCATATCGTTCTGCAATGTTACGCCAAGATATTTGAACGATGCGACTGCATCAAGAAGCTCACTACTAATGCTGTAATCGATCGTTATGGGATTGTTTTTCCTACTCATGTGCGTCACCTTACATTTTTCTACATTTAGAGCTAGCTGCCATTCTTCACACCAACTAGAAGTTTTATCTAAGTCATCCTGTATGTTATTACAGTCAAGCATCATCAGCAAACAGTCGCAAATTACAAGTTACTCTGTCCATCAGAACATTTATATAGACAGAGAATAATAGCAGTCCTATCACACTCCCCTGGGGGTACGCCTGATGATACACACTTCTCTGATGAACATTCGCCGTCGAAAACAAAGTACTGCGTTCGACTACTTAGGAAGTCTTCTAGCCAGTCACAAATCTGAACCATTTCCATATGTTTGTATTATCGTTAGCAGTCTGCTGTGTGGCACCGCGTCAAATGCCTTTCTGAAATCGAGAAAAACGCAAACTGCCTGTTGCCCTTCTTTCATAGCTAGCAAGGTGTCATATGAGAAAACGATGTTTCCTAAACCCGTGATGATTGATAGAAAGAAGTTTATCTGTCTCAAAGAAATTTACTATATTCGAGCTGAGAATATGCTCTACAATTCTGCAGGAAACTGATGTCAACGATATTGGCCTGTAGTTATGTGGGTCAGTTCTTTACTTTACAGTTTATACTTGGTTCACAAAACCGAGCAAGGAGGAAGGGGTATTATAATTTCGTCGTTACGTGCAACTGCTATATGTTTCTAGCACCAGTACCGATCAAGGTGTCGCAGTGGTAACACACTGGACTCGCATTCCAGTGGACGGTGTTTCAAATCCACCTCCGACCATGCAGATTTAGGTTTTCCGTTATTTCTCTAAATCACACCAGGCAAATGCCGGAATGTTTCGTTTGAAAGAGCACGGGTGATTTCCTTCCCCATCCTTACCAAAAAGTCCGAGCGTAAGCTCCGTCTCTAATGACCACGCTGTCGACGGGTCTTTAAACCGTAAGTGTCCCTGTTCCATGCTTACTTCTAGCTGCAGTGCCTAAGCAGTACATACTGATTACTATCGTAGTTTCATTGTCAACATGTATTGATTTCACTTGCAGAATTCCAGAAATCTTTTCACTTTCGAAAGTATTTCACACATGGTTTCAAATCTGCGGTAAGCTACAATATCGGCACCCACTGGTATCGCAGGATTCCCACTGTTTCACAGGTTTGATTACATCAGATGCTGTGCTCCGGGCCACGCCGCTATTTCAAACACGTGGCAGGTCCCGTATAACGTGCCTCATACCCCCACGTCGCACCACTCGTTTAAAACCATCCTATATGCGGGCGCCTAAACGGGAAAAGTCAACGAACATTTTAAGTTAATTAAGACATAATTATACGGTACAAGGGCGTAGAAAATGGTGGGTGACGGCGTGGTCTGCGCATGCAGGTGGAGGGAGAAGTTCCCCTAGCTGCTTCAAGCGCTTGCTGCTTGAGCCGCTAACGACATCACGCAAACCAAAAGAAACAGGCTGTGGATAATTTCTCGCGTTTAAGTTTAGAGTTATCTCTATATCTTGGCATTATGGAATTTATTAGTCAGACATTGCAGAGTGCAGAATACTTCAAACCAGAAATTTTGTAGCACTGAACTATGTAACCTAGCAGGCAGACGCTCACCTCGAAATGGCTCTCACCAGAAGAAGGCAAACACATGGATTTTAATTCTGCTTCGCGCCCTCTCGCTATTGCCCGTCGGTCTTCGGAAAAGAATCCAACGAACTATGAAGCGAGATACTTTTGGCATAATAGCTCGCGATCGGTAACGCATGTTTTAGTTCGTGACCGATCGCGCATATTTTAGTTAGTGACCGATCGCGCATAATTTAGTTAGTGACCGATCGCGCATATTTTAGTTCGCGACCGATCGCACATATTTTAGTTCGCGACCGATCGCGCATATTATAGTTCGCATTTCGGCCGCGAATTAGGTAGCTCTTTTTAGTTCGTCCGCTTTTTTTGGCTTTTGCTACCGCTACTAAAAGAGCACTTTCTTTTGTTGTTGTTGTTGTTGTTGTTGGTTGTTTAAGGGGGACAAAACTGCAATGGTCATCAGTCCCCCATTCCATCTCTAGGCGTCAAAAGTAAATCCAAACATGTAAAAGATAATACGCCTAGAGTTTAAAATAGCGAAGTGGGAGAGGAGTCCCACTAGTCCATAAAACATCAAGAACCACAAGACTAAACAAAAGATGGTTACACAAAGACAACTTACAACAAAGAAACCGATAGCCGTGGTTGACCGACCATAAGAATAAAAAAGGAAAAGTCAACCACTCGGTTTCACAAAGAAATCTCTAGTTAGAGAGAACGATAAAATCCCCCTGCTCGAATAAAACGTAAAACGGTATCAGCCATTGTGGCATCGTCACCTATAACTTCCGATAAAACAGCAGGGAGGTTAAAATGTCTCCGCAAGGCGGCTAAAAGGGGGCAGTCCAACAATATGTGGACGACTGTCAAATAGGAGCCACACCGACATTGGGCTGGGTCCTCACCCCGAAGGAGATGTCCATGGGTGAGCCACGTATGCCCAATGCGGAGGCGACATAAAACCACTGAGTCCCGTCGTGAACCGCGCATGGAGGAGCGCCATGCAACCGTCGTTTCCTTGACCACCCGGAGCTTGTTGGGCGTGTGCAGGCTACGCCACTCAGTATCCCAAAGCTGACGTACTTTCTGGCGCAACAATGAACGGAGATCAGAAGCCGGGAGGCCGATCTCTAGACAGGACATACCTACAGCCTGCTTGGCAAGCCTGTCAACACGTTCATTGCCCGGGATACCAACATGACCTGGAGACCAGATGAACACCACCGATCGCCCGGACCGTGTAATGGCATAAAGTGTCTCCTGAACGGCCAACACCAGGGTAGACCGTGGGTAACACTGCTCCAGAGCTCGAAGGCTGCTCAGGGAGTCGCTGCAAACAACAAAAGACTCGCCTGAGCAAGACTGGATATTCACAAGAGCTCTGTGAATGGCCACCAGCTCTGCAGTGTAAACACTGCAGCCATTCGGCAGAGAGTGCTGTTCCACATGGTCACCGTGTGTATAGGCAAATCCGACACGGTCATCCACCATTGAGCCATCGGTGTAGATCAGGTCATAACCACGGAACTCCGCTATGACAGCCGAGAACTGACGGCGGAGTGCCTCCAGTGGTACTGAGTCTTTGGGCCCATGGGCCAAGTCCAGCCGAATAGACGGCCTTGTCAAACACCATGGAGGTGTATGCACCTGGACCCGATATGGACACGGAAGGGGCAAAGACTCAAGTTCCAGGAGGAGGGACCGAACTCTATAGGCTATCGTATGACCTGACCTGGGGCGTCGCTGATGGTGAGGGACGACCACATTAGAAAAAAGAAAACGACGGTTTGGGTGGCCTGGGGAGCAATACACGTTCGCTGCATAAGCTGCGAGCAGGTGTTGGCGGCGGATCCCCAAAGGTGGGATCCCAGCCTCCACTAGTAAACTGTTCACCGGGCTGGTGCGGAAAGCGCCCGTCGCAATGCGGACCCCACAGTTGTAAATGGGGTCCAGGAGATGCAGTGCCGAAGGTGCCGCAGACCCATAGGCAATGCACCCAAAATCGAGACGGGACTGCACCAGCGCCGTGTAAAGCCGCAACAGTGTTGAGCGATCAGCACCCCAGGTCGTATGACCCAGGTGGCGGAGAAGGTTGAGATGGCGCCAGCACTTCCTTTTCAGCTGACGAATGTGGGGGAGCCATGTCAGCCGGGCGTCAAAGACCAGTCCTAAAAAACGGTGAGTTTCCACTACCGTAAGTGGTTCGTCATTCAGATAAAGTTCAGGGTGTGGGTGGACGGTCCGACGCCGGCAGAAGTGCATCACTCTGGTCTTGGAGGCAGAAAACTGAAAGCCATGGGTAAGCGCCCAGTTCTGCGCCTTCCGAATAGCACCTTGCAACCTGCGCTCGGCAACTTGGGTGCTGGAGGAACTAAAAGAGAGACAAAAGTCGTCAGCATAAAGAGAGGGGGACACCGACGACCCAACCGCTGTAGCTAAACCGTTGATGGCGATTAAAAACAATGCAACGCTTAAAACGGAACCCTGAGGAACCCCATTTTCCTGGATATGAGAGGAACTCAGGGAAGCACCAATTTGAACACGAAAGGTACGGACGGCTAAAAAATTCTGAATAAAAATCGGTAGGGAGCCCCGGAGGCCCCAGTCATATAAAGTGTTGAGGATGTGTCGTCGCCAGGTGGTATCGTATGCTTTGTGCATATCAAAGAAGACGGCAACAAGGTGTTGGCGCCGGGAAAAGGCTGTGCGGATTGCAGACTCGAGGTACACCAGATTATCGGTGGTAGATCGACCCTGGCGAAAACCGCCCTGGCATGGAGCCAATAATCCCCGAGTCTTAAGAATCCAACACAACCGCCGACTGACCATCCGCTCCAACAGTTTGCATGGCACGTTAGTCAGGTTAATGGGCCGATAGCTATCCAAGGAAAGAGGATGTTTGTCGGGCTTAAGCACTGGGATGATGATACTCTCCCGCCACTGTGACGGGAAAACACCATCACACCAAATGCGGTTATAGACCGCAAGGAGGTTACGCCGACTATCTGCTGAGAGATGTTTCAGCATTTGGCTATGGATGCTATCAGGCCCTGGCGTCGTGTCAGGACATTGTTGAAGGGCACTGAGGAGCTCCCACTCAGTAAAGGGAGTGTTGTAAGATTCAGTGCGGCGGGTACGAAAGGAGAGGGGCTGGCGTTCCACCCTCTCCTTCAATGTACGGAAGGCCGGTGGATAGTTTGCAGAGGCAAAGGCGCGGGCATAATGCTCGGCAAACATCTCTGCAATAGTGGCCGGGTCCGTACATAGAACTCCATTTGTGGAGATTCCGGGTATTCCCGCTGGTGACGGTATTCCCTTTAACCGCCTGATCTTACCCCAGACCTGTGATGCAGAGGTACCCGTCCCGATAGTGGAGACGTACCTCTCCCAACACTCCTGTTTCCGTCTTCGTATTAACTGGCGAGCACGTGCGCGAAGCCGTTTAAAATCAATGAGATGCTCCTGAGAGGGGTGACGCTTATAGCGCTGTAAGGCCCGCCTACGATCTCTAATAGCCTCAGCTATTTCCGGCGACCACCACGGCACTGCCTTACGCCGTGGGCGCCCCGAGGAACGAGGAATAGTAGCTTCTGCAGCAGACAATATGGACTGCATGGCGCTCTCAACCACCACATCGATGGTATCGAGTGGGGGAGGGCCAACGATGGCAGCAGAGGTGTAGCCTTCCCAGTGAGCCCTATGGAGAGCCCACCGAGGAGAGCGTGCCGGAGACTGACGTTGTGGGAGTGACAAAAAGATCGGAAAATGGTCACTGCCGCACAAGTCATCATGGACACTCCAATGGATGGATGGCGGAAGGCTGTGGCTGCATATCGACAGATCAATGGCCGAGAATGTGCCGTGTGCCACACTGAAATGTGTGGGGGCACCTGTATTCAAGAGGCAGAGGTCGAGCTGAGAAAGCAGGTCCTCGACAACTCTGCCACGGCCAGAGATCGTAGAACCACCCCACAGGGGATTGTGGGCATTAAAGTCCCCCAATAGCAAAAACGGTGGCGGGAGTTGTGAGATAAGTGCAGCCAAGACAGCCATAGAGACATCGCCATCAGGAGGGAGGTAGAGACTGCAGACAGTAATCTCTTGTGTTGTCCTTACCCTAACAGCCACCGCCTCCAACGGTGTCTGAAGGGGCACTGGTTCACTATATACAGAGGTAAGGACATACACACACACTCCACCTGACACCCTGTTATACTGGCTACGATTGCAGAAGTATCCCCTATAGCCCCGAAGAGCAGGGGTCCGCATTGCCGGAAACCAGGTTTCCTGCAGGGCAATGCATAGAGCAGGGGTAACGCTCAGAAGGTGTCGTAGCTCAGCCAGGTGGGTGAAAAAACCGCCGCAGTTCCATTGGAGGATGACAGAATCCGACAGCTGGGAAGGCATGAATGAAAACCAAGTTAAGAATCACACCTCGACATCTTTTGTAGCCACCGGTAGTGATGCATCAGGTCCGATGTCCATTGCATCTGATGCATCCAAGAGAGCAAGGTCCTCGGGGGATGCGAGTATCTCCACCTCGTCCTCAGAGGCAGAGGTGGAGGGGGCGGGTGGCACAGTGGCCACCGTGGAATCTTTGGTCTTATCCTGTCTCTCCTTTTTCTTTCGAACCCTCGAGTCCCTCGGGGGCTTCGCTGGAGGGAGGGGCTTCGCAGACTCAGCCTCCGTCTCAGTGACAGAGGGAGAGTGCAACGCCCTGCGGCCAGCAGCCGGCGATGGTGCCTGCTGCTGGCGGCCAGTGCCGGTACCGGCACTGGAGGAAGCCGCAGAAGGGAGCGTCCCGAGGGTCCCCTTCTGAATGAGGGCAGCCGGAGAAGGTTGAATCTTCTCCGACGGAGGGTTGGGGGCTGCTCCCGAAGCAAGTGCCTTGGGAGCAGGAGGAGGAATGGAGCCCCCGGCTTTTGTGGGGGCAAGCGTGAGTGGACGGCCCTGAGGGCCGGCAGATGGTGGAACACTAGTGTCTGCTGCAGGTTTAGATGCGGATGGCGACGATGTCACTGCTGCGAAAGAGGCATTCATGGTAACGGGGTGAAGTCGCTCATACTTCTTTCGAGCCTCAGAATACGAAAGTCGGTCCAAGGTCTTAAGTTCCATAATTTTCCGTTCCTTACGAAGAACGGTGCAATCCGACGAACAAGGTGGATGATGCAAGCCACAATTCACGCAGATGGGAGGCGGTGTGCATGGCGCGTCCGGGTGTTCTGGACGTCCACAGTCCCTGCATGTAGCGTTGAAAGTACATCTAGAGGACATGTGGCCGAATTTCCAGCATTTGAAGCATCTCATAGGGGGAGGAATGTAAGGTTTCACGTCGCACCGGTAAACCATTACCTTGACCTTCTCAGGCAGGTTATCGCCTTCAAAGGCCAGGATGAAGGCACCGGTGGCAACCTTGTGATCCTTTGACCCCCTATGGACACGCCGGACGAAGTGGACTCCTCTACGCTCCAAGTTCTCGCGTAACTCGTCGTCGGACTGTAACAAAAGGTCTCGGTGGAAAATTATACCTTGGACCATATTTAGCGACTTGTGTGGTGTGATGCTCACAGGGATATCACCCAGCTTGTCGCAGGCAAGTAACGCCCGCGACTGAGCCGGGGAAGCTGCTTCTATGAGCACCGCGCCGCTTCGCATCTTGGACAATCCGGAAACTTCACCGTACTTGTCCTCAAGATGTTGCACAAAGAAAAGAGGCTTCGTAGATGTAAACGACTCACCATCCGTGCGGCTGCATACAAGAAATTTTGGAGAGTATGGCTCATTCGCAATCTAGCCCGACGTTCCTCCCACGGTGTAGGCAGGGAAGGGAACGAACGGGGGTTATATCCAGCAGCATTATAATCTCCTCTTCCACGCTTAGAGACGCCGTTTTCGCGACCGGCCACGCTTTTGCTTGCTCGTTTCATTGTCGTCCCACGAGCAGCTAGGGAAAAGAGGTCCACCCAGGCAGAGCCCCGCTTGCCTGGGTAAGCCTTATACAACTGAGGTGCGGCAGGTTCCTCAGAGGTTGCTCGCTAGCGGCTGTTCAACCTCAACAGCCATGCATCTCCTCGGCACGTAGCACACCTTGAGATTGAGGGGTTTTTTATAGAGGTTTGTACCGTCCTCGCGACCCGGGCGATTAAGCCAAGATCCCCGGGCTCTGAAACGTACAACGTTCCACCGTCGCGCCGAACGGTGGTCGTTGAAGCACGCACAGAGCTTACGGTGTAGCGGGCTGTTGGCGCGACACAGCCCACAGCTCAGGACCCCGGGTTCGCCAAGCCCGTACTCAGCAAATTAGTGCTGAGCCCCTGAGGGGTTTCTTTTGTTATGACAGCTTTTTTATATAATGATCAGTGTTGCCCAAACGTGTTCTATTACCCATATTTTTGGGCAATTAGAGATCAAGCACTTAAGCAAATAAACCAGTTATTTACACGAATGGGTGATACAATGGTATTCAACTACTTTGCATACAGAGTACTCGTAGTATTTTATTTTTAAAACGGATTTCTTTACTTATTTAATAGGTCATTGAAGGAAAATTATCTACAAAGTATGCTAAATGCACCTATTTTCGTGAATAAAAATGCACTTCTATAAATTTCTCGATACAGAAATTTCAGTGGCTGATCCTACTCCTAGCAACTCATCGGCGTCTTGTAATAACAGCAGCAGCCAAGAGAATAGAAAGGATTCTATATGGGACGAGTATGATCAAGAAATACCTTAGAAAAGAAAATTTGTGGCAGTGAACTATGAAACTACAGCTGACCTGCATCTCAGCTCGAAATGACGGTAACTGGCAAGGGGAAATCGCGATTCTGCGCGCTCTCGCGTCCTCTCGCTGTTCCCCGTCAGTCTTCGGAAAAGGAGCGGACGAAATAAGAGGTGAGGGAACTGCGAACTAGTTTGCTTAGTTCGCCTGTGGGAGCGCTCTTCCGAACTAGTTCGTTCGCGAACTACATAATACTACTGCCCACTAGAACTCAGATTCATAGTTATTGTAAACTAATTCCCGTAACAGCAGAGGCCTAGGAGTGTCGTTGCACTGAAGAAAGTGCAATGCCGATGACGGACAACGATCCTTTCTTCAGCCGCTTTGCGAAGCGGCGGTCTTACGAATGCTGCGTCCAGAGCGATAGGCCGGAGTGTCCACCGGGTCTGCGAGGGAGGGGAGAAGACGTATGGGAGACACTGGACTAGCGTGGAGAGTGCACGGCGCATCTCAAACAGGGCCCGTGGGCGTGGCCCGGAGACAGCTCACTCAAGTCTAACGGGCCACGCGCCGCCGCCTCTGTCATTATGGTAATGTGATGGCTGATCGACAGATGGCCACGCCGCGCCGTCCCCTCGTCCATTCCCACACAAAGACCGCCGCCGCAGAGGTCGCGGGGCCACGTCTTTCCCTTATTTTGTAACAAAAGTTAAATCACACATTAAAACAGTCGTTTCAACACTGGGTAAAAACCTATGATACTTTCAACAGAGACTGATTGAAAAGGAATATACGAGGCGCGTCCAGAAAGTAAGTTCCGTTTCAATTTATCTCCGCTGCAGCGCTGCGATTGCAGTTCCGCACATGCGCTGTAGACGATGTGTATCAAGGAGAAGAACGTGCGCCATATGGAGATCGCTGTCAGTTACGTACGTTTTGATGTGCTTGTTTGAAATGTCGGCGACGATTGAAAATCCCGTTGCCTGTGAAATTAGGTTGGTGATTCGGTTTCTGAATGCGAGGAAAGTGAAACCAATGGAAATTTATCGGCAAATTTGCGCTGTTTACGGACCAAATGCGATGAGTGATTCGATGGTGAGAACATAGGTCCGACAGTTCAATGGCGGGCGTAGTGATGTTCACGATGAAGAACGAAGTGGGCGCCCACAAAAAAAAAAAAAAAAAAAAAAAAAAAATGTTTGTAGAACTTATGGGACTTAACTACGAGGTCATCATCCCCTAAGCTTACAAATTACTTATGAACTACCTAAGACTAAGGACGGCACAAATATCCATGCCCGAGTCGAGGGGGGATTCGAACCCCCGACCGTAGTGGCCATGCAGACCGTGACTGGAGCGCCTCAGTCCCCTCGGCAACCGCGGCCGGCGATATGAAGACAACACTGAAAATTGTCAGACTCACCAGTGTCTTTGAGATGTGTCATCCCAAGACTACATTACGGAAGCAAAAGAAGGGAAGGAATGGAGCATTTGTTAGAAATATCGAAATACATTAATTGTAAAATAGAAAGGAATTTTCAATCAAATTTTGGAAGAGAACACAAGAAGTTGTGCGAGAAAAAAAGTGCTTCTCCAACTGGTTGGTCATGGCCTGATGATAAATTACTGTACCGTTACGGAGCATATTTAATGAAAGATGGTATCACGTTACCATGGGAGGGATCAATGAAAAAAAGAAGGGAGGCGCTTTTATATTCGACCATTCAGCGGCGAAACACCGCCACCGGCTGGAATAATGAATCGAGATTCGTTGGGCCGATCTTGTACCATTAGCACGGTAATTTAGCCAGGAGGAGGGCTAACGGTAGATGGCAATCTGCGTGAAGACCGCTGATGCGACCGGCCGCATTAACGCAGAGCAGCTGCTGCAGCGGCATCGACGCCGCAGGCAGTTCGACCACCGCAGCGCTGAGGCGCGCACCACAGTGACTGGACCGATAAACTTACAAGCAGTCTTCACCTCACCTCGGCCGTGAACGCAATGGATACCGCGTTCCCGGTGCTGTTCTTCTAGATAGGCGCTTGTCCACTGCAATTTGGGAGAGCTGATCTCTGCGAGTTTACGAGATTAATTCGAACGTCCAATTTTTGGTTTTCGGGAGTGCATATGTCTTATCCTGATGATAATAATAATAATAATAAACACGTTACAGGCCTTTTATCAGACCACGAGAAACATTCATGACTGCTGGTCCTTCCTGTTCATCCAGTATTCCTTCATTCTTCCACTAAAGGCTCTCTTCCTTTCTTCAGTCCATTTCGGTCTTTGGTCTTTAGGTGCTGTCTTCTCTGCCATCACTTCCCTCCTACTTGCACACCCTATATATATATATATATATATATATAGGGTGTGCAAGTAGGAGGGAAGTGATGGCAGATGAACGCTATATATATATATATATATATATATATATATATATATAGCGTTCATTTTTAATGAAATAAATCGCAATTTGCGATCACTTATGGCTTCACTGTACTAGGTTTAGATGTAATACCAATGTGCGGCGAATGAAAATTTGTGCCCGGCCGGGATTCGAACCCGGGATCTCCTGCTTACTAGGCAGACGAGTTGACCACTCTGCCACCGAGGACACAGTAACCAACCCGAATTCAGAGGACTCTTCCCTGCACGTCTCCCGCCACACCCAAATCTCCATTCGCCACACTGTCTCTTTCCTATTACCACACCCTCTTAATTAAGTATTGTGGCTGCGAGCATTATAGAATTAAGAGGCTGTGGTAATAGGAAAGAGACAGTGTGGCGAATGGAGATTTGGGTGTGGCGAGTTGATCACTGTGTCCTCGGTGGCAGAGTGGTTAACTCGTCTGCCTAGTAAGCAGCAGATACCGGGTTCTAATCCCGGCCGGGCTCAAATTTTCATTCGCCGCACATTGGTATTGCATCTAAACCTAGTACAGTGAAGTCATAAGTGATCGCAAATTGCGATTTACTTCATTAAAGAGGACTTTGTCGATGATGTCTGCTGAATTCATATTTGCTCTTTCCAGAAAAGTTTTTTTATCAACCAGGGTGTAGTGGACTTAAGACCCTGGATGTACCTGAGGATTCTGTTGGTAGGTCTCGTCTGTGGAAGTCTGCTGATGTGACCATAAAATTGGAGTCGCCTCTTTCTAATGTCCGCTGCGATGTTTGGGTACTTCTCTGTGGTATCCCTGGAGAGAAATCTATACAGTCCAGTCAATGAATGCATTGTAGAGTGCATGGAATATGCGAGAATTTTTGACTTCAGGACTTCGTTAGGGATAGTTAGGAGGTGAACATACTAAAAGTCCCCGCCCTGCGGGGTGAGCTAAGACGGGGAGCGGGGTGGAAAGGTACCATTTTTTGGTTTTCCGCTTATATATCGAAAACGGCGGCTTTACGAAAAAATTGCTCCAAATAAAAATGAAAAATAATTGAATTTCCTATAAAATTGTTTAGGTGCATATACGTCGAATTCCCAACGGTTTTCGACATATACGGTATTGGCAATCGACAGTTTCGGAAAAAATCATCTTTACCTCACTAATTTTGTCAAGTATTTACTTCTCGTGACTCACTCGATCGTTTCACAGAAAATTTGTCTGAAAGAAAATTGTAGAGCATTAAATTAATGTTCAAGAAATACAAACCCGCCTACGAGAATGTCTTCAACATCTTCTGTATGGACCTCAACTTTGTTGCCATATCGAACCTCTTTGCAAGCAACAACACAAGCTGAAATTGATCTGCAATGAAAGCAGGTGATTTAAGAAATACGATACTGTGCGTGAACTGGTAACCACAAAAATGAAAAAATATGCTGCCATTCTCGTCCTTCAGGAAGGACGTCAGCGTTATCTGGGTTAATACAATTCTTTTTTACTACTAAGACACTCCTTTATTCCGGTCATCTTAAGGAAATTCCTGAAAGCTGACAGTGCTGTTGACGAAAAATGTTCAAATGTTTGTTAAGCTTAAGGCACTCAACTGCGTAGTCATCAGTCCCTAAACTTACAACCTACTTATGAACTACCTTATACTAAAGACGACACAAACATCCATGCTCAAGGGGGGATTCGAACCCCCGACCGTAGCGGCCGTGCAGACTGTGACAGGCGCGCCGCACGCCGCTCGGCCACTGCGCCCGGCGTGCTGTTGACAACTTTGAATTGTGAAGCGCACACACATACAGACATTTATAGAGCTACAAAGAAAGGAAGAGAATGAAACAGTGTAAATCCGACGTATCCATTATTTCCGACAGATTTACCTTTTAACTTAAAGATACAGCAGTTTCCAGTGAGACTTGCATTTTCTTTTGCGATTAATAAATCACAGGGGATCTATTAAATACTGCGGGGTAGATTTAGTGTCTCCATGTTTCTCACACGGACAACTTTATATCGCTTGCACAAGGGCGAGATCAGCAAAGAATTTATTCATACTAGCTCCTGGACAGGTAACGAGAAATATTGTTTTTATCAGGTTTTGAATTAAATAAATGTGTGAATTACATATAATTTGTATTTTGATTGCTATTTTTCTTTATTTGGATAGTGTTCAAATGTTTGTAGAGCTTATGGGACTTAACTACGGGGTTATCAGTCCCTAAACTTACAAACTACTTATGAACGAGCTAATACTAAGGACGGCACGGTAGTGGTTTGGATAGTGCCCTTATAATTTTATACATTTTTCAAACAGTCTTATTTCTTTAATACTCTCCGACGAATATACAATGTTTTTAGAAGAAAGGAGACGGATAGAGAGAAGGGATAGGAGATGTACTAACTGAAGGCTTGAACAAATAAATGAATAAATATCCGTGGAACGCCGGGTTTTCAGCTTGCCGACTAAAAAATACAGGTACAGAAACAGTTCAATATGTTAACGGCCGCTGACTGTGCCTTTGCACATATTTATCAACCGCTAACAAAGCTAACGTAGCCATTACAGGCCAGTCCATTTTAAGGAAGTGGATGTGCAGGTGTTTTATTCGCTCCAGATGCAGCAGATAACTGCCGCTGGACAGCACTGAAGTGGTAGCTGAAGTTACAGAGTTCGTGTTGGCTATAAAACATCGCTTAGCCGCTGCACCGCAAACCACATCATACCGCGGGCCGCTATGCAGTGTTCCCCCTCCCATGCCGCAACGCCTCGCCGGGCAGCCAGTAGTAAACAGACCGCCACAAAATTGCCGAGCCGCTGCAACTGGTTCTGCGTTTTTGGGGCAGAAATTTTCAAGCCGCAGGAATGTTACTCACACATAATTCATCAACGCGGTACAAGATGCCCCCAATACATCACACTATATTTCAGCCAGATACCTGCTAGCCATCTTCAGGTGAGTCGTAGAAGACGACTGAGTGTGTGTGTGTGTGTGTGTGTGTGTGTGTGTGTGTTTGAACGGTAATATGTGAATAATATGCTTCTGGAGTTAATTAAATTAATTATATTGACAAAAACAGCAGAAAATGCCAGATTTTCGGTGGTCTGTTAACAAGAATACTTTTCATTTTTTCCATTCCTTTAATCTGTCACAATCAGCCGAGTTGGCAACATAGGAATGGCGCCAGGGATCGTCTGCTGTTTGGGGGCTGAATTCCACTTAACAGCGGCCGTCAGCGGCTGTGCGGACAGCAGGCCGTGCCATTAGCGACGTCGTTTCCATTAGTCACGCTGATCTGGCGTTGCGCAACTCATTTGGCGGCTGCCTCTGTCCCTGATGCTCGTTGATTGCTTTCGGAAACGTTGGATTGTCTGTGTCGTGCGAGGTTAATACGTCTGACAGGCGCTGTGCTGTAGCAGGAAGTGGCGCGACCAGCTCGCACGAACTCCGCAACTTCTACCTGCTCAACACACGCTACTAACCTGGAGACGTTTCAATTATGCCATCAGTAAGAATCACACTACACAACAGGTGTAGTAATTTTACACTATTTCACTACAACATGTACAAAACTATCAATTACCATATTTACAAAGGTATAGTACTCCACAGCCTATAGAACAACCACCACCACCACCACCACCACCACGAGAGATTTCTCGAAATTTGACTGAAAACCCTAAGAGATTTTGGTCATATGTTAAATATACTAGGGGCAAAACACAAGCAATACCCTCACTACGTGATAGTAATGGCGATCCTGTCGATGACAGCGCTACTAAAGCAGAGTTACTAAACATAGCTTTTAGAAACTCATTCACCAAAGAAGACGAAACCAATATTCCAGATTTCGAATTACGAACAGATGCCGTAATGGCTAACGTAGAAGTAGATATCATAGGAGTAGTGAAGCAACTAAAATCACTTAACAAGAACAAGTCTTCTGGTCCGGATTGTATACCCATTAGATTTCTATCTGCTTATGCTGAAGCGATAGCTCCTTACTTAACAGCCATATACAACCGCTCTCTCAAAGAAGGATCTCTACCAAAAGATTGGAAAGTTGCACAGGTCACACCGATATTCAAGAAAGGCAGTAGGAGTAACCCATTAAACTACAGGTCTATTTCATTGACTTCAATTTGCAGCAGGGGTTTAAAACATATCCTGTATTCAGATATTATGAATTATCTCGAACAGAATGATCTATTGACCCAAGGTCAACATGGATTTAGAAAATATCGTTGATGCGAAACACAACTAGTCTTTATTCACACGAAGTGATGTGTGCTATCGACAAGGGTTCGCAAATTGATTCCGTATTCCTTGATTTCCAGGCGGCTTTTGACACCGTACCTCACAAACGGCTTTTAATCAAATTGCGTGGTTACGGTATATCACCCCAAATTTGCGACTGGATAGGGGATTTCCTCTCAGAGAGGACACAGTTCGTAGTAATCGATGGTAAGGCATCGACTAAAACAGAGGTGATATCGGGCGTTCCACAGGGTAGTGTTATTGGTCCTCTGCTGTTCCTTATTTACATAAACGATTTAGGGGAAAATCTAAGTAACTCTCTTAGGTTGTTTGCAGATGACACCGCCATTTACCGTCTAGTAAAATCATCTGAAGATCAAAACCAACTGCAGAACGATTTGAATAAGATACTGTACGGTGTAAAAATTGGCAATTGACTCTAAATAATGAGAAGTATGAAGTCGTCCACATAAGTAAGAAAAGATATTCGTTAAACTTTGTTTACATGATAAATCAATCAAATTTGAAGGTCGTAAACTCCACAAAATAACTACGTATTACAATTACTTCTGACTTAAATTAGGAAGAACACGTAGATAGTGTCATGGGGAAGGCGAACCAGAGACTGCGTGCCGGCCACGGTGGCCGAGGGAACTGAGGCGCTCCAGTCACGGTCCGCACGGCCACTACGGTCGGGGGTTCGAATCCCCCCTCGGGATATGGATAGTTGTGCCGTCCTTAGTGTTAGCTAGTTCGTAAGTAGTTAGTAAGTTTAGGGACTGATGTCCCCGTAGTTAAGTCCCATAAACTATACAAACATTTGAACATTTTTGAGAGACTGCGTTTTATGGGCAGAACCCTTAAAAGATGCAACAGAACTACTAAAGAAACTGCGTACACTACGCTTGTCCGTCCTTTTATGGAACATTGCTGCCCAGTGTGGAATCCTTATCAGATGGGTTTGACGGAGGATATCGAAAGGGTCCAAAGAAGGGCAGCTCGTTTCGTATTGTCGCGATACACGGGAGACAGCGTTACGGAAATGATACAGGATCTGGGATGGGAATCATTACAACAACGACGCTTATCGCTACGGCGTGGGCTGCTTACGAAACTACAATCGCCAACATTCTCTTCCGAATGCGAAAATATATTGTTGACTCCCACTTACATAGGTAGAAATGCTCATCAGAACAAAATATGAGAAATCAGAGCCCGAACGGAGAGATTCAGGTGTTCTTTCTTCCCGCGCGCTATTCGAGAATGGAATGGGAGATAAAATAGTATAACGGTGGTTCGATGAACCCTGTGCCAGGCATTTAAATTTGATTTGCAGAGTATCCCATGTAGATGTAGAAGGCCGCGGCGCTCTCGTGTGACGTCAGGCAGAGCAGGTCGCGGCCACGGAGCAGGTTGCGCGCGTATCTGACTGGCTCGCTGCTTCGGCATAGTGGGCGGTGCCCCAGAGGCTACCCAGTCAACTATGCGCGCGCAACCGAGCGCCGCGGCCTTCTCTCTAGGTGGTGTTGATAGAACCCCCCCACACCTTAATTTTTGACGCCATAATACGATATTAAAAAAAAAATCTCAAAACTTCGTGACTTTGTCAATTACGTCAAGTTCAGCAGCACTAATTTACGCTAAATTCGACAATATATAATAGCTGACTTCCCCACTCTCCGTTCAGTATCGCCAAGCTTCCATTTCCCACCATTTAGTGCTGAATTGAGATTTATGGTATGGATAAAAATACGATAATGAATACTAGCAATCAGAGAATTTAAATTAAGAGCTGTCGAGTTATATATATAGCTATCCGATTGCACTACTGACTATATGAAGTTTTCTCCTATAGTACACTCCCCAATTTCAGAAGTAAAAAAAATAAATAAATAAATAAATAAAAAACTGGAGAAATGGCGGGTACTATAGCCGAGTAAATACCGTATATATCAAAGTACAAAATGTTAAATTTTTTAACTGAAAAGAAAAATGAAATATAAAGTGTATAATAAGAAGCTTCAGATACTAACAATTCAGTCCACAAAATAGTTTGAAACTAAATGAAACATTTAAATTTTGTAAAGGGACACGCTTCAAAAGACGCAGTCAATTTCGCCGTTTTGAATTGCAGAATTTTTTCTTGTTAAATATTTGTCTTTTTGGTTTTCTTATCCGTTTTGGTATGGAACTGCTCCTGACACTATTTCGTGCAATGTAAGTGTCTGTATTCTTCAAAAAAATTTAAATGTTGGAATGAAAGGATTCAACTAAGATTTAAACTTACAAACTACTTATCAACTACCTTATACTAAGGACGGCACAAATTTCCATGCCCGAGTGGGGATTCGAATCCCCGACCGTAGTGGTCGGCAAGACTCAGCACAGCCAGGACCACCTCGGAAGATGTCCAACGCAGCTCTCGACGAAAACGCCACGAGCAGAAGTGTTGCACACACCGCGGCCGTACAATCGGGAAGATTCATCAGCAATTACACCACTTTTTTTCTGCAACAAAAAACACTCGGTCGCGTTTTTATCAGACCTCTGAAGTTACACACGTGTACACAGGACAGAAAAAAAAACAATCTCGGCAAAGTCGCGCAGATACAAACGAGATAAAAAGATTTGCGACACAAGCAGCAGCGTTTCGTTCGCGTCTACCTCGAAAAGAAATAAAAAGACGCGGAGTACGGCGAGTGGGAAAGAAGGTGGGATTTATCGTTGCGACTGGCTGTGCGCCACACAGGCGGTGGACATTAAAAAAAACCTCGGCGTGGTGGCACGACTGGCTGCGTTAATAGCACTGATTAGAGATAATTTAGAAGAAACGCAGCAACAAGACGAGCACGCGGCTGTCATGTGAGGCGGCACCCTCCTAATGTAACGCGGCCGTCCCCAGGGCGACGCAAGAACGGCCGGATGACAGACCTCACGCGACGCCAGCGATACGGGCCGTCGAAAAGAGCAGAAGAGAACCGGCGCGGCGAGGGGCCAGATGATATCTCTGCTGCCCTTCGTTAGAAGGCGCCGGGCGAGCGCTACCTATCTGCCACCGTGCCAAGCGCCGCGTGTCCACAGACACGTGATAAACATTCCAATGCTTTCACTGCAGCGACCGGGCGTAAGCTGGAGCAGTACTGCTAGTCCCGCGGCGGCGCGACGATCCTAACAGCTGGTCGGACAAGGCAGCGTTTCTCAACCTTTGTGAATACGCGATAGGGATGGGTAGAGCTCCTAAATACCCAGGCTGAATCGTCCGCCATGTTGGAATCGCGCTGCACTAACAGCGTAGAGGCGCATGCCCTGCCATCTCTCACAGATTTCGCAAAAACTAAAAATGTTCAAATGTTTGTTAAGCTTAAGGGACTTAACTACGGGGTCATCAGTCCCTAAACTTACAAACTACTTATGAACTACCTACAACTAAGGACGGCACAAATATCCATGCCCGAGGGGGGATTCGAACCCCCGACCGTAGTGGCCGTGCAGACCGTGACTGAAGCGCTTCAGTCCCCTCGGCCACCGCGGCCGGCCGCAAAAACTAATTTCTTGAAATATTTAATTTTTCCGCTACTTAAACCTTTATATGTCAGCATTGTGACGGAATGCTCGCCATTTCGTTAATAGTCATACTTAATAAGATATTGGCTTCGAAATAAGAGACTGCGCTACATTAGGACAAGTTTGCAGTACAAATAGAGGCTGATATTCCGTTTGGTGCTTGTTGCGCCATATGTTGCTGCGGATGAAACTTTCCTAATGGATTGAATTTTATTTTCGACTTAGGAGGAGATCTTTACCTTTCACTCATACCGCTAAACTTTATTTTATTTAGCGCACTCATTTCCGATCTCATACACGGTTAGAGGTATCAAAATGATATTTTGACAAATGGTAACATGCAAAGAGGGGAGTATTTTGCCACAAGGTTACTACGCAAAACTTTTGTAGTGTGTAACTATTAAATTTAATGGGTTAAAATAAGTCAGTACCAGCATCTTCAAGTATGGATGTTATGCAGTAACATGTGCCTAATTACTAGGAGCTCTAATACGGAAGACGTGTTACTACTAGACGGGTGGGCGGATCCCAGTGCCCATATTTAACTGACATAATCTCAAATTATACGTTTCTCACAGAGTTTCTGTTTGAAGAGGATGAAAATTTGATGTATTTTGAACATTTCATTCGCTTATTGTGTTTACCTAACTTCAAAAGAAAAAAAGTTCCTCGCATATCGAAAATTCCGTAACGTCGTCAGAAAGTGCATGTTAGTAAACTATCAGTATATGCTGTTTATAAATTATTGCCATAAATAAAACTAAAATGAAAATGTAGTGTAGTTCTTAACGAACACTTTCATGAAAGTTTCACATTGATACAGTGAGTAGTTTGCGAGTGTGAGCGAGTTGAATGAAACGCGCGGTAACGCATGAGCTTCGTCCGGAACGTGGTAACTCCTACAGCTTGGGGAAAAAATGACGGATAGTTCAGCTCGCGTTTATAGGAGCCTTAGGGATGGGACATCGGACAGCGATATTGAAATATCGATATATCGGACTCAGTTGCACGATATTTTAATCAATATCCACATTGATGAAATATCGGTAATATCGATATTTTGTGACGATATAATCGGAAATTTTATTTTTAATATCATTATTTTCTAACTCAAAATAGAAAAATCTCAACTGTATTTTTGTTTTAAAGTTCACGTGTTTTCAACATTACAACACAACCTACTACTTATTACGGTCTTACCAAATTTTGATTGTTGTCAACTGTGTGTTTTCGTAATTTCCTCTCGCTCTAAAGTAAAGTTGGTAGAATTCTTTCAAATGTAATTCTCAGATCACTGACCTCTTTTGTTCGTGTTGTACTGTTGTTCTTCGCTCGTTCTGTCTGTATTTTGTTGAGTTGTTGGTGTTAAGACGAAACAGAAATGTGATGTGTGGAAGCATTTCAAATCACATGATAGTAAAAGTGCTAAGTGAAATTATTGTGGGAAGATACTCCGCACTTCAGGAAACACCACAAACTGAAAAGCACATTTAAAGTCCCAACATCCAAATAGTTTAGACCATGGACGCGTGACTACCGAATCAACGAAGAAAACAGTGTTAAAATCACTCCCTGATAGCGCTGCATTACGAGATTGTAGGATTTCTGTATTTGTAAAATAATGAGTAATTAAAGCTGGTTTCTTTTATTTATTTTTTATAAATTCATGAAACCCACACATCACTGTTTCAAATAACATCTGATATCGTAAGTTTTAAAGTGAATTTCAAAACTAAAATTTTTGCACCGATATATCGAACGAAATATTGATATTATTCATTCGATTTATTGGTGGTATCGATATTTAGTATAACGATATCCGATAATATCCAATATTGATATTTTTCTATCGATGTCCCATCCCTAATACGCGACCACCTTTCAAGTAGGAATATTCTGCCAACCCCCCGAACCCCCCGAATTTCTGTTTCTTCTGTCATCTAAAGGGCAACGAATTTCTGTTTCTTTTGTTCGATTCATTCAAAAATGTTCAAATGTTTGTAAAGCTTATGGGACTTAACTACGGGGTCATCAGTCCCTAAACTTACAAACTACTTATGAACTACTTACGAACTAGGACGGCACAAATATCCATGCCCGAGGGGGGATTCGAACCCCCGACCGTAGTGGCCGTGCAGACCGTGACTGGAGCGCGTCTCCTCGGCCACCGCGGCCGGCATCCATTTGTACATCTCTTGGTCTCCCTCTGCGGTTTTTACCCCACACACTTCCCTCCAATGCTATAAATTAACAATTCCTTGATGTCTAAGAATGTGTCCTACCAATCGATCCCTTCTTTTACACAAGGTACGCCGGAAATTCCTTTTCTCCCCAATGCTGATTAGTGTCTCCTCATCAGTTACGCGATCCACCCACCTAATCTTCCGTATTCTTCAAAATCCTTATATTATTTACCAAAATTTTACGATCCTCTCGAAAGTATACCGAAAATGCCAACAGATTACTTTTATGTGAATTCGTGTAATACTTAAAACACGCTACAGTTTATAACGTTTACTTGGTTCTTAAGTATTACAGTTGTCATTCTACCACTTCCAAACGATGCTCATCTTTTCAACATTATGATGTATGGGGGTTCTGCTCGCTGCAAAATTATTCGCCTGGGGCGTCGTGGTAGTAATAAATACTCGTAGGTACCATTTTCACTTCTTTAATTTGAATCAAACTGCTTATTATTTCACCAAAACATTACAACTTCATAATGTACACAATGCAATAGAACTTAGCTGGTAGTTCTTCCATTTTAAAACATCAGACTGACATACATTCCAAAGTGCTTTACAACCGCCGAAACTCGAACTCCTCCACGCAAGGCGGTGAGGCAAATATATAACATCGACAATAATGACATTACATTATGCATTGTTCATAACAATTGACTGTACTAATTTACAATTAACGAACACAACAGTAAAACATTTCATGTACACAAAAATAATCGCAATATAAAATGAAAAATGTACATACAATAATTTTAGATGGCACATATCTTTTTAAGTAGAAAACTCCGATCTTTCTGTTTAACAACAAACAGCAATGTTAAATGTCAATTAATTAGTTAATGAGTACATCATACATGTTCCTAACATATATTGAACTATCAAATATCTTGGCCATTCGCAAAAAAGGCTCCAAATCTTACGTCAGTTAAAATATACAAAGAATAATAATATTCCAATCTCGACTATTACATTAATTAACACAATTAGGTGGTCAACACAACTTGTTTATGAGCCTAACATATATACAATGCTATTTATTTTCATGACTTTTTGTTTCACATGTCTTTTCTCTCTAGTTCTTGAAATAATGTACAATGACAAAACTATTGTTTATAGAACTGTCTGGAAACGTCATATGAATCTCTTAATTAATGAAATTGTTAACTAATCACAGACACTGTCCTACAATGATTCCTAGGCTGACTATTTCGCTTGTAACTAACTTCACACGCAACATATATCACTATTAAACCACACGATTCCTGGTCCGACACAGACGGTATCGTACGATAACATTGAGATGAGGGGGGCCAGCAGTATCGTCAAAAGTTTCATTATTAAAACTCGCATGGCAGCCAATTGGAATAAAATGGAGCTAACATTTCTGTGATACAATAACGTTTAAATACTTGCCTCTCAAGTGACGAAATTGTCTGCAGTGTCAATCATAAGATGCGCTCCCAACCGCTTATTAAGTTTATAGTAAAATAGCGTCAAGTTTCAATAACTTAGTAATTTGTTAGGGTCAGGTGGGCATTATTTTAATACGAATATGTTAATGGCCCTGTCACGAAAATTATAAGAGGCTCTGAAACGTGATGCTGCGGCCACTGTCTACACACGGATCGCTCGTTTCCGGTAATTTGCATTTATTACGATAGCTCATTCACACACACGTGACGAGCACACACACACGCTCACATTGTGTGACGTCGCCCGAGACAGTCCACTATCTCGTATCTCCCATCTTGACATTCCACCGGGGTTAAAAGCCAACGCGTATAAACAAAAGATAACCGTTGTAAAACGCCCGCGGCGGGTGGCACCCAGCAGATAACGACGTCGGTAATTTATGGAATCCTGCGCTAAGGGGACACCAGAATAGGCAGCACCACGTGGAGGAATTTCAAGCGGCACTGGCGTCCCAGCGACGCGGCGGACCTACCCGAACTGGCGAATGCGACCCGCCTTCGTGGCCTTGGACGACGTCGTAAAACAAACGGCAAGGAATTCGCGCAAGCTGTTAAAGAAGGCGTGGCAAATTCGAAGCGTCAGCGGTTACGAGGAATGGTGGCCAGTGTCACCTCTATTCGCGGAAAACTGCCGTACACGAGCTGGAGTCATTCCGCGACGAGGGAACAGGGTGACGTCGGAACAGAATGGATTCTGGCGCAACGGGCGGCAAACAAACGCGTAAGACCGGGGTGACTCACCATGCGTACGTGAGGCGTTCTTGCGTCACCCGCCGAGCGTAAGCTCTCCATTCATCCGCACAGTTCATGGTAGAGACATGCCGGCAAATCCCAATACAGCTCCGCGAATTACACTGATCGCAAGACTTGTATTGTATTTGATCTCTCGGATACAGAGAGCATCATTTGCAATGAAACCTCTGTTAAAAAGATTTTTTTATTGTACATAAAAATGCCGAATCAATAATTATAGATAGTAATCCCATCTCACTTCGTCCTGGTTTCTAAGTAATTTAGCTGAAATGTCACGCTGTTTGTAATCTGAATATAGCGATTTCTGTTTCAGACATAGCTGGACAAAGTATATAGTGTAGGTTGAAGGTCTATCTGACCTGTTGACTTAACTACGATTACTTTTCAAAAATTTTCAAATGTGTTTTGAACTTATGAGACTTGACTATGGAGTCATCAGTCCCTACACTTACTAACTACTTATTAACTAGCTAATACTTAGGACGGAACAAATATCCATCGTCGAGGGGGGGATTCGAACCCCCGACCATGGTGGCCGTGCAGAACGTGATTGGTGCGTCGCAGACCGTTCGGCCGCCGCGGCTGGCTACGGTTATTCACGAAACCTTTTTAGTGTTAACATTTAGTAAACAGCTGCGTTGGTCTTCTGTAGATGCTCCTGGTTCTGATGAGTCTTGCCAACTGATAACTATTATCCAAGGCTGCAAAGAGAAGCCATAGAAATATACAACCATGAGAAACATTTTAACAGAAAAAATGGGATGAAACAGTGATATATGGGGTGTAATTATACAAAATCTTAAACAGAAGACAGTTCGAGAGGTAAGCTTTTTCTTTGATGTGGACATCACTGATCAAGTGTAAATTTATACCAAGCCCCCTTCTCAAGATATTTTTACATTCTTCTTAAATGACCTACCACTTATCATGACTCAACAGAACCAGAAGCACCTCCGAAGATGGTGAATACAGTTGCGAACGAAAAGTCAGGGACGAAAACGTCTTATGCGTCGCTTACATGAAACCCGTAAGCTTCACCACCAATTAAAAAGCTCTGGGTTTGTGAATACATTTAAAAAAGGCTCGGAATCGTCTTCTAAATTAAACAGTGCTTAAAAAGAAGAAAAAAAAGGGGGTGTCAAATGCTTTGAGGGGTGGTAGTGCCCATTTAATCAACAAAAACAAGTCCGGAAACGTATACTTTGTAAGATAAACATATATTTCTAGGAATGGCTGTGCGCTTCATGTACCCTTTGTGGTATTACGTATGGCCCTATAAATCTTCCTCTAACTGATTGCAGACTACCTAATCGTAGAGTACTGTGAGCACGAAACAATACGCTAGTAACACATTTGACGGTCCGCCAATGAAACGAGTGTGCTAGCAACCAATCGTCACGAAGCCCTTCCTACAATCACGTGTTTACCTAAAAAATTATGCGTTTCCGAATCCATATTGAGCGAACTTATTTTTCTTGTTTCAAATGTGCAAATGTTTGTACAGTTATGAAACCTAACTGAAGTGGTCAACACACCCTAAGGCAAAACACACACACACAAACGCGCGCTCGAAGTAGGACTGGGACTTCAGACGGCGAACGGCTGCGCGCACCGCAGCAAGGTGCCTTAGCGCGCACGGCTATTCCGCCGATGAGTAGTAGCACCTCTCGAAGGAAGTATTCAGCACTTTTTTATCAACCTAAGTATAAAGGTTGAAAGTTTGGTGCAGAACAGGTTACGCTGAGAAACGATTGTTAACTAAAAATTCGAGACGTTATGCAGTTTGATTTAATTGGCTCTGAAGTCAGCCAATCTGGCCCTTTCGAGGTGTCGTGAAGTGTTCTCTCCAACATTCTCGTGTTCGATTTGAGAACCCAGCCCAAGAGTGGAGGAAGGCAACGACATACCACGTCCTATAGGACCATGCCTTGTAAATCAGTGCTACTATATTAAGATGCAGAAGCACAATGACTCAAGTGTCAAATGCGCTAATACAAAGAGCACCAAAATTGTCATAGACATGTTTAACCCAAATATAACTTGGCAATTTGGAAAACATTTTAGTAGAAACCTACAAGATCTAACAAGGACAGCAGTGAGAACAATGACATAACATAGAAGCCGATGATGGCTATAATGCCGAAAAGGTCTCATAATGAATAATTAAATTATAAAACAGTAGTGTAATGGATGTACAATTCTATTACGTTACGGTTTTCAATTACTTCTCTTGGTCACTTGTCAATACAAATTTCCAATCTAAGTTTTCACCCTCTGCCTTCCTCTCTTTCCACACACTTACACAGTAGCACTAAAACATCACAAGCAACATTCATAGTCTTTCTCACGACATAGTTACACACTTGATGCCTCATCCACGTACAGGAGAAGAGTACCGCATACCATTTCACTACGACTTTGGCAACCCACATCCGGAGGACACAAAGCTGACCTGAGCGGACCTCACACGGGTCATTAATGCTAACAAGGACGTGGACGTGCTTGAAATCGCTGCTCTATCTTCATTAGCGATGCTCAAAGTTGCGCGGAGAGAATTCTGAAGAATTGTGTGCAGGTGTCGATGGATACAAAGAGTTTAACACATTGAAAACAGGTCTTTGACAATATTTTATTTGCTCCTAAACAAAATAGTATTGCTAACATATCTGAACCATCAAGTTTCTAGCATTTTAGACGAGTTAAATGTAATATAAGTGCCGGCACCCAACAATGATCTGCAACATTGAGAAAGCAGTACTCTAACAAATAAGCAAGGTGTGAACAGACGCTTGTAATTCTAACTTCATAGTGCCCATACATCTCGAGTTCATTTCAAGTCCAGAACACGTATTACATGACGAATGAAAACGTACACAGATATCTGCTGAACAACACATCATTAGAAGTTTATATTCCCGCTCCCATTTAGAGGTACGGTAGAACTTCACAGACATACTATTATTTCCTATCAGTTTAGTGTAAGAAATGGTATCGAAAGCGACGAACTGGGTGCTCTGTTCCAATGTGGCTTCTGTTCGGTTCTACTTTTGATGCAGAAAGCGATCCCGAATCATATTAGCTCACGTTCCGTAGGAAGTTCCACAAAATGGAGAGGATTCCGTGCGGTTCTTCTCGCGCAACGTCAAAGCTTAGACGCGTTAAATCACATGCAGTGACGTCATATACTCGTCCCGCTACACATCCGCGTCTGCCTTCACGACTTTAGTCTAATATTTACTGGAAGCGCGAGGCACTTTAGGCGTTTGCTGGTAGAATTCATATGAGAAATCTCCGATACGACGAAATGTCTGACAGTGGATGCTTCGGACCTCACCGTTTTCTTCGTACATTTCTTTCTACAGGAGCTAGTCATTTGACGCAAATTCTGGTTGCTTTGTTCGACTGAAACCATAGTTTAGGATGTGACGTATTCGACTTTGTTCAGCTTTATAATGTTAACATTTGTTGATCTTGTCTTAAGACGACCGTGGCCGTATAACTTAAGTAAACCGACAGTCATCTCGTAATACTCTTAATTGACAACTACGTCTCACTTTCACTGTATAAAATAACGTTTCTATTCATAGTGTAATTCTTACAACATAAATGAAGCTTTGTGAATCTCCTTCTAGGAACACAAGCACACAGTTTCCTTCGTTCGAGACTTTGTCACTGTTCAGAGCGCATATCTTCTTACCACTAACACTCAGTAGAAGGCGTCCATTAATTGTTTACAAATACAGGGTGTCTCACGAAAGACACCTGCCAGGCGTCCGCGGATCACGCGGTACGGCTCCCGGCCGCCGCCACCGCTCCGTCGGCCACGGCAGCACCCGATTCTCCGACTCTATTGTGCCACGGGCGCATACACTGAGTTAAAGTCTATAAAACATTGCCATCTGAGTGACCTAAGCTTACCTTTATTTACAGTAGATGTTCAAAATGATGCCCCTCTATGGAAAGAGAGGCCTGACATCTCTTGAACACATTTGCGAACACTCGGCGAATTTCGGCAAGCAATCCCCATACAATCGAAGAGTTGGAAGACAGGATGCGACTAGTCATTTCCCAGATTTCGGCAGCCAAAATTCGTCGAGTGTTCGCAAATGTGTTCAAGAGATGTCAGGCCGCGCCTGGCAGGCGTCTTTCGTGAGACACTCTGTATTTGTATACCTACTTGACCAAACTACTATGATCATCAACACCTAGACTTACAAACTATTTGAAGTAACCTAAGGACAACACACACAGCCATGCCCGAGGGAGGACTCGGACCTCCGACAGTGAGCAACCGTGCGCTTTGCAGCAAGGCGACTCAGAGCGCTCGGCCGATATCTCCGCAGATACATTAATTACATGAGTTGCCAACATGGAGAGAAGGTCGACCCGAATCTCACCAAATATCACGTGGGTTAGAAGGGTTTCAGTAAATGTCACTTAATTTTTTCCGCAAGAAACAGATTAAAACTGCGATAAAACAGCGTTAAATTAAGTAAAACATGTTACTCGTCTACAATATTGCTAAATCATACACAATAATATTTATCGCGGTTATCAAACATTACACAGTAACACAGCAGCCCTTGACTGTTTCTCTGAGGATACATGACATTTTTGTTTTACACGTGAGAGACATGCAATGTCTGCGGCTGTTGCAGTCCACGCCGAAGTGCTATTCATATCATACTTCACGACCATTTTCTGACACGTCCAGCCAGGTGGACATTGCTTCCTCGCTACAGCATTTTCTTGAGAATGGCAGGCTGTGCTTCTACCGAAATGTCGGCCGAAGTCGAATTTCGTACCTGGTCGTATACCAGTAAGGTTTCTGAATAGGTACATCGCTGTTTACACAGAATTTCTTACGGTGCATGGCGGAGGATACTTTCCAGTAACTTTCGACACTGTTCCAACCATTCACAACAAACTTCAAACATACATGTAATTTTTCTTAGATATGGGGAGAAAGATGAATTGAGAGAGGAGGGGGAGATGAAGAAAGACATGGGAAAGGAGTTGATGGACAGACAGCGCAAGGAAGAGGAAGTGGATTAACTGAAGATTAAATAAATATCCAGGTTAGTTATACATATTATCTAATAATACAAAATTACTTTGAAATTTACAAATTTCATTCCATTCCATGGTGGTGGTGGCGGCGGCTGGTGCAGAATAGTGAATAATTAAATAATTCGCAGTCTCTGTTGCAGTATGCTTTATTACATCCAATAACTCGTTTCGCGCTGTTAGCGCATCATCAGACTGGAAACAGACAAACGTTTTATTACAGTCTGTGTACCTGGCGGACAGCGAATCTAATATGGCTAAGATAGTGAATTTTGAAGAGTGAGAATTTACGTGGGCGGAGATGGAGCCACATAACTATTTAAAGCTGTGGTGGAAGTAGCTTGCAATTTGTGTTCTGTCACTGGGCCCTTGTGAAGAGGTAAACGTACAAAGTACGTAACGGCTGTTTGAAGTAGAATGACTAGGGACTAAAGGGGTATAGTATGGAAATTAATAGAATGCTTTTTATATGATAAAACTCACCATAGCAGCAGAGGAGTCGCCGTAGCGGCAGGTCCACATTTACAACTGGTAGTATTGTTAATAGTTCCTAGTTATTCTGCTTCAAATAGCCGTTACGTACTTTGTACGTTTACCTCTTCGCAGGGGCCCAATGACAGAACACAAATTGCAAGCTACTTCCACCACAGCTTTAAATAGTTTTGTGGCTCCATCTCCGACCAAGTAAGTTTTGAAAATCAAATGTTCAAATGTTTGTAAAGCTTATGGGACTTAACTACGGGGTCATCAGTCCCTAAACTTACAAACTACTTATGAACTACTTACGGACTAGGACGGCACAAATATCCATGGCCTAGGGGGGATTCGAACCCCTGACCGTAGTGGCCGTGCTGACCGTGACTGGAGCGCCTCAGTCACCTCGGCCACCGCGGCCGGCAGTAAGTTTTGACTCTTTAAAATTTACTCACCTTGGCCTTATTAGATTCGCTGCCCGGTAGGTACACGGACTGTAATAAAACATTTGTCTGAAACTTCCTGGCAGATTAAAATTGTGTCCCAGAACCGGGACTCGAACATGGGACCTTTGCCTTTCGCGGGCAAGCCCTCTACCGACTGTGGTATCCCGACACGACTCACGATGCCGCCTCACAATTTTACTTCCGCCAGTACCTCTCCTCCTACTTTCCAAACTTCACAGAAGCTCTCCTACGAAACATGCAAGACCAGCACTCCTGGAAGAAAGGATATGGTGCAGACTTGGCTTAGCCACAGCCTAAGGGATGTTTCCAGAACGAAAGTTTCACTCTGAAGCGGAGTGGGCGCTGATATGAAACTTTCTGGAAGATTAAAATTGTGTGCCGGAAGTGAAAGTTTCATTCTGGAAACATCCTTAGGCTATGGCTAAGCCATGTCTCCACCTTAGCCTTTCTTCCAGGAGTGCTAGTCTTGGATGGTTCGCAGGAGAGCTTCTGTGAAGTTTGGAAAGTAGGAGGCGAGGTACTGGCGGAAGTAAAGTTGTGATGCGGCATCGTGAGTCGTGTCGGGATAGCTCAGTCGGTAGTGCGCTTTCCCGCGGAAGACAAAAGTCCCAGATTCGAGTCCCGGTTCCGGCAGACAATTTTAATTTGCCAGGAAGTTTCATATCAGCGCACACTCCGCTGTAGAGTGAAAGTTTCATTCTGGAAACATTTGTCTGTTTCCAGTCTGATGGTGCGCTAACAGCGCGATATCCGTTATTTGCTCTAATAAAAAGTATTGCAACAGAGACTGCGAATTATTTAATTTGAAATTTACATTCAAAGCAATAATAAAGCAGCCAGGCAGTGTCCTCCACGGAGGAGCTAGTATTTGCTAGCAGCTGGTGCTGGTGGCAGAAAGAGGGCAGTGGTAGCGGCGGCAGCGAAGTGGGCCAGCAGCGGCGTGTCAGCGGACGCTAGCAGCCAGCAGCAGCAGCAGAGGTCGAGGCCGCTACAGCGAGGTGCGCGGGCTGCCCTCTCACGCTTCTGCTGCTACACCGCCCAGCACTGGCCATTAGCTCACGGTCACCCTTAATGGCCGCACCGTGTCGATGGACGAAGGACATAACACAACCGACTCCGGCTTGAACTTGACTTTCCACGCACTGCGCATTAAAAGACCCGCTCGACAGTGCATGCACTCGACGTCCTATATCATTTCAAAAGGGGGCAAATACGCGATTCGTCGCACCACACTAGACAATTTCAGTCAGTTACTGGCCAGTTTTCCAAGCCGACCGGCCCACTGAAATCGAGTGGATTCTTTTGGCCCACTTTAGGTTACGGTAGTAACACTAAAAATGGGCCATTGCGATCGTCTTTTGACAGCTCGAAATTTAAATGAAAATAACGGCTTAGCTATTCATCTGATACAAAAATTAAATAACCTAATTTGTAGAGGAGAAGATTCTCTACAAATTTGCTATCTTATGTTTTTTTTTTTCATATCTCGTAGCGTTTCAAATATATTTGCAAAAATAACGGCGATTTTGGGATGTACGTCTGTCTGTCTGTCTGTCCGTAACGCGTTCCCTATTTTTAAGACTAACCGTTCAACCGATCACCACCAAATTTTACAGACATGATTGTAGGCCGCCAAAGACCAGAACCAGAACCTCCCTTTTTCCAATTTTTCGGACAACAAATTCGGTAGTAAAAAAAAAAAAAAAAAAAAAAAAAAAAAAAAAAAAAAAAAAAAAAAAAAAACGGTTTGTTATATAATTGTAATTGCAAACGAACTGTTCATCTGACACGAAAATTGAATAACCTAATTAGTAGAGGAGAAAATTCTCTACAACTTATCTCCCTTACATTTTTTTCATGTCTCGTATCGTTTGAGACATATTTGCGAAAAATAAAGGAGATTTGACACTCTCCATTGAATTAACGAAAACCAGCCGTTCGGAGATGTCACGTGACATTTCTCGCGTATTTGATGATTTCTTATTGTAACTTACACGTTGTCATTTCAAAGCAACGGCACACTGAGGAATTAACAAAAACACAAAGTTCTTCGTACGATAAATGACAATATAATGTCTACAAATGCCATATTAACATCACTTAACAACGGCCATCATTAGTATGAGGGGGAAAAAAAAAATAGCCGTAGCGTAGTGGGCAAGGTGCGGGACTGTGACGCGAAAGGTCGGTGGTTCGAAACCCGCCACTACCTAACTTTTTTCCTTAAAGGGTTTCAGACACTCTTATTAATTAATTTATTATAATTTTGGTCCAAAATGTTTGCAAAAACTTATAAGGCACGCCAACCCCGTTCCGAATGCTGAACCTGGACGATATGAATATTAAAAGTACGCCTTCATACACCAAAAATTCTGGCAACTTCATTGTCACAGAGTTACAATGGGCACGTGCGACCACCGCAGCACCTTTATGCCACAAGACATATCGCTCAAGCTTACTGCGCGGCCGAACACGTAAAATTTTTAGAACCAAGTTTAAAGAACACATGCACTGCTACAAACATAAAACAAACAGGACATCCTATGAAAATTGAAGAAAATCTCGAAATTTTACATAAAATCGCAGAACTTAATGCAATGATTATTTTGGAGGAAATGGAGATCTTCATCCAAAACATGGCACGAATATCCTCAACGAGACAACAGAATTAAAAAACTCGAAACTATCGAATTGTCTTAAGTCAGTAGACCTGCTAATACAATAGTTTTAAGATGTACCAGTGGTAAAATAAAAATTACCAGAAATCAAGCATCGCAAATAACGCTACAAATATAAGGTACAAAAAGTCAAAACACTTCTGTAATTTTAAACCAATGATTAAGACACAAGGTATTTATTTCTCTTACTAGTCACTTCGTTTATTGCACCCACAACGCGTTTCAAGGGTTTAAACCCGCATCACCAGGTGGAACAATATTATGCTGTGAACATGTTGGTTTTGTGATAGGTAGATCTGTTGTACTGTCTACAAGAGAATGTGAATTTGTACCACTGTTGACTGAAGTTAACAAAATACCATACCTCAGATACGCCTAAGTTTAATCTATAAAAATAATTTAAAATTTAATTCAATGTTCGATATAACAAAAAAAGGATTTGTTTGCCAATTCTGTAGTATTTATTTTTATTCCTCAATTTTTACATTAATAAACTAAAATTTTAACATATTTTGTTTAAAAAATTATAAATTTCAGCAGATATCATGCGGCATGTTACCCATAAGGGCGCGGCCTCTCCATTAGGTACTAAAATGTACTTGCTAAGATCCAAAGTCGATTTTCTCGACAATTTTTTAGAGTTGGGTCGAATGGCTTTGGCTGATTGTTATTTGTGATTTGAACTTCACGCAACATAAATATCAAAACGTTTTAATATCCGATACCCATGTGGTAGTCTTGTTAGTTTCAATAGATTCCTGGACCTATTCTTAAGCAGAAGATCCTTTTTCTGCCTAAATAAGTCGTGGAGACTATGGAATTAAATAAGCGTTCACAGTACTAGGAGACAAATGAAATTATTTCAAATGGTACCGATGTTGTCCACTCCTGCTAATACCAGTGAAGTTGTCAAGTTATCGTGGCCACACAGTATGATTGTTCAATTTAATTGTTTGTAAATCTAAGGGTCTGCGATTATCAGTTCCTAGGTTTACAAACTACTTAAACTTACGCTAAGTACAACAAACACACCCATGACCGAGGGAGGACTCGAACCTCCGACGCCGGCCGCGGTGGCCGAGGTGACTGAGGCGCTTCAGTCACGGTCAGCACGGCCACTACGGGTGGGGGTTCGAATCTCCCCCTCGGGCATGGATATTTGTGCCGTCTTTAGTCTTAGCTAGTTCATAAGTAGTTTGTAAGCTTAGGGACTGATGACCCCGTAGTTAAGTCCCATAAGTTGTACAAACATTTGAACATTTGAACCTCCGACGGCGAGCAACTGCGCACTCCGCAGCAAGGTGCCTTGGAACACTCGGGTCACTCCACTGCGGCACAGTTCGATTGACTGACCACGTAACAAGGATTCAATAATTTCAAATGAATAAAAGTATGAAATTTTGTAGCTTTCGCGGACCATAGTTTAGCTCTTGCGGACCATCAATGTCGGTTGTTTGTCCTGTACAGTTCTCTGTTCAATGACACTGACGTTGAAAAGATGATGTCTCTTGTCCTACACATCCCTTTTTATTATCATTTACACTTTACAGGCTGTAAAAAATCACGCAAATGAAATATGGGTCTGACTGACAAGCTTAGCATTCCTCGCAGAGCTTCCCGCTCTAATAATTCAACGCCAGCCTTGCGTCCTTCACCCACATTACACAACACGAAAAAAATTTAATCTTTGAAAATGTCAGTAGACGAAGCAACAAACGCCACTAGCCGAGAGAGCGACACACTCCAGCTGGAGGCTATGTCGTTGTCTCAACACGGAGACAACAGAGAAAAATACTAGTCACTTTAATTAGTTACCTAATAAGGAACAAAATAATTTGAAATATGGTAACAGGTTTGGAAAACGTTTGGTACACATAAAAGAGAAGACTTTTGACGTCTACCTGCTCCTTGCAGTTAGTATACGTCCGATGAACTTTTCTACACCAACAATGTACCCTTTATCTTACTCTTATCGCACACGTTACACACTACTTGTTTTTCCTGAAGTAATTTGTAACACCCTCAATAATAAACCTACTATGATTGGAAATGGTTGTCTTTTTCTTTTAAAATAAGTACGACATAGAAATTTCTCTGAAAGAAAAATTAATTTCTGTATTATTCGAGAGCATACGTACCAAAGCGTTGCCCATGAACTGCTAAGTTTGAGATTCTCTTCTGAACCTCTTTAGTCTGGCTATGGGTTCTTCTTCGGCAGTGAAGAGTCAGCTGAAAACGACACTAATAACACGTGCGTTTGAGCTGTATATAGGTACCAGCTCGTATGCTACTCGCACGGAAACGTACGAATTGGGCCCAACGAAAAACAATGGATAGCTAGTTCCCGCACTTCACCTTGCGCATGTCCTTTGCAGTGGTATTTGGTGTATTGAACATTGGTCAAAACACGACATCACGTTATAGAAAAGAGAAGAGAGTTTGCGTCAGGCTAAAGGTAATAAATTTTCTACCACTGTCCCATTTGTAATAAATCAGATTAGATTAGATTATAGATTAGTTGTTCGTTCCATAGATCCATTTGAGGAGATTCTCGTGGATGTGGAACATGTCAATTTTCTTCAAGCTTACAATAATATTAATAGTATGAATACAGATAGATACAGCATTTAGTTGTATTTAAAAATTCGTCAGTGGAGTAGAGGGAACTGGTCACTAGAAAATCTTTTAGGATCCTCGTAAACTTATCAGTATTTGTAGCAAATTTTTTTACGGTTGCTGGTAAATTATTTAAGATGTGTGTTCCTGAGTAGTGGACCCCTTTTTGAACTAAAGTAAGTGCTTTTACATTCTTGTGTAGATCTTTTTGTTCCTAGAATTGGATGGATGAACAGAGGTGTTTGTTGGAAAAAGGGGTATATTATTTATGAAAAATTTAATTGAGGCATAAATATACTGAGAGGCAGTAGTTAATATTCCCAGTTCTTTGAAGAGAATTCTACAGGACGTCCCTGAATTTACTCCACAGATAATAATTCTGGAACCAGGAATGACTTTTACGTTGTACAAATGTCTGTAAATCTTTGGGACTAGTCCCTAGAGCTGCGGTGAAGTAGCCGAGCGGTCTAAAGCGTCTCGCTGTGGAGAGCGCGGTTGCTCGCCGTGGATGTTCGAGTCCTCCCTGGGGCATGGGTGTGTGTGTGTGTGTGTGTGTGTATTGTCCTTAGGTTAGTTTACCTAGGTTTAAGTTGTTTGTAAGCTACGGACTGATAACCACGCAGTTTGGTCCGATAGATTTACAAACATATAAACTAGTCCTTAGACTTACGAACTTGTTGAATTAACTTATTCTAAGAACAAACACACATACACTCGTGTGTGAGGGAGGACTCCAACCTCCGACGGGAAGCAGCTGTGCACTCTGCAGCAAGGCGCCTTAGATCACACGGGTAATCCCGCGCGGCTTTATGCTGTTACTTGCCACAAATGTGTGGTTGTTTTTTTCCCTGAATATGTCGTGATTTCGAGGGTGAAAGTTGTTAATATTCTTCGTTGTCACAAATATTTAGAAGAGGTGGGAGAGATTAGCTACTTTTGCCCGTGAGTACAGTGAGCTGCGGGTGCTGGATATTTGTTGTTGTTGTGGTCTTCAGTCCGCAGACTCGTTTGATGCAGCTCTCCACGCTACCCTGTCCTGTGCAAGTCTCTTCATCTGAGAATACGTTCGGCAACCTACATCCTTTTGAATCTGCTTACTGTATTCATCCCTTGGTCTCCCTCTACGATTTTTACTCCACACGCTTCCTTCTAATGCTAAGTTGACAATTCCTTGATGTCTCAGAATGAAAGGCTTTTCTTCCCAAATACATTCTGTATTTTATATCTTCTTTACTTCGGCCATCAGAAGTTATCTTGCTACCCAAATAACAAAATTTATCTACTACTTCTATTGTCTCGTCACCTAATCTAATTCCTTCGGCATCGCCTAATTTTCTGACATTGCATTCCATTACCTTCGTTTTACTCTTGTTAATTTTCATCTTATATCTTCCTTTCAAGACACTGTCCATTCCATTCAATTGCTCTTCCACATAAATTGCGGTCTCTGACAAAATTACTATGTCATAGGCAAACCGCAAACTTTTTATTTCTTCTCCCTGAACTTTAATTCCCTCTCCAAATTTCTCCCTCCATTCCTTCACTGCCTGTTCAATGTACAAGTTGAACAACATTGGGGAAAGGCTACATCCCTGTCTTACTCCCTTCCCAACCTCTGCTTCCCTTTCTTGCCCTTCAACTCTAATAACCGCTGCCTGGTTTTTGTATAGGTTGAATATAACTCTTCGCTCCCTATATTTTACCCCTGATACCTTCAGAATTTGGAAGTGTATTCCAGGACATTGTCAAAAGCTTTCTCCAAATCTACAAACGCAAAAAAACGTAGGTTTGCCTTTCCTTAGCCTATCTTCTAAGATAAGTCCATTCGTCTGTAAATAATTCGTGTTAGTATTTTGCAACCATGACTTATTAAACTGATACTTCTGTAATTTTCACACTTGTCTGCACTTGCTGTCTGTGGAATTGGAATTACGATATTCTTCTTGAAGTCGGAGGGTATTTACCCTGTCTCATACATCTTGCATACCAGGTGATACAATTTTATTAGAAAAATGAATTGCTTCGTGCAGTACACGTTATGGACCCCCCAGTCAATGGGCACTGTCGCCATTGGAGTAACAGAGAGCAGGTTACTTCGACTGCCACAGCGTGGAATACCGAGGACTGGCGGGGGTGGGAGTAAAGGAGGCCAGCTGGGCTTCTCGTCTCGCTCCAGATGGTCGGGCACAAAAGAAAATGGCGCAGCCGTGAGCGGGGCAGCTCTGAAAGCGAGCGGAAAACTAGCGGCGACCGCGGCAGCGGCACAAAGAAGCGGCGGCTTTTAAGTCTGCAAGGTTTGGGCGGCCACCGCCCCCTTCTGAGGCAGAGACCACTTGTATGTATCTCGCCACGTTACACCTCAACACTAGCCCTTGCACATAGGAAATTTCCACATTCTGGCATTTATATCTCAAGGTGACAGCAGCGCGGCTGTGGGTCACGTCATACGGCCACGGTTTGAAAGTTCACCAAGCGGTCAAACTTTGAAACATTACTAGGTACCTTTTTATCTACAGACCATTAACAAACGAAACTTGTCAAACTGTCATGTGCTTCGCATTATTGTTCAACTATTAGTGCGTCGGTGTATGAGTACGAGTAGAGGATATCAAGGGCCTACCTCCGATCTCAAGCAGCAAATCAAATGTTCAAATGTTTGTTAAGCTTATGGGACTTAACTACGGGGTTTATCAGTCCCTAAATTACTTATCAACTGGCTTATCCGAAGGACGGCACAAATATCCATGCCCAAGGGGGGATTCGAATCCCCGACCGTAGTGGCCGTGCAGACCGTGACTAAAGCGCCTCAGTCTGCTCGGCCATCGAGGCCGGCTCTCAAGCAGTACCAACTGGACGAGGTGCTGGACCAAACTGCTATGGTCATCAGTCCCTAGATTGCCAAACCACTTAAACGTACTATAAGGACAACAGAAACTCACACACACAGACACACACGCACGCTCAAGGGAGGACTCGAACCTCCGGCGGGAAGGGCCGCCCAGTCCATAACACGATGCCTTAGACCACGCGGCCATTCCGCGAGGCCTGGACGAGGCATGGCGATGGTAAGGCACTGGGACGGCATGGAGACGATGGCTGTTGAAATTCTCATTAGAGGATCCAGACTGTTTGCCGTCGTTTTCCATGTTCGCTTGAGCCAAATACCGAAACTTGTGCGTGGAACCTGAGGCTGTGTTTCGCTCTTGTCGTCGACAGCTAGGTATACTCTAATCTTCCTTCATTTTGTTCCAACATGACAACACCTAATAACGTACTGTGCTGTCCAAATTAATTTCCGTGTTTACAACCGTTGACAATTCCTAGATTATTTCTCTCATTTACGAAGTAAACCAATGACGACGGCTCACTAAACTGCGAAATTACCTTTAATGATTGAAGCAGTACGATGAGATTTTGGGTTCAGTTTCAACCACTGACGAATGTTCCAGGCCTTGGCCATCGAGCCAAATAAATGAACTGACGAAATTCCAGAAATTTATGGGGGTCTTCGAAGACTATGACCTTGGCGCACACACACACACACACACACACACACACACACACACACTGCATACACTACGCTTGTCCGACCATTTTTGGAGTATTGCTGCCCAGTGTGGGATCCTTATCAGGTGGGTTTGACGGAGGACATCGAAAGAGTCCAAAGAAGGGCACCTCGTTTCGTATTGTCACGATACAGGGGAGACAGCGTTACGGAAATGATGCAGGATATGGGATGGGAATCATTATAACAACGGGGCTTATCGCTGCGACGTGGGCTACTTACGGAACTCCAATCGCCAACATTCTCCTCCGGATGCGAAAATATATTGTTGACTCACACCTACATAGGTAGAAATGATCATCAGAATAAAATACGAGAAATCAGAGCTCGAACGGAGAGATTCGGGTGTTCTTTCTTCCCGCGCGCTATTCGAGAATGGAATGGGAGATAAATAGTATAACGGTGGTTAGATGAACCCTCTGCCAGGCACTTAAATATAATTTGCAGAGTATCCGATGTAGATGTAGATATTAGAAACTGTAACACCCTTCACGACTGAGTATTTAAGTGTCGAGAATACGATACTCGGTCAATTCAAGCAATTTTTTTTTTTTTTCACTACTAGTCACCGCCAGTTCTTTATACTACAATACAAAAACCAATGAATAGCGAAAAAACCTTGCATAACAAGTAACTAGCTCCGATAATCACGTTCACGACCTGTATATTCAATTGCGGCATTGAGCAAAATCTTACGTTGTTCGCCTTTTTTGGGACAGTCGGTGTACGTGCCTTCTTGCAAGGCTACAGAATGTGTTATTGTAAGCGGCCACTTAACGAGTGCCGTCATGTACGCCCAGCGGGTTAATTACCACTTTTAAAGTGATTCCCAGCATACCCGTGTGACAGCAGGGAGAAAAAGAGTACGAGTCACTCGAACAGGGCGAGGCTTCTCTTGGCAAGACCTGTTGTATGTGTCACTCGACAATAGAATGAACTGGCCAGAATAAATGAGCCCATTATCACGTACATCAAGAGGAACGAACGCTCGAGGCCATGCACCACTAGCTCAGCTCAGCGGAGATGGGAAAAGGAATCGGCCGTGGCCTTATTAGAGGGGCAAAAAGTCGAGCATTAATTTCAAGTTGTTTCCGTCGCTACAGGCACATACACCACTGCCAAGGTGTTAGAAGCCGTCTGAAGTAACACAATTATGCAATGATGGTACTCGCTACGTAACACGGCGGTGTATTAACGGAATCTGAGACGGGCGCCAAACTTCTATTTTTCTCTGTGACAGACTTGGTGGACTGCAGTCGACATAATAAAACGTCTGTTAGGGCGTTCTCCCAGAATATCGCAACAGCTGACTGCGCCAAGGCGCGTGGTTACGTTAACTACCAGTACAAAAAATAGCGCTGAATTTAGAAACAGTTGGTACAGTTACTACGACGTATACACCAGCTGTCTCAGATGAAATAGTCTAATATTTTCGACCTGTAGGTAACATTCGTGCGCCTCGGTTGCACAATGGTAGAGTGGCAGATTATGAATTCGAAGGTCGCGGGTTCGATCCCCGCCAGGTCCTAGGACTTATCTGTCACTTTCCACTTCTTTCACCTCTGGCAGTATTGCTCATGTGAAAAGTACCGAGTAGCACCGTGGTTCGGAACCCACGTTAAATTGTAGGTCCCCCTGTAACTGGTTGGGGAAGTCAGTTCGAAGGTCGGAGGAAGGCAACGGCATACCACCTCCAAACAGGACCATGCCTAGTAAAGCACTTTGGTGTTCAAACCAATCTTCGGATTGTTGACTGCTTTACCTTTTTTTAGGTAACATTACCAGCGGCAGAAAAATGTGACAAATGCAAGTCGTATCTTGCGAGATTAAGACAGAAACACAATCATGAGGTGTAAATGCGTACTGACATTGTAGCAAGCCGCTGCACTGCTGAGACTTGTAAAAAGGTACGAAAATGAATGGCTGCGCGGATGTGTGTCTCGTCAGCGACAAGTTGTGACAATGTTCAAATGTTGTCTCGCGGAATGGTCGCGTGGTCTAAGGCGCTAAGCTGCGAATCGCGCAGCCTCTCGCATCGGAGTTCTCCCTCGGGCCTGGGTATATATGTTGTCCATAGGTTAGTTTAACTTGGTTTAAGTTGTAAATCTAGGGACTAGTGACTATAGTCTTCATTCACTGCTATTGTGTTTTAAATAGTTCCACAACTATCTCAAATATTCAACCTACTGGACCAAACTGCTATCCTCATCAGTCCCAGTACTTACAAGGTATTTGAACTAAATCAGCAGAACAGACACACCCATGCCCGAGGGAGGACTCGAACCTCCCGTGGGACCAGCTGCCCAGTCCGTAGCATGACGGCTTAGACCACGCGTTGCGACAATGCAAAATGATGTTTCAACGAAATGGTGCAGTCAGGTTCTGCATAACGATCAGATGTATGTGTTACGTAACAAATACGTCTGACCCGTTAAAAACAATTATGGACAGTGCAATAGTGAAAGTGAAATTAATGGAAAGAACAGTGATGCAGCAAGAAGAATCTGCGTGCAGGATTACAAAGTTCCTTACACACACGCTATCGTCAGTAATCTGGTATCATGGTCCTGTCAGTGAAAACTTATTAGCGACCTTAGTGACCACACTGCATACTACGTCAGTAGACCTAGGTAGTCGTAAGGGATTGCTTTGCAATGGGCGTGAAAGTGGGCAACTTCAGTTTTCTTCGTAACTGTGACGTCTACTTTTTGACCCTGTCTTCCCGAAATATGTCATACGGTAGAGCTTCTGTTTAAAATTATCGCCCCCTCCCCCCGTACGGGTACCGTTGTACTCTAACTTAACATCAGTTACAGGTAAATTTAATCATACAGAAATGGAAAACACATGTGAAGTACAACGGTGCACTGTTTCGTGTCTATTCGTATACATGGTGGTGGCTCAGGCGGAACATTAATGAACTATTCCTCATACAATAAAGTAATATACACCTAAGCGACACAGATAATCGTAAGTACTAAGCAGTACTTAGTCTGCCTAACCAGAGATCAATCATCACTACTTACGCTTCACTTAGCAAGATGGAGAGTTGACACCGTTAATGATTTACTCAGGCTCGCAGAATTAACACACCGCGACTCGTGTTTTCCGTTTGCTTACTCGCGCGATAAAGACTCCACTTGTCACAGGACTACTCACAGCTGTTTACATTTCGTCGCATCCTTTTCTGCCGTCTAAAATTATCGGTACGCTCTCTCTCGCCGGGAACGTGGCGACAACTCTTTCTGGTATTCTCTTCTGTGCGTACACTCATTAGACGCCAAGTAAATGACTTGGAAAATTGGACTTTTTTGGGTTTTGGAGTCTTATATGTTATTTCGTGTAGTACGCCCCACATGTAGGACACAGGGAATCCGCGACTGTAATTATGACTTTCATTAGTGAGTAACGAAAGTTGCTTAAATACTAACGTGTTTAGTCTCACAGTCAGTTTCAGCCGTTATGCCATTCCAAGCGAAATTAGCTATCGTGATACTGAATGTTTGCCACTAATATCCTGAAGTAAGACATCGCCAAGCACACGCAGTGTAGTTATGAGTAATGTTTCAGTATAAATGGAATTGTCAATCGACTGATAGCGTTTGTGACAATGAATACATTTTGACACGGAGATATCGGAGCAGATAGCTCGGCCACTGCGGCCGGCCCTAAATTTCTTCAACGGTATTTCTCAACAAGAACGTCACCTTCACTCCAGCGACTCCCATTTCCGTTCCAGCAGTATTCAGTAACACTCGCGCATTTGATGGAATCTGCCAGCCGGCCGCGGTGTTCGAGCTGTCTGCGGCGTGGCAGTCACGGTCTACACTGCCGCTGCGGTCGGGGGTTCAAATGCCCCCTTCGGGCATGGATGTTTTTGCCGTCTTTAGTATAAGCTAGTTCATAAGTAGTCTTTAAGTTTAGGAACTGATAACCCCGTAGTTAAGTCGCATAAGCTCTAAAAACATTTGAACATTTGATTACTGACTCACGGACGTTCAACGAAATTGGTATGCTCATCACAAGGCTACGGCCAAGAAGAACAGATGAGACGACCAAAGTTTTCGAATCATATCAATGTATGTCCATAGGGTAAGGTGGTACAAATTCGATATAGGTACAATTCCGATGAACATAAGTATTCAGTCTAGTAGTGTTGGTAACATTTGCCTTTGTGTGGCGTCGTAGTGTAGCAGGTTTCTACAGCTTGTCCTGTCTTTTCCAAGAATACAACACTTTGTGCGACGGAGATATCATTTTTTTTCCTGTTAAGATGTACGAGGAGCTACTTCGTCGATCGCGCTCTTATAAATTTTCTAGTTCCCACGCGCTTGTAAATTCATTATTGTGCAACGTTTGGTACCGCGAAGTATGCGCTGGTGCCCGAAGAAAAAAAGTGCTTTTTATGTGGAAAAAGTCTGTGATCAAAATTGTACGAGGAAGTGATCATAATTGTACCTAGTGTGGTACATTTTCTATCGATTTTTCTCAATTCTGTAATCTTTTTTTGTTGTTCTACCAAAAATTGTAATTGTCTAACATTTATGTTACATATTGATTAAACATTCAAGAGTAAGCGTCATAGTTAAAATCATTTCTTTTCTCAATATATTTGCTGTTACAATAACATTTGTCCGAAATGATCGAAATTGTACCACCTTGAAATGTTCAAATGTTTGTATAGTTTATGGGACTTAACTACGGGGTCATCAGTCCCTAAACTTACAAACTACTTATGAACTACTAACGAACTAAGATGGCACAAATATCCATGGCCGAAGGGGGATTAGAACCCCCCGAACGTAGTGGCCGTGCAGACCGTGACTGACGCGCCTCAGTCTCCTCGGCCACCGCGGTTGGCTGTACCACCTTACCCTATGGGGAATGTGTTTATGGCATACACAGGTGATAAACTTTTTTAATGTATCTATACTGCAGAGGCGCAGAGTAAGCAACTTCCTTTTGGTAGTCGATCGCACGACAGCTTACTCTCCATACGCACTGGTGGGTGTGGGTCTTGTGGCGCGTGAAATAGCGCCCGACTTTCCCAATTAGCTTTACTGCGGTCTTTAAAGGTCGCACAATTAGGCACATACGCTCGAAATTACCTATCCACAGACTCAAAGGAGTGCAAATATAGAGAAGACGGAGACCACAGCCTAGTTTTCGGAGCTGGCCACGGAGGACGGGCTCCTGTCGTGTGGATGCTGGCCTCGGAGCTGGAAACAATCAGCGGAGGCAGGTTCCGCCCTCATTTATGCTTCCGGCGCCAGATTGCCGTCTGGCCCCCATCCGCCCAATGGGCCATCATCCTTGGTTCAGCGCCCAGGTGATCCTTTCGTCCGCCGTTTCACGACGTCCTTCACTGCACGTGGTGTCGGGATCCGGCCGGGCACGTGCTGATTTAATTAGAATCCTCCTACGTAAACACACACTCGCTACTCTATTCTTGAAGTGGCGCAATTCGTGGCACAAACCGAGCAGGTGGCGCAGTGGTAACACAGTATACCCCCCAGGGGGCTCACGGTTCTTTCGTGAGTACGTGCGTGGCGAGCACGGGGCCCCGAGCTAATGCAGTCTTTACTTCCCGGACTGCATTTCCTTTCCCCTTCCCCTACTTTGGTATGCTCACTCTTCCCCCTCCCCACCGAGGGACTGATCACCTCAGTGGTTTAGTCCCCCTATCCCAACCATACAACCCAACCCCAACACAGTATACTCCGTTCACCGAAGGGAGAGACGGACTGTGCAGACACCGAGGCACGTGATCGGGGGTGAACAAAGAGGAATCTCTCGCTCAGTGTGTAATGTCGCGGTGTGTTTTTGTTACCTAACAGTGATATTAGAAGCCGAGCATATTTAAAAAATTTTAATAATCTATAAAATGTGGGCTTCTGAAAATTACCCAAATCTCCATATTCTTTTACGACAACAAGCACTTCGTCAGTTTCTGTCAATTCGTTACGAAAGAAACATTTGTTCTTTGCATCACATCTATTTCAATGTCATCATCACTTTCACAGTATCGGCTGATTTCGTTAGATTAGCCAGTCATGAAAAAATGTTCAACCTGGTTTACAAGATGTATGAGACAGGGGAAATACCCTCCGACTTCAAGAAGAATATCGTAATTCCAATTCCAAAGAAAGCAACTGCAGACAAAAGTGAAAATTACAGAACTATCCGTTTAATAAGTCATGGTTGCAAAATGCTAACACGAATTATTTGCAGACGAATGGAAAAACTTATGGAATCTGACCTCGGGGAAGATAAGTTTGGATTTAGGAATACGGGAAGCAATACTCACATTACGACTTACCTTAGAAGATAGGCTAAGAAAGGGCAAACCTACGTTTTTGGCGTTTGTAGATTTGGGGAAAGATTTTGACAATGTCGAATGGAATACACTTTTCCAAACTCTGAAGGTAGCAGGGGTAAAATATAGAGAGCGAAGAATTATATTCAACTTGTACAGAAACCAGACAGCGGTTACTAAAGTAGAAGGTTATGGAAGTGTCGCAGTGGTTGTGAAGAGAGACTTTAAAGAGTGTGTGGCTTTGTTCGATACAGCTGTTTTTCACAACAGAATCGGCCATTGTCTGTTCTGGACATCACAGCCTCGTTTTATACACACTAAGAACTATTCTCTAAGCCATAAGTGATCGCAAATTGCGATTTATTTCATTAAAAATGAACGCTGGAACGTCGTCAAAAATATATAATTGTATACAAGGAGAGGCTGGGTTCCTGACGACAATTAATTGTGTCTCGATACCTCATGGTCTGTTCTCCCTGATGCGGGAATACAGTACTGTGGCTGTGAACATTACAGAACAAATAGGCTGTGGTAACAGGAAAGAAACAGCGTGGCGAATGGAGATTTGGGTATGGCGGGAGACGTGCAGGGAAGAGTCCTCTGCAGTCGGGTTGGTCATTGTGTCCTCGGTGGCGGAGTGGTCAACACGTCTGCTTAGTAAGTAGGAGATCCCGGGTTCGAATACCGGCCGGGCACAAATTTTCATTCGCCACACATTGGTATTACATCCAAACGTAGTACAGTGAAGCCATAAGTGATCGCAAATTGCGATTTATTTCATTCTCTAAAAAAACTTAATGACTTATTCTATGACCGCTTTTTACGTGGACTCAAAATGGAGATGACATAAAGAGCTGAATCTTACGTGATACTAGTGAGAGAAAAAAGAGGCACAGAAACTATGACTGCTAGATGTGATTACAAACACTAATACTTCCGCCGCTATTCAGCAACTGACCCTTCAAGATGAATTTTACAGTCAGCATCTGACATCACCACTATACAACACTTGCGACGGCTTTACAACTGAAGCGGATAAGACTATACTGAACGAGCGCCACCGTTTCCTCCAGCCCTGGTCACGCGCCTTTGTATGTTTACAGTCCGTCTCTCGTTTCGGCGAACGGAATATAGACTCGCATTCGGGAGAACGGTGGTTCAAACCCACCTCCGGCCATCCAGATTTAGATTTCCCGTGATTTCAGTAAATCAAACGTCGGGTTGGTTCCTATGAAATGGCACGGCGGATTTCGTTTCCCATCATCATCATCATCATCATCATCATCATCATTAGAGACTGATTATGCCTTTCAGCGTTCAGTCTAGAGCATGGTACCTCTAATAAAATTCCTCCATGATCCCATATTCAATGCTAACATTGATGCCTCGTCTGATGTTATGCCTTTCACTTCAAAATCATTCTGCACCGAATCTAAGTACTTTCTTCTTGGTCTTCCTCGACTCCTCTTACCCTCCACTGACGAGCTCATGAGTCTCTTAGGTAACCTTGCTTCTCCCATGCGTGTAACATGACCCCTCCATCTCAGTCTGTTCGCTCTAACTGCTTCATCTATGGTGTTAATTCCCAGTTCTTCTTTAATTTCTTCATTATGGACACCCTCCTGCCATTGTTCCCATCTATTCTTACCTGCAATCATTCTTGCTACTTTCATATATGTAACCTCTACCTTATGAATAAGGTAACCTGTATCCACCCAACTTTCACTGCCATACAACAAAGTTAGTCGAAAGATAGAGCGGTGCACTGCTAACTTAGTCGTAGTACTTACTTCCTTTTTGCAGAAGAGAGTAGATCTTAGCTGAGCACTCACTCATTAGCTTTGCTGCACCTCGATTCCAGTTCTTTCGGTATGTTGCCATCCTTTGAGAAAATACATCCCAGGTACTTGAAACTATCTACCTGTTCTAACTTTGTTCCTCCTATCTGACACTCAATCTGTTTGAATTTCTTTCCCACAGACATTACTTTCGTTTTGGCGATGCTGATCTTCATATCATAACCCTTGCACCTCTGATCGAGCTATGAAATATTAGTTTGCAACCTTTCAATCGAATCGGCCATTACAACTAAGTCATCCGCATATGCGAGACTGCTTATTTTGTTTTCACCTACTTTAATCCCGCCCTGCCAGTCTACTGTTTTCAACATATGATCCATGAATAGTATGAACAGCAGTGGGGACAGGTTACAGCCTTGTCTTACCCCTGAAACTACCCTGAACCATGAGCTTAATTTGCCATCTACTCTAACTGCTGCCTGACAGTCTACGTAAAGCCCTTTAATTTCCTGCAGAAGTTTGCCTCCTATACCATAATCTTGAAGAACTGACAGTAGCTTCCTCCTAGGAACACGGTCATAAGCCTTTTCAAGATCTATGAAACATAGATACAATTCCCTGTTCCACCCATTCTTATTCAAAATTCTAAACGTGAGCTCAGATGACCACGATGTCGACGGGACATTAAACTCTAAGCTCCCTTCCTTCCTTCGTGGCACAATGCCAACAGCTGTTCTAAGGCAAGTTGTCAACGAACTTCTGATGTGCAATAATTCGCTCACGACAACGTTCATCACGCGTGAGGTATCGAGAGACAATTGTCGTCAGGAGCCCAGCCTCTGCTTGTATACAATTATATATTTTTGACGACGTCACAGCGTTCATTTTTAATGAAATAAATCGCAATTTGCGATCACTTATGGCTTAGAGAATAGTTCTTAGTGTGTATAAAACGAGGCTATGATGTCCAGAACAGACAATGGCCGATTCTGTTGTGAAAAACAGCTGTATCGAACAAAACCAGCCGGCCGCGGTGGCCGAGAGGACTGAGGCGCTTCAGTCACGGTCTGCACGGCTACTACGGTCGGGGGTTCGAATCCCCCCCTCGGGCATGGATATATGTGCCGTCCTTAGTCTTAGGTACTTCATAAGTAGTTTGTAAGTTTAGGGACTGATGACCCCGTAGTTAAGTCCCATAGACTATACAAACAATTGAACATTTTTTTAAAAAAGCCACACACTCTTTAAATTCATAATCACGACAGAAGTTTATAGACAGTGATGATGGCTTTGAGATAAATGTGATGCGAAGAAAAGTAAACAAATGTTTCTTTCGTAACGAATTGCCAGAAACTGAAACGGTGCTTGCTGTCGTAATCGAATATGGAGATTTGGGTAATTTTCAGAAGCCCATATTTTATAGATTATTAAAAAATTAATTTTATATATGTTCGTCTTCTGAAATCACTGATAGGTAACAAAAACACACAGCGACCTTAAACACTGAGCGAGAGATTCCTCTGATTATGGAACACCTCTCGCGGTATCAGAGTTGGCAGCAAGACCGGTGTCAGGCGAACCTCTTACTCCCGTGCCACTCGTATAACGTCACAATACATGACGCAGCAATGCGTGAAGGTCGCGCATCACACGCACTGAGACTTTCCAGCAAATGGCAAACAACTGTCGGCCACGAGCGACGCGGTGACTCAAGCAAAAATGTTGTTGACTAATCTGCCGTACTAGTACGTCACAGCGTTACTGTGCGACAGTAATAAGGGGCAGCACAGAAAACATATAAAAGCTGCTAACTGCAAAATCTGGATACTCCTGCTCTGGCGAAGACTTAACGAAATTACAGAGATTTATATTTGTTAATTATAAATACTTTATATCATTCATCGTGTTTCGTAAGACTGTGCAAAAATTTAACACGACACAGAGGGTGCTTCACTGAACTATTTCAGGAGATATAGCAATACAATCACATTACTGAATACTCTTTAAATTACATTAGATACAATAAACTGAAAATACCACGATTGCCATAATAAACGGACTATTCGCATTGTATCTTACAAAATCTGCTGCAACTGTCGTCCATCAACACTCAATTCAAGCATGTCATTGGCTAACATGATTTTGATGCGGAATGAAAAATATCCGTGTGTGTTTGGAAACACTCCACGAGAAGCTACAATTCGGGCAACTAATTCCATCTCCTATCCTCTGGAATGTCATACACAAGTGACTTAAGACATTCGCATAGGACATAATCAAGGCGATTCAGGTCAGGAGACCTCGCTGGCCATGGAATAGGACAAGGTGCCTGTCAATGAGTTCTGAGCAACTGAACCGCTCCATCGAATTGTACTGAACTACTCTGAATAACACTGAGTAACGAATGGGCCTGTCTTCGATTCGTACCACGCTCTGTCATGGAACAATGTAAATACGATACCACAGACACACCTGACGGACAAATAAAGTAAACAAATCATGAATCATGGCTTTCTAGTTAATCAGACTCGTCCTCATTATTTCCTTGCGTGTACATTTAAATGAACAGCACAGCACGTGTAAACTTGTACGCAGGTTAGTTGAAAATAAGCTGGAAAACAGTAATACCAGGCAAAGCGGTACACAAGTTTACTTCCGTATCTCGTGAAGTCGCCTTGTCCGAGCCAACGTTCCCTACCTTAGATTGTTTAGTGGAGCATTCTCTATGCCCTGTTAAAAGTTTGCATGCTGTTACGGAAACAGTCTGTATATCATATGCTAAAGATGAGAGAAGCCATGCAGGGTTCGACAACGTAATGCTCGCCCCCCCCCCCCTCCCCCATAGCTCAGTACTACAGTTCAGATGATACAGTCCGTAGTTGCCAAGTTCAATGTTGTACAAAGAAACAATGGAGAGTTTCTTTAAAAGCAGAATCCAATACGTACCAGTTGAGTACACCAGTTTTAGGAGTTTAAAGGTTCATCTACCTATTTCTTCTCTAAAACTGACAAGGAGACCACGCGGGTATTAGATTTTAAAATTTCTTCACATTTATGGGACGTGAAGTTCAGAAGCTAAATAACAATCGGCCAAAGCCATTCGACGCAACTCTCGAAAATTCTCAAGAAAAATGCCTCTGAAGATTTGCAAGTGCAGGTAACTACCAATAATTAAAACACTTGCATCATCTGGCGGTGTAGACCAGATGATAGCGATCTGGTCTCACAACCTTAGAGTCGGTGGTTCGAATCGTACTGTGACAGATATTTTTTTCGTTTTCCAATTCAGTTATATAAAACATTTTAGTATCTCTAATTTCACATGTTGTGTCAGTTTTTGTCGTCACGTAAAACGATGGTGATGACTTTCCAAAACCAGTGTCGTAGCTCTTCACAAACTGAACAAACAAAGACTACCGTCTTCAACTAACAGTGAAGCCACTACTGTAAAAAACTTATGTTTTTATATTGAAACTATCATTATTAGCAACCTTCTATAAAATATAGAAATCTACGAATAAACAAAAATATGTTGCACTTTTCGTAAAAATTACCATTAGATGTTAAAACAGGGTAAGTATTCGAACACACACAAAATAATAATAGTAATACAATAAAATAAAAAATAAAAAAATAGTCAGGACAGGATTCGAACCACAGATCCTAGACGTCTACAGCCAGAACGCTACCACCTGAGCTACACCGACAGACTCTGCATTGTATTTAAGGATTGATAAGCAAAACTTCAAAGTCAATTAAACTTTTATCCATTGTGTTGGAACCTGCGACTGTCTCTTGAAATAGGTTTCAGAAATTACTGCAGCCAGTCGCCTTTTGTTTCTTCTTAATGAAGATTTATTTAAACCATTACCGGTTTCAAGCTGCCTAGCAGCTCATCTTCAGATGGTAAACATTTATTTCAAAGTACATTTGTATAGTTATGCGCTTCACATTTAATTTGTCCATATTTGGTCCATAAGCGGACCAAATATGGACAAATTAAATGTGAAGCGCATAACTATACAAATGTAATTTGAAATAAATGTTTACCATCTGAAGATGAGCTGCTAGGCAGCTTGAAACCGGTAATGGTTTAAATAAATCTTAATTAAGAAGAAACAAAAGGCGACTGGTTGCAGTAATTTCTGAAACCTATTTCAAAGTCAATTTCCTCCAGAATTTTTGAATTTGCGTCGAATAGCTTTGGCTGATGATTATTTGCGTTCAGAACTTCACCGACCGAGCGCATTGAGGCGCTATGCTGCGATGCGCGAGGCCGTTCCCTTTAGGGAGTTCGAATCCCCTCTCGGGCATGGATGTTTGTGCTGTCTTCAGTATATAAGTTAGTTCATAAGTAGTTTGTAAGTTCAGGAACTGATGACCCCGAAGTTAAGTCCCATAAGCTTGACAAACATTTGAACATTTTTTTGAACTTTACGTACCATAAATATAAAAAAATTCTAAAATCCGATACCCATGTGGTCTCCTTGTGAGTCAAATCAATAAGATCTATTACGCGAGCTCCTCTTGTCAGTACAATTTTTTTAAACAGGTACACCTCATTAATTCGGACGTCAGCCCAACTGCTCTGTTGGAGTAAATAAAATCATAGCTGCCAACCTTTAGAATTGGCTATCAGTAATGATGCGCAAGACCAAAGAGGACGTGGGGCTACGGCCGTGTCCCAAGAACATTTTAAAATTTTAAGCCTGACACTGTATTCATAAATATCTGTCACGAACCGTATAAAAACTATTCTGTATCCAAAGACTGAAGTTAGGTGGAAGAACCTAAAACATTTGTGTAAATACCGTGAGTGGCTTAGAAATATTCCTATAAGTTTCAAATAACTGTCTTTACGGAAAGTTAACAGTTGCCCAAGGAACAGAAAAGGGTGAATTTCCTCGCATTTTTTAAATGTAAAATCCTTAGCAGCTAAGGATACACAAAATGGTTTTGGATTTTAAACGACGAATAAAATCGCTAAAAGAGGTGTCACAAATGGCTCATCACTCATATTTAATTCTAGCTGCAGAACACTGCTATGAAAACAGGTACACGCGAGATAAGCCATTAAAAGCTTTTCTCTTCGGAAACGAACTGGCTAACTTCCGCCACCCGGTAAAACACGTGGGCTGTTAAGCTTGAACCAAAGACTTATTCATTAGAGACCATAGAATTTACTTAGATCTTGGGTGTGTGAACGTCATTTGGTAGGTGTGCAGGAGATTATAGGCGGGATTTGATCCAGATTTGTTCCAACGTAAATGCTATCCTTAACACTTCCTACAGCTTTGCTACGCACTCAGGAATGAAATAAATTATTTATATAAAACTTTTATCGGCTATTACCGAAATGTAGATAGTACCCACTCCGATTTTCGTAAAATACATCACATCGTAAAATGTCTAGTTTCCGTAATTTTTCACGAACTTCCCGTAACTCCGTAGATATGAAGACAAATCCGTAACAATTACGGACAATCCGTAATAGTTGGCAGCAATGTAAAATGCACTCCAACAGAGGCCGAAAAAGTGTTAAAAAATAAATAAAGAAACAGAACAAAGACGAGAAAATAATTGTGTCTCGTTGAGCAGCAGAAGGTTTGTAACGACTGCACTACCTGCAGTTAGTCGTTCGTCACTCTCTGGCATACCTTCCTCCCAATGATGCACGGTCCCCTCATTCAACAGCGCCGCGTCAGCACTCGGCAGAACGGCACATTCTTCACAGCTAATAACGCTATTTCACTCTCTCAGATGTCTTGGAAGCCGCCAAAGGTGGACAGTAATCATTCAATTAATCTCAAAGTAATAGCTTCCACACACAGTGATATTTCCTATGTCGGTCTTTATTAAGAAATTCCTTACCAGGTGACTAGTAAAGAGATAAAAAACCTACTGGAGACTAAACCACTTTATCACATTCTTATCAAGTCGGAATGATTAAATGAAAAAAGAAATTGAAGACCACAAAGCCGTCGTGCAGCACATGATAGACTACCATCACAATTCGGAGAATCTGCGTCGGCCTTTATAAGCAACGCACAAGTGCTGCGGTCATTAACGCACAGGTAATACATCATGCGCAGATTAGTGGTGCCGCAATGTAGCGCTAGTAATCTCGGATCTGAAAACTGATATCTGTTCGATGGAAATTGTTCATGGAATTACCTAGTGCCGTGGCGGATTAGCCGTGCGCACTGGGACGCAGTGCTGCGGTGCGCGCGCCCGTTCGCCGTCGGGGGCTCGAGTCCCCCCCCCCCCCCTCGGGCATGGGTGTTTGTGTTGGGGTTGGAACACTTGCGGGGAGTGACACTTGCGGGGAGTGACACTTGCGGGGAACCCGGGGCCCTTGGGGCGGCTAATAGCTTTTCCTGGGTACAGGCACACCAAGAAGTCTAGCACTGTCAACATAACACGAAACTTGTTCTAACTACATATTAATTAGTTAAGTGTTCCACCTGAAAACAAAACGGTATTTTAACAGTGATAATGTTTGGAGAGTTATTAAGACATTCTCTGCTACTACAAGACGACGACTTTCCACAGTCATACCTCCTGAAAGCGTATTATTCAGAACACTAAGCATATCAAGACACCCGCGCAAGCAATAAATATATTACGCATCCTGCACAGATACGTTGATGTAATTGACCGCTATGTAGTTAACCCCACTATCACGCAACTTCCATCTCTTTAAAAATAGCTACTATGCTTTTTAATAGGAGATGCAACATTAAACCTTCAATTAAAAAACGTTAATAATAAGTCAATGAGTATTTTACATACTCGATGCGTTTATTCGAGACCCCAAAACGATTTCGCTGTATTCGAATCACAAACACATCTAAGAAATGTATGAAATACGGAATGTGTAAGGGAATGTCACACACCGAAAAATGCTACAGATAAATTCTATTTTCTATCACCGTCATATAGAACCATTTTTACTCCGAACTTGGCATAAACCAACAGGGAGAAACAAGTTGCAAGACTTCCAGGAAAAATGAAGCTAAATTGGCAGCCAATAGTTGGTTATAAATTACACTGCCTGTTAACTGTATAAATATAAATTACGGAATACGCGGAACTCCTGTTCAGTACAGTCAAAAAGGTCTAAGGTAATAGGCAGTGGTTTACAATTAGATACCCGTATCACTCTCCTCCTCAAGAAGTCTGTGTGAAGATTTATATTCAGAACATTCAAGAAAAAGGCTACTGTGGTGCTGAAACTACAAGAAGCAGCTCATTCACTCAGGAAAGGAAAACTGCTCCACCTCTCTCGGTGGGCCTTTCCCTGAATACGGCACAGGTAGCGGCTGGAGGGCGTGGAGTAGGGGTGGTGTATCCCTACTTCTGGAACACCCTGTTCACTACCTGCAGCGTCCGGGTCTCCCCGCAAGTGTCTACACATTCCCTTTCCCCACAAGTGTCACTCCCCACAAGTGTCACAAACTCGTGCTGCGGTGCGCGCGGCCGTTCGCCGTCGGGGGCTCGAGTCCCCCCCTCCCCCCTCGGGCATGGGTGTTTGTGTTGTCCTTAGGTTAGTTTACCTTAGTTTAAGTAGTTTGTAAGCTACGGACTAATGACGACGCAGTTGAGTCCGATAAATTTACAAACAAAGAAACAAATTACCTAGTCGGGGGACACTGACAATGGTATCTCTTTCAACCGTATTAATGTTTAGTCGCTGTCCCTTTGAAGTGCTGGAGTTCCTGTCAATCGGGCACATCTTACGTATAACAGTATATCTGATGGGCGTACAAGTGAAGGTTTAGAACCATCATCTCTCATTCAAAAGTCGAGAGTTCAAACTCTGCGTAAGTCAGCGACCAAACTGCTAGGTTTATCGATCCATAGACATACACACTACTTAAACTACCTTATACTAAAGAAAGACACACACCCATACTCGAGGGAGGACTCGAAACTCCAGCGGCAGCGGTCGCGCAGTCCGTAACGTGACGCCATCCCCGCACGGCATCTTCCACCCGGAGTTACGAAAGGTGATTAATGAAAAGCCAGCAGGTTAATATTGATGAAATACGAAGGATGGGAGTCAGCACATCGGCCTCGCAACTGTTGTCGGTTTAACATAGCTAGTGTAGCTGCTATTCAACCAGCTCTTCAGTTGCTATTATGAGGCTACTAGCTAAAAACCCGGCGTAGCCCGGGTATTTATTTATTTATTCCATTTTTCAGTTACATATTCATTTGTGTAAGGGCTGTATGTCTGTAAAATCTCTTGGGGATACAATTAGTAGAAAGAAGTAATAGATTAAAATTTGGTGCATGATGGGGCGGGTTTTCATGAACGTTACTATGTGCTCATATCTCATGAACTACGTGTCGTACTGTGATACAATTTAGTTGGTACACTCAACTATATGCGTGTATACTGTCTGTGAAATTTCCTGCGGCTACAATTTGTAGTGTACAAATTATAAATTGTAATGTCATACCGAATGCCGTAGTTTTACTCCATAAACAGCGGAAAAGTAGTAAGCGAAAAACTTTTTTCCTTTCATCATTTTGCTAAGGTTGTCAGCGAGAAAAGTTTAATAAAGGTTTGAAATTAAAGTTTGTTGCAAGTCACTAAGTACCCTAATTCTCCTATAGCGTATTTATATAGCCTCGCAGCATTATGTGGCAGTTTTCTGCAATTCCTATTGTTTATGACGTCATATCTTCTGAACCATGTGCCGTATGTGATTCTTAACCCTGCAGCAATTGTTACCTCACAGTAAGGAATGTTTGTACCAAATTTGGTTGAAATCGGTCCAGTGGTTTAGGAGAAAATCAGTAGCTTTTCGCTACATGCAGCAGTTTTTCGCGCATCTCATTGTTTATAACGTCATATCTCGTGAACTATGTATCGTTCTTGATTCTTAAACTTACGGCGAACTTTCTCATGGATTGAAGCTTAAGTGTACAAAATTTTATAAAAATTGGAACGAAATTGTAGATTTATATGCAACACGTATAAACATACGGACACTATATATTAGAAGAAGTGCAACCTGTTACAGTACAACGGTAAATTCGTGGCAGTACCGGGAATCGAACCCGGGTCGAAGCCACCCACGCACGCTGTTCACTCAGCTACGAAAGCAAAGGTGACAAAGTTAACCATGGTTGTTTCCTCGTAAGTGAGCATTCCAATAGCAAGCAGATTCCTAGGGAGGCTCTGACTAACATAAACCGAGTCAAAAATACGACTGTAGAGGGAATGGTGGCCTAGTTCCTAAAATAAACACAGTACGAAAGGGACACGGAAGCGTATACATACCACGTCAGAGGAGTAATGTGCAAATCCTACGTCTTCTTACCGATTATACTCGGGAATGAAAACCATTAAAAAAAAGGTGTAATAGGTAAGAGCGCAGATATTAGAAGAGACTCATTTTATTTGTCCTTGGCGAGTAATGACAAGTGACAATGAACATCAAGGTGGAACGGCGATCACGACAGTTTCGTGCAAAGAAAGATAAATGTTTAATATGAACATACGGTTTATTAATACCAGTGGAAGTTTACGTTATTTAAAGGAAGTTAGAACCGTGGTAATGAGTTTCTTAACGGAATAAACAACGCAGCTGGCGAAGGAGTCTGTACAGCGTATTAAGAAGTCACGGTCAAGAATCTAAAAAGGTAACGAAGATACTGCATTCAGTCACACAACGTCCAAAGGAATACCTCAAGTGCTGCGGGTTCAAATCGATGCAGCAGTGTCAAAGGGTAACAGGTCAATTTGCAAGCGGACGAGAGCAACCTCGAGTCAAATGAACAAACGCTTGCGCCACTGATTTGAATCAACACTCCACTTCTTCTTCTTATGCTACTTCTTCTTCTGTCTCCACCTCCACTTCCTTTGCCACACAATGAGCAAACAACTGATAGCGAAACAGCTTGATGTCGACTGATGCTGTGAGTAAACCATTCACTGAACTACTTTTTGTTGTATAAGACGATGAATTAGTGCTGTTCCTTTTCTGATATCCAAAACATCTATTTTCATCACTCTCTTACCCGCCTTCCATGCTGTAATCCGTCTGCATCCAGAGTCAATAAAATTTGCGCGTGTGATAACGTTTGATAAGTTTGTGTAGCGTGTAACTATATCCCCATCTGAGTACTTGCCACTTATTTCCCTATAAAATAATCGTAAAATTGCTGATCATCATATCGAATCTGGCCGGCTCATCGGCCCTCACCGTTGATCCATGAGCAGAATTGGAAACGTGTCAGACTCACCTCCCTGGGTCCCGGAAGCAGTGAGTTAACGTGTTCTGCTATACAGGCGGGTTCGCTGCATTGTGTAACTGTGTAAAATTATAAAGTTTATCATATACGAAGGCGATATGAACAATAGATTTATTGTATACAACAACAGCCAAGATTTCTATTTTTTATTTAGATAAGCGGAAGTTACCCCGACATCAGCCGATCTGTAAGCGGACGTACAGAATTCAACTCAACTTTCTAGAATAACAGTCAGAGAAATCCTTAGTATAAATTTCAATTCTGTTAAGCCGTCCTGTCTTTCACGTACTAAACTTAGTAAAAAAGCAGCTTTACGTTTACAAGAAGTTTCGAAATAGTGCACAACAGGCTGCAAAATGACAGATGGTTTTATATACTTCTTCAGTTATGTTTAGTTGTGAGGCCGTTTTCCGCAGCAGCTGTTAAAATTAACTGTAAGAGGTATTACGTCTATTGTTGACTGCAATTGAGACATTTATTTTGTCTCGAATAGACAAAAACAACATACCGACACTGTGGTGAAGTGATAAAGCGAAGGCATTCCACTGAAAAACGAGTGATGTGCAAGCTCTAAGCAGGTTAACGGAAGTGGTAAAAAAAAAAAAAAAAAAAAAAAAAAAAAAGGAAAAAGCGACACAAAAATAGGCGAAAATACCAGATACAGCCAAAAAAACGCATGTCACAAACGAACTCCAAGCAACAAAACGAAAAAAGCAATGGGATGCCAAGAAGAGACAATAACAACAACTACAGGAGAGCCGCGGTGGAGTAGCCGAGCGGTCTAAGGCGTCTCGCTGCGGAGCGCGCGGTTGCTCGTCGTGGAGGTTAGAGTCCTCCCTGGGGCATGGGTGTGTGTGTGTGTGTTTGTCCTTAGGTTAGTTTACCCAGGTTTAAGTAGTTTGTAAGCTACGGACTGATGACCACGCAGTTTGGTCCGATAGATTTACAGACATTTGAACTACAGACGATGCTTGTAAAATAATAATAATAATGAAAATTGAAAAAAAAAGAAACGCGCCTGGTGTAAAATAAATGTTTTGATTGCAGTCAGCACAAGACGGAATACCTCTTACAGTTAATTTTAACAGCTGCTGCGGAAGATGGCACACAACCAAACATAACTAAAAAAAAAAAAAAAAAAAAAAAAAAAAAAAAAAAAAAAAAAAAAAAAAAAAAAAAAAAAAGTGTATGAAAATTGTCATTTTGTGGCGTCTTGTGCACTATTTCGAAACTTAAGACCAGACTGGGACTTGCAGGAAGGAAGAGAAAGGTACTTACTGGACGAGGTACGGCACCACTCGCAGTTTTATATCCGCGTGTACCTCTCTCCTATTTCACAAACTTCCCAGAACAACTTCTGTATACAACCACATGCAAATTCAAAGATTCATTCTGCAGGCAGTCTCCTAAGCTGCGCTTCAGCCGGTTCTCGACATTTTCTTCCAGAAGTGGAACTTCCGCAACACGTCCAGGATGACTTCAGTGAAGTGTGGAAACTTGGAGAGATGTTTTGGGTAACGTCGGACACGGCCGCCAGTAATAGCGTACCGAGAATACAACGGCGGCCTTTCCGCCTGACGGGCACTGCCAAACCTCACGCTAAACACACAGCAGCAGCTGCCGCGGGAATCCCTGCCGCAACCCAACTCCGCCGCCAGAGAGCGAGATTAGCCCAGTCTCCGGTCTGCAGTCCAGCTGGGGCCGTCAGTTAACGAGTGGAGCGCTTCGTCCAGTAATTCTGAAGCAAACAGCCGACATCAGCGGAGATGAAGTAAGAGATCAGTTATAGAATACTAGCGGAGCCGGAAAGCCCCGGTGGAATGGCCGAGCGCCCTAAGGGAACTTGCTGCGACGCGCGCGGTTGCTTTCCATCGAAAGTTGGAGTACTTCTACAACTACATCTACATGGGATACTCTGAAAATCACATTTAAGTGCCTGGCAGAGGGTTCATTGAACCACCGTTATACTATTTTATCTCCCATTCCATTCTCGAATAGCGCGCGGGAAGAATGAACACCTGAATCTCTCCGTTCGGGCTCTGGTTTCATCTACATCTACATCTACGTAGATACTCTGCAAATCACATTTAAGTGCCGGCAGAGGGTTCATTAACCAATTTCATAACTTTTCTCTACCGTTCCATTCTCTAATAGCGCGCGGGAAGAAACAACACCTAAATCGTTCCGTTTTCGATCAGATTTCTCTTATTTTATTGGGATGGTCATGTCTCCCTAAGTAGGTGGGTGCTAGCAAAATATTTTCACATTCAGAACTAAAAGTCGGTGATTGAAACTTCGCAAACAGATCACGCCGCAATGAATAACGTCTTTCTTTTAATGATTTCAACCCCAATTCGTGCAACATTTCCGTGACGCTTCCCCCCCCCCCCCCGTAACGCGATAAAACAAAACGAGCTGCCCTTCTCTGAACCTTCTCAATATCTTCCGTCAGTCCGACATGGTGAGGGTACCACAAGGGGCGACAGTACTCCAGGAGAGGACGCACAAGTGTGATGTAGGCAGTCTGTTTGGTGGAGCTGGCGCATCTTCGAAGCGTTCTGCCAATGAAACGAAACCTTTGATTCGCCTTCCCCACAATATTTTCTGTGTGTTCTCTCCGGTCAAAGTTGTTCGTAATTGTAACTCCTAGCTATTTGGTAGAATTTACGACCTTAAGGTTTGACTGATTTATCGCGTAACTGAAGTTCAGTGGATTTCTTTTAGTGGTCATGTGTATTACTTCACACTTTTCTTTATTTAGTGTCAATTGCCAATTTTCGCACCAAGTAGAAATTTTGTCTAAATTGCTTTGCAGTTGCTTTTGATCCTCTGTTGACTTCACTAACCGATAAACGACAGCATCATCCGCGAACAGTCTAAGGGATTTCGTAAACCGATTTCCCAATTCCGCTTTTGTTTGGTCATGTAAACACTCCAAAATCGATTCTAGAAATCCACTTCTGTAAAGACGTTTTCCAGTTCCACAATCGATTTTCGTGCCCATGTAAACGCAACCGGTTTTGAAGCGTTGTTGGCTTGTCAGACTGTTTTTTCTTGTTACGAATTTTCGGCACATATGGACAGAATGACATTTTCTACCATGAAAAAAAAAAAGTATAAATGTTAGAGTGAGCACGAATACAAGTTTTTAAGTAAAGAAAAATTGCAATTTTGGTGACTAAATCAGGAACTGAATCAGCTGTTTTTCAGACGCCATTTTAAGTGGGCTAGGAAATACGATTCAGACTATAACATATAAACACGACAGCGAAAAACGCTTTACGAAAATCGGTTTTCGTCTTTCGGATGATGTGTTGCATGTAAACGTAGTGTCTGAAGCAAACAGCCGACATCTGTGGAAATGAAGTAAGAGATCAGTTATAGAATACTAGCGAAGCCGGCAAGACGCGGTGGAATGGCCAAGCGCCCTCAGGCAACTTGCTGCGTCGCGCGCGGTTGCTATCCATCGAAGGTCGGAGTCCTTCCTCGGACCTGGGCCGGTCTGTGGTCCTTAGGTTAGTTTAAGTTAGCTTAAGCAGGTTGTAAACCTAGAGACTGATAACCTCAGTCGTTAAGCCCCATACATTTAGGAACATTCGATTTTTTTTACCCTGGCAATGCTAATATGTATGGAAACTAGAGAAACACCCTAATCTCCTTCTCTCCCCTTACCCCTCTCCTCCCCCCTCCCGTTTTCTCTTTCCTCCTCCTCCTCCTCCGTTTGTCAATCTCCCTCTCTTCCCTGGACAGTGTGCTGAAAGGTGCATATAAGATCAACATTAACAAGAGCAAAACTAGGATAATGGAGTGCAGCCTAAGAAAATCAGGTGATGCTGAAGGGATTAGATTAGGTAACGAAACAATAAAGGAGGTAGATGAGTTTTGTTACTTGGGCAGTAAAATAACAAATGATGGTGGCAGTACAGAGGATATAAAATGCAGAATGACAATGGGAAGAAAAGCGTTTTTAAAAAGATAGAAATTTTTTAATATCGAACACTAATTTAAGCATAAGGAAGTCCTTCCTGAAGGCATTTGTGTGGAGTGTTGCTTTGTGTGGGAGTGAAACATGGACGATAAACAGTGCGGCCAAGAAGAGGATAGAGGCTTTTGAAATGTGGTGTTACAGAAGAATTCTGAAGATTAGGTGGTTAGATCGTGTAACTTATGAGGAAGTACTGAACAGAGTTGGAGAGAAAAGGAATTTCTGGCATACCTTGACTAAAAGAAAGGATCGATTAGTAGGACACATTCTTAGACATCAAAGACTTGTGAAATTAGCGTTGGAGGGAAGTGCGTGGGGTAACAATCGCAGAGGGAGACCAAGAGATCAATATAGTAAGCAAATTCAGACAGATGTAGGTTGCCGTTCTTATGAGAAGATGAAGAGGCTTGCTCAGGAGAGGGTGTTGTGGAGAGCTGCATCAAACCAGTCTCCGGACTGAAGACCACAACAATTATTATTTCAGTTTTCCTAAATCCGTCTACGCGAATGTCAGACTAATTCAGCTAAAAAGGACCCAACCTACTGTTTTCCTAATCACCGCCGTCATGAAGCTCGTGCTCGGGTCATCAGTGACATCAAAATTCAGATGCCGATCCTCGAAGGCCGGGAACGTAAAGGGGAAAGAAATTACGAAGCTGACGTTTCATGTAGTTCCGGTTTACAATGCGTATCATTAAGTCTACAATCGGTACCCAACGGTTCAGATTATTACTTTACGACCCTCATGAAAGCCTGGTGTTCGCTTATTAATGTCACTTCATGGCGCAATGAATCATCCAGCTCGTAACATTCACCCACAGAGTGTTTTATACCTCACAATCACAATTTCGTTTTACATCACGCTGGAATGATTATGCCACCCAGAAACGGCCACTTTAACGTTTCAGATGGACGTTCTCGGAAGCCTGCTATTCGATGCAGATATTACTCACTAAGCTGCGCCATAATGCGTATTACATAATGCTACATTATTCGCCTTCATGTACGGGTTCACTCGAGAGAAAATACGATGTGTGGTTGTGGCTATGTAAAGTGAAAATAACGGCAGACACTTTTATATTTGAGGGCACAGTGCGTGCATTTGCTGCATAAATATTCTATCAGTACATGCATTGTTACTGTGACTTTTAAAATTTCTTTTCTCGTCACCACAAACGTTTCGGAATCCGACTAACAACTACTATGGTAATAAATTTGTTTTATAGGTAAGGTCCGCCTTGAGCAAACACAAATATTTTTTGATTTTTCCCAGACACGTTTCGCTGGCGTTGCAGCATCATCAGTGGGATGTTTTTATTCGTATTGTCTGTCAAATTAACAATGAAATGGTTGTCATTTTTTTACATTAAGTGCCAAAACTACAGATAATTGTGAGACTAATATAAATTGTTTTCTTATTTTTATAGGTATATTAGGTCTTCCTAAATACCACATTTTGTTATGTTTGTGGTTCAACTCACAAAACGTCATTGATAATTTTTGACAGTTTGCAGATGACAAACTGTCAAAAATTATCAATGTTGTTTTGTGAGTTGAAGAACCACAAACATAACAACATGTGGTATTAAGGTAGACCTAATATACCTATAAAAATAAGAAAACGATTTATATTAGTCTCACAATTATCTGTAGTTTTGGCACTTAATGTAAAAAAAAAGTGACAACCATTTCATTGTTAATTTGACAGACAATACGAATAAAAACATCCCACTGATGATGCTGCCACGCCAGCGAAACATGTATGGGAAAAATCAAAAAACATTTGTGTTTGCTCAAGGCAGACCTTACCTATAAACAAAATTAATTTTGTAAGCAAACACCGAGATTGAAGAGCTTTTCAAACCTCAAGATGAATACTATGGTAATAGTAAGTGTTTCTCTTAGTATGCTCAATGATAAAATAATTTCGTCTACAGCATTCATATTTAAATCTTTTTTTCTATTACACTTCTACCAAGCGTTCTTGGGCACCTTCGAGCGTTGTATGACTTCTTATGTAATCGGAAATATGTAGAACATCAAATGCTTGCATGATAAGTTTATTGGCACAAAAAACAAAAGAAATAAAAGTAATACATAAGTACGAGGACAGGAAAATCAATTGAAAAATCGAAGTTGCAGCCACTGACTCAGTAAAAATAACCAGAAATTATGACATTTTAGTACTTCCAGGTTTAGCACCTTATTTGGTACATTAATACGGAGACCATTCTTTACGGAAAGTCACATATTTCACATTCTTAACCTTCCACAGTAGAGGTGGCATGACTGTCCAGTATTTGTTATATATTGTCAACATTTGCAACTATGCTTCCTCAGTAGGATGCTGTTTACCTTGCTGATAAGAATAATTGTTTCTTGTTTCATATATATTTTCATATGTTTGTAAATCTATCGGACCAAACTGCGTGGTCATCAGTCCGTAGCTTACAAACTACTTAAACCTAGGTAAACTAACCTAAGGACAAACACACACACCCATGCCCTAGGGAGGACTCGAACCTCCACGGCGAGCAACCGCGCGCTCCGCAGCGAGACGCTTTAGACCGCTCGGCTACTCCACCGCGGCATTTGTTTATTGCCACTAAATATTATCTTCTAGTATTAATCAAATCTCATTCAAATGTTTCAAAAATGTTCAAATGTTTGTAGAACTTATGGGACTTAAATACGGGGTCATCAGTCCCTAAGCTTACAAACTACTTATGAGCTAGCTAAGACTAAGGACGGCACAAATATCCATGCCCGAGGGAGGATTCGAACCCCCGACCGTAGTGGCCTTGCAGACCGTGACTGGAGCGCCTCAGTCTCCTCGGCCACCGCGGCCAGCTTCAAATGTTTGAAGTATCTTGTGTTTAGTACAAGAGCGACGATTAATATGTTCACAATTTGTTCAGAATTAGGCAGGTAGTCTTTCAATTTTAAGTTAGCTCATTATTACTACTAGCATACCCGGCAATGCTTCGCAATTCCTTCATAAGCACGCCGTGTGGGAGCGGCCGTGCACTCTAAGGCGCCTTGCTGCGGAGTGTGCGTCTCCTCCCCATCGGAGATTCGTGTCCTCCCTTGGTCATGGTTTCTATGCTTTCCTTGGCATAAGTCAGTTTAAGTAGTTTGTAAGCCCATGGACTGATGGCCACTGCAGTTTGGTCACATAGTAATCACAAACATCTGAACATTTTTATATAAGCATGAGAACTGGATATACGACCTACACTCCTTCCACTAATCTGCCTTCCCGTCATTTGCCCATCTTCTCCTCTTTGTCGTCTTAGGCCTGTCTGTGTTATTAACTAGCTGAAAACCCGGCGTTGCCCGGACATTTATTTATCGCAAGGTTCTCTTAGTTCATGTTTTCCTCCCTCCTCTCTCTACCAATCTCCTCCTCCTTTATCTATCCCTGCCTCTTCCTTCTAGTTCTATTCACCCCATCCCCTTTTCTCTCTGTTAATCTCCTCCTGCCCCTCTCTCTCTCTTGATATCCTCCATCCTCTGTTTGTAAAAAAATACATTTCTCTGCCAAATTTCACAGTGATTAGTCAACCGGTCTCGAATTTGGAATAAGGTACCCTCCACCATGCACCGTACTGAATCTTGTGTACACACTGACGTTCCTCTTGTTTTAAAGTTCAGGTGTGGAAAATATCAAGATCGGAATGAAACTTAAATTAGCTTCAGAGTCTGTTGTAAAGTACCCTCCGCCATCCTCCACACGAATTATTACGTAAACTGTCTTGTTTCTCTTGATTGTGAGGTCAAGAGCGCAAAATTTTAACGAAATTTGATGAACGGTATGGCAGTGATTAAGATATGAATCTAATCGGGAATCGTGATGCCCATAAAATTACCAATTTCAATTTCTTCGATTTTTCCGCTGTTGCAAAATGGATATGTTAATCAGGGTAATCAGGTAAAATCGCTGTGAGCAATGAGACAATCATCCCACCAACGCGTCATGTTGATAGTTGAATATACTAGTTTGATAAAAAAAAAAACAACTATCGTATTTATCTATCGACCATTCAGCACCTTTCTTCAAGGACCGAAGGTATGTATATTTATATATTGTTAGCTATTCTAGACTCAGAGTTGACTGTCTAAATATTTTCGACCAAACACACTTCAAAAGAACGGTATCCTTGCCTGTCGTTACATTCAGAATTTCAGTGTTTTCATTACACAGGGTCAAAAGCTATAAGGAGAGGCATTGAATTAAAATTTGTGCTGTGGCCGAGATTCGAAACTGGGAACTCCTGCTTACTAGGAAGGCACTTTAGACCGTTCAGCTAACACAGCGTTACGAGCAAAGCGGGCTGTCTTCAAAAGCACGTCTCCCTCCCAATCACATGCTTTAATTCTGCCTCAACGTTCCCTGTGAAATACGTATCAAATTGCCAAGGCTCTCCTATATTGGAATAGCACCCCAGTCTGGAGGAAGACGTGCTTGAAGACAGACCGTGTAGTCGCTTTGTCCGTAACACTGTGTTATCTAAGCGGTCTAAAGCACCGCCTCGTAAGTTGGAGGTCCCGGGTTCGAATCGCCGCCACAGCACAAATTTTAATTCAATGACTCGCCTTATATTTCATACCTTTGGTACAACGAGAAAATGTTTGCTTAAAGAACTGAATTATTGTTGCTACTGTCAAAAGCTTTATCTAATACATGTCCTGGAAAACCAGCGGCTGTAGTTTCCGCTCGGTTTCATCTGTCGGCCATATTGGCTACGTTACAATGCCACATCAGCCTACCATGCGGTTTTTTGGCCTCTCCACAGATACTCCTCCTTTGTGGCTACACGTACGGTACAGCTATTTGTTTCGTTCAGGCAATGGTTAAGGCACGAAAACAACCCCGTCACGTCAAGGGGCTTGATACTTATCTGAAGTTGCCACGCTCACAATACCCTTTTTAGCGTTGCTGGAACACAGCACCGTTATTACTAGGGAATGGTACATTTCTATTTATTACATTGGACGAATATTTGAGAGGAAATACAACTTGTGGTGCAGTAATTGACGTTGTTGGATATGGTAAATATGAAATGTACACGCGTTCGTTCCCCAAACGTGTGCAATCTCGAAATAGTCATCTTTTCAGATATAAAACTGTTCTATACTTACCAGTGAGCTACCGCTAAAAATTCGTTAGTCGCCAATTACCTGAAACCAAAATAAATAAATAAATAAATAAATAAAAGATTACAACAATAACAGTACGCATACAAATACATGTTTTACTTACCACTAATACAAACACATCCATAGCTAGATCTACGTGAGTACTGTATAATTCATATTTAAACTTCTAGCAGAGGGTTCACTGAACTACTTTCAGACTCTTTTTCAACCATGCTACTCTCGAGTGGCACATCTGGAAATGAACACCAAAGTTTTTCAGTACGAGCTCTGATTTCTCTTATTTCCTTACTGTTGTCGCTTCTCCTTAAGTAGGTAAAAGTTGAGAAAATGTTTCGGCATTCAGAAACGAAACTTGAGGACTGAGATTTCTCGGAGGAATTAGGCCTTTATATCCATGATTGGCAAACCGCTTACCACGTCAGTGACACTCTCCCCATTACTTCACGATAATACAAAAAAGTGTCGCCTTTATTTGAACTTTTTCAATATTCTTCGTCAATCCTATATGGTAAGGATTCGAAGCAGCCAAACCCCAGAAAAGGCCGGAAAAAATTAGAAACAAGAATCATCTGGCCAGACTGCACATTTCTAGTCATCAACAGTCCAATGTCTGTGTCGATGGCCCCAGACGATGCGTAAGGCTTTGTGTCGTGCAGTCAGCACGAAAGCCCATATCGATGATGTTTCGTTGAGTGGTTCGCACTCTGACACTTGTTGTCGGCAGCAATTTGCGGCCGTGCCGCCGTGGATACACCGGTTCCTGTTAGATCATCAAAGTTAAAAACTGGCGGGCATGGCTAGCACTTGGATGAGTTACAGTCCGAATCTGCCGAGTGCTGTTGCCAAGCCAGCTTCACTCAGCTCAACTGGGGAGCTACTTGATTAAGAAGTAGAGGCTCCAGTCACGAAAACTGACGTAACGGCTGGGAGTGCGGGGCGCTGACCACGCCCCCCTCCATACAGCCCTCGGGTAGAGGATGACACGGCGGTCGGTCAGTAACCAGACGTAATTTAGCAATTTGCGGAAGAGTTGCACTTCTGTCACGCTGAACGACTATCTTCAGTCGTCATTGGTCCCTTTTCGGCAAGATATTCTTCTGGCCGAAGCGATGTCGCGAAATGGTCGTGCGGGAAAAATCCCCTCTTCGCTACCTCGGAGATTGTGTGTCCTACCTTACGTGTGCCGACTACAACTCACGTTAAAACTGAAATCGTGAAAACCTACCACAGTTGCAGCACCAAACACATGTTGTCTTATAGAGGCGTTGCCAACGCGACGCCGTCCTCTGAGTGTTTACATATCTTAGCCTCTTCCGCAAACATTTTTATTACTAAAAATTTCCGGGCTATTATGCCGTGGTCTTATTGATTTATTCTGGGAACCCAACGTTTCGTCCCCGACTGCGGAGGACATTCTCAAGGGGGATCGTGGCACTTTTGAATGTCTGATGCACATCCTGTCTCCTTACTGACAGTCAGTAGTGAACCAGGATGTGCATCGGAAATTGAAAAGTGCCATGATCCCCCTTGAGAATGTCCTCCGCAGTCCGGGACGAAACGTTGGGTTTCCAGAAAAAATCCATAAGACCACGGCATAATAGCCCGGAAATTTTTAGTAATTTTGACCATTCCGGCCGTGAAAGTTTACATTTTACAATAAACAATTTTATGTCACAGCATTGTCACTGATTAGTCTTGAAATACTCGTGTAATCCCAGGGAAGGTTTAAACGGTGATAAAATATGGAAAAATGGTCCGGAAAAGAGGAAAATAGGGAAAAACTGAAACAGCTTTTTCCATTGAGCTATCAATACCGTTTGTCCAAATGCGATAAAAGTTTGCACATTTTATGTTGAAAGCAAGAGGAAGGTTCGCATCAAATAAAAATTTTGGAAAAGTCGCACGGAAAGTAGGAAAATTTAGGAAAAACCAAAAGCAATTTTTTTCTATGAATAAAAATCAATTTCCACATGGTTATAAGAGCATCACTTGAGTATGGCTCGACAGGATAAGGTTTGTATGAAATTATTTTTTTGGAAAATCTACCGGAAGTTGGACAATCTCAGAAAAACTAAAATTGCGTTTTTCAATGTGTTTTTGATTGAAGTCAGCACTATAACTGACTATTCAAACGACTTAGAGGGGTAGTTCGTCTTTTGTTCATTATGCTCTTGGAAAAGTTTTCAGTAAAAAAAGTAGGGACAGTTAAAAAGGAAAGTCTCAAAATTCGAACCAAGTTCCCTTTTCAATGTGTTTCTAAATGTACTAAACACTATAAGTTGATAACCGTTCATCCGGTAGCGATAAAATTTTGATCATTTAACGTTCAACGAATGATGAACGCTCTTATGGACTGAAAATTTGGGAAAGTTGCCCGGAAAATTTGAAATCATCATGATCATCATCATTAGAGACTGATGCCTTTCAGCGTTCAGTCTGGAGCAATAAAATTCCTCCATGATCCCCTATTCAATGCTAACATTGATGCCTCGTCTGATGTTATGCCTTTTACTTCAAAATCATTCTGCACCGAATCTAAGTACTTTCTTCTTTGTCTACCTCGACTCCTCTTACCTTCCGCTGTCGAGCTCATGAGTCTCTTAGGTAACCTTACTTCTCCCATGCGTGTAACATGACCCCACCATCTCAGTCTGTTCGGTCTAAGTGCTCCATCTGTGGTGTTCATTCCCAACTTTTCTTTGATTTCCTCATTACGGACACTTTTGTATCCCAGCCTCGTCGCCACTTTTGTGTCCCGATTTCGCCGGTTGTTGTAGGTGTCGGTGGCTGAGTAGAAAGAGACCGACACAGGAAAAAAAGGATGCACGCGTGTACAGGTACGGAGGTGACCAGCCAGTGGGACAGCAGAAACTAGAACACTAGGCTATATTAGAACAAGATATATATGTATTTAGTGGAGTCTTGGTAATACTTAACTTTTACACAGTTCTTGACTGCAGAATGCTGATACATAGTTAAACTAGAGAGAGGCCTGCCTACTGATGATTCCTAGTGCCTAACCGATAGCCAAGTCTTAACTGGTGCCTATCTGATACCCAAGTGGTCGATGCAGCAGTCGTGGCCACGAGCGGAGTTGCAGCAGAGGGCGCTCGTGGCTGTCGTAAGAACGCCGCCCCGTGCGTGCATGGCGGCGCGCGGCGAAAGTACGTGGCGAGCACTTCATACTTGTGCGACACCACAGACACCCTCCTGCCATTGTTTCCATCTATTAGTACCTGCAATCATTCTTGCTACTTTTGAAAATTCTCAAGAAACTGAAAGAGCTTTTTTCAATGGGATATCAATATCATTCGTTTGATTGAGATATAATTTTGCACATTTGACGTTCAAAGCAAGAGTACATACATATTAGCAATTGCGAAGCATTGCCAGGCCGACTAGTTACCGTAATAATAATAATTTCGTTTGTAGATTACACAACACAGAGAATGCACTTGATTGCAACTTTTCTAGTACTGTATTACATATCTCAATACGTTAAGCTATTCATTAATTGTTATTAAGTTATTGCTATTAAGTTGAGAACCGTTCATCCGATATCGATAAAAGTTTGATTATTTAACGTTCAACGAAAGATGAACGCTCTTATGGACTGAAAATTTGGGAAAGTTGCTCGGAAAATTTGAAAATTCGCGAGAAACTGAAAGAGCTTTTTTCAATGGGATATCAATATCATTCGTCTGATTGAGATGAAATTTTGCAAATGTTGAAATGTTTGTAAAACTTATGGGACTTAACTACGGCGTCATCAGTCCCTAAACTTACAAAGTACTTATGAAATACTTACGAACTAGGACGGCACAAATATCCATGCCCGAGGGGCGATTCGAACCCCCGACCGTAGTGACCGTGCAGACCGTGACTGAAGCGCCTCAATCTCCTCGGCCACCGCGGCCGGCATAAAATTTTGTAGATTTGACGTTCAAAGCAAGAGTACATACATATTAGCAATTGCGAAGCATTGCCGGGACGACTAGTTACCGTAATAATAATAATTTCGTTTGTAGATTACAGAACAAAGAGAATGCACTTGATTGCAACTTTTCTAGTACTGTATTACATTAGTCGATACGCTCAGGTATTAATGCACGCCAGATTAAGTAATACAGCATGTGATGTGCTGTCCGGAATACAAAGCGGCGATGAAGAGCGATTACAAGGAGCTGAAACGAAGTGTGGCTAAGCGCGACCGAGCTTTGAGTAAGTACCGCGACGAAGGCAGGACACGCAAGTTGGCCGTGCGTTGCGTGAGCGCGGCGGGCACGGAAGTTGGCTGCAGAAGCGTGTTAATCCATCGGCGGCGGCGGCCGCAGCGGCGGGAGGAGCATAAATTTTACGGCCTCTCACTGTTTCCTCTTTCATAAACATGAGCCGAGTAGCAGGCGACTTACCGAGGGTCCGGTCTACAAGCAGCGTCCAGCGTCACGAACTTTTTGTGCTGCGTCACTGATAAAGGAGTTCCGATCAAAAATTATTAAAGCGCGCGAGGAGAAGAGACAGGTGAAAATTAAATACGAGCAGCGAGTGTTACAAAGAGTAATTACACGGAAGGCTACCTGGAAGGGGGAGCTGGTACAGAAGAAGATTAGGGTTCGGCACCCCGTCGACGACGAGGTAATTGAAGAGAAGACACAACAAGCTCGGGTTGGGAAGGCATGGAAAACCAAGTACAGTTATGCTTCAAAGAAACGATCCCATAATGCGACTAAGTGGCGTAGGTAAAACACGTAACACTTGTTTATTCAGTTTTTAACTGCTGACAAACGTTCGAGAGATGATTAGCTTCTCGATAAAATCATTTTGCGGAAACATTAGCTCAATGATTACAACAAATTACAATCAATTTAAAAAATATATACAGAAGCGATTTCACTGTGAACCCAATGTGACAACAAATCAAATGTTTGTTAAGCTTATGGGACTTAACTAAGGGGTTATCAGTCCCTAAACTTACAAATTACTTATCAACTAGCTTATCCTAGGAAGGCACAAATATCCATGCTCGAGGGGGGATTCGAACGCCCGACCTTAGTGGCCGTGCGGACCGTGACTGAAGCGCCTCAGTCCCCTCGGCCACCGCGGCCGGCTAATGTGACAACAGGGATTCTTCAAAAATGTTCAAATGTGTGTAAGTCTTATGGGGGTCATCAGTCCCTAAACTTACACACTACTTATGAACTGAAACTCCCTGGCAGATTAAAATTGTGTGCCGGGGCTCGAACCTGGGACCTTTGCCTTTCGCGGGCAAGCGCGGGCAAACGTGTTTGATCAGCATCCGTACAGCCCGGACATCGCTCCTAGCCACTTTCACCTTTTCTTACACTTAAAAATCTGTCCTTGGTGGTCAACATTTCAACGATGATGACGAGCTGAAAGAACATGTTACCACATGGCTGAATACACAGGTGGCAACCTTCTATGAAGAAGGCATACAGAAACTTGTGCCACGCTATGACAAGTGCCTAATAAAATTCGACTGCTATGTAGAAAAGTAGTTTAACAGTTGTAGATTTTTGTACAATAAATATTTTTTCTGTATCTGTACACGTTTGTTTTATATATCCAAACGGAAGTTACCAAATTGAAACTTTCACTCTGCAGCGGAGTGTGCGCTGATATGAAACTTCCTGGCAGATTAAAATTGTGTGCCGGAACCGGGACTCGAACCTGGGACCTTTGTCTTTCGCGGGCAAGCGCACTACCGACTGTGCTATCCCGACACGACTCACGATGCCGCCTCACAACTCTACTTCCACCAGTACCTCGCCTCCTACTTTCCAAACTTCACAGAAGCTCTCTTGCGAACCATGCAAGACTACCACTTCTGGAAGAAAGGATATGGTGGAGACATGGCTTAGCCACAGCCTAAGGGATGTTTCCAGAATGAATCTTTCACTCTGCAGCGGAGTGTGCGCTGATATGAAACTTCCTGGCAGATTAAAATTGTGTTCCGGAACCGGGACTCGAACCTGGGACCTTTGCCTTTCGCGGGCAAGCGCACTACCGACTGTGCTATCCCGACACGACTCACGATGCCGCCTGGTTCGCAGGAGAGCTTCTGTGAAGTTTGGAAAGTAGGAGGCGAGGTACTGGCGGAAGTAAAGTTGTGAGGCGGCATCGTGAGTCGTGTCGGGATAGCACAGTCGGTAGTGCGCTTGCCGGCGAAAGGCAAAAGTCCCACGTTCGAGTCCCGGTGCCGGCATCAACTTTAATCTGCCAGGAAGTTTCATATCAGCGCACACTCCGCTGCAGAGTGAAAGATTCATTCTACTTATGAATTACTTACGAGCTAGGACGGCACAAATATCCATGCCCGAGGGGGAATTCGAACCTCCGACCGTAGTGGCTGTGCAGACCGTGACTGAAGCGCCTCAGTCTCATCGGCCACCGCGGCCGGCGATTCTTCAACGTCTTTTAAATAGTCCACTAATTTTGAATTTTTAACATCGCTGCTCCCGATTTTTACCTCCCATTTCTACTGGTCCCACGTGTCCTCCCGGCTCAGTCCCTTCTCTCTCTCAGGTCTTCAGTGATGCAGTTCTTCCATATTCTCTTTGGTCTGCCTCTTCTTCTCCTGCCCTCCACATGTAACTCATTGTTCTTTGCAACAGATGTCCCCTATCCCTTGTCATCACGTGCCCACACAATTTTAGTCTTCGTTCCTGGACTTTCTTCGATGCCTCCACTATACCTGTCTGCTCTCGAATAAAATCATTTCTTATTTTGTCCATCCTCGTTTTTCCCGTCATCAATCTCAGCACACGCATTTCAACCACGTTTAATTTCTTTTCCTGCACTTTCCTTAACGGCCAGATCTCACTGCTGTACAACATAGCTGGTCTCACCACCGATTAAATAATTTTTTTCCCTTTTTATTTGGTTTTATTCTTTTGCGGCAGATCACAAGTGACACCCTTTTCCAGTTCGTCCATCCAGCCTGGATCATGTTGCTGATCTCCTTATCTAATTCTCCTTTACTGGTTACATAGCAACCCAGGTACTTGAATTCTCCAACTCTCTTCAACTGATCATTTGCCAACATAATTTTTTCCATCCCTTCCATGTCTACCAATCTACAGGTATTCAGTCTTCTTCCTGCTAACTCTTGAGTCCTGCAGTTTCCATTTCCTCCCTTCATCTCTACGATGTTCTTTCTATCGTCTCTTTGCTCTCCTACACAATCGCCACGTCATCTGCAAAACTACCCGACCATAAAGCCAGGCCGCGGCGCAGTAGCCGAGCGCATTGTGGCGCTATGCACAGATGCGCGTGGCCGTTCCTCGTCGGCGGTTCGAATCCTTCCTCGAGCCTGGATGTTTGTGTTGTCTTTAGTATAAGGTAGTTCATAAGTAGTTTGTAAGTTTAGGGACTGATGACCCCGCAGTTAAGTCCCTTAAGCATTACAAACATTTGAACATTTTTTGACTGATGACACCGCAGTTAAGTCCCGTAAGCTTAACAAACATTTGAACATGGTGGCAAGGTCCTGTACTGCTTCCGTGAACACATCCATCACTATACTGAACAGGTATGAACTTAGTGCTGACCCTTGATGCAGTCTGAGCATGATAGGGAACTTCTCAGTCCCTTGCCATGGTTGGACTGCATTATTACATGAATATTACATTTTCTTTCTTTCTTTCTTTTTTTTTTCCTTCACACTAAAGCCATTTTTTTCGAGTCATGCAATATTTCTAAGTACATTACTTGTAGCGCTTCTTTATATTTCTCATGATATTCCAAAACTCAAAATTTTTTATCAGTTATGCACAATCTGACATCACACACTTTGCCATGACGATCTTCTTTTTCTTCCTTTTAACTACAATATGATCATCGTTTCGATTTGCTATGAACAGGCAAATGCCTTTCATTGGATTGTCTTTTGTCCACAGAGACTTTCATTATAAAAGTTTTTTTTAGCGCGAGACGGTGCTCTGACAGCGGATACGGCAGAGCAAGAAGTGGTTTCGCAGTGAAACCACTGAGACGCCAAGAGTTAAGTTCGATATCGAGTCACTATTGGAGAGCCGCGAGGCTCGTTTTCGCCAAGGTGGTTAGAAACACTGAAACAGTGAAGCCAGCGAAATGTGCATTCTGGCATTTGTTTGTGCCGAAAACATTGGTCGTACTATGTGGTAAAGTACTTCTAGTCGTTAAAATGTAAATGTAAATACTCAGATGTGACTACCAATTTAGGGCTTTACGTGAAGAGGGCAATATTCACACAGGATTTTTAGCGAAAAATCCTTGTTTTGGACTCAAAAACATAGCCCCTGTGGCTTCAAGCAATATCTGTTCTCAGCGTAGATGACGCCACCTCCCTAGATTGTAACCTCCTTGGTTTCAGCACAGGTCACTAATGAGTAAAGTATCGATATTTCTCGTCCCGTAGTTTGCCTATCGACAACATCCCAATCGAGGAAGCGCGCGGTTCCCTTTTTTCGCGGAGGCCGGTCGCGCGGCGGTGGCGCGTCGCGCGCGCGGTTTTGCTCGTGCTGTAAATAGTGCTGGCTGGCGGCCAGTTCGCGCCCGCGCCCCCTCCACTGCCGCCGCCGTGGCGCGGTGGAGGGGGGAGGGAGGCGGCCGCCACCGCCACCGCCGCGGCAGCCACGACCGCAGTCGACGCCGCCGCCCGCCGCGACCATGTGGCCGTCGACGCTCGCCGTCTCGGCGCTGCTGCTCGCCACGCGCGCCGCAGGTAACCGAGTGCTGCCGGCCGCCGACCACAAGTGTCTCCGCCTAGCTGCAGCTGGCCGGCCTACTTCCACAGTGTCGCCAACATTTCTCCAAATTAAAAATATATATACATCGTCGTTGTTAGTGAAAATATACCAGTGACTCACCTCAGCACCCACAACGTTCAGGACGTACCAAAAATGAATACAGTGGTTCATAGCTTTGTAGAATTTACTGCAGTGACCTTACCACGTTATACATCAAACAAACGGGCAACTCAGATTGGCTTGCAAGTGTCTCCGTGCGCGTACAGGTGCAACGAGAGCTCCGTAAAATAAATATTTTTTCGACCGTATCCCGACGGAAATTTTTAGGGCATCTCTTTCCGAAGCAGCTGTGCCTGGTGTTTCTTATTATTTTGATGTGCTGCAACAGTGGCTGTTTCCTCAATTACACGAAACCTGAACCAGAGGACTTCAGGGTAAGTGTACCAGTAATCGGCACTTTTAATGTTATATTTGAAATACGCGTTCGATCGCCGGATAGATTCGTCATTTTCAATAAGGATGTCGTACCATTGGCGATAAGTAGTACGACAGAGTGCCGATAGCAGAATATCGGCACATTTTGCACTGCCGATCACTAGCACGAAAACTACATCTTATAAATGTCATTATTTTAAATTGAACTCATTATCATTACAATGACTTGCGCACATCCGTATGAAACCAGATGGCAATGAAGAAGCAATGAATTAAAATTTGTGATGCGGCCGGGAATCGAACACGGACCTCCATGCTTCTTCATTGGACATATTTGAGACGGTTTGAGACGAAAAACCGTCTCAGGGTATCTGAATTTACGTTTAAATTGAAACCAGATGGATTTATGCGGCTTGTCAAAAAAAGTTAAAACCAATATTGTAGTAATAATAGGATTTTCACGTGATATTCCATACGAATCCAATTAAGGTGCCGATAACTGGTGCACTTACCCGACTTGCCAGCAAGACGGTGCGCCGCCTCACTGACATGTGATCGGTATGCGGCATAGTTAAACAAAGTTGTTCCCGACGGCTGGTTTGACCGCAAGGGGCCGGATGGTAGAGGTTGTTTCGCACGGCCTCCACGTTCACCAGATCTGAGACATAGCGACCTTTATCTTTGGGGGCTTCTAAAGGATGTCCACTACCAGTTGACCTAAACAACCTTCGACATAGTATTGAGGGTGCAGTTACATTAATTACTCTAGACACACACGTAGCAAGGTTTGGGACTAACTCGAGAATCGACTCTATGTATGCAGTGTGACGAAGGGTGCTCACATTAAACACTCGTAGGACAAACTGTCCGCATTTCTTGCTCATTTAATGTGCAATTAGGAATGGTAAGGTCACCGTCATAAATTCTACAAAACTTTAAAATCCCAATATTCATTTTGGTGCGACCTGTATATCTACAAGCGGTCGGAAAACTACGTACACGTTTCCAGTATAAAACAAGGCACTGAATTAAAATTTGTGCCACCGACGAGTTTCGAACCTCGGTTCTCCTGCTTACTAGACAGTCGCTTTAACCATTCAACCACGGTGGCATTGTGGACAACGCCTATGCAAAACGCAAACTTCAATTCTGCCTTGATATACCCCCTGTGTAATTCGTGTCAATATAATCGGGGCTCTCCAATAACGGAATACCACCCCAGGGATAGGCACGATTATTCCAATTTACGTTCAAAGCATCGGTGCTATTCCGATGTTGAAGAGCATATGCACTATTGATGCGAATTGGGAACATCGAGGCACATTCTCCGTGCATACACATTTTCCATAATGCCACGGTGTCCGAATGGGTAAAGCGCCTTGCCTTATATTCAATATCTTTGATATGCTAAGAGTACATATATCTCTGGAAACTGAATGTTTTTTATATACTCGTTTTGTTGTTGTTGCTGCTGCCATAGTTCAATAGCCCGTCGATAGTCATTACCAGGTGTTCTTCGACTAGTAGGGAGGGATAGGGTCGTGGGGAGGGGGTGGTATGTTTATGCGTGGGAGGGGGGGGGGGGTGGAAGACCATCTGTCAGAGTAAGAAATTCCCTGTTTCTCGTCGAAGGGCTATCGGAGAACATCGAGAAATCTAATTAGGAATTATCACAGGGAGATATTAACAAGAACTTAACCTATTTATGGGACCAGTAGTAGCAACATGACTACCTCAGTCGGTTTATAGATAAAAGCTTCAACAGAAAATACTTGGCACGAAGCCAGTGTTCTTTCAAGGTAATGATTGTCCACGATCTAAATGTCAGCATGATTTTGACAGTTTCGTGTGTGCAGTAAAAACTCCCTGAGGGATTAAAACGGTATGTCGAAATCGGAACCTTGCCTCCCACGGGTAATGCCCTTTCCGACTGAGCTACCCAAGCAGACACCGTTCTAAGGTTCGATTCTCTGGCCGGCAAACAGTTTAACCTTCCAGTAATTCTCAAAACCGATGTAGGGTGAAAGATTCATCCTAGAAATTGCAAATTCAGTCATATTCAGCAATTACATTTCGCTTCTAATGTATTAGAGAAAAAGAGCGTATGAAATTGCAGTATTGAATAAAATCCACTTTCACTCACAAAGTGTTAATTACTGTTAAATGGATTTTGAACCTATTGCTTTCAATTTCAGGTGACTTTCGGCTCTACATTAGCGTATTTACACAAAAGGGTCGTTACAACAATTCGTGATTAAATTGTTTTATCAACGTAGAATAAAATAGAATAATTAAAGATTATTTATGTAACAGGTAGAAAGATGACTAAATACTACTGAATTATCTGTAAAAAGCATTGGTAGATGAAAGCGACAGGGTTTGAAATGTGTATTAAACTCTTTATGACACAAGGAAAATTTTTTATCATATTGGAATATCAATCAAAGCCACGGCCATAAACATTATACAAATGGAGATAATACAATACTAAATTCGAATCAACGTTTTCTTTGCACTGCATTATTGTACGTTTATAAAGTACATTGAAACTTTCACTCACAGCTTTTAAAGTTCTTATTAACAAAGCAACAGCCGTTGCAAATGCGGTCGCGTTCTATGGCAGGGAAACCTTGCTCTTAATGCAGAGGCGTTCAAATGACGTGTCAGTGGACACAATTGATAGAAACTCGGGCGTGTTCCGTGTATAGCACAAGACGCTGATTAATTAGACATTATGTGCCACAATTTCTCACTTAATTAGTCCAACACGTCCACAATTGCTTTAACGACACTAGATTAATGTAGAGGACCGTCACCACCGATATCTAACATGTCATTCACTGTCGACAGGGACCAGTCTTATGTCATTGCTGGTTGTGCATACGATGTGCAACGTAACTGCATTTTTCGCCGTGATACAGTACTATCAGGTACCATACAACTACTGACACAAACTGTCATTTGGGAAACGCGGGTTGAAATGACGCCGCTGCACTTGCTGACAACTGCATTCTTTCTGTCACCCTCGAGCGTCAGAATGTGGCGGGTATTTTCAGTTGCGGAGGCAGCGCGCTGGTCAGGCGGAGTGCCAGGCTGTGGCGTGAGTAGAAGCGCCTTCTACCTGCGGCAGATGAAAGCGGCCTCGTTTCTGCAGCAGCCGCGGCCGCGGGCGAAATCTGCGAACGGCGTGGTCCTTCACCGCGTCCGGTATCGCTCGCGTCTGCGCTAACACAGCAAACAGTCTGCGGCAGAGGACGCAGCAGCCCAAGCGATCGTCCCTTATCTCTGGTGCCCAATCCAATCGCGGTGACACAGTTACAAGTTCTGTCTCCAACAGCCTTACAACCAAAGACGCTGCTGTTTACGTTCAAATGTCTGTTCAGCTTATGGGACTTAACTACGGGGTCATCAGTCCCTAAACTTACAAACTACTTATGAACTACTTACGAACTAGGACGGCACAAATATCCATGCCCGAGGGGGGATTCGAACCCCCGACCGTAGTGGCCGTGCTGACCGTGACTGGAGCGCCTCAGTCACCTCGGCCACCGCGGCCGGCGACGCTTTAGACCGCTCGGCTACTCCACCGCGGCTGTTGACGTTCGTAAAGCAGCATTTGTAAAAGAAATTTCTGAATATAGTTATTACTATAGTCATACTTCTCAAAGTGCTGTTATTTCTGTAAGGCAATAAGTACATTTCGCCGGTCGCGGTGGCCGAGGGGACTGCGGCGCGTCAGTCACGGTCTGCACGGCCACTACGGTCGGGGGGTTCGAATCCCCCCTCGGGCATGGATATTTGTGCCCTCCTTAGTGTTAGCTAGTTCACAAGTAGTAATTTTAATTTCTTATTTTAGAATCACTTTAGTATTTCACTATTATTCAGATGATTTGTGTATTTTATTAGGTAATACTTCTGAAGAAGGCAAAATTAATTTTGCCGAAACCTAGGTCAAGGTTTATGCATGTAAACCCCGTTTTATGCAACTGGTCGGCTGACTTTTGGATTGTGTTACACCGTTGCTCGACTGCAGCCATGTTTAAAATTTTGCCGCTGGTAGTGTTCGGTGGTGCGGCTGTGAGTGATGAGGAAAGCGAGATAGTGTGTGAGGGCGGCGTGGGCCGCGCGGCGCCGCCCCCAGCAGGTGTCGGGCGGCTCTTCCGCGTTTCCTCTGCGTGTCTCTCACGCACACGCGCACGCACTGTGCCTGCCGAGCAGCGCGGCCACACGGAACACAGGGGGCCGCTGTCTGCGCGGGACCGTGCCACGCCTGCCAACGCGGCCCCCACCAAACACGCCACTAAACAACACTAACGCCTCACAATGCTGCCAACTACCTTCCTCATACCACACAACGTACACTCGCCATGTGTCTCGCGGCCGTTGACCCTACGTTTGGTGAGTCTGCGTAACCGATCCACTAGACCAGAGGTGGGCAATGAGCGAGCCGCGCTCTCGGAGCCGCCTGCCTAAGCCGGAGCAGAGCCGCGAGCAGCTGGCGTCCACCACGTAGTTCCTGCCGGAAAGACTAGGTGCCGTTATGCGTAGCCGCAGAAATGCACCTGGCTGAGTGCGTTATAAAATAACTTATAAAGATAATAGTGCAAACTCTTTAGTATCCTGAACTCGAATGAACAGATTCCACCGCTAGGGATATTTCCTGAAAAATGATATTATGTTCATAAGTAAATAACTTATAAATATGAGGACAGTTTACAACTCACCGCAAAGACGTGGCGACAAGCTGCGACAGGCACATACAAAAGACACACACATACAACACTTTCAGCTATCGGCCATGGCCTTCTTCAGAAAATAGAGCACTCACGCAATCACACAGGCACACAACACAGTCATACAACCATCTCCTCCGACTGCCACACTTCGAATCGGAGGAGATGGTTGTATGACTGTGTTGTGTGCCTGTGTGATTGCGTGAGTGCTCTATTTTCTGAAGAAGGCTATGGCCGATAGCTGAATGTGTTGTATGTGTGTGTCTTTTGTATGTGCCTGTCGCAGCTTGTCGCCACGTCTTTGCGGTGAGTTGTAAACTGTCCTCACTAAATTATTTATTCCAACCTGGACTTTCCATTATTATAACTTATAAATATAATACTGGAAACTCTTATCTAAAACGTCTAGCGCGTGCAGTCGAGCCTGCAAATATCTTATAAAGATAAGAGCGATTTTGTTTTGTTTCAGAAGTCACCGCTAACAGTGCCATCTATTAGTTCGAATTTTGTACTTCAGGGTTTTAGTTATAATATATGATATTACGTTTTGGTACAGTACGCTGTGGAGCTGAAATGGCTAGTCAAATCGGCGCGGTAAAGCGGCGTTTTTTTTTCCAGTTCGACTCTAGTCGGGAGTGTGATTACTTGTTCACTGAAAGCGAAGGTGGAGCAAAATGTTTGGTATGTGGTAAAATACTAGGCATAAAAAGTACAATTTAGAACACCACTATAGAACACATCACTTCAACCAGTATGGAAGTGTAGAAGGTGAAATGCGACTTAATCTTCTTAATTATGTACGCGAGGAAGGATGTAGAAGTATGTATAATGTTGTACCTACTTACGAGATAACTTAATCACAGTGTTTTAATACCGGACTCTCACGGAACTACGTGCGTCATCAAGCAAGCAGACCTCTAGCGGCAACTACGATAACTACCGGCCGACCGCCAACGCTGCTCTTTTTCCGGAGCGCTGTTCATTGAGCCGATTTGTGCCCACCTCTGCACTAGACGTAACGCACAATTTAGCTCCCCATGCTGACCGGTATCACATCGTCAGTTGCAGATAATCCGGGCATGTGACAGCAAAGTGCCTTGGTAGTGCCAGAGAAGTACGAAGCGCGTCCAGAAAGTAAGTTCCGTTTGGTTATATAAAACGAACGGATACAGATACAGAAAAAAATATTGATTGTACAAAAATCTACAACTGTTAAACTACTTTTCTACATAACCTAAAGCAGTCAACAATTCGAAGATTGGTTTGAACACCACAGTGCTTTACTAGGCATGGTCCTGTTTGAAGGTGGTACGCCGTTGACTTCCTCCGACCTTCGAACTGACTCGCCCAGCCAGTTATAGGGGGACCTACAGTTTAACGTGGGTTCCCAACCACGGCGCTACTCAGTATTTTTCACATGAGCAATACTGCCGTAGGTGAAAGAAGTGGAAAGTGGCAGATAAAAATCCTAGGACCTGGCGGGGATCTAACACGCGACCTTTGGATTTGTAGTCTGGCACTCTACCACTGTGCAACCGAGGCGCACCTTTTCTACATAGCTACTGAAATTTTGTAGGCAATTGTCATAGCATGGCACTAGGTTTTGTGTGCCTTTTTCATAGAATGTTGCCGCCTGTGTATTCAAGCATGTGGTAACGTTCTTTCAGCTCGTCATCATCGTTGCTGAGTTGTCCACCAAGGACAGATTTTAGGTGTAAGAAGAGGATTACTGTCAATTTTTTTTTTCATGGTAATGCCTGACCTCACACACCAAATGTGACCAAACAATTCTTACGGAAATTTCAATGGGACCTGTTTGATCATCCTCCATACAGCTCGGACCTCTCTCCTAGCGACTTTCATCTCTTCTTACACCTAAAATCTGTCCTTGGTGGTCAACACTTCAACAATTCAAATGTTTGTTTTCATCGTGCACAATCAGAATTCGAGATGAACACATAATGGTAACAACGTGCCTTGTTCAATCTTTGGATGTATATACTTCTTTCGCCAGTGCAGTAAATTCTCTAAATGTTTCTGTGGGCGACTTTCCCCCGACAAAATTAATATTCGACTTCACTGTTGCAACGCTATCAACCTTCAAGCACTCATCCATAATCAGTTAAAAAAATGTTTGTAAATCTATCGGACCACACTGCGTGGTCATCAGTCTTTAGCTTACAAACTAGTTAAATTAAACTAACCTAAGGACAACACACTCACCCATGCCCCAGAGAGGACTCGAACCTCCGACGGCGAGCAACCGCGCGCTCCGCAGCGAGGCGCCTTAGACCGCTCGGCTACTCCACCGCGGCATAATCAGTTCAGTACACCTATATTCTACAACATGATGAAGCCTGCCTAAAGCAAACTATACATTTCCAGTAGCATGTGAAGCTTTTCGTGGTCGTGACAGTGTTATTTGCGTTACGGAAGAATGCATGCATCCTGCGAAGGATACATGCAAAAACTTGTGGCACGCTAAAAATTGCTTCTGTATCTGTGTACAATTTCATTTTATTACCAAACGGAACTTACTTTCTGGACGCGCTTCGTATTAGATGGAACCGACTTTATCCGTTTCTGCCACCACCAGTAAAGCAGTCAAGTTATCGTTCGACAAGTTATCACTGAATGAGTAACGCAGCAAGGAATGGTAATTTGAAATGAATAAAAGTTTGACCCTTTACTTCTCTCGCGGGGTATTTTTGGCACTCGTGGGCCGCCTGTTGGGAACCGCTGGCAGCCAGAGTTGTAGTACTTGGGCAGTGTTGTGTGGAGAGTTGGCGCGATGGTAGGGCGTGCCCGCCTCGGCCGGTGGCCAGTGCAGGGGTGCCTGGCGGTGCGTGTCGCCTGACTCAGCCCTGCCCCGCTATTCATTAGCCCGGGCCACAGAATAACCCACCCATTACGCCTAACGGCATTTCACGCGGAAGGGAGGACGGTAATCACTTTTCGTTGCGTAATTTGCTCAACGCAGGTTCCAAGACGTACGGTGACAGCTCGAGTCGGGCTAGAGGACGTGCTGACTGACTGAGCAGCGTCCAGGTCATGTCACACGAGCAAAGCGGACTATTAATCAGCGAAGGGCAAGGCCCTCGCGTGACTAGTCACAGCCGCTGTCAGCTGCAGGAAATCGACGCGTGCTGGTAGCACGACTAGGGTGCAGGGTTAAGAATCACTTACAACGCACAGTTCAGAAGATATGACGGCATAAACATTAGGAATCGCAATAAACTGTCACAATGCGGCCGCGGTGGAGTAGCCGACGGTCTAAAGCGTCTCGCTGCGGAGCGCGCGGTTGCTCGCCGTGGAGGTTCGAGTCCTCCCTGGGGCCGGCCGCGGTGGCCGAGGAGACTGAGGCGCTCCAGTCACAGTCTGCACGGCCACTACGGTCTGGGGTTCGAATCCCCCCTCGGGCATGGATATTTGTGCTGTCCTTAGTCTTAGCTAGTTCATAAGTAGTTTGTAAGGTTAGGGACTGATGACCCCGTAGATAAGTCCCATAAGTTCTACTAACATTTGAACATTTTGAACCTCCCTGGGGCATGGGTGTGTGTGTTGTTCTTAGGTTAGTTTAGCTTAGTTTAAGTAGTTTGTAAGCTACGGACTGATGACCACGCAGTTTGGTCCGATAGATTTACAAACATTTGACACAATGCGGTGAGACTTTATAAATATGCTGTATGAGAATGAGAGTACTTAGCGACTTGCAACAAACTTTAAACACAGTTTCAAGCCTTTAATAAACTTTTTCTCGCTGACAACCATAGCAACAATTCGACAATAACTTGCTGTTCCTGCACAGCTTCGTGAAAGACACGTTCAGAAAAAAACAGAAATTTGTATAACTATGGAACCAAACTACTGTTGTCGTAGGTTCCTACCCTTAGAAACTACTAAACTAACTTAAAACTGTTCTAAGGACAACACACACACACACACACACACACACACACACACACACACACACACCAGTGTCTGAGGGAGGACACGAACCTCCGTCGGCAGCAGTCGCGCATTATGTGACATAGCGCCTAGAACCGCATGGCCATACCCGCACGGTTGCTGCAAGCTCCGATAAACACTGTACGACCAGCAATCATTTACAGGGTGGAGCGAAATTCGCGCATTCCGGCTTCGCAGCGCTATTCCTCAAAATTCAAATGTTTGTACGCTACAGAGCGTCGAAGTTACTGGAGGAGTTGTCTAGAGGCAAGCGCCGGGGCTTGTAAGTTTGAACTCTCCGTAGCGTCGTTGAATGGCGTTTCCGAGCATGGGATTCTATGCATACTTTGTTCCTCAAGACGCGTTATACATCCCCTAGAAGTTTGTTAATGTTATTGTGAAAATATGAAACACAATGACGTATGGAGCACATACCTATCTCAGTTTTCGACGTCCATTTACTGTCTGAAGTATGCGCAGGACGAAATTTTGAAAGACATTTTTTTATTACTGGCATATGAGGAATCAGGCTGCTAAGCCCGAGTGCGCGAATTTCGCTTCGCCCTGTATAGTGTAGTATCTGTTCTTTCGAACATGTCTGTAAGAAGGAAGAGGGGAACAGGTGGAGAGGATTACCTTTGGCTGCATTAGTGCACTGAAATAATTCAACGGCGACAAGTAAAAAATTTGTACCGGAACGGGATTTGAACCTAGGTCTATAGCTTCGAGTCAGTGGTCACGTAACCACTTGGCTTACCCGGACACGCACCTAGACCGCCCAAACACCACGGTAGTAGCGCCGCTATCCTTTATAGCCATCTTATGATTCTCGCATTCGATTCCCGCCACTAGATCCTAAGATTTCGTCGAATTTTAAGTTCATTTCTTCCTGCCAGATTGCGGTAACATCGTCCGACCTCAAGCGGGAAGGCAATATCAATATGGAAGGGATGAGAGGCCTATGACAGATAGAAAGTAAGGAAGATTAGGGTTTTGCGTCCTGTCGACGTCTTTGTCGTTAGAGATGAAGCACACACTCGGTTACATTTTATTGTTGATGGCGATGGAAATCGATAGTCACAACAACCGACCATACCGTGCACCTTAGGTTTCACATCTTTCTAAAAAGTTACTCCCAGGAATTTCAGCTCTCTGAGTAGAGTGGTGTATTGCAATACTGCGTAGAACATTACGGGAATGCGTCTTCTGGCTATTCGCATTTACTAACATTAGTCTACATATAAAGCAATCTACCATTCCACAATGATACTTCTGTTCTAAAGGAACAAAAATTCCGATGGTATGCAGCTATAAATGGTAATTATACAAATATTAATTCGCAGTTTGCGAGAATTTACGACTTTAGCTGTTATTCTTTAGCTGGTCTATGCTTTTGCAACACATGAAAATTTGTGCCGGACCGGGAATCGAACCCGGGTCTCCCGCTTATCGCGAGCGGTTGCCTTAACCACCTGGCCACCCGAACAAGCTCCCCGGCGGTTAAGGCGACCGCTCGCGATAAGCAGGATACCCGGGTTCGAGTCCCGGTCCGGCACAAATTTTTATTGTGTTGCAGAAACATAGACCAACTAAAGAATAACAGCTGAAGTCGGAAATTCTTGCAAATTTCGAATTAATATTTGTATGGAAAGTCATATATTGTGTAGACGATGCGTACCGTCGAGGATCGATGCGTTGAACACCAGAGGCACACACGATTGATGTATCCGTGCAAGTCGGCGGTCGCTGAACATTGTTTGTCGGAGAATCATGGGATGGAGTATGAACGCACTAGGATTATGGTACAGACGTCGAGATACTGGGACTGCGTCGTTAGAGAGGCCATTGAAATTCGCATAAGTAACGATCTCATAAACCGTGACTGTGGCTATAATCTTAGCAAAGCTTGGGAACCAGCGATTGGGTTAATTAAGAGTAAATGTAGCAAACGTAACGAAGTGACGACCACGGCGGACAGAGCTCTCACACCGAAGTCATCTCAGACGCCGTCACAATCGGTTCCACTGCGCGACCGCGGCGCGGGGCGCGGACCACGGAGGGGTCGCTCCGCGGGCCGAGGGTATTTAAATCGCCAGCTACCGGGCTAGAACCCAGTTCCCTTCGAGCAGTTGTAGCGTGCGGATCTCCGTGCCGGCGCGTTTCCAGCAGCTCAGTCCGTCAGTTCACCTGATGATGGCGACATGTATGATCGCCGAAATGTTGTACCCGTTGGACACTATAGACCGGCAGTACACTCGTGGATATTTCGAATATTTGTATAAGTCTACCATTCATCACAACAAAGAGAAACTCTATTCAATCCGACCCGAATACCCCTAACAAGCAGCCAACGGAGACACCTGCCCACATACAACACCTTCATTAGTAAATAGCGTCAGACTGCTACTCACGCAATCCGTCATTGAGTTTATTTTGAGAACTGAGCGTTCAAAATGTTTGTAGAGTTTATGGGATCCTTTCACACTTTCCTCACAGTGCTAGCATGAAAGGGATAGCGGAAATGTTGTGACAGCTTGCTGTTATCCGATCCACTGAGTGACGGTGCCGAAGAAGTGGGTTAGGAAACGAGCTTCAAAGAAGTTGGAACTGCACATTGCGTGTTTCACAACTGGATGCCATTCTCAACCATCAAAGAGAAGTGCCCTTGAGGAATTATCCGCAACCAACTTATATAATTAAACTGCGGAACGCCTAGTAGTTTTCCTGGAACACTAGTCCGACTCCCATTCATTCCTCAACCTCTGTATTTTGTTGCCGAGTACAATTAGAATATATCAGGACATTATTTCTAAATCCTCACGTCAGTTTCTACTCTTCATTTTTATTTTAAGAAAAGTAGTTCAGATTTACATGATTATCTAAAAACCACTCTTTTTGTTACAAAGAATATTCAACCATACAATTACTAAATCTACAAATGTACACCCATACGCAGTGTGGTTTTTTTTTTTTTTTTTAAGTCTATGGGACTTAACTACGGGGTCATCAGTCCCTAAACTTACAAACTACTTATGAACTACTTACAAACTAGGACGGCACAAATATCCATGCCCGAGGGGGGATTCGAACCCCCGACCGTAGTGGCCGTGAAGACCGTGACTGGAGCGCCTTAGTCTCCTCGGCCACCGCGGCCGACTACGCAGTGTGTGTTCTTTACGATATGTATAGCTCTTGCAGCTAATATGGATTATAAACAAGGATGCAAGAGTCGGTTTAGATGCTTTTAAGAATATTGAAATAAATTCAATAAGCAGGTTGAAAATTTGTTCCCATGACTTAGACACAATTTTTAGTTGGTGTGATGCATGGGAGCTTGCTCTAAATGTGAGCCGCCCGCGGTGGCCGAGGGGACTAAGGCGCTCCAGCCACGGTCTGCACGGCCACTACGGTCGGGGGTTCGAATCCCCCCTCGGATATGGATATTTGTGCCGTCCTAATTCGTAAGTAGTTCATAAGTAGTTTGTAAGTTTAGGGACTGATGACCCCGTAGTTAAGTCCCATAGACTATACAAACATTTGAACATTTTCTAAATGTGATGCAGATGAATAAGAAAAACAACATAAATACAGTAAAGTAATGAGCTGCTAGACAGAGTCGTGACGATTAAATATCCAAGCGTAAAGTTGCAGAGCGGCATGAAATGAAATGGCCGTATGAGAATAGTTGTGGTGAAGGCGATGGTCGACTTTGGTTTACTGGAAGTATTTGAAGGTGATGTGGCACATGTGTAAATTTCACCGCATTTACAACACTAGTGGTCCCCTTCTTGAGTAATGTTCAAGTGTTTGGGATCCCCACCAGATCGGATTAAAGAAGTGTTTTTCAATCTGTGGCTCGCGGACCCCCAGGCAAGTCGCGAAGACTTACTCGCAAGAAAGGTGGGGGGGGGGGGGGGGGGGAGGTCACCGTCACAGGACGAATTACTTGCACGATAAAATAACTAAGGGGTTCAATTATACAAAAACGTATGTCTAAGTGAAATTTATTTAATATTATTTACGTAGTTACTTGTTTAACATTCATTATGAATTGATCATATGCTGTTTTCAAATAGAGCGTGTTAATGACGAATAAGCGCAATGTCTGAAACTGTTTTCATCAACCAATCGTTAGGTAAAAGAACACGATACAGTAAGTAATTCCGAAAATTTCGAAAAAAATATCTACTTCTTTATTTATTGCCTCTATAGTGGGACCTTTCATAGTGGTCATAATTCACTTATGAGTCTTGCCTGAAATGCGAAACACTCGTTACACAAAACATTTTTTTTTTTTCGGAAATCATGTAAAAATAGGATAATGTGTTCCATTCCTAAAAATACACAGAAAGTTCGTCCTACAAGTCAAAAGAAAGCTATAGAAGAGTATGAAGAAGAGCAGATAGAAGAGGTTGACAGTTTAAATTCCTGGGATTACAGCTTGATTATAAATTCAGTTGGGAGGAGCACACCACAGAACTGCAGAAACGACTCAACAAATCTGTATTTTCAATACGAGTGTTATCAGACGTAGGAAACATAAAAAATAAAAAACTTGCATACTTCGCTTACTTTCATTCCATAATGTCATATGGTATAATATTTTGGGGTAACTCTTCAAGTCAGTCAAAAGTCTTCAGAGTCCAAAAGCGTGTAATACGTATTATTTGTGGAGTAAATTCACGGACGTCCTGTAGAAGCCTCTTCAAAGAACTGGGTATATTAACTACTGCCTCTCAGTATATTTATTCCTTAATGAAATTTGTCATAAATAATCTATACCTTTCCCCAACAAACAGCTCAGTTCGTACATACAATACTAGGAATAAAAATGATCTACACAAGGACTTAAAAGCGCTTACTTTAGTTCAAAAAGGGGTCAATACTCAGGAACACACATTTTCAATAATTTACCATCAAGTATAAAAAATTTATCTAGAAATATAGATCAGTTTAAGAGGAGTCTAAAAGACTTTCTAGTGGCGAACTCCTCCTACTCCACTAGTGAATTTCTAAATTGTACCAAATGATGCATGTTCTCATACTATATTAGTATTATTATACTATCAGCTAAAATGTATGTATCTGTATTTATTATTCAACTTGTAAACTTTGTTTCTTGACATGTTCCACATCCACGAGGATCTCCTTAACATGGGTCTGTGGAAAGAAAAACTAATCTGATCTATAGTACTGGTTCTAAATTAGCTAGTAACGACTTGGGCACGCATGCGCCTCTTTCATGTTTATGTGTGGAAACAGCCGCGTCCTTATCGAAATTGCTTGTCTTGATGGAGTAAGAGATCTTGCATCATTGGAGTGTAACTGAGCAGGAACTGCGCTTTTGATTAAGGCATACAGAGCGATGCAGACAATCTTCTCTGTAATAGTAAGGTACAATGACCGTTATTTATGAAGAAAATAACATAAAAGTGTTGATTTAAAATTAAGTTTGAATACGTCTTGTTGATTAACTTCTATTATTAAAAAAATCTATAATGTTGCATGTCGGAAATTAAAACTTCTTTGCAGCCTTCAACAATAACATTTGAAAAAGTCGGTACAGAAAATCCTTGTGCAAAGGAAAGGCTTTCAAAATATTGCCCTGTTAAACCGCAATGTTAAAACGAGCCTGAAAATAATAATAATTTCAGGAAGTAGCTGACGCATTAATTTAACAACGCTGAGATTGCGGCTCGATTATAAAGGGTATTTTGTACCTTCAGCTTGGCGAAATACTCTCTCTCTCTCTCTCATGATCGTATTTTTGCCCTTGAGTTTGTCCATGGACGAACGAAAGTAACTTGGTAAAATACTCAACACTCGTTTAAAAAAAAATCGAAACTAATTGTGGTTCTCTGACATGAGTTCCTTCACTAGCATGCAGTACACATCTCATTCTTCGTCTGTTCTTCTCAACCACGAACGAATCAAACTTATTTTCATCTTCACTGTCGTGTTCTAACAAACACTGCCACAGCTTCCGCAATCGGTATTCATACTATATTATTATTTATTATCAGCTCAGAACAAAACAAACCAAAAATGTTAAAAATGTATGTATCTGTATTTATATTATTAGTATTATCTATTATTCAGCTTGTAAATTTTGCTTGTTGACATGTTCCACATCCACGAGGATCTCCTCAACATGGATCTACGGAACAAAAAAACTAATCTAATCTCAGACTGGAGAACATCATCTTCCTCTAGGTACTGGCTCTCGCAGACACAAAAATAGCTCCCTGAACCCATAGAAAGAGGCGCGGCCCGGAAATGAGACGTTACAGCAGGTGACGAGACAAACCGGAAGTCACTTCCTTGTCTAGGAGACCCCGCTGGTAGCGGTGGCTGCCTCCCTGCTTAACCGTAGAACGGTCGGCCAAAAAATAGTTTCAGGAACGGTCGGGCTGGGTCTGTGGGACCCAACCATTAAAATGCTTATGCAAGTGCCAAAACAGTGTATTTACATCAAATGACAAGTTTTTATATTGTTTAGGTCCTACCAAATGCTGTAGGGACATTATTTCAACGTTCTGAATTTCGAAATTGCTGTAAAATAAAAAAAAAAGTAGAAAATATACTTATTTGTAGTAATAAATGTAACCACACTAGAAGTACAAGTAAATTGGATTGAAATACAAATATAAATGAGAATAATTTGTAGAACTGAGAAGCAGACTTCTTGAATTTATGTTATATAAATCGAAATTGTGCATATAATGAATAGTTTGTGTGATATCGTCCTCTAAAATCGTCACTTTTCGTAACAGACGACACAAACCATTTCTGCATGCACCAAGCACAACTATATTTTGCAAATTTTTCAGAATTATTTAGTTTTACTGTCCTTCCATTTATAGCATCTTGCCCTTCATCCCCACTTATTTCACTATTGGTATCATGATCACTGTTTATTTCGAAGTCTGGGTCCGCGTCAGAATCGTCAATTTCATTATCATCATCGTATAAAATGTTGCAAATTTCGCAGTATGAAACACTTTCTCTTGAAATTTTATATTTTAAATTATTGGCATCAGAAAAAGTTCACAAAGTAATTTGAAACTGGATGAAACACCAAATAAAAATACACCCGCACTTGTAGAAATCAATAACGTAAGCGGTCGGGCTGGGTCTGACAGACCCTCCCGCTTTTTGGAGAACTGCCGAACATTGTCTAAGGCCGGTATTACACTATCAAATTATTTGTCAAAGAATTGGACAAAGAAAAATTGGACGTAGTGTAATGGGAACATCATCCAATATTTCATCCAATCTAGGCCTCGGCCTAGATTTGATCAAAGAAATCGCTCGTCTTCTGTTTCCTGCAGTGAGAAATGTGACCGCTTGGAGCGCTAGTAGTATACAGCTTCCTTGCCACTACAGCTGTTTTATTTGGAGGTTAAATATCTGACATTACTTGGAGATAACGTTCGTATTCGTAAAAATGGCTAGTAGTGGAATGTTTGTGTAGTGTTTTCTAGCAACAACAAAATTAAAAAAAAAAAATCAGATGGGGCGTTGTATAACAGGCGACAAGGCAAATTCACACTGTCCGTCACGTCAATTCGCGCAGCCCAATACCCTGCGGCAAAAGTGAGTTGAGTTACAATCCGTGATGTAAAAAAGTCATTATATACTATCGGAATTGAAGAAGTAATACCCCTAAATCTTAATACGCCCGAAGCCGATTTTACAATGTGCGATTTTGGTAACGTGGTGTGCTAAGTTCTGGGAAATGAAACAACTTTCAAAACATCGACATCTGTTTGCAAGCGAATCTATGTACATATAAATACGTCAGCCAATTTTTGTAAGGAAATAAATAGAGCCTATTTACTTTATCAGTAATGTTTCCCCCCTTACATTGTTAATAACGTCATAAACAATTTAGATTATCCTCTTTGTCAGTTCTCACATTTTCCATTTAAAACGTTATTTAATAAAACTTGCTTTATCAACTTAACAATCTTATTCGTATACACTGTTTGAGTCAGCCTTTTTGTTACTCTATTGCAAACTGTGAAGGATGAAGAGCGACAAAATAATTAGCAGTGAACGGCCTGGCTGTTCTGCCGACGGCATAAAAAAGGAAATCCTTCCGGTCCCGTAACAAATTTTATTTATCTCGCTCTGACACCCACGGTTTCGTCCAAGTGCGTTTCCTTTTCTTTTTTCCCTCCTTCTCTTCTGAATGCAGACACAACGCAACTATAGTATAAACAATAGCTGAGCATTACACCGCCATTTTGAAGCAAATTTGACAAAATATTGGATGATAGTGTAATACCCCCTTTTGCGTTTCATCCAATTTCTTTGTCAAAAAAATATGACAAATATTTCATCCATTTTTTTCGTCCAATTCTTTGTCCAATAATTTGATAGTGTAATACCGGCCTAAACAATTTAAAATCTTATTCATGATGTTAACTCTTTCTCTTGGATGTTTCAGGAAGCTAGCAGAGCGCTCGAGTCAGATCAGCGACTATAAGCATATAAATTCGTTGAAATAGAAACTAGTGGGTCTCACAGACCAGCCCGACCGTCCTAGGGTTAAAAAGAGGCGAGCCGCTGGTGCTGGGAACACGCGTGGCGTGGCGTGTTATGTTGTGGTGTGGGCCGAGTGGTCAGCAGGCGGCCAGATAAGAGCGCTATCTGCCGCACGCTCCTGTTACGCAACCGTCACGCATAATTCTCTGTCTGGCCCGCGGGCGGCGTCTGCCCCCGAAGGGACACTTCAACACTGCGGCCCACTGACGCGTGTCGCCTGTCACACAACTGCGCCCTGCCTTTCCTCCTCCAATCTTACGAGGAGACCACATGGGTATCGGATATTAGATTTTTTTTTATATATATTTATGCTACATGAAGTTCATAACTCAAATAACTAACAGCCAAAGCTATTCGATGCAACTCTCAATAATTCTCGATAAAATCGACTTTGAAGTTCTGCAAAGTACAAGTAAGTAACCGATAATGAAAACGGTTCAGCGTCTGTCGGTGTACCTCAGGTGGTAACGAGGTCTAAGGCACCTCGCTGCAGAGCGCGCGGTTGCTCGCTGTCGGAGGTTCGAGTCCTCTCTGGGGCATGGGTGTTTGTGTTTGTCCTTAGGTTAGTTTACCTAGGTTTAAGTAGTTTGTAAGCTACGGACTGATGACCACGCAGTTTGGTCCGATAGATTTACAAACATTTGAACATTTGAACATCAGGTGGTAATGTACTGGCCTTACAATCAAAGGGTCGGTGGTTCGAATCCTGACAAACATTTTTTGTTGTTGTGTTCGAATATTCGAATACCTATAAAATTTTAATAGCTAATGATAATTTTTACGAAAACTGCACTTCTTTGTGTAATTTTCTATATTCTACAGAAGATTATTAATAATGATGGTTTCAGTAAGAAAATAAATAAAAACACAAATTAACTATTTTACAATATTGTCATCACTATTAGTTGACGACGGTAGTCTCTGATTGTTCAGTTAGTCAACTGCTACGACACTGTCTTTGGAAAGTCATTTCGATAGCTACTAATGGCTTTTCAGGCAGCTAATCTACTCAACCATCGTTTTAGGTAACGACAAGGCGTTCAGGTCGCCTAAACATACATTAACAAAAACTGACAAAATGTTTTATATAACTGAGTTGGAAACGAAAAAAAAAAATGTTTAACACTAAGATTCGAACCATCGACTCTGTGGTTGTGAGGCCAGAACGCTGTCACATGAGCTACCACAACAGAGAAAGGCAGCTCGTTTCGTATTGTCACGATACAGGGGAGACACCGTTACGGAAATGATACAGGATCTGGGATAGGAATCATTACAGCAACGGCGGTTATCGCTGCGGCGTGGGCTAGTTACGAAACTCCAATCGCCAACATTCTCCTCCTAATGCGAAAATACATAGTTGAGTCCCACTTACGTATGTCGAAATGACGATCAGAATAAAATACGAGAAATCAGAGCTCGAACGGACAGATTCAGGTGTTCTTTTTTCCCGCGCGCTATTCGAGAATGGAATGGGAGATAAATAGTATAATGGTGTTTCGATGAACCCTCTGCCAGGCACTTAAATGTGATTTGCAGAGTATCGCATGTAGATGTAGACGTTCTCGAGAATTTTTGAAAGTTGCATCGAATGGCTTTGGTTGATATTTATTTAAGTTCTGAACTTCACGTACCATAAATATAAAGAAATTCTAAAATCCGATACCCATATGGTCTCCTTGTCAGAAAGCAATGAGTACACATTCGTCACGACAAATGCTGTTGGCTCCGCAATATGGCTTCACTTCCGAGGCGTTAAAGGCACTTCCCCATATTTTAACCTCCTGGGTTTCATCCTCAAATGTTCAAATGTTTATATAGTCTATGGGACTTACCTTCGGGGTCATCAGTCCCCAAACTTACAAACTACTTATGAACTAGCTTATCCTAAGGACGGCACAAATATCCATGCCCGAGCGGGGATTCGAACCCCCGACCGTAGTGGCCGTGCAGACCGTGACTGGAGCGCCTCAGTCCCCACGCCCACCGCGGCCGGCCGTTGATTTTGGACATAATATTGTGTTACTGATATCTTCTGTCGATAAATGATTTTCTCCTAGGCCTATTCGTTATATTATGTTTATGAAGGTAATGACGCATATAAAGAAATCTAGACGAAGCTTCCTCAGAACAGCTAAGGACCTCAGTGATCAATCTGGATCTAGGGTGCACACTGGATAAGGGCGGGATATAGACACTGGATGGAACCAAAGGAAGAACTGGCACCAGGTCACAATGAGGACTGGGCGGTCTGGAGGTCACTAAACAGGGCTACGCACCAAAACTGCACAATCAAGAGAGAATCTTCTGAAGTGGGGATATTCTACTACATCTAACCTCTGTGATCGTGGAGACGTGCAGGCGACCCGGCCACCGCGGCCGGCGTTTTATCCTCTATTCGATGACCTTGACGCCTCTCGAGTGAGACCTCTGCCGCTGGCGGTAATTGCTACCTGTCGGCGGACCACGACTGGTCCGCAGCCGCTTGGGTCGGCGTCCTTTGGAAGCACGTGCTGCGTGCCTTCACCTGCGGCACCTGTTGCGTGCCGGTCGTGCCTCGCGGTGTCGAAACACGCCGATGAATGGCGCCAGCTGGTGGCCAAGGTCCCCTACCCGCGCGCTGCAGCTGCTCCTACACGCGAACGTGGAACACGGGCGCGCCGCCGCGCAACTGTGCCAAGTGACGGCCGAGCACCGACTCACCGTTCTGTACTGTACAGACTTGCGCATAATAGAATGAATCTTTCACTCTGCGGCGGAGTGTGCGCTGATATGAAACTTACTGGCAGATTAAAATTGTGTGCCGGAACCGGGACTCGAACTTGGGACCTTTGCCTTTCGCGGGCAAGCGCTCTACCGACTGAGGCGGCATCGTGAGTCGTGTCGGGGTAGCTCAGTCGGTAGAGCGCTTGCCCGCGAAAGGCAAAGGTCCCAGGTTCGAGTCCCGGTTCCGGCACACAATTTTAATCTGCCAGGAAGTTTCATATCAGCGCACACTCCGCTGCAGGGTGAAATATTCATTCTGGAAACATCCCTTAGGCTGTGGCTAAGCCATGTCTCCACCATATCCTTTCTTCCAGGAGTGCTAGTCTTGCATGGTTCGCAGGAGAGCTTCTGTGAAGTTTGGAAAGTAGGAGGCGAGGTACTGGCGGAAGTAAAGTTGTGAGGCGGCATCGTGAGTCGTGTCGGGAAAGCACAGTCGGTAGTGCTCTTGCCCGCGAAAGGCAAAGGACCCAGGTTCGAGTCCCGGTTCCGGCACAAAATTTTAATCTGCCTGGAAGTTGCGCTTAATAGTTCGCGATCGGGAGTGCTCACTTTAGTTCGCGGCTCTTCCGCGAACTAGTTCGTTCTTTTAGTTCGTCCGCTCCCAGTGACGGCTGAGCGCCGTGGTCTGCGCATGCAGGTGGAGTGAGAAGTTCACCCACCTAGCTGCTTCATGCGCTTGCTGCTTGAGCCGCTAACGATATCACGCAAACCAAAATAAACAGTTTGTGGATAATTTCTCGCGTTTAAGTTTAGAGGTATCTCTATATCTTGACGTTATGGAATTTATTAGTCACATATTGCAAAGTGCAGAATACTTCAAAACAGAAATTTTGTAGCCCTGAACTATGTAATCTAGCAGGCAGACGCTCACATGGGAATGGCTCTCATCAACAGAAGGCAAACACGTGATTTTAATTCTGCTGGAGGCCTCTCGCTATTGCCCGTCGGTCTTCGGAAAAGAATCCACGAACTAAGAAGCGAGATACGTTTGGCATAATAGTTCGCATGTTTTAGTTAGCGACCGACTGCACATATTTTAGTTCGCGACCGGTAGCTCTCCTTTTAGTTCGCAGCTCGGCCGGTTCTTTTTTTTTTTTTTTTTTTTTTTTTTTAGTTCATCTGCTCTTTTTGGCTTTTGCTACCGCTACTAAAAGAGCTCTTTTTTTTTGTTATGACAGCTTTTTTATATAATGATCAGAGTTGCCTATGCGTGTGCTATTACCCGTATTTTTGGGCAATTAGACATCAAATACGTAAGCAAATAAACCAGTTATTTACACGAATGGGTAATACAGGCAGTAACCTACAGTTTTGTAGCTAATTAATTCTATACGGGTTCGTTACTTTACAGTGTTACTGTCGCTTATACGACGTTATCCTCAAACTTCTACCCCGCGAGCAGTCAACGGCATCATGCAAGCGAGGGAAAATGGTTGATGCATAATTTCTCGCATATAAATACAAACAATGTCAAATTTGGAGTTCTCTTTACTTCTTTACACTAGGGAATGAGGGTTATATTCGGACACTGCTGAATACTTTAGAAAAGTAAATTTGTGACAGTGAACTGTGAAACTACAGCTGAGCTGCATCGCAGCTCGAAATGACGGTAACTGGCAGAAGGGAATCACGCGATTCTGCGCTCTCTCGCGTCCTCTCGCTGTTCCCCGTCAGTCTTCGGAAAAGGAGCGGACGAATTAAGAGGCGAGGAATCTGCGAACTAGTACGCGTAGTTCGCCAGTGGAAGCGCTCTTCCGAACTAGTTCGTTCGCGAACTACACAAGACTACTAGCTAGCCACAATGAAAACTAAGTTTATTATTCCGTGCTTATAATCAGCGAGTCGCAAGCACAAAAAAAGAAAAATTAGTTATCAAAGAGGGCAAGTCAGACTTGTAGTCGGCGTCAGCTACGAAGGCGGCCCAGTTTTCAGCCGTTCTGCGCATTCCCCTCCAGTACCACAACGACAGCCAATAATGTTCATTGTGTAGGCGCGTGGCTGGCCGCAGGTTATGGTGTTTCTTCCGCAGGCGTAACTGTTGGTGCTCGGCCATAGCTCCCCCCTTATCGCTCCACCTCTATGCACAGCCTTCTTACGTGACGCCACCTATAGCGTGCACATATCGAAATTCGTTAGAGACGTCTGTGAAGTCCGCGGCTGGCTTTCAAAATATCAGTGTTCAGCTTGGTGTTGCTGCATCAAATCGAAACAACAGCTTTCAAATATATTCGTTAGTCAGTCTTATTAGAGAGGGCACATACTTCATTTCTTAAATGTTTGCTCCCAGATGTAGGCTAATTACTTCCAAATACTTCCATGCTAATAGCAAAGTTCGATTTCGAAAACTCGACATGAGGTAAACAGACACAAAATTCAACGAATTTTCCACCCCTGTGCTTCTTTATGAGAAAAAAAAATCATTTGTAAAATCAATGTTCTCCAACTGTTCAACTGACACATCACCAAACCTACAGCTGTTTAGTTGACTCTTACATAATTCGCATGCGTTCGTTTTAAGCACTATATCTGGCGTCATATAAGAAGGCGCTTCCGCGCATAGAGGCGGGGCAAGGGAAGCGTGGAGGGGAGGAACTACGACCGAGCGCCAACAATTGCGCAAAGAATGTTCAAATATTTGTAATTCTATGGGACCAAACTACGTTGGTCATCAGTCCCTAGTCTTACAAACTACTTAAAATAAGTTTAACTAACGTAAGGACAACGCACACATCCATGCCCGAGGGAGGATTCGAACCTCCGACGCGAGAGGCCGCGCGATCCGTAACGTGGCGCTCCAGACCGCTCGGCTACTCCCACGCGGCAATAGTTGCGTCAGCGGAAGAAACAAGCGTAACTCGCGTCCGGCCACGTGCCTACAGAACGAACATTGGCTTCCAGTGCGGTAATGGAGGGGGATGCGCAGAACGGCTGAAAACTGGGCCGCCTTCGTACGTGACGCCGAGTATAGTTGCCGCTGCAGTGCGCTGTAGGTTACAGCTGCATGTGACGACGTCGCGGTACAAGTACAGCATGAAAAGCCGCATTGTTTCAGTGCCTTGAGCGGTGTGGTGGAAACCCAATTCACCGCTTCGCTATGGAGCCCTACGTCCCGTCGAAAGCGGGATTAAGGTATTCTCGGGCACCGGTTTAATTAAAATCAAACGCCTGTAAACCTATGGCACTTCATTGGTTATTAGTCCATAGTCATACAAACTACATAAACTAAGTGAAACTAACCTAAGTACAACACACACACACACACACACACGTCCCTGGGAGGGCTCGAACCTCCGACGACGAGCAACCGCACGCTTTGCAGCAAAGCGCCTTGGATCGCTCGGCCGCTCCACCGCGGCACTGGTTTTGACTGGTTTTGTTTGCGAAAACCAAGGAAACTCTATAGAAGACAGTTTAGGTTTCAACACAAAACTAGGATGTGTTATATCAGAACGTTGAAAGCAAATTACCTTTTCAAATAGACTTCAAAGATTACGTAAAGCATTGCACATTGTCTCTGTTGTGTTCGCACTTTCGGCGTAAGCTAGGTGTATCTTAAAATGTAATAGTACAAAGTCTCTCTCTCTCTCTCTTTTTTTCCCTATTGAATGAAATGTAGAGGAAAAGAGGAATAAATATAGGAACCGAAAGGTTATCTCAAACTTGTAAAGAAACCAGTCTGCAGTAATGAGATTCGAAGTACATAAACAGGGAGACTAGCTGAGACAGGCTTGTAGCATATTCTTGATATTTTTCAATCTATACGTACAGAAGTCAGTAAAAGAAAGCGAAGATAAACTTGTTACGTACTAAAGTAGTCTTGTATTTCTAGTTAAGGTCCGTAGGTGACATTTGAGTCCAAGCAGATAGGCACTTGATTGCCAATCTAGCCTTTCTTATACATTTATACTAACTACGAAAATATTCCACACTGAGCAATCGGCGGTATGTAGCTGAACATTCGGATTTTATAAGTCAGTTTGATGACGTTTCCCGGCTGGATAGGCCGCCAAGTGTCTTCGTCAAACTGTTTGTCTCCATTTCATTACTGTGTTAAGTCGTAAACACTTATCCTCTGCATGTTGTAGAGCCCATTATCTGTCAACAATAATTTTTTCCAGCTTTCCACGCAGCTATTTCAGTGGTAGAGGATCAAATGTCAATAGAGTTCTCGAAACTTGTCGCAGACAATGTCCTACTTCAAGTGGCCTACAAGGCACTCCATAGACCGTAGTGTTTCTGTCTGCCTCCGCCCTTCATTTGTTAATCTAAAAGTCCACGGAGTTGTTAATAGCGCTTGCTCGTGGTGTTCGTATCGCTGCGTTATCGCTCGCCCGGCGCGCAGGGTGCTGTCCAGATTTGCATGTGTCGCTTTGACACTCCCGTAACGTGCGCTGTTTGTAGGTGCAGCCGCTTCTGCTTAACATAACTGGATCAGAAAGCCGGGTTTGTTGCTGCATCTCAGATACACTAAACGAGCCGTGACAGAGATAAATGTCGCGTTAAAGTGCTTTAATACCTGACATACGACATGATTTGTCGCTGCCAGTTCATCAGACGCAGTTTGTACTTTTACGGACAGGCGGAAGCTTGTAATTGCCGACGTCAAGATCGTTAATCTTTAGACTGAGGCAATAAGTATCACACACCTGAAGGCGTTAAGATGCCTCTGTTTCCGGACACATATGATGCCTTCAATTGTAATACCTGTGGCCTATTACTTACTTTTTTCCTTATTTTTGAAGAGAGACATGTAATAAATTCCAAAATTTTCCTCGCAAAATCCTAGAAAAGGGTTGGGTTAAAGTACCGTCGATGACAAAATTGATTGGAGAGCTCCGATACTTCAGGAAGGTGTTTCTCTAAGTTTGTCGATTTTAATTACGACTCGTTATTGCGGTCAACGTATATTACATTTTCATACTGCGAGATGAACATCATCATAATGCGTTTTCAGACAATGGCCTACTTCATTATAGATATTTGCACCAATTTCGAATAGATGGATATTGCAAGCAAAACATTGGTATACTACATAAGCAGCAAGAGTCCCAATACGCTTTGCTGGAGCATTCCTAAAGTTACTGTGTGTGTGCGTGTGTGTGTGTGTGTGTGTGTGTGTGTGTGTGTGTGTGTGTGTGTGTGTTGTTAAGCTTAAGGGACTTAAATACGGGGTCATCAGTCCCTAAACTTACAAACTACTTATGAACTACCTACAACTAAGGACAGCACAAATATCCATGCCCGAGGGGGATTCGAACCCCTGACCGTAGGTGTGTGTGTGTGTGTGTGTGTGTGTGTGTGTGTGTGTGTGTGTGTGTGTGTGTGTGTTCCAATTTTATGCAATATTTAATTAATAGGTCTTTCAGCCTTTTTTGTTGAATTTTAATGTTTTTACAAAATAGCTTGGCCGTTCAGCTTTTAAGACTGGGAACCGCTGGGATATATAAACACGTGACTAGCATCTTCGTACCACATAACAAAAACTAGCATCAAATTTCTCAACAGAAATTTCTAAGACCTTCACTTGTGAAAGCGACAGCAATAAACTAACCGGTAATCTTTACATGCGCAGTGCAACACTGGAAAGTTTACGTTAAACTAGTACACAAATGGGATACTACCATTGTCATTATTTCACTTCTAATCTTTATTGTTGAAAGAGACGTATTATTAGGTGGAACACTTTACGTTTGACAGACACAGATTTAATGTTGTTTGAAAGCTGTGGGTCGAAACTGCAGTGGTCATCAGTCCCTAGACTAACAGACTACTTTAACTTATGCTAAGAACCAAACACACAATCGTGCCTGAGGGAGGACTCGAACCTCCGATTGAGAGAAACCGCGCACTCGGTAGCAAGGTGCGTTAGAACGCACGTACACTCCCTCGCGGCTACAGAATTAAACTTTAACACAATGAGAAAGGTGAAATACATCAAAAGACTGTCTGCGAATGTTGCTTCCGCCGTGGATTCCTGAGCAGGAACTATAAGAATACTGGTTCGATTTCTTAAGCATGTCTACGGTCATTTTCAAAAAATCAAATGTTCAAATGGTTGTAGAACTTATGGGACTTAACTACGGAGTCATCAGTCCCTAAGCTTACAAACTACTTATGAACTAGCTAAGACTAAGTACGGCACAAATATCCATGTCCGAGGGGTGATTCGAACCCCCGACCGTTGTGGCCGTGCAGACCGTGACTGGAGCGCCTCAGTCCCCTTGGCCACCGCGGCCGGCACGGTCATTTTCCTTCGGTCATAGAGGACATAGTTTAGTGCAGGATCATTGGAGAGTATCATGTTAACGACCAGAACGAGTCTTATAAACAAATGGTGATAGAACCTCGAACATATGTAAATGTAGTCCATGATTATCTGCGCAAACACGAAACACTTGTAAAGCGGCTTGTTTATATGCAAATATCCAAATTAAGTCTAATTACGAAGACCATTTCACAAGAACTAGATCAAAACAGTGAGTCAGACACAGATCTTGTCAATTGAAATCTCGAGGTCATTCAGCAACCTAATTTGCTTGGCGTGCAGGCAACAAAACAATGACGATAATGGCTTGTGTCGGAATACGTTCGTCACGCTGCTACGAGAAGCAGCACGTAGTAGGCTCGCCGCACCGCTTATAATTGCACCAATCTGCTGCTAAAAGAATAATAGGCCATTGTTCCGTGTCCGCCTTTAGGACTGTGCTGATCTTTAATAACCGCGGCCCCGCTACGCGCAACGGCCCACATACAATGCCTCTAATGATCGTCCGTAACACCCAATTGTGACGCTGCGATAGGGACGCATGGCACCGTCCAAGTTCCTAATTTATGTTCTCCAAAGCTTGGGGCTGTTCTCCACATCTTGTTACGGGCATGTGGGGCGAGTGTGGTTTCGATTCAAGGCGAGGAGGATAAATTTTGTTCTTTGTTGTGTCATAGTGCGAGGTCCACGCTGGATGTAGCGACGACTTCACGGCACTAGGCAATCAAATGCCAATGTCGACCTACATCTATGTGGTAAATACTATACGAAATGGAGAAAAAACAATAATCCACAAAAAGAATTTTTTGAGCATATTGTTCCTGCAAATGCCACATGGAGAATTCGTCCTGACATTAGTATGACGTGATTTAAGGACACTGAAGAGCCTAAATCGAGATGGAATGCCAGGCAATGAAATTCATCTCTTCTTGAAAGTGAAGTCAGCACTTTAATCACTGTGTCATTGACCTTAATAATACATCGCAGCTAGTCCAAATAAATGCCGCAACGTGAATTCTAGTTAAAACATGGAAAGAGACAAGCAGAGAAACAACATAACCTCGAATGTCACTTAGTTCTTAAACGCAACGAAATATGGCGCAAGCTTGGATACACGCTTCTTCGGGGGCCAGAAAGAAGCCGGCCGGTCTGCGCCGGTCTGCGGCGTGCCAGTCACTGTCTGGACGGCCGCTGCGTCGGGGGTTCGAATCCCCCCTCGGGCATGGATGTTTGTGCCGTCTTTAGTATAAGCTAGTTCATAAGTAGTTTGTAAGTTTAGGGACTGATGACCCAGTAGTTAAGTCTCATAAGCTCTTCAAACATTTGATTTTGCCAGACAGAAAACATAATATGCCTTCGTACTTAGCTAAGAGATTATTGTAATTATAAACAAGAGTGATGAAAATTCGCAACATAAAAACAGAATAATTTTCCTGCATGAGCGATAAGTGACGTGAAAGCGTATTGTAGGGCTTTCGCTGTATATTTAATATTGAAACCACAAAGTTTTACTCCCTTTCGTCTGTTAATCTCTTTAACGCCTTCCATATAAGACATTCGAAGAGTACAGTGTATTTCTGGAACTGTAATATCCTACACTGATAAAGAGGCGATGAACAGCAAAATCCATGAAATCACTTTTTAAAGGAGTTCCACATGCATGTTTCACTACAGAGCCGGAACAATACACATTAAAAGCGCGACAATCACTGTACGACTGACGTTTGCAGATGCTACGACTGTAAACCGTTTTTGAAATATAAATTACGTATCCGAAGTATGACTTAAGACAAAACTCCACGGCTGTCTTTTCAGTAGAAAATATTCAAAGTTTTATTTACAGAAATATAATAATAACATAGGTAACACGTAAGTGGAAGCTACTTCCCAGACCGCAACAATAGTAATTTACGTGTGCTACGGCTGCTGGCCAATCATCGCTCTATATTTGTTTAAATTAGGTTTATTCTTACGGTGAACAAATCACAGAATTTCTTCCACCCACCAATAACTTCTTTCCTAACTGCATCCAAATGGTTGACTCCGAGGCTGGGGGCCAAAGGCAACACGAGTCAGCGACGTCGATAACGTAAATAAACATTGTGCTAAACACTATTCAGCCTAGGACAGCTGTTTCTTAACCAGAACATTCTCGCCGCTATTTTTAAGCTATTGACGAAACCTGTGGGGGCAAGCAGCTTGAGTGTGAACAACTCCAAATTAGTTTTGAGGCCCCATATCATTGTTGTCGATATATAGCAGGTTTTGGACTATGTATTTTGTTTGAACATTACAAACTACCGCGTACAGAACAACTTATCGACCCAGAGGCAACATGGATTCAGAAAGCATCGTTCTTGTGAAACACAGCTAGCTATTTTTTCACATGAAGGGATGAGTACTACCAACAAAAGATATCAAATCGATTCTATATTTCTTGATTACCGGAAGGCTTGTGACACTGTGTCTCAAATGCGACTTTTTAAGCAAACTGCATTTCTATGGAATATCGTCAAAGTTGTGTGAATGGATTCGCGTTTTCTTGTCTGAAAGAACACAATACGCAGTAACTTACTGAAAGTTATAGAATAAAACAGTAGTGATACCCGGCGTTCCCACTGGAAGTGTTTTAGGTCCCCTACTTTCGTGTCTTTTATTTAGTAGAATATCTGAACAGCTCTCTTAGTCTGTTCACGGATGATGCACGGATGACGGCAAAGATGTATAAGGCTGTAGTGCCCTCCGTGGAGATTATATATAATCATAATCTGTGGTTAACTTTCACGTCAGAGAAGTACGAACAAAGAGCTTAAATTTCATACAGTGGCGATAGGTCTGCCACGTCTGAGGTACATTGAACTGGCGTCCGTCATGTTATTTGGGGTATCGGCTGACAGCTGGTATGCTCCAACCACTTAAAAAATTTTACCTACTTACAGTACCACGTTTTAAATAAAGACTGACTATTGAATACGGATGTGCTTCAGGTTCCGTCAGACTTTATGGAAGCTGAGAAATGACGACCCTGGTAGTATATTTTCTAAAAATTTGGTAATGAAATCTCTACGAACCTGTCAGTAATACAATTCCAGATCGAACAGCTGAGGTTTGCAACAATAACGATAGTGCCGCTGTGACAATATTTGTGTCAATTATAATGCAAGTGCATGGTCTAAACGAGCTGCGAATCATACGGTGAACAGTAACTGTTATGACGAAATGTCATGATCGTGGATTTACATTTGTTAATGTGTTGTAACCACTGCTTTAATAAAGTCTAGCATACATTTCTCTGGGTGTTTACTAAACGTATTAAGTCTACAAACATGTAAAATTGCTTCCAAAGGGCTTCGTTGTGAACTTTGCTGGACGAAATTAGAGTTGTTGTTGTTGTGGTCTTCAGTCCGCAGACTGGTTTGATGCAGCTCTCCACGCTACACTGTCCGGTGCAAGTCTCTTCATCCGAGAATACGTTCGACAACCTACAACCTTTTGAATCTGTTTACTATATTCCTCCCTCGGTCTCCCTCTACGATTTTTACCCCACACACTTCCTTCTAATGCTAAGTTGACAATTCCTTGATGTCTCTGAATGTGTCCTACCAATCTATCTCTTCTCTTAGCCAAAATATGCCAGAAACTCCTTTTCTCCCCAATTCGGTTAAGCACCTCCTCATTAGTTACGTGATCTACCCATCTAATTTTCATCATTCGTCTGTAGCACCACATTTCAAAAGCTTCTATCATCTTTTTATCAGAACTCCTTATCGTCCTCGTTTCACTCCCATACAATGCTACACTCCAGACAAATGCTTTCAGAAAAGACTTCCTAACATTTAAATTAATATTGGATGTTAACAAGTTTCGCTTCTTTAGAAATGCTTTTCTCCCCATAGCCATTCTGCATTTTATATCTTCTTTACTTCGGCCATCAGAAGTTATCTTGCTACCGAAATAACAAAATTCATCTACTACTTTTATTGTCTCATTACCTAATCTAATTCCTTCAGCATCGCCTGATTTTCTGACATTACATTCCATTACCTTCGTTTTATTCTGGTTAATGTTCATCTGCATGTCCTCGGGAAAAGTAACGACTGTAGTTTCCCCTTGCTTTCAGCTGTTCACAGTAACTGCATGGCAAACCCACGTTAGCTGATGTTACAAGGCCAGCTCAGTCAATCATCCAGAATGTTGCCTCTGTAACTACTGAAAAGGCTGCTACCCCTCTTCAGGAACCACACGTTTGTCTGGCCACTCCACAGATACCCCTCCGTTGTGGTTGCACCTACGGTACGGCTATCTGTATCGTTGAGCACGCAAGCCACCCCACCTCGGCAATGTCTGTGGTTCACGGGGGTGGGCTCGTTGAGTACGAAGCCGTTATTCGTTGCTCGGAGATTTGCGAAATTTCTTTCACTAATTTTCTACCCGGAATGCGAACAAATTTTATTAACACCCACCTATATAGCGAGACGTGATCATCGCAATAAAGTACATCAGGTCGAATACTGAAAGATTTAAGTGCCCCCTTTTCCCCGCGCGCTATTAGAATGTTCAAATGTTTGTATAGCTTATGGGACTTAACTACGGGGTCATCAGTCCCTAAACTTACAAACTACTCATTAACTAGCTAATACTAAGGACAGCACAAATATCCATGCCCGAGGGATGATTCGAACCCCCGACCGTAGTGGCCGTGAAGACCGTGACTGGAACGCTTCAGTCCCCTCGGCCACCGCGGCCGGCGCGCTATTAGAGATTGGTACGGCAGAGAAATACTATGAAAGCGAAATCAAAATATCCACGGGTGTACTGCTGGTCTATAGTGTCCAACGGGCACAATGTTTCGGCGATCATACATGTCGCCATCATCAGGTGAACTGACGGACTGAGCTCCTGGAAACGCACCAGCATGGAGATCCGCACGCTATGGCGGCTCGAAGGGAACTGGGTTCTAGCCAGCCGTAGCGTGCGGATCTCCGTGCCGGCGCGTTTCCAGGAGCTCAGACTGTCAGTTCACCTGATGATGGCGACATGTATGATCGCCGAAATATTGTGCCCGTTGGACACTATAGACCGTCAGTACACCCGTGGATATTTTATCAAATACGCCGGGAGAAACTCAAGAATGACACTTTGAAAGCGGTTGGCAGAACCCTGTGTCAAGCAGTTAATAGTGACGTGCAGAGTACATATGTAGATGCAGTTGGTGGAGGCAGCCGCTGCCCACGTGGGAGGTCGCGGTGCCCGCATTCCTGGCTCTTCCGGCGGCTTCGCCTCACGCTGACAGCCCAGCTATTAGGGAGTCTGGGACCGCCCGCGGTACAACACTCAGCCGTCTGGCAGGCTGCGCGGGTAGCCGCGTCGGCAGGCGCACGGCACACACTAGTATGCGTTGCGTAAACACCGCGCCATGGCCACCTACTAAATAGATCTTACTCCTGCTCTACTAACTCCGACACGCCCCAAACTAAACCGAGAGACGACTCCCACACCGACACAAAAAAGGCTAGGATCCCTGACCTCTCGATATAGCTCACCTCGATCTGGAACGGAATCCCAAAACGTATTCCAGTTACGAAAGCAATGACTCATGTGGAACACAACAACCAGTGTTGTGGTCTTCAGCCCAAAGAATGGTTTCACGCAGCTTCCCACGCTACCCTACCCTGTGACAGTCTCTTCACCTGTGTATAAGAACGGCAACCTACACCCTTTTTGAATCTGCTTACTGTATTCGTCTCTCGCTCTACCTCCCCGATTTTTACCCAACGCACTTCCCACCAATGGATGTGTCCCACCAATAGATCCTTGTTTTAGTCGAGACTAGCTTATTTGCCCGTGCTTCGCAACGGTTGTTAACCCTGCCGGCCACACCATAGGCCTCTGAGGCCCAGATGTTCACTCAGACCTGTCTTATCCCGCTCCAACACAGCTGGAGGGGCTGTGACTCGCATGTAAGCCTCCTCTAGTTAGTTGTCTCTCAGCCAGTGTACAGGACACAACACTTCCGCCCCAGTCGGCCCGTTCAGGTAAACAACTAGGCCTCTGAGACCTCCATAACTTTACAAAAACCAAGGGAAAGTGAGAGACACAACAGTCAAACAAAACCATTGTCCCGATTTGAGTTTACGTTGACACTTTCTGAACCTTCAGAACCTTGGATTAAGGCTACGCTTGAGACACCAACTCCCCGTGACCTACGGGACAGTATTTATAGATGCCTAAATATGACTCTACCTGCAGAGGCAGCTCGTGAAGAAATTGAGCAAGGAACTATTCCCAAAAGAACTTACTGTAAAATTTGTGACTACAGAAAACAAACGAAATCAAAAATGCAGTGTGATTTCTGTAAGTTGCCAGTGTGTGGTCAGCACCACACAAAAATTTGTCCAAATTGTACCGGTAAAAAATGAGAAACTTCCGCTGAATTTTGTGATACCGATTTTAGTTTTAAAGATTATTAATTGTACGTGGGTTTCGAATATGATGGATTTTTGCGTTATATGAAGTTTAAACTATTATTGTTTAATTTATGAGACTTTGGTTATTTTGTTTTGTGGTTTCTTGGGGAAATATATATTTCTTTTATGTTATTCAAGGTTATTTAATGTATTATACCCTCATTCTTATCATGACATTAAATTTCTTAAACAATTTTCCATTATTATATATCGTGTGGGCCTCTGGTGTGGCCCAGACGTAGGAGCCTGGTGGTGTGGCCCACAGGGTTACAGAAGGCCCAGTGCGTATCATGGCTTTTTAGGTTACCGGACCTCAGTCAGTAAAAAAAGTCACCGAAATCACAAAACAAAATACATACACTGTATTGTCCTTGCAAAGAACTCTTATGTAAATAATACAATTGAGAGATATGAAGGAATGTCGTTATGTTTTAAACGCAAATGAAACGTGCCGAAAGAAGCAATGAAATGTCGTTAAGTATGTAATACACAAAGCGAAATCAGTAACACTATGTTCAATGTTTCTTGGTATTCTTAGAGATAAGGTTGCGTCGCTTGCTTCTGTCACAGACGTACGCTTCCTTGCTGTTATTGTACTACTAAGTGTTTCAAATGTTTGTATAGTCTATGGGACTTAACTGCGGGGTCATCAGTCCCTAAACCTACAAACTACTTATGAACTACTTACGAACTAGGACGGCACAAATATCCATGCCCGAGGGGGGATTCGAACCCCCGACCGTAGCGTATTGTACTACTCCCAAGGACGTTAAGAATACTGATTACGCAGCAGCGGCGTCAATTAGTTGCTGTACTACGCCATCCACACTTCAAGCATAGCCCACGTCTAAATTATTATTATTATTATTATTCTTACTCTATTTTTGATGAAATCCTGGCCGCGGTGGAGTAGCCGAGCGGTCTAAAGCACTTCGCTGCGGAGCGCGCGGTTGCTCGCCGTGGAGGTTCGAGTCCTCCCTGGGGCATGGGTGTGTGTGTTGTCCTTAGGTTAGTTTACCTTAGTTTAAGTAGTTTGTAAGCTACGGACTGATGACCACGCATAGATTTACAAACATTTGAACATTTTTGATGAAATCTCGCCTAGATCCTGAACCAATCTTTGCTCATGTTTCCTGTGAAAACCGCAAGAAAATTCGTCCAGTAGTTTTGAAGATTGAAGCGAATCGTTTTGTCTGTCTTTCCCGCAACGGAGCACAGTCGCAAGCTGTCCCCGACGCATTGCTGTCACCAGTTTCCCACGATGTCGCATGGAAAATATCACGCTCTCCGTCATCCGCGCGACCAGAGGATGACGACATCAAACGCGTTTCTCGAGATTAGCACGGCTTCCGCGATGAAGTCGACGACCCCAGTCTCTCCACGACGCGGACATCTATACAACTAAATGATTAAAACGCTACACGATACCAGTTGTCGGTTGCTTATCAAACCGGTTCATGAGGAAGGGGTGGAATAAAAATTTGAATTTCAGTATTTCTTACGATTAATGACCAAATTTGAAAATCTGACCCATCCAGTTTGCTGCGCGGATTACGGCGCTAGTTTTTGGAACGGGCAGGTGGTTAGAACCCACCCTGGATGTTTTCAGGCGGTTTTCCATAATCCACTTGGTGAATACCGGGCTGGTACTCACATTCCGCCTCAATTACAGGATTTACAGACACTTATAAAACACTTTCATATTCACAACATCATACGCAGACAGCTGGGAGCTACACATATCTCGCCATGAGTGGCTAATGGAGTGGCGACAGGAAGGGCACTCGACCTGCCATTAAATTAACCGTACCAAATCAATAGCTAACAACGCGACCAAGCTCAAACGAGTACAGCAAAAAGAAGATTGGCCAATTTAAAATATATATATGATTTCATAATGTACTCATTAAGAAGTATGATCTTACGTTACAGCTTTAGGACGATAAGTAATAAAGTTCTACGTCTATGCCTTGAGGTAGTGTGAAACTCACACATCAATATATTAATCCGGTATATGATAATGTTACTACCAACAAATTTTACACGTAATTTCAAACTTTATTTAAACTTTTTTCTTGCCGACAGAACAATAAAATGACGAAAGGGAAAAAGTTTGTTATATTCGTTATATAGTAATTCATTAGCACTAACTGTATCAGCAACACATTTTGTAGACAGTGTTCACATACAGCACTGAATGCGCGTGTAAAATTACATCACTGCAGGACATTTTGTTGAAGCGATTAGACGTTATTAACACCGAGTAGCGAGAAAAATTACATTGCCTTAAAACAGGAAGCATTACAGTTTTGTGTTCTCAGCCATAGAGGTTTTACGTGTTTAATGTCATTAACACATTAAACTGACTAGTCAGACGTTTGACACTATAATAATAATTACGAATAGGTCCATTACGACTACTCAAGGTTGTTAGAGGTGGGTATATTTATTTCATCTCTTGCTGTGCGCTTCCTTTATCCTTTCAGACGATGTTGTTCCTTTCTTCTTCTTCTTGGTTTCTTTCCTAGTCAACTTGTCATTTTTAAATTTTCGATCTGAATATTTTACGGTTTTGGACGTCATCTAGTGTGATACCTACCAATTACAGATCAGTTATGATCTCTCCAGTCCGTTTCGAAGTGTCCGTCTTGGATGTATTCCCACTGAAAAAGAATTCACCTATTTGTTCTGTGAGTCTGTCTTGGTTAATTCTTTAAATGTGCCATAGAATCTTAATCCACATTTTCTGATGTCGGTATGGATATCTACTGCATGTATTTTTTTTATTTCAAGATTGCTTCTAGGTTTGTATTGTTCGTCTCCAAGTTTTGAAACTACAGTGTTTCTTTCGATTTGCGTCACTTTTTCTTAATATTTTCAAAGTGTGCCTTCCTGTTCAAAATTAGTTCTTCTGATCCATAGAGGCTTTCTGGTTTAATTACTGTATTACAATGTGTTAGTTTTGTATGCTTGGAGAAGCTATTTCATGTACATGGAGGATACATCGTTCAGCGAATCATCATTTTCCAACTCCAGTTTCCCGGGTGTGGTGTACAAGCGCTCGCCATCTCCTCCTGTCTTCGTACATCTTCTGTACCAGAATGTCTTCCCATTTGTGTCCTTTCTGCTCCACATCTGATCTTACAGTCTCTATCCAGCGTTTCCTTGGTCTTCCCCCTGGTCTTCTTCCTATGAGGTTGAGGTTGAAATACTTTTTAGCAGGTATTTAACTAGTCATTCTCATTAAGTGCCCATACCACTGAAGTCTACGTTTCCTTATGATGCTGGAGACAGGAACCTCAATACCAGCTACTTTTCTATTCGCTTCATTCCTAATTTTATCCTGTCTGGTTGTTTGATTCATAGTTCTAATGAATCTCATTTCCATTGCCTGAATTCTACTGAGGTCCCTGGTTAGTAGGGTACATGTATAAAAAATTATTGAAATGTCTTGGTCGCAGTTAGCTTTATTTCATGACGCGTTTCGAGACATCATCATCAGAAAAAGATTTTAAAAAACGATGCCAACGTAAGGTCGCGTGTCCAACAAAAAATGGATGGTTTTATGAACCAAGTGATAAATAGTAGGGTACATGTTTCTAAGCCGTATGTAAGGATTGGAACGAAATAGGTATGGTACATGGTTGCTTTTGCTTTTTGTGGCATTTTATCATCCCAGAGAAGATTTCTTACTTGAGTGTAAAAACGGGATGCTTTCTGTGTTCTGCTGAGTATTTCCTGCTTAACGATGTTGTCTTTAGAGATCATACTTCCTTGGTATTTGAAATGAGAAACAGATTCTACTTCTTGCCCCATCTAGAAATATATTTGATGTTGTTACTTGCCTGTTGATGGTCATTTCTACTGCCTTTGTTTTACTTATCTTTAGTCCGAAATTTTTGAATGTGTTGTTCCAATCATTCAGTTTCCTCTGTGTTTCATCTTCTGTCTCTCCACATATCATCAAATCATCGGCAAAAACAAGGGCACTAGGTTCGCTGTCTATTTTCTTGATAGATTTTATAATTGTGTCCATTACTATTGCAAATAGGAGTGGTGATAGGGCACTTCCTTGCTGGACACCTCTCTTTGTTTCGAACCATTCTGATCGTCCGTTGCTTATCTGGACACAACTATAACACTTTTGGTATAGCATTTTGACTTATCAATCAGATACTTTGGCACCTTTATGTTTTCCAAACATTTCCATATCTTGCTTCGAGGAAGACTGTCATATGCTTTTTCGATGTCTACAAATATAATAACAAGATTTCTTCCATATTCCCAGTACTTTTCTGTCAGCATTCTTATTGCAAAGAAAGATCCACAGTACGAGGCGCGTCCAGACAGTAAGTTCCGTTTGGCAATAAAATAAAATTGTACACAGAAACACAAGAAATTTTTATTGCACAAAATTCTACAACTCTTAAACTAGTTTTCCACATAACTGCCGAAATTTTGTAGGTACTTGTCATAGCGTGCCACAAGTTTTTGCATGCATCCTCCACAGAAGGTTGCTGCCTGTGTATTCAACCATGTGGTAACAGCTCTTTATCATCGTTGAAGTGTTAAACACCAAGGACAGATTTTAGGTGTATAAAGAGATGAAAGTCGCTAGGAGAGAGGTCCGAGCTGTATGGAGGATGATCAAACAGGTCCCATTGAAATTTCCGTAAGAATTGTTTGTTCACATTCGGTGTGTGAGGTCAGGCATTATCGTAAAAAAATCTTTTGTCAGTAATCCTCTTCTTACACGTAAAATACTCGGTGAACAACACTTCAACGATGATGACGAGCTGAAAAAACATGTTACGACATGGTCGAATACACAGGCGGCAACATTCTATGAAATAGGCACACAAAACCTTGTGCCATCATATGACAATTGCCTACAACATTTCGGCAGCTATGTAGAAAAGTAGTTTGACAGTTTTAGATTTTTGTACAATCAATATTTTTTCTGAAAATTCCTGGCAGATTAAAAATTGTGTACCGGAACCGGGACTCGAACCTGGGACCTTTGCCTTTCGCGGGCAAGCGCACTACCGATTGTGTTATCCCGACACGACTCACGATGCCGCCTCACAACTTTACTTCCGCCAGTACCTCGCCTCCTACTTTCTAAACTTCACAGAAGCTCTCCTGCGAACCATGCAAGACTACCACTTCTGGAAGAAAGGATATGGTGGAGACATGGCTTAGCCACAGCCTAAGGGATGTTTCCAGAATGAAATTTTCACTCTGCAGCGGAGTGTGCGCTGATATGAAACTTCCTGGCAGATTACAATTGTGTGCCGGAACCGGGACTCGAACCTGGGACCTTTGCCTTTCGCGGGCAAGCGCACTACCGACTGTGCTATCCCGACACGACTCACGATGCCGCCTCACAACTTTACTTCCGCCAGTACCTCGCCTCCTCGTCGTGTCGGGATAGCACAGTCGGTAGTGCGCTTGCCCGCGAAAGGCAAAGGTCCCAGGTTCGAGTCCCGGTTCCGGCACACAATTTTAATCTGCCAGAAAGTTTCATATCAGCGCACACTCCGCTGCAGAGTGAAAATTTCATTCTGGAATATTTTTTCTGTATCTCTACCCGTTCATTTTATATAACCAAATGGAACTTACTTTCTGGACGCGCCTCGTACATCGGTCTCTCCTGAATCCATGTCGTTCTTCCTCAAGCAAGGGTTACCTAAGGTAGGTAGTTGTTCAGCGAATGTCATTCCTAATAGAGACGTGGCCTGGACGTGCAGGCAGCAGCGCCCAAAGGAGAAGGGACCTGCCCTGTTTGGGGAGGCGACGTCAGCGAAGCGTGCAACACGACAGCCGTGTCCGACCCAGATACCTGCCAGCCAAACACGGGCGCCCCACAAGAAGCGCGCCGTTCGCCAACACGACCAGAATCCGGAACACGGTACCGGAGATACGATGCCTCGCGAACAGTACACAGAGGTCTACAGTTACAGCCTCCTTCCGTAGGCGCACTACGAAGTACCAAAAAATGTTCAAATGTCTGTAAATCTATCGGACCAAACTGCGTGGTCATCAGTCCGTAGCTTACAAAACTACTTAAACCTAGGTAAACTAATCTAAGGACAACACACACACCCATGCCCCAGGGAGGACTCGAACCTCCACGGCGAGCAACCGCGCGCTCCGCAGCGAGACGCTTTAGACCGCTCGGCTACTCCACCGCGGCGCGAAGTATCACTTGTTGGCTGATCCGATACGATCATTCGGAGTATCTTCGCAGAACCCCAACTGGCACGATGAAGTTTTGGCAACAGAACATGGTACGGCACAACGAAGGGAGAATACTCAACGGAAACTAAAGTAAGACTAGATGTTCACCAAGGAAGCGTGATAGAATCTCTAACGTTTTCGATACACATAAATGGACCTGGAAGGACCTGGAAGAGCAATTGAACGGATGGACAGTGTGCTGAAAGGTGCATATAAGATGAACAGTAACAAGAGCAAAACTAGGGTAATGGAGTGCAATGTAAGGAAATTGGGTGATGCTGAAGAAATTAGATTGGGAAACGAAGCAATAAAGGAGGTAGATGAGTTTTGTTACTTGGGCAGTAAAATAACAAATGATGGTCACAGCACAGAGGATATAAAATTCAGAATGGCAATGGGTAGAAAAGCGTTTTTGAAAAAGAGAAATTTGTTAACATCAAATATTGATTTAAGCCTAAGGAAGTCTTTTCTGAAGGCATTTGTATGGAGTGTTGCCTTGTATGGGAGTGAGACATGGACGATAAACAGTGCGGACAGGAAGAGGGTAGAGGCTTTTGAAATATAGTGCTACAGAAGAATGCTGAAGATTAGGTGGGTGGATCGCGTAACTAATGAGGAGGTACTGAACAGAATTGGGGAGAAAAGAAATTTCTGGCATACCTTGACTAAAAGAAGGGATAGATTGGTAGGACACATTCTTAGACATCAAGGAATTGTGAATTTAGCATTAGAGGGAAGTGTGTGGGGTAAAAATCGCAGAGGAAGACCAAGAGATGGATACAGTAAGCAGATTCAGACAGATGTAGGTTGCCGTTCTTATGTGGAGATGAAGAGGCTTGCTCAGGATAGGGTATTGTGGAGAGCTGCATCAAACCAGTCTCCGGACTGAAGACCACAACAACAACAAATGGATCATACAAGAGATTCAGCAGCAATCTCTGGCTTTTTGATGACGACGCTTTTTATGTACAGTGAAGTAAAACACTCAGATCATAGGGAACTATTGGGACGGTTGGACTGGACATAATTTTATCGTGATATTTTTAAGTTGAATAATAATAATAATAATTATTATTATTATTATTATTTCCTGTAGCTGGTGGCTCAGTGGCCTGACTGAAGACTTTCACCTGCAAGGAGGGAAGGAAGCTTGGAGTTTAACGTCCCGTCGACAGCGTGGTCATTAGAGACGGAGCTTATGCTCGGAGTATTTGGGTAAGGATGTGGGAGGAAATCGGCCGTGCCCTTTCAAAGGAACCATCCCGGCATTTGCCTGGAGAGATTTAGGGAAATCACGGAAAACCTAAATCTGGATGGCCGGAGGTGGATTTCAACCACGATCCTTCCGAATGCGAGTCCAGTGTGTTACCTCTGCGCCACCTCGCTCAGTATCAACTGCAAGCCACTGCGGTGACTTGCATGTCCCCAACCGGCCTCAGTTATCCAGCCCGGGGAAACGGGACCTGCCATTTAACGTGGGACCCGAACTACGTGTCGATTCTGACAACTGCTCTTAACAATGAGAGGAGAAGGATGGCTTAAAATGCAAACTAAAAAAATCCGCATTACTACCGGGTTCCCAGTCAAACGCTTTACCCGAGACCAACAGGCCCGACAGTTTAAATAGAAAACGGTAATTACAGCCATGACTAAAAGTGTAGTACTAGTAACTGATTGACTATTCGCAAATTTCTAACATAAGTCGCATCGAATAAATATTTCGTTGCAGTATCAGGTTGCTGTGCAATTACTAAAGTTGTAGCGTATTTACCCGGCTATAGGACCCCCCCCCCCCCCGCCGGCCGCGGTGGCCGAGCGTTCTGCGGCGCGCCAGTCACAGTCTGCACGGTCGCTACGGTCGGGGATTCGAATCACCCCTCGGGCATGGATGTTTGTGCCGTCCTTAGTATTAGCTAGTTCATAAGTAGTTTGTAAGTTTAGGGACTGCTGACCCCGTAGTTAAGTCTCATAAGCTCTATAAACATTTGATTAGGACCCCCATTTAAACCGCAATTTCTTTTTCTTTCTTTTCTTTTCAAATTGCCGAGCGAACTCTAGGTGAAAACCTCGTAAGTTCAATGGTGCATTCCTTTGGTTCAGAATGGGCTAAATTTGTGCATCATTTTATCACACTTTATATGAAATGCTAAACCGTGTGTCATATATTGTGCAATGTGCCACAGTTTCCATCGCCAAAGTCCAGGCTACTTCACAGACACAAAACACCATTATTCGTTGCTTAACGTGTCTTTATTCGTAGAATCGTTTTAGACTGGTACCGCGGCTCTCGCCTCAGGTGTATCATATAGTAAGGCCTAATATCAGATATCATCATTGTATAAATTCGCTAACACGAAATGAGGATACAGATTTTTATTATTAATCATGCAAGAAGACCAATGAAACGTATATAATTCGAAAGGTGTTTTATCATACATGTTGCGAATATAAAAAATATGTGTGCACGTAGCCCTTAAGAATGGTAAAAAGGAAAAGAAATTTTAGGATGATACTCCAAATTCTCCATAAGTTTTGCCACTATATTTTAACCCGTTGTAGGTGGCATATTGGTACAGGTATAATTAGCTCAGTCAGCGCTTGGAGCTCTAATAGCATTCACATAAAATCCATAAATTTGCAGTGCTCAGTAAATTCCAATTACATTAATTTTTTTTCCATTTTCATGGCTTTGAAAACACAACTGGTCGAATTTCGACCACAGGCAATACTAGTTTGTAGAAAAGGGGAAGTACTTTTGACAAGCTAAACTTTCTGTCAAATAGAATCCGAAAGATAGATTGGGTACTCGTTAAAAGTACTTTGCCGTTTTCTACAAATATCTGATATTAGGCCGAATTACACGATACGCCTGAGGCGAGAGTCGCAATACCACTGTAAAACGGTTCTACACATAAATGCACTTGTTGCTAACTCGACAGCTCTTAAATTTAAACAATGCCGCGGAGCTAATTCTCTGATCGCTGGTACTCATTTTCATATATTGTTACAGTATAAATAAGAATTCGACACCAACAGCGGGAACTGCAAGCATAACCATACTGAATGGGGTGTGGGGTTTGGGGATAGTAAGCTACTGTTACAGTTATGTCGTAAAAATAAGTATGTTCCACGAGTCAACGGCAGGCCATGTTGCCGAATTTCGCGTAAATTAGTACTACCGAATTTCACGTAACTAATAAATTCACGAATCAGATAGTTAAAAAAAATCGTTTCCAAGCCTCAAAATTGGGGAGGGAGAGGTACTGTAGCCGAGTAAATACAGTAATTTATACCATTGATTAAAGCCCAAGAAAGTCCTTTCTGACGGCATTTGTGTGGAGTGTTGCCTTGTATGGGAGTGAACATGGACGATAAACAGTACGGACAGGAAGAGGATAGAGGCTTTTGAAATGTGGTGCTACAGAAGAATGCTGAAGATTAGGTGGGTGGATCGCGTAACTAATGAGGAGGTACTGTACAGAATTGGGGAAAAAAGGAATTTCTGGCATACCTTGACTAAAAGAAGGAATCGATTGGTAGGACACATTCTTAGACATCAAGGAATCGCGAATTTAGCTTTGGAGGGAAGTGTGTGGGGTAAAAACCGCAGAGGAAGACCAAGAGATGGATATAGTAAGCAGATTCAGACAGATGTAGGTTGCCGTTCTTATGTGGAGTTAAAGAGGCTTGCACAGGATAGGGTATTGTGGAGAGCTGCATCAAACCAGTCTCCGGACTGAAGATCACAACAACAAAATACCATTCGCTGTCAAAATTCGACGTAAATCGACGTAAAAATCCTGTACAGCAATCAAATAGCATGTAAAAATAAACAGAAGCTTAGATTTGAGAATGGCGTTGTTGAAATTTCAGCACTGTCAAATTTCTCCCGTAACCCTCTGCTCAAAAGATTGTATAGCTAGTAGTATGTAGGAAACTTAAATTCTGCCATTTTTAAATAAATGCCGGCACACGCATGTCCTCTACAAGCTGAAGAAACAATTCAACCACCTCACACGTGGAGGTACGCGCCTGACAAGTGTTACAAGCGGTCGCCCAGATGTAAAGTACAGACGCTACGCGTGTGGCTACTGCTACGACACGTGGGGCAGAATGCGTAAATATCCCACGTATGGGCGCACGTTTCAGCAAGTCGTCAGTGTCAAAAGAAGCGTGTTTACGATGCTCCACACTTCTTCACCTGCCTCTCGCCACACACTCGGCTTCCCCCCTACACACACACACACACACACACACACACACACAGAGAGAGAGAGAGAGAGAGAGAGAGAGAGAGAGAGAGAGAGAGAGAGAGGGGGGGGGGGCTATGCCGTGTCAATCGTTGCAGCTGTTAAGCGATCCGAAAGATAGATTGTGTCTTTTGCAGACAGATAGGCTGCAGAGGATGGACACTTGATCCTCTTTCTTTCCAGTTCCAGTTTTTTCCTCCCCCAAGGTTTACTTGAACGACAGCGCTATGTTAAACAAATCACTCTCGTGCTTATTGAATACCGTACGTGTCACTGTCGATGGATTTGAGGGCGGACCGACTGTCAGAAGATAATGAAGACGTGGATATCGAACTCGTAACCTGTCTGTTGTGGGCAATCTGCAGTTGGAGTCAGTTCTCAGAAGACATTTGAATAGAAAGCGATAGTTAAGGAGTTACCGGGAAGGTACGTCAACGGTTTGATCACATGCTGTGGTATGATAAATGAAGTTCATTCTAACAGGACAACGTTTTGATCTGATAGTAGCCGGAGCAAGGTCACAGTCTTCACTCTTAATTACGTTCAGCAAGTTACAAACACTATACATGCTGCGAGATGGCTTCAACTACTGTAAATTTCAAAAGTTGGGGGAAGCAGCGAACATATTTCAAGAAGAATACATTTACTTGTTCAATCTGCTTTTAGCAAATCAAGAATAAGGTAAATGACGGTCTGAGTGGTTCCCTTGTGTTGCCCAAGGAGACGATCATTTTTTCCAACAGCTTTTCCCGAGTCTGCAAAACAGAGAAGTTAACGGTCCCTAGGCGATAATTATAATTCCTCTATTTCAGAATCTACTGTAATAATGTACGTGAGTTTGTTACATTGAGAGGTTTTCCAGTAACTCTGAGAAGACAAGAAACTTCTGAAATATATTGTGCTGCATGAGAAATGTGCAGCGACTGTTGGAGTCGCTACATCTTTGGGCCTCTGTGTTCTGTGTTCCGTTTATCTTACAAACTGAGTTCAAAACACGAAGAAAGATCACCAATGTAACGTTAAAATAAGAATGATTCCTAACAGTTGTTGCTCAATAAATTTCGAGAGGTACTAGAGAACATCTTAACAAAAAAGACCTTTAAGAACCAAATTCCTGAATTTTGGACTCCCGGTTTTCCCTACGTCTTTTCTGCTTGCAACACAGCTGAGCAAATGTTCAACATTTCGAACCTAATTACCGCAAGATGTAATTGAACGTTTTCATTACGTAAACTGAAGATAACATCAATAACACGGGACAATATCATTCAACACTGAACGTCTAAAGGGGCGGCCACATACACACACACACACACACACACACACACACACACACACACACGAAGAAGAAGAAGAAGAAGAAAAAATCATTAGTGTCGGAGCACAAAAGAAGATTAAGAACCGTGTAGAATGTAAATTTTTTAAAGAAAATCCCCAGATGGTAAGCAAGAAAGGAGAAAGAATGAACCCTCCTCGAAGAAATCGATGAAAACGAACTGTAATTAAGCCAACTGAAAATGTCTGAATGTCAGCGTCTTGGCTGAATAAAACGTATTAAAAAGTGGCTGGTTGATGAATTTATAAAAATAAAATAAGACACAGGTGGTTGTTTTACGTTCGGAAAAGAGGGTCGCCAAATTATTTTTATTTGAAAAGGGGTCGCATATTCAAAAAGATTGGAAGACACTGATCTATTGGATCGGTTATTGCAACGTACGAAACGTGGTGTCAATGCCGGCGAGACACTTCGTGAATGTACCTTGTTAGCACTCCACCACCGACGTTTCGGCTTTTTTCGGTGAATTTTACGATCCAAGACAGGTCAGAAAATAAAAAGGTGGGTTGTTGATTTCCATCCCGTTGAATGATCCTCGCACTCGTCTGGTAGTGGGCTGGCAATTTACTCTAAATAATGAGAAGTGTGAAGTCGTCAACATGAGTACGAAAATAAATCCATTAAACTTTGTTTACAAGATAAATCAATCAAAAGTGAAGGCCGTAAACACCACTAAATACCTTGGAATTACTATTACTTCAGACTTAAACTGGAAAGAACACTGGAAAGAACATAATGCCGTGAGAAAGGCGAACCAGAGACTGCGTTTTATTGGCAGAACCCTTAAAAGATGCGACAAAAGAAATTGAATACACTACGCGTGTCCGTCCATTTTTGGAGTATTGCTGCGCAGTGTGGGATCCTTATTAGGTGAGTTTCATGGAGGACATCGAAAAGAGTCCAAAGAAGGTCAGCTAGTTTCGTATTGTCACGATACAGGGGAGACAGCGTTACGGAAATGATACAGGATCTGGGATGGGAATCATTAGAACAACGGCGCTTATCGCTGCGGCGTGGGCTACTTACGAAACTCCAATCGCGAACATTCTCCTTCGAATGCGAAAATACATTGTAGACTGCCACTTACGTAGGTAGAAATGATCATCAGAATAAAATACGAGAAATCAGAGCTCGAACGGAGAGATTCGGATGTTCTTTCTTCCCGCGCGCTATTCGAGAATGGAATGGGAGATAAATAGTATAATGGTGGTTCGATGAACCCTCTGCCAGGCACTTAAATGTGATTTGCAGAGTATCCCATGTAGATGTAGATGGTTGCATCTGCTACTCTGTAAGAGGCCAGACTGCCTCTGCAGCGCCGCAGCCTTGCGGCGATTATGGCGCACCGCGGTCGGTCAAGGCTGAAGCTAGCAGTAGTCTGCTACCACCTGCTGCCTCCCGGCTCCTATTACTCACAGGCCGGGTGACGTCACGCCCAGCCTCCGCTCACCTCGCACAGCAGCGTTCGGACTGGTTCCCACAGCTCGGTTAATGGAGAACGGCGCTCGAGAATCTCAAACACGCGACTTGTTCGCCGTCCACACCCGGCATAACCGGATGCGACAGGTGCGGCATAATACTAAATTCGCAACATTCGATTCAAGCAAATACCTCACCAACTCGTTTGATAGTAGCTCCAAGTACAAAATCTGAGTCGAGAAAACTATGCAATTATCAGTCTGCTTCAAGACTAGCCAACCTATGCTATTTACATTAGAAGCAACGATAGACTATGCACACTGCTCAAAACAATCAGGGGATCAGGTGAGCCGGCCGCGGTGGCCGAGGGGACTGCGGCGCGCCAGTCATGGTCTGCACGGCCACTACGGTCGGGGGCTCGAATCCCCCCTCGGGCGTGGATATTTGTGCCGTCCTTAGTGTTAGCTAGTTCATAAGTAGTTTCTAAGATTCGGGATTGATGACCGCCGCAGTTAAGTCCCATAAGCTCTACAAACATTTGAAACATTTTTTGGATCAGGTGAGATACCATACACAATACTCGAGATTTACATGGCGTTTACGTCGAGCGAGGGTCCAAGGACTACCACAATAGTGAAAAAGTCATTTCGTTGCCCTCTAATACGGTCCGTGATCACCTCAGAAGGGCAGTACAGTAACACACCTGGGTGGCATGGGCAATATGAGGTTATCAAATAGTTCTTTAGGGATATTTGGCCATTCATCCGTGAGTGAAAGATCTAGCTTTGCGACTGTTGTGGGAGGTGCTGGTCTGGCTGCAATGCGGCCACCTTTTCGTTCACCTTCTTCTTCCCCTGTCCCTGCCAGTAACTCCAGACCCTCCCTCGTCCATTTCCTTCTCATGTCTGTTCATCTCCTGTTGTGTCCTCTCTCTCTGTCCCTTTCCATTTCTTTCCCCTCGTCCTCCTCGTCACTCCTCTACCCATATCTATGGAAAATTACATAACATATCAAAATCAAATGTTTGTAATTTTAAGGGACTGATAAGGTCATCGGTCCCTAAATTTACAAAGTACTTATACTATGAACACACACATACACACACACGCGCGCGCACGCGCGTCAGGGAGGGCTCTAACCTCCGGCGGGAGCAGCAGCGCAATCCGCGACTTGGCGCCCCAAACGCGCGTAATTAATATATCACTTTCATGGTCAGTGGCGTAACTATGGGAGGGGATGAGGGGGATGGAACCCCTCCCCCCCAGAACCCCAAAAAATAAATAAATAAATAAGAAAGAAATTGTATAACCGCAATCTGGTAAAGGTAAGCCGGCCGCGGTGGCCGAGGGGACTGAGGCGCTTCAGTCACGGTGTGCACGGCCACTACGGTCGGGGGTTCGAATCCCCCTCGGGCATGGATATTTGTGCCGTCCTAGTTCGTAAGTAGTTCATAAGTAGTTTGTAAGTTTAGGGACTGATAACCCCGTAGTTAAGTCCCATAGACTATGCAAACATTTGAACATTTTGGACATTTGGTAAAGGTAAAGATTGGAAACTCGGGATGTTTTACCATAAGCTTTCATTGGGTGGGAGTGAAATAATCTTCAACGGGAGTAGTAGATGGCAGTCTGTCTGGAAACTGATTAAAATTTGCTCATCAAGCAGATCTATCCCCCCCCCCCCCACCCCAAAGGCAAGTCCTAGTTACGCCACTGTTCATGGTGATAAGACAGATGGTGTCGAAGTCTACAGTAAGGTAGACGCCATCTTGCATCGAATGGATGCTTACGAAAGGTAGCCTACGTAGTAGTTCAGGGTATAATCTATCTCCATTTCCAATTTCACCCACATCCTTTCAGCCGTTCGAAGGACGGTCAGGCAGTCTTAACACGAGCGGGTCGGCATGTAGTGGCGGCCTCGCTTTTGGCGCCGGCACAAGGAAACCGGCCGGCGGAGTTGAATCAGCGCCGAATGTGCGGAGGAAGCGGCCAGCGGCCACTGGTGTGCGTTATCGATGATCGCCTACACGCTCGCCTCCCACGGTTTGCATACAAATGGCCGGGTAACGGAGCTGGCCGGCTCTCTTCCCAAGCTGTCGCCTTTGTCGTCGGCGCGTTTCCGCCCCAAGTCCAACATTTCACTCGTGTCCGGAATACTGGTGAGGACGAGGTCGTTACAAATTAAGCACTTAGTCAAGTCTGACACCGGGGCGCTATACTCATTAAGGAAGCGCGTGCCGCGTTAGCTTCGTGCCACCGTGGGATAAAACGGGAACAGCTCTGAGAATCAAACGGGGTCTTAGAGCCTTATTACACTAGGCAGCCAGGCTGCGCCGCCAGTCGCGCCACTATAGTCGAAAGAACGACTCTGACAGCTGGCGGCTATGTTGCCAATACTGCTACGCGGCTGTTTGGTGTTACGCCGAGTCGGTCGCCGGCATACGAATATCACGTCCGAAAATTTTGGAGCTGTTGCTATGTACTACTAAAGCGTGAACGAACGAGAATAATCACGAAGTAATGAAAAACACTCTCTTTGTAGTTAAAAAGAAAAGGATTAGAAATAAAGTTTCATATGTTCCAGTATTCCATTAAATATAATGTATAATTTAGTCTTCTGCCAAAGGTAGCTAGTTGAAGAATTTTGTTTATATATTTCATCTTATATAACCATTTTCCACAGACTCGCTGTTATTACTCGGACACTGTATTGTGGCAGTCGGCCGAGAGGGTAAACTAATAAGGACTACCACTTTATAAGTAGTAAAACCGCCTCTTCCAGTGAAATGATTTGTCTTCTTAGATAAAAAAGAGAAGTGTTTTGTTTCTTGCCTCATTCGTTTACGATCGCTGTTGACTGCCATAGTATTAATGTCCGTGTAATATCATCAGATCAGTTTCGACAGCTAGTCTATTGATCACAGAAATAGAAATAAAATAACGTAATTTTTCAGTAAACGATCTTTGGCTGCGAAACAAACTATACATTAAAAATCAGTCGTGGCAGGCATCATGTGCAATTTATACATACTATAATGCAGGGTAGACTCCACAGTCTGCAAAAAGCGTGTCGTCAGTAACCACATCTCCTGCATTACTGTCACTGTCTTCATCAGCACCGCCTCTGCTGCTACTATCGTCCCCTAATCCTATTATTAATTCTTCCACCCATTCTTCTAGTGCACCTTCTCGTTCCCGTGCCTCTTCTAAAATGTGCCACATACGTGTGACAACATTGTTTCATTTTGTGGGAGTAATACTGCCCAGTGCTTCACAAACTAAGAATTGTACTTCTTTTAATGAAAAACTTTTATTTCTTTCTGCAATGTACGATTTCACCTGAGCCAACACGAGTTCTATTGCATTAAAATGGCAATGATATGGTGGAAGGCACAACAATCTGTGACCATTTTGTTCAGCAATTGTATCAATTTCATAAACGATTTTTCGGCTTTTGTTTTTGTAACACAACGAGACAGACGATGAACACGCGACAGATGCTTTGCAGCGACTGAAGCATGCCACCGCGCGCGACCTTGAATGGCAGGGTGGCAACGCGGCACCGTTACCTCGGCAACGTTTACGAATTGCAGAGCTCAGGTTGGTGGTTGAGTGTCCCCCCACCCTCTGCGGCCCACGTGCGCGAACTGCCAGGGTCGTTCTTTCGGCGGCCCGACTTTGGTCGCGCTGCTGCCATCACATTGGGCAGCCAGGCTGCGCGGCCAGCAGAGCAGCCAACTACTCCACCGTGGCAACAGTCACTGTTTTCTTCACGCTACGGCAGTTATCGCCAGTCGAGCATTGTTTTATTCTCGCAGTGTGTACCTCAGTGTGTTGCGTGAACTGCAAATTTCCACGGTGGAAATGACTGAAAGTGTAAACACGACAAAAGGGAAGAACGTGAAGTTGGAAGACTCCCTGAAAGGGTGTCTGAAGTTATTGGACACAAAAGTGAATACCGAAGATTTTATATACACAAATGAGCAACATTCCGCAATTTGGGACCCCAGTTCTGAAGCTTACAGTAATAAGCAATTAAAATTATATGCTTGGAATGAAATTTATTTGCAGATGTTCAAATGTTCAAATGTTTGTATAGTCTATGGGACTTAACTACGGGGTTATCAGTCCCTAAACTTACAAACTACTTATGAACTAACTAAGACTAAGGACAGCACAAATATCCATGCCCGAGGGGGGGATTCGAACCCCCGACCGTAGTGGCCGTGCAGACCGTGACTGGAGCGCCTCAGTCCCCTCGGCCACCGCGGCCGGCATTATTTGCAGATTCCTACCTGATTTTGAGCAGCGATTTGTTCTTATCACCGGTTTATTTTTAGTCATAATTTGAATCAATTTTCTTTTCACATAAATGGATAAAAATATTGAAATAAACTATTCATATTTTTTTAACTTTAAACTATTTTTTAAAAAAGTACAATCCTTTAGAGTCCCTTAATGATAGCATAGGGTGCACATGTATCATTCTCTTCCTTCGCCGTCTCTTTTTATTAAAGTACGAGGAGGAGCATATGTGTATATTTGTTGTCGGACATGTTCCTTCGTCACCAGTGCACAGCTGACTGGCGGCGCAGCCTGGCTGCCCAGTGTAATATAATAGGCCCCGCATGTCTCAATGCCCCACTGCGCCACGGCCCTCCGCCGCCAGTGGCTGCCGGCCTGGTCGCGGGGAACGGCAACCAGTCGGTAGCCAAACTGTAGCTGCCCTGGTGTAATAGGCTCCGTAACTCTGAATGTCCCACGACGAACAACGCAACTGTACGCGCGACTGGCTGCCTAGTGTAATAAGGCCCATATAGTTGGATCCTTCTCTGATACGCCCTCAGAGTTGCCGCTTTTGTCATTCTCTCACTTCCGTCATCCCATTACTACAGCCTCAGTAGCCTCCGGTCTTGCAGGGGACTGCAGAAGTGCCGATTTAAAGAAGATATCTTAACAGTTTGGCGACTCGATGGCAACAAAACCATTAGACAGAACACAATTTTCGTCTGACAAGGGGAAGGAACTGCTGAAAGCAATGAATCCACAGAACAGTCATCCACCAATAAATCATTATCATTATCGAATATACAAAATTGAAATATCTAAAAACAATGTGTGTGTGTGTGTGTGTGTGTGTGTGTGTGTGTGTGTGTTCCACATCCCCTCCTAAACTACTGGACCGATTTCAGCCACACTACGAATATTCTTCACCGTCAGGAAACAATCGATGTGGACGTAAAAACCACATACTTTACACACCTCAAGAGATACGACGTCATAAATAATGACAAAAACAACTGCCACATCACGCCATCCATGTACTACTAGATCTTACTCATTCGCTGTTTGAGAGCATGCAACCAGTCGCAAAGACCTTTTCATATACGAAACTTTTTATCGCTGACAATCAAAAATAATGATATTAGAAATTTATCCTTCACTCCTTTTTCCCTGTTCAACAACGGGTTTCGGCAAGACGTTCCAATGTATTACTTTCACACTACTAATTATATTCGCGAGAAACTTTACAGACGGTACACACAGTATACAGTAACTTGGATTCCGAACCACGGTGCTACTCGGTATTTTTAACATGAGCAGTACTGCCAGAGGTGAAAGAAGTGGAAAGTGACAGATAAAAATACTAGGACCTGGCGGGGATCGAACCCGCATCCTTTAGATTTGTAGTCTGGCACTATACCACTGTGCAACCGAGGCGCACTACAGACAGACCACTGAATGCAATTTCGAAGTTATATCACGACACAAGGTTCATAACATATGAGATCATAAACAATAAGGTTCATCAGGCAAGAAGTTTCGATTTATTACGTCTTTACTACCAACTCTGTTCGCAAATAGTTTTGCACACAGTTTCCAAATATTCCACTGCACGTATCTGCAAATTATATTATTTTAGGACACAATGTGCAGGAGATATGACGTCATAACGATTGAGCTGCATGAAAACAACACCGAAATGAACAGAAGCTGAGGTAGAAGAATATGGATGAAGGGGGAAGGAGTCTTTTACCCTGCAGCTGGTATTATTCAGGATGGTGGGAATTTAGAAGTATTAAGTGACACAAAGCTGCAAAGGTCAATAGTGAATCGCGAATGGATAAATCAGCTAGTAACAGCATTGCCTGCGAAAGCCGTGCTTCCGTGTCCCAAAGCCTCCTGATGTTACAAAAGAAAGCTGAAAACTACATTGTCAGATCGCCTAAGTAACGAACAGATACTGAAACAATTGGGGAGAAGAGAAATGCGTGGCATAATGCGAGATACCAGTGAATCATCAATTTAGTGTTGGTAGAAAGATTGTGTATGTGGGTGGGGGGGGGGGGGGGGGGGACTCAAGTGGTTATTCTGAATGAAGAGACTTGTACAGGTTAAAGCAGAGTGGTACATTACACCACACGAGACTTTGGACTGAAGATCAAAGCAGTACACAACTCTATGAACGCATTAAAAATATAAAAACATTTACCCGATGTCTTCATGGAGAAATCTGATATAAAACTTAACCTATGCACTCTCAAACATAATGGTAAATGATTCACGTATGGAAAGTATTACACGTAGATGTGCGACTCTTGCAATGAAAGTGATAGTGGCTATCCACCTTCCTACGGTTAGCGAGTTGAATGGTAAAGCTTATGTTACCGGATGTGAAGATTACGGTTGCCTCGTCACGTACACGCTGCGTCAACACAAAGTTATCACACACGTGGAGAACACTAGCCTGCCTTTTAGCTCGTGAGTGCAATGAGTGGAGAAAGTGTGTTCCCTTGCACGCGCGCTTGGATTATCTGTTTACCGTCATTATCAAAGCAGACTGTTGTCAAGCCCTTTAACATTTCATCAAACAGAACACTGATTGAAGGCAGTGGATTTTTTTAGACAACTATCCTGGCATTCGCAATACATCTACATACATACTCCGCAATTCACCGTAAGGTGTGTGGCGGAGGGTACACTGTACCACTACTAGGCATTTCCTTTCCTATTCCACTCCCAAATTGAACGAGGAAAAAAAGAATGCCTTTATGCCTCCGTACGAGCCCCAATTTCTCTTATCTTGTCTTTGTGATCTTTACGCGAAATGTAAGTTGGCGGCAGCAAGATCGTACTACACTCAGCTTCAAATTCCGGCCCTCTAAATTTACTTAACAGAAATTCACGAAAAGAACGTCGTCTTTCTTCCAGCGATCCCCAATTGAGTTGCCGGAGCATTTCCGTGACACTCGCGCATTGGTCGAACCTACCGGTAACAAATCTAGCTGCTCGTCTCTGAACCGCCTCTATGCCTTCCTTTAAACTGATGTGCTGCGGGCCCCAAACACTTCAGCAATACTCAAGACGTGGTCGTACAAGCGTTTTATACGCGGTCTCCTTTACAGGTGAAGTACATCTTCCCAAAATTCTCCCAATAAACCGAAGTCGGCTGCCCGCCTTACTCACAACTGTCCTTACATGCTCGTTCCATTTCATATCGCTCTGCAATGTTACGCCTAGATATTTGAACGTAGACAGCATCAAGAAGCTCACTACTAATGCTGTATTCGAACATTATGGGATTGTTTTTTCCACTCATGCGCATCACCTTACATTTTTCTACATTGAGAGCTAGCTGCCAATCTTCGCACCAACTAGAAATTTTGTCTAAGTCATCCTGTATGCTATTACAGTCAGTTACAGACGACACCCTCCCATACACCACAGCATCATCAGCAAACAGCCGCAAATTACAACTTACTCTGTCCATCAGATCATAGATACTTTACGAAAGCGACATAAATATTAATGTAGGATGCTTCGCCTGGGATTTGAACCGGGCTGCTACTAAAAGTACGTCTCGGTGAAAAATGTTGCTCTCAAAGCAATGGCAAACTCTAACCTTTCTGCTTTGAAGTTGGAATGTACCGGGGAAAGGATGTTGTAGGCCAGAGGCGGGACAAGGAGGGGTAATAAAATCTTATGAAACTATAAAAATATTGAAATACCGTTAAAGTATTGAAAATGAGTTCCGACTGCGTACCGTCCATTAAAATGAACTGCAATAAAAAGAACTTACCTAACAAGCTATGTAAGCTTAAAAGAAAGATAAAAGTTTACGACAAAAATAAAAGTCTCAGGAGGCAATAGAGCTGCCGTAGCCAATTAGTAAAGCTTTAAAAAGCACTCACATAAATACGATTAATACACGATAATTACTTGGGGGCGCCTCGTTTTCTTTTTAGAGTAATCTATCTGTCAACTGCTTTCTAGGAGCCCTACCTATCATGTGTCAGTCTCCTCGTAGCACCGTGAACTTGTTCCGTTAATCTTTACTACGCCTATAGCTCCCTGCTATGTCTGCCCTTACAACTTTTTCTATTTCCATCGCAACAAGCAACCCTCTAGTAAAACAATTAAGCCATGTTTGAGACTGGAATACCTCCACATTAATGACTTAGTGAGCACCATTACAAACTTTACACAGATGACGCAATTGTGAACGATAAAAAGAAATGTACTATGTTTCCAGAAAAGAAAAGTGGGTGGTAACAGGCTGGAGAGAGAGAGAGAGAGAGAGAGAGAGAGAGAGAGAGAGAGAGAGAGAGAGAGAGCAACTTGCGCTCATAAACGAAGTTGGCAACTTATTAATGGTTAGCGTGTTGTTTGCGCTCACACAGTATCAAGTTTACAGTTCCTTTGTTTTCATGGAACACAACGCTTATGTTTGATCATGCTGCAAAATGGATCATTCTTTAACTTGACGAGGGGGAGGGGGCGGGGTGCAAAAGACTTGTATTGGCAACGGGGTGGTCTTTGCCCTACTTCCAAGCCGATTTTTGTGAATTCTTATGCGTACGATCACGAATTTCTATACGTGTTCAGACAGTAATCCTTTTTTCATTATTAGTTGTTTTTTTCCATTCGTGTATGCGGTGTTACACGTGTGTTTGTGGCACTTCTATTAGCATATCTTCAAGAAGGACGAGTTCTAATCGACATAACTCCTAACTGAATGACATGAAAATGTTACGTCGACTGTGGGATGAATTAGACTAAGGAATCGATATTTAAAGAATTGGAAAAGGAGAACACAATGACCACACATAACACTTTCTCTGTGACTAAAAGGCGAAGACAAACAGATGCCACGAAACAACAGGTACTCTACATTGGTGGCATATCTTTCAATCGTCTGTAATAACCCTGTTCAAATGTTTGTAGAGCTTATAGGACTTAACTACGGGGTCATCAGTCCCAAAACTTACAAACTACTTATGAACTAGCTAATACTAAGGACGGCACAAATATCCACGCCAGAGGGGGTATTCGAACCCCCAACAGTAGTGGCCGTGCAGACCGTGACAGACGCGCCGCAGTCCCCTCGGCCACCGCGGCCGGCAATAACCCTGTATTTAATCGTTATTTGCTCCGTTCATTTTCATTTAATATTCAACGCTAGATATCATATTTAAAATCAGTCTGAGCGAGTCCCTACCAACTGTGACAATATCAACAACACAAGCATCAACTTCTATGGTTTAGTTGACACACCGCGGCACAATAACCTCGAGATATGCGAACACACACTATTTTTTACGTCGGGGACGACGCACCCATCGGCGCCCCTACCATCCCACGCAATCCCCAGTTCGGCTGCTGAGGTCAGTAACACAAGTGCGGCGACAAGAAAGTTTATATCTGCTGATGAAAGAACTCACTGTGGGCACAAATTAAGACCAGGCCGTTCCAAAATGGGGCCGTGGCCTTTCCGGTCCTAAAATGATGGCCGTCGGGCCATTCTTCAAGACTCGGAGGCGTGGTGAGGGTAAATTAATCTCCTGTGCCACTCTCTTCATTTGGCGCTATTGCGAAACGCCTCCAGCTTAACTGTTTATCGGCGAGCTCTCTCAAAGGGCAAAATGCGTCAGCTAACATCGTAAAGTAATTAGACGTTTAACATTTTAAAACAATACCCCTGAACGGAAAGCGGCTTAAGAAAAGAGGGCTCTGGACAGAGTATTAATGGGAGTTGTTTCCAGTTGCAGGTTTGTTCCCGTCATGCGAACTACAGGACTCATATGGAAGAAAGTTATGTTCTACCCCGTCTGCAGTTCCGAGTTCTACCACGGGTATGGCTGTGTGTTTGGAGGGGGGGGGGGCTGTCCTTCGCATAAGATAGTTTCAGTAGGTTTAAGTCTCGTGACCGGTGACACAAACATCAGCCTGCTTCGTACAGCAAAGTGCTTTTCTACGAAGGAGAACCTGGAACATTATGGAATAAGAGGAGTAGCTCACAACTGGTTCACCTCTTACTTTAATAACGGACAGCAGAAGGTAATTCTCCACAGTGCTGGAAATTGTTACGACATACAGTCACAATGAGGCACAGTTAAGTGTGGCGATGCCATAGGGGTCTGTTTTTGGACCGCTGCTGTTTCTTATTTATATAAGTGATATGCTTTCGAATATAACATGTGATTGTAAAGTATTTTGTTTGCTGATGATACCAACTTGCCAGTGAAGGATTTATTTATTTATTTTGTAATATTAACAAAAGAATCAAATAATGTAATTTAAGAGATAAGTTCATGACTTGTAGAAAATAAACTGATGTTAAATCACAGTAAAACTCAGTTTTTAAAATTTCTAACACCCAATTCAACAAAAGCTGAGATTTCGATTACACATAATAAGCATATGATAAGTGAGACTGAACAGTTCAAATTTTTAGGTGTTCAGATAGGTAACACGAAAAGTAGTCTACTATGCTTACTTTCATTCACTCGTGACGTACGGCGTTCATTTTTTGGGGTACTTCGACTGATACAAAAAGGCTATTTTGGCTCAGAAACGAGCGGTTCGAGCAAAATGTGGCGTTAAGTTCGCGAACGTCGTGTCGACCTCTTTACAGCACTCTGGGAATTCGGACATTGGCGTCACAATACGTATTTTCTTTAATGTCGTTTATTGTTAACAATAACAGCTTATTACCACGAGTTAGCAGCTATTACTCGGTGAATACTAGATAGAAATCGAATCTACATTTGGAGCACACCTCCTTGACTCTTGTGCAGAAAGGTGTGCAGTATTCTGCAACATCCATTTTCAATAAACTGCCACAAGAACTCAAGAGCTTTTAAATCTAAATTGAGGAGTTACCTCATAGCTCATTCCTTTTATTCTGTCGAGGAACTCCTGGAAGAACTGTGAATGAAACTGTGAATGAAAATCTATCCATCCTCGACAACTAACTGCTTAATACGACTAACGTACTGCTAACAAACACGGTCGTATTACAAATGATAATGCGCTCAAGCACACAGCTAAATAGTCAGAGGTGTTTTGCACAGCGTCAGAAAGTTATTAAACATCTCCCATGGACAGCAAAAGCGCCATCTCTCAACGTAGTCGAACCACCGTGAGGAGTTTCAGAGCAGAGAGTGAGGACGAAATTTATTTTGTTATTACAAATCAATTCAAGAAATTCAGAGTCTGTTACTCGGTAAAAAAAAATCACGGCCGGCCGCGGTGGCCAAGGGGACTAAGGCGCTCCAGTCACGGTCTGCACGGCCACTACGGTCGGGGTTTCGAATCCCCCCTCGGGGAAGGATATTTGTGCCGTCCTAGTTCGTAAGTAGTTCATAAGTAGTTTCTAAGTTTAGGGACTGATGACCCCGTAGTTAAGTCCCATAGACTGTACAAACATTTGAACACATTTTCAAAAATCACGCGATGCTTCTGTCTGCATATATTCATTATTACTACTATCATTGTTGCTATAATCATCAATATGGCATCCTTTTTAGAGAACTCACTGGAACAAAAGGCACGTATTGTTCAGACACGATTTGAACGTCAGTACGTAAATAGCGCGTAAAAGTTTTATGGACGATTTGCATTTTTATGACTCGCGACCGGGGTTCAGCGATAACAGCTCGATTTTAAACCAGGCAGTTAAACGCTAAAAAGAAAAGCTGGCACGCTATCCTGTTGTAAGTTGGCGGCACCTTCCAACAGGCCACCCGAAAATATTTCTAGCAAACAAATAGAAACACGAAAAAAAGCTTGCACAGAAGCCGCGGCTCGTCTCCTTTTCCCAACTCCACCTACGAGTGAAAATCCTCGTGATCTGAACCCACAACTTGTTTGCAGAAGCCGTGTCATGGCAGTAACAAATTCTACACAGCATACGAAAGTAGCTGGGTGTCAACCTAAATCAAAAGTCCGGGATGGAATTTTGAGTGGTTCCAAGCTTCATTCAGATTAATTTTGCAAGTTTCTGGCAATCAGACGACAATATGAAAAATGCCACGACCCACCAGGATTCGGTGACCTCTATAATGTCCCACATAACTGGTTGGGTCAGTCAGCACAAAGCTTTGACAAAGACAAGAGCATAATTAGATCCGGACGTTCAGGTTTACATGGTGTATATACTACAAGAAATACCTTTGAAAACAAAACATTTAGGGCTTAGTCACATCTCAAGTCTCTGTGGATCTACAAAAGACTTATTACAGCCAGTGTTGCCAACCGTAGGGACATGTCCCTACGTGTAGAGACTTTTGACTCTTTTTTTATTTCCAGACTGTAGGGATGGATTTTCAAAACGTAGGGACTTTTCTCAGGGATGATGAAAGTACCTTTTTTTTTTTAATTCAAAACAGTAACAATTCAACGTACAATAATATTAATGAATGGGAAGTCATCCTACATGTAAGGTTTTCTTTCTTTTTCTCTCTTTCAATTTTTTAAATAATCAGTTTGGTGCGTAGGGACTTTCATGGCGAACGTAGGGATCTTTGACACGTCATGTAGGGACATGGTTGGAAAATGGTTGGAAACGAGATGGCAACACTGATTACAGCCTTCCCGTAATAATTTACGCAGCACCGTATGAAGTGTGAACGTGTCATGCACATATATTAAATCTAGACAAGAAGAATGCTCTACAGCATCAAATTCCTTTAACATTTACTAAGACGAAATCTTCAGAGATGAAGAAAAAATGTGCAGTATGGGAAAGTAAAGAAAATAAAAATCAGCGAATCCTTCTCTCCACTAACGATTAGTTTATTGTATCTGGAGATATGAACAATGCAAGCTTCGAAAGCTGAACGGAGAATACGAATAATAGTATTTCGAAGTTAACATACAGAAAAGTGAATATTTACCAGTATAAGGCAGAAATATAGTGATGATCGAGATACTAAACTGATAAAGACGGAGGATATATGTCACTTTCAGATACTTAGGCCCATCGCTTTCATCCAATGCAGAATCACAGTTGGCGTAACAAAATGAGCCAAGGAGAATAGCAATAAGACAACTCTTTTCTCCAGAACACCCGCACGGGAATGGCCTCGTACTCTACGGCGCACAGTGGGATGGAATCCCCAAAACGTGCCCAAAACTCCGAAAAATGAATCTTTGATTCTAGGAACTTTAATGGGCAGGTTTGGTAGGGGAAGGATTGGTACATCTCATTCCAGAAGGAGAGGTCGCCACCTTCCATACCTGTCGAGTTACGTCACTTCATAAGTGACCTTCATCGAGAGCACACGCGGCGCTGTGAAAGTAATGCAAATTTATTCTCGGTTTGTGAGTGAATATTTTAGTAGTGAAGTGAAGAATTTCAGTTCTACAAGATGGAAACGGTTGCCACAGTATGTGCAAAATGTTCGTGCACTAAATCGGTATACATTTTGTGATTATCCTATTTCTAATATATAAAGCAGAGTGTCCGTATGTTTGATGTGTTGCATACAAATCTACAGTTTTGTTCCAATCTGTATGAAATTTTGTACACGTAAGCTTCAATCCATGAGGACGGTCGCCGTAAGTGTAAGAATAACGTACGACACACAGTTCACGAGATATGATGTCATAAACAATGAAATGCGCGAAAAACTGCTGCATCAAGCGACAATGCTGCTCATTTTCTCCTAAACAACTGGACCGATTTCAACCAAATTTGGTACACACATTCCTTACCGTGAGGTAACAATTGCTGCATGATTAAGAATCACATACGGCACACGGTTCAAAAGATATTACGTCATAACCAATAGAAATCGCAAAAAATTCAATATAATGCGGCGAGACTTTCGAAATACACTATATGAGAATGACAATACTTAGCGACTTGCAACAAACTTTAAACATAATTTCAAACTTTTATTAAACTTTTTGTCGCTGGCAACCATAGCAAAATGATGAAAGGAAAAAAGTTTCTCGCTTACTACTTTTCCGCTGTTTATGGAGTAAAACTACGGCTCTCGGTATGACATTACAATTTATAATTTGAACACTATAAATAGTAACCACAGGAAATTTTACAGACAGTATACACATATATAGTTGAATGTAGCTTCTAAATTGTATCACATTCCGACACGTAGTTGATGAGATATGAGCACGTAAGCAGCAACGTTCATGGAAAACCGTCCATCACGCAATACGTTTTAATCTATTTCTTCTTTAGTACTAATTGTATTCCCAAGAGATTATACAGACATACAGCCGTTATACAAATGAATATATACCTGAAAAATGGCATGAATAAGTAAGTAAATACCCGGGCAACGCCGGGTTATCAGCTAGTATATTATATTTTTTCGATGCTTTTGCAAAACGAACATGCTTTGCCGAACTTGCATTTTCAACTAGAGCAAAAGTAGCACATACCGCATTATACCGCGGAATTTCAACTCCCAGACTATAGATTGGTTAATTATCTAATCGAATTGACAAGAATTAGCTGCCAAAATCTGCCATTTCTCTTGTATAATGAATACTTACAAGTGCCCACGCACTGTTGACGACCGGTGAGAAGGGCAGGGAGCGAGGAACAAAGTCATTAAAAGATATCGGTAAGACTTTTACAGAAAATGCTCACGTGTAAAAACAATAGAAGACGTTTTACAGAGGCTTCTGGTAACTTCGGATCTATACATATCCAGTATTAGAAAATTGTCACAAACACATACTAAAAGTTTTTCAAAGGAAGCAATAAATCTGTTACTGTCCCCTGCAATTCTAACTACACCACGATCACCCATGGAAAATTCCGATATGGATTCTGACTCTGAGAACTTCTAGAGTGTTACTGACTCTGACTGCTAGATATAAAACCAATCATACCATTTTGTACGCATCAGAACAACATCTTCAATCAGATTAAGTTTTGAATGTTAACAACGATTGTCTTTATTAGCTACACTTATTACTTCTATCTTTAATTATACCATTACATTTATTATTCGTGTTCTTTCACCGACTTTGAAGACTGTTTCATTATATTATTGAATTACAGCGTGTGTGGTATCGAAGATTTTTCCGATATATTTTCGACAAATATTCTGTTATTTTGTTATAATAAGCAAAACACATTGGCAGTGTATTAATTATTAGCGTCTAAATACTATATATACGCTATTATTAATAAATTATAATGGATTTTCATGGGTTACGTCGCAATATTCGCTCCGCCAGTTTGTTTGGACAACTCTTACCATCAATTCGTAATCCGCAACCTCAAAACCCACCGTGTGACGAGTTTTGCGTGAATTAAACGTCATGTTGAGGTTTTGGCCCCGTTTTGAGGATTCCGTCCCACTGTGCATCGTATTGCTGTGGAGTGCGCGGCTGTTCCCCGTCGAAGGTTCAAGTCCTCCCTTGGGCATGGATGTGTCTATTGTTGTTAGCTTAAGTTACTTTAAGTAGTTTGTAGGCCTAGGGACTGATGATCACTGCAGTTTGGTCCCATAGCTTTACCCAATTTTCTGCAGAACAGGAAAACAACAAAGACGAAACAAAAATCTATTATTGAAGTAATAATAATAATTTCGTGCGGCTCATTGGCCTGGTGCAAGTCTTTCAATTGGACACCACTTTGGAGACTCGCGTGTCCTTAGCCTACCCCAGTTATCCAACCGAGGAAAGGGGACCTACAGTTTAACGTGGAATCCGAATCACGTGTCGTTTCTGGCGATCCTCACATCTTTGAGAGGTGAAGGCTTGGTTAAAATGCAGACTGAAAAAAATCCGAGATCCGACAGGGTTTCGAACCCGCGACCCTTCGGATTCCAGTCGAGCGAATGGAGCTTGGTCGTGAGGGCTGAATTACGGTGTGAGCTATATTTTGCTCACACTGGAAATTGACTTTTGAAGACTGTGTATGTGGCAACTCGAGGACGCTATATATCAAGAATGAGAGAGATTCTGCGAGTCAGAAAGACGATAATCGATGCAACAGAAACAAAACAGCTGCTTCAGAACAGCTACCTAGAAAATATAGATTACACGTGGCCCAAACGTGTTTGGACGCGACTCCACAAGGAGAAGGTAGGGAGGACAGCCAACCTTAACATTGAAATAATGACAGTCTGAAGTGCCCAGAAAGGAGAACACTACGACATGGAATAATAAGAGCTCAACGCAGTGACAAGAAGAGCCGCAACGTCATTACTTATTCACTTCTGTAATTTGCCATATGCGACCAATTAACAAGCTCCCCATTAATCTAACCAATTAATATAACCAACGATATTGTCACAAACAAAATTAAGCAAAGAATATTTAATAAAAACATCTTTGGATCAACAGCTCAGCAAATTACACCAAAGGAATTACAACAAACAGCCTAAGCTAAGCAGTATCCAAATAAAAAAATATATATGAATGTAAGTAATTACAACTTGTACATTCAATATAACATTGCCATATTAATATATTTTCATGTAAAACACACTTTGTTCAAAAAAAAAAGTTCAAATGTTTGTATAGTCTATGGGACTTAACTACGGGGTCATCAGTCCCTAAACTTACAAACTACTTATGAACTACTTACGAACTAGGACGGCACAAATAACCATGCCCGAGGGGGGATTCGAACCCCCGACCGTAGTGGCCGTGCAGACCGTGACTGGAGCGCCTCAGTCTCCTCGGCCACCGCGGCCGGCTCACTTTGTTCTCTTAGGTGGCTTAAGAAGCTAGTCAGCGTTTCAAATAAAAGCAGCTCTGGTGCATATATAAAATGTCTTTTCTACAATATTTAATAGCAGCAAAATGCGACATATCAAAAACATTTAATCCAACTTCCGCCACGTGGGAATGGCACGCTGTCTGGGACGTCACATCGCGGATTGCCGCTCCCGCCGGAGGTTCGAGTCCTCTCTCGGAAAGGATGTGTGCGCGTTGTCCATTATAAATTAGTTTAAGCAGTTTGTAAGTCTAGGGACCAATAACCTTAGCAGTTTGCTCATTTATAATTACAAACATTTTGAATATCACTATTACATGCAGAAAAATTATCTATTTGGAATTCAGTATCACACTAAAGGCTACTGTGAAGCCGAGACAGACAGCTTTATTCCTAAGCGCGAAAACTTGGGGTTTTAACTCCTGTCGGCGATTAAGAGACACGGGTTAAAGAACAAGTTGTGACTGGGACAGGAAATCGGGCGCGCTCTTCTAAGATACCACCCAGCCAGTGAGTGGCCCAGCTTCCTACTTCCTAATGATCGCGTCGCGTGCGTGCGAGAGAAGTCGGCCGCAGTTGGTGGACAGGAATAAATCAACAGCAAACACTTTCTACCCTGGCACCTCTTGGCAGCGTTCTGACACCTTTAGAATGGTGGCGCCTCTTATTTATAGTAGAGAACGCACCTACAGCGCGCAGCTTCCCGACTGAGTTAAGAGCATCATAACTCGGGCGGACGCCTAACCTGCCACAAGAGTCACTTACAACAAAGCGCTTCACGTCGCCATTTGTAACGGACAGTCTGTACAATCTACTTCAATTGTCCGACAGATTTCTTGAAAAGTTATAAATTGCCACGAGCAACGATGTCACTGCCACTATCTATACTCCGCAACCAACACCACACGTCATCTACAAAGAATTTCATCGAGATCTGTAACAATAAAAATGTAATGTTTGTCTGCGCTGAACTGTTAATCTCCTACAGTTCTTGATCAACTGCTTTGAAATTCTGACAAAATGTTTGTATGGTTTATGTTTATATGTTTGTTTGTATAGTCTATGGGACTTAACTGCGGGGTTATCAGTCCCTAAACTTACAAACTACTTATGAACTACTTACTAACTAGGACGGCACAAATATCCATGCCCGAGGGGGGATTCGAACCCCCGACCGTAGTGGCCGTGCAGACCGTGACTGGAGCGCCTTAGTCTCCTCGGCCACCGCGGCCGGCTATGGTTTATGGGACTTAACTACAGGGTCATCAGTCCCTAAACTTACAAACTACTTATGAACTACTTACGAACTAGGACGGCACAAATATCCATGCCCCAGGGGGGATTCGAACCCCCGACCGTAGTGACCGTGCAGACCGTGACTGGAGCGCCTCAGTCTCCTCGGCCACCGCGGCCGGCGAAATTCTGACAAAACTGTGATTTCTAATACAGGAAGATTCATAAATATGTTACTTTTTGTGATTTTTGTAACTACTTTTCTCCACTATAAGACATGTGTTTAAAAAATGGGTGCGTAAAAACAAACGCATGTTCGATTACATTGTTAAAGTACTCGGTCAAGAAGTTTCGGGGGATTATTCAAGGCTTGACGTTATATAGACAGCGGTGTAACAACAGTAAAATGGGAGGCTGAAAGAGCAGCAGGTGGACGAGAGAGAGAGAGAGAGAGAGAGAGAGAGAGAGAGAGAGAGAGAGAGAGACAGAGAGAGAGAGAGAGAGAGAGAGAGAGAGAGAGAGAAGAGGAGGGAGGGTGTGTAGGATGTGTGACCGCTTCTTATTCAAGAGAAATTAAACTTACTATAAAATATGTACTTTGTCTTTTCTTTCGTTCCCATTTAATCTTTAATCGATGAATAGCGTGGCGGGGTACAGGCAGTTGTAAATATTACTGATAAAAGATCGGGCTACTCAAATTTGCAATTTTGACGCTTAGAAAAATATTCGGCAATTATCTTAGTTGTAAACGGATTGGCCACTTTCCCATTTTTCGAACCACTTAAGTGTTTACATGTCGCACATTGTATTGGATATACAGCTTACAACGAATATCGGTAATATTAATGAGCAATGTTGACAACTGATGCCAACGTCATTGTCAATTTTCTTGGGAACTGGTGTGGAACGGTAGAAGCTACTATCAGACGAAGTTTACCGTCAAGTGACATTAGAATGACACGTCTTCCATAAAACTATACTAGGGCTTTCCAAACTGGGTATCACGTAGTTGCAGCAAGAACGTCACGAGAAAACTAAAATAACTTTCGTTACAATATCTCCAATTAATAATAGTGAAAGGGCGTCGTCATCAGTAAAAGTTTGGAAAGCTCAGCTCTCTGCGATGCCGGCACCAGTCGATAATTGAGCTTGGAGACAAAATATTGGATTTCGTCATAGTCGTTGTTTTCGTGTTGTAACTTACATCTTATAACAGTATGCTATTTCAAGGCTATGGCACCTTAAGTCTCACAAGGCCGCGTTTGAATGGCCGAGCGCTCTAAGGCGCCTTGCTGCGGAGCGTGCGGCTGTTCCCTTTCGGAGTTTCCAGTCCTCCCTCGGACATAGGTGTACGTGTGTTGTTGTCAACATAAATTAGTTTAAGGCGTTTGTAAGTCTAGGGACCGATAACCATTAAGGTTTGGTCCCATAGCTTTGCAAACATTTGAACATTCTTTTTTAATCTGACAAACATGTCTCTCCCGTTATAATGAAACGTCATAACGGCGTTATAAGCCTTCAGAAGATCCGCCGAGTGAGGTCTCTCAGAGCTCATCTCTGGATCAGATTTACACACACTTTGTTACTCTTACTTGTACAAGTGTACGGCATATAGTAAAACAAATGTTAAATTAAACTCACACACATCTGCATTTACACACAAACGATGAATTCCGCCAAAAGTTAATAAATAGCCAAAAAAATATAAATCCCATGTTTCATACCAAATTTAACTGTTCAAATGTCCACATAAAAAATAAATGAAGCTATTATCGACGCAAGTCCAGCGCGTTAAGTGGACAGAATTCAGAAAAGTAAAACTCTGCATGCGAGAAAGACGAACCACGTTGGCTACTGCAAACACCATATACACTATGCTGCGAAAGCAGAAGCAGCGAAGTAAAAAAAAAAAAAAAAAAAAAAAAAAAAAAAAAAAAAAAAAAAATACTTTAACGTTGTTCGTGAACGAAATTGAAATGGTAATGTGTATCGACAAGTTTCATAAAGATCCTTAGTGTTGCAAGGGAAGGAAAAAACTACTAAATATGGTGAAGAGGCAGGAAGGATGTAAAGGCGTATCAAACGAGGGATTGGGGGGGGGGGGGGGGCGGGGGGAAAGCGGCAGGATGGGCAGTCTCCCCTCCCCACTACTTGAAACTTTAGAGGGGCAAGACACGGTTTCTGCCCCCCCCCCCCCCCCCCCCCCCCCAGTATTTTTGATGGCAGCCATTTTGGCCTTTGACTGAAGCATCTTGTAATTACTACAACATTCTGTTCTCTTGTTTCGTCCTATTTTTCAGTCCGTGACTGCTAATAGAGGACAACATCTGTACTGATGGGGCGCTCAAGGTCGCTATTACACATAAATGAGACGTAAGCGCAACTTGACGAATCATCCTTTTCTTATTTATTTTATTTTTAGAAAACGGAAACTATAATACCTCGGCTAAATGTAAGTTCCATGACCTCGCCCCCTCCCCTCAGGCCAAATTCCAGGAATCGCCAAGACGAAGTCAGTAAATAGGTTTTCTTGCCCCCCCCCCCCCCGCCACCCTCTAAAGAAATATTTGATACGCCACTGAAAGGAAGGAAGGAAGATTAGGGTTTAACGCCCCCCGTCGACAGCGTGGTCATTATCCACGCTCGGATATTTGAGTAACGATAGGGCAGGAAATTGGTCGTACCATTTCATAGGAGTGATTCAGGGAAATCACGGAAAACATACATCTGGATGGCCGGAGGTGGATTTGAACCACCGTCGTCCTGAAGGCGAATCGAGTGTTTTATCAATGCACCACCTCGCTCGATAATATGGTGAGGAAGAACAACATAAAACAGCAAACAACAATAGCATATACAGAACAATAGCAACTCCGCAACCAAAACTAAATGACAACCGACTGAAGGTGTTCGACTTTTACCAATTCACGACTACAGAGTGGTCTGCCATTTAAAGTTAACACACTGTACGTCGTACAACTGCCAATAACACTTGGTTGAGCTACAAACGGACCGACTGCAAAAAACTAATATACTACACAATTTAATAGTCATCCTCGTCGTCATGCTACATTAATGTCATCTGTTTAGACCTTGGCGACTGTGTACCACTTAAAAGAATCACACAGAAAAAAACGAACAACAGAAAGCGTATGTTAAGCTTCAGAATATTACACGGTGCCTCTATCCTTACAAACAATTGCCTAAACCAAGCGGGGGGGGGGGGGGGGGAATGAAGCAAACGAAAACAAATTAACAAGAGGAATGTCTAACCTTCACTATCATAATTCCAACACTTTTAAATCGAATTTATTAAACAATTTTTGGCTGTTGTGTTTTACGTGTTAGCGTTAAAAATATTCTGCATGCGTGGTCATAAAATACGTTTTCTGGAGATCAGCTGTTTTACAGAAATGGCGTCACGAAAGCAAATGTTTCGATTTCGTCAGCATGAAGTGAGCTGGAGTACCTAGTAATATTTTTAATGCAATAAGGAGAACCAATTTTCTTCCAGCTTTCTGGAAATAAGAAGTAAGAAGACAGGACTGATGAAGATTTCTAAAAACCTGATACAGCACAATTACTGTAACGAGAGCAAAACTTTTATCAGACCCACCTAAATGACGAACGTTGTGAAAACAGTATTGAACCTTTCCTGTAACTAGTACAATATACTACTGGAACTCTCGGAAGATTAGAAAAGTAAACACACAATTCTTGAATTTCAAACGGAAAATAAATAACTTGCTGGTCAGTACAACTTTTTTCTCTTTCCTTTCTATTTCGTCCACATCAAACATCATTTTACAAAAGCCAGAAGAGTCAACTAAGTCACAACTAAATTGCAGTGAATCGTATCCATGAACTGAAAACTACTTGAAGAGCCTGAAAAATTCAGCAGCGAAATCTGCCATTGAAAAATCGAACTTGGAATCTATACATTGTATAAAAAATCGACTAGAAAAAAATTTCTCACTTATGTGAGAAACCTTTACGAATCTTTTTTCTCGCCGTCTTGCCCAACAAAATGATGAAAGGAAAAAAAAAGTTTATCGCATACACCTATTCCATTGTTCAAGCAGTAAACTACTGTATTTGACATGACGTTACAATTTATTACTTCTACACTGCTAACCGTATTCGCGAAATATTTTATAGGCAGTATACACACACAACACTGAATGTAGCTCCTAAAGTATATAATAGTAAGATTTATAGTCCAAGAGATATGACGTCATAAGCAATTTGGTTCATGAAAACAGCCCGCCCCATCACTTATGGGGTTTCAATTTATTACGTCTTTTCTAAAAAATGTTCAAAATGTTTGTTAAGCTTATGGGACTTAACTACGGGGTCATCAGTCCCTAAACTTACAAACTACTTATCAACTACCTTATACTAAGGACGGCACAAATATCCATGCCGAGGGGGGATTCGAACCCCCGACCGTAGTGGCCGCGCAGACCGTGACTGAAGCGCCTCAGTCCCCTCGGCCACCGCGGCCGGCGTCTTTTTCTACTAACTATTCGCGACATGTTGCAAAGACAGTTTTTTACTAACTCAAAGAATCGTGTCTTTTCCCGTATTTCACTGTTTATTAGACTATTATTTTTACTTCTGTACAACCAATGCTCAGAGTCACTGGATCTTAAAGAATCTGCGTCGTTAAATCCAACGCAAAAGGCGTGTCATGTCCAGAAGAGATTTTTTTTTTTTTTTTGCCGCACCACTATGGCCGTTCTACACAGCTCATGGCATTACAGCACTAAATAAGCATATTGTTGATCATCGCTAAGAGGTACATGATTGGTTACAAAGCCACAAGGCAGTTTTCTACGAAGTTGGAGTGTAGACGTTAATCCGACGATACGATGTTTATTACAGATACAAATTATGATGAAAACTGGATAAAGGTCCAAGCTTACACGTAAAAAAATAAATACAGGTAGCTGTAATACTGTTTTTATGTGAAAACTGTAGTTGCTTTAAAAATGTAAAGAATGCAGCTCACGGGAGAAAGTAGCTCCCAGACCTCTCGCACCTAAAAATATCACCCGCCAGCCACGTTATGACAGGCACCACTTGACACCACCAAATCTTGGCTTTCAAAATATCTCGGCCCGTCACTGGAATCCAGCCTGTCTTCCCTCTCTCTTGCTTACGCTCTACACGAGCTGTAGTATTAAGACTGAGACACAGAATTCCGAGTAACAGTCAGTAGCGTTTTATAATGGGGTAGGCCTATAGATTTTGAGACCAAAGTCTCTCTCAGTGAGGTGAAGTGACAAAGTGTCTCGGGCTTACCACACGGAAATAACGTGGCACTCACCTACAATACGGCGCTATTTTTTGCCGAAGCCAGGAGAATGTTTATTTCATTCACGTTTACGATTCAATAACTCGCACCTGCAATTCAGCCGAATGCCCATATTTTCACCGACGGTATTTTAATATTCAGGTTTTTCAAAGCTAACGCTTTACATTGTATCTAACATTATGCGCGCGAGGTAACACGCTCGTGCATGCCTGTGTGCGTGTGTATTTTGTTCCCGATTTCAAAGCCCTGAAAATATTTATATTAACTAGTAAGAATCGAAAATCTTTATATATCAACTACGAATGCCCGCGGGTATCGCGTTCAAACAACCCCATCTGCATATGTGCTTAACAAAAATAAATAAATAAATCCGATTTTCGGTGTCATGAACTTCTTATCGCAGGTTGCGTATCTGACAACTTACAGGGTCACCAAAAAATTCATTTACCGTATTTGAAGTAATTACTGGCCAAATTAAAAAAAGTAAATGCTGTCATAATCTGCTTATTTAGAGGTAAAATCTTGTTATACATTTAACACAAGGCAAGTATTACTATCAGAAACTGTTTCTTTGACTTGAAGCTGACTCCCCTCAAATACCCCTATTTTGTTCATTTAATGACTTCCAAAAATCTTTACGAAACATTTTCATTGACACCCCACAAAATGAAAGGAAAAACATTTATTATATTTTTACGTGTTCATGAGGACAAATTTTAGCGCCAAAATGTAGTTTTAATTTATTACTTTTTTACTACTAACTATATTCGTGCCACAGTGGAATAGCCGTGCGCACTGAGGCGCCTTGCTGCGGTGCGCGCGGACGTTCGCCATAGGAGGTTGATGTCCTCCCTAGAGTATGGTGTATGTGTTGTACTTAGGTTAGTTTAAGTAGTCTGTAAGCTAGGGAGTAATAACCAAGCAGTTAAATCCCATAGATTTACAAACATTTTGAACTCTATTTGCAACACACTTTGCACACAATATCTCACAATATATCACTGAAAGCACCAGAAAAATTATACCAGTGTGTGTCAGATAATCCAGGAGATATGACATACTGTGTCAAAAACTATCTTCTGCTCACATTGGCGTACAACAAAACCTAACATTAGGTTACTTCTTTACAGTTAATGTTCTTCCCAACACATATCACTGTGCAGTAAACGGATCAGATGATAAGACATCATAAATAATTAGATGGATTAAAGACTTGTTTTTTCTTAACATGTAAATTACACAACCTATAAGCATCCAGTGTTTCATAATGAAAGCATTTAGCGACTTCCAACACTCTTCAAAATACAATTTCAATAATTTTACAAAACTATTCATCTCACTTACATGTTAATCATTAAGAATAACAAAATGGAAACTTCCTGGCAGATTAAAATGGTGTGCCGGAACAAGGACTCGAACCTGGGACCTCCGTCTTTCGAAGGCAAACGCTCTACCACTGTGAGCTATCCCGACACGACCCACAGTGCTGCTTCACAACTTCAATTCTGCCAGTACCTCGCCTCCTACTTTCCAAACTTCACAGTTCTCCAGCGAAACTTGCAAGACTAGCACTCCTGGAAGAAAGGATATGGTGGAGACATGGCTTAGCCAGAGCCTAAGGGATGTTTCCAAAATGAAACTTTCACTCTGCAGTGGAGTGTGTGTTGATATGAAACTTCCTGGCAGATTAAAATGGTGTGCCAGAACCGGGACTCGAACCTGGGACCTCTGCCTTTTGCGGGCAAGCGCTCTACATCTGAGATCTCCCGACATGACTCACGGAGCCGCCCCACAAGGATTGTTATGATTGTTTCAATGCATTGGGAAGAGCAAGTTACAAAGTCACACTGCTGTTTGCTTCTTTCTGTCCTATTTATTTATTTGTCAACTTAGAAGACCACATGATTGGCATCTGCCGGGACTACCTTTCATATACATGGACTACCTTTCATATACATGGAAAATATTTTTTTCCTTATTGCTCTAACTCTACCTCTGTTAGAGTTACTCCGAACTCTTTCAAAAACCTACATGTACAGTCAAAAAGTCAAAGTTGTTTCCTGTTAACTAGCACTCACACTTGTACAGTATTCCATAATTGATGTGTTCCACAAGTAGTGTCATTTAATCTGTTTGTTTATTAATGAAATTTCAGACCTTGTGCCATTATTAACAGAACATTATGGAGTGTCAAAGTAAATTCATTTGTGTTAAGAGGAAATTGTCCTTAAGTTGACAATATTTACATAATGCAGTTGTTGTTGTTGTCTTCAGTCCACAGATGGTTTGATGCAGCTCTCCGCACTACCCTGTCCTGTGCAAGCCTCTTCATCTGAGAATATGAATGGCAAACTGCATCCTTTTGAATCTGCTTACTGTATTCATCCCTCGGTATACCTCTACAAGTTTTAGCCCACACACTTCCTTCTAATGCTAAGTTGACAATTCCTTGATGTTGCAGGATGTGTCCCACCAAACTATCCCTTATCTACGTCAGGGACCAGGTGTGACGTTCTCATAGCTTTAGTTGTCAAATTATAGACCAATTGAACACATGCAGTTCCAAATAAGAGTGTAATATTTATATGAATTAAATTATAATCAATACAACCTATTACATCAAGTGCATGTCCTTTGAAATAGATGATGACAAATTGTATATTATCATGTGTAACACACAATTTATGTAACTACGACTGACACGATGATGATGTTCTCTACTTCATAGTGAGCCATTACTTGAGAATGGCATAACAGCTTTAAAAGCCAAAAATGTTATCATAATTAAATAACAATTCAGATGGAAAATTTTGTCATCTGTAAAAAAACTGAGGGACTTTCCGTAGAAAATTAAAAATCACCCTATATTAATTACTTGAATAAAAAAAAATCGCTTTCTAGTGGATCCTTCACCCTGCTTTAAAAATTCTTCAAGGATTACATACTGGACTGAGTCTGGAAACTAGGCCTCTGCCTTCCAGGAGTAAGATTCTAAATGAGTCTTTCTTCTGTGCCTTCTTCTGCAAATTCACTAATGGATGTTTGTGATTACATTTGCCCAGTCTTCTCTATCTCTTCCAGTATGGATCAAGTCCCCAGTGTTTCTTACTCCTGCCCACTGCCTGATGTTGCAGAGTCACGAAAGCCTCCTCCTGCCAATTCCTTTTTCCTTCAGTCTTCCCCTCGATTATCAGTTTAAGAAGATTATATCGTTTATTTAGTATCACATGACCTAAGCAGTTTTCTTACACTTGATTGTGGTTGCAGTTTGTGGTCTCTTTTTACTATTATCAAGATCTCATTATTTGTTTCCCTTGCTGTCTGCAGAATTTTAAGTATCCTTTGATACAACAACATCTTGAATGCTTCCAACTTGTCCATAGTGTTCACTTTCAACATCCAACTATCCACTCCATACAAAACCAATGCCCACACATAACTCTTTATAAATCTAATTCTGAAGTTAACATCAAAATCAGTGCTTGAAAACACTTTGTTAAATTTCATAAATGCACGGTGGGACTTCTCTATTCTGCACCTGATTTCCATGTCGGAATACCAATTTTCGCACAACAATGTCCCTAAGTAGTTGATCTATTCACCCTGTTTATGGCTGTATTGTTATGCATTATTTCTGCATTTTGATGCTCATCTGAAATGCAAGTGTTGATCAAAATTTTTGTCTTTTTGGTGTTGATATTGAGACCCATATTCCTGCTGTTTTCTCCCACTGCAGTCAGAAGATCTTGCAGGTCATTCGCAGTTTCTGCAATTGAGTCTGTATCATCTGCGATCTTATGTTGTTAATCCACACCACATTTTCTTTGATACCTACCTCTCGATCTTCTAGCCTCTTGGAATATATGTTCAGGGTCCAGTTAAAGAGGAGTACACACCTCTGTCTAACTCCTCTACAGATTTTTGTGTTTCTGTCACTTGGCTGCTTCGAACTGCCAGTGCATCTCTCCTACGTTTTGAATACATTTGTGAACTACAGGTTGTGCTATTAGGAGGGCACCACCTACATATGCAAGTGTTCAAGTATTAATACAGTGTGGCATCGAATTTTAGCTTATTACTTATAACAAATGGATACTGATTGTCTTGAGAATAGCTTATCAGAATTGTAGCACATCACAGATAATTGTTATTGACAGTACAAAGGTCAGCTTTCCTCCTTCTCTTAAACCACACCCCTTTAATGAAGAAGTAATTCCATTTAGCCATAAACTTGAAGATGAAATATCAATGGTTTTCGATAGTTCTTGTTTTTGATTAACAATGCATAATCAATCACTAATATATCAGTAAACATTGCATGTTTATTATAACCAGTTACTGTTAACATTGCCCTCTATATGCTCTCTGTTCTAACCACACTGGCAAAGGCATGATGTTTAGTGTTATCACCAATACCACACAATAGTGATCAACAATTACCCCCCCCCCCCGCTTTCTCTCTCCTTCCCCCCCATCCCTTTCTTTTTTTCTTTTCTAAACCAACTCATGTAAAGTAAGAATATTTGCATCTGGGACTTTCACACAAACAGTTTTTGTTATGAAAAGTCCATAAAATATAATTCAACAGACCATGAACAACACATCTGATTTTAAAATTGTAATGAAAGTCAAAATATGTCTAACACAATTTACTAAATTCACACCTTGTTACAATTTTATTTCTTATCTGTTATGCAGGATCAGTTTACATCTGTGACAGGGGCTCGCCAAAGACGTTACATTCTGCCCAGACATGTTTGTTCGCAATGGTAATAGTTGCTACTACTTGAGTCGATTCATGGCAACTTGGCATGATGCACATTTTAACTGCGGGACATGGGAAGCCAATTAGCTCGTTTGGAGAAGAAGTGGGAAGATCGCAACATGCGAGCCTACCTTAACAGGACTGAACTTGGTGAGTAAACATGTGAACTGCCAAAATACATTAAAAAAACAACTAAGATATTTTAAATTATTTAGTTAATGTCAGAAACTAATTGACACATGATATGATTTTCAACCAGATAAAAGTACAAAATTATTTAGGCTTTTATGTCCACTTCTTGATGTATTGCCAATTGACTTCTGTCTCAGGTTGTTTGGCTAACATCTGTTTTCATAGTTATGTTTGTTTGGATGGGACAACTGGCCGATACTGTCAAAGCTTCCACCTATATTGCTAGTAGTGGACTTTAATCTAGCCCATGACTGGACATTACAGAAACCTGTCATACCAATATCTGAAGATTTTCTGCAATCATTTCCACTCTGATTCTACCTTTGCTACCTGCAATGGTATAAACTACAGCACAAATGACCAGGGAAAAGCCCTAAATGGTTGATGTGATATATAAACACAATCTCTGCCTTGGGTTGGACACCATACCATCAGCAGCAATGGAAGGTGAAGCTTTGACAATGCCAGCAGTCATGCTGGTAAAAATAAGGTTCTGAAAATGAAAATTTCTGCCCCATTTGAATAAATAATATGCTTGAGAAATATGTATTTGTAACAGAAACTTTTTATTATTATACATGTATTCAATAAGACTACACTTCCTCTATTCTATCTACTGATCATGTGAAACTATGCCATATATTCTTTAGAATTCTTCACGTTTCTTTAGATTTACTGTAGCAATTTTTTTGTTACATTAATTACATGTGAAAAAATGATGTTTAGTAAATTATTGTTTACAATGTTGCAGCTCGCCTGGAACGCTGGATAGGAGGTATCTATGACTGGGAGTCACACATGTGGATATGGGGTGCAACTGGACAGCGTGTGGTGTACCACGGATTCTCCCAGACGACGCCCTGGAGATAATTACAAATGGCACTGCATAGTTCTCGATCCCACCATGTTCTACAAATGGGGCACGCGTAACTGCTACACAAGGAAGCACTACATCTGTGAGACACCACTGAAGAAAGTCAAGCCCCCTCAGCCAATAGCAACAGTAGTTCCAGAAACTGACAAACCAATCGGCAGAGGACGAGGGAGGGGCAGAGGGAGAGGTCGTGGAAGAGGCAGGGGAGAGGGGGTCAGAGGGCAGGGCCGAGGTCAAGGGCGTCGGCCGCGGTCGGTACCAAGGCAGGCAGGGCTGGAGGCGCAGGACGGCAACAACCCTCCCCCCTGTCCCTGTGAGACCACTACTTGACAATAACCTGTAATTGGTACTGCCGAAACAGCAGCAGTGCGATGGTACAGGAACATGGCACAGGACAGCAGTGTGCAAGTGTCATCACAGCTACAGGCTACTGGGCAACTCGATAACGAAGATCAGTAACTGTGTGCTAAATGGCGCGACCTGCTCTAGTGTCATCTACAAACTGAGCTACGTGGTGACCTACTCTAGTCAGTGGCTCGTGCTAGTCAAGAGGGGCATCAATACACCACTACTTTACAGTGTGCCTTACCCTTTCTTGAGGCATGAGAAAACTTTGAATGATGTGTGACAAGTATCCAAACCGAAGGAATTAATCAAATGTGTTGAACAGTCTTATGGCTGCGACATCCAAGCCAAAATGGAATTACATGTAAGATTGTTGGCATTTCAGGCTGATAGCTATGTACAGACTTGAAAGAATATTTATCAGCCTACACAATAGGACCAGTGAGTCTAACATTGAAGTCAACCTTTCTGAAATTAACATATAATCTCCAACTTATTATCCTCATCACTAATACACAGTACAAAGTTCCTATGAAGCAAAGAAATATTGTAGGATACAACCCTTAAATAAGTTTTAAATATGTTTCAATCTCATTCAGTTTCAGTAAATTTTAAGTGCATGATACGGATAGCTGTTTCTAATGTCATAAGACAATCTACTGAAATTGCAAATTTCATGAAAGACACCTCAAATTATTACTGTTCTGGGTTAATTGCTATGTAAAATTTCAAAATTACCACTGCCCAAATAACTAGAGTTAGACACACGATACCACACTTTCTTTGTTTTATATGAAGAAAATTATCGTGCACAAGACTATGTCAAGTACCTAAAATTCAAATGCCAAAGTAATATTGCTAATAGAGAAAGTGACATAGTTCTACAAGACAAATAACAATCCAAATTTGCCAAGTATTCTGTATGAGATGTAATATAACGCTGGATACTCAGCAAATATATAAAAACCACATTCACTGTAATAAAATATTTCAATGAAGTTAAAAAGGCTAGTAATCCATGTCTACACTTCCCTGAAGCAATAGGTTAGGGAACTCTGTGACAATAATCACATTTGCTGAAGAGCCGATGAGAACAAATTACACACCAACAGTTAAATTTTTTATATTCCTTCGAGATCATACTTTTCTAGATGAAAAATTGTCTTTCAAATACAATTTTTGAAAGTCTACAAACATTACACAAGTGCATACTTGTTCTCAGAAGTACAACAACAGTGATGTTTTATCTGAGATGCCATGAAGAAGGCTAATAACTATTCTCATTTGAAGTTGTAATATATTTTCATTTTACAATGCTCTCTCTGTCTCTTTCTCTCTCTCTCTCTCTCTCTCTGAATAAAGGTTACACTCACAAATTTAATAAAACTAACATTATCAAGATTTATTTTATTTATAGAAACTTAGCAATGTGACAATGGAGATCTGTTGACAGAAAATATTATTACTGTTAACTGTTATTGGATTTGTTATTAATCCTTTTAGTGTCTATAGTGCACTGTGTCAACAGTATTAATGTAACAATCACTGCCCAGTGAAAGACAATAAAGTTAATGTTGAAACAGGTACTAAAGAGGACCAAAGGAAGATGATTCAGTCTTATTTCATAACAACAACCAAGATTAAAAATACACAAAAGTATCAGTTTCATCACAGATAAAAGACTGACTTAAATAAGATAATTAAAAGAAAAATACAATTATTTTGCTTCTTTGAATTACAGTGATTCACTGGCAATTTGAAAATGTGAAGTAAATAACTGTCCTACAAGATACAACATTTTAAAATAAATGAAACGTAAGCTATGATTGTATGTTATATATTATATTTTGGTCCAGAGCAAAACAATGTTAAATTTTATTATAAAAATATGAAAACAATAATGTTTGGGTTCAGTATTACTTATGAATCACTGCCATTGCCATAGTATTTTCTAGACAACTTATTTAATATAGTAACAAATCAAGAAAAACAAAAGGAATAAAAACATATATCCCCAAGTGTCATTGCACTTATTATTAGAATATATGTAACATACGGACCACAAAGTTTTTATACAAATAAATTTTAATGTCTCATTTGTACATATTTTACTTATTAAATGAGGATACATATTAGAAAAAATACATTGCTTTATTCCTGTCATAGAAATCATACATGCATTATATAAATAATTACATCAAAATACGAAGTGAAGATGCTGTTGCTATATCAGACTTTATTTAAATTTGATTTAATCGCCTATGTTTTTATTACTGAAATTGTGTGTGGAAAACAAAATTGGTTATGGCAGCGTAACATGTGCCTCATAAAAATGTGTGAATGCAGTGTTCTACAATATAATCTGTTTTTTCACTGGGCAGGGCTACCTCTGATGAGTGGCGGAGTGGAGTGAGACAATGCGGGGGGGGGGGGGGGGGGGGGGGGGGAGGATGGGATGGTGGTGGGGAGGAGCTTTAAGGAAAGGACTTTAAAAATTTATTCATAGAATTTACAGACTTAGTTTTGGTGTCACCTTAAACGAAAATATATCAAGTTTCGATTCACATATCTTATGCTAGAACAGAATGGTGCCACTACAAATGCTAGCAGCAGCTGCAATACAGACGGCTGCTTTGATGGTTTGAGTTTTATGTTTTAAACTACCAAAATTGTGTGAAGTATTTTTCATACAGAGTATGATCAAGATCTTCCATGTAGGACTACTATTAATAGCTGGCTGTTAATTACAACTGGGGTGTTCGGTTATGACATAGCAAACCACAGGTCATTCACATGTGTCTCATAGCAGCGTTAGAGCAAGTGAGACACTCCACTGAAGAGTGAAAATTTCATTATGGAACCTAAGAAAAGCTTTGACAATGGACAATGGTCCTACAAAATAAAGCTGGCATAATTCTCAGAAGTTGGGTGTCCCACTTACAACTGTTTGGCATATTCTATAACAATGCCTGCATCAAACCCCATGTAAGTTTATAATAGTACAAGAACTATCACTGATAGGATTGCTCATAAGGACTTTTGTGTGGAATGTTAAATGATGGGAAAAGTAAAAGGTGTATTACATGATGAGTTTACTTTTCATATAGGGCCTACGTGGTAAAATTTCTAAACAGAACTATCATGTTTGAGGCAGTTAAGACACATGAAAATATCTGAACATGAACACACTAATCCAAAAAATGAAGATTTTTTCTTGATTTTAAAAGAGAAATTCTCAGAGGACTAAAAAAGGAAGGAAGGTTTAATGTCCCATTGACAGTGTGGTCATTAGAGGTGGAGCACAAGCTGGGATTGTTTGTGACGAATGGGGAAGGAATTCTGTCATGCTCTTTCACATGAAACATTCCACATTCTGCTTGGAGTAATTTAGGGAAATCAAAGGAAACCAAAGCCTGGATGCCAGAGGTGGAATGGAACTGATGCCCTCCTGAATGCATGTCCTTTTTCAATTGGTTATATCAACAAAATAGTGTACTTAGATATTCTAGAAAACTTTAATACTCCAGATTGACACTGATGTCTGAGAATGCAGGGTACAGTTTACGCAAGAAGCATTCCAGGTAAGTGTATTGACCATAGTACACCAACATAAGATCCCTCGTTACAAGCCTAACATCAGAGCTCACAACTACCATAAACATATCCTCTGCAATAACTCAGTGTTCCAAGCTGAGAACATCATCTGAAACAGGGCACGCAATTACCACAGATAGCACCTGAAATCAGTTTGTCAAACAAAACAAGGAGGACTTCAAATTGGTCCCCTGAAAAGTCTTCTGTTCTCTGATACACCTTGAAAGAAATACCCACTTGATCACAGTGAGATTTCCATGTCAGCAGTAACAGGTGCAAGCACAGTACTGCGGGGCAGAGGGGGGGGGGGGGGGAGGGGGATTGAACATATTGCACATTCCAGGATTCCTATCGGCAACTGCCACAAGCTGTATGAACTGAGCCAGAACACCTCACAGCTGTGAGTGAAAGCCCATGGGTCACCAACTCAGACCACAACATTACACTGCTGCCAGGGTGGAAATATGGTCTGGTAAATTCTCTCTTTGCAATTACCACTTACTCAATTACATAAATTTCTTCACATCAAATCAAATTTCCATGTTCAGAAACAGGAAGGTGAATAAGAATGTTTTGTTATGCCCAAATAAATCACTTGAAAACTATGGCACCTTCCCGACAAGTTTTATAAGTTTGAAAACATTAATGTGAATGTTTTGTAATGCCTGAATAAATGACTGTGGATCATGCGATCCAGCAATGATGATTGAGGCTTAGTTGCTTTGTTTCTGTCTCTTGCATGAAACCTCTCCCAAGCCAGAATACTGATACTATAAGTTTGAAAACATTAATGTGAATGTTTTGTAATGCCTGAATAAATGACTGTGGATCATGGCATCCAGCAATGATGATTGAGGCTTAGTTGCTTTGTTTCTGTCTCTTGCATGAAACCTCTCCCAAGCCAGAATACTGATACTATAAGTTTGAAAACATTAATGTGAATGTTTTGTAATGCCTGAATAAATGACTGTGGATCATGGCATCCAGCAATGATGATTGAGGCTTAGTTGCTTTGTTTCTGTCTCTTGCATGAAACCTCTCCCAAGCCAGAATACTGATACTGTGTTCAAGACAAATAACTTCTGAGGGGGGGGGGGGGGGGGACTTTGTGCTAACAAGTTTTAAAAACTTGGGAAGCAATGATGTCATTTTGAGTCTTGGAAGGGAGAAAACTTCATTCATTTCTGGCATGGTGCAACCTGAGATTAACAGTAGGTAGATCTGATCAATTCTGACCCACAGCCTTCAAGAACCCCAGCTTGTTGACCACTATATGTTTAATTCAGCTTACAGATGCTGTAGCTGTTTTAAGTAAAGTAGGGACCACTACTGGACACTTGACAATGAGTCCTCAATTGTAAATTTCCACTTCAAGACCTTCTGACAGCATGTGCTACTGCAGAGTGTTGCAGAATCTTCCTTCTTACCAATATCGGGTCCGGCAGACATGGTAAAATCCATACCTCGACACTGAAGGTCATGGGATCATGTCCTGGTTGGCCAATGGAATTTCAGTCTACCTTTAAAATGGTTCACATTCTGGGTTAAACTGTAGTTCCTTTTCCTCATAGGATTACTGGGACAGATTAGCAACATGCAAGTACCTAATTGGCATCCATCGAATTTTAATTTCCAACTGATAAGTGAATCCTGGACTTAGAAACAATATGACTTTTATGTGATTCTCAAGATTTTCAGTGCCAGTAACTTTGGTACTTACTGTGTTATTCTTGTTACTGTACTTTTCATTGTTATTTACATACCATCAAAGCAGACATATTGTTCAATAAACTATTTATTTCAAACAATTTTCCTGTGTTGCAAAGTTCCTGTATCATGCAACTGAACATATGCTTAATTTCAATAACTACTTAACACTGAGCTATCTGGAACCCCCTCCCCAACCAGCTTTTCTGAACAGCACAGATGGGAGTTATCATTAGAGAACATTCTCTGGTCCTGCAATTATCCAGGACTAAACCTAACAGTTTCGTTTTTTTCTGGCGAATGCTGTAGCTGAAAGCTGAGCAGTGTGTGTATGAAAATCTATTTTATGTGCCTGTGTTTGATAAAAGTCTTGGTGGTGATATGCTAACTATCCTCATTATATTCTTGAATATCAAAAGAAGGTGTGATGTTTTAATTTATTTAGTCCTTCATATTTTGATGACATTATCCACACATATTACTGAATCTACCTACAAAACTAATCATGGTATGACACATATTTCAGGAGTCAAGATGTCAAATTATCCTGTATTCATCCGATGCTTCATAATGAGAGCACTTAGTGATTTTCAGCAATCTTTAAAACAGAATTTCAAACCATACCTAATTTTTTTCTCATTTTCATGCTTGGAAGTGAAATATGTGGCACATTAACACATAATTTATAAGGTAATCAGATGAATGAAGAAGTTCTGTAAGTGAGAATTTGATTGTTTATAGAATCAGGGGTTTTACTAGTGTGTCATATTTTAACAGTTCCACAAAAAAATAAAACTATTGTAAATGCAATTGAGACATTATCAAGTGAAAGTCAAAAGGTAACCTTCATGGAAAATAGGTTCATGAATGGCACAATAAGTGAGCAAACTCTAAGAGAAAACCTAAGGTAGATGCAGGATGGAATGTGGTGCTTAAAACAAGATGCGTCTGAAAATTTTTGCTGAATGATTTCAGGAAATATAGGAAACTAGAGTTACAAACAAAATATCTTTACTAGTCTTCAAAGTAATCACCTTTGGCTAAAATACACTTCTGAATGTACAGCTGTTGGAAACTGTCAGCAAATGCTTCTTGTGGAATCACTCGAAGCACTGAGTTCAGTGATTGTTGGATCTCTACAACCACTCAAACACACACACTATATTCACTGTTTCAACACAATACACTTGCACTAACAACCCATGGGTCTCCGCCCTGTTTTTCCTAATATGAAACAAAACTTGGTGTTAACATTTTGCTTCATTGCTCCAATTTGTGTTCCATGCTGCAATGACAAGAGTTCTCAACTGACCTTGTTAGCTGAGTTGCAGCATGTGCCAGCACTTTAGTGCAGTGCTTTTTTACAATAGAGGGCACTTGTTGACATGTTCCTCAATGTGTAAGTGCAGGCACTTATTCGTCCCAGTGCTGTTTGTAAAATATAGGACCGTTCACTGAACTTCACAGATGCACCTTGTATGTCCAGAAACAGTTAAGCAATGTGAAAAATTCAATGGAGTAATAAACTTACAAATGTTAGCAAAAGTGACAAGCACAGTTTGAGCAGGCAAAAAAGCCTAAGACTGAGCAACCAGAGATGACAGTCATGTGTGCAGGAGATATGTCTGAGTGAGTGAGTGAGTGATTGATTGAATGTATGTATGTATGCTCCTTTCTGATGAAGTTCGTGGCTGAAAATTTAAGTAGTATGACTGTGGTTGTCTTTTCTATGTGCCTGACTGTGGCTCAGTGATCATCTTTACAGTGAGTTGTTACCTATTCTCACATTACTGACATTCAATCTGGAATTTTTATTGTCAGACATTTGTTTAGGTCACAAACAGAACACCAAGGTGTGCATAGAATTAGAGTTCTTGCTGAACTGTGGTATGGTGATAAGCCACAGTTGCAGAAAATGAAAGTGTTTGGTAATGAGGTTTCCACCTGTCTCTGGGGGCAGCAAACCATGGGGCCATTCAGGCGGGCCGATCGGTTGCACTCAGCTGACTTCGGATATGCAGCATGTAATGCTGCCTACCAGCAACAGATGTCTCTATGATCAGGCTACTGCGATCCCGTGAAATGACATCTTGAATTTTGTATTTGACAATTTCCCTGCCTTAACTCGCTTATTGCCATTGCAAAACATTGGTGCACTGAAGAGATAAAAACCACATTGTTCTTAGTAAAATTTTTGTAATGTGGTGTTAAGAAATGCCATATTGGCAGATAAACTTAATGAGAGGGAGGAAATGAATATTGCTGTTTCCATGAACAATGTAGCCTAGTTGACAGAGGCAACAGGTTGCGATGTATATGTGGCAGCACAATAGATGGCATTCAGCTACTGCCAAATAAAAAAAAAAAAAAAAAAAAAAATTACCTTAGTTCTTAAAAGGCTTCCCGACACACTTGTTAATTAAATATAACTATATTCTGTGCTATTCTGAGTTATGTACATTCCCTTTCTCTTAAAGGTGCATTTCTACCATTTTGTGAATGTGTCGTGAAATATAGATCAACAAAATCAAATGTAGTCTTCTGAACCCCATGGACATAAACTCTGGAAAAACTGTAATAATGAATGTTGTAAATTATGTGCTGATATAAGTATGTCTTAACTAAACAATTCTGTTTGTTTATGACTGTAAAAGACATCACAGCACAGAGTGAATGGAATCCAGAGTTTACTATCAATGTATTCAGCAAAGTCATGGCACCGTGTTCATTTTCTTTCAAGAATGTGGAGATGAATTTAATCTTTAACAGTGGAGATCTATGTATTACTCTCTCAAGCAGATCATATCCAACTACAGAAGTATTTGGGCTGCTTTATGGACTGCTGTAATTCTATTTAACATTTCTGGGAGATGAAGAGATATTTATTTTATTTTCATATGACAAGAAGCGATAATAAAATTGAAAGTAGTACAACTATAAAAAAAAACATTAAACTTATACATCCATTTAGTGAGAAATACTTTGCAAAAGTGTCTCATATTTGCATACCATATATTTCCGCAGATAAGACAATGGCTGAATAATAAAGAAAAAGTCCCAAAATCTGAGGTCGTCTTATACAACAGTACAAAAAAAATTAGATTCAAATTTAGTCTGAAATTGGTAATTTTGCAGTTGTACTGCAAAGTGTGGCTTCAACCTCCAAACGTTATATATAGAAGCCGTTAAGTATCGAAACAAACCATATCGAACAAGCAAATGTTATGATTTTTATGAATATCTCGAGATTTTAAAGGATGTTGTTAGGCAGGTACCTGAAACATACGCTTATTCCATACATATTGTTCTGAAATGTATCGATTCGATATATATGTCGTTTGGAGGTCGAAGCCTCACTATAGCCGTGCTATGCAGTACATCTGCGATATTACCCTGATGAAATTTACATTGTGGAGGAAAGATTTTTTTTTTATGTTTGGTTTTTGAGCTTTATTAATTTACTGATTGGACAACCCATATGCCATAAAGCAGGAATGGAATTATTTACAATGCAGCTTGATTTTACAATGTCGCTTGTCAAAAATAATTTCTCAATATATCCTAAGTCGCACTGAAATGATTAGAGTATATTTATGTTTGGAGCAGGGTTAGAATATTTTGGATCTATACGCAACAATTGTGGCTTCTTTGAACTCCTTTATCTTCTGTTCTCGGGCAATTTCATGTGTTTTCACCCGCATAATATGTGCATTGGCACGATTAAATGTTGTCTCGGCAAAAGAAATTACTTTTTAAAAAATACATGCTTCTTCACGATCGGATACAACATAGCACTACACGCTCGAAAGTTCAAAAACAGACCGCAAACATTGCAACAAAGGGTGAAATCCGGGTGTACCAATCACGAAAGCTACTTATGGTGGCTTCTAAGGGCATTTTTTGGAACTTCCTGTAGCTTTGCCACCGAATTGTAAGTCACAGGCATATTTTTAGATCCCGAAAACGGGGGAAAAAAAGTGTGGCATGCGTTCAGGTAAATATGGTAACTTGGGGGTCGCCTTATAGGCCAGATATATGCTGAAATTATAAAATTTTGATGAAAATTTGTACCTCGTCTTGTCTGCAGAAATATATGGTACCTACATTTGAAACTCTGCCTAAGTGTCATCCTGTTGTAGAAGTGCGACAGGCATAATGTGGCTATTAAAGGGTGACACAGTGGTAAAATACTATAATAATTTTGTGTGGCTGATTGGCCTGGTGAAAGTCAAAATGGATGCCACTTCAACAACTTGCATGTCCCTAGCCTGCTCCAATTATCCAACTGGGGAAAGTGGACCTACGGCCTAATGTGGAATCTGAACCATGTATCATTTCTGTTGACTACTCACTTCATTGAGAGGTGAAGGTTGGGTTAAAATGCAGACTGAAAAAATCCGAGGTCTGAATGGGTTTTGAACCCATGACCCTTTGGTTTCCAGTCAAGCGCCTTACCCACGACTACCGCACCTGACATAAAATAGTATAACACTTCTATACATAAAGTCATACGTAACTTGAAAATGTGATGTGTCCCAGAAAGATATCAAGAACATTGGAACACTGTGAATTCTGATGTTCACAGATACAAAGCCACTAAGTGATGTATTTATTCACCTAAGACCTAAAAGAGGTTTTGCATATCACAAAAATGTGTCATCAAAGAGTTGTAGCTAGACATGCCAGAGGAGTTTTTTGTTTGATAAATGATGACATACATTTTCATTGCATGAAAAGATGTGGACATATCATGTTCCTAACATTACCAAAAACAAAAATACTACTATGCCATAAGATAAAGCAATGATTTCAGACTCCATGAACTCAAGATGATTAAATTTTGTACCATTAATTGATTAGTTAATTGCAGAGTCATTCAATAAACTTTTTAATTGTAATGACCCACTGGACATGTTCCATGTAAACATAGATCCTTTGACCATCAATGAGGTAGAATTTGCAGTTAAGGAACTAAAAAAATTACAAGGCATGTGGCAAAGATCTAGTCTTTGCGAAAATCTTGAAAAATGTAGGGAAGCCTGCAATCATAAATCTCCACCAACATCTAGTCGAAATAGGGTTTCAGAGAAAATTCCAGTGTACTGGACCTCGGAAATAATCCATCCATTTCCTGTTTTAAATAAAAGGAAATACAATCAACCCGGATAATTACAGAGAAATAACCCTTCTGGACTGGACATACAAAATTTTCTCCCGCATAATTTACAACAGGGTGAAAAACACTCTGGAACCCCAATTTGCAGAATATCAGGGAGGATTTCGCCCATACAGAAGCTGCCCAGATCAAATTCTCAGCTTGAAACTAATAATAGACTATTACAAATGCAGAAATAAACAGCTATTTATTTCATTCATAGATTTCAAGAAGGCATATGATAATATTCATAGACACACACTTTTAAAAATCCTCAGATCATACGGCCTTCATCCAAAACTAGTAAAAATCATCGAAATAACTCTGACCAATACAAGTTCAAAGGTAAATTTCAGGGGAGAAATACTAAAAACTTTCACAAAGAAACTGGCCTTAGACAAGGTGATGAATTATCCCCACTGCTTTTTAATGTGGCCCTGGATTACATTATGCATATTTCGTAAAAAGAAAACCCATCTAGAATAAAAATTGGAGCAAGGCCCTCAACAAGAACAAATTGCCTGGGATTTGCAGATGATTTAGCTCTCTTAACCCTTGACTTGGAAGAAGTTCGAGCCCACATCACCAAGCTCCAGAAAGTTGCTCTGAAAATAAGACTACAAATATCCTTTGAGAAAATTTAGATCATGCCCATGAAACCTCTTTGCATAGATAAAGTCGTCATAAATGATCAAAAACTTAACATAGTCCAACAATTTAAATATCTTGGAGAAATCATTACGCACAACTTAAATGAGAAAGCAACATGGATAAATAGAACCAACAAAATGAAAAACGCACAGTTTCTAACCTGCTCAACATATAATAAGAAATACCTCTCAATAGACACTACGATCCAACACTACAAAACCGTAACTCTCCCAGGAGCCACATATACCTGTGAAATGCTGATCCAGATTTAAAATTAAAGAAGAACTGATCAGGTCCTCAAAACTAAAAGAAGAATTTTCAGAATGTGTATAAATAAGAAACACCAGATTTAAGGAACCTGGAGAATCCTTCCCAATGAAACTGTCTATTGCAAGATTGAGCCAGTCACCAGCACACTGAAGAAGAAAATAATCTCTTATTTCTTTCACATCTTAAGATGGCCAGAGAACAGAATTTCATGACAACTAGTGATGAGATGTCTCAGAATGAAGACAGGAGGACATTGGTTCAAAGAAATTCAACAGGATCTCGAGCTGTTGGCCTCAACATTGCTGATGCTAAGAACAAAGAGAAGGTCAACACCCTTCTTAAGAACTATAAATTTCCAGCAGAAATGACACACAGAAAGCCTATGGAGATTTCAGACGAAATGAGGAAGGCACAATCAAAGCGAATGAAGAGGTACTGGGTGGAACGCAAGAACCGAGCACTGCAACCAGCAAAGAAAAACTGAATTGGAATGACTCAAGTGGTCCAAAATGGCCAATCAAGTTAACACTAATAATAATTGATTAGTTATGTTTTGTGAATTTTCTAGAAATTGTACAGTGTGTTAAATGTTAGATGGCAGAGCTCTCCTTAGTTCCAGATTCTTATTTTCCTACCTTTCTGCAGTATTTTTAAATTTCAGCCTTCAGTTCATGACCAATAAGTTATGGTCAGTGTCTTTATCTGCCCCTGGGTATGTCTTACAATTTAAAACCTGGTTCCAAAATCTATGTTTTACCATTAGAGAACCTATCTGATACCTTCATGTAGCTCCTGGTCTCTTCCACGTATACAACATTCTTTTGTGATTCTTAAACCAGGTGTCTGTTACGATTAAATCATGTTCCATGCAAAATTCTACCAGGTGACTTCCTCTTTCATTCCCTCTGCCCAGTCCATATTCACCTACTATTTTTCCTTCTCTTCCTTTTCCTACTACTGAATTCCAGTCTCCCACCACAATGAAGTTTTCCTCACCTTTAATTGTCTGAATAATTTTCTTTAACTCATACAATTCTTCAATCTCATCATCGGCAGAGCTAGTTGGCATATAAACCTGTACTACTGTTGTTGGTGTTGGCTTCGTATCTATCTTGACAATGGTAACACGATAGTTTAGCCACATTTCTATTTTCTTATTCATTATCAGTCCTACTCCTGTGATACCCCCAACTCAATGAAATAGTGAAGGCAGCAGAGGACAAAATAGGTAGGAAGGCAAGACCTACAAAAAATCCTTGGATATCATAGGAGATACTAAATTTAATCGATGAAAGGAGAAAATATAAAAATGCAGTAAATGAAACAGTCAAAATGGAGTACAGACGACTAAGAAATGAGATTGACAGGAGGTGCAAGATGGCTAGGCAGGAGTGGCTAGAAGGCAAATGCAAGGATGTAGAAGAATGTATAAATAGGAGGAAAATAGATACAGCCTACAGGAAAATAAAAGAAACATTTGGAGATAAGAAAAACAGCTCTATGAATATCAAGGACACTGATGGAAAACCAGTTCTCAGCAAAGAAGGGAAAGCTGAAAGGTGGAAAGAGTATATAAAGGGGCTCTACAAAGGAAATGAACTTCGAGACAATATTGTAGGAAGGGAAGAGGATGTAGACGAAGATGAAATAGGAGACAATGTACTGAGAGAAGAATTTGACAGAGCCCTGAAAGACCTAAGTCGAAACAAGGCCCCTGGAGTAGATGATATTCCCTCAGAGCTACTGAAGTCTCCTGGAGAACCAGCCATGACAAGACTGTTTCACATGGTGTGTAAGATGTATGAGACAGGTGAAATAACCTCAGACTTCAAGAAAAATGTTATAATCCCCATTCCAAAAAAAGCAGGTGCAGACAGGTGTGAAAACTACAGAACCATCAGTTTAATAAGTCATGGTTGCAAAATATTAACACGAATTATATACAGAAGGATGGAAAAGCTGGTAGAAGCCGACCTCGGAGAAGGTCAGTTTGGGTTCAGGAGAAATGTAGGAACACGGGAGGCAATACTCACTTAACGGCTTATCCTAGAAGATAGATTAACAAAAGGCAAACCTACATTTCTAGCTTTTGTAGATTTGGAGAAGGCTTTTGACAATGTTGATTGGAATAAACTCTTTGAAGTTCTGAAGCAAGCAGGAGTAAAATATAGGTAGCGTAAGGTTATTTACAACTTGTACAAAAACCAGACAGCGGTTGTCAGAGTTGAAGGGCATGAAAGGGATGCAGTGGTTGGAAAGGGAGTAAGACAGGGTTGTAGCCTTTCTCCAATGTTATTCAATTTGTACATTGAGCAAGCTATAAAGGAAAGCAAGGAGAAATTTGGAGAAGGAATTAAAGTTCAGGGTGAAAAATTAAAAACATTGTCTTTTGCCGACGACATAGTAACTCTCTCAGATACAGCAAAGGACCTGGAAGAGCAATTGAACGGAATGTACAGTATGCTGAAAGGTGCATATAAGATGAACATTAACAAGAGTAAAACTAGGGTAATGGAGTGCAGTGTAAGAAAATCAGGTGATGCTGAAGGAATTAGATTGGGTAACGAAGCAATAAAGGAGGTAGACGAGTTTTGTTACTTGGGCAGTAAAATAACAAATGATAGTCGCAGTACAGAGAATATAAAATGCAGAATGGCAATGGGTAGAAAAGCGTCCTTGAAAAAGAGAAATTTGTTACCATCGAATATTGATTTAAGCCTAAGGAAGTCCTTTCTGAAGGCATTTGTATGAAGTGTTGCCTTGTATGGGAGTGATACATGGACGATAAACAGTGCGGACAGGAAGAGGATTGAGGCTTTTGAAATATGGTGCTACAGAAGAATGCTGAAGATTAGGTGGGTGGATCGTGTAACTAATGAGGTGGTACTGAACAGAATTGGAGAGAAAAGAAATTTCTGGCATACCTTAACTAAAAGAAGGGATCAATTGGTAGGACACATTCTTAGACATCAAGGAATTGTGAATTTAGCGTTGGAGGGGTGTGTGGGGGGTAAAAACTGCAGAGGAAGACCGAGATATGGATACAGTAAGCAAATTCAGACAGATGTCGGTTGCCGTTCTTATGTGGAGATGAAGAGGCTTGTTCAGGATAGGGTATTGTGGAGAGCTGCATCAAGCCAGTCTCCGGACTGAAGACCACAACAACAACAACAATTCTGTACTCACCTGCCCAGAAATCCTGTTCATCCTGCCACCGAACTTCACTAATCCCCACTATATCCAACTTCAACCTATCCATTTCCCTTTTTAAATTTTCTAATTTTCCTACCCGATTAAGGAATCTAACATTCCACGCTCCGATCCGTAGAATGCCAGTATTGTCTTTTCTAATGACAACATCCTCCTGAGTAGTCCCTCCCCCCTCCCCCGGAGGTCGAAATGGGGGACTATTTTACCTCCGGAATATTTTCCCCAAGAGGATGCCGTCATCATATTTTCATATAGTAGAGCTGCATGTCATTGGGAAAAGTAACAGCTGTAGTTTCCCTTGCTTTCAGCCGTTCACAGTAACTGTATGGCAAAGCCTCATCAGCTGATGTTACAAGGTCAGCTCAGTCAATCATCCAAACTGTTGCCTCTGTAACTACCGAATAGGCTGCTGCCCCTCTTTAGGAACCACATGTTTGTCTGGCCTCTCCACAGATACCCCTCCACTGTGGTTTCACCTACGATACGGCTACCTGTATCATTGAGGCACGTAAGCCACGCCACCACGACAATGTTTGTGATTCATGATGCTGGAATATATGGCTAAGAATGTCAATTTAAAGCCTAAGATTTTGCAAAACAATTAGGTTAGAGACACGAACTCAAAGCTAAATATCTACAGATTACGTTAATACGAGTATTAAAAAGCACTGACAGCTTGTAGAGGTACTTATTTCAATAAAATACATGCTCGAAAATAAGATCCAAAACATTGAAACTAACAATTTCTTTCATATGATTAATACCTGTCAACAATCACGGATGGCGACCACAAGCATTAGTTACGCGGTAGGTAACAGAGATAGAACACTGGCAAGCGTACTCATACTGCAAACCTCTCGTCATAAAACTGGGGTGGTGCGATTACCCAGGGTGGCTCCGTTACCCTGGTCTCCCTTACGTTTCAGCACTTGCACATTGGCCTTTGGAAACGAAAACTGACAGGCGACAGTTATTAACAAAGTCCACTGTTGCCTCATATGATAGACACCCGTCGCTTCTTTATAATACTACTTTGACGAAATGAGACTAGAGATTACAATGTGGTATTAGTGTGCATTTATAGTAGTGGAACGAAGGTAAGGTGCTTCTTGTAAGCAGAGGATGGCAACATGACTCGTTAAAAAATATATTTGTCTGTGTCACATACAAGTTCACCACCCTACTGCAGTAATAAAGTTACTAAATCACTGAAATTGGTAGCAGTAGTAAACAGAAGACTTGGCGGCCTTCGTTACACGCTAGGCAAGCCTCGCGCGGTACTTTAAACAGTTCTGTGCAGCGTGTTTCTGGCTGGAATTCAAGAATACTTGTTCATTGTTACTGATGGTTAAGTGGTGGTTACCTGAGCAATTATTATTTTTTTAAGTGGCCAGATTTACTGTGGTGAAAGTTGTGTGCAACTCTTGCCTAGGTCTCATGAAGGCCACCCATAAGACAAAGTGTCCCGACAACAAGTAAGAAGTCAAAGCTCAACTAAGCATTGATTACAACTTACAGACACCATGGTACCTCTCTTTGTTGCCCCTGCTGTGCTATTTCATTACCATAAAAAGATACACTGGTTCCCTGTACTTTAAAAGAACTATGCTTTCAGGAAATACAAAATCATCTACTTTTTTTCTGAGAATATGCAAGTATTGTGGCATAATGGTCTTACTATGGCACTATGAGTGTAATACATTTTCTGAAGTTCCTAGTAACAAATGCCCCATCTAATTCAAACTGTAGTACTGATAAAAAGTAGTTAGTGGGAAAATGCTGCTTAGTGTGTGTGTGTGTGTGTGTGTGTGTGTGTGTGTGTGTGTGTGTATGGTGGGGAGGGAGTTAATCATGTTAATACAAATACCAATTCAACACCTCAACAATACAATGACCTGTAAACTTTACTCCTCCTATTATTTATATTCTTTTATTGCCATTCCATTGCCAGATTTCATCTTCACTTCTGTATATTTACATCTTTTTACATTCACATCTACAGTTATTTTTAGCTTGATTGTTAATTTTTATTTTTTCCACCAGTATTGTGTGTTCTCAAGAACCTCTTTGATACACAATGTTACTAATTGTTAGAATTGCCCAAAACACTGCTATATCTATCACCTATTTCATAAAAATACTTTTAATTAGGATCATTATTTCCATAAGTATAAATGATATGTTTACAATATTATCAGCACACACAAGATTGAAGAAGGGAGACAGTGTGGTTTTGAAACAGTAGAGTACAGTGGGGAAGAAATAAAAGCATAATGCATAGTTTATGTGGGCATATAGTAAATCTTGGGGTATAGTATGAAAGCATACGACGGCAAAAAGTCTTGAAGAAATCTTATTTACACAGAATGAGTGCATGTAAAATGATGAACAAGAATATTTAACAGATGTCTAAAACAAAGAAGATTGGAATAGTACTGAAAATTGTTGCATGTCATGAACAACTCCTAACAGATATCAACAAAGAACTACTTGTACAGAGAAAAATAAAGGAGGTTAAGTTAAACTTAAAATCAATTGTGATTAGCTCAGCCAAACAAAGATGGGAGAAAGAATTGAAAGTAGTTCTGTTAAAAGAGTCATTACAGCATCTTCAGAGAAATGACAGAAAATCTCATGGGGAATGAGCATCAATGACTCAAAACTTGGATTAGAAACATCAACAGCTGAAATAAAAATGGCAATCCTACATAGGAAATAATGCTGGCTCTCTCTTCCAAAATGAAGTGAATCATTTAAAGGAAGCAAGGAAAATAAAATACAGTGTACCTTTTGCATTCTTCTGCAAGAGAAATTGAAATCAACAATTCACAAGTGTGACAGAACTACTGAGCAAGAATCTTACTGTGTCACAAAAGTGCATATATCCAAACAGCCACAGCAACTCTGTGGATTCTGCATCTCGAATCAGAGCAGCTTCACTTCTCCCTTGAAGTCCACATCAGACATTGTAGAATTATCTTATCTTTTGTCCAGTGATCCAGTGAAGGATTTGCTGCATATTCATAGATTCACCTTTAAGTGTGGACTAAATGATCCAGCACCTCAGTAGTGGCCATAAAGTCTGCAGAAATAAAAATGCCATGAAGTGATACAGAATATACAGTGCATTATATATGAAAATTACTCTTTATGAGTTATTTGTGCCACATTATCATAAAATGTTACATCATAGTAAGTTTTTGTGGATGGCATCTGTAAGAACATAATGCATTGTGTTTTGTTTTCAAATTACAAAACTTGATTAATAATTTGGCTAATGTTTCAACAGCTGTGCTCAAGACTTCAACTGACTCTTCGAGATGGTTTTGTGTCAGGGGACTAAATACTGATTAACTTTTCTCATATGATGAGACACAAAACTAAGAAAAAATTTATTTGAGTCTTCTTTTTGACTCAGTCTTGAATAGTGAAAATTAATTCAAACTTGGCTTTATACAAACACAAAACGCCTTTTGTATATGTAATTTTGTTGCAAACACAACATTTTGAAACATTTTCTGGAGTACAGTCAAAAGAATTATGACCAAACTGTTTGTCAACAATCAGTGAAGAAAAATTAGGAAAATAGATGATACTGAAGAACTGCAGCAGACAGAGAAAAAGCCACCTACTTTCATACTCTGTACCAAATTAAAATTGCAATGTCAGATTGTCGTATGATTAACAATAGGCATGTGAGTTTTTAAGCTAATGAAAGATTCAGTGATTTTTTAGTTGCAACAGGCATGTCAGATTTCAAGAAATGTGTTACTTTACTGCTAAGCAGTTAACTTGGAGAAGAATTAATACACGAAGAGATGAACATGTTCTTGCTCTACAGAAACATTAGATGTATATGTCAAGCTGATGACACAACCTCTGGTAGGCAAAATGTAAATAATTACCATAAAATTATCATCAAGAAAGAAAAACAGAACACCTGTGATCATTTTATTTTTAAGAGTGTTACCAAAAGTAACTGTAAAAATTGGCACAAATGTGCAACTCATGAATGTCAGAAATAAGTACTTAACTGCTGAAAACAGATGAAAATACTGGAATCAACAATACACTTCACCATTAATTATTCTCAATGGACATTATTAAATGGACCTGCCTATCTGTAAACCACAATGAACTGACATACAAGTGTCTGGAGGGAACAGAGAGGAGATCCCTGACACGTAGGATACAATGCAATCACCAACATTCTTAATTCCTTCCTAAGAACCTACACATATTCCACAAATATTAATGATGAGAAACCCTGCTCACTCTTTCCATTCACATGGCAACAGTGACATGTTAATCCTTTTTTATCATCATTTATTTTCTTTTTAATGTAACTGAAATGAAGACATCATAACAAACATACAATATGTTAGTCGCAAAAGGCAGACATCCAAGATTTGAAGCCAGCATCAGGCTTATCGAAGGAGATGTAGTAGGACCATTATTATATACAAGGTGCATTTGAAAAGTTCGGCGAATGGTCCCATATTTTACAAACCGCACTGGCAAGGATGAGGTACCTGTCCATACACTTTGAGGGTACACCCTGTGACCCATCTAATAGGATCAGTGTGAAAACTCATGTCATTACAACGTGGAGCACAAAATGGAGCAATGGATTAACACCAAGTTTTGTTTCAAATTGGGCAAAACACCGACGAAGACCCATGGGATGTTAGTGCAAGTTTATGGTGTTGAAGCAGTGAGTAAAAAAGAGTTTCTGTGTGTGTGTGTGTGTGTGTGTGTGTGTGTGTGTGTGAGAGAGAGAGAGAGAGAGAGTGAGTGGATGTATATCCAACAATGCATAACCTAAGTGTTTCTAGCAATTTCGCAAGAACCATTTGCTGACTGTTACCAACATCTGCACAACCGATATCAGAAGTGTATTGTAGCCAATGGCAATTACTTTGAAGACCAGTAAAGGTAGTTTGTTTGTAGCTCTTGTTTGATAAATTTCCTGAGACCATTTACTGAACTTTTCCTTGTACACTGTATGTAGGCTACATTACTTGGTAGTTAACATCGGAGTAATTCTGAGGCTAAAGGAGAAAAACACAGATGTACGCAGGAACCAATAAAGTATTGTTAAATTAACTGGCAATGGCATCCTATTGACTATATATGAAATTTTAGTTGGAAATTTGTATCAATGAACAGTGCTATGCCTACATTAGACATGTTTCTACTGGAAATGGTATGCCTTTGCCCTCATCCAATCTTTGATCTGACTAATGAAGTCACTTACATGGAGACTAAACTTTCACTTAACTATGCGCCTGATATTTTTGCATATTCACACATTGTGCACAATGTTAGCTATTTCTTGGCCTGTGTCCTCATTTGCATGTAATATTATATTGATAATTATGACTTTTTACACCTATTGTAACTCAATGAAATATGCTGAATATAGATATTCATTTTTCTCAGTTTTAAAAGGATAAAAAAAATAATTATCAGTTATCTCCTCTTTTCACTCCCCCCTCCCTTGGTGCATTCCAATCTGTATCTCACATTCCCACCTATCAGTACCTGCAAACTCCACCAAACAGTACAGAACATTCTACACCCACCCTTACCCTGCATCCTTCCATCTCTTTCTCCTCCTCTCCCCACCAATGTTAAAGAACAAATCAGGCCACAGCAGCTGGATATGGTGGTCATGTGTGCACAAGTTGTGACTCTGGGTGTGCTCTATTTCTGATGGAAGCTGTGGCCAAAAATTTAAGTTGTTATGAGTGTGACTGTCTTTACTATGTGCCTGTTCACTGTGTGTGGCTCAACAATCATCTATAGGGTGTGCTGCAAACATCTCCATTACTGTATGTCATTATATTATCAACATAACAACAATATAATGAGGATAGTTTACAACTCACCACATAGATAGGGCAAACTGTGACAGGCACATAAAAAACAAACAAATACAATATTTAAGCTATCAGGAATTAGTCGTCTTCAGGAAAGAGTGCTTCGCACAATCACACAGGCTCACTTCACAGTCGCACAACCATCATATCTGGATTCACCATCAGATTCAGAGTGTGGCAGCCAGAGATGACAATTTTGTGATTGTGAAGTGCGCCTGAGTGATTGTGTGAATGCTCTCTTTTCTGAAGATAGGTAATGGCCGATAGCTTAAGTGTCGTATTTGTGTGTCTTTTTTATGTGCCTGTTGTGGCTCACCATTTGTCTTTATAGTGAATTGTAAACTATCCTTATTCTATTGTTCAATTCCAACCTGGACTTTCCATTATTATCGGCATAATACACACTGCCAAAGTTGAATGCAGCGCAGGAGACGACAGTATGGCAGTCTTGTGTTAATAGTAAGTATGAATAAGTATGTGTTCTGTTCTGACAAAGGCTGTGGCTAAAATATAATTTATTTGTGATTGTCTTTTTTGTGTGTCTGTCTGTGATTAGGGGATAGTCTTTGTGGTGAGTTGCAACCTATCATCATTATATTATTTAATTCCTATAAATCTTTTTGCTACATTACTGTATAATAGTTTTCACCTGTATTTGAATATTTTAAACTTTATTAATATTATAGGGGAAAAATTCCTAAAAGGAAAAATATACATAGCCTCTGCCTCAAGTGGCATCTCTGTCAACTTCTAACTTCTTTGCTTTCTACAGTATGTCTGCCTAAGTGTACTTGTGTCTGTGTAAATGTGTGGGTGTGTGTGCATTTGTTTACCCTCCATTTTTTCCCCCAAGGTAAGTCTTTCCTGTCCCGGGATTGGAATGGCTCCTTACCCCCTTCCTTAAAACCCTCATCATTTCCTTTTCCCCTCTCCTTCCCTTCTGCCTGATGAAGAAGCTAGGCTGCGAAAGCTAGCGTTTGTGTGTGTGTGTGTGTGTGTGTGTGTGTGTGTGTGTGTGTGTGTGTGTCTGTGTGTTTATTTGTTGGTATCACTGCCTGTGCCCCTTCGCCTGGTAAGTGTACTTCATCTATTTCCACCCCTATGAAATCCCCAAACCACCTTCCCTACCTTCTGGCTCCTACCCTTGTAACCGCCCCCGTTGTAAAACCTGCCCTATGCACCCTTCCACCACCACTTACTCCAGTCCCGTAACCCGGAAGGTGTACACGATCAAAGGCAGAGCCACTTGCGATAGTACCCACGTGATCTACCAACTGACATGCCTGCACTGTGAAGCGTTCTATGTGGGAATGACCAGCAACAAACTGTCCATTCGCATGAATGGACACAGGCAGACAGTGTTTGTTGGTAACGAGGATCACCCTGTGGCTAAACATGCCTTGGTGCATGGCCAGCACATCTTGGCACAGTGCTACACCGTCCGGGTTATCTGGATACTTCCCACTAACACCAATCCTTCAGAACTCCAGAGATGGGAACTAGCCCTTCAGCATATTCTCTCTTCCCGTTGCCCACCTGGTCTCAACCTCCGCTAAATTCGAATTCCCACCCACCATTTAAAAAACCTTTGCCTTGGTTCTCTGGACAGAGCCTCTGCCTCAAGTGGCATCTCTGTCTAACTTCTAACTTCTCTGCTTTCTACAGTTCTACAGTATGTCTGCCTAAGTGTACTTGTGTCTGTGTAAATGTGTGGGTGTATGTGCATTTATTTACCTTCCATTTTTCCCCCAAGGTAAGTCTTTCCTGTCCCGGCATTGGAATGGCTCCTTACCCCCTTCCTTAAAACCCTCATCATTTCCTTTTCCCTCTCCTTCCCTTCTGCCTGATGAAGCAGCTAGGCTGCGAAAGCTAGCATTTTTGTGTGTGTGTGTGTGTCTGTGTGTTTATTTGTTGCTATTACTGCCTGTGCCCCTTCGCCTGTTAAGTGTACTTCATCTATTTTTCATCTATTTTTTACGTATATTTAAACTTTATTAAGGTGTTCCTGATTTCATACATACATTTATATTAATCCCATCATTCAAATTCAGAATGTTTGAATTTCGAACTAAAACCAAATACACAAGAAAAGAGTACAAGGAAAATAACCCGATCATACTTTAGAGGCAGCTATATAAATATACAACATCTCAGAGCAGAATATCATTCTAAAAACAATAAATATTTTTTGAAAAGGACAAGCACAGAATCATGATTTTGTGGATCTTAATACTCAGTTCCAACTTGAGCTAGGATCACAGGATTGCTTTCAAACAACAGAGTGCCCATTTTTATGGCACTTGGAATATCTGTCTTATTGTAGCTATGTTACAGGATATAAACAAAGTTAGAATGACTAACCAAATGTTTCTCCCATTAAAATTACATGACTCAAGTAATTCCATTTGAAAAAGGGGTCAATCGAGCTGAAATGCTCAGCTGATTGCACCATTTTTATGTGCTGCATTCATATTTTATTTTGTGTGTAAAAAACTGTTCTTTTGGTTGTTTTGAAAACACATCACTTGTATACTTCAGACATGTATGATGTGGTTCAAACTTTGCAAGGTCGATGTATAGAAAAAATAAAAATGAATTATCATTTTTTTTAATTAGATAATTGTTATCTGTCATTGAGCTACATGATTTATTTATTTACACATTAATCGCAGTTAGGGATCATAATGATGACAATTATTTAATTTTTGTAAAGAAATTTTGAAGACCTTCTAATTCCCAACCCCTGTTGATGACAACAGTTATAAATAGAGGTCTGTGTGGATAAGAACAATGTTATGTATAGAAAATAGAGATTGTTTAACTTACCCAAAGCACAGGTTCATGACAGATACAAAAACACAAATAAAAACACACATACACAAAGATTCAAGCTTTCACAACTGTTGGCCGCTTCATCAGGAAAAGAGGAAAGAAGGAGGGGGAAAAAGGAAAGGATTCGGATTTTAAGATAGTGAATGAAGAGTCATTCCAATCCTCATCCACTCCCTTAAAACCTGCATCCTTTCCTTTTTCCACCTCCTTCCTTTCTCTTTTCCTCATGAAGTGGCCAATGGTTTTTATGTATCCTTTGAAACTTTGGATTGTGCAAGTACAGGAGAAGACATAAGTTTAGAGCTTTCAAAACACAAGAGAAGGACAATGAAAACAAGATATGAAGGTTAGATAAATGATTAGCAAATGTATGCAAATTATATAAATACTAGCAAACCCGGCAACGCTTTGCAATAACTGCTAAATATGTATGGAAACTGGATCTCTACACAAATATGGTCATTATGTATTGGAATTGTTCATCTTCATATGTTTTTGTTTCTCTTTGAACATTATGCATATCACAGTATAAAGATATACAGACATCACATTTCACAGACGAATGATTGTTATTGAAGAATAAAGATGAAATGGTGCAGCATATTATTAAAAAGGTAAAGCAGTCAACAATCCGAAGATTGGTTTGAACACCACAGTGCTTTACTAGGCATGGTCCTGTGGTATGCCGTTGCCTTCCTCCGACCTTCGAACTGACTTACCCAGCCAGTTATAGAGGGACCAACAGTTTAACGTAGGTTCCAAACCATGGTGCTACTCGGTATTTTTCACATGAGCAATACTGCCAGAGGTGAAAGAAGTGGAAAGTGATAGATAAAAATAGTCTGCAGTCTGGCACTCTACCACTGTGCAACCGAGGCGCATGCGATATTATTACAAAATAAAAACACATTACACATGTATCATAAAGTCCATAGCTCACAGAACATATAGCTTTTCCTAAAAGTATTTATCACTTTATTTTGCAGATTTCTGCTTACTACACCCGCCCACTGCCACACTTCTTAATGAATTACACATCTAAAGCTTCCTCATGAATCACACTGGTCACTGTTAAAAACTGTATGAAAATCCGTTCAGGTGTATTTGAGTTTATTGAAGTCAGACAGACAGATGCAGCAGGAGGACTCTGTTTTATAGTATGTATAGTAGAACCACAAGGCACGGGGAGATGCCTTATCTCCTGTGGAAGAATATCAGTAACTTACCCATCAAAGTCTCTCACAATGAAACCAGGACACAAAATCTCAACAACTACTTGCTCAAAATCACATGTGAATCATTCAAAAATCTGGCATCACTTCATAGATGCTGAATATTTTGGACACATCCAGTAGGCTTCAGGCACACAATGGCACAAGTCTACAGTTTCTAGTCATTTAGTGGCAGCAATTGTTTCAGTCATTGTCACACAGCTTCTGTCACACATCAATTGTCTATAGCAATTAAAAGTGATGTTGTAGTGTATAATTATGAGTAGAGCTCATGTATATCACAACACTTCTGAGTATTGTTCTGGAAATGTTTTCTCAATCATTCACCTCTCAAAACATAGTGGAAATTAAATATAAACATTAACATGCGTGCCGGACCAGAATTTGAATATGGGGTCATTGCCTTTCCTGGGCAAGTGCTCTACAACTAAACTATCCTGTCATGCCTCACAGCCTGTCCTCATAGCTTTACTTCCACCAGTACCTCATCCCTACTTCCAAACTTCACAGAACCTTCCGTGTGAAACTTGCAAGACTAGCACTCCAAGAAGGAAGGATATTGTGGAGACATGGCTTACATGCAGACTAGGGGATATTTCCAGAATTATATTTTCATTCTGCAGCAGAGTGCTTACTGACATCTGGCACATAGTTTTAATCTTTCACAAAGTTTCATATCAGCACACACTCTGCTACAGATTGAAAAATATTATTCTGGAAACATCCCTTAGCCTGTGGCTAAGTCATGTCTCCATAGTGTCCTTTCCAGGAGTGCTAGTCCTGCAAGTTTTGCATGAGAGCTTCTGTGAAGTTTGGAAGGTAATAGGTGAGGTACTAGTGGGAATAAAGCTGTGGGGATAGGCCACGAAACATATTAGGGTAGCGAAGTCAGTAGAGTGCTTGCTAAAGTCAAAAGATTCTAATCATGGTGCAGTACTTGGTTTTAATCTGCCAGGAAGTTTCATATTAGCTTACACAATGAAAATATGCTGGAAATATAAATGTGTTACTCCTATAATACAAAAACACTTGACATTATTAACACATTCAAGACAGGCATAAGTCAATCTTGTAAAATGTGATACTTACAGCTTCTACTTCTGAACCAGAATGATCTATTTCCTCTTCCAGAGCATTGAAAACATCACTCTCATATAAATTCGCCTTGTCAAGAACATGCAGACTGCAAGCAATTGGCAGAAGTAACACAGATAGCAGATGAAAGGGATGAGGGTATCAAACAAGAGTGGGAAAAACAAAGCCCTTTTGTTGTGTGCAGAGAACCTTCCTTCTTCATTTTATATGGTTACCAAAAAAGGGCAAATTAGGCAATGGCAGCGACAAATTTTTTAACGTTGCACGAGTCAGATTAGGGTGCCGTCCGCCTGCCTACCTACTGCTAAACGAGTCTGGCTCGGGTGCCGTCCACAATGTGTTAAACAGATTGAGAAGGTAGGAATAGACATAAGATTATGATAAAATATGTACAATATTTCCAGAATTACTATGCAAACAGAGGTATGACGTTGACTTACACAGTGCCATCTAGTTTCATTACTGCTTAGATAATTACAAGATCTACATCTACATCTACATACATACTCCGCAATTCACCGTAAGGTGCGTGGCGGAGGGTACACTGTACCACTACTAGGCATTTCCTTTCCTATTCCACTCCCAAATTGAACGAGGAAAAAAAGAATGCCTATATGCCTCCGTACGAGCCCTAATTTCTCTTATCTTGTCTTTGTGATCTTTACGCGAAATGTAAGTAGGCGGCAGCAACATCGTACTACACTCAGCTTCAAATTCCGGCCCTCTAAATTTACTTAACAGAAATTCACGAAAAGAACGTCGTCTTTCTTCCAGCGATCCCCAATTGAGTTGCCGGAGCATTTCCGTGACACTCGCGCATTGGTCGAACCTACCGGTAACAAATCTAGCTGCTCGCCTCTGAACCGCCTCTATGTCTTCCTTCAAACCTATCTGCTGCGGGTCCCAAATACTTGAGCAATACTCAAGACGTGGTCGTACAAGCGTTTTATACGCGGTCTCCTTTACAGGTGAAGTACATCTTCCCAAAATTCTCCCAATAAACCGAAGTCTGCTGTCCGCCTTACTCCGGTACCGTTGAAATATCGGTGGTTGTCAAAGACGTTAGCCGGCTGTGTAAGTTCTTTGAAAATTGTATATGCTGGGAAAAACTCAAGTCACACACACAGCTGGTTCTTTAACAATCTATGATAGTGGTTTAAATATTTTTAAATCTATGGGACCTAACTACTGTGGTTATCAGTCCATAGCCTTACAAACTACTTAAACTAAATTAAACTAACCTAAGGACAACACAAAAACCCATGTCTGAGAGAGGACTCAAACCTACGATTGGAGCAATCACACACTCCGCAGCAAGGCACCTTAGAGTGCTCTGCCATTCTACTGTGGCTATGATATAAGAGGTTGTGTGCCAAAAGGCCTGAAGGAAAACCTTAACTCGGCCAACAGTTATGGAAAATGATCAATAATAATTCTGTTTTAATGATTTGTGGTTATCGGAAAGTAATTGTCTATTTTATTAGGTTGGTTATACTGATTCAAAACTTGTCATGGAATTCAAAAGTTAAGTGCAGGCAGGGAATTAAAATCAGAAGCTGAAGAATACAAGTAAACTTTTTTTCAATTTGGTTAAACACCACAAATTAAATTCTCATCAATTCTACAATGCCAATGAAATGAGCCTACTTTGATGTAGTCTGCATAGTTCAACTTAAGCAGGTAAACATGAAACGTGCACCTAGGCCACTATTGATACATTTAAAAGATTAGCTGAAGCCGTACAACAGCGCAGAACTTGTAAATATTTGTACTTTATATAACAGGTTTTTGGAGTTAATAAAATATGGAAATTCTGTATGTAGAGTATTATACAACACACACACTACAGTATTACAGTATAATACTGTACTGTCCTGAACTTAAATTATTGGATGTACACCAACAAAATTTTCCTGTGTTTTCTCTAAAATGTTGTTTTACATAACACTATACAGTCTTAAATGGAAGTGGAAAAAACAATAAACAATCAAAGGTTGGTCACCCACTGTTAAGCTTGTACGTGGTGTATCTAAAAATTTTGGTGAATGGTGTCATGTCTGAATGGCAACTTGGCACATGTGTGCACATGTGCAAGTCTTCAGAGACTTGAGGTGAATTGATACACAGCATGTGACTGGTACGGTAAACAGACTGCAACCATTTGAATGTAGTCAGTGCAATGGAACAATGTGCAAACATCAAGTTCTGTTATGAATTGGGGAAGACTGCAAAGGAGAAACCTGGAATGTTGATGAAAGTGTACGGGAGGGAAACCATGAGTAGAAAATGTGTTTACAAACTTTTTAAATACTTTCATGAAGGGTAGGAAACAACTGAGGATGAGCCACGTTCACCATTAGCCACTGACAAGGAGAACCCCAGAAAATATAGAAAAAGGATGACAAATGCTGGCACAAGACCGGCAATGACTCTTAGATTGATTGTGCAGGAATTGGACATTAGCAAGGATACAATGCACACCACTGTCCACGATGATTTGGGTAAGTGCAACATCTGCTCCCAATTTGTGCTGCACAATCAATCTGAGACTCCATGGCCGATCTTGTGAAAGCACTTGCTGCACTTTCTCAATCATTTTTGGTTTGTTATTGCTCGTGGCTGACCTGAAAATGGCTAATCATTAGTTGTTTTCTTCCCTTCAGAGAATCATTTAAACAATTTGTAAACACATTTCTACTCATGGCTTTCCTCCTTTACACCTGCACTAACATTCCATATGTATGTTGCATTCTTTCCTGATTTGTAACAGAATGTGATGTTTACATGTTGTTCCACTGCACTGTGACATTTCCTCTCACACTGACTAAATTCAACTAGTCACAGTCTGTTTACAATGCAAGACACATTGAGTGTACACAGAGTATCTATACTCCTCAAGTATCTGAAGACCCATGCACATACACACACACGTGCCAAGTTGCTGTTGAGATATGACACCATTCACCAAGCTTTTACGTCACACCACGTATCTCACACTCTGAACATCATTCTTTTAGATAATGCTTGACATTTTCAATAGTTCAGTGCTGTTCAGATGCAAAAGGTAATGAATTGAGGTTTCTACTGTACAAATAAAACAACTGAGATAGTAGAACTATAGTAGTCTTACCTTTATGTAGGAGCAGAGGCCATCACCTTTGAGTTCTCCAGAAACAGGATCAGTATACAGCTTCACTTTCATCTTGCCGGTGTCAACATCACGCATAACCAACCCACATTTCTGCATTACATCCACAAATTCTTGCTCTGTGATGTCTAATGGAAGATTGCTCACATAAACTTTGGTATTATGCTGCTCATCTAGTTCAAACCAAGCTGAAATAAAAAGAAGTTGTTTCACTCTACTGGAAGTTTATTTCAGCAACATACACAATTGAGACTCAAAAGACATCTCTTACTTAATAGTAAGTAGTGACAATTTCGCAAAAAGAATGAACACAGTACATCTTGCCTCATACCCAAAAACAGTTACATTATCTCTATTGACACTATTTGGACTTTTTGTGTTGTTAGGCTTATTAAACAGATTGCATGACAAACAGTTGTGTAAACCCAAGGATATTGTGTTTTGCTGCTAACTGATGTGAGGCTGAATTGGCAATGAGATACTACAAATTTGTGCTTGTGAACACAGAAATTGAATTGGCAGTTATATGAAACTAATCTGTGCTTGTGAACATATAATGAAACTGATGTCCAAGCATGGCTTGCTCGAATACAAAATGAAAGAATTTGTTGTTGAATGTTAAAGTTGATTTGAAATGCAAAATAGGAAATTAAAAACCACCTTTTCCCCCCAGTCAGGCTATAATGTTTTAGTCCTCTTCTTGATATCACAACTAGTTTAGAATTAATAGTGTGCTTCCAGATATTTAGTTAATGTGTTGTCTTCATTTTACACAAATACTAAAGCATGCCATTTCATACCAAGAATACCCAAGAGAACACAGCTCTCTACGATATTACTGAGTATTTTGGAGAAACAAGGTGCCATTTTGGTTAACAAACAATCAATAATGAGTAGTAATTAAGCATAATACATATATGACCCTGATATTGCAGCATCAATTTTTTGTAATGTTTGCATTTATTTTCAGCAAAAATTGTTTCTATTTTTGGCTAAATTTGCAGCTATTAATTTTCCATGATTAGAAATAGACATTTAATAGGATGTTTTTTAATAGGATTGTTTTTGAAGAAATGTCGAGATTTTATATTCCCAACCAATATGTTAACCACAAAATCTGAAGAATATTAATTTTGTCCATTCCTGGGCATTTGTAGGTCTACTGGCCATACTTGATAATGCTACAGACAAAAACAGACAAGGGTCTTAGCATAGAAGAAGAAGCAAAAATAACTACTAGCATGTAAGGGGAAGAAGCATTTAGTGTAGAATATTAACTGAAAATAACTTTCTTAGCACTTTAAGGGGTGAATTTTGGCACATTTGAATTATGCTGTTAGTTTCTGTTTTCTAGTCGGTATAGCACAGACTATAATGAACTGACAGACAGATGCGAGCATCAACAAACTACAATTTTTACTCCAAAGGGGAGTGGACCGTTCATAGAAACATATCCATGCTTTCGTGAACAGGACTACAGAAAAAGCAAAACTAAACTTGGTAGCATCGATCCTATTATTGAGAGGGGTCCTCATCAAAATTCATTCCATGACAGACTCAGTTCATTAGTCATGTCAAAATAGAAAATTTACAGAATGAATTTACAGAATGAACAACATAATTGTTACTGCACAATTTCTTGCTGGCATTCACAGTGTATTCAATGTGTTGTAAAAGGCTAATTTGTAGCCTGACCTTTAACAGAATTCAATGCAACCCCAGGTCAAAACATCTGTAACCTAAAACTGCCAGATTAAAAGATTCAACATTTCCATAAATTTGTTAGTTATAAAATGTAGGTCCCACAACGATATACTTCTATGTTGCCTTGTGCAGCATGCATCTTAAACAGAACATTTTGTTGCATCTACAATTGGCACAGAACCAAAGAATCAGGTGCACTGATACATTGTCATGTTTGCACACTTTTTAATTTTCAAGTATGCTTTTCCGCTCATATTTGTCCAAATTGGCCTTTGCCAGGTTATTTAAAATACTAGTAATCGGAAATTAGGACCATAAGCAGAAAATAAATCTATTTCAAAATGCCTTTGATAAAATAGAAGCATATTTTCCGAGATATTCAAATGTTTGTAAGGCTTATGGGACTTAACAGCGGGGTCATCAGTCCCTAAACTTACAAACTACTTATAAACTACCTTGTACTAAAGATGGCACAAACATCCATGCCCAAGGGGGGTTTGAACCCCCAACGCGAGAGGTCTCGCAATCCACAATGTGGCGCTCCAGACCACTTGGCTATTCCCATGCAGCTCCAAAATATTAAAAAATAACAAAGTACATTATGTTAACCATATTTGTGACACTTTCTAAATATGATAAACAGAATAGGCCTGTAAAAATATTTTCAACATTTGGACAAAAATGAACCAACAAATAACTGTGATGAAACTGACAACGATAAACTTAATCTGGTAATGGCAAGTCCAAGATGAAATAACTACAGTATATTAGCAACAATAACAATTTAACATGGCTCAGTTGTCTGGTGCAAGTCTTTCACTAGACACCACTTTAATGTCTTGAATAAATACGAGTTGTTTTCTGTTTCCGAAGAAGACTTTTGGCTGAAAGCTAAAAGTATAGTGATGATCTCATTGTTTCTGGGACAACACCTTCCCTAGGTGGTCTACCCTTTTTATATTGTTGTCAAATTTCAAGACAAAAGGAAGGAAGTACATCACTGCCATAAACCATGTTGGCAAAAATGGGAGGGGGGGGGGGGGGAAGAAAAAGAACAGTTAGGAAACTTTATTTATTCATTTATTTTTAACATACTTGGTTCCTGGGGTGCTGCTTTTCTTTTCAGTGCCTCCTGCTTAGCTTTATCAGCAGCCTCTTTTTCTTTCTCTTCTTCTTCTAATGATTTTTCTGGAGGTTTTGCAGTTTCAGTAAAGCCATAACTCAACTGATACCTTGCTAAAAATTCATCATCCACCTATAGAAACAAAATAGACATACTTAAGTATCCTGTGATTTATCAACTGTACACCAACATATGACAAAAAAACACAACAACAAAAAATGCAGGAAACAAATGAAACCTAAAGTCACTTACAAACTCTTACATCTGTGAACATAGTTTACATTGGAAATTACTTTTAACCATGGCATGTGGGAGATGGGTCAAGCGCGTGAGTAGATACATGTAGTTGAAGCACTCAAAATTCTTAAAATACCTCACCAGCGAAAATACTCATGAAGTTTTTTTATTCTATTATAAACAACTCAAAGTAAAAATTTGTGCAGTGATAATAATCACTTATAACTGAATAAAAGTCGTTCATGTGTCTTTAGACAAATTCTAATAATGGAAAGTCCAGGTTGGAATTAAACAATATAACACATCTACATCTACATACTGTAGGGTGCGTGGCAGAGGGTACACTGTACCACTACTAGGCATTTCCTTTCCTATTCCACTCCCAAATGGAACAAGGAAAAAAGAATGCCTATACGCCTCCGTACGAGCCCTAATTTCTCTTATCTTGTCTTTGTGATCACTACGCGAAATGTAAGTAGGCGGCAGCAAGATCGTACTATAATCAGCTTCAAATTCCGGTCCTCTAAATTTACTTAACAGAAATTCATGAAAAGAACGTCGTCTTTCTTCCAGCGATCCCGAATTGAGTTGCCGGAGCATTTCTGTGACAGTCGCACATTGGTTGAACCTACCGGTAACAAATCTAGCTGCTCGCCTCTGAACCACCTCTATGCCTTCCTTTAAACTGATCTGCTGCAGGTCCCAAACACTTGAGCAACACTCAAGACGTGGTCGTACAAGTGTTTTACACGCGGTCTCCTTTACAGGTGAAGTACATCTTCCCAAAATTCTCCCAATAAACCGAAGTCGGCTGTCCGCCCTATTCACAACTGTCCTTACATGTTCGTTCCATTTCATATCACTCTGCAATGTTACGCCTAGATATTTGAACGACGCGACTGGATCAAGAAGCTCACTAGTAATGCTGTATTCGAACATCATAGGATTGTTTTTTCTACTCATGCGCATCACCTTACATTTTTCTACATTGAGAGCTAGCTGCCATGCTTCGCACCAACTAGAAATTTTGTCTAAATCATCCTGTATGCTATTACAGGCAGTTAAAGAAGACACCCTCCCATACACCACAGCATCATCAGCAACAGCCGCAAATTACAACTTACTCTGTCCATCAGATCATTTATATAGATAAAACATAATAGCGGTCCTATCACACTCTCCTGGGGCACGCCTGACGATACGCTCATCTCTGATGAACACTCGCCGTCGAGAACAACGTTCTGCGTCCTATTACTTAGCAATTCTTCCAGCCAGTCACAAATCTGTGAACCTATTCCATAAGCTCATATCTTCGTTAGCAGTCTGCAGTTTGGCACCGCGTCGAACGCCTTTTTGAAGTAGAGAAAAACACAATCCGCCTGTTGCCCTTCATCAATGGATCAAAAGATGTCATGTCAGTTAAGGGTAAGATGAGTTTCACATGAATGATGTTTCCTAAACCCGTGCCGATTCATGGAAAGAAGCTTTTCCTTTTCAAGGAAATTTACTATATTCGAAATGAGAATATGCTCTAAAATTCTACATGAAACTGATGTCAACAATATTGGCCTGTAATTGTGCGGGTCAGTTCTCTTTCCTTTCTTACAGTTTACAACTCACCTCAAAGATGTGACGGCGAGATGCGACAGGCACATAAATAAAGACACACACATACAACACTTAAGCTATTGGCCATGGCCTTCTTTAGAAAATATAACATTCACACAGGTATCCAACCATCATCTCCAACTGCCGCACTCCGAATCATTCTCTGTGGTGTGGAAATAAGGGAGGGGTGGGGGGGGGGGGAATGGTAGGTTGTGTCACGGTGGTGAGAATGGATACAGCACAGCCTTGCAGAGTATGTATATATTAGATGGGAGCAATGAGATGCAGCTTAGGAATGGAGCAGGTAGGTGGGTGAGGGGAGGAAAGTAAAAACATAAAATAAAACAAACATAACAAACAATTGTGCCCCAGTGTTCCCACTTACACACACACACACACACACACACACACACACACACACACACACACACACACACACCTACTACTACTACTACTACTACTACTACTACTACTACTATTACATGAAATAGGAAATGTTTAGGATAGAGAGGTAGAAACTGTTGGGTGTGGGAAGGAAAATAAATAAATAAAAAATAAAAAAAGGGGGGTTTATCGTTGGTTGAAGGCGGGATAATTACGGGAGTGGTGATCAACACCCTTCTTAAGAACCATAAATTTCCAGCAGAAATGACACACAGAAAGCCTGTGGGGATTTCAGACGAACTGAGGAAGGCATGATTGGAGCGAATGAAGAAGTACCGGGCGCAAGGCAAGAACTGAACACTGCAACCTTCAAAGAAAAAGTGAACTGGAACGACTCAAGTGGTCCAATGTGGCTAATCAAGTTAGATATAATAATCTATATATATAAATGGATGTTCATCTGTATGTCCTCTATGTGTTCATAAACCATTCATTCGATTGCAATGAAACTTTGGTGAACTGTTCCCCGTACGCCCACGAAGGTTCCTGCCCCCAAAACAAAAGAGCACAACAGATAGCTCAGGAGATACCAGTTTGACATCATAATAATCAGAGGCCACCGCATGAGAATACGCAAATTTATGCATCAATTATTGGATAATGGGAGTAGTCAGTGACCCGGAACAAAGTCTGCATGTACTTTTGGACGTTTATGAAGTGTTAAGTAACTGACCCACTCACCCTCCCCCAACCCCACACACACAAAATGATGAAACGAAAAGAAGTTTACTGCTCACAACAGATTCGCTGTAGATGCCGTAAAACTGCCGCATCAGGCATGACCTTGTATAAGATAAAATTACATTTCAATTTTTTTGTGTATTTCATTTTATTCACTTGTTAGCTGTATATATGAAAATCAATTGCTGTGAGTTAATCTCAATAAAACTGGGAAATGGCTTCATCGATCTGAATAATATATATTTTTTTTATTTTTTATTTAATACAGCGGTGAGTTAGAAAAGAAATAGGAAAAAGCTAACCGAGCAGCTGAAAAATCGAAATTGGTAATTTTATAAAGTGGGCATCACCACTTTGGATTAGTTTTGTATTTTATGTGCTGCCATACCATTCATTCAATTACAATAAATTTTACACACTTGAGCTTCAAAACGCACTGTCTACAAAATAACTGGCACGGTACATGCCAGAGGGTACTTTACAACAGACTTTGACACCAATCTACAGTTTTAATCCCATCTTGATGAAATTTTGTGCAGTTGGCCATCAAAACACGAGAAACATCAATCTCTACATAAGATTACATATGGTGCATGGCGGAAGTCTTGATGACCAATCACCAAGTATTTGGTAGACATTGTAATTTGAGGAACAAGGGGATAAACTAACAGAGTGAGGGGAAATGACACGAGGAGATAAGCAGAGAGCAATTTTGGGAGGGGGGGGGTGTAATGATAGAGTTAGGGGGATGGAAAGGTGGGGTAGAGGGGAATAGGAGGAGGAGAAGAAGGAAGACCAGGCAGAGGTAGGTAAACAGACAGGAGGGAGGAGAAAATGGGCACAGAGAGGAGGGAGGATTGCATGGTCAAACTGAATAACGGAATAAATAAATACACAAGCAACACCAGTTTTTCAGGTAGCTAATACTGTGAGAAGCCAAAGAGGGCATAGAGGAAAGAAATAGGTCTAGAGATTGTAAAATTTAAAACATGTTTACAACATAAAATTGTGGAGCACGGCCACATACAGGTCGAGTGAGCACTGCATACTTGATGAATGAAAACTGTCATCTGGTTAACTAACCTTTGGAAACCATGCATTCTTTTCGCGGTCCCAGATGTAAACTGATCCATCAGTGGGATCCGTGTAGGTATGGGTGTCACCTTCAAAGCCATAAGTTCCTTTTGTCATGTCTTGTTTAATTGGCTGGGGTTCATCAGTCTCTGAATCTGTGTCACATTCTTCTTTTTCTTCAGACACTTCTTTAAGCACTGAATCAGCAGCAGTCTTAATTACCCATGATTTTTTGTCATTATCATACTTGTAAGTCACTCCTGGAAAAAATTAATATTTTTTTTCAGTATTATCACTTCCAAGAGGTCACATATATATGCTTAATACTGCAATACTAAAAAAGAAAAACAATCAATGAGGTCTGTTAACTGGGTTATGCTATGCATTTAACACCTCATAGCTCAAACAACATGGGTGGGGAGAGAGAGAGAGAGAGAGAGAGAGAGAGAGAGAGAGAGAGAGAGAGAGAGAGAGAGAGAGAGAGAGAGGCATGGTTTACAAAAAGAACAAAATGCAAAAGCTGAGCTACAATATTCAAATATCATTGTTCTGATATTATTATTATTTTTATTCCATTTATAGTTTTACATTACTTGTCTATTTTGCCTTTTTTGCAAACAGCTTCCAGTGCAACACTCTCCACAGCAGATCTTGGCAATGACATGTTCAGTTGTTTGGAACGATAAGTAGTAACAACAACAACAACAAAAATTCAGCTAAGTTTTGAATTGTATCTCACCATTCACTGCCTCAAGCAATTTATGAAAACTTCAGGAAATCTTTAAACATGGATGGCAGCCTTCCATATGTTGACCAGTGTCTTCCGCAAAGGCCTGATGTCTATTTGATTATCCCCCTCCCAACCAAAATCCTTGCTTTGCCACTGTATAAAACTGATATAAACATTGGGCCATGTTGTTTAATGATATGCTTCAATTTTGAAACTCTCCAGTTACATCTACATACATACTATACAATCCATCCAAAGGTGCATGGCAGAGGGTACTCATTACCGCTAGTAGTAACTTGCTTCCCTGTTCCACTCCCACATAGAATAAGAGACAAATGAATGCTTGTATGCACCCATATGAGCCCTTATCTCTCTGATCTTGCGGTGTTTAGCAAAATGTAGGATGGCGGCAGTAGAATTGTTCTGCATTCCACATCAAATTCCGACCCTCTAAATTTCTTTAACAGTGCTTCTTGAAAAAAACATTACCTTCCCTCCAGTGACTCCTATTTAATAAGTTCCCAAAGCATTTCAGTTACACTCACACATTGATCAATATACCAGTTATTAAACTAGTTGCCCACCTCTGAACTGCCTTTATGTCCTCCTTTTAAACCAATCTGGCGGGGATCCAAACACTTGAGCAATACTCAAGATTGCGTTTTATATACAGCCTCACTTACAGAGAAATCACATCTTTCCAACATACTCCCAATAAAGCGAGGTCGACCAATTCCCTTCCCAACAACTATCCTTATATGCTCGTTCCGTTTCATATCACTGTGCAGCATTACATCTGGGTATTTAATTGACACGACTCTATCAAGCACAATTTCTAAAATGATTCCAAAATTGATTATAGGTTGCTGGAATAATCTCTTAGTTGTTGAAAATAGATTAGTTATTTTAATTACACAACATTATTTGCAATTTATAATTAAAATTCAAAATATTTTTATATAGTATTCAATTTTACATAATTTGGAATTACATACTGAGATAATATATACCGGTACTGAGCAATACAATTAAAATCGCTCAAAAGAGGAAATACCACTGGACCTGATGGGATACCAATTCAATTTTACACAGAGTACGTGAAGGAACTTGCTCTCCCCCCCCCCCCCCCCCCCTTCTTCCAGCTGTGTACCATAGGTCTCTAGAAGAGCGTAGTGTTCCAAAAGATTGGAAAATGGTGCAGGTCATCCCAGTTTCCAAGAAGGGACATCAAACAGATGTGCATAACTATAAGCCTATATCTCTAACGTTGGTCAGTTGTAGAATTTTGGAACACACATTATGTTCGAGTATACTGGTAATTACTTTTCTGGAGACCAGAAATCTACTCTGTAGGAATCAACATGCGTTTCAAAAAGTCAATCATGCGAAACCCAGATTGCGCTATTCATTCACGAAACTCGGAGGGCCATAGACACGGATTCCCAGGCAGATGCCATGTTTCTTGACTTCCGCAAGGTGTTTGATAGAGTTCCCCACAGCTGTTTAATGAACAAAGTAAGAGCATATGGGCTCTCAGACCAATTATGTGATTGGACTGAAGAGTTCCTAGATAACAGAAAGCAGCAGGTCAATCTCAATGGAGAGAAGTCTTCCGAAGCAAGATTGATGTCAGGTGTGCCACAGGGGAGTGTCGTGGGACCATTGCTATTCACAATATATATGAATGACCTTTTGGATAACATCGGAAGTTTACTGAGGCTTTTTGCGGATCGAGAGGTTGTATCAATGAAAAATTGTATTGAAATGCAGGATCTGCAACATATTGACACATGGTGCAGAAATGGCAACTGAATCTCAATGTAGACATGTGCAATGTGCTGCGAATACATAGAAAGAAAGATCCTTTATCATTTATCTACACTATAGCAGGTCAGCAATCGGAAGCAGTCAATTACATAAATTATGTGCGAGTGCGGCATTAGGAGTGATTTAAAATGGAACAACCATATTAAATTAATCGTCAGTAAAGCAGAGGCCAGAGTGAGATTCATTGGGAGAATCCATAGAAAATGCAATTCAAAAACAAAGGAGGTAAGTTACAGTACACTTGTTCGCCCACTGCTTGAATACTTCTCACCGTTTGGGATCTGTGCAAGATGGGGTTGATAGAGGAGGTAGAGAAGATCCAATGGAGAGCAGCCCATGTTGTTACAGGATCATTTAGTAATCATGAAAGTGCTACGGAAATGATCAATAAACTCAAGTGGAAGACTCTGCAAGAGAGACGCTCTGTAGCTCAGCTCAGTATATTGCTCCACCCTATGTATATCTTGCAAAGAGATCAGGAGGACAAAATCTTCTTACATAAGACAGTGTTATATCACAGATGTAGATTCAGTTGAAATAAGTATTAGTAACAGAAACTAATACAGTTTGGTCACAGCCTTAAATTTGCAAGAGCTGATATTAAACATTGGAGAATCATTGTTGGAATAGTTACAGTGGGCTGCAACTCATCACTGAACCAAAAACAGACAAGAAGGAAAGACAATCACAATCACACAACTGGAGCTTTCAGCTAAGCCTATGTCAGAATGAAGACTTTGGGCATTTTGTCGTTTCTGTTGGCGGTAGTTGACGATTTCTGCGTAAGGTTCAGATGATAGCTTAAGATTTTGTCTTTAAAAAGTGATCTATATTTTCTTCTGATGGTAAGGTATAGGTTAACAGAGAGGTTTGATTTCACAAGTGAGCACCAAAGGAGAGAATTTTTGGGCTGAGACCTGTGATCGATGGTACATTCTGTTGTTATAATCTGTAATTTACAAGGATAATAGCAGATTATTTATTATGTACAATACATAAGTATTAAGATATTATCCCGTAGGCCTATATGGGTTGTCTGAGATGTTGATGTCGTAGGTCAAAGTGTGATATGGACCAACCCTGAAAGCTTGGTTGTGGTGAAAGACTGGTCTGTAGTGCAGCCCAAGGTTTAGGTTAGGTTGGGAGGCAACAGTTTGGTTTTAAGCTGCTGAAGCCAGCGAATGTGAAAGCCAAATAATGTCTGTGGTAACAAAATTGACTGATTTTGAAGTCTAATGTTTACATCGCTGCCATATTGATAAATGCAATGGGTGGCCCAACACGTTTTAGTCTACTGCTTGAAGAAGGCGGGTTTCTGTAAGGTTCAGATTACACATTAAGATTTATTGTTTATAAAGTGATCTATATTTCACTATGATGGTGAGGTATAGGTTAATTGAGAGACGGTCTTTTTTTCTGCAAGTGAGTGCTGAAGGCACGAATTTTTGGGCTGAGATGTGTAATTGATGGTACATTTTGTTGTTGTAATCTGTAATTTCTGAGGATAAATTCAGATTATTTATTATATACAATATTTACGTATTAAGATATTATCCTATATACGGGTTTTCCTACATTGTTGATGTCATGGGTCAAAGCAGATGGGTGAAATCATGTTGTAAACTGATGCCATTGAATTGGTACTGCCATCTTCATTTTATGTGTATTATAGGTCAATTTTAGTATTTAATATTTATGAAACGAAAAGTATAGAAGGAAATTATCCTGGTAGGATAAACAAATATAAAAAATAGAAAACGGATGACTTACCCAAAAGGACCGGCTCGTCGATAGACACAAATAAAAATAAAAATCACACTCAAAACACACTTACTAGCTTTCACCACCACTGGCAGCTTCTTCGGGAAAAAAGAGGAAAAAAGGGGAGGAGAAAGGGAAGGATATTGGTTTTAGGGAAGTGGAAAAGGAGTCATTCCAATCGCAGGAGTGGAAGGACTTACCTTAGGGGACAAAAAGGAAGGTAGACAAATACACACACACTCACACATATCCAAACACAAACACACAACTGCAGGTTGTCAAGGTTGTTGGTGCAGACCACCAAAGAGGACAATGTCAACATGCAGCCAGCTTCTCATTAGCAGTATTTCCCTATTGAATTATGTGAGAAAGAAGAAGAGGAAGGACGGAACAGCTATGGGTATGTCCAAGACACTTCCACCCTACACAGCAGTCCAGCCAGAAATTTAATCCCTCAACAAAAAACACAAGAGGAGTCAAAAGCTGAATCCAGTGATTTGTATGCCGTACATCATCATTCAGGGCAACAACAAAAGTCCACGTTGAAATTTCATTAATATGAAGATAGATAGCAACTCAATATGCTTCTTAGTTCTAGTGACACAGAACAGGGTGTGCAGCAGCAGTTAACACAATAATCCATTTGTTGGTGGGTTGAAGTACGACACTATCTCTGTGGACAGACACACGGAGAGCAATAATATACAAAGATCACAAGGTAATGACATTTCTAAGAAACATAACTGAGGGTGATCATGCCCAAAGGAAGCCCTTTATGAGCCTTTTTATACATCAAGGCAACTTGACATATGCTGGCTTCACTAGGACCAAGGGGTGCCAGATACAATGGCTGCTTCAAACAAAATGTGGTAGTTTGTGGCGCAACTTCTGATTTTTATAGGTCCTATGATTATACCATACCTCCCTCCTCTTTGGAATTTCACTACCATAGATTTATATATCTGAAAAATCACTGTTCTTGATCAGATACAAACTGATAAGTAGAAACGAATGTTATTCTACAGTTCTTAAAAGGGCCCCCTGCAAAATAAATAAAATAATAAAGTCTCTGATCCTTTAAAAGGCTGCAGGTTAAACTGAAACTCATTTGCATTTCTTTAAGTTACTTTTCAGCCAGAGAGAATGAATTAGTGGTAACTGAAGTTGTTAATCACCAGCATGAAATTATTTGTCACAGTGAAGTTCCATTTGGTAACTGAAAGAACTACGGCAACAGGCATTGCTACATTGATTTTAGACCAACCAACCTGTAGTGATTTAGCTGTAAAAGAATAGCTAATGTTTTATGTGTCATTATAGTCAAATGCTAATGGTAGGATACAATGACCAGTTAGGCACAGCACAGAAGGATCATACTGTGTCACTATGATGAGTCTATCATGGTGTTTCGAGACAAATAATGGTAAGAATGTTGGGTACAACATATAAAGTTTACAAAGGACCATCTGAGCCCTTTCCTAGATGTGTGTGTTAGCAATAGTAAAATAGGATGTCAGGAAAGCTGATTTGTGTAGCCAAATCGTCAACTCAAAACCAACAAATTAGCTTAATGGGGCAGCAATTAAAAACCTGGATTTGTACTTGGCAATTCATTATTAGGTCTTTCTGTAATATCCTTCAATTGCTCCATGCAAATTTCAGGATGGTTCCTTCAGCTGATTTACTTAACCACCCTTAAGAAAACAATCTAAGCCTATATTTCACATCTAATAATCAAGCTGTCAATGGGGGTTGAACACTGATCTTCCTTTCTTCAAAACCAGCACTGCCTCCCAATCTAATGCAAGTCCTTGGGCTATGTTACAGATCAGTTTATTGCCATAACCAGTTTTTCTGCTTCCACATCCATTAGGCTTGCCAACACACCACAAAACTGTTGCTTTCCTACATAGCCGATGCCCCAAGCTACACTAAATATCAGGCTGTCACCTCAACCACATTTCTTGCTCTCACAATCATTCATCTACACAAAGCTTGTAATTTGTGTGGGAACTCAAAACGTCTGATACTGCCCGCCTGCTTTGACCCACAACATCATCAACTGGTATAACCCGTACTTCAAGCAGATGTGATTCGGTGTTAATAACATCAGTAAATGCACAAAAATAAATTATTGATGGTTTTTAGTAACATCTAGGGGCTAGATAAATAAATGAGTGAATGTAAGTGCAATGCTTTTTCAATGAATTCAGTTCATTTATGGAAAGGCCCATTATAATCATAGGAAACTACAACACACAAGTGGACATCTTGTCAGTCATAACCACTGCTAGCAAAGACAAGCAAAAAACTGTCAAATTACAATCCATAAAAGTGTTGACAGAAACACACAATATCACATGTTGCACAACACACATCACGATTCAAAGAGAGGAGGGTATTGTGCACTTCGATCAACCCCTCGCCAACACCAGAAGTAAAAGCATATGGGTAGCAATCCTTGCTTCAGTTGACGCAAACAACTGAATTGCGTGACGACATACATAATTAACAAAGTAATGGTTTTCTGCAGTGTAATTAGTAAGCATCTCAAAATAAATAATGAAAGAGGAACACCATGCAGCTTATTTAGTAGGTATTAAAACATAAATTTAAAAAAAACATTATGAGAGTTAACAGAGTTCAGGGCAATATAGGACGAACTTTCCATTTTAGATGCAGTTCTATGGATATTAGAAACATGATATATGACATTGTGTGCAAGTTAAAAGTTCTAAACTAAACGGAAATGTTTACTAAAATGGATTGCCAGTCATATCAGGTAGGCTATGTGGAAATCAGTGTTTCCCACAAACAACAATTTACAGTTAGATATTCAACACACAAGGATAAGATTTAATAAATAAAGATAAAAGATTGTTCATCAAAATAAAGAATTATTTGAGTACCGAAACTGTTTGTTTGACGCATCCGTACCAGACAAGATATTTGTTTTCCTTCATTCAAACTGATAAACGACCATGTCAACAATTCAACTGTCTCCAAGCATAATATTATCTTTTATATAGGCCTAACTGATTATACATCACAACTGAAATATATGAGAAATGCTCCGGTCACACAATACAACTTAGCCAAGATTAAATGAAGCGGTAAAGGAAACTTATAGCCTAACCTGATTGAGCATCCTTGTAGATGTATGATTCTCCGTCGAACTGGTATTCCTGTGACGATATTTCAGAGTTCGGAGCACTACATTTAGAGGTCGGAGAATCAGTGGTACTTTCAGCAGTGTCAGCATTAGCTGCCGTTGTTTCTTCTGCACTTTTTGTTCTTGGGACCCATTCGTTTTTTACACTATCCCATTCAAACTGAAAGGAAGATTCCGGATCTGTGTAAATACATACATCGCCTTCGTAATGTACATTTTCTGCATTCATCCCATGTTCTTTTAACGATGTCTCGTCTTGCGAATGCTGTTCATTCATTTGTATATCTTTTCCATCATGTACTCCTGAAGGTTCGTCAGCCATTCTTCCAGTTTCACAATACTTCTGAGCTTAAATTATAATTATCTGATACCTAGACTTTTATAACATGACAACCATCACGCACGACAGAGAATAACATATAATGCTTGCAGCTACATTTACATTTATTTTGTCTGCTTCGTGAGACTTCCATGCTGTTGATGCCCTGTCATGTCTTCATTCCGTCAAAAACATCAAACGAAACAAGCTTCCAAATTATTCAAACACCACACACAAAACAATAACAACTCAAAGATTCAAATAGAAAGATGACACATTGCGCTCAACTTTTTCCAAAGATATTATACAGATTCTTTCAGACCTTCTTGTTCCACAAATTATTTTCTCAATATCAAAATATGATTCCAATAAACTTTCCTGTTCAGTGGATTATATTTTTATACGTTACTGTTTTAACGTTTTTGTTCAATTATGCGATTTAAGTTACAAATAATATAACTTTGGTCTATGAATGTATTGTATATACATATTGCATAGCACTCTTAAGTTTGTTTTCATATTTATTTTTAAGAACCAAATATAGTACTTAATTATAATCATGCTGCTTTTATTCTTTGCGATGACAAAGAATCAATTTAAATTTTTGTATTAGTTCACATTTCAACCAATAGGTGTCAGCTGTCGCTCATTTTCGCACGGATTCCTGAAAGTTCGAGAACGTGTACGTCACAGAATCGATTGTACCGCAGTCGATTGAGAACATCCCAGATCTTTCTACAGAGCGCCAACATTCAGTATATATAAACGCCTGAACCGGCTGTCGGGAGTAGAGACGCGGTTCGTGTGACGCTCAAAGAGTGTTGGCAAATTTCGTGACACGGTAAGCGCGTGTGTTATTGTATAGTTGTAGGCTGTTAACTTTTAAGATTTATCGCGTTTGCGTTTGAAACTTAGATTATTTGGAATTAACGCTTGTTTGAACGACATTTCATTTTTTGGATTTCAAAATATTTTTGTCCCTCATTGTATTTTGTGGAAATAATGCTTCTCTTTTTGTCAACGTTTGATGTTTTGTGCATCGTTCCTGTTGTACGAATAGCTGGCATTTTCAAAGTTCCACGAGTAATGGAAAGTGGACCTTCGACAATGACAGCTATTCGCGTTGTCGCAACGCCGGACATAACATCAAACGCCAACCTTATAACCTGACACAGGAGCTAATATGTGTTGTTTAAACCGTGGTTTTATGTTAAAATAAGCAGATATGTAAATGAATGTAAAATACTGATAAGACGTTCATATTTTAATGTCTTCTTGTCTATATTGTTTCAGATGTCGTTGTTGCCACTGATTTTCGGTGAAATTGAGTATCCGGACCCGAGGATTAGCCCTCGGTATACTCGTAATCTACTTCTGGATGCTTTGAGTCAGTTGGAAGCTGCACAGAAAGAAGTCGGCGCAGCCCAGTACTATGGCGATGATGGTTTAAAGGTAAATTTTTAATTATAAACATCTCTATAAAACGTTGCCTCTATTCTTATTACAGTACTTACAAAGTACGATCAACCGAATAGGCACTGTCCCAAACAGCCCACTAATGTCAACAATTAATCTTACAGGTGAATCTCGATGTGCAACAATTCAAACCGGATGAAGTTACTGTGAAAGTTGTTGACAAATTCGTCGTTGTAGAAGCTAAACATGAAGAGAGGCAGGATCAGCATGGTTACATTTCACGTAGTTTCACTCGTCGTTACTTGATTCCGGAAGATGCTGACGCTGACAAAATAGCGTCGACATTATCTTCAGATGGTGTACTTAGCATTGTTGCTCCCAAAAAGGTAAGTAACTCCTCATGAAGCCTGGCGTTTTAACTCGCGGTCGCTCGCGTATATTGTTGTCAAGCGATAACCACCGTGTTACATTTTTTCCTAACAGTGAGATGTTGTACCTTTTTTTTTTTTTAAATAAATCTCTATTTGACAGACACATACGTTGATACAATAAACCATATTTTTATTATTACGTTATGAATTATTATAAACATGGTATGGAACATATAATTTGCTAAACATAAAAACACGCAAAGATTTCACAAACGGTTTTTATTACAAACCTGTGTAAACAGCAGTTCGTAATACTTATAGCAAGTGATTAATTAAGGTTAACCACACTCCTTTTTACTCGTCAGATTCAGATATGGCTCCTTGTGACGTACACTCAAGGCAATAAGTACACTCGATGCTGTATGTTCTTTACAGATGGGGCTGGAACAATGATGGCAGCAATGCTGTGTAAATCTTTTCTTCCTTTTAGGGCAGTAGTGACATCTTGTTTTTTTCTCTTGATTCATTTTCTTATTTAGCTGTCGGTAGTTTGCAAATATGTACACCTTTTATTTTCTCCTTCAAGCAAAGTGATATCCTTGGAATCAACATGCGTTTGATCATGTGGTCTTTTGTAAGGATCATACTCAATTCTGTGATGAATCTTCTCAATGGAATTAAGTCATTTGTGTTTACCTTATATATTATTTGAGCATTTGTTGCTCCAATGTTCAGCAACCTGAAAAACAGTGTAAGAGGCCAGCAGTTGGTTATTCTTGAAACAGAATATTCCGATTTCAAACGGTCGACAACATCTATACCTCCTTTAGTGAGATTGTTGAATGTAATGACTTCAGGTTTGTTCGCTTCACCACTGTCAGTGTCTATTGCATCGTTGCTGTGCATGGTGGATAACATTAGAACATTCTGTTTCTGGTTTGGGACGTCTGAGCAAATCAAGCAGTTGTTGCTTGGTTTTTCTCCAAATGCGAATATGCTGGTGGTTAGTTGCCTAAACTTTACATCCAGAAGTTCTGGTGGAATTTCTCTTATATTTTTCCGTAGAGTATCTACTATTGTGAGTCGATGATTGGCGTAACATTTTGTTAGCCAATGGTATAGATGTAAATTAATTGTCCATCATCACGTTTCTGCCTGTTCTGTCAATCGGTTGAATCAATTGTAATACTACATTCTCTGCATCATTGGGTACTTGATATGGCCCAGTAAGCTGTTTGCCTGCATACGCTTAGCTATTTAGCGTATAAAACGTTCTGGCGTCACAGAGCGCATATGCCTGGATGCCATATTTGGCAGGCTTGTTTGCTATATACTTCCTGAGTCTGCAACGTCCACATAATGGTTCTAACATCTCATCTATCGTTGTAAATGCACCGGCACTGTAGCTCTTCTTGCAAATATCCACAAAAATATCAAATACTTCTCTAATAGGTGCCAGCTTATCTGTTTCCTTTCTCTGAGCTTTCATAGATTTTTCGTCAAAACGTATAGCTTAGAGAAGTGTGTGGAACCTACATTTGCTCATCGATGCAATAAAGAAATCCGGTGCGGTCCCATCAGTGGCCCATAGCACATTAGTATTGAGATGCTGTGCCTTTTTCACTCCTGTGAGATATAATACACCAAGAAAAGCAGATAATTCTTCAAAATCTGTCCATGGGCAGTCTCGAGCACTCTGTGAATAAGATGCTGCCATTCTGTCAAGTTCTTGGTTTGTGTATTCCACAATTCAATCAATTAAACTATCTGGGAAAAATAATTTCCATCATTCCAAAATTGTTTCCCAATTTTTTTGCAGCACCCTTAACACCTGGAAGCTGTGTTACAATATTCTAATGAGCAGTTTTTGCTGGAGGAGCGTGTTGCTTCAACCATTTTGTTATTCCATTCTTACCAAGAAAAGTTTCATTATCTCTATATTGAGAAACAGCTGTAGCAGAGGTATCAGAGTCGCTGTCTGACTGATCTGTTGCGGTATTGATCTCTTCATGCTCAAGACGGTGTGCCAGAATCTCAGGACAGACCCTCTAAGTGAATATCCTCGTCTAGTGGTTCATTAGCCACGTCGATATCTGTTTTTCTTACACGACTTATTCCCTGAAGTTTTATAGTTACTTTCATATCCGACATATCCTTTGTACATTTGCTTCATTCAATTCATAAAACCCAATAGGAATACTTAATTTGCTTTTAAAAGGTGTAACATATGCTAAACACTTTCAGGAGCAAATAAACGAACACATCCACATGTTACAAGGACAAGAAACAGACTGAACGTGAAGCAAGGTGGTATTCCACGAAAGGAGAAGTAATTGTTAAGTAAAGACTCCCGTGTTAGATTTTTTCTTCTTTTTTTTTCCTTCCCAACAGTGACGCAACACTTCAGATAATGGAACAACTAGAAAGCTATTGTTGAAATTTGATTGTCGAGGCACCGATTTATTGAAACATGGGATATGAAAGAAAGCATTTCTAGATCGTCAGTTCATTAGGTTTGAAATGTGCTGGAATATGTAACTAAAATCATCAATGTTTTTCTAACAACGCGAGTGATCGCGGGTTAAGTGTTTCCATTGTAATGGTTTCTTACATTTATACTGGAATTTGTGTTGCCTTCCAGAGACCACTGCCTATGCCAGATGCTAATGAGAGGATAGTGCCTATAATCAGGTCATCTGCACCAGCAGTAAAACAGGTGTCTGAACCTTCGAAGACCAAGCAGGAGGGAGCAGCTGCATCAGAGGAAGCTTCTAAGTGAATGAATGTGAAAGTTGAGTGGTTGGACTGTAATGACAGCTTTGTAAAAATAATGCTGTTGCGTCTTGAACTTGAGACTGATATTTTTCCCCTACCGTATACAAGACTTGTTTCATACTTTTTTTGTATTCTCATTATTATGTACAGACAATGTACAAATGTTATCTAACAGATTCTCATTTAAGTTCATAATCATACAGATCTTCGAGTCATGTCAGTTTAAATTTTATGCAGCTAATAATTTCATTCCATCTTTCTAACTGCATATAAGTTTCATTAAATGGTAATGTAATTCATTAAACATAAATAATAAAAGTTGTTAAAAATTGTGCATGAATTTCATTATTGTTGAAACTAATTTACTCCTTGGTTGTATTCCTTTGTATTATACCAAGCTTCCCTTGAAACCTGATGGTATTTATTTTTCTCTCTCTAAGGAAAATGTAAGTTCTGATATGTGGTTTGTTAAAAAGGAAACTGGGTTTTGGCAGCAGTTTATCAGTGAATACATTTAAACTTGTGGCATGCTTGCTATTTGTGATGGTGATTGTAAATTGGTAGTGCTTGTTGTATCACAATTGAAGAGCCTAGGTGAACAAAACTTGAGTTGTTACTGATAACTGCTACACTCTCAAAGCCATTTAGGTCTATGGGGATTTGGCTTCATTATTTTGTGGTAGGTTAATGTAGTCTCTCTGAAGTACAGTATAGATTTTTTAAAAGTATGTTCCCAGTAAGTCATGATGGGTCTTTCTAAAAGTAAGATGTGTGGTGTTTAAGGGTATGAGTTTAGCAGAAGCGTTTAAGTAACTGCCAACATTGAGTGGGTTGTTGGTGACCAAGAACTGAATTTAATATTAGTCTACTGGTTTTAGGAATGGTAAACTAAATTTAATTTTCCTTGAATGTGAACACCAATGATGAGATTTGCTCTTGGAGAAGAATGTAGCATAGAAAGATTGTACAAAAGTTTAAGAATTCATGTAATAAGCTACATCTTTTCTGTTGCTTGCATGGTATTCTCCTTATGCGGATGAGGTTAGTTGATCAGTATCATTGAAGCTTGTAAATTGACTACAATAAGAAGTGGACTGTTCCTTAAAAATGAATAAAATAGTGTGTGAATCACCACCACACATGGGTAGAACTGACTGAATACCGTTCTCTTAATTTATAGTACATGCTATGTTTACAATCAGTGCTTACTGAGTTGCTCATAATGAGTGCACATTTCAATTTACAGTGTAGACCTATTAAATTTTTGTTTCAGTATGATTGGTTTTGACAAATGCTTGCTGTCATCTGATGTTCGGAAATATAAATACATTTCAAAGAAATCATAAAACGATCTCATTCACTTGTGTAAGTGTACTGCTTTGCCATATATGTATGCTGAGGTGCACCAGCAAGTGATGATAATATAGCAACCCACCAATATTTTATTACTGACAAGCCAATGTGCTTACATGATATTATGATTGTCAATATTTATTCAGATGTACATTGTTAATACTACCGAAGAGATGATAGCAAACATCACTCTGAAGTAAATAAAATGTGTGATCTTAGCTTGTAAAGACATTTATTTGCATAAAGAAAATTATCCACTCACATATCACAAACATGTGCAACCTTAAGTTCCTAAATTTATTGCATGACACCCATGCTTCTCAAGTTTTCAAACTTGCTTTCCAATAACTGTAAATTAAAAATGATGTAGGCCATATCAAAATATTATGTTGTAATTTTTAACAATGTAAAATACAATTGGAATGTTAATAGTGGACAGTAGATAACAACTCTCCAAAAGAGGCTCATTGAGCTGCTGACAGACACAAAAAATAAAAAATCACATTCACACAACTTAAATTTTTGGTCGGAAAAAGAAATGCACACAATCACTCTGACAACTACGTTGGAATAAAATAATTTATTATGATAATGCTTGTGTGGCATTGTTTGGTAGTTAGACCTGAGTTGAGATCGTGTTCGGCCTGCCTGGTGCAAATATTTCTAGGTGGTGCCATTTGGGCGACTTGCATTTTGAAATAAATGGTTTATTATAATATTTTATATATTACTATTATATTAGGAATTTTATGTTCTTCACTAGCCATGGCTGGACAGACTGCGTCGTTATAACAATAATATTGCAATTTCAATTATGTTGCTGGATGATGGGTGCTATAAAACATGGCAGTATACTTATCAATGAATACAAAAATAAAATTAATATCAGTATGTAGAATAATTAGTTAAATAACACTGGAGCTGTTGTTAAAGACAGTGAATTGCAACTCAGGAAACACACCACTATATTGCCAGAGAAGAATGATTCAATCTTCAATTCTACATAAGTTGTCCTTTTCTAACATAAGGTCAGTTACAAATCACCACAAAGATGTAACGAGAAGCTGCACCAGGCACATTAAAAAATAAAAAAAAGAATGCAACACCGTTCTTTTAATTTATACAAAATTTAGTTCTACATTAGTCCACTTGTAATTTCTGACTGTCCATAGGTACAGATAGTGCATTAAATAATTTAAAACCCACCACTACTCTGTGGTACGTGTCGTCTTGCCAGAGAATAGAACACTTTCATTGTTACTTAGATCTCAAGAATGATATTCTCCAGAGGTAAAAAATAATGCTGTCTACTGATTGTGGGGAAACTGTTACTTAATTAATCAACAAACTAGGTTCAGAGAGCATCATAAACTTCAAGATACATATGCAACGTATCACAAAATTAAGATATATATTGTGGTAACACGCAGTGCGTGTGTTTGAACGGCGCGCCGCCCATTACCAGGACTGGCCGCTGTGCGGCGTTGGCTGGACTACTGCATTGTACCCTGCCAGCCGCGCGGCATTTTCTGAGGCACTGGGCCAGCCGTGAACTTCGTCTCAGTTGTATGCTCACTGTACTCACAAACGTGTTTGTGTCTCCGGACAATACTAATAGCTGGGACGGGAGTGGGTGTGTATAGATGTGGATTGTGTTGGACTCTGATGGGATGGTTCAGGATCCTGGCGACACTTGTAGCTGGTGTGACGTGCATAGGTGTGTTATTATTCATAACATATATACAAACTATAAGAAAAAGTTCAACTTTAAGTGGATACAGTAAAGTTTTGCTTTTGTTTTTATCTTTAAATAATTGTGGTTTAGTTGCAAGTTTATTTACACAGAAGATGTCATTAATATAGTAAAATTTTAGTTGCATTTTATAAGCCTAGAAGTGGCACTGAGTATGTCAAAATGAATTCTTCAGTTTGTTGGTGGACATAATTGTGTCAAAACAGTTCTAGTATTTCACCATTTTGTTATGTGCTTATGTTCACCATGTTTTATTAAATAAATAAATTTATGAAGAATGCTGTATTCATAAACTGGATTTCTACTTCTGTACGTCTCAAAATTTATCTCATGTGTTTATATTGGTTGAATAAAGTAAAAACATAATTTACTGTTCCCACTTGAGTTAATTATCCTCATTGCTTTCCTTCACAATCAAAGCACATAGTAGGTAACTTGCAGAAAACCCTCCAGCAGGAGAATGTAACACACACTGTTAATATATAATTTTCTGTTAGTGGATTAATGATGGAAATTCTCCTCAGAGATGATAAATTTTAAATTGTCCTTTCTCATCCCTTTTTTTCTTTTTCTTCGTTTGTGTCACTATCGGCGGTACAGCACAAAAGAAATTAATTTCCTGTCATTAGACTTTTTAATTTTCATCACAAAAGCAAGGACCTGTAGGGGTTTGTAACATATACATTTACTATGTCGAAGTTTTCTCATTCGGCAGCTTTTGCTCCTAAGCACACTTGATGGAATTTTCAAAAATGACATGTGAAACAGTATACAGAAACAATGAAGTTATCACTAAACAACTGAAAGCTTCCAATTCTAGGTCCAAGTCTGACTGATGTCAATTTGGTACTAAGTTACAGTATCTGGATATATACACTATCATTGATAATAGTTTCATTACACTATGCATTTACATTTCCAGATTACTTCTCGTTGGGCTAAGCAGTGGTTCGTGTACATATAATACGCAGTGATTCGCGTACATATAATATATCAAGTGTCATTTTGATGTCAAGTGGAGAAGTGTGTTGCAAAAACAGCATAACATGATTTTTATTTTACATTTTTCATGTTGATTTTCTTGGTTACTTTTGGCTGTGGGATGTTGCAACATAACTATAAAATTTAAAATATTATTAACTTCTGTTAAAATGTTACAATATCCAATTATGGCCACACAGGTCTGCCAAAACTGAGCAAAAACAGCACAGGGATCAGGGTGTTGCACTAATGAGAACATTATATGTATGAATTCTTAATCAACATTTATTATTTTGAAACATTCATCAGCTTTTTAGGAATAATTTATAGTAAGTCTGTCCAAATGTTAATGATACTGCCAGCAATTGGTCAGTTTTCCTCGACTCTGCCATTTAGCAAACAATTTCAGCCATACCAAGGAAAATCAACTATTGTTTTTAGGAGCGGTGGCATTGATCTCTGGGTATTGACTAAAATGTTGAAACCTGATAGCCAGATTGAAGTTAATTAGGACAAGTCTAAAGAAAAGTCACCATGCCAATAAATATGTAAATGCATCTAAGCAACAATTGCATTAGGTTGAACCCTTCACTGTGTATGTGGTAATATTGCTTCACCATGTACATGGTATGGTGAGCATAAGATAACTGCAGATTATAGGAACACTACATCCTTAGTGTGGGACATGTAGTAATTTGGAGGCAAGCTGGAACCCCACTTCATTACAAATTTTCACTTGTCACCATGGAATTATTTCAATGCCCTAATGTAGTCAAAGATAATACTTTCCATTTACCTTGCCCAATTCCCAATACAAGTTAACGAGTACACAAGTGATAGAACCATAGTGAAAATTCTCTGAAAATATTTACATATTTACACACAAATATTACCCATTTGTGAGTGTTAATGTGATCTGATTTCAGTCCGATTGATAAATTCAGATGGAGGAAGTGTTTCCATAGTATAATGAAAAATATATGGGGAGCTTAAACATATACACTAGCGGAAATAAACATTAGTACATCCTCAGCAAGTTTTCCAAATCAGTCTAGATTTATTGTTGAAAGAGTTAATATGGTACATGAAATGATTACAGTTGTAATAATGGAAAGTCCAGGTTGGAATTAATAATATTGATTGATTAATCAATCAATCAATGGAAAGTCCAGGTTGGAATTAATAATATAGTAATAAAGATAGTTTACAACTCATCGCAAAGACGTGGCGATGAGCAGCGACAGGCACATACAAAAGACACACACAAACAAGACTTTCAGCTATCAGCCATGGTCTTCTTCAGAAAATAGAACATTCATGCAATAACACAGTCAACCGTCACCTCCGGCTGCCACACTTAAGTGTTGTATATCCGTGTTGTGTGCCCGTGTGATTGCATGAATGTTATATTTTCTGAAGAAGGCCTTGGGCGATAGCTGACAGTGTTGTATGTGTGTGTCTTGTGTATGTGCCTGTCACAGCTTGTTGCCACATCTTAGCGGTGAGATGTAAACTATCCTCATTACAATATTATACATTTACAGTTGGATAGTTCAAGTAGTACTGGGGTACCATGTGTCGATCCATGCTGAAACACCCTATATGTATGTGGTTAATGGAGGATAGATAACATTTCAACGTAAAGAGACTCCCTGAGATGCTGAAAGACATAAAAATAGATAATTACATTCACGCAACTTAAATTTCTGGCCGTGGCCTTCGTCAGAAATTAAACACATACATTCACGGAATCACTCAGACAACTATACACACACAACCATCATGTCCGGCCACTCCAATTAACACAAACATTTAGACTGTGAGTGACGTGGGAAGTGGAGGGAGAAGGATGCCGGGTAAAGGTGGGGATGGAAAGTTCTGTGTTGCATGATGGATTGTAAAGGCTGTGATAGGTGGGAATTTGAATTGCAGCAATGAATACAGTGGAGGGAAGGGCTGGGAAAGGATAAAAATGGAGGTGTAGAGGAGTGTGGGGAGGATTTAAAATTATAAAAATAATAAGGAAAAGAAAAATATGAAAAAATAAAGTTAGGAAGAATAGGAAAAAAGATGGGAAAAATTAAAAAAATAAGTAAAAATGAAAGGTAATTAATTAAGGGGATACCGTAAGTAGCAATAGACATATCCAATGAAGCCATGAGATACAGGATAATGAGTGGGGAAGGAAGAGGGGGGGAAAGTTAGGTATAGGTTCAGGGATGGGAAGTTATCTTAGGTTGAGGCCAGGATGGTTTTGGGATCATACAATGTATTGAAGGGACAACATCTATCTGTGCAGTTCAGATGAGCTGTTGGTAGAGGGGATAATCCGGATGACTCGGGTAGTGAAGCAGCCATTGAAATCTAGAGTGCTGTGCTCAGCCACATGCTGTGCCACAGGATGGTCCATCTTCCTTTTTGGCAGTTTGACAGTGGCTATCCATCCTGACAAACAGCTGGTTTGTCATCATACCGATATAAAATGCAGTGCAATGATTGCAGCAGAGTTGGTATATCACATGGCTGCTTTCACAGGTGGCCCAACCTCTGATAGGTTAGGATAAGCCTGTGATGGGACTGGAGTAGGAAGTGCTGGGTGGGTGAATTCGAGCAGGTTTTTCACCAGGGTCTTCCAAATGCACATCTTACAGAGCATGTTGAGTTTTAAGTACAGTGTGTGGGTGATCAGTATCCTATTGGTACAACACTTCACCTGCCTGTGACAAAAGATCTATGTTGTATGAGCCAACAACCATCACTTGTGAGCAGGTAAAATCTGTTTTCATTGCTGAAGACCATGGCCTGTCATTCCAAGTTATCATCTGATGGCATCCATCGAACCATGTACATTGATGCTGTGGTGTGAGCAAAGATGATCTATAAAGGTATTTGTGCTTGCACTTTCAACCATAGATACTAGTAGACAGGGCAAATAGCAGAGGGGCTATACACGTCTTTGGTAGCAACGTAGGACAATGTGACTATTGGCAAACATTAGCCGGATACAATAAATAACTTAGCAGTTTTCAAGAAATGCCATTAATTTCAAAGTTCTAATAATACACATGAAATTTCATGTTACTCCCCTACACACAAAACACTATGTAAATTTATAAGCAAAGCTGAACAGTGTCAATGACTGTTGGCAAAGTAATGGTTTCACTGTGGAGATGTTGGTGCCATGAAAACAATGCCATGCCCAGTCTACTAATATCTATGGTAGAAGGCTCGCACTCACATTTCTAGAAACTGGTTGGCAACAGTTTGTGTTGACACTTGGCTGTGGTAGCTATATGATCTGCCACTGCTGCCCTTACTATACAACAGTCTTGTCGGATGTCTGTGCTACGTTGACATCCAGAACCTCAAATACAGGTGCGAGATTGTTCACTTGATCACTGCACAACTGATGCAGCACATTCTACTCATATGACAATTATCTGAAAGGACCATCCTGCCATTTGGGAGGCCACAATTTGAACCCTTGCAAACTCACTCAGTTGGCTGTAGGAGGCATGAATGCATTTCCGTGATATGGCGTCTGTTTGCTTCTCACACTGAGCCTTACGAATGTAAATATTGCCTATTAAAGGGTACACACACAAATGTGATGCACAGGGAGCTGTTATGTCACAGCTATCTGTTGATGGACAATGTTGAAACGGTTATCAGTACTGTACATTTACTATCCCAGACATAGCATCTGCCCTCATCAGATGAAAACCGATGTATTTGCAGGTGTACTAATTTCTTTCTAGCAGGGTATTTAACTGAATACAACATTAATTCAACATCTTCAAATTTCCTGGTAAAAATCTGTATGTGTCTTTGTGTTCTCCCTTGGACACATCTTAAAATATTTTTAATCAATTTCAATTTAAATAAGTTCCTCTCTCTACTGACATTCTTGATGACAGATATAAGGGATATTATCAGCATTGTATTAGGTAACCATCAGTTTTGGAGTTATACTTCACTAAACCCAGTGGGCCGGAAACGAAGTTAATTCTTACAACTGTTTGTTCTTGCTACAAAGGCTGTTGCCGCACGCTCTCAAGCTTGATCTGTGTCAATATGTTGAGAAGCTTCATCTGGTTGTATTCCTAATCATGACTGCTGAGAACGCACATTTTACAAGGGATTTCGTGCAGACAATAAGCCGACATCTCTTCTTCCATCACCGTAATGTGCCTCTTCCTGATTCTTTTCGGAAGTTTAACAAAAATGTAAAGTTCTTCACACAACCTTCCCATCACAAATTGGCCATAGGACAGAAAACAAAACATCGGAGATCGGACATCCTTCCATTGTACCAAAGAAGGTTATTGAACTCACCTCCACCGACGTCGCATACAAATTAACTATGGCCAATGAGTGGTTTGTGCAGAGCGCAAATTCGGCATTCGGACTGGTTGCTGCGTCGTTCCGATCACTAGCAGCATTGTCGTAAGCATAACCTCCTAAATTCATAAAGTCGAGCACATCGGTGTTTAGTTTGCTTTGTGTCATTTCACTAACAAGCTTCAGATAATTCTTTTCATTGTTTTTATTTATTGCCTCATTGAAATACACATGACGATTCCGTAATCATGTAAACTTTCAGGGATAAATGTATCTAGGCCTATTTGAGGTGATGACTCTTGTTCGTAAACGACCGAGCCGAAAAATAAGAGGAACTGAAGCAGTGTTCACAACCTGAAACAAGGCAACTGTCGTACTCGGGCCGTAAAATTATCGTAAATGCACCGGATTTAACCCAAATTAGCGTACTTACCTGCAAAATGACCATAATATATAATATTTACTAGCACATCTAATTTTGTATTCCTTATACCTGTCTCTTGCAAAATATATTAGTTTTCCGAATGAAGAGCGGTTTTACGTAGTACAAGATATAAGAATACAATACGCATAATTATACTTTACAAAACACAGTGAACAAATTAATAATTACCTTACAATGACACACGTCGTTTCCATGCTCCCAATATCAGAGGATTCGTCTATTAAGACGCTAAACCGACTGTTCTGCAGATTTTGTTGTAGTAGTTCGTTTTCGTCGGAGGTGATCACACATCACATTTTCTATTATTGCAGTTCCTTTTGTAGCCTTCTAAAAATTTCAGAATCAGGCACAGCACTCTTCAACAATGTTCTCAAGTGATTCAGAGTAGTGAAGGAAATATTGTGTTCAACTAAGAAACCATATAATTTTATTTCCAGAGCTTGAATTGCATTCCTTTTCGTGCTGATTTCATCATTCTTATTAATGAAAGAAGTAATCTTGGACTGTGCTGGCACGAGCTTACGAACATGTTTCGATGTCATACGGTTTCTAATCACAATCAGTTCTGCTTTTATTATTACATTGCATAAATAACACTTAGGCACCTTTCTAAGCCATTGCTTGTAATTTTCTTCTTTCAACTATGCATCTATGAATTTTGTTGACGATGTTTTTTGCTGATTTTGGCGATTTTTCTTGGGGGTGATTCATTTCCCTCACTGTCACTATCTTCGTTTGAAGGATTCATATTTCTTTCTACAAAGAAAAAATCATAGAGTGTAACGATAAATCTATATATAATACCCAGCCGAAGACTAACGTATTTGAGAGATATACTTACTTCTCAAGCCAAAAGCAATCACTCGTCGAGTTAAAATTTCTTGTGTCAGAATGCCGCTTTGTTTAAGGGAATGCGTGAAACTTCAGCACCACTAAACACGCTTCGAGTATTGTAACGCGAATATATAAAGAGCGAATTTCAACAATCAAATTACTTATCCCGACAACGGCACTACATTGTCGCTCACCGATCGTTAGACGCTCACAGTCAATGAGATTATTAAATCGACGAGCTGAATTACGAAAGTAGCCGTTCATAGCTACTGAGATGATTAAAGCGACAAGTTTAATTAATTTACCAGTAGGGCTGCGAGATAAAAATCTTTGAAGGGACAATGTATTGTTACATTTTATTACGTTCGAAATTATCGTACATCTGCGTACGATAGTAACATTTTTTCGTACATCGTACGCAGGCACGAAATTATCGTATATGTACGATAAGTATCGTACGGTTGTGAACACTGAATTGAAGTTCCGTCTTAGCCTCGCACAGCGGTGAAACTTTGGGGATTGTTGATATTCTGAATGTAACATTCAAATAGTCATTTGGTCTATATTTCCATAAAACTATTTTTTATTTTTATTTATTTATTTATTTTTAGCAGTGTTTGCGAAAGTTGCTTGTTTTAATGATTTTTAGTACTTTTTCTGTAAACAGTTTAGTTATTTAGTGCAGGTAAACGCAATTAGCTACAGCTTATACGGTAACAACTAACAAGGGAAACGAATTTTGAGGAGCCACAGTCACTTTTGTCGCATTATACTACTGGAGGTCGAAGAATGCGACGAGCTTTAAAATAGCATTCGCATAAAGCGACAACATTCTGCCACACAAACAATCAATAGATGGTAAAAACACAACCGTACAAGTTTGATCACGCTTTAACAATATGCCACTTTCCCTCGCAGCTTCTGGATCTCATTACTGATCTGTTCTTCTTGGAACTCTTCTTCTTGTCAAATGCAGTCTGTGTATGTTTGTACATTTGAAGGAGCGATAAATAAATTCGTTTTGAGGAAGAAAAGGAACCTAACCTCTAGTCGCAGTGAAACTGAATATCGATCAGAAAGAAAACAATAAGCAAATCACAAATATATGTACTACCGGTAGTTAATTCTTCCAGATCTATGAATTTAAATAAAATGTTACTGGAATGGGCATTGTTTAAGTAGATATTGAACAAGAGATGCAGTAGAATGAATTTCAAAGAGCTGGTATTCCTCCTTTATGTTACTAAAATGAGTGAACAATTCCATATTACGGTTGTTGTTGTTGTGGTCTTCAGTCCGCAGACTGTTTTGATGCAGCTCTCCACGCTACCCTGTCCTTTGCAAGTCTCTTCATCTGATAATACGTTCGGCAACCTACATCCTTTTGAATCTGCTTACTATATTCGTCCCTCGGTTTCCCTCTACGATTTTTATCCCACACGCTTCCTTCTAATGCTAAGTTGATAATTCCTTGATGTCTCAGAATATGTCCAACCAATCTATCTCTTCTCTTAGTCAGTCACTCCTTTTCTCCCCAGTTCGGCTAAGCACCTCCTCGTTAGTTACGTGATCTATCCATATAATTTTCATCATTCGTCTGTATCACCACATTTCAAAAGCTTCTATCATCTTTTTATCTGAACTCCTTATCGTCCACGTTTCACTCCCATACAATGCTACACTCCAGACAAATGCTTTCAGAACGGACTTCCTAACATTTAAATTAATATTGGATGTTAACAAGTTTCGCTTCTTTAGAAAAGCTTTTCTTCCCATAGTCATTCTGCACTTTATATCTTCTTTACTTCGGCCATCAGAAGTTATCTTGGTACCTAAATAACAAAATTCATCTACTACTTTTATTGTCTCATTACCTAATCTAATACCTTCAGCATCGCCTGATTTTCTGACATTGCATTCCATTACCTTCGTTTTACTCTTGTTAATGTTCATCTTATATCTTCCTTTCAATTGCTCTTCCAGATCTTTTGCGGTCTCTGACAGAATTACTATGTCATCGGCAAACCGCAATGTTTTTATTTCTTCTCCCTGCACTTTAATGCCCTCTGCAAATTTCTCCTTCCATTCCTTTACTGCCTGCTCAATGTACAGATTGAACAACATTGGGGAAAGGCTACAACCCTGTCTTACTCCCTTCCCAACCTCTGCGTCCCTTTCTTGCCCTTCGACTCTAACACCCGCTTTCTGGTTTTTGGTACAGGTTGAATATAACTCTTCGCTTCCTATATTTTACCCCTGATACCTTCAGAATTTGGAAGAGTGTATTCCAGTCGACATTGTCAAAAGCTTTCTCCAAATCGACAAACGCTAAAAACGTAGGTTTCCCTTTCCTTAGCCTATCTTCTAAGATAAGTCGTAATGTGAGTATTGCCTCTCGTGTTCCTACATTTCTCCTAAATTCAAACTGATCTTCCCCGAGGTTGGATTCCACAAGTTTTTCCATTCGTCTGTAAACAATTCGTGTTAGTATTTTGCACTCATGACTTTAAACTGATAGTTCTGTAATTTTCACACTTGTCTGCTCTTGCTTTCTTTGGAATTGGAATTACAATATTCTTCTTGAAGTCGGTGTGGTGTCACACAAGTACAAAGTGCGCGCCACCTACTTTCGCCGCGCGCCGCCATGCACGCACGGCGCGGCGTTCTTACGACGACAGCCACGAGCGCCCTCTGCTGCAACTCCGCTCCTGGCCACCACTGAACGACATCGTCCACTTGGGACTGAGTTAGGAACCAGTAAAGACTTCGGAATCCGATAGGCACCAGTGAAGACTTGGCTATCAGTTAGGCACTAGGCAGGACTCTAGCTCAACTATGTATCAACATTCTGCAGTACTATGTAAAAGTTAAGTATTGTATAAATTCTGTGCAATATATATCTCGTTCTAATTTACTCTAGTGTTTCTAGTTTCTGGCTGCTCCTCTCCGTACCTGCACCAGCGTGCTATCTTTATTCCTGTGTCGGTCTCATTTCACTCGGCCACCGACACCTACGACGGAAACGAGACACAAAAGCGGCGACGAGGCTGGGGCACAAAAGTCGGAGCGTATTCCCCTGTCTCATATATCTTGCATACTAGGTGATACATTTTTTTCATGACTGGCTCTCCTAACGACATCAGCTGTTCAGACGGTATATCATCTACTCCAGGGCCCTTGTTTCGACTCAAGTCCTTCAGCGCTCTGTCAAATTACGGATTTAATTATAAGATACGCCTCCAGTTTCTCCCTGCGCACAACTGAGTGCGAGCGAAGGTTTAGTTGTTGGAACAAAATGAAAACAGAAATCAGAGATTGTCTATGGAAAAAAGTATAGAACTTATAATGATTAATTTTGAAGGCCCACCACGCAATGAATTTCACTTCGAATATGCTTTCAGTGTGTGGATATGCATAAAACCGACATATTTTAATCTGGTATAATATACTGCAACGTAAAATAAGCAAATTAATACTCGCAGTATAAGTGTAGTGTAGATAAGATACGGACGGTGTGGATCTACACGTGCATAAGTTAATTTTAAAAAGATGATAATAATAAATTTTTAATTTAGCAGATTAATGTTAACATCAATTCAATATAAACATATTTCTCTTTTAAAACCCTTATTAATATCGTAATTTATAAGATTTCCTACTATCAGCATTCTGCACAAACTTTTCATGTTTTGCACAAATATAAGTTTCTATTTGTGGATATTTGCGGTACTGTTTTATTTTCTAGCTTAAACAATGGTCTAAACCAACATGGTGCGGACTGGGTGGCAGCTCCCACCGGAAGTTCGACTCATCCCTCGGGCATGGGTCAGTGACGTAGCCAGGATATTGCCAAAGGGGGGAGGGGTCCGAATGGTTAAAGAGAAATTTACAAAGGCTCATGTTTTCATTTATTCTAAAAACAAACTTAGGCTAACATATTTTTTTTATATTTTATGCACATAGTTTGCGTTTGTAAGACCTTCTTATAAATACTGCAATATTTTATATACAAAATTGAGGAAAACATTTCTTAAAAATTGTTTCAATATATGCCAACAGAACCTTCAGTTGTTATTCAAAACGGTCAGATTACCAGAATGAGAACTGTTTGTATTTGAACACCAGCAACGACACGGTTGCATGTCACCAAGCTCACTGCCCGTCAGTCACGACTTGTAGCTTGGTGTTTCGCAAAATCTGCATTAATTTTTGCATCAGTAAATATCTTGCTTATTGATTTAGAAAGCGTTAGTCTATAATATTATTTCCAAGATTATTGGTTCTTTTACTCTTGTTGGCATTGCAACATATCCATCCTGTAGATGAAATATTACTCTTAAACCTAACTTTAAAAAGTATTACACGTACTGAGTGAGGTGCCTTATGATATACTGAAATATTGCCACTCCAAATAACGACTCCACTGCTGTAAACAGATAAATAAGCTATTATAGTCGTACGTATTTTAATTTACCATAACGCTAGTGGACAAATGAAAGTCAGTTTTTCTCTCTCTCTCTTTTTCCCCCTTGTTATAAATTTACTCATAATTGGAAACTTATCTTAACAGCACAAAGGAATAAACGGCAGTGGCGGCATTCCACTGTAGTGCTTAACATAGCAGTAATGGAGTAAGGCCAACAATGGACAACGGCTAAAGGAGGACTGTTCAAATGTCTGTAAATCTATCGGACCAAACTGCGTGGTCATCAGTCCGTAGCTTACAATCTACTTAAACCTAGGTAAACTAAACTACGGACAAACACACACACCCATGCCCCAGGGAGGACTCGAACCTCCACGGCGAGTAAGCGCGCGCTCCGCAGCGAGGTGCTTTAGACCGCTCGGCTACTCCACCGCGGCAAGGACTGGGCAATAGCAATGTTGCCAACCCTGAAGCTCAATTTTCCCCTAAGTCGTATATGGATTCCCCCTCGTAAAAACCCTAAATGGTGCTCAAGCCGCAACTAATATATATATATATATATATATATATATATATATATATATATATATATATATATATATATATATATATAATAAACCCCACAGCAATTATTGGGTGCCCCCCCCTCCCCACTCGACGGTCATATCTGTCAGTTCAATATCACATCGGAGTTAAATAACTATAACACAGCTCAGTGATACAGCAGACAACAATGCAATCATCACCAACTAATAGTTGCCTACTCTGCACTTTCGGCAACGAACCTCAGTAAACCACTACTATTTGGAATAAACAGCGTGACCTACACAGTGTCCAAACATAAAATAATATGAATTAAGAAACTGAGCAAAGCCCGAAACTAGTCAGCATTTCAATAAAAAAAATATTAAAATGTCTTTCCTAGACTATTCATTTTCGTTGGTAAAACGTTCCAATAAAGCTCTGCATGACGTATTAATTCATTCGTTCTAAATGTCACTTAACGAAAACCTAATTACTAATAGTCTACTCTTTAGTGATCATAAAAAGAAAAGGCAGTAGTATCGGCAGACATTCTAAGATGTAAAGCCGTAGTATATAGGCTGCAGGGAGAAGTTAGGCTATATAAACGTCCCTGTTCAGCTATGCTAATAAAATCTAACAAACTGGGAATAAGCGTACCTTTCAACAAGGGATCTGATTCCCACGCCTTTGTGTATTTCTGGGAATATTTTTCTCTCTTGAAGCCATAGTCACTTGAATACACACAGCGTATTCAACTTCAGTTCACAATCGCCAATACAACACCAGTACGGTACAGCAGACGTTGCAGAAGCGCCTTTAAAGGAGGGCAGTACCAAAGAAAACACAACAATGGAGCAGTGGCGTAGCTATGTCACAAAGGGTCCCGGGGCAAAAATGACATTGGGGCCCTCTAAACACTAATGCTGTACAGATGCAAAACTACTTCATCATCAGCTCCTTACCGCCCACTGGAAGACAAAATAAGGCAAACCTAAATACTAAGTAAATTATTATGTATCACGCAGTATCATCGTACCCTCTAATATAATTGTGAAAGTTTGTTTGTTTGTTATGCTGTCATGCAAAAATTACTAGGTGATTTGGATGAAATTTTGCAGAGGGATAGAGATGGAGTTGGACCTGGGTAGTACATAAAGATGAAAATGCCCCATGGGATATTTTTCGTCAGCGGTGACAGCAGGCGGACTTCTGTCAGTGCCGACAACACACTCCCACTAAACTACTGCGCTGTTATCTCATTTCGTTGATAGCCCAGTCAAAGAAGGAAAATAGGGAAAATATTCATGTAGGATGGTTTCAGCATCCCAGTGGGAGGTTAAAAAAAATTAAAAAATCGATTCTCTACTGTAACTTTTTTCCGATCGTCGGCCACGAAGGCCGAGGTGCCCCTGGAGCTCGGGGGCCCCGGGGCACTGCCCCGCCTAGCCCTATGGTAGCTACGCCACTGCAATGGAGCATTTCATTGTAAGACAGGACTAAACAAATTTTGATAAGTATGCGTTATTCATGTCTGAGAAGCCCCTAAACATTCCGCTCAAAGCACACTTCCCCCTAAATTTCCCCCTGAAGTACAAATCCCTCCAAATTACCCCCATGACAGCAGAGTCCCCCTAAATCTAGGGGGAAAACCCCCAAGTTGGCAACACTGGGCAATAGCCGATGCTGTTATCGATGTATCGATAATTAGAGCCTATAGAGACTTGACTGTCGATACTGCATATCCCTTTTTCCGCGTATGACTGAGAACAACATCATTCAGTTTCACTTCGTGGTAGCTAGGTCGTGTCTTATTTTTTAGTCCTTTCGGAGGTTCGAGTCCACCATCGAGCATGGGTATGTGTGTTGTCCTTAGCATAGATTTGAGTAGTATTTTATTGTTTTGGTGATGGGGGAGGGGGGTCCGGACCCCCAAGACCCCCCCCCCCCCCTTTGGCTACGTCCTTGCATGGGTGTGTGTGTTATCCTTAGTGTAAGTTAGTTTAAGTATTTTTTAAGTCTAGGGACTAATGACCATAGCAGTTTGGTCCAATAGGTTTCCAAACATTTAACAATTGAACACATTCGTCGCCTGGCTGACTGCATGACTCAAAGCTTTCACCTCGCCTGGGCGCCGTCAACACCGATACTGGACTGTTTGGAAACATGTTGCCTGGTGTGACAAGTCTCGTTTCAAATTGAACGGATGGACGTGTACGCGTATGGAGAAAACCTCACGAATTCATGGTCCCTGCACGTAAGGGGACTGTTCAAGCTGGTGGAGACTTTGTAATAGTGTGAGGTGTGTGCAGTTGGAGTGATTTTGGGTTCCTCATAAGTCTAGATACGATTGTCACAGGTGACAAGTACGGTACGCATGCTGGTGGTCACCTGAATTTATTCATATCCATTCCGACGGTTTTTGGGCAGTTCCAACAGTACAATATCTTCACTATGCGATAGCAATGGTAATACTACCGAAGACAGTACTGCTAAGGCAGAATGGCTGCACACAGCTTTCCGTAATTCTTTCACCAAAGAAGACAAAGTAAACACTCCAGAATTCGAACCAATAACAGCTGCCTGCATGCGAAATTTAGCAGTAGATGTACCTGGGGTAGTAAAACAACTACAGACACTAAACAAAAACAAATCTTCCTGGCTAGATTATATACCAACTAGATTCCTCTCTGAGTATGCTGATGCAATAGCTCCATACTTAGCTATCATATACAACCGATCACTCAGCGAAAGATCCATACCCAAAGACTGGAAAGTTGCCCAGGTCACTGCAATATTCAAGAAAGGCAATAGGAAAGATCCCCAAAATTAAAGGCCCATCTCATTGAAGTCGATTTGCAGTAGGATTTTGGAACATATACTTTGTTCGAACATTATGAACTACCTCGTAGACAGCGACCTATTGACCAATAATCAACACGGAATCAGAAATTATCGCTCTTGCGAAACACAGCTTGCCCTTTATTCACATGAATTGATACGTGCCATCTACGAGGGATCTCAAATCGATTCCATATTTCTGGATTTCCTGAAGGCTTTTGACACTGTAAATTGCGTGCTTTTGGAATATCGCCCCAACTGTGCGATGGGATTCACGATTTCCTGTCAGAAAGGACACAGTTCGTAGTAATTGACGGTAAGTCATCGAGTAAAACAGAAGTGATAACTGGCGTTGCCCAGGGAAGCGTTACAGGTCCCCTTCTCTTCCTTGTGTTTATGAACTATTTAGGAGGCAATCTGAATAGCTCCCTTAGACAGTTCGCGGATGGTGCTGTCGTTATCGGTTAGTGAAGTCAACAGTGGATCAAAATCAACCGCAAAGCGATTTAGACAAAATTTCTACATGGTGCGAAAATTGGCAATTAACACTAAATAATGAAAAGTGTGAAGTAATACACATGACCACTAAAAGAAATCCGCTGAACTTCCATTACATGATAAATCATTCAAACCTTAAGGTCGTAAATTCTACCAAATACCTAGGCGTTACAATTACGAACAACGGAGAATGGAAGAGAACACACAGAAAATATTGTGGAGAAAGCGAACCAAAGGTTACGTTTCATTGGCAGAACGATTCGAAGATGCAACAGTTCCACCAAAGAGACTGCCTACATCACACTTGTGCGTCCTGTCCTGGAGTACTGTTGCCCAGTATGGGACCCTCGCAAGGTGGGACTGACGGAGGACATTGAGAAGTTTCAGAGAAGGGCAGCTCGTTTTGTTTTGTCGCGTTATAGAGGGGAAGCGTCACGGAAATTTTGCACGATTTGAGGTGGAAATCATTAAAAGAACGACGTTATTCGTTGCGGCGAGATCTATTTGCGAAATTTCAATCACTGACTTTTACTTCTGGGTGTGAAAATGTTATTGCTAGCTCCCACCCACATAGGGAGACATGACCATTCCAATAAAATAAGAGAAATCAGATCGAAAACGAAACGATTTAGGTGTTCTTTCTTCCCCCGTGATGTTAAAGAATGTAACGGTAAGAGAAAGGTTATGAAAGTGGTTAATGAACCCTCTGCTAGGCACTTAAATGTTCTTTGCAGAGTACCCCCCCCCCCCCCATACGTCCAGAATTGCTACAGAGTGGCTCCATCTACATTATTCTGATTTTTAAAACCTTCCGTTGACCACTGAGGATGTCTGTAATGCCTTGCTGACAGAAGAAATATCCACCTCTCGTACTATTACGGATTTATGCATAGCTCTGCTAGGTGCATGGTGTCAATTCAGTCCAGCATTACTTCAGACATTAGTCGAGTCCATGACGCGTCATGTTGTGGGGATGCTGCATGCTCGCGGGGGGCAAAGTCAAATGTTTGTAATTCTAAGGGACTTAACTACGTTGGTCATCAATCCCTAGGGTTACAAACTTAAAGTAACTTATGCTAAGGACAACACAAACACCTATGTCCGAGGGATGCCTCGAACCCCCGATCATCCGATGGCGAACGGTCGCCGTGTACTGCAGCAAGGCGCCTTAGTGCGCACGGGTATTCTGTCTCGGCTCGCGGGGCCCTACATGATATTATGCAGTTGTACCAATTTCTCTGTCTCTTAAGCTTAGATTGGAATTAGAATTCTTCAGGCTATCCCAGCGATCTGATGAAAAGCTGAATAATCGGAACTTTTGCAGGATTTTGGAGTTATTGGGCAAATAAGTCGGTATTTTAAATATTATCAAAATAGTTGCACTGACCAGATGCTGCACAATAATACTTTATAATGAATTAAAACTATGGAATTTGAAAACTTGAAAACGAATTTAATTAGGCATAAATCGTTGTCATGTATATAAGGCGTTCTTATAGGCAAGCGTCCTTTCCCTTCTCTCCCACATGCCAGCTGAATTTCAAGGGATGTGCGCCAACAGACGATTGCACAACTGAGCATAATATCCCGTCCACACAAGGTTAAAGCTACAAAATAGGAGCAATTGTGCAGCTGTGCGTAATATTCTATCTTCACCATGTTAATGCAACAAAACAGAAATTTTAGTTTTAAGTGTGAACTAATGTAAAACGGTAAGTGAAGTAAATTTTTGATACCAAAGACGCTGGTTTTATTAAGTTATTTAATACAACAGGCCTGTATAAAGAAGTGTATATACAGCTATATAAGAGCTATAACGACAACAGTTCTTTTACATACGTAAATAAGACTCTATACATACAAGAGAAGCAGCGATCTTACAAGGGTAAGAAGAGCTACCAATGTATGTATAAAGTACAATTATCTTCTTAAATTAAATAGTATACCCACCTTTATATTTTACAGTACACCTGACGATGGTATTCACGTCGAAACAGGCCTGTCGTATTAAATAATTTAGTAAAAAGCAGCGTCTTTGGTATCAATAATATACAATGTCTTTAAATGACATATATGACGCAGCGGGCCTAGAAGATTATAAATGGTAAGTGAAGTGTTTTCATATTTATATTTGATTGATTTCACAAATATCAACAGAAAAGAAATTATTGTTCGAAAGTATAAAAAGCTGTAGATAGAGTGCCTCATTGAATTAAGTTACAAGGTTGGTACGCAGGATTTTAGTTATTAAGCGGAAGTTTCAGGAAGATAGTATAATAGAAAAAGTGCAGGAAGTAACAATAAGAACAATTCAGCACCTGTAATCCACTCGGGGTTGGCGTTTAAAATTCCGAGGTATTTATTTGAAAAAAAAAAAAAAAATCTTATTCCTTTCAATTCGTAATATAAAGAGAGAAAATAGCAACTCCGTAAATTTTCAACGTACAGCGATATCAGTACTTCTGTGTCAAAAATGCTCTTAGGAAGCAGTTGATAATATAACTTGTGTATTTTATATTTTGACTAAGTGCAATATTGCACGTTTTGTTTAACCTCCATTTTTTTTAAAAAAGGAAGATATGTTCCTTCTGCTCCCACGTAAATGTTATGTATTGAGTTGTTACGTTACTCCTTGCATGTCTGTTGTGTTCTTGACAGATCACCACATTGTAGAATTTATACGACCAGATGATGGTGGTACAGCCCATCGAAACTGGTCATCTGTGAGTGCGTCTCACGATCCCTGTCGGTACTATGTGGCATGAGAAACCACTATTCTATTTGTACTGGATATTTAAGGGGAGACGTTGATGAAAAACACGCACTATTTCAAAAACGCACCAAATCCACAGTTTTGGAGATACGGCAATGACATTTTGTACTACTTTTTACACGAAAGTAACACATTTATATATATATATATATATATATATATATATATATATATATATATATATTTCTTTGATTATATACCGGGTGATCAAAAGGTCAGTATAAATTTTAAAACTTAATAAATCAGGGAATAATGTAGATAGAGAGCTAAAACTTAACACACGTGAAAAAAAAAAGTGTGTGTGTGTGTGTGTGTGTGTGTGTGAGAGAGAGAGAGAGAGAGAGAGAGAGAGAGAGAGAGAGAGAGAGAGAGGTTCAAAAATGTCCGACAGATGGCGCTTCATCTGATCAGAAAAGCAATAATTAGCATAACAAATTAAGACAAAACAAAGATGATGTTCCTCGCAGGAAATGCTCAATATGTTCACCATCATTCCTCAACAACAGCTGTAGTCGAGGAATAGTGTTGTGAACAGCACTGGGTAACATGTCCGGAGTTATGGTGAGGCATTGGCGTCGGATGTTGTCTTTCAGCATACCTAGAGATGTCGGTCGATCAGATACACTAGCGACCTCAGGTAACCCCAAAGCCAATAATCGCACGGACTGATGTCTGGGGACCTGGGAGGGCAAGCATGACGAAAGTGGCGGCTGAGCTGAGCATGATCATCTACATCTACATCTACATACATACTCCGCAATTCACCGTAAGGTGCGTGGCGGAGGGTACACTGTACCACTACTAGGCATTTCCTTTCCTATTCCACTCCCAAATTGGACGAGGAAAAAAAGAATGCCTATATGCCTCCGTACGAGCCCTAATTTCTCTTATCTTGTCTTTGTGATCTTTACGCGAAAACGACGCGCGCAAGAGACCTTTCACACTTCTAGCAATACTTTTTTGTTGTTGTAATAAGGCCCCGTGTCATTCCAAGCAAGTGTGTCAATTTTTAACTCTCTATCTACATTATTCCGTGATTTATTAAATTTTCAAATTTATACTGACTTTTTGATAACCCGGTATATTCAACTTTTGAATGAAATTTAAAGTTTTATTTTCAAAAAATAATGTAGCTTCCTTTTTCTCAGAAAGTATACAAGATATTTCTACAAAAATTTTAAGCTTCTCTCATGAGCTTTATTGAATGAAATTTAAAATTTTATTTAAAAAAATGTATGTTCCTTTTTCTCAGAAAGTATACAAGAGATTTCTACATAAATGTTAAGCTTCCCTCATGAGGTTTTTGGCATAGGTCAAATAGGAGAATTTTCATAATGTTTTAATAATAATTCCACAAGTACAATTTTAAATTCATACAAAATTCCAAGCATTTTGCCCCGTATTTCAGCTTGCAATCAGAATTTCAAAATTTGCTCTTGAAACAACGTTTATTACGTTATTAATAGAATCTGAGGAAAAGGTACATAAATTTTAAAAAACAAACTTTTCAGGAAACGTAATTTAAAGGTCAACCTAAGTTTCTTTTCTCACTTCTTCAGAAGGCACCACTTACTGTGGGTAGTCTTTTTCTTCAAGGTTTCTCTTCTGGTTTCTTGTTGTCTGTCTTCTTTCCTTTACCAGAACTTCAACTGATTTTTCAGCTGCAGAGGCACGTTGTAAATCTATTTTTCTCAGGATGTCTTGAGTAAAATTTACCATATTGCCCATTCTTTCTAATACCTTTGAAATGTTTATATACTATTTAATTATACAACTTTCACACATAATACTCATCTTTTCAACATTACGATGTATGGGGGTTCTGCTCGCTGTTAAATTATTCTCCTGGGACGTCGTGGTAGAAATAAATACTCGTTATGTACAATTTACCACTTATTCTTTAATTTGAAACCAAACTGCTTCTCCACCAAAACATTACAAATTCAAACTTGCGCACAGCAACAACAACACAGACTGACATAGATTCCAAAGCACTTGACAAACGACTAAAACTCGAACTCCCCCACACAAGGCGGTGAGGGAAATATATAACATCGGCAATAATGACGTTACATTATGCATTGTTCATAACAATTGAATATACTAATTTACAATTAACAAATACACAAATAAAACATTTCATGTACACAAGAACAATCACAATAGAATATGAAAACTATGCATACAATAATTTCAGATGGGGCATGTATTTTTAAGACGATATTTCCGATCTTTCTGTTGACAACAAACTGCGATGTTAAATGTCAATTAATTTGTTAATGAGTACATCATACATGTTCCTAACATATATTGAACTATCAAATATATTGTCAATTCTGAAGCTAGGTTTAAAATCTCACGTCAGTCAATATATATGCAAAGAATTACAATATTGAGTTTCGACTATTATATTAATTAACTCAATTAGCTGGTCAATACAACTTGTTTATGAGCCTAACCTATATGGAATGTTATTTATTTTCATGACTTTATGTTTTACATAAGTTTGCACCCTTCGTCTGTCTATTTATTAAAATAATGTACAATGACAAAAGTATTGTTTATAGAACTGTCTGGAAAGAAAATATATGAATCTCTTAATTAATTAATTCTATCACTTGTTTTGAACACAGTATCACCGAGACACTGTCCTACACTGATTCCTAGACTGGCTATTTCGTTTGTAACTTCACACGCAAAATATATCACTATTACACCACACGATTCCGGGTCCGACGCAGACGGTATCGTACGATAACATTGAGATGAGAGGGCCAGCAGTATCGTCACACCTTCATCCTCCCGATGTTCCCATCATTAAATACAAGAACTGCATCATAAGTTACAATTCTGACAACTGTATCAGATGCAAATGTGGTTTTAGGGCATTGTTTCCATATGGGTGAACTTAGAGACTCATTTGTATTCTGGGTTTAGCCATGAACACACTTTTTGAGAAGTGCAGGATCGGCCAGAAAGCGAGATTCATCACTGTAGTATGCACCATTCACCCCATTCACCCCCATTCCTTTGGAGCTGCTAGGAGACGAGTTTACATTTTCAGCAGATGTTCTTACTTCGGACATAGCCTCATTGCTTGTTTGTCGTTGTTTCTCACGTCTGAAAATTCACTAACTTACTCAAACGCAGTTTATACGGTTTTTTATACAGTCTTTGTGATCGAGGCATAACTGAATGAAGAAATAATCGAACACTTGTATAAATCTTCATGAGTATTACAAGGCAAAAAAGAATTGCTTTGTCATGAATAATGCAACTAGGTTTGTTATTGTTTATAAGATACTGAACAGAGTCAAAGATGATCTATAAAACCAAAGAGTATGTATCACAGCGTTCTAGATGCATCCCCGCACATGTTTGGTTGAAAGTAATACACAGAATCGTTGTTCACTCAGCTGGTATTGAAATGCTGCTTCAACACGTGGGCGTGGCAGGGAGGCTGTGCCACACTTTTAATTAATTTTCGGGCACTTCGGATGTGATTTAAACATTGAAACTTTGGGAACTTATTGTCTTGAGTTATACCAACAAATAAAAACAGAAATCGAAAATTGACATTTTTTTAAATTTCATCAACGTCCCCCTAATAATACCTAGTTACTACGTTCCCATCCTGTATATGACGTGAATGAGCCTCTGTCGTCTGGCCTGGACATTTGATATGGTTGTAGAGACACTACGGAGAGGTTTGGAATTTAACATAGGGCATAGGCACAAGCTCCATTGATCGGGAGCTGTGCGCTGCCATCTCTGCTCCCTTTGCTGCCAAATTCCACACCGAGGCTCGAATCACTCACCTACATGTGTTTGGGAAAGAAGTTCGCAGGTTTTAGCCTGTCTGACGTTCCCCAAGTACATGTTTTGGGCCTCTGCTGTTCCTTATCTTTATAAACGATTTAGGAGACAATGTTGAGAGGTGGCAGCTTGTCTCACATCAAATTTTTACAGTTTTACTGTCTTCATTTCAATTTCTGGTCAATAAGCGGATTCTGAGACGTGCAAAAAGGCAGAATATGCAGTGTGGGGCTCTTTTGGGAAGTTTAAGGAAATGCGGACACCCGCGGTAGGCGCGTTAGTGGCGCATTCATATAATTCTCTGGGGTGAAGTGGAAGCTGTCGTAAGGGTCTCGTCTTGGTTGGCAGAAGACGAATTTATAATTTCATTGTCCGCTGATTTTCGTCAGACAAGACCTCTTTCAAATGTTTGTACAGCTTATGGGACTTAACTACGGTGTCATCAGTCCCTAAACTTACAAACTACTTATGAACTAACTAATACTAAGGACGGCACAAATATCCATGCCCGAGGGGGATTCGAACCCCCGACCGTAGTGGCCGTGCAGACCGTGACTGGAGCGCCTCAGTCCCCTCGGCCACCGCGGTCGGCAAGACCTCTTTCAAAATACGTAGTTTTTCTTATTGATTTCCAAGCATTGATACCAGAAACCATATAGTATGACCTAATAAAGATCTTTTACACACATTTAACTGTTTGTATTTAAATATATCAAATACATGTAAACATTAAAATAATTGGTGGAAGAATACAGTTACTTGGTTTCTTATTTACAAAGTTCATTAATCTCTTCGTGCCGGCCGCGGTGGCCGCGGGGACTGAGGCGCTTCAGTCACGGTCTGCACGGCCACTACGGTCGGGGGTTCGAATCCCCCCTCGAGCATGGATATTTGTGCCCTCCTAGCTCGTAAGTACTTCATAAGTAGTTTGTAAGTTTAGGGACTGATGACCCCGTAGTTAAGTACCATAGACTATAAAAACATTTGAAAATTTTGAATCTCTTCGTGGAAGTTCCTTGGTACTCCATGGAGTGGTGCACAGTAGTACACCTCTTTGACTGTCCAGCAGTTGTTCACAAGTATTCAGGCCTCAGGAGTACCTCAAACATATCGACACCAAAACCAAACAACAGCCTCTATTCCTAATTCCATAATAAAAATATAAAAGAATAATTTCCCTAAACAAAATAAAAAAACCCACCACAATTACATTATACTTGCTCAGTTATTTATAAAAACTTTGTGAGGGGGCAAATTTTTAACTGATTAGAAATTTTAATTAAAGTTTTGTACTTTCACAGTGTGAAGTGAACCTGTGCAGAGACGGCGTTCAGTGACGACGAGGGGTAGGCTGGCCCCTCTGTCCGGCAATTTGTCAATGCTTATTGGTGATGAGAAAGCTGCGTCCTACGTGACCTTGCTGCACTGTCTGTGCGAATAGGCTCCCTACCCCCAAGTCGAAGGCAGCCTGCCGTGCCAGTATTGTACTTGTGGTCTGAGAGTACCTGGATCTGGAATTCTGTAGAAATTTTGGAGGGCCTTCCTCACATTTTTACGAGGTAGCATCGGCCGTTGTGTTTTGAGCAGAAACTCTCTTGGTTTCCCTCTGCGGTTTTTACGCCAAACACTTCCTTCCAATGCTAAGTCTTGATTCATGTCACATTGTTGTTGTGGTCTTCAGTCCGGAGACTGGTTTGATGCAACTCTCCAACGTACTCTATCCTGAGCAAGCATATTCATCTCCTCATAAGAACTGCAACCTACATCCGTTTGAATCTGCTTACTGTATTCATCTCTTGGTCTCCCTCTGCGGTTTTTATCTCAAACACTTCCTTCAAATGCTAAATTCACGCTTTCTTGATGTCTAAGAATGTTTCCTACCAAGCGATCCCTTCTTTTAGTCAAGGTATGCCAGAAATTCCTTTTCTCCCCATTTCTGTTCAGTGCCTCCTCGTTAGTTATGCGATCCACCCACCTAATCTTCAGCATTCTTCTGTAGCACCACATTTCAAAAGCCTCTATCCGCTTCCTGTCCGCACTGTTTATCGTCGATGTTTCACTTCCATACAAGGCAACACTCCACACAAATGCCTCCAGAAAGGATTTCCTTAGGCTTAAATCAATAATCGATGTTAACAAATTTCTCTTTTTAAAGAATGCTTTTCTACCCATTGCCGTATCCTCTGTACTGCGACCATCATTGGTTATTTTACTGCCCAAGTAACAAAACTCATCTACCTCCTTTATTGTTTCGTTACCTAATCTAATTCTTTCAGCATCACCTGATTTTTTTAGACTGCACTCCATTACCCTAGTTTTTCTCTTGTTAATGTTCATCTTCTATGCACCTTTCAGCACACTGTCCATTCCCTTCAACTGCTCTTCCAGGTCTTTTGCTGTCTCTGAGATTGTTACAATGTCGTCGGCAAAACGCAATGTTTTTAATTCTTCACCCTGAACTTTAATTCCTTCTCCAAATATCTCCTTGCTTTCTTTTATAGTTTACTCAATGTACAAATTGAATAACATTGGAGAAAGGCTACAACTCTGTTTTACTCCCTTTCCAACCACTGCATCCCTTAAATGCCCTTCAACTCTGACAAACGCTGTCTGGTTCTTGTACAAGTTGTAAATAACCTTACGCTCCCTATATTTTACTCCTGCTTGCTGCACAACTTGAAAGAGTTTATTTCAATTAACATTGTCAAAAACCTTCTCCAAATCTACAAAAGCTAGTTATGTAGGATTGCCTTTTCTTAATCTATCTTCTAGGGTAAGCCGTAAAGTGAGTATTGCCTCCCGTGTTCGTACATTTCTCCTGAACCCAAACTGATCTTCCCCGATATCGGCTTCTACCACCTTTTCCATCCTTCTGTAAATAATCCGTGTTAATATTTTGCAACCATGACTTATTAAGCTGAAGGTTCTGTAGTTTTCACACCTGTCTGCGCCTGCTTTCTTTGGAATGAGGATTATAACATTTTTCTTAAAGTCTGAGGGTACTTCGCCTGTCTCATACATCTTACACACCAGGTGAAACAGTTTTGTCATGGCTGGTTCTCCCAGTAGCTCTGAGGGAATGTCATCTACTCCAAGGGCCTTGTTTCGACTTAGGTCCTTCAGTGTTCTGTCAAATACATATCTCAGTATAGTATCTCCTATTTCATCCTCTTCTACTTCTTCTTCCTTTCCTACAATATTGCCTCTAAGTTCATTTCCTTCGTAGAGCCTCTCTATATACTCTTTCCACCTTTCAGCTTTCCCTTCTTTCCTGAGAACTGGCTTTCCATCTGTGTTCTTAATATTCATAGAGCTGTTTTTCTTATCTCCAAATGTCTCTTTTATTTTCCTGTAGACTATATCGATTTTTCCCCTATTTATACATTCTTCTACATCCTTGCATTTGTCTTGTAGCCACTCTTGCTTAGCCATTTTGCACTTCCTGTCAATCTCATTTCTTAGTTGTCTGTACTCCATTTTGCCTGATTCATTTACTGCATTTTTATATTTTCTTCTTTCATCGATTAAATTTAGTATTTCCTGTGATATCCAAGGATTTTTTATAGGTCTTGTCTTCCTTCCTATTTTGTCCTCTGCTACCTTCACTATTTCATCTCTGATTCTCAAGAACTTCAGGTTGCTTCAGTTTACCCAGGTCGCATCTCCTTATTTTCATACCTTTCTGCAGTTTTTTCAGTTTCAGTCTACAATTCATGGCCAATATGTTATGGTCAGAGTTTATACCTGCCCCGGGGTATGTCTTACAGTTTAAAACCTGGTTCCGAAATCTATGTCTTACCATTATAAAGTCTATCTGGTATCTCCCTGTGTCTCCTGGTCTATTCCACGTATACAACCTTCTGTCGTGATTCTTACACCAGGTGTTTGTTATAACTAAATTATGTTCCGTGCAAAATTCTACCAGGTGGCTTCCTCTTTCATTCCTTTTGCCCAGGCCATATTCACCTACTATTTTCCCTTCACTTCCTCTTCCTACTACCGAATTCCAGTCTCCCATCACAATTAAGTTTTCCTCTCCCTTAACTGTCTGAATAATTTCCTTTAGCTCCTCATATATTTCTTCGATCTCCTCATCATCGGCAGAGCTAGTTGGCATAGAAATCTGTACTACTGTGGTCGGTGTTGGCTTCGTATCAACCTTGATTATGATAATGCGATCACTGTGTTGCTCATAGTAGTTTACCCGCATTCCTATTTTCTTATTCATTATCAGACCTACTCCTGTAATACCCCCAACTGGTTTTGTATTTATAATCCTGTACTCCCCTGATCAGAAATCCTGTTCCTCTTTCCACCGAACTTCACTAAACCCCACTATATCTAACTTCAACCTATCCATTTCTCTTTTTAAATGTTCTTGTTTCCCTAGCCGATTAAGGGATCTAACATTCCACGCTCCGATCTGTAGAATGCCAGTGCTGAGTAGTCCCCGCACGGAGATTCGAATGGGCGACTATTTTACCTCCGGAATATTTTACCCGAGAGGATGCCATCATCATATGTTCATACAGTAGAGCTGAGTGTCCTCGGGAAAGGTAATGGCTGTAGTTTCCCCTTGCTTTCTGCCGTTCGCAGTTGCAGTGTGGCAAAGCCACATTAGCTGATGTTACATGGCCAGCTCAGTCAATCATCCAGACTGTTGCCTGTAACTACTGAAAAGGCTGCTGCCCCTCTTCAGGAACCACACGTTTGTCTGGCCTCTCCACAGACATCCCTCCGCTGTGGTTGCACCTACGGTACGGCTATCTGTATCGTTGAGGCACACAAGCCACCCCACCTCGGCAATGTCTGTGGTTCATGGGAGTGGATATGCAGTAAAAGAAGGGATCGATTGGTAGGACACATTCTGAAACATTAAGAATCGTCGGTTTAGCATTGGAGGGAAGTGTGCGAGGTGAAAATCGGAGATCGAGAGACGAATGCAGTAAGCAGGGATGTAGGGTGTTGTTATCCAAAGGTGAAGAGAATTGCGCAGGACAGGGTAGCACGGAGAGCAGCATCAAATCCGTATTCGGACTGAAGACTCCAACAACAATAATAACAAGGATACGAGTCTAACTCCAGTGAGCATTAGCGAGGTCAGATGTCTGGCACAGACTTCTTTGTGCGAGCGAAAATTGTCTCCGTCAGGGCCAGTGGATCGACAATGAGTCTGGCGACTGTCTGTGGTTGACCACTGGCCGACCAGGCGGAAATGGCCAGCTCAGGCGGATCCAGGCGTGCCAACAAAAGAAATGGCGTAACCCTAGGGGGCGGGTCAGACCGCAGAAACGCTCCACCACATTTGGTGGCCACCGCGGTAATGCTCCACCAACACCTGTTCGTCCTGCAACCAAAAATAAAAACTTCCTTCTTACCTCAGCTGAGGGGATAATGTTTCCTCTCCTTCTCGTGACACATCACATACAGCACCATTCTCTGTAAACAACTTAACCCTTTCAGTTGTGAATTGTTTTAAAAATAGAATAAAACATATAGTTGCACTTTTCATGTCCATAAGACCCTGTCTATTGAATATTTTTGCCGCGGTGGAGTAACCGAGCGGTCTAAGGCGCCTCGCTGCGGTGCGCGCGGTTGGAGTTTCGAGTCCTCCCTGGGGCATGGGTGTGTGTGTTGTCCTTAGGTTAGTTTACCTAGGTTTAAATAGTTTCTACGGACTGATGACAACGCAGTTTGGTTTGATACATTTACATTTGAACATTGAATATTTGAGCAAAATTAAAAATTTTCATACTTGGTTCCCAAAATAAAAAATGCCAAATAAATTGGACACTGTGTCTGAAGGTAGTTAAGAGTGTGAAATAAGAATCAGCAATTACGTATGTCACGCCGTATTTATTATGGAACTTATATCGGAATGTGGAATTTGTGCAAAATTCATAATTTAATGCATGAAATAATTTCAACGAATGATATCAAGTCTGACACACTCCGCAACGGGTCCGCCATGTTCACTGTTTTTCATTATAGCACACCATTCTTGTCAGTGGCGTAATTAGGACTTGGCTTTGGGGGGGATAGATCTGCTTGACGAGCAAAATTTTAGTCAGTTTTCAGACAGACTACCATCTACCACTCCCGTTGAAGAAACTAATTCACTCCCATCAAATGAAAGATTATGGTAAAACACCCCAAGTTTTCAATCTTTACCTTTACCAGTTTGCTGTTATACGATTTTTTTCTTTTTTTCGGGTTCTGGGGGGGGGAGGTTCTATCCCCCTCATCCCTCCCCCATAGTTACGCCACTGATTCTTGTGACAGATGACAGCAAGAAGCTAAAAGTGACATATCTCCAGTAAACAGGCCACTGGGTCTCAAAGCAAAGAGTATCTGTAGAGTGTTCAAAAATTAATACAAAGTCGCTGTCCATGACATTCGACACTAGGTCTGAAACTGTTAAATCGGAACAAACAGAAATCTACTGATAAGATGTGAGTTCAAATGTTTGTATAGTCTATGGAACTTAACTACGGGGTCATCAGTCCCTAAACTTAGAAACTACTTATGAACTACTTACGAACTAGGACGGCACAAATATCCATGCCCGAGGGGGGATTCGAACCCCCGACCGTAGTGGCCGTGCAGACCGTGACTGGAGCGCCTTAGTCCCCTCGGCCACCGCGGCCGGCTAAGATTTGAGGGCAGCGTGACTTCAAACGCCAAAGGAAAGAAAAACTTGTGCTGCACAACTCTGCATAATCCATATGTGTTAAAAAAAAATCTGGGTGAGAGTATGTTCGTTCGATATCTCCTACAATGAGCATTTTGGCCGGCTTTAGGTTACGATAGTAACACTAAAAGTGTGCATTTGCGATCGCCTTTTGAAAGCTTGAAATTTAAATGGAAATAACATCTTAATCGTTCATCCGATGAGCAGAGTGGTTTGGTCCCTTAGCATCACAAACAGTTGAATATTTGAACCCATTCACAGAAGGTTACACAATGACTGAAATCGTCCCCATGCATATCCTGGGTCATTGTTCAGCACATAAGAATCTAATGGTCATAGCTGGGCACAAGTCCGTTACTCCGTTAATCGGTAATTAATGAAGTTAACATTTTTAGTAACTAATTAACTCGTATGTTAATTTTAAAAAACTTTAACGGACTCTTTAACTTCCGTTAATTTGCCTTAAGTCCGTTACTTTTGTACCCACTTCATATGACAAAAGTCTTGCCGCGTAAATTATGCTCATTTTAGTAAAGAACTTTGTATGACGGGCAACCACAGGTAAAGTATTTATATATAATTAAGAAAACTTTTCACAGTTAAAAAATAGGTGTTAAAGTTGTGATAGTCTGAATGAAAGTCCTTGGTCGACTTGAGCTGTTATTTTATTGGAGTCGTGAAGACCCACACTACTGGTTTCGCAACTTACAGTTGCATCTTCAGGTGCTTTTTTAAACGTTTTCCATATAAGTAATTTGTGATGGATAACGGGGTTAAAGGTGAGGTCGTACCTCAAGAACCTTCGCTCTTTTCGTCAAAAACATAAAAAGAAGTCTAACGTGAGGTTCTTGTCATTTTTGGTAAAAGTATAGAAAAGTCAACAATCAGTTTTGTAAATATTATTTGGCCTGTGACATAAGGCGACGTGATGGGTAGCCCTACAATAAACAACCATTATAACACAATCTTAATCATTATGATGGTTGTTTATTGTAGGGCTACCCATCACGTCGCCTTATGTCACAGGCCAAACAATTTTTACAAAACTGATTGCTGACTTTTCTATACTTTTACCAAAAATGACAAGAACCTCACGGTAGACTTCTTTTTATGTTTTTGACGAAACGAGCGAAGGTGCTTGCGGTACGACCTCACCATTAACCCCGTTATCCATCACAAATGACTTATGTGGAAAACGTTTAAAAAAGCACCTGAATATGCAACTGTAAAACCGCGGTGGAGTAGCCGAGTCTAAAGCGCCTCGCTGCGGAGCGCGCGGTTGCTCGCCGTGGAGGTTCGAGTCCTCCCTAGGGCATGGGTGTGTGTGTTTGTCCTTAGGTTTGTTTACCTAGGTTTAAGTAGTTTGTAAGCTACGGACTGATGACCACGCAGTTTGGTCCGATAGATTTACAAACATTTGAACACTTTTTGCAACTGTAAGTTGCGAAACCGGTAGTTCGGGTCTTCACGACTCCAATAAAATAACAGCTCAAGCGGACCAAGGACTTTCATTCAGACTATCACAATTTTTACACCTCTTTTTTAACTGTGTGAAAGTTTCTTAATTATGTATACATTTTAGTAAATTACGCTCATTTCTGCACGCGGCTACGCCCACGCTATGCATTGAACCGCTCCCTGGAAGCGCGCGGTTGATCTTCTGAATAGTGCCGCCAAGACCCGAACAGCGAAAATGGAGACCCAGGGGAAAACAACAACTTGGCGTAAGCCTACTGCAAATGCAGGAAAACCGCGACTCTGTGTATACCTGCGCTAAGTGAGTCTAGGAAGGAAGAAAGATGAAGGGTTCAACGTCCCGTGTCAGTGGTCTGTACTCGCCGGCAGTAGGTTGCTGCTTGTGTTCACGTTAAGTGCACCTTTCGCCAGTGGAAGTGATCTGAGTGTCGAAGAATATTTGTGTGTGAAAACGTTATCATGGGCTCAACAGCTGATGAAAATCCATGGCCACATCTAAGTGATTTTGTTGACTTTATATCTAGATCAAGAAAACAAATGCTTTTCAACTGTACATTGTGCCTTCTGAAAAAATCAATTAATGCTCACACAAACAAATGACAAACATTCTTCTTTTTATACAAGAAGACAAATCATTTCAAAGAACAAAAGAGTTGTCCCCCAGAGCAAATGACTTTTGCGCAGGCTGTTTCACACTATAGCATGTAATTAGATATCATTTGCTTACATTCACGGCCGACTGCCACGGTAGAGTGGACGAGTAATACTAGTTTTTATTTATACTCCAAGCCCTATTTAAACTTGCGTATCCAAAACATTTTTCTTAAGCATCAGGTAGGTTAATACGTTTTTTTTTAATTGCTGATTTCAATAATATAACAACATAAATATATAAATTCGAAGACTGAAGGTGATTTTTCGTGGCTGTACAACACTGTTACGAGTTAACGATTAACGTTAACTTCCGTTAATTAGTCCGCAGAGTAACGCTTTAACGTTTAACGAAGTTAACTTTTTAAATAACGGATTAATGATTAACGAAGTTAATTTTTTGATTAACGGTGCCTAGTTTTGGAGCTCTTCTCCTAGTATATCTTGCGGGATACGCCATTGCTGCTTCAGTGGCATCGAGTCGGCACTCGCGGAGCATCAGCACATGTCAACGTATTCGTTGTAAGTGTGTGTAAGTGTGTGCCATAATCTTCCAGTGTCAGTAACCCTGGCACTCATCCCCGTTCGACTGTGTGGTTCGACCTGTTGCGTGTACGGTCGAGTGCGGCCACACTCGGCAGCCTAAACAGAACATCAAAAAATATTCAAATGTTTGTATAGCTTATGGGACTTAACTACGGGGTCATCAGTCCCTAAACGTACAAACTACTTATGAACTAACTAATACTAAGGACGGCACAAACATCCATGCCCGAGGGGGGATTCGAACCCCCGACCGTAGTGGCCGTGCAGACCGTGACTGGAGCGCCTCATTCCCCTCGGCCACAGCGGCCGGCAAACAGAACATCAAAGCAACTGGTCGCTTCGTGACACCGGCGACGTTACAACTCGTCTGGATCACCTTTAGAAGGCGCATTGCGTTATGTACAGTGTATGGTATCTGCCCCTGAAACATTGAAGGGTTGAGGCTCCTAAACAAAACATGTTATTTATGACGAACACAGCTGATGTCAATCATTCCAGTGGATGATAAAAAATTTCCCTTTAAAAATTTCATCTTTCTGCTGTAACATTTTTTTCCTCCACCACATTTCGGTATAGTTTTTTCCCAGGGCAGGCGCAAGCTTAAGTCTCCCCGTGTGGGGAGAAAAAAAAAACCATTATACTGCATGGCCTCTAACTTTCATGGGGCCCTCCTGATGTCGCGGTTATGTTATAAAGAAGTATTTTCAACGATATTGTATGAAAATTTAACCTTCCACAGCCTTTTGATCTTCTTTACCCTTCATTTTTTTGTTGTTGTATATTTCTTGTATTTCTGTATATTTTGACATAGCCGGCAGACACCTGTTTCTATCACTTGATGCCCTCTAGGGCATTACGTAGACTAGGCCACATTTGATGTTTAGCTTAGCGTGACGTCACATAACATGTTCATTAACAATTCCTCTCTTCAAATGCCAAATGTAAAACCCTAAACGCAGTGTGCATGTAATTTCAGTATGTATTCCTTAATGTAGTAAAGTTACTTGCTGTAAGAAATATTTTTGTACATTTAATGTAAATTTTCAATATCTTTATGTATATACCTATTTGTAATGTATGTATTTTCAATGAAAGGTCACCAGATGATGGGCTGTGCACGAAACATGTAACGAAATTTTAATAAATAATCTACATTCAACACATATGAGATTACTGCAGCAACCTAAAAGCATTTTAGAATCATTTTCATATCTTGTGTAATGTTGTCCACTTTTTGTATGACAGGTCTGCTGTCACACGTTTTCATAAAAAGATTTGACGTATCTCTATCTATATAAAAGCGAAAAGACACTCACTCACTGACTAAACACGAAATCTCGAAAACTACTTCACCTATGAAGCTGAAATTTGGCAGGAATGTAGTTTATAGCTAGAAGACGTCAGCCAATTGAAAACGTCTGTCAACAGCGGCCGAGCAACTGGCTCGTCACAATACGCCACTCACTACTCTTGATGAACTATGGTATCGTGTTGAAGCTGCATGGGCATCTGTACCTGTACACGCCATCCAAGCTCTGTTTGACTCAATGCCCAGGCGTATCAAGTCCGTTATTACGGCCAGAGGTGGTTGTTCTCAGGATCTATGCTCCCAAATTGCGTGAAAATGTAATCACACAGAGTTCTAGAATAATATATTTCTCCAAGGAAAACCCGTTTATCATCTCTATTTCTTCTTGGTGTAGCAATATTAATGGCCAGTAGTGTACGTAACTGCAGAACGCTTTCCTGTTGAAAACTACTTTCTTCGTCCCATTATCGATGGTTACACTGGAGTTCATTTTTTTCTATCTCGTAACTTACATAACTACATGTTCCTTTCTAATCTTTAACGGGACTGATGACCTAGATGTTTAGTCCCCTCAAAATAACAACAATAATCTTCAACCGTGTTTAGAGATTTGTCCTATTAACGCCATATAGTGAGGGAAGATTATATTATGCCATGTTAATACAATGTACTGTTTGGATCAATAACTTGATAACAACGGAAAAATATGGTTTTAACGATTTTTAAAAAGTGGAAAGCTACTGCTAAGCATTATATTGAGCATGACACTGGGGAAATAATATAGCTAATTCATATTTGAATCTGATAACTAGAGCGTTCGTAAGTTTTGAGTGTTAGAGTACAGGTATGTCATTCCAACACTCCCAGTCATGGTTTCTACAGTGCTTTAGTGCGGCACATCAGGAAATCTCTTACGGAAATCGAAAAAATGCCCTGAATACAGAGCGATAATGTAAAGACAGGGGCTCTACGTAAAAGTGTGTGAATAAGTTGGAAATTTGGGTCTGCCAGGAGACAACCTAGGACAGTCGGTGCAAATATGACCGCTGTGCAGGTGGTCTACTTGTCAGCCCGACTGCCTAGTGAATAAGAAACTTGGATTCATAAACGCGGCCTAGCACAAATGATCACGTTCCTCCATTTAGATAATTAAAAGCCCAGAGGTAGCTAAGTCGAAAATTCTATTGTGTCTTACTTTAATAAAGGACGAAATTCCTATTTTCTTATTTATTTATTTATTTATTGGCAAAAATCTGCATCCCGTACTCGTGCTGTAACAAAGCAATTGATATGTACGAAAGTACAATCGATAATCTTAAGACCTATAACTTTCTAATTTAACAATTTTCACCTCGGAGCTATTGTTTTTTATTATTATTTATTTAAGAAATACCATTTCTTGCAACTTTGCGAATTTTTTGGTAAATTTCGCCATCTTGGCTCGAGTGTCATGAAACAGAAACTATTTTAAATGTAATTTCCTATACGTTCATATTTGAAATGTTCAAATGTTTGTAGAGTCTATGGGACTTAACTAAGGGGTCATCAGTCCCTAAACTTACAAACTACTTATAAACTACTTACAACTAAGGACGGCACAAATATCCATGCCCGAGAGGGGATTCGAACCCCCGACCTTAGTGGCCGTGCGCACCGTGACTGGAGCGCCTCAATCCCCTCGGCCACCGCGGCCGGCCGTTCATATTTGATTTTTTGGTTGTTTTCAGGTAATAATTTTTGCAAGTTTAACATTACGCCGTCACAGAATGCTTGGCCTACTGTTTTAGTGCTCGATCTGTGTTCATTTTCTAACCATTAAATCTGAGGGGTGGGGAGGGAGGGGTGCAATGGGGAGTTTCTGCCCGAAGATAACTGAACCCACTCAGAAGACGATACAAGTGCAACTACAACTACATCCACTTAAATACTTCACATTATTACAGTTGGGTCGAAAATCCCGATACCTGTCACCTAATTTGAGTACAATAATATATTTTTCTCCGTAGACAGCCTGGGGCCTTATTAGAGTTTGTGACAGTTGCCTGGAGAGGGAATTTGTTGACACTTGCCAGGAGCCCCGGACACTGCAATTAGTGCACAGGGTGTTCCACAAGTAGGATACACCGTTGTGCGTAACAGGGGTATCCGGACATTTGCCACACCTTTACCTGCTCCGAAGCAATCGGGTCCCCTGTCTTCTCCTACCTTACAACCCGGCTCCATAATTCCGTGGACGGTCTCCAGACATCTTCACACTGGTCGCTATCGCAGTTTGTAGTGTGACCATCAGTATGAAAGTTATTACAACGACCAAGGGCAGGTCTTTTGCCCATTACAATGGTCACGAGTGTAATAAACAGAGGGAATCTGAAGAAGGTGTCGTTACGTGGATGTACTTACGCCGAAAATAGGATCATTGCAAGGGAAAGCTGCTTTCGAAGAACGGAGAAGTATTGAACGTATCAGAACATCAGTGAAGACCACCTGACGTAGCGACCTTTATTAGTTGTATAAATAAAACGAGTGTATCAGGCTTCAGTATCCTTAATTAGCTTAATGACGAAACTAGCTGTACCCAGTTCGGTTCACTAGCGTTTAATCAATAAGTTGTGAAATTTGACTCGACGAAGCAAAAACATTAAACATCAGTCAAATGATCCTCCTAGCCGCGGTGGAGTAGCCGAGCGGTCTAAAGCGTTTCGCTGCGGAGCGCGCGGTTGCTCGCCGTGGAGGTTCGAGTCCTCCCTGGGGCATGGGTGTGTGTGTTTGTCCTTAGGTTAGTTTACCTAGGTTTAAGGAGTTTGTAGGCTACGGACTGATGACCACGCAGTTTCGTCCGATAGATTTACAAACATTTGAACTTTTTTTTTTTTTTTTTTTTTGATCCTCCTACAATCAGAATTTACAGTTACATGTACCGCTTTTCAAATTGCAATTTTATGTGTAGGTAAAAGCACCTACAGTTGACAAGTTATGAGAATTTTTTTCTACCTTCTAATATTATGGCCACACTATTAAAGATTTAGAACTCACAAACGTAAGAGCCGGAACTTTCACCTAAAATGTTATTTTTTGTTAAACTGATAAGGTACGCTTTAGGTTTAAAAAAATCCGAACGTTTGAATTGCACCTGAAATACACACACTAAAACAAATCTGCTCCTAAAGTTGATAATTTCGGCAGCTATAGTGTAGAAATAATTCCCATATCTCCAAAATTAGACAAGGATAGAAATAACTTTACAGTAGATTTAGATATCATGAAGTACATTTAAATATAGTCATTGAAATTAAAAACATTGTTGATTATCCTTAAACAAGTCAGTAAAGCTATTGAAACTAGGAAAGGAGCTTACTGTTCAAAAATAATGGTTACAAAAGAGTATCATAAACAATGTTTTAGAGGTACTTTTATACATTACAAACTTTTTGAAACCGTATCTGATCATTTCGTCTGCACTGACAGTTCAGAGATATCTACAACATCATTCATTTCATAATGTGATTTGCTTTGCAGCACCAAGGACATCTACTTCTGTGTTATGTTTACCGCGTTCTCATTTAGAACTGTGAAATGTTTACTTCTTTCGGAGAGTTTGTACGCAGACTGATTCTTCTAAGCGCTGAGGCCATTTGCTTCTTACTTTAGTCCAGTGTATATTGTAATACATGGTTGCTCTTTCAGTATACACCTCATGAATCCTACTTTAAGAACACTATTAACATGTATAATAGAAGCAGTCAAATGAAAACGAAAGAGTCTGAAGAAAGTACGCACTGAAAAGTATCGTATTAATAGCATTGTGAGACGAGAGGGTGAATGCCTTCATGGAAAAGGTGTTTGCATTTGCCTACGGTACCATTATTGTAGACAGATGGCACCTCTTTGAAGCAAATCCAAGATAACAAATGTCTTTCTTCAGGGCTCCAAAAGTATGGTAATCGCAAGGAGAAAGATCAGGACTATACTAAGAATATATAAGTACTCCGAAGCGTTCTTCCTTACGGTCTTTTGTTCACTTTTGCGCCTAACGCAATTTTCTTTGCTTTCTTTATTTTATTTGTTTTTACGAAAGTGCACTTTCATTTTAAGTTATACCGAGCCACAGGCCACTGGCAAACGTATTGTGCTATGCGGATGTGTCCTCAGGGTCGTGTGTTGTGGCCAGGACTGAATGTGACAATGTAGCGACTAAACTTCCCTAAACACATCTGTTGTTGTTTTAGTCCATTGTTTTAATTTTGTACTTACTTTCGGCAAGAACCATCCAGTCATCATATGGCAGAATGCAGTTTTATTCATGTCCAACAGACGTTGTATTCAGTTACATGTTTTTTAACCTATTATGCCTTTTCAATACTCTGAGATTTTCAGCTATCAGTCGATCTTTTTTAAAAATCTTTATTGCGTGGTGTGAGTTATCCATATTAACATCATTCAGTTAAACACGTGCATTGATAATGGCCAGTTACTGGCTGAAATCATGTTTTGCTAATAAAGATTTTTAAAAAAGATCGACTGATAGCTGAAAATCTCAGAGTGTTGGAAACGTATCACAGTCGTGGAGAGCAAACCATCAAAAGTATTATGATTTTCTTTTTTTTTTTTTTTCCGTCCCGCCGCACCTGCAGAGATAAGCCGACGACGGAATAGACGTTTGATTGTTTCTGTTTTCGTTCTATTTTTGTTCATTACAAGTGGCATTGAAGCCAAAAAAGAAAAAAAGTGAGTAACTCGGCACATAATTTTTAGTAGTCGGGACTGAGTACGCGCTAAAAGAGAGAGAGAGAGAGAGAAAAGGCGAAACTTCGGCAGCATAGTCTAAAACAGTTTGGCAACATGTAGAAAGGCATTACCTTGCAATAGAGTGATGTTTTCACTATACTGCACAAGTTCCTCTAGGAAGCCCGTTCACCTCTGCCATACAGTCCCCATGTCACTTCCTCTTTTTTTTTTTTTGGCCCACTTTAGGTTACGGTAGTAACAGTAAAAGTGGGCCTTTGCGATCGTCTTTTGACTGCTCGAAATTTAAAATAACGGCTTAACCATTCATCTGACACAAAAAACGGATTAACCGAATTTGTAGAGGAGAAAATTTTCTACAACTTTGCTCTCTTACGTTTTTTTCATATCTGGTATCGTTTCAAACATATTTGCAAAAATAACCGCGATTTTGGGATGTCTGTCTGTCTGTCCGTAACGTGTTCCCTGTTTTTAAGACGAACCGTTCAACCGATCAGCTACAAATTTTGCACACATAATTGTAGGCCGTCAGAGACTAGAACCTCCCTTTTTCAAATTTTTCCGGCAAAAAATACGGCAGTAAAGAAAGAAAAAAAAAAAAAAAAAAAAAAAAAGCCGTTTGTAATTGCAAACGAACCGTTCATCTGACACGAAAACTGAATAACTTAATTGGTAGAGAACCTAATTGGTAGAGGGGAAAATTCTCTACAACTTCGCTCTATTATGGTTTTTTTTCCTCATATCTTGCATCGTTGCAGAGATATTTGCAAAAATAACGTCGTTTTGACGATATCTGGATGGCTGTAACGTGCTCCCACTTTTTATGTCGAACGTTCAACCGATCGGCACCAAATTTTACAGACATAATTGTTGGCTACCAGAGACCAGAACCTCGCTTTTTGAAAGATTTCGGACAAGAAATACGTTAGTAACACCAAAAAAAGCCGTTTGTAATATAATTTTAATTGCAAACAAACCGTTCATCTAGCGCGAAAATTGAATAAACGAATTTCTAGAGGAGAAAATTCTCTACAACTTTGTTCCCTTATGGTTTTTTTTTTTTCATATCTCGTATCGTTTGAGAGGAATTTGCAAAAATAACGGAGTTTTGACACCCTCCATTAAATTAACGAACACCAGCCGTTCGCAGATGTCACGTGACATTCCTCGCCCAGAACTGTCTCTGGCATACGCCGTCTTGCGTTGCGTATTTGATGATTTTCTTATTGTAACTTACACGTTGTTATTTCAAATCAATGGCGCACTGAATAATTAACAAAAAGACTTCGTTCTTAGTACGATAAATGATAATCTAGTGCCTACAAATGCCATATTAGTATCAGTTAACAACGGCCATCAATAGTATGAGATTAAATAACGCAATTCCTAACTGTTAGCTGTATCGTAACAGGCAATAGAGGTGACAGAAGGCTGCCGGCAAATCTACTGCGTACATTGCAAACAGCAACATGTGTTTTAGAGAAATCTCCCAACGTAACGTTCTATATGACAAATAAAATACTCGAGACCATTGATGTAAAAGCTCCATACCCTCCAGCAATCCAAATGAAACACAAAGACTTAAATTGGAAATATGTCTGGTCCAATTTTGCAGATAAATCGATATGTTCAACGTTGCGCTCATCAGCTTACATGTTTATAAATGATTTAATCCCGACTGCTGCCCGTCGCCTCAGAATAAAGATCACCGGTCACCCGTATTGCCAGCACTGCGGATTGATCGATACTGCCATCCACCGTGTATTGGCTGCTCCAAAATAGCGGATCTGTGGAAATGGATCAAGTTTAAATCGGCAGGATTGCTGTCTCTGTCAACGACATCAACACGAAGAAACTGGTGTACGTACGTGGATGTAAAGGCTTTTCCAGTGTCCAAGACCAGAACTCTAACTTGGTTCATATATTCGTTCATCAACTACGCCCTTGCGGGAGGTGGATCTGTGAGCGAGTTTCGACAATACATCCTTCGTGCAAAAAGAGAAATCCTCAACGATCCATGGAAAAGAGAAAAATTTTCGCCGTTCATTCACTTTTTGTAAGACAACTTGTTTCACAAAATTATAACTATTTTGTAAACACATTTTGTAAATAAACTTTTTCTTAAAAAAAAATAAATAAATAAAGTAGCGTAGTGGGCAATGTGTTGGACTGTGACGCTGAAGGTCAGTGGTTCGAAACCCGCCAGTACCTCAAATTCTTTTTTCTTACAAGGGTTTCAGATACTGTTATTAATTAATTTTTTATTATTCAGATTATTATTTTGGTCCTAAATGTTAGCAAAAATTTATAAAACTACAAATCAAAAGTGGGTCGTAAATCACGTCAGTGCGATTTTTTCGTTACAGAGGGCGTCAAGTTACCATGCCGGCAACCCTCTAACCGAGCGGGCTGAGCCACCGCGCCCTAGCACATCGTTACAGCGCTAAGTATCTGAATTTAATTTGTGTCAAATTTAATTTGCCAGTCTAGTTCATTTTCGTTAGTACTCTGTTTTAAGAGGTTTATTCCCGCGTACTTGCAGATTTCGTTTGTACTACTGTTTTAATAGTTTATTCTATCGTATTTGATAAATACCGTTGTGTTTAGTCTTCGTCTTTGACCGGTGTATTTCAAAACAAGTCAGAGACCGTTACTAAAATTCGTTATCAGTCAGTCCAGTCCCAGCTGCCACCAGTGCCGCATTAACAGCGCCAAGCTGCCGGACTCAGTTTCGTTGATTTGAAAGTGTAGCTACCACTGACCACAGTTCAGTCAACAGCCACCCGCCTTCATTAGAGTACTAGGCTTCTTTAAAGTTGTTAATTGCAGTTAATTGTATCGATAGGATGGATAGGATGTGTGCCTGCTGTGTGCGGACGCAGGAGGAGTTGGCCGCGGTTCGCGAACAGCTGAGCGTGCTGCTGTCTACGGTCAGCCGTCTTCAGGCTGCTGTCTCGGGGTGCAGCGATGGTGGGGAGTCTGGTGCGTCGAGTGGGACACCTCAGGTGTCTCACGCTTCGCTCTCTGTCCCTGCTACCGAGGCACCTTCAGGTGTACCGGACGTCGTCGAGCCGCCTTCTCCGCAAGGTGAGTGGCGGGTTGTACGGCGTTCGCGTCGCTCGAGGCGGAAGGCCAATTTGGAGGCTGGACGTCCGTCCGCGCCCGTTCGTCCTCCTTCAGCAGGGTCCGAGCAGGTGCACGGGGGGAGGGGATTATTAGTTATTGGGAGCTCCAATGTTAGGCGCGTGATGGAGCCCCTTAGGCAGATAGCGTCCAGATCTGGAAGGAATTCCAACGTGCACTCGGTCTGTCTGACGGGGGGCCTCATCCGAGATGTGGAGGCGGCCTTGCCGGCGGCTATCGAGGGTGCGGGGTGCAGTCGACTGCAAGTCGTGGCTCACGTCGGCACCAATGACGCTTGTCGCTTGGGTTCTGAGGACATCCTCAGGTCCTACGAGCGGCTGGCGGAATTGGTGAAGGCTGCTGCCTTCGCACGCGGGGTGCAAGCAGAGCTGTCGATTTGTAGCATTGTTCCCAGGGTTGATCGGGGTCCTTTGGTTTGGAGCCGAGTGGAGGGTCTGAACCAGAGGCTTCGCCGACTCTGTGACAGTCATGGCTGCAGATTTCTGGATCTGCGTTATCGGGTGGGGAATTGTAGGGTGCCCCTAGATAGATCAGGGGTGCACTACACTAAGGAAGCGGCTACTCGGGTAGCAGAGTACTTGTGGAGTGCACATGGGGGTTTTTTAGGCTAGGCGCTAACTCTGATGAGCACTCGCCTGTCAGCATTCAAACAGCGAATTCAGGCCACGTTCGGAACAAAAATTCGAACATAAAAATATTAGTCGCGAACTTACAGAGTATTAGAAACAAAGTTCCCGAATTTGCAGCACTGCATGGAAGTTATTGCGCTCAGATAGTTTTAGGCACCGAAAGCTGGCTAAATGATGATGTGGCAAGTTCAGAAATATTTAGCGAAGCGTGGAATGTATATCGCAAAGATAGATCTGATACAACTGGAGGAGGAGTGTTCATCGCTGTGGACAAAGACATTGTTTCTACGGAGATAGAGGTTGAAAGTAACTGTGAAGTTATCTGGGCACGTATAACAGGTCTAAAAGAAGTAAAGTTAATAGTTGGGTGTTTTTACCGGCCCCCCAGTGCTGCTGTAGCAGTTTTAGAATCATTCAAGGAAAGTCTACACCAGGTAGTGCATAGGTATCCGGGCCATGTAATATTAGTCGGAGGTGACTTCAACCTTAAGAGTATAGATTGGGACCTCGCTAGTTACATTTCAGGCGGTACAGATATGCAGTCTTGCGAGCTACTTTTGGACACATTCTCCGAAAATTGTCTTGAGCAGTTAAACCGGCAACCCACGCGCAATGGAAATATTCTAGACCTTATAGCCACAAACAGGCCTGACCTTATTAACGATGTCTGTGTAGAGACAGGAATTAGTGATCATGATATCGTCATAGCGTCGATGGTGACCAAAGTTCATAAACCAATCAAGAAGGCTAGGAGCGTGTTTTTGTTGGGAAGAGCCGACAAGCAAATGTTACGATCGCACTTAGAAAATGAATGGGCATCGTTTAATTCCGGGACTATGGATGTAGAGGAATTGTGGACTAAATTTAAGTGCATTGTTAATAAAGGGTTAAAGAAATATGTGCCAGTAAAGACGATTAAGGATGGAAAAGATCCACCGTGGTATAATAATAATGTTAGAAAGCTGCTGAGAAAGCAAAGGCTGTTGCACTCTCGATTCAAAAAAGAACACGCAAATGATGACAGGCAAAAGTTAGTAGAGATTCGTGCGTCTATAAAAAGATCGATGCGTGAAGCATACAATAATTATCACAGCCATACCTTAGCAAAAGATCATCCCGAGAACCCGAAAAAATTATGGTCCTATGTAAAATCGATAAGCGGGTCAAAGCCCACTGTCCAGTCACTAGTTGATCATTCCGGGGCAGTAATATAAGAAAGCAAACGGAAAGCTGAAGTTCTAAATTTAACCTTTAAGAAATCTTTCACGCAGGAGGACCGCACAAATATACCATCATTTGATCAACGTACTAATTACGAAATGGGGGACATAGCAATAGGTATTTCCGGTGTAGAGAAGCAGCTGAGAGAGCTAAATACGAAAAAGTCTGCTGGTCCGGATGGAATACCAGTTCGGTTTTACAAAGACTATTCTGCGGCGTTGGCCCCCTACTTAGCTCGCATTTGTAGCGAATCTTTAATTCAGCGCAAAGTTCCTAGTGATTGGAAAAAAGCGCAGGTGACTCCCGTGTATAAGAAAGGAAAGAGAACTGACCCATACAATTACAGGCCAATATCGTTGACATCAGTTTCATGTAGAATTTTGGAGCATATTCTCAGTTCGAATATAGTAAATTTCCTTGAAACGGAAAAGCTTCTTTCCATGAATCAGCACGGGTTTAGGAAACATCGTTCATGTGAAACTCAGCTTGCCCTTTTCTCACATGACATCTTGCGAGCCATGGACGAAGGGCAACAGGCGGTGTTTTTCTCGACTTCAAAAAGGCGTTCGACGCGGTGCCACACTGCAGATTGCTAACGAAGATACGAGCTTATGGAATAGGTTCACAGATTTGTGACTGGCTGGAAGACTTCCTAAGTAATAGAACGCAGTACGTTGATCTCGACGGCGAGTGTTCATCAGAGACGAGTGTATCGTCAGGCGTGCCCCAGGGGAGTGTGATAGGACCGCTATTATTTTCTATCTATATAAATGATCTGATGGACAGAGTAAGTTGTAATTTGCGGCTGTTTGCTGATGATGCTGTGGTGTATGCGAGGGTGTCGTCTGTAACTGACTGTAATAGCATACAGGTTGACTTAGACAAAATTTCTAGTTGGTGCGAAGAATGGCAGCTAGCTCTCAATGTAGAAAAATGTAAGGTGATGCGCATGAGTAGAAAAAACAATCCTATAATGTTCGAATACAGCATTCTTGAGCTTCTTGATGCTGTCGCGTCATTCAAATATCTAGGCGTAACATTGCAGAGCGATATGAAATGGAACGAGCATGTAAGGACAGTTGTGAGTAAGGCAGACAGCCGACTTCGGTTTATTGGGAGAATTTTGGGAAGATGTACTTCACCTGTAAAGGAGACCGCGTATAAAACGCTTGTACGACCACGTCTTGAGTATTGCTCAAGTATTTGGGATCCGCAGCAGATCGGTTTGAAGGAAGACATAGAGGCGGTTCAGAGGCGAGCAGCAAGATTTGTTACCGGTAGGTTCGACCAATGCGCGAGTGTCACGGAAATGCTCCGGTAACTCAATTGGGGATCGCTGGAAGAAAGACGACGTTCTTTTCGTGAATTTTTGTTAAGTAAATTTAGAGGGCTGGAATTTGAAGCTGAGTGTAGTACGATGTTGCTGCCGCCTACTTACATTTCGCGTAAAGATCACAAAGACAAGATAAGAGAAATTAGGGCTCGTACGGAGGCATATAGGCATTCTTTTTTTTCCTCGTTCAATTTGGGAGTGGAATAGGAAAGGAAATGCCTAGTAGTGGTACAGTGTACCCTCCGCCACGCACCTTACGGTGAATTGCGGAGTATGTATGTAGATGTAGATGTAGCAAGTTTCGAACCACCGTCTAACATGTTCGTACAACATTAATCCGTCGCCCACTACGCTACGGCGAACAGCTGCGGGAGTAATCCGTAACTGCTGACATGGCATTTTAAGACACCAGATTGTAATTCAGTCGCCTAAGAACGACGTGTTTTTGATAATTTTCAGTGACGTATTTTCGAACGCTGTGTCCCGCCCAGGCTATAGTCACTCGACTGAACGCCAAATGTACGCTATAGTCATACGTAGTACAGACAAAGAAATTAAACTTTGAATAAACTACTAAGGCAAGACAGGTGACAATATTTTAACGGAAAAATATAATGAATATGCGGGAGAGATTAAAATGGTAGTTTAAAGAGGTAAAAGTACAAAAAAAGTGTGTGTTTGTCAAAGCTAAACTCAAATATCAAATAACTTTGGCTCTTTGTTAAAATACGGTCAGAAAGAATATTACGTGTTGAGTGCATAGACATCAGAATAGTAGAGTCGTAATCGTACCTCCCATAATTGGTTTATTATTTACACTTTTATTATTTTTGTCCGAAATGTTTGCAAAAAAATCAAAACTACAAATCTAAAGTGGGCCCTAAAACACGTCGGTGCGATTTTTTTTCCTCCAAGCCTTCGAAAACACAATTTCATGACCGTAGATTTGCTTCGAACGAAGCCTGGGTACAATCATGGTACAGTCTTGTCTCACTGTGGGATAACTTATTTACAGCTCTGGCGATAATTTTTGAAACAATAATCAGTTTCATGCCTTTCCCCCATATTCCTCGTTTTTATTTGTCTGTCGCTTGAGGGTAAACAAATATTGAGGAGTATTTCGTAACTTGCAGTTCGTACCTGAGACCGACAGGTGTCAACCGCTTGTGCGGGGGTGGCATGGTGCGCTATTGATTGGGCAAGTTTAATTTAAGGGGAGGCCGTGTGCCCTTCCCGTCGTCACCCCGGAACCACCCGCTTGGAGCTATGTGCACTCCAACTGTCTGTAGTATTATACATGTGAAAGTGTTCGAAAGTCTTTCTAAAAGTTTGCGAATCATCGTCATCATTTTGAATCTGCAGCTCTTGTGTCTTTCCAGTGAAATTATTAGGTATGGGGTCATCAGTGCATTTTTATTTATTTACTGCTGTGAAAATGAGTTTAGCACTAAAGTAGGTGTGAAATTTAGGCCTAAAATTAGGATATTTTAGTTTTGGTTCTTGCCTTAGTTTTATATTATCATTTATCATTGGTAATCCTCGCGAGTATGATAGTCTTCCTTGTTCTATCGATGGGCCTTCAAATGGCTGATCAGTCCTAGGGTTACCACATTTTCATCATCAAAAAAGAGGACACTTTATTGTTAACATAATGTAATTTACAGCTTTATTAATGAACCACGTAAAACTGATACAAACTGAAACAGTAGCCCGGTGTCGTTATTGTAAAACGAAACATTATGAACCTTGACAGTTTATTCATCACTGCAATCAACTGTCTCTTTCTTGTCTTATTCACTTTTGAATCATGTATATTTGGAGACCGACGAAATCTCTCTCAAGAACTTTCTGTTTTTCAACAAGTACTGATAAAAGCTCAGGCGTTTCAAATGATTGAAATTGAACTGTACACATACAATAGCTTTTATATTTTCTGTTTTAAATCTGTTCATGTCTTTTGTCCACTGTGTGTTCACAAGAGAAAACACACGTTCTATGTTGGCATTATGACTAGGTATAGAAAAAAAAATTCTACAATTTTCAGCAATTCAGAATAACTAACAACACTAGATGACTGACAAATATGCACACATTTCAGCTGCTGGTATACTCTATTTCCTTTGATAATCTTTCAAAAATTTTATGAAATTACAAAACTGATCAAACCACAATGTATCATTAATGCTTACATTCGTATGATCATTCTCTTTAATGCTTTGTATTTCTCCAATAGCGCATCATTTAACACTGACTTTCTTTTCAGCATTTTGTATTTGTAATTTATTTTGAAGCAAAAGGCTACCTACGATCTCGAACACACAATACAGCTTCAACCTAAACCACAAAGTATATCAAAAAACAAAGAACAAAATGCAGAAGACAGAATACATTGGTTGAATACAGGATAGAGAACCGGGTTCCTTCGTAGAGAAGTTCCGAATCGTTTGCAACTGTCAGACCCATGCGGAGAGTGAAATTGTGAACGGAAATTCGCTCTGTGTATGCACCTCATAGTTGCAAACAGTTTGGAACTGCAATGTGAACGAACCCGTTGTCACCAATAACACAAAAACTAATATTCTTTCTCGGAACCCAAAAGACGACATTTTGTAGAATTTTATAAATACCGGCCGGACACATTTTCACGCCTCAAAAAGAGGACGTGTCCGGGAAAAAGAGGACGTATTGTATCCCTAGATCAGTCTAATCCGCGTGTTGCATGCTCTGCGACAGTGATGGCAGACGTATGTTTAGGCACCTGCAGGTAAATTTTTATTTCTTCTCAGAACCTCTCCTCGTTTTCTTCTCATGCGTCTTTCCTAGGCACTGCGACGTCTCTGGTCTTCATAGTGTGCTATACCATTATGGAAGCTGTTCCTCCAGATATGACGATCCAAAGAGTGTGTTTCCCAGTTTACGTTCGCGATGCTACATTTCTTCAAGGTGTCTTTAATGCAGTCTTTATATCTTTTTCTCTGACCTCCATGACGACGATTACCTTCACTTACTTCAGAGTACAGCATTTTTTGGGAATGCGATGGTTTGGCATACGGACCACATGTCCGATGCAGCGTTGCTGATGTTTAGCTAACGTTGTCTATGCTTGTAGTTCCGGCCTTCTCCAGAACACTAAAATTCGTTCATTTATTACTCCAGGTTATTTTTAGGATAATTTTGAGGCATCTTTGATGAAAATTTTCAAGCATTTTGACATGTCGCCTGTATATTCTCCATGTCTCTACGTCTACAAGGGATACTCTGCAAATCACATTTAAGTGCCTGTCAGAGGGTTCATCGAACTACCTTTCTACTATTTATTTACCATTCCATTTTGGAGTAGCGCGTGGGGAGAAAGAACACCTGAATCTCTCCATTCTGATATCTCTGACGATTTTTTCTACCTATATAAGTGGGAGTCAACAATACATTATTGCATTCGGAGGAGAATGTTGGCGATTGGAGTTTAGTATGTAGACCACGCCACATCGATAAGGATATCATTTCCGTAACGCTGACTCCCCTGTATCGTGACATTACAAAACGAGCTGTCCTTCTTTGGACTGTTTCGATGTCCTCCGTCAAACCCATCTGATGAGGATCCCACACTGGGTAGCAATACTCCAAAATAGGACGAACAAGCGTATTGTATGCAATCTCTTTAGTAGTTCTGTTGCATCTTTTAAGGGTTCTGCCAATAAAACGCAGTCTCGGGTTCGCCTTTCCCACGACATTATCTACGTGTTCTTTCCAATTTAAGTCTGAAGTAATAGTAATTCCTAGGTATTTTGTGGAGTTTACGGCCTTCACTTTTGATTGATTTATCTCGTAAACAAACTTTAACGGATTTCTTTTCGTACTCATTTGGAAGACTTCACACTTCTCATTATTTAGAGTCAATTGCCAATTTTACACAATACTGATATCTTATTCAAATCGTTCTGTAGTTGGTTTTGATCTGCAGATGATTTTACTAGCCGGTAAATGACGGAGTCATCTACAAACAACCTAAGAGAGCTACTTAGATTTTCCTCTAAATCGTTTATGTAAATAAGGAACAGCAGAGGACCAATAACACTACCCTGTGCAACGCCCGATATCACCTCTGCTTTAGTCGATGCCTTACCATCGATTACTACGAACTGTGTCCTCTCTGACAGGAAATCCCCTATCCAGTCGCAAATTTCGGACGATATACCAAAACCACGCAGTTTGATTAAAAGCCGTTTGTGAGGTACGGTGTCAAAAGCCTTCTGGAAATGAATTTGGGAGCCGGTCGCGGTGGCCGAGGGGACTAAGGCGCTGCAGTCACGGTCTGCTCGGCCACTACGGTCGGAGGTTCGAATCCCCCCTCGGGCATGGATATTTGTGCCATACTAGTTCGTAAGTAGTTCATAAGTAGTTTGTAAGTTGTTAAGTCCCATAGACTATACAAACATTTGAACTTTTTTTTTTTTTTTCAATTTGGGAGCCCTTGTCGATAGCATTCATCACTTCGTGTAAGAGCTAGTTGTGTTTCGCATGAACGATATTTTCTAAATCCGTGTTGACCTTGGGTCAATAGATCATTCTGTTCGAGATAATTCATAATATTTGAAAACAGGATATGTTCCAAAACATAGTAGCTTTAGTAGCGCTATCATCGGCAGGATCGCCATTAATAGTGAGGGTATTGTTTGTGTTTTACCCCTAGTATCTTTAACATATGACCAAAATCTCTGAGAATTGGATTCCATTATCTGGAGGGGTGTGTTCAACGGCCACAAAATCACATTTAAGCACTGAAGATGGTTTCTTGGAAAACCGAAATCGATTTGCCTGAATAAAGCAAAAGATTTTACGGCTAATGCTGCTCCTTTCATTATTGATAAAATCTCTTTTTTCAGTCAAATTTCGAGAAAGAGTTTCGTTGTGAAAAGTATTGTAGGCATCTCGCTTTGAAATCCTCGCTAAATTTCGAGCTTCTGTGTAGGATCGCCAATCCTGGGGATTTTGTGTTCGTTTAAATTTAGCATGCCTTTTCCCTTGCTTTTACAACTGTGTCCTGACCTGTTTTGTGTACCATGGGGGATCACCTCCTTTTATTAATTTATTTGGTATAAAACTGTCAGTTGCTGTCGATACCACTTCTTTGAATTAGAGCCACAACTGGTCTACACTTACGTTTACTGTTAGGAACAAGTAAAAACTGTCTTTCAAGAAGCAATGTATTGCATTTCTTTCTGATTTCCTGAACAAATATTCTTTTCGTTTATTTTTGGTAACTTTGGGACTTATTATGTGAGTCGGATACGTGTTTGCAATTAGACACAGGTTTTCTTTGAACATTTCTGCTATTGTATCGTCAGAGTCGTGAGGCCGGTAACATGAACTAATTATTAACTTCTTATGTTTTTCAGATACAACTTCTACTCATAATAGCTCACAGAAACTATCAACTTCAACTTCGCTACACGAAAGACTACTTTTGACGGCGACAAACACGCCTCCACCTATTTTGTTTACTCTATCCTTCCTGAACACAGTTCGATCTTTAGCAAATACTTCTGTTGAACGTATTTCAGGTTTGAGCCAACTTTCGCTACCTATAATGATATGTGTTTCGGTACTTTCTATTAACGCTTGGAGTTCTGGTATTTTCCCGACGCAGCAACGACAATTTACAACTGTTATACCGATAGTTCCTAGATCTATATTTCTCCTGTGATCGACCTGATTTCTCCTGTGATTGACCTGAACCCTTTGAGAAAGCCTATTTAGTGTTTTCGCAAAGCCCTCTACCCTAAAAAAACCGTCCAGTCCTACTCAGCGGGAGCCGGAACCCCACCACCCGATGGCGCAAGTCAAGGAATCTGCAGACTACACAGGTTGCAGAACCGTCTGAGCCTCTGATTCAGACCCTCCACTCTGCTCTGTACCAGAGGTCCACAGTCTGTCCTGTCAACTATGCAGATGGTGAGCTCTGCTTTCATCTTGCAAGCACCAATTCAGATAGCCGCTCAAAGCCTGAGAGGATCTCTTCAGATCCAAATCGCCGGCCGCGGTGGCCGAGGGGACTGCGGCGCTCCAGTCACGGTCTGCACGCCCACTACGGTCGGGGGTTCGAATCCCCCTCGGGCATGGATATTTGTACCGTCCTTTGTGTTAGCTAGTTCATAAGTAGTTTGTAAGTTTAGGGACTGATGACCTCGTAGTTAAGTCCCATAAGCTCTACAAACAATTGAACATTTTTTGAGATCCAAATCGACACACATCATTGGTACCGACGTGAGCCACCACCTGCAGTTGGCTGCACTCCGTGCCCTCGTCGCACCTGGAATGACGCGTTCCACATCTGGAATGACCCCTCCCGGTATGCACACGGAGTGCCTTCTTCCCCTCCAGACATCTCTCTAAGGGGCTCTAGCACGCATATGAAAAAATGTTCAAATGTTTCTTAAGCTTATGGGATTTAATTGCGGTGTCATCACTCCCTAAACTTATTAACTACTTATGAACTACCTTACACTAAAGACAGCGCATACATCCACGTCCGAGGGGGGGATTCGAACCACCGACGGAGCATCGGAGCATAGCGCCTCAATGCGCTTGGCCACTCCGCCGAGGCGCATATATATGACCACAGACTTGTATACCTGTAGTTTGGCGCGGCAGCTAATGTCATGGTTGTTGAATATTCTCAGTCGCAGTCTTTAGAATGCAGTCCCAGCACGTTTCACACGGTATCTGATGTCTGCATCAATGTTGGCTCTTGCAGAGAGATGGTGCGGTTGGACGGGGTACGGGCGATGATAAAATTGTCATTTAAGACCAAGTTTAGTACAAGTTGCAAATGAACATCATTTCTGAAAAAAGAAAAATTTGAACTGTCAGTTGGTTGTTAGGTAACTGTTGACTAGACGTTTTCTGTTACCTTAGCAGCATTAACTGTCAATTTCGGCCGTGAAAATTATTAACTTCGACCTGAAGTTTCCGCACCACCTGCACGATTAAAAAAAATTAAGTCATGTCTTTAGTCAAATAAATTACAATAAGATATGAGGTCCTTGTACGAGCGGTGCAGGAGAATTAATTTTTAACCATCACTGAGAGTTCACTCTAAAAATCAATTACAGGTACCATAAATTGATATCGATCTTTTTAAACTCACGCATCGAAGTTCATTGTCTGCTAAAGTTGAAGTTTTGTATTAATAGTTAACATACTTTATCTTGCCAAAATTGAAGATAAGTCAATGTTAAAATTTAATAAATCATTCAATTGTCGTCTCGACGGAATTAAATACTTTCAATAAATCTGACTCATCATCCTACAATAATAACAAACAAACTAAATAGAACTTCATAATAAACTCAAAATGACTTCCAAAATAACGTCCACATTTACTGTCGTCTGAAATAATACATCCGCTAGAACAATACTCGTATGAAACGTTGACTCATAACGACAGACAATAATGAAGTAATATTTTATTTTTCCTCTTTGTAAACGTTCGACGCGCGGCAATAGAGAAGGCGTAGCCGGATTCGTAGGCCCGTAGCCGTCGGTTAAATGTCGACAGTGACCAGACACAGCAATGTTGGCTGCGGCCGCGGTGGCCGAGGTGACTGAGGCGCTCCAGTCACGGTCAGCACGGCCACTGCGGTCGGGGGTTCGAATCCCCCCTCGGGCATGGATATTTGTGCCGTCCTAGTTCGTAAGTAGTTCATAAGTAGTTTGTAAGTTTAGGGACTGATGACCCCGTAGTTAAGTCCCATAAGCTTAACAAACATTAGAACATTAGCTATGTTGGCTGCGGAGGCGACGACGATGCCCTTGTTCATTGCGATCGTACATGAAGCAAAAAGAAAACAAAGAAAAACATTTTAAGTATCACCTCTTGATATTACAACATTTATACACAAATATATATAATTTCATAGTATTTACATACAACAATTAAATTTTTTATTCTTATCCTGCAAAACAAGGCTGATGTAGGAGAGTGGGGCTCATCAATGTTTGTCCCACTACAATTGCTATCCAGATATACGAAACATTCGCCATTCTGAAGTGGTTGGCTGTTGAGTGTTATTTTTGGGACTTGTGCAGACGTTCAAGGGGCTGACTGGAATAAAATGTTGCTCTTCTGTCTGAGTCATAATTTATTATGTGCACCAGTAAAGCCATTTAAAATGAGTTGGAGCTCGAACATTTTGTGTTATCGTTTCTGGATACTTTCTTTAACGAAATAGTGTGTTTTTGCATAGTATGGTATTTTTATTCATAACTGATTTTCCTTCTGTTATTACAGTACTCTTTGTATGTGGTAGTTTTCCGGTAATGTTAGTTTATTGTATAGAATGTGGATTGATTGTACGAACGTAAGTCAAAAACCATCCGCAATGTTGCTGTAACTTTTCTTACATTACTCATATTGAATTCTAGTTTCTTTTAATTTTATGATGTGGTCATGCTATGAAAATTTTATCCTAAGTCCTCCATTAGTCTTCCTTTTATTGAAAATAATTCATGGCTGCTCCTTTAGAAGTTTGCATCAAAGGGGATCAACGAGCAATGGTGGGAAAGTGTATCAGGGGTCAAAATACAATACGCGAATAGTGTCCTGCCACAACGGAGTGTCAACGAATGGATTGAGAAATTAAAAAAACTAACGCACAAGTGTCACGCATGGGAAAGGAGCCGGACGACCATCAACGGCCACAAATGATGGCAACACTGAGTTGCACGTGACATGGTTCTCTTAGACGAGTGACTGTTGATGAAGTAGTACATCGTCTGAACATTTCTCATGGCTCTGCCTACGAAATCATCCACGTGCGAAAGTCTGCAATTCAAATCAAACGTTGACTACTGTCGAAAAGCGTTGCGTTGTTGCACGACAATTCCAGTCCACGTACAGCTAGCTGCCCACACAGCCAAAACACTCCAAAAGCTCAAGTTTGCAGTAATGAATCATCCTCCGTAGAGTCCTGGTCTTGCCCCTTCTGAAAAGTGTGGTCCACTCAAAGAGGCTTGGTAACTTGCTCGTGAATCCTCTTAAGGGCCCTATACACGATGCGATTTATTGGACCAATTTGTTGGTCACCCGATAAATTGGGCGGTTTTATGCGCTACCCGACCAACTATTCTTGTCGGCAGGTTGGTTGGTTGTGCCTGACCACCCGATCTCCGATTCCCCCAACACTTCACCTGACAAATTGTACCGTGTGTAGCGCTTCCCGACCAACTTCTAAGCCTGAGGTCGTCTGCACAGCGAACACGCGAAAACAAAAACAGTTCGACAAACAGACACCAGAACAGGGTGGCGCTGCGTGCAGTTGGTCGGAACTTGTGTACGCTGCTACCATTTGGTTGGTTCGTTGGACATCTTGTTGGTCGTACGATAAATCGGAGCTTGTGTATTGGCCTTAAAAATCGATTTTTTGTTTTTCATCTTTAATTAAAGTTTAGACTTCTGAACACAATGGTGGTTTAAACATTTAAATTGGATTATGGAAAGTTGTTTAAATATCAATTCAAACATTGTGTGCAGCCATGCCATTTTTTCTGCTTCTTTCACACATGATTGTTGTCATTAGACATCTCTCCCAAAAACTTGAGAACAATTGATTTTCAAGTTTGTTTTGGTTACCTTCTTCCATAAAGCCTCTACTGGGAGACTGATGACCATTGTAGTTTTGTCCCCCTTAAACATCCAAATAACAACAACAACAACAAAGCCTCTACAGATAACAATCCACAGCATGCACTTTGTGTCAGTGGTGTGCGCTCATGCTTTGGGTACAAAAAAGCACTCTAAAATGGTCAAGTTTATGTACACCACCATACCCTGCCGTTCGCAGTATTGGAGGCAATGAAGCCCAGAGACCTAAGAGACAAAATTCTCTTGTCATGATGCTTACATGGTAAAACACAAAACGTTAACGAATGCTTCAACCATTTGATATGGGAACGCCTGCCAAAAACAGTGTTTGTTGGGTTCATCACCATGAGATTAGGTGTGTTAGACGCTGTAATTTGTTTTAATGATGGGGCAGTAAGTAGATGTAAGGTTTTAGAGTTGCTAGGAATATCTTCTGGGTTCAATATGAAACAATCACTGAGAGTAACCGAAGCTGAAAAGGTGGTCCTTGAGGCAGTGGCGTAACTAGGATTGGCTTTGGGGGGGGGGGGGGGGGGGGGGAATACATCTGCATGACGAGCAAAATTTTAGTCAGTTTCCAGACAGACTACCATCTACCACTCCCGTTGAAGAAACTAATTCACTCCCTTCCAATGAAAGCTTATGGTGAAACACCCCAAGTTTCCAATTTTTACCTTTACCATATTGCTCTTATACGATTTCTTTTTCTTTTCTTATTTCTCTCTCTCTCTCTCTCTCTCTCTCTCTCTCTCTCTCTTTCTCTTTCCTTCTTTTTTTCGGGTTCTGGGGGGGGGTTCTATCCCCCTCATCCCCCCCCCCCCCCATAGTTACGCCACTGTCTTGAGGCAACTAAAGAAGCCAAGACAGCAAGGAGAAACAAGAAAAGGAAGAAAGAAACGGAGGAACATATAAACCAAGAAGAATATGGATCTGGGTGCATTAGAAGCAACACAGATGAGTTATAGCTAAATTTATACTTTACATAGAATTTTCCGACAAATACATTTTCTGAAATGTTTATTTTATGGAAAGCCGATCGCGGTGGCCGAGGGGACTAAGGCGCTCCAGTCACGGACTGCACGGCCACTACGGTCGGGGGTTCGAATTCCCCCTCGGGCATGGATATTTGTGCCGTCCTAGTTTGTAAGAAGTTTGTAAGTTTAGGGACTGATGACCCCGTAGTTAAGTCCCATAGACTATACAAACATTTAAACATTTTTGGAAAACTAAACTATTTGAGCTAGAGATCTGAATTTCTTTGTAATGTTTCAGGATATTATTTGGAGAAAAATAGACTACACAACCTAACCTACTATCAACAGTTGCAAAAATATCTACTGATTAATTATAAATATTTGGCATTTGTTTTGGACATCAAATATAAATATTTTTAGAATTAAAACTTGTGAATCAAATTACATAACTGTAGTCTACTTTCTAGATACACATGTTCATTATATGTACCTAACGTTCCAAGTGTGTAAGTAAGATGGTTAGTCAATGCATAGAATCAAAGTATGAAGCGGCAAATCATTTACAGGTCTCCACAAAAAAATTCTAAAAAGTTCAATATGTGATTTAGTGAAACTACCTGTATATCAAATTGTTCAGAAAGAGAGATGAAACATTGTCATGCAATTTTATTCTATTAAGAGTTAGGGGTTTTAAGTTACTGTGTAAACTTTATGAAAATTTGTCGCATTTCTCCAGGCGTATACAGGCAAGTTACCTTAAGGGACCATCGATTCAGCTCCGACCAAAAATGAAGGACGCAGTACATGCGTGGCTTGGTGCCCCACTGAAAATCTTTTCTGAGGGTATCAGGAAGCTTGTGCAACGACGGACTAAGTGAATTGAAAAGCAAGGGGACTATTTTGAAGATGATGTTATCTCAAGTGTCCTATTTATATTTCTATAAAAGTTATGGCCACATTGTGGATAATTTTTGACTTACCCTCGTAATATTATGAAGTCTGTTTCAATTTTATTTGTATGGTGGTTTATGAATCGTGTAACTAAGGCGGAACTTAGGCACCAACCCTTGTATTCCTCCAGTGGAGTGTGGAAAATCCTCTAAAAACCACATCCAAGCTTCGGGCATAACGGACCTCCCGTCGTTATTCCACCAAACGTATACTAACCAGAGACACCTTAAAACGCACGGCTAACCGGCCGCGTACGATAGACCCCAACAAAATGAAGCAAGTTCCTCAAGGCCAAATGCAAGGAGAAAATTTTGATTTGGTGTATTCGTGAGAAAACAACGAAAACAAAAAGAGGAGAAATACCATCCCACGGAGAACAAAAGGCTATTACGAGACAACAACCGCGGCCAGAAATAATCCACGCCACGCTGAATGAAATTAGAATACAAATGTTTTGCCACACACTGCTCTTGTCCGGTCATTCATATTGCTTTCAACTGTTGCTCTATAAGAAACGATACTGCTACACAAGTTGAAATTTGCATTAAATTCCTATTCTGTATACCGGTCATAACATGGCTAGCATTTTGCCTTTTGGGTAAAAGGAGAGGTTCTAAAAATTGTCCGTATGACGACATAGCTGCAGCGTTCATGCAATTTAGCGTGAGTTCGATTCGGGTGAACGACGTCAGTTCAAAAAAGCTCCGGAACATTCGTTATTTTGCGCCAATGGAATGTTGGAGCGAAATGCAATTGTCATTTCAGCATACGCCTGTATTGAATGTATTAGGCTGTGTCCACAGTGGCTCCGATATCTGTGGACTCTACCGACGACCGGCATCAGAGAAGGCCGATCGTTTCAAATCAGTACTCCACTATGGGCACGATCACAATGTAGCCATTCTCATCGCCCGAACGTACAGTGTTCGAACGACAGTCGGTGAATTTCAAATCACGTTCGTGCCTAAAGGAGGTGCCTCCTTGAATGGAAGCTGGAAACGTTTGATGACACGGCGAACACTCACCCCAAGAACACGTCTGGTGTGTCATACACGACGTTGGTGAAGGTATGTGCGCCATAAGCTATGAATCTCTATGAAATTGTACACTAACCGATTGTCCAAAATTTCCTTACTTGTGGCGTGTATCAAAATTTCATTAGTATCCCAGTGTGGTGAGGTTGGTTACAGGCCTCGCGTGAGATTTATACTTCGTAGTTCACGTCTTTCATTTACTTCCCTCTTAATTCTCTCTAATGAAGCATCTGGTACCGCATCTTCTTCTGCCCTTCCGCGCTTCCCAGGACTGAAACCTTCAGTTTCCTCTACAAGAAGGCAAGCTGTTCCCAAATAATGGCCTGTGCATCATAGCTTCCTGTTCTTTACTAACATCCTCTGATCTTTTCTAACTGTTCCCAGAACGTACAATGAAGGCTTTCACGACCGGATGTCATAGTTGCTGGTAGAACTTCCGGGTTAGTGGCCGTGGTCCATAAAACTTTTCAGTTTCTCCTAACGTTTCGTCCAGAGCTGCGCCGGACATCTTCAGAGGTCTTCTCACTTGCGTTGAGTCTTGCCGACTGATGAGTCGGGTGTCTGAGAGCGCCATAAATACTGTGAAAAGTGGGCGTGGCCAAGCTGTCACGATATCAGCAGAGATAGTCCTTGTCAGAGGAGGAACTTTCCGGATTCAAGCAGTCCAGGTGACCTCCAATCTGCGCCATGTCCACAAACTCCAACCTTCAATTCTTTTCTCATACCTTTGACATTGTTGACTGTAATATACTCTTTCAAATCCTGAATTCAGCAGAGGTAAAATATAGGGAACGAAAGATTATTCACAAAGTGTACAGAAACCAGATAAAAGTTTTAAGAGTCCAACGGTATGAAAGGGAAGCTTTACTTGCTAATGGAGTAATACAGGATCCTTTCCTCTATATTACTCAATCTGTACATTGAGCAAGCTGTGGGTGGAAAGCAAGGAGAAATTTGGATGGGAATTAACACTTTAACTAAACATTGCGAAAGCCTTTCTCCGTATCTACAAAAGTTAGAAATGCACGCTACGTGTATGCGCAACATATATTCCGGAAGACGAAAACCGAATTTCGTAAACCGTTTTTCGCTCTCGTTTTTACATGTTACTGCCTGAAGTGGATTTCCTAGCCCACTCATTTCCTGATTTAGTTAGCACAATCGCTATTTTTCCTTACTTAAATAGATTCATGCTCACTCTGACAAATAGGCCTACCTCTCTTATTTTATTCGACATTGTTGCCTAGGAGTGTGACAAATTACTATTTTATTATATACCACATATATAGTGGTTAAGCCACAGTCACAAAAAATGAACCTTATATTTAAATAACGTAACTAGTTTCGAGGATCTTTGTCATCATTATCAAACGTAAGAATATTGCAAGAAATTAAGGATAAACTGAAAAATCATATGAATAAATTATGAAAAAAATGTTCTTCCAGTAACTGGAGTCAGGCCATCTAGAAGAGTGAAAGTGGCCCCCAACTGTCTGCTTTATTCACAGCATATGGTATCAAACCATTTGCAGCCATATTTTATTCCATACCATACAGCAACAGAGCAAGCTGGATTGGTGAAATAGATGGTAATGAATTGCTGTGCTGCTTTAATCATATAATATGGCATGCACAAACAAGATATTCCGTAAAATCAAGAACATATGGTAGGTATGGTGAGGAGAACTACAATTTGTTCACTAATTGAAGGTATCTTGTCAGAAAATCAGACATATACAGGATCAGTCCAAATGAATCTAGAACATAGTACCAGTATGCACTTTGTTGAAAATGCAAGTTATCATGTAGTAGGACAGTGTCTTGAAAGGAAGATATAAGATGAACATTAACAAGAGAAAAACGAAAATAATGGAATGCAATGTCAGAAAATCAGGCGATACTGAAGGCATTAGGTTAGGTAGTGAGACAATAAAAGTAGTAGATGAATTTTGTTATTTGGGTAGCAAGAGTACTTCTGATGGCCGAAGTAAAGCAGATATAAAATACAGAATGGCTATGGGAAGAAAAGCGTTTCTAAAGAAGCGAAACTTGTTTAACATCCAATATTAATTTAAATGTTAGAAAGTCCTTTCTGAAAGCATCTGTCTGGAGTGTAGCATTGTACGGGAGTGAAACGTGGACGATAAGGAATTCAGACAAAACGATTATAGAAGCTTTTGAAATGTGGTGCTACAGACCAGTGATGAAAATTAGATGGGTAGATCACGTAACTAATGAGGAGGTGCTTAATCGAATCAGGGAGAAAAGGGGTTTCTGGCATATCCTGACTAAGAGAAGTGATAGACTGGTTGTACACATTCTGAGACATCAAGGAATTGTCAACTTACCATTAGAAGGAAGCGTGTGGGGTAAAAAAATCGTAGAGGGAGACCGAGGGACGAATATAGTAAGCAGATTCAAAATGATGTAGGTTGCCGAACGTATTCTCAGACTAAGAGACTTGCACAGGACCGTGTAGCGTGGAGAGCTGCATCAAACCAGTCTACGGACTGAAGACCACAACAACAACAGATGTGTACTCATTGAGAGCTGTCAATGAACTAACCAGTACGGCATACCTCTCTATCAACGCAGAAATTTCTTAACAAGAAGACACAGTCTGACAAGCCAGGAACGATTCAAAATCGGGTGAGTTTACACGGGCACGATTGCGGATTTGGAAAACCGCTTTACAGAAGAGGATTTCCAGAGTCGATTTTGGAGTGTTTACATGATCAACCAAAAGCTGAATTGGGAAACCGGTTTACGAAAACCGGTTTTGGGAGCCCATTTAAACTGGATGAAAGAAACGCACGTCATATCTGTATGTACACAATTTAATACGTAAGGTCTTTCCTGCAACAAGGTCTAAAATTGTTGCAGAATGTCACAGGGTTCTGGTGGAGCTAGGGGAAAGCAATAGAGTAAACCTATTGTGGGTCCCTGGCCACACGGGGGTCAGTGGCGACGAACATGCCGACAGATTAGCCAGGATGGGGGCAGAGACTCCATTTATTGGACCGGAACCTGTCCTGACAATCACCAAGGCAATGATCAAATTGGAGCTACGTAACTGGCTCAGAAGACAGCACGTAGAATATTGGACCAAAGTCCATCAACAAAAACATGACAAGATAATGATGCCAAAGGCATGTTTTAAAAGAAGCTCTGCAATCCTGGGCCTGAACAGGAGAGAGATTAGACTCATGGTTGGATTGCTGACAGGCCATGGGAATTTCAAAAAACACCTACGTACAAAGGGAATAACAGAAGAGGACCCTAAATGTAGGATCTGTGATGACTGTGATGAAACTGCATCACATCTAATCTTCGAATGCATTGCATTGGAGAATAAAAGGCACAGAATATTTGGGACAACCAGACCTGAAGAAATTGTGTCTAATAAAGGACTGGTAAAGGGACTCCTTGCACTGTTCAAGGGCATTGGTTGGCTTTACTAGATATACAGGGAGCGATACCGCACAATAAACTTAGTTTCGGTGCGGGCAGTGGCGGGTTGGACCAAGACTGTTTTGGCTTCCCTGGAAAAATCAATCAATCAATCAATGGGCACGATCACAATGTAGCCAATCTCATCGCCCGAACGTACAGTCTTCGAACGACAGTCGGTGAAATTCAAGTTACGTTCGTGCCGAAAGAAGGTGCTTCCTTGAATGAGAGCTGGAAATTTTTGATGCCAAGGCGAAGCCTCACCACAGGAACACGTCTGGTGTGTCATACACAACGTTGGTGACGGTATGTGCATCATATGATATGAATCTCTTATCGAAACACCTTGTAAGATACCTGCTATGGGAAGGTATACATTTCATATTCAAATGTTTTGCGAATTTGAGACCAGTGCCAAGCTAGTCAGCCATGGGTCATTTATCTTTGGTTGCAGGCTTATTTTTCGATGGCAGTACTATCGATATTGGAGATGGTGATAGTAACGTTGTCGGGAAGTAAGGTTGTGATTATTGAGAGTGCAGACTTTGCTAGGCGCGCAGATGAGATTGCCGAAGCGTGGGGACCGTGGTTGTGTGCAGTTGTCGTTCCGGCGGGATAGCCGAGGAGATGAGATTTTGAGACTTGAATGCTGAGCCAAGCTGTTTGTTTTTAGATATGGAGACGAAAGGTTTAGATGACGTTGGAGAAACGATCTTTTGAAGTTTTTATAAGGTGAAGTTTTCATGAAATACTTGGCATGTTTCTATGGCACAACTTCGCATTTTAGGCTGAATTGATGGTAACAGTAACGGTCGGCAAAGATCTTGCTGTTAGCTTGTGGTCTCACGATTCATGCTAGGGACCCCTTTCTGTGTTAGGAAAAGTATTTATTGTAATAGTTTAGTTTTTAAATTGCGTTTTTTTTATGAAATAGGAATTTCATGGGTAGTGTTCTTGAAATATGGTATTGTTGTAACATTGTGTAAATCGAATTAAATTTATTAACCGTATAGAAATGTTTATCTTTGTTTAAAAATAATTTTTTAGGCAGATTAAATATCTGAGTTATATTTTTCTCTGAAAGATTTTAAAATCATAAACATGACATTGTTAGTAATTTTCATAAAGTTACATCAGAAAATAAATCAGATATTTCATTTTTAATAATTAGTTCGAGTTTCTTAAACAGATTACCAGTTTATCCCTCCTCACATTTTTAATAAAAGTGCCATAGATGTTTTCTGTAGTTAGTTTCCCAGTAGTTAGTACAGAAGGAAGCAGTTTGGTGTTGCGCAGATTTATGCAGTAAGTGAAGGTGAGAAAGAATGTTTTTGTCAAGCTTACAGTTCAGTATGATTTACAGATTTCAGGGTAGGACAATTCATGCAGTGTTCAGGTTAACAAGTGTTTGCACTGAGTCAGAATGCATTGATAAATATTGTGTTCGTTACATTCCGTTAAAGATTGTTAGTTCAGTCAGAAACAAGTTTGTAGTGCCAGAATTATTAACACAGCGATTTTTATCATCAGTAATTTTCAGACAGTTAACTTTGTTACGACATTTTCATACAGAACCAATTATCAGTTTGTATCTCATTACAATAAACATTACGCAGTCAGATAGGTTTTGCAATACCTTTACATTCACATAGAATACAGTTAAAATACGCAGTCAGATTAACATAACGTTGTGCAAAGGCATTCAGCCAGAACAAGTTCAAACACGCAGCAGACGGAAATTTTGTAAGAGAGAAGGAGAAGCGAGAAACTTTCAACCTAAATTGTACGCCAACCGATTGTCCAGAATTTCCTTACTTGTGGCGTGTAATCAAAATTTCATTAGTATACCAGTGTGGTGAGGTTGGTTACCGGTCTTGCGTGAGGTTTATACTTCGTAGTTCACGTCTTTCATTTATTTTTCCTCTTAATTCTCCCCTTTAATGAAGCATCTGGTACCGCATCTTCTTCTGCCCTTCCGCGCTTCCCTGGACTGAAACCTTCAGTTTCCTCTACAAGAAGACAAACTGTTCCCAAATAATGGTCCGTGCATCGTAGCTTCCTGTTATTCGCTAACATCCTTTTATCTTTTCTAACTGTTCCGAGAACTTTCTCACTCCGGACTCAAGCAGTCCATGTAACCTCCATTCTGCGCCATGTCCACAAACTCCAACCTTCAATTCTTTTCTCTTACTTTTAACAATATTGACTGGAATATACTCTTTCAAATTCTGAATTCAGCAGGGGTAAAATATAGGGAACGAAAGGTTATTTACAAAGTGTATAGAAACCAGATAGAAGTTTTAAGAGTACAAGGGTAAGAAAGGGAAGCATTACTTGCTAATGGAGTAACACATATTCCTTAAGATGAAAACCGAATTTCATAAACTGTTTTTCGCTGTCGTGTTTACATGTTACTGCCTGAAGCGGATTTCCTAGCCCACTCATTTCCTGATTTAGTTAGCACAATCGCTATTTTTCCTTACTTAAATAGATTCATGCTCACTCTAACATATACCTCTCTTATTTTATTCGACTTTGTTGCCTAGGAGTGTGCCAATTTAATATTTTGTTATATACCACATATATAGTGGTTAAGCCATAGTCACAAAAAATGAACCTTATATTCATATAACGTAACTAGTTTCGATGATCTTTGTCATCATTATCAAACGTAAGAATATTGCAAGAAATTAAGGATAAACTGAAAAATCATATGAATAAATTATGAAAAAAATGTTTTTCCAGTAACTGGAGCCAGGCCATCTGTTGTTGTTATGGTCTTCAGTCCGGAGACTGGTTTGATGCAGCTCTCCACCCTACTCTATCCTGAGCAAGCCTTTTCATCTCCTCATAAGAACGGCAACCCACATCCACCTTAATCTGCTTACTATACGAATCTCTTGGTCTCCCTCTGCGATTTTTACCCCATACACTTCCCTCCAATGCTAAATTTACGATTCCTCGATGTCTAAGAATGTGCCCTACCAAGCGATCCCTTCTTCTGGTCAGGGTATGCCAAAAATTCCTTTTCTCAGCAATTCTGTTAAGTACCTCTTCATTAGTTATGCGATCTACCCACCTAATCTTCAGCATTCTTCTGTAGCACCACATTTCAAAAGCCTCTATTCTCTTCCTGTCCGCACTGCTTATCGTCCATGTTTCACTCCCGTACAAGGCAACACTCCACACAAATGCCTTCAGAAAAGACTTCCTTACCCTTAAATTAATATTCGATGTTAGCAAATATCTCTTTTTCAAAAATGCTTTTCTTCCCATTGCCATTCTGCATTTTATATCCTCTGTACTGCGACCATCGCATGTTATTTTACTACCCAAATAACAAAACTCATCTACCACCTTCATTGTTTCATTACCTAATCTAATTCCTTCAGCATCTCCTCATTTTCTAAGACCGCATTCCATTATTTTTGTTTTGCTCTTGTTAATGTTCATTTTATACGCTCTCTTCAACACACTGTCCATTCCATTCAACTGCTCTTCCAGGTCCTTTGCTGTCTCTGATAGAATTACAATGTCATCAGCAAAACGCAATGTTTTTATTTCTTCCCCCTGAACTTTAATCCCGATTCCAAATTTTTCCTTGCTTTCCTTCACCGCCTGCTCGATGTACAAATTGACCACGCCATCTAGAAGAGTGAAAGTGGCCCCCAACTGTCTGCTTTATTCACAGCATATGGTATCAAACCATTTGCAGCCATATTTTATTCCATACCATACAGCAACAGAGCAAGCTGGATTGGTGAAATAGATGGTAATGAACTGCTGTGCTGCTTTAATCATATAATATGGCATGCACAAACAAGATATTCCGTAAAATCAAGAACATATGGTAGGTATGGTGATGAGAACTACAATTTGTTCACTAATTGAAGGTATCTTGCCAGAAAACCAAATATATACAGGATCAATCCAAATGAATCTAGAACATAGTACCAGTTACGTACTGTGTTCTAAATACAAGTTATCATGTAGATGTGTAGCCATTGCAAACTGTCAGTGAACTAACCAGTATGGCATACCTCTCTATCAACGCTGAAATTTCTTAACAAGATGACACAGTCTGACAAGCCAAGAACGTTTCAAAATCGGTTGAGTTTACCTGGGCATGAAAATATATTGCGAAATCGGAAAACCGCTTTACAGAAGAGCATTTCCAGAGTCGATTTCGGAGTGTTTACATGACCAACCAAATGCTAAATTGGGAAACCGGTTCACGAAATACGGTTTTGGGAGCTCATGTAAACTGGATGAAAGTTGTTGTTGTTGTGGTCTTCAGTCCGGAGACTTGTTTGATGCAGCTCTCCACAATACCCTATCCTGAGCAAGCCTCATCTCCACATAAGAACGGCAACCTACATCTGTCTGAATCTGCTTACTGTATCCATCTCTTGGTCTTCCTCTGCAGCTTTTACCCCGGACACTTCCCTCCAACGCTACATTCACAATTCCTTGATGTCTAAGAATGTGTCCTACCAATCTATCCCTTCTTTTAGTCAAGGTTCGCCAGAAATTTCTTTTCTCCCCAATTCTGTTCAGTACCTGCTCATGAGTAACGCAATCCACCCACCTAATCTTCAGCATTCTTCTGTAGCACCACGTTTCAAAATCCTCAATCCTCTTCCTGTCCGCACTGTTTATCGTCCATGTCTCACTCCCATACAAGGCAACACTCCACACAAAAGTCTTCAGAAAGGACTTCCTTAAGCTTAAATCAATAATCGATGTTAACAAATTTCTCTTTTTCAAGAATGCTTTTCTACCCATTGCCGTATCCTCTGTACTGCGACCATCATTTGTTATTTTACTGCCCAAGTAACAAAACTCATCTACCTCCTTTATTGTTTCGTACCTAATCTAATTCCTTCAGCATCACCTGATTTTCTTAGACTGCACTCGATTACCCTAGTTTTGCTCTTGTTAATGTTCATCTTATATGCACCTTTCAGCACACTGTCCATTCCGTTCAATTGCTCCTCCAGGTCCTTTGCTGTATCTGACAGAATTACTATGTCGTCGGCAAAACGCAATGTTTTTAATTCTTCACCCTGAACTTTAATTCCTTCTCCAAATTTCTCCTTGCTTTCCTTTATAGCTTGTTCATCGTACAGATTGAATAACAATGGAGAAAGACTACAACCCTGTCTTACTCCCTTTCCAACCACTGCATCCCTTTCATGCCCTTCAACTCTGACAACCACTGTCTCGTTTTCGTACAAGTTGTAAATAACCTCCCTACATTTTACTCCTGCTTGCTTCAGAACTTGAAAGAGTTTATTCCAATCAACATTGTCAAAAGCTTTCTCCAAATCTACAAAAGCTAGAAATGTAGGTTTGCCTTTTCTTACTCTATCTTCTAGGATAAGCCGTAAAGTGAGTATTGCCTCCCGTGTTGAAAGTAACGTACGTCATATCTGAATGTACACAATTTAATAAGATCATTCGTAACACAACTGTTTCCAGCCACGTACTGTTGTTAGTGCTTTGGCAGGGCGTCTACTGTCAAGAGAATCTGGTGGAGCCATAACTGGGCGCACAGCTGCTCCTGGAGTGTGTTGTGTTCTGGACGCCGCCTCGCCTGGAATATCTCGCGCGCCGTTGCCGGTTCTCCGGCGCGCAGTACCCACGCATCCCGTCTTGCCTGCAGCATCAGCCGAAAATGCCAACAAACACACCCCTTGTTTTTTTTTTTTTTTTTTTTTTTTTTACGTTTTTCTCAGAACACAGGTTGTATGAAATAAAACAAAAATTTGAGAACAACAAAGTGCGGTTTTCAATGTGACTGTGTTTCTATTGCATACAAATCTATAGTTTTGTTCCGATATTTATAAAATTTTGCACACTTCACCATAAAAACAAGAGGAACGTCACTGTCTGTATAACATTACGTTCGGTGCATGGTGAAGGGTACGTAAAATACGAACTGTGACAACATGAATAGGTTTTTTCAGATCTTGATGAATTTTTGCACACACGACACTTATACCAAGAAGAAGGTCACAAGATCATGGCCCCCACACGGGTGGGCCTGGGTAAACCCATGGGTCCAGGGCGCGGTGCTGAAGGGGGCCCAAGCCCAGCCCTAAATGATTCAATGTTTTTTTGGTTACTGAAATTAAAAACAAACTAGAAGAAACATGTTGGATATTTTTCAACTAACGAAATTTTAGAAGATTCTACTGGCAATAGTAGTAAATATTTATGGTAAACCGCTTACCTTAAACGATAACTTCGATTTATGCTCTTAATTATTGTCATTGGTTGGTTTTGTATGTGTCTATTAACCAAAGTATTGTGCATCCTCTTTTAGAGTGTTCTACTTCAAATAGATTCCTAAATATTAAGATTACTACCAAGAACGACCGCAGGGCCAATTTGGCCCCTCATAGCGTTTTCTGTATTTTCGACAGGTTTCCTTCTAATACGGTGTATGAAATAAAGCCAACTATTGTCTCCTTGTTGTTTCAATATGCGACAACAATTTCATACATGGTAGGGAAGCTGGAGATGGCGGTCATGTATGTGTGAGTTATGACTGAGTGATTTATTGTGTGAGTGACTGATCTTTTCTGACGAAGGTCATGGCCGAAAATTTACAAGTTGTATGAAGGTGAATATGAGTTTGTTGGCAGGTCACCGATTATCATATTATCAACATTCCAATATGGACCTTCTATCGTTAAAAATCAATAAAAGTACATATGATGGTTACACTGAATTATCTTTCATAATCTGGCCGTATAAGCAATAAAACTGCATGGGGCCAATTTGGCCTTAGAAGTTCTTCTACTTAGTAGCTTGCATGCGATCCTTCTAGTATTAAATGCCAAGTACACCAGATAGCAGCTATAAAAACATGATATAATTAGTTCCTTTGTCCATTTTACTCTCGTTGTCATGCTGCTTAGGTAATCGTTCTCAAGTCATGCCGTTGGCGCAGCAGTTTGACGTTACTTTTGGACTACCTTGAAAAGGAATTGATGGGTCAGTTTTTGGTGTAGTGTTCTGTTAAGCTAACCTAGGGCTTACTGTATGCTGAAGTTGCTCCTTCGAGATTTGTATTGAATAAAATTGAATATGGTTTATATTGAAATACATCTCAGCCTTTAGTTCAACTTATGTGGTACAGCTTCATAAGTTATAATGTACGTAATAATTGGCTAATCCCCCCCTCCTCCCAAAACCAAATTCTGACTACGGACCTGCTGCGGTATTGTAAGTAAAGTCTCAATTTTAAGTAGAATAATTTTATAAATGAAGCTTACCGTATCAAATTTATACCTTATTATACCAAGTTAAAGTACATTCTAAAAAGAGCATGACTAAGATATAAACTTGCAATTACATACTACTGCACACAACCGTAAAAAAAGACGGGGGAAGAGCCCGTCTGTGATTCTGGGTTCAGGGCCCGCATCGAATGTGGGGCCATGCACAAGATACATACATGTTCGTATGGTACATGAAAGAGGGTGCCTTGCAGAAAACAATGCCAGAAAGGGAAAGGTGGAAACGAACAGGCACAGGAAAGAAAGAGATGAATGCAGATAGAAGAGTGAAGGGGAGGTGGACTACGAGATTGTAGAACACATAAACACCCGGGCAACGCCGGGTTTACAGCTAGTCTCTCTCTCTCTCTCTCTCTCTCTCTCTCTATATATATATATATATATATATATATATATATATATATATATTGAAGTGTTTGTGCCTATATTTCACTCTGCAACCAAAACTACACATCGCAAACGAATAGTGTTTGTATGTGGTAGTAGGTATCAGTCTCCTAATGTGCACTATGGTGGTGGAGGGTTGATAACGATAAGAGGGTGGAAGATATGGGAGTTGAAAGTTTGCTCTTCAGCAAAAACAACACAATGGAGACGAACGATCTCTCTGTGATGTTGTAGCACAAAGTCTCCCATTGTACACCATAGCAACTCCGTGTCGATAACTATAACAGGGCGGAAGATAAAGTGGTTGAAAATCGTCAGCTTATATAAAATTAGGACTGAAGACCAGCGATGACTTTTGACACTATAATAGCAAAGAGGTTATATACAGCGAAAGTGATGCACCTTCTTCAGTTGTTTTCCTGCAACAAGCGTACGAATAAAGAAAAATAAGTGCATATTGCAGTTGGAAAAGTAAAACTAACAAGAAAGATGCCAAAACTTTAGAACGAAATTTCGCGCTCTCGATCCGTTTCTAAAAGAATACGGCGCTGAATATTGAAGCTAAAGACGACAGAAATCCCTAAGAGGCCGAAATAGGGATGAACTTTTTTTTTAAAAATACTTTACTATTAAGGAAACTTTGAAGCAAGAAATACAAAACTTCGGATTTAGATGTTTGATTGGAATTTTAAAAACACGTGTTCCGATATTTTTGGAAATTAAACCATTAAGCAGGTGAAATAAGGAAAAATCTTTTAAGGGTGCTACTAAAATGTATGATTATTTTGATGCTAGAAATGCGAAAATTTTGATTTGGAACAAAGGTTAGAATTAAAAAAAGATTTTTTTTCGCGATGTTTTGAATTCTGTCATCAATGGTGCAAAAGCGGTGGCAAGTAGTAACAAAATACGTGATTAGAAATGAATTTTTAAAGTTGTAAATCTATGAAAATTTATATTTATAAGTAGAAACAACGAATGCAGACAATCCATTCTGCGTGCGAAGCAGCGGGAATTAACTTAGTTTCAATATAAGTCCCGCACAGGCGGAGACGTTTGTTGTTATGGTCTTCAGTCCGGAGACTGGTTTGATGCAGCTCTCCACCCTACTCTATCCTGAGCAACCCTTTTCATCTCCTCATAAGAACGACTTCATACAGTAGAGCTGCATGTCCTCGGGAAATGTAACGGCTGTAGTTTCCCCTTGCTTTCAGCCGTTCGCAGTTAGTACTATAAATTGTCGCAACCCTTTCTGTGCCTCATTTAATGACGATATGCAGTATTGATGAAATCCCATATCACCTAAGATCTTTAGTGATCTGGGATGGGGCGAATGTAGATGTCCTTCAGTCACAAAATTTTAAATGTCACCATTAAATCGTAAAATATGCTGATTCAGATTCCCAACTGCGAATACGTTCATTGTACTTAATTTGACAGCTGTAGTCGCAGTAGTTTTCGTCCCTGCACTTCGTAATTGAGAAATTCCTGTCCTCCGTCCAGCGTTTTTGATAAAGACGAAGAGCTGAAGGCGATTGTCACAGGCTGGTTCCTTTCAAGAAAAACAAAACAGGCATACTACGGGTCGGAGCGTGGAATGTTCTAACCCTTAATCGCGTAGGTAAGCTAGAAAATTTGAAAAGAGAAAGGGATAGTTTAAATTTAGATATGGTAGGGATTAGTGAAGTTCGGTGGCAGGATGAACAGTATTCCTGGTCAGGTGAGTACAGGGTTATCAATACAAAATCAGTTGGTGGTAACGCAGGAGTAGGTCTGATAATGAATAAGAAAATAGGAATGCGAGTAAGCTACTATGAACAGCATAGTGAACGCATTATCGTAGTAAAGATAGACACGAAGCCAACATCGACCACAGTAGTGCAAGTTTATATGACAACTAGCACGGCCGATGATGAGGACATCGAAAAAATGTATGAGGAGATGAAAGAAATACCTCAAAGTCTGCGTTTACTGACTTGATATATATATATTATTTTCCTAAAACGAAATTTACCACCAGGATTACAAATTTAAGCGAGGTTCGACGGACGGCTTCGTCAACAAAATTGATACACAGGTACTTCATAAATCAGTATCTGCAACAGAATTACATAACTGTAACATTGAGTTCTGTAATATCTAATGTAAATCGATGAATATGTGTTAGGAGAGTAAAGTGGAAGATGAGTGAGTTGTGTGTCACGGTAGTTACATAAGCGGTTTATTGGATTAGTCCTCGTGGTCTCAAGTCAGTTACGTGTGTGTAGCACGCGATCAATTTAAATTCAATTTCAGTGCATTAGAGTCATGTAACTGAGATTTTTACGAACAAAATCTTTTTTTCTCTCGACTCCTCCCTCGGGCATGGATGTGTGTGTTGTCCTGAGGTTAGTTTAACTTAGTTTAAGTAGTTTGTAAGTCTAGGGACTGATGACCAACGTAGTTTGGTCCCATAGAATTACAAATATTGGAACATTTTTTCTGAAAGAATAACTTGTGAGCTGTCGTGAGTTGTGCTCCTGCTGTAGAGTTTCTAAAAGCCCTACTCTAATAAGCGGGCATCTGTGTAGTCCATTTGGTTCACAGTTTCTACCTTGCAATTAACGTATAATTCTTATTTATAATTGAGAAAGGAAACATTTTTAAAATTACTTTATTAAAAGGTATTAACAATATTTAGCGTCATTTTCACATGTTGATTAGTTAAACATGTGCACTGCTGGACCAACCAAAATGCAGCATGAAGGACTGGAGATGTGACAGGCAGAAGTGATATATGGCGTTCACCGAGGAAGTGTTATACGGCCCATACTGTTCCTTATCTTTATAAACTATTTAGGACACAATGTAAGAAGGTTTCTTAGACCTTTATCGGATAATGCTGTCATTTATCGATTAGTTAAGTCACCAGAAGATCAAAAGCAACAAAAAATGATTTAGATAAGATATCTGCATGGTACAAAAATTGGAAATTGACCCTTAATTATGATAAGTGTGAAAACATTGTAGCGGGAGATTTAAATTTTTTTTTTCCGATACGGAGATTTACTGCTCGCTACAACTTATTGCGAGTACATAGATTGTTGCAGGATTCAGTTTTCATGGTTGAAAATACATATTTTGTTTGTAAACTACAGGAACCATTCGAACTATGTTTTAGAATACTTCACACAGCTGGAGATATAACAATCAGCTCATGCTAGCAGACAGCTGATAGACGGCAACTGGGGGTCCAGAGATGATGCTAACGTGGCGACAGTCGCGCAAGATAACACGAGGCGTTATGCATAGCAGTTTCATCTGGCACCGGGAGACCTGATTAGTTGTCGGTAGGAGCCAATGAGATGCTGCTTATTTCTTAAACGGAGATACGGGCGCTAAGCGCCCTCACGTACTGAAAATAAAAACTTCTTGTTTAACCTATACCTAACCTTCTTAAGAAAATGCAACAGTTTTTTTAAGTGAAGGTGTAGGTTAAACAAGAAGTTTCTTTTTTTATTTTTTTTTTTATTTTTTTTTTTTTTTTTTTTACATTTTTTTCAGTACGTGAGGGCGCGTAGCGCCCGCATCTCCGGGCAGCGAGAACTGGCCGCTACAGATTTGCTTGTCGTAGGCAACTTGCATTGTTAAGGGGAAAATGAAATTACACTCTTGTCCCAACTGAGTGTTTTATCAGTTGCATCATAGCTACGCAGAAGTTAAGACGTAGTTGTGTTCCTGGTACAAGGACATTTATTAATACGACGGGCAGAGGCTTAAATTACGATTCGGATTGCTACAAGACCGAACGTTTTGGTTCGCTCGAGAAAGAGGTATGCCTTGGTTTTCAAGAGATATAAAGTGGGAACTGAGCTTCTATAACTATATTCATGACAGTGGAGAATAGGGGTCAGAATCACTTAGATTGTTACTACCAAGAGTCTTACCTTTAATAATGAATCTCATGGCCATGTTTCAATGCAGATAGATTGGTTTACTCAATGATTCTGTTATTGATTGATAGCAATACTAAACTTAAAGCTGACTGCAATTCTTCCACAATAAAATTGAAATTAATTGTTGTTCTTCGAGACAAATAAAAAAGGGAAATGAGTAATGTAGGTACAGTCCTGCTGGAAACTGCTAGGTGTGATCCGATAATTAAACTAATTTCCAATGGATCCTGAAGGAGTCTGATAAGCGGCGAGAATAGTGCGCAAAATATAAAGGTTGTTTAGTATCGGTATCACTACCTGTACTTCCCTAGAGCGTGAATTTAGAAGATTACTCCAGAAAAAAAGGTGCCAATTATTTATCAGTAATACAAACTAAATAATAATTTCTTATACTGATTACGTCAAGAGGATATGTTTACCGTAAGCAATTTCGACAAACCTAGTTAATAAGGGGTAATTCGAGTATTCAACGGAAAGTTCTCGAGTGACTGTTGAGGGTGAAATTTTTCTAAAAATAGTTATGAGTCACCAACGCCTGAAGAGGCTAAATTTGATTTGATTTCTCGTCTTATAGTTATGGTTAAAAGTAACGGTGGTGCCGTAGTGGTTAATTTTGAATTTATTTTTCTTTCATGGTACGAGGATAGTTATTAGATAATATAGGCATCGAGTCACTCGAAAACTTTATCATTTACGATCCCGTCTTGAAGCATATAAAAAGACTAACCTTGTGTTGTGTTAAATAAAATTACTTGATATCCAATTTTTTTGATAAAATATACATTAAAAGGTCTGATCTGTGTGGACTATGTCATTTAGTAATTCGTAAAATAGTGATCAAGAAAAGAATTTTTTTAATGCTACATTGAATTCAATTCAAGGGGGTGAAAAATTCACGTATTAAATAAAATAAAATAAAAAAATAAATAAATAAAGAGGCTTGATTCCATGTTGGAATGGGTGCTCCACGACTGTATTTGATTTGTGGTAATTATTTCAGCAATCAGTCGTAAAAATTTAAGTTTTTCATTTGTTTGCAAATCCAGATTTCGACCACTGTGTGGTCATTATCAATGCTTAAAACCAATTAAAATACTTAAAATATCTCGACCTCCATGTTGGAGGTTGCGTTTGTACTGACGCAGCTGTTACAATCCTTACACAGTTGACGTCAGCATGAGTCCTTGGTTTTAAGCATTGATAATGACCACACAGTGGTCGAAATCTGGATTTGCAAACAAATAAAAAATAAAAATTTTTGACGACTGATTGCTGAAATAATTACCACAAATAAAAAAGAGAGATATATGAAATTTTTTTTAGTGAATCTGCTGGTTATTTCGTTATCAAACCTATAGCAACAAGTGTAAAAAGCAACGTCTCTGGGAGGCTACTCCCAGAGGCTGTATTTAAAAAGGAAGATAATGACGAGATCCTAGCCGACACCGGCCGAGGGTCAGCTAAGGCACTGCAAATACGCCACAATAATGATCCAGCCATGATGCATTCTTCAACAGTAATAACGACAGATCAGTATCCCATTAAAATGTGCTCTCAAGCTAACTGTTATCAATGTCGTCTGATGGAGATGGAACAGCATTCTTCACATTCAGTTGTCTCGTAGTGTGTGACCAACAACAGCCAGTGACAAAAGTCAAGACACAGATAACCATCATCCCAACAGGTAAAACTCCTGATGCAAATCACCAAAGAATGCAAAGGCAAGTAAAATCATAGTAGTAATACTGAAAAGAATGTAGATATGGTAGACATTGAAAATGTTGCATATAGTGTTGAAGTGGAAACCATGGATAGAAATTTGAATGTAAATTTAGTAGATAGGATTTGCGATGGGCAGTCTACTTCCCTACAGTATGATACTCGACAGGACTTGAACATATTAGTAACTACCACAGGAAGCAACATAATTCCTAGCAATAGGAAACATGCTAGTAAAGATAATACATACCAACCGATTGACATGGTCCATATTTTGTATTTGTAGAGAAGGAAAATGGTAATGTTGGCAAGTTACATCCAATGGCCCTTGGAAGAATGTTATTTAAAGAAAGTAATAACTTAAGACATGAACTTGTTAATATCTCAGGAATTGGCAGAAACAGGTATAAAATTGAAACCAAAACTGGGCATTCTGCAAACAGGTTACGGTTGCTAGATACGTTTCGGCAGAAAAATATGGAAGATTACATCCCTAGTATTCTAACAAAGAGGCGAGGAGTTATCCGCGATGTTGATATTTCTCTATCTAGTCAAGAGATCCTTGCATAAATAAAGTCTGAATTTTTAGTAACTGACGTTCGTAGGTTCACAAAGAAAGTAATAGTAAATGCTGTGATGACAGTATTCCCCACACCAAAATGTGTTGTAACATTTAAATCCCAACATCTTCCTCACTATGTGTATTTGTGCGGTATGCGCTGTCCTGTTGCGCTACATGTCCACTCAGTTCTGCAGTGTCACAATTGTCTCATACTTTCATTTAAGTTCACAATGTCGTAGTAATGCCCGCTGTGCTAAATGCGTGGGAGCCCATGAAACTTCGCAGTGATCATATACTGGAGAGCCAAAGTGTCTGCACTGTAGAGGAAACCGCACTGCCACTAATCGCAGTTGCCCATTTTATCAGCGGCACATGGAAGCGAAGCGCAGAGAAGCCTACAATGTTTCTTACGCAACTGACGCCTGGTCTCTGCGACCATCATTTGCGCAGGTTACTGCAGATGTTCCTACAACGCAAGTGCTCTCTACTGGTGACTGGCCCCAACTATATGAGAAACCAGACGCATTGAACATGACAGAAAAAAGGCTACAGCATGGACCTAAACATGCAGTTATGTAGGTTCCAGCCCCCAAGTCTTCAAAAATAAACCATTCACTCGTAGTCCGTACAAGCAAGGTTTTTCAGATATGCTATACGAATTTCAGGGTCCACAGAATCCAATATAAAACAACCCGTATCCTCCCACTCCATGGCAACATCTCATACTGATCGAGAAGATGCTACTTCAATACTGCAGATCTTTCTTTCCCTAAAAAATAATACAGACATAGTAACAACACAGACTCTTATTCGTAATGTTGCTGAAGACTTCTTCAAAACTGACAATGTCATTTAAAATACTTTAATGGAATTCACGGCCAGCAATGTCGAACATGGAAAGTCTGTATCGAGAAATTACCAGTAATCACATAACGGTAGCTTGTATTTACGAAACTTGGTTTCCACCAACTCGGCGAATACATATCAAAGGATATTCAGTACTTAGAAATGACGGAGATGATGGGAAAGGAGCAGCAGCCATGTTAATTAGAGATACAGTTAGGTTTAAAAAATTGGACATTAATATTAGAACAACAGATTACCAGACAGTGGCTGCTGAAATTTCCTCTCCTAGAGAACAATTCACTATTGTCACCATTTGCAAACTCTCTACGTGTAAAATACGAAACCTTTCTCTGGATCAGATTTCCCATTTGTGCAGATTTCAACGCACATCATACACTATGGTGATGTGAAATAGACGACGCGGATGGCAAAGAGTTATTTACACTTCTTGAAACTCTTAATTTAGTTATTTTGAATGATGGCTCCCCTACTATGATACCTACACCAAACACACGACCATCGGCCATTGATTTGATATTGTGCTCTGTTGACTTTAACTATGTAGCGGAGTGGACGGTCAAAAGAGGCTCCCTTGTATCGGATCACCTTTCTCTGGAAATCACAATAAATTTATCTAATGTATCTATTAATACAACAGAAATTATTTATCCTAACAGTAGGTGGAAAATTAAGGAAGCTGACTGGCCGAAATGGACTGCTAAGGTTCAGGCACATTTTCAATCTTTTAGCTACTTGTTACGTCCGAAAGATGCCTACCAACAGCTAATTTCAATTACTGAAGATGTTGCAACAACTTTCAAGAACAGAGGAAGTCATCGTTCTGAAGCAACGTTCAGCAGTCTGGTGGACACCAGAGTGCACTAGAGCTATAGCACAGTGGAAACTTGCATACAGTAACTTCCGTAAACAACAAAATGTAGAAAACTTCATTGCATATCGGAAAACAGCGGCGACGGTTCGAAGACGATTAAAAGAGTGTAGAAAGAGCAGCTGGAAAAAGTTCGGTGAGACATTAAATAATAACATTAGTATTGCATACGTATGGAGGAAATTAACGTTTTTAAAAAACAAGACCGCCACTACGCGTCAGCCATTAAATGACGCATGGATTGAAGACTCTTTTAATTTCATCTCACCAGCTTCTGCTGCCGAACAATCATTTTCTCTCCTGAACATTCAGATTACAGTCATCCACTCTTGGTTACTTTTACGTATGTAGAACTGAAGAAAGGAATTAAAAATGCGGCAAATTCGGCATCTGGCAAGGTTGGTATACTAGATGATAGAAAATCTCCCAGACGTTGCCCTAAGGAAACTATTACAGATATTTAACCAAATATGGATGAACGACACACTAATAGAAGATTAGACAACTCAAGTAGTGGTACCTATACTGAAACCTTATAAAGATGAAGAGAAAGCCTCGTCATATAGACCTATTTCTCTTTCTTCCTGTATTGGAAAAACGTTAGAACGTTTCGTGAAAAATCGCTTGGAATGGTGGTTGAAATCAAATCAGATTCTGTCATCGAGTCAGTATGGATTTAGAAAAGACAAAGGCACAATAGATAATTTAAATATCTTAACCGTAGATATCTATGATGCAGCAACAAGGAGAGAGAATGTAACTGCTGTCTTTGTGGATGTAGCTGGAGCGTATGACAATGTTCACATACCTTTGTTGCTACAGAAGTTGGAAACAATTGGAATCCCAACACGAATGATTTATGGCATTAGCACTTTATTCGCTGAAAGAAGCATATGGGTTCGATTTCGGAATAAATTAATTGGACCACGTCGACTCACAATAGGCCTTCCACAAGGAGCTATCCTCAGCCACATCCTCTTTGCAGTCTATACAAATGACCTGGAGAGAATGATCCCTTCTCCAGTCAAAATTGTTCAGTATGCAGATGATATGTGTCAGCCAGTGGGTTGGATCAGGTTGTATGTGAGCTATCAAAGGCAATGGGCATACTGGATCATGCACTACATAGCTATGGCTTACATATTTCACCAGAAAAATTGGTAATAGTTCCTTCCACAAATGAAGCTATCCCAAGTTGCTTGAACAGTGTAAGACTATCTGGTCACAAAATACCACTGAAATCACAGGGCCGGCCGCAGTGACCGAGCGGTCTGCGGCGCGCCAGTCACGGTCTGCACGGCCATTACGGTCGGGAGTTCGAATCCTCCCTCGGGCCTGGGTGTTTGTGTTGTCCTTAACGTAAGTTAGTTAAGTTAGTCAAGTAATTAGTGTGTAAGTCTAGCGACTGATAACCGCGCAGTTTGGTCGCATAAGACCTCACACACATTTTGTAAATCACAGGCTAGATTTCTTGGCGTTCATTTCTATTCTAGACTGAGTTGGGTGCACATATTCGAACAGTTGTCAGCAAGCATTAAACCATATAAGATCAGTGACGACGGTGTGGTGGGGAGCTCACCCCAACGTGCTCCTTATCTTACATCGCGCGTTGATACGTTCCCGTATAGATTACGGGTGCACAGTCTATCACAATGCTGCTAACAAGCACCTAATGTTTTTGGACAAATTGTAGTACAATAGCCTACGTATCTGTCTTGGAGCTATAACTTCTTCTCCCACTAATGCACTTCTCGTGGAAGCATCAGAAATACCCCTACATATTCGACGAACAGTGTTGCGTGATCGTTATATTTTACAAATAATGTCAAATACTAACCACCCACTGATAAAAAAAGGTGTGAAGCGCTTTGTCAAACCGAAAATAACAGAAATATGAGGAAAAAAGCAGTTTTATATCTATACTCGTTACGAACTCTAGAAACATATACAAAATAAAACTCGAACTAGAGTCCTTCCAATGTTCCTATATGACTATCAAAGTTCTTATTTCAATATTCCTATAACATACATCGACTTTTCCAGCAAAGAAATAGGATGTGGGCAGTTTTCACTTTCATCATACCTGGCAGAAAAGTGGGCAGGGTATACAGATGGCTCAAAAATGGAGATGAAAAATCACACAGGATGCGCTTTCTTCTGTCCAAACAATTCGGAAGAAAGAAAGTTTCAACTACCAGATGATGCTTCAATATTTATATCTGAAACAATCGCTATTATAGAGGCGATCAAATATGCAAGATCCTTGAAAGTACCCAAGGCACTGATAATCACGGACGCTGAAAGTGTTCTGAAATCAATTAGTTGCAGGAATTGGGACAAAAGAACTAATAAATACACGCTTGACTTAGTGGATCATTATCATCAAGCAAAGAAGACAAGTCAAATCATCGAATTTGCACTGATAATGTCTCATTCTGATGTCCTATACAATGATAAAACAGATAAACCAGCAAAAGAAGCAATTAGTGGTGGAATACCTTTGGATATTAAAATCCCATATACAGACTACCTCTAAAAACTCAGACAACAGGAGATTCTTTTGTGCAAGCAAGAATGGAAGGAAAGCCAAAAATCAAGAGGAAGAAGCTATGCTAGTATACAAACATTTATACCAAGAAAACCATGGTTTGCAAAATCAAAATAGTCAAGGAAAAGTTTCCATTATAAGAATGCGTCTCAATAATGGATCTTTCCCTGCCCATTATATATCGCAAAGATAGATCAGATACAATTGGAGGCGGGGTGTTTTAATTGCAGTCCACAATAAAGCTCCTCCTATTGAGCTCTAAGTCGAGAGTGACTGTGGAAGTCGAGAGTGACTGTGAGGTTACCTGGACACGTGTAACAGATTTAGGAAAATAAAGTTAATAGTTGGGTGTTTTTAACGGCCACCCGGTTCCACTGTCATAGTGCTAGAGCCAGCAAACTATTGCTGAGCACTATTGCTTTGAGCAGCGAAATCGTCAGCCCACACGCAAAGGAAATATTTTGGACATTATAGCTACAAACAGACCACACCTTGTCAATGATATCACTGTAGAGACTTGAGTCATGAACATGATGTCGTCGTAGCGACATTGGCGACTAAAGTTATCAATCAGTCAAGAAGCCTAGGAGAGTGTTGGTGCTAGAAACAACAGATAAACAATTGTTAGCGTCCCACGTAAGAAATAAATGAACATCATTTAGTTCTGATACGGTGGACGAGGGGAATTATAGGCAAAATTGAAATGGATTTTAAGTACAGCGCTGGAGAAATATGTGTCGACAAAATGGATTAACGATGGAAAAACCCACCGTGGGTCAATAATAATATTCGAAAAATGCTGAGAAAGCAACGGCAGTTGAACTCTAGGTTCAAAAAAGGTCAAGAAAATCAAATCAGACAAAAGTTAGTAGAGATTCGCGCGTCTATAAAAAAAAGACCAATGCGCGAAGCATACAATAATTAACACCGCCATACCTTAGCAAAAGATCTTACCGAGAAGCCAGAAAAATCTGGTCCTGTGTAAAATCGGTAAGTGGATCATACGTTACATTCACACACGAGGAGCAAGCAAACATACCTTCATTTGATGGTCGCACTAACTCTCAAATGGAGGACATGGTAATAGGCATATCTGGTGTAGAGAAGTAGCTGAGTTAGTTGAAAAAAAAAAAAAAACCAAGTCGCCAGTTCCAGATGGGGTACCAATACGGTTTTATAAAGAGTACTCGGCGGCATTGGCCACTTACTTAGCCTGCATTCATCGCGAATCTTCGATCCAGCGCAAAGTTCCAAGCGACTGTAAAAAGGCGCAGTTAACTCCCATGTATAAGAAAAATAAATGAACGGACTCACGAAGTTATAGAACTATATCATTAACATCAGTTTACTGTAGTATTCTTGAACCAATTCTGAGATATAATATAGTAAGTTTCCTTGAGACGGAGAAGCTTCAGTCCATGCATAGGCACGGCTTTAGAAAGCATCCATCGTGCGAAACCCAGCTTGCCCTTTTCTCTCATGACATCTTGCGTGCTATGGATGAAGGGCAACAGGCAGGCAGTATATTTCTCGATTTTCGATAGGTGTTTGACACGGTACCGCACTACAGACTGCTAACGAAGGTACGAGCTTATGGAAAGGTACCTAAATATATGAGTGGCTAGAAGAAGACTAAGAAGTAATACAACCCATTACGTTGTTCTCGATAGCGGGTGTTCATCGGAGACTAGGGTATTGTCAGTGGTGCCCCAGGGAAGTGCGATAGGACCGATATTACTTTCTATCTATATAAATGATCTGACGGACAGAGTGAGCTGCAATCTATTGCTGTTTGCTGATGATGCTGTGGTGTACAGGAGGGTGTCGTCATTGAATGACTGTAGTAGGATGCAGGATGATTTGGACCAAATTTCTAATTGGTGACAGGAATAGCAACTAGTGCTGAATGTAGAAAAATGTAATGTGATGCAAATGAGTAGGAGAAACAATCAGCATTAATAGTGTGCTACTTGACAAGAGACGCGTCAGTTAAATATCTAGGCGTAGCGCTTCACAGCGATGTGTAATGGAACGAGTATATTAGGACAGTCGTGGCGAAGGTGAATGGTCGACTTCGGTTTAATGGGAGAATTTTGGGAAGGTGTGATTCATCTGTAAAGGAGACCGCATATAAAACAATTGTACGACCCCGTCTTGAGTATTGCTCAAGTGTTTGGGAACGCTACCAGATTGGTTTAAAGGAGGACATGGAGACAGTTCATAAGCGAGCGGCTAGGTTTGTAACTGGTAAATTATATCAATGCGCGAGTGTTGCTGAAATACTTCGGAAACTCAAGTGGGAGTCGCTGGAGGGAAGATGACGTTCTTTTCGAGAAACACTTTTAATGAAATATAGAGGACCGAATTTAAGGCCGACTGAGAACAATTCTACTGCCGCCAACCTACATTTCCCGTAAAGACCACAAAGATAAGATTAGAAGTGTTAAGGCTCTTACGGATGTTTATAAGTATTCTTTTTCCCTCGTTGTGTATAGGAGTGGAACAGGAAAGCAAGTAACCAGTAGTTGTACTGAGTACACTCAGCCACGCAACTTTCGGTGGATGGCAGATTTTATATGTAGATGTGCAAACTCTTTACAATATTTTGCAATACTTTACGTAATTACATCAGATCAACTGTTTGCTCCATAGATCCGTATTGAGGAGATCCTCGTGGATGCAGAGTACGTCAGTACACGTTTTACCTTCTTTTTACTAAAAAGTAAAATGTAGTATGGCTATGGGAGAAAAAGCTCTCTGAAAAAGCGAAATTTGTAGACATCCAATATTAGATTAAATGTTAGGAAGTCCTTTCTGAAAGCATTTGGAATGTAGTATTGTATGGGAGTGAAGCGTGGACGATAAGGAGTTCAGACAAAAATATGATAGAAGCTTTCGAAATGTGGTGCCACAGACGAATGATAAAAATTAGATGGGTAGATCACGTAATTAATGATGAGGTGCTCAGCAGAATTGAGGAGAAAAGGAGTTTGTGACATATGCTGACTAACAGAAGGAATGGGTTGATGGGACACATTCTGAGACATCAAGGAATTGTCAACTTAGCATTAGAAGGAAGTGTATGGGGTAAAAATCGTAGAGGGGGACCGAGGGACGAAAACAGTACGTAGATTCAAAAGGATGTAGGTTGCCGTACGTATTCTCAGATGAAGAGGCTTGCACAGGACAGGGTAGCGTGGAGAGCTGCATCAAACCAGTTTGCGGACTGAAGACCACAACAACAACAATATTGTAAAATGATTTGCTGTGTATTTAGGCACGCTTGTGTTACAGGGATCACTACTGGTTTTCAGGTTAGGAACGACAGTTATCTATGTTGAAAAGTCTGACCCTCGCAATGGGTAGAGGGCATGTACTTTATATTCACATTTCGAGAACGTAGAATTCTAATCAAGTACTAAGTTTTGTAAAATTTTGAAAGAAAATACATAGAGTTTTTAATTATGTCTTATAAATGGCCGGCCGCGGTGGCCGAGGAGACTAAGGCGCTTCAGTCACGGTCTGCACGGCCACTACGGTCGGGGGTTCGAATCCCCCCTCGGGCATGGATATTTGTGCCGTCCTAGTTCGTAAGTAGTTCATAAGTAGTTTGTAAGTTTAGGGACTGATGACCCCATAGTTAAGTCCCATAGACTATACAAACATTTGAACATTTCTTATAAATGTTTTGAATAATTCAGTTGAACTACTCCTAAAAATATGTCTCAGTATTAAATGTGTCTTTTCACACCACTCTTGGTGGTACAAGTTGTTGAGCCGGCCGCGGTGGCCGAGGAGACAGGCACTCCAGTCACGGTCTGCACGGCCACTACGGTCGGGGGTTCGAATCCCCCCTCGGGCATGGATATTTGTGCCGTCCTTAGAATTAGTTAGTTCATAAGTAGTTTGTAAGTTCAGGGACTGATGATCCCGTAGTTAAGTCCCATAAGCTATACAAACATTTGAACAAGTTGTTGATATTGCGTTGGTATTGCTAAGAATGCGCTAAAGCTACTTTCAGATTCTGGACCGCACATATACATTAGTACTTCTTTAAAAGTATGTTAATCGATATAATTAACGAGTTTTGCTTTTAATTTTTTAGGGTGAGCATGAAGTACCTATCTTGCCTCCGGTTATAATATTGGCAAAAAATTATTAATGTTGTACTTCGAGTTTTAGAGTGCGACTTTTTCATGCAGTCGTAGGGATCACACAATTTGTGGAGCTCTTTTGTAGAACGAACAGGTGAACAGGTGTGGTTGAGATGCACCGAATCAAGACCAGAGCGTGGCGGTCAGCCAGATGGCTATTTCTAGGTTGTTTTGCACGCTAAACTAGGCAGTTTCTACACCGCTGTACTTTCAGTATTACCCAACGACGGCGCTTCTCCCGATGGAACAGAAATCGAATGTCGTTCACCAACGTTGGAAGCGTTCTGGCTTCTACGAAACCATAAGCGACGCGCAGAGTCAAAGGTCGTTGATATGTTAGTATAAAAGAAACTGAAATAGTTTTCATCGTTGACATGTTACATTGAGATGTCTGATAGATAAAATTGGTTGCGAATGAAAAACATTCAATCAACGTTTTCGCTCTCTATTGATTCACCTATTTCCGTCAGACACCTCATCTTTAATCTCGTTAGACTGTGTGTCTGTAGAACATTAGTGCGTAAAAGTAGTGGATCCAGATGGTGTCTCAAGCTGCCCCCCTCCCCAGAAAAAATTAACTTTAAAAAAAAAAAAAAAAAAAAAAAAAAAAAAAAAAAAAAAAAAAAAAAAAAAGTCTGAATGAAACGCACAGCACACATGTATGATATTTAAAAATTATTAGTTAACGAACCGATTTTAGGATAAATAAACATGCGGTTGTGATAATCGAAGGTCCAAAGATCTTAAACTGGCATATACACAGTATCTCAGTTCATTTTCAAAACTAACAAGTGATAGAACAAAACTGAGGGAAATTTCATTCCATTGAAGTTGCTGTTTAATACTATTGAACATAGGTAAAACGTGTGAAGTTAGAACAACTGATCTAAGAAAAAATTGACATTGAGACAATAAACTTTGTTGTTTCAGAGAAATTTGCTGTTCAAATGATTTTATCATTAACAGGTCGAATATTTGGAGCACATAAGAGTGAGATTAAGCAGAGATGAAACATATGTAACTATACAGATAATTGTTGCTGGCTTAAGAGAAGGAAGAAAACACAGTTGATATTAAACAGGTAGTTAAACAGCTGTTATCATATACTGGGTGAATCACTTAACACTTGCACCGCAAAGATTGCGGAAACGGAAAGTGCGATAGATATGCGATTTTCACAGAATGGATTGGTAGTCAGAGGCTCGTCATCAAAAAGATTGTAATATTACTTAGAAAGTGTAATTTTCATGCAAAAATACAGTTCTTTTAAATGGAACAATGGTTGTTTCTATCATGCACTGGAATTTTTGACACCAGCTGTGTACAAAAAATATTGAATGACATTTTTATCACGTTTAGTTTGGCAGCTACAACAGTTCAAAGTTTCGGGGGCGGAGGCTGCGATAGCGTAGCTTACTGGCCGAGTGGCTAGCCCCTGGGTGTCCCAGGGTCTAGCCACTCGGCCAGTAAGCCCACTGTCTCATGACGACCGGGATGTGTGGAACCGGAAACATATCGATTCACAATACCTACATAAACCGATTGACCGCATGCCTCGAGTTTGTGAGCCAGTCATTATATCCAAAGGAGGATACTTTGATGAAAGTTAAATAACGGGTGATCAAAAAGTTAGTATAAATTTGAAAACTTAATAAATCACGAAATAATGTAGATAGAGAGGCAAAAATTGACACACATTCTTGGAATGACATGGGCTTTTATTAGAGCAAATATAAGTTCAAAAATGTCTGACAGATGGAACTGGACAGCAAAACGTCAGTGACTGCGCATGAAAATCGTGTATAAAAGGAGCTGTAATGAGAGAGAGAATCAGATGCACCAGCAGTGGCAGCATGTTGACCTTACCTGCAAAGGCGCTTTTAGTGAAGCTGTATTATCAGAATGGGGAATTTGCTAGTTCAGCGTTACGATCCTATCGCCATAGGAAGGGCATTCGAACGGGTAAAGGTCCGTTAACAAATGCAGCTGTGGCGAGAATGATTTCGAAGTTCGAAGCCACGGGTTGTTTAGACGATAGACCCCGTAGTGGCCGACCGAGCACAAGGCGTAATGCTGCTAAGACAGTTCAGGAAGAAATGGAGTCTGTAGCGAGTTCGTATGTGTACGGGGAAGTCAGCGCTCGTGCAGTCGCACGTCGCACCGGCATTCCATACACTACTTACGCGTACCTTCCGATGCTATCCTTACAAAATCCATTGGCAACATGAACTGTTACCTGGCGATTTTGTGAAGCGGAGGGCATTTGCGGTGTGCGCGTCTCATAAGATGGCGGAAGATGACGTTGGTTGAGTAACGTGTTGTGGACTGACGAAGCTATTTTACGCTCCGAGGGTCTATCAACGCCCAAAACTGCAGAATTTGGGCTACCGAAAATCCGAAAACTATCGTGGAAACTCCATTGCACGACGAGAAAGTCATGGTATGGGTTGGATTTACCACATCTACCGTTATCGGGCCTTTTTTCTTAGTGGAACTGCGTGATTATGGTTTTGTAACTGCTACCGTGACGGTGAAAGGTACGCTGATAGGTTACAGAATCGCATCATCCACATCCTGGCTGATAAACACCTGCTGGAACGTACGATTTTTATGTAGGATGGCGCTCCACCCCATATTGCTATACGCGTGAAAGATCTCTTGCGCGCGTCGTTTGGTAATGATCCTGTGCTCAGCCGCCACTTTCGTCATGCTTGGCCTCCCAGGTCCCCAGACCTCAGTCCGTGCGATTATTGGCTTTGGCGTTACCTGAAGTCGCAAGTGTATCGTGATCGACCGACGTCTCTAGGTATGCTGAAAGACAACATCGACGCCAATGCCTCACCATAACTCCGGACATGCTTTACAGTGCTGTTCACAACATTATTCCTCGACTACAGCTATTGTTGTGGAATGATGGTGAACATATTGAGCGTTTCCTGTAAAGAACATCATCTTTGCTTTGTCTTAATTTGTTATGCTAATTATTGCTTTTCTGACCAGATGAAGCGCCATCTGTCGGACATTTTTTGAACTTTTTTCCCAAGCATGTGTGTTAATTTTTACCCCTCTATCTACATTATTGCGTGATTTATTAAGTTTTCAAATTTATGCTGACTTACTGATTACCCGGTATAATGATTGTGAAGGTTTTATATAAATGTAAGTAAATATAACAATGTTTTATGAGAAATAACATTTTATTTGTGTTGTAAATCTTAAATACCAGGATGTAATAAAATTAATGAGCGGTAGTGTATGTAACTGTGTAATAATATTTTAACTGAGCTGTAAAACAAGTAGGAACATGGGGCAAATGAGTAGTGGAGGGTAGTTCATAGGGTCTGGATGATGTTATGAGTAGTTTCTGCAGCAAGAGTGGTGAGTAAGGGAACTGGGTCTAATCATTCACTACCAAGTTTGGAGAAGTGGGCATATGTTCATTAATTTCCATTATTTTAAGGAAGTTAATCTTCCTCCCTTCTTGGATACGATGTAGAACTTTGTAGTTTACTTTGTAACTGCGATTTTCTGTTAGCAAGTGGTCTGCATATCTAGAATCTCCTAAATTTCCAACTCCTGTAATGTTTCGTCAGTTTGGTGATTATTGCCCTGCCTGACAGACCAATGTAGAATTTTCCACAATCACAAGTAATTTTCTATATTTTTCTTTTTTCCAAGGCTGGAGTGTTGTCTTGACGGTTGCTCAGAAAGTAACCAATGGTGGTTGTACTCATAAAATAATGTTTTAAAATTGCGTGACCTATGTTTCCTGACCACATTCTACATCTACATCTACATGGGATACTCTGCAAATCACATTTAAGTGCTTGGCAGAGGGTTCATCGAACCACCTTTATACTATTTATCTCCCGTTCCATTCTCGAATAGCGCGCGGGCAGAAAGAACGCCTGAATCTTTCCGTTCGAACTCTGATTTCTCGTATTTTATTCTGATTGTTATTTCTACCTATGTAAGTGGGAGTCAACAATATATTTTCGCATTCGGAGGAAAATGTTGGCGATTGGAGTTTCGTAAGTAGCCCACGCCGCAGCTATAAGCACCGTTGTTGTAATGATTTCCATCCCAGATTCTATATCATTTCGTAACGCTGTCTCCCTTGTATCGTGGCAGTACAAAACGAGCTGCCCTTCTTTGGACTATTTCGATGTCCTCTGTCAAACCCATCTGATGCCCACTGGGCAGCAATACTCCAAAAAATGGCGGAGAAGCGTAGTGTATGCGATCTCTTCAGTAGTTCTGTTGCATCTTTTAAGGGTTCTGCCAATAAAACGCAGTCTCTGGTTCGCCTTTTCCACGACATTATCTACGTGTTCTTTCCAGTTTAAGTCAGAAGTAATAGTAATTCCTAGGTATTTAGTGGAGTTTACGGCCTTCACGTTTGATTGATATATCTTGTAAACAAAGTATAACGGATTTCTTTTCGTACTCATGTGGACGACTTCACACTTCTCATTATTTAGAGTCAATTGCCAATTTTTACACCATAGTGATATCTTATTCAGATCGTTCTACAGTTGGTTTTGATCTTCAGATGATTTTACTAGACGGTAAATGACGGCGTCATCTGCAAACAACCTAAGACAGCTACTTAGATTTTTCCCTAAATCGTTTATGTAAATAAGGAACAGCAGAGGACCAATAACACTACCTCTGTTTTAGTCGTTTCTTTACCATCGTTTACTTTCCCTAAATATGGAATTGTGCACCATTTAGTAGGGGGGGTTGAGGTGTTAGATTCAGAATAGGGTAAAGAAGAGAAGATAAGAGATATGTTGTGTCTGTTTTTTTTTCCTGTGAATTCTTTTGTAAATTATTGGTGTTAGAATTTTAAGCCATGCGCCACTAAACAGAAAGTATTATTTAGACCTGTCTGCTCCCCAGATGAACGCTCGTTACCCGTAGGACTGGAGCGCTGTCGGTGGTTGTGTATTTACTGGACGTCAGTTTATTAACTGAAGGAATAACACGTTGGCCTGCAGGAAGTGGAAGCGTTCATAACTGCCAACTGCTGGAGACCTTAAAGATAATTTCAGACTTAGTGGACATCGGAACTTGCCTTGCTACAACAACGCGCAGTTAGGTAACTGTTAAATACTTGCTGTAAAGAATAAATTCCCACGTCAAGCACTGCAAAGACGACATTTGAACAGCAGACAGGAACGACAAAATAATTGTCATAGCTTCCCAGCAAATAAGGCTTCTTCAGCAGACGAATACACACACACACACACACATATTTATAAAACATACGCACACATGACCGATATGTACCCCTCATCCACACAGATAGTTGTATTGATTCACCTTCGGAGCTGACTGGCCGAGTGGCTAGCCCCTGGGGCACGGCCCACTGTCTCATGACCACCAGCCAGTCAGATACGCTGTCGTAGCCTCCGCCCCCTAAACTTTGAAGGGTTGTAGCTCCCAAACTAACAGTGATAGGAATGCAGTTTAAATTGATTTGGACGCAGCTGGTTTCAACGAATCCAATGCACGATATAAAAACTATTGTTCCATTTAAAAAGTTATATCTTTGTGCTGTAACTCTTTGGAAAATGATACAATAAACTATGTTCATAGCTCCGCAGAAAGTGTAACATTTCTTGTGTTGACCTACCGCATTAAAATTTCCCGTCAACTATTATTTTATAAGTTACAGAGGCAAACATGCTTAGTGAAACACCCTGTATATAATCGTTCATAACGCTCTCACTTTGCAGTAAAGTGTTACGAAAATTAATTAAATAATAATTTTTATTATTATTTAGGTTTCATATTTTTAGATAGTCTATATAGAGCATGTTCACAATGTAAGTAAATTTAAATAAAGGTAGTAATTACAGTACGATAAAGTTTTGAATGGTTCACCACACCCTAGTTCTGCTCGAATAGTTTAGATAAAAATCAATTGATATCGTGTCTTTTCTTGTTACTGACACCACTTCCTGTAAACAGTCTGTGGTAGGAGATTCACTAATGTGGTTTATATTTTCTACTAACCGTATAACTGCCATTTGAATTAATTTTATTTGGTATTCATTGATACTAATAGAAAAACGTCTGGGTGTGCAATAGCGAAAACTTTTACGTCATCTGTGTGGCGTTCTACTGTAGTAGAGATTGCCACTAGTTTATTTTGTAAGTACTGCACTAAATGCTGTTAACGTTTCTACCCCGTAAGTCCAAACAAACACCCTCTGGGGTGAAATCAGTAATCAGTATGCTGGACTATTTTATGCGCTGGGTACAAGTGTTGTAGGGAGCTAAGGCCACTCACGTAGTACGAACAGAGAGTTGTAACTATTTTCATGTCCTTCAGTGCCCACAAACTCAAATGCAATAGGAGATCCTTAGTTTGTAACTGAACACTGTATTTCCATATTAAAAGGGAACCAGAAAGTATAGCAATACAAATTGAAGTACACTACTGGCTATTAAAATTGCTACATCAAGAAGAAATGCAGATGATAAACGGGTATTCATTGGACAAATAAATTATACTAGAACTGCCATGTGATTGTATTTTCAAGCGATTTGGGTGCATAGATACTGAGAAATCAGTACCCAGAACAACCACATCTGGCCGTAATAACGGTTTGATACGCATAGACATTGAGTCAGAGCTTGGATGGCGTGTACAGGTACAGATGCCCATGCAGCTTCAACACGATACCACAGTTCATCAAGAGTAGTGACTGGCTTATTGTGACGAGCCAGTTTCTCGGCCACCATTGACCAGACGTTTTCAATTGGTGAGCGATATGGATAATGTGCTGGCCAGGGCAGCAATCGAACATTTTCCGCACCCAGCAAGGCCCGTACAGGATCTGCAACATGTGGTCGTACATTATCCTGCTGAAATGTAGGGTTTCGCAGGGCTCGAATGAAGGGTAGAGCCACGGGTCGTAACACATCTGAAATGTAACGGCCACTGTTGAAAGTGCCGTCGATGCAAACAAGAGGTGACCGAGACCAACACCACCTAGAAGACAAGGACTCACAGCTGGACGTGCCTACGTCACACGTAAAGGCCGCGGCCGTCAGCTCATTGGCCGGCCGCTACGAGGCGGTGGGCGTGCCCCAGCGGACAGCCAGTGAGCTGACGGCCGCGGCCTTTACGTGTGACGTAGGCACGTCCAGCTGTGAGTCCTTGTCTTCTAGGTGGTGTTGCCGAGACGTGTACCAATGGCACCCCAGTACGCCAGTATCGCGATGACGAATACATGCTTCCAATGTGCGTTCACCGCGATGTCGCCAAACACGGATGCGACCATCATGATGCTCTAAACAGAACCTGGATTCATCCGAAAAAATGAGGTTTTGTCATACGTGCACCCAGGTTCGTCGTTGCGTACACCATCGCAGGCGCTCCTGTCTGTGATGCATTGTCAAGGGTAATCGCAGCCATGGTCTCCGAGCTGATAGTCCATGCTGCTCCAAACGTCGTCGAACTGTTTGTGCAGATGGTTGTCGTCTTGCAAACGTCCCCATCTGTTGACTCAGGGATCGATACGTGGCTGCACGATCCGTAACAGCCACGAGGATAAGATGCCTGTCATCTCCACTGTTAGTGATACGAGGCCGTTGGGATCCAGCGCGGCGTTCCGAATTGCCCTCCTGAACCCACCGATTCCATATTCTGCTAATAGTCATTCGATCGCGACCAACGCGAGCAGCGATGTCGCGATACGATAAACCGCAATCGCGATAGTCTACAATCCGACCTTTATCAAAGTCGGAAACGTGATGTACGCTTACATGAGGCATCACAACAACGTCTCACCAGGCAACGCCGGTCAACTGCTGTTTGTGCTTGAGAAATCGGTTGGAAACTCTTCTCATGTCATAACGTTGTACGTGTCGCCACCGGCGCCAACCTTGTGTGAATGCTCTGAAAAGCTAATCATTTGCATATCACAGCATCTTCTTCTTGTCGGTTAAATTTCGCGTCTGTAGCACGTCATCTTCGTGGTGTACCAATTTTAATGGCCAGGAGTGTATTTAAAAATTAGGGACGTCGTTGAATTTTCTGGCAGCAGCAGCAGAAGACCACGAAGTTATCTCTCAGAATAATAAGCGAAATAGCGACGCCAAGAAATAAAGTTACTCCTTAACAGCGAAATTTTGATTTCCACCGTTGTCAACATGGCCTATCTCACACATCCACCAATTCTACCGCTAGATGGTTGTCATGGTAGACCTGTACGTATCGCGGCGAATCATAGACTAATACCCCCCGATATGAAAACGTCCACTTTGTTAAGCAGTCTCAACAACTTTTATATGTTTCTAAAATTGATATTAAGAGTCGGTACTTGTGTTTGTGTAATGATCTAAAATGAAACAGGAAAAATAGGGTAACAAAAGTATGAATTAATGTGGGGCGTTAAACCGTAAGCTTCCTTCCTTCAAAAATACCAAGTCCGGAATTTAAAAATAATTTAGAAGCAGTTGGTCACGAAAGTTGGCACTATAAGAAACTGAAATTTCAATTATTACGTTGCATAAGAAGTTTCAGGTAGTTCCAGATTCCTAGAGTAAAGTGGATTGTTGTTGTTCTTAGCAGTTAGAGGGGACTAAACAGCTGCCGGCCGCGGTGGCCGAGGGGACTGAGGCGCTCCAGTCACGGTCTGCACGTCCACTACGGTCGGGGGTTCGAATCCCCCTTCGGGCATGGATATTTGTGCCGTCCTTAGTTAGTTCATAAGTAGTTTGTAAGTTTAGGGACTGATGACCCCGTAGTTAAGTCCCATAGACTTTACAAACATTTGAACATTTTTCATTTTGACTAAACAGCTCAGTCATCAGTCCCCTAGAGTAAAGTAGAATTGCTTAGCTTTCGAACGGTATGAGTCATTATAATGGAAGACGTTCAGTTCCGCTCTCGAAATATGTCAGGTCGAGCTATAAGTACATTTCCAATTAATTATATTTCATAACTAACATCGTATTTTGTTGAACGAGCTATTACATTGTGTTAATACTGTTGCAAAAAATGTGTTGTGTAATGAATTTAAGTTAGGATAACTTATTTACGTATTTATAGTTTTTTATGATACTAAGCTAATATAGTGAATATCTAGCTACTTTTGAGAGGGAGAAAACATAGCAGGGTACTCATTTTGCTTTTCTCAAGTACACTGTGTTTTATATTCAGACCAGAGGGTAGCAAGTCACTTGACGACATACTTGCCCACAATTTCAACTTACAGTCAAGCTAATGTGGTTTGTCATTTTCCCTGAAATTATAGAGAGAAGTTGGTTGATTCATCCACGTTAGTTTGTAAGTGATCAGAGATTCGCATTATCCTTTGAAATTAATTTAGCTTTCCTCTTTCATCTGTTGGGATGTAATTGTCAGTTTTAGAAGATCTGACCATTTTGCGCTATTAGAGAATGTGAGCTAACGTGATTGTGCGGATGACTGTGGTCTAGATTGAAAAATAGCATACATTTGTTTTAAACGTGCTATTCCTGTTTTATGCCATTTTAACACACTCATTTCTACTAATATTTGTACAGATGCTGATAATTTCCCCATTGACTGCCTATAAATCACAAAGATTTAAACCCATAAAACACGTGACGGACAAAGCAAGAAGGATATAAAAAGCCGACTAGCGCAGGCAAAGACAACTTTACTCGCCAAAAGAACTCTGCTGGTATCAAATATCGGCATTAATCGAAGGAAAATATTCTGATAATGTACATTTGAAACACAGGACACAGAACGCAGACTATACAGTATTCCGATTAAAATTACTTGGGTAGCCCAGATGCAAAAGTCGCTAACTGCATGATAAGCGATTCTGAGCTAATCGCGAAAAATTCATCAAAAGTGCTAACATTAAAGACCTCATAATTTTTTCTCTCTTTCTTTCCTTTTTTCCTTTTCCTTAAGTTTTATAAGTTGAAATATTAAGTGAAATATTGACTTAGCGGTTTTTACATCCGATTTGGGCAGTTAGCGGATTATGCAAACGTATCGAACCAATTACGAAACGAACATTCAACCCGCTATATTTGGTTGTAGGAAAGAAAGTAGGATAGAATTTAATTGTTGCCAATAGAATACATTTTATATTAATGAGACATCTGGCATATATACATATGAAAGTGACATTATTATAACAACAAAAGTTCACTTATTTAACGTCAAAAAGACGACAAAAATGAATGATAACGTTATATTTTTAAAGAATACACCATCATGGTTTAGACATCACAAACAATCGTAGAAAATAAGAGAGGCTAAAAATTTTAAAAAATGAAAAAAATTGAAGTAATGTGGCGTCTTCTTCTGAACAGAGACAAAAAATTCTATAAAAGTGGGGTCTTGTTGGGGTGGCAGGACAGGAAGGTCCATAGCGTTGACGGTGACGATATACTGGAATGAACGACGTCCCTGTGGCGAGAGAGAAACAGGGTGCACCACATCAAACCAGTAAACTGGCTGACGATTCAAAATAATAATAATATTGTCACTCTGCCCTGAAGAACATGAGACGCCCACCGGCTACCGACCGGCCACCGTATCATCCTCCACCCAAAGGCATCAACATCTACATAATTACGCTGTAAATCACATTCAGGTACATGGCAGAGGATTCATCGAACCGCTTTTTGATATTTCTCTGCCGGTACATTCTCTGATAGCGCGTGGGAAAAGGGTACAAACAAATCTTTCAAAAAAAAAAAAAAAAATGTTCAAATGTTTGTAATTCTATGGGACCAAACTACGTTGGTCATCAGTCACTAGACTTACAAACTACTTAAACCAAGGTAAACTAACCCAAGCACAACACACAAATCCATGCCCGAGGGAGGATTCGAACCACCGACGCGGGAGGCCGCGCGATCCGTAACATAGCGCTCCAGACCGCTCGGCTACTCTCGCACGTCAACAAATCTTTACATTTTCGACCTGATTTCTCTTATATTTTTACGATGATCAAGTCTGCCTATGTAAGTGGGTGCTAACAAAATACGTCCACATTTTGGAGGAGAAAGTTGGTGAAAGGAAATTGGCAAATATATCTCGTCGCAACGAATAACGCCTTTCTTTCAGTGATTTCCATCCCAACTCGTGCATCATTTTCGTGATATCCCGACCCCTATATCGTGACATCGTGTGTCAGTCTCACAATGCGCAGTAATACTCCAGCTTAGGACGCACAAGGCTAGTGTGGACACTTTCTTTAGTAGAACTGTTGCATCTTTTGCCAATGAGACGTAGTGTTTCCTTCGTCTTCTCTACGAAATCACTATGGTGTAAAAATTGGCCGAGCGTTCTGCGGCGCGCCAGTCACAGTCTGCACGGCCACTACGGTCGAGGGTTCGAATCCCCCCCCCCTCTGGCATGGATATTTGTGCCGTCCTTAGTATTAGATAGTTCATAAGTACGAACTTCGAAAAACTTACGGGTATGCTGCCAGGTACCAAAATCGACGACGGCCGATATTTCGGTAGGAGACCGCCCTGCTATTTTTAAGGCGAAACTGCAGTAAGAAAGCAATGTGCAACGATCTTTAAAACCTCGGTTTTCAGTGAGTAAACAGGAAATACAACACACACCGTGCAAGCAAGCACACAGCGCCGACACGCCCAAAGATGAAACCGGTCAGAATATCGATAATAATTTCTTAATGTTTGTAAATCTTATCGGACCAAACTGCGTGGTCATCAGTCCGTAGCTTACAAACTACTTAAACCTAGGTAAACTGACCTAAGGACAACACACACACCCATGCCCCAGAGAGGACTCGAACCTCCACGGCGAGCAACCGCGCGCTCCGCAGCGAGACGCCTTAGACTGCTCGGCTACTCCACCGCGGCTATCGATAATAAACATCAGTTCTCGACAGATGAGGTCGGATTAGTTTTCTCCCTCTGGTTTTTGACAAGTGAGAGAGCAGGATCCCAAGCGGAATTTAAGCAGAAGCCTCCATCTCTATTCATAAGGTTGTCACCTAGTTTTATTTCTATCGCTTCCTTGATAACACAGTCCCAGTAGTTGGAAGTGCATGCCAGAATTTCCGTTTGGTCATATTCCATAGGGCGACCTGTGTCAAGACAGTGCTCTCTCACTTGTCAAAAACCAGAGGGAGAAAACTAATCCGACCTCATCTGTCGAGAACTTATGTTTATTATCGATATTCTGACCGGTTTCATCTTTGGTCGTGTCGGCGCTGTGCGCTTGCTTGCTCGGTGTGTGTTGCCTTTCCTGTTTACTAATTGAAAACTGAGATTTTAAAGATCGTTGCACATTGCTTCCTTACTGCAGTTTCGCCTTGAAAATGGCAGGATGGTCTCCTGCCGAAATATCTGCCGTCGTCGATTTTGGTACCTGGCAGCATACCCGTAAGTTTTTCGAAGTTGTTATTCGCCAGGAGAAATTAAGTAGTTTGTAAGTTTAGGGACTGATAACCCCGTAGTTGAGGCACATAAGCTATACAAACATTTGAACATTTACGCGCTGCATTGTCTCTTTCAATGATTCCTTGCTCTATTTCTGTCTCCCTGTCTTCCTTATGACCTGCATAATTCGTCATCTTAACCGCAGTCTACATTTTGGATTCAGTCTTATACATGCACACAGTCTTACACAATAAATTCATTAAACCGTTATTAAAACATCAGTAAATTCACGTTTAAGAGGAATCAACTCGTATTCATTAACAGAACAGTATTACTTGCATGACCTTTATTTAAAACGCAGGAAAAATTGTTACAAAAACAGAATCCACTTCCGAGCCTCTCCGAGCAAGCGGTTCTATTTCAACAGACATGCCTGCAGAGCGCGCTAGGAAGCGGTACCATAATGCATGTAGCACCAGCTGTTTAGATATCAGAGAAATTCAAAATTCATCATCTTAGACTCCTCGTCAACTTATCCGACCTTCCCCTATCCGTTGCGGCATGGTCGTTGGTAATAACAATACTAAATTCGTGTGTTGGTATCTTAGGAAGAGCACAAGTAGCTCAAAGCCAGTGGCTAGTAAGTGTCAAAAGCCAGGATGGCGGCAGAAACTCCAATTATTGGACCGGAACATGTCCTGACAATCACCAAGGTAATTATCAAATTGAAGCTACGTAAATGGCTCAGAAGACAGCAATTAGAATATTGGACCAAGGTCTATAAATAAAAACATGGCAAGGTAATTATGTCAAAGCCATGTTTTAAAAGAAGCTCTGTAATCATGGGCTTGAGCAGGAGAGAGATTAGACTCATGGTTGGCTTGCTGACAGGCCGTGGGAATTTCAAAAAACACCTACATACAATGGGAATAACAGAAAAGGACCCTAAATGTAGGATCTGTGATGATGGTGATGAAACTGCATCACATCTAATCTTCGAATGCATTGTATTGGAGAGCAAAAGACACAGAACATTTGGGACAACCAGACCCGGAGAAATTGTGTCTAATAAAGACCTTGTAAGGCGACACCTTGCACTGTTTAAGGGCAATGGTTGGCTTTACTAGATATATAGGGAGCGATACCGCATAATAAACTTAGTTTCGGCGCGGGAAGTGGCGGGTTGGGCCAAAACTGTTTTGGCTTCCCTGATAAAATCAATCAATCAATCAAGTGTCAAAAGATTAATAATCCTTATTTACTGACACTAGTTGCGATAAATAGGCCGAGGGGACTGAGGCGCGCCAGTCACGGTCTGCACGGCCACTACGGTCGGGGGTTCTAATCTCCCCTCGGGTATGGATATTTGTGCCGTCTTTAGTCTTAGCTAGTTCATAAGTAGTTTGTAAGTTTAGGGACTGATGACCCCGTAGTTAAGTCCCATAAGCTATACAAACATTTGATTTCAATAAATAGTTGAGTACTCTAATAAGAAATCGTCAAAGACTGACTTTTCTCCTTCAGATAAAAAGTGCCTTTGCTGTGCAAACGACGACGAACTCGATTCTGTAACGCATAGCTGTGATTCGCCTTAGTGAGGGAGACTGGCTGCTTCCGCTGGCACTGACGGTGCCTCCCTATCATCCGTTGTACTCAAGATAACCGACGCGTTAACGGACGCCTGAGGGCATTCAAGGGCGGTGATTGCCAGGCCAAACATTTCCTGCCGCCTGGTACCAGCAGGTCCACGCGATGAGGGCGGATGAGCCGGCAGACGTCCTTGAGACACGCCGTGTTGCTGCCCAGACGTCGCTCCTGCATCTCAAGCCGTGCTGCGGCAGCTTACGTCTGGCGCCTGAGCGACAGAGAAACGAAACTTATTCCCCTATAGGCCCAGACAACGAGGAAGAGTAAAATAACGAAATTGCAGATCATCATCAGTGTTCTACCTCTCAATCTTTACCCACAAACCGGTCCTTCCAAAACATCTGTTAGTATGCACTCCCTTCTCAACGAATGTCCTAACCAGTTCTTTTTCATTTCTCTTATAACCTTCAACAGACATCTTATTATATTCCACATATATAGTGGTTAAGCCATGTCACACATTTCCGGCTATATATAATTCCATACCATGCCACAACAACTGTATTTGCAATATGAATGGTATTAGGTTGTTGAGCTGTAATAACCATGTGATATGGCAGGCACAACCAAGATTTTAGGAACAAACCAAATGAATTCAGAACATAGTACCATATTCTACATCCAAGTTGTGATGTACCAGATGTGATTCCATTGGAAGCTGTCAACACAACTGAGTGTGTGACTATGGCAGACAGTTGGGAGTCACTGTCACACCCCTAGATGGCCTGGCTACGTTTACTACACCTTTTCATAATTTTTTTCTCAGTTTATGTTTAACTCTTTCAGTCTTGGTGGTTAGTGTTACTAACCACCTCTTTTCGAACACGGTACTTATATTCCACGTCATATAGAGATAAACGGTTGAATTAGTATGTCAGTTTGGACTGTGCTTCAAAACAAATGACAGATTCCGGGTACATTACATGAATGTCAGTGCGTACCAGTTGCATTGAATATAGCGCTAACGTACCTTGTCTCGAGTGTCTGATAAAAACATCAACACAACGGGTACGTAACATGTTTTCTTTAATGTATTTTATTGAACGTATTCTCATAGACCTATTTTAGGTGTGTTGGCATGCAGGTACTGTTACTTTTGTGTTTTCACTGAGTAGTTACAAAGGGAATGTGGTGGTTTGCTTACAAACCATCATGACGTTGGCGGGTTAGCGTATGGATGTAACGTCATTTTTTTCCACGTTCTTTACAGTATGTCGCGCCACACGCGCCGCTTAGGAGAGAACGAGATTGGACAATACTTGTTTGAAAACATCCCTTCAGGTAACGAGAGCATTTGTAGCTCTGAAGATGACGAAGAAGAGGCAGAGCAAATCAGCCAAATCCGATGGTGTTAGGTGTTTGCTTACGTTTGTGTCACTAACCCAATAATCATGTTGACCTCTTTGTAAATGCTTGTCATCTTTTAGCGTTGGCAAGAACTTTCTATTTGCGTTCACGGTTCCACAAGCGAAAATCAGGTCCTCAAGTAGTTTCACCTGCAAAGGGTAACTATTGAAATAATTGTCAAAATAAACCTTACGTTTGCTGAAATGGAAAGACAAGAGATCAGTATTGATTCTGTCAAACTACCATGATCCGACGAATGTGGGAAACGTAAAACGCAGAGAGCGTGATGGCAGCAGTACTGAAGTGTCTTGTCCTCAGGCCGTCATCGACTACAATGCAAACATGAACGTTGTCGACAAATTTGATCAGCTCAAAGGAAGCTATGCTATTGACAGAAAATCCCATAAGTGGTGGCATACGATTTTCTTTGACTATCTTGATTGTTGCGTTGTCAACGCTTTTTTGATTTATAAAGAGCTGCAGTTCTCTCCACGCCCAGACATCGACAAGCTGATTCTGAAAGACTTCCGTAGAGAAGTATATCGGGGCCTGCTGCCACCAGCATATGTCAGAGACAAACACAGGCCGTGTTCAGTGAACAACAGCCGTAATTCCGCGGCCTCATCTCCAGGACCTGCTTTTATGAAACGCCACAAACCTACAGTCCCGCAGGAAATTCGTCTAGAATCCAGTCGCTATCAACCTGAAAGAAGCACATCACGAAGATGCTGCAATTGTAGCACTAAAATATCTCCCGTGCGTACTGTATGGCAGTGTAGTACTTGTAAAGTGCCTCTTTGCTCACGCAGAGGTAAAACATGTTTTGCAGATTTTCATAAAAAATAATTTGTTTTTGTTAGTTTTGTACGTTTGTAATGATGATTCGTCTAATAAATAACGTTCACAATCATCCTTGTATTATTTATAGCAATAGTCATGGTGGTTAGCGTTAATGACGACCTCAGTCCTTGAAAGCCTGAATACCTATATTATGTTTCCTCTATTGTTTTTGATATTTCAGTTGTAACAGTTGCTTCAATGAACAGACATTGATAATTATGTTCCTATTTTGCCAGTGTGAACAGACATGGGTAATTATGTTCCTATTGTAAAAGTGTGACTGAATGAGTTAATGCAATTTTTGCTTACGTTCGATAATGATGACAGAGTTCATTGAAACTAGTTACGTTTTGTAAATTAAAATTCAATTTGTGTGACATGGCTTAACCACTATATATGTGGAATATAATAAATAATTAATGTCAGACACTCCTTACTACAATGTCATATAATACTCTTTCATTACTTACTCTTCCATTCTCTTCCACATCCACATTTCAAATGCTTCTAACCTTTTTTCATCCTCTCGTCTCAGCTTCCATGTTTCTGCACCATATAGTGCCACACTTCAGATGAAACATTTTTCCAAGCCTTTTCCTTAGACCCTTATCTAACTGGGCACATAGCAGTCTCCTCTATCTGGTATCCTCTTTCGCTATGGCAATTAGAGTTTTCACCACGTCGTATGTCTTCGGTTATTTTAAATGCACTTACTTGGCTAATTGTAGTTTGTCCTAATTTAATATTGGCTACTCTGCGTCTTGTACTCTTTGTTTTTGCTGTGTTTCTTTTCATTCCATATTCCACACAAGCATCATCTAGATCTTTCAACTTGTTGTTCGCTGTCCGCTCATTTTCTGTCACTAATACCATGTCGTCAGCAGATCTTATTTTCTTTCAACCAATACCTATTCCTCTTTTCCCATCTAAGCCCTTCGCAATTATCTCTTCGAGGTATACGTTAAACAACAATGGGGAAAGGCAACAACCTTGTCTAATCCCTCGCTCAATTCTGGTTCCTTCTGATATTTCATTTCCAATCCTTATCCTCACTTTCTGGTGTAAATACAGATTTTGTATGAGTCGTCTCTCTTTCCAGTCTACTCCCTTCCTCTTCAAAATATCCATCAGCTTCTTCTAATGAATATCAAAAGTCTTTTCTAAGTCTATAAAAACAGCAAGATTTCTCTGCCTTTTTCCATACATCTTTCCCTATAGTTCTTAACAGACCAATAGCATCCGAACTGCTCCTCTGCAATCCCTCCATTCATCTTGCCATATAATCTTCTACTCAACACTCTCAGCAACACTTTAGCTGCTTGAGAAATTAGACTGATCGTCCTATGCTCTCCACATTTTTTAGTGTTTCTCTTTTTTTCTGTTGGTACCATAACTGGCCTCAGGCCATTCCCCTTTGTCATATATCTCTTTACAGAGGTAGACTAGTTCTTTTCTAGCCTTTTTGCTCAGACTCTTCAGCAGATCTGCTAGTATATCATCAATTCCACATGCCTTCCTATCCTTCATCTCCTTCAGGTCTTGTCTACTTCTGCTTCCAATATGGTGTATCCCTTTCCATCTTCCGGCACATATTGCTCCTCTTCAACCTTACTTTCGCTTGGTATTTCATCCGCCTTATACAGACATTGCAATATATTGCAGAAATGCAGAGGAATATCACAGTTTAACACATACAGTCACAACGCTCACACTATTTCTGTTATACACCTCGACAGCAGCGCTCCAAGCGGCCGGCAAGCTGCATTCTTGAATATGATATCGGATGAGTGTGAATAGTTTCGTTTAAATCGATTTTATCTTACTTTTTATGACAGGGGAGGTATTTAGTGCCATAAATGTGGGTAATAACTACAAAATAACTCCACATTTCACTTTATTATGTTTCATAAGAATCATTGGGAGGTGTGAATCAGTTCAGATTCTTTTGAAATGTACGACTTTTTAATGGAGAATTTCATTTTCTATTAAGGACAAAAAAGTCTAATTACATCAGAAGACTTGACCTTTTATACTTAGACGTCGGTTACCTACTCAGAAACGCCAAGGTTTCTTCACTACAATTCCAGTCAAATCAATGTTGAACGTAAGAAATCCATCAGTCAAACCTTAAGGTCGTAAATTCTCCCAAATACGTAGGAGTTACAATTACGAACAACATAGACTGGAGAGAACACACAGAAAATATTATGGGGAAGGCGAACCAAAGGTTATGTTTCATTGGGAGAACGCTTCAAAGATGCAACAGCTCCACCAAATAGACTGCCTACATCACACTTGTACGTTCTCTCCTAGAGTAATGTTGCCCGGAGTGGGACCTTCATCAGGTGGGACTGACGGAAGACATTGAGAAGGTTCAGAGAATGGCAACTCGTTTTGTCTGTCACGTTACAGGGGGGAAAGCGTCACGGAAATGCTGCACGATTTGAGGTGAAAATCATTAAAAGAACGACGTTATTCGTTACGGCGAGTTATATTTGCGAAATTTCAATCACCGACTTTTACTTCTGAATGTGAAAATATTTTTCTAGCACCCACCTACATAGGGAGACATGGACACCCCAATAAAAAGAAATCAGATCGCAAACGGAACGATTTAGGTGTTCTTTCTTCCCGAGTGCATTTAGAGAATTCAACGGTAGAGAAAAGTTATGAAAGTGGTTAATGAACCCTCTGCCAGGCACATAAATGTGATTTGCAGAGTATCTATGTAGATGTATCTATGTAGATGTGGAAGAAACGTATGTGAAATGCAATACCTACATTTTTTTAATGTACCAGAATCAACCAACACTGTTGTAGATGAAGGAAAAACCCCACAAGCGTGAGAATAAAACATTTAAAAAAAGACGACAGTTTAACCAATATAGCACAAACCAAACCCCAATTATTGCTACATCTGAAACGGTAGGTATCTTCAAGACATTCGTTTTATAAGCAGAAGTAATTACACTCAAAAGTATATGCGTTTAAACGAAAGACGAGGGAAGTGTAAAAATGTTCGAAGGACTAGACTCCACACCTAATCGTTAGCCGCGGTGGAGTGGCCGAACGCTCTAAGACGCCTTGATGCGGAGCGCGCAGTTGCTCGCCGACGGAGGTTCAAGTCCTCCTGCCGGCCGCAGCGGCCTAGCGGTCTGCGGTGCGCCAGTCACAGTCTGCACGGCCGCTACGGTCGGGGGTTCGAATCCCCCCCCCCTCGGGCATGGACGTTTGTGTCGTCTTTAGTATAAGATAGTTCATAAGTAGTTTGTAGGTTTAGGGACTGATGACCCCGCAATAAAGTCCCTTAAGCTTAACAAACATTTGAACATTTTATTTCGAGTCCTCTCTCGGGCATGGGTGTCTGTGTTTGTCCTTAGGTTAGTTTAATTAGTTTAAATAGTTTGTAAGCCGAGGGAATGATAAACATATAAGTCCCACAGATTTTCAAAACATTTGAACATTTCGAACCGATTCGTTCAAAAAAATGTTCAAATGTTTGTATAGGTTATGGGACTTAACTACGGGGTCATCAATGCCTAAACTTACAAACTACTTATGAACTAGCTAATCCTAAGGACGACACAAATATCCATGCCCGAGGGGGGATTCGAACCCCCGACCGTAATGGCCGTGCAGACCGTGACTGGAGCGCCTCAGTCCCCTCGGCCACCGCGGCCGGCGATACGTTACACATCGAAGAAAGTACCTGTCATGTAAAAACAGACCGTAACAGGAATTTATGTTTCTCGTATGTTTATATTCTGTTTCCTTCAGCACACTAAGTTGCAAATATACACATATTCGTAAATATTGCCTCGTGAATAAGTTTTTTATATCACTGAAGCAGTGTAATGCGCTTTCTTTACATTTATTTCACGATTATTTATGTCTCTCAATATTTTACTAATGTTTGGAACGCAAAAATTACAGAAACTATTTGGTTAATTGCGCAGAAAAGTTATTATAGTTGTTGTAGTTGTAGTCTTCAGTCCGGAGACTGGTTTTATGCAGCTCTCCACCTTATTTTATCCTGAGCAAGCTCTTAATTTCCTCACGAGAACGACAACCCATATCTATCTGAATCTTCTTACTACATTCGGCTCTTGGTCTCCCTCTGCGAGTTTTACCTCACACACTTTCCTCCAGTGCTAAATTTACGATTCCTTGATGTCTAAGAATGTGCCCTGCCAATCGATCCCTTCTTTTATTCAAGATATGCCATAAATTCCTTTTCTCCCCAATTCTGTTCAGTACCTCTTCATTAGTTACGCGATCTACCCACCCAATCTTCAGCATTCTTCTCTAACACCACATTTCAAAAACCTCTATGCTCTTCCTGCCTGAACTAAGTTTCACTCCCGTACAAGGCAGCACACCAGCCGGCCGCGGTGGCCGAGGAGACTGAGGCGCTTCAGTCACGGTCTGCACATCCACTACGGTCGGGGGTTCGAATCCCCCCTCGGGCATGGATATTTATGCCGTCTTTAGTAGTATAAGGTAGTTCATAAGTAGTTTGTAAGTTTAGGGACTGATGACCCCGTAGTTAAGTCCCATAAGCTTAACAAACATTTGAACATTTTGAGCAGCACACCACACAAAGCGTTCAGAAAAGACCGAGCCATTGTGCCTCGGACGAATGCACTCTACGAGACAGCGCACACGACGTCTACATCGTACTCACTAACGACCAGCACTTGCGAGCAGGCAGACACTGCTTTCGTCACTGAAGACCACACGACCCGCCTTTCCAGGTGGTCCTTTGACGACGCCAGTCGAATCGTGCACGTCGTGGAAGACGGGCTAGAGGTTTATCTGCCTGTAGTCCCACTGCTAGTCGGCAACAGATCGTGTCGACTCTTCTGAGCTGTACGATCTGCCACTGCTCCCATTACAATACGACGAACTTGCGGACTTCTGTGCTGCTTGGACATCCAGAACCTCATTTACGGATGTGAGAATATTCATGTGACCATTACCATCAGCATCATTGCACAACTGAGGCAGCAAGTCGAAATTGCGTGGAAATTCTCCGAAAGGACCATCCCGCCACTCGGAAGGTCACAACTCAAATGTTCTAATGTTTGTATAGCTTATGGGACTTAACTACGGGGTCATCAGTCCCTAAACTTACAAACTACTTATGAACTAAGTAAGACTAAGGACGGCACAAATATCCATGCCCTAGGGGGATTCGTACCCCCGACCGTAGTGGGCGTGTAGACCGTGACTGGAGCGCCTCAGTCCCCTCGGCCACCGCGGCCGGCCAGGAAGGTCACAACTGTCCCTCTCGCTCGATTGGCCATATGAAGCACTAGTGCGTCTCCGTAGCATGGCACGTGTTTGCCCCACGCGTTGACATTGCACTGAGCATTATGGCTGTAAACATTCCCTATGTGCACTCTCGCAGCTATGTCACTACGCTATCCGTTGGCTGACGACGTTCAAACCATTATCAGTACACCGACTCTTCTGCAAGAGGCATCTTCTGCCGTCGATGAAAATCGTCGTCTTTCCAGGTAAAGATTTTTTTTTTTTTTTTTTTTCCGGCAGTTCATAAACGTTTCTTCCTCTTGGTCTTTAAGTCATAGTCACATTATTTCCAAGCCGGCGGTAGGTCAATATAACGATAAATTTTAATAAATTAAATAAATTTTAAATTGCAAAAATTTTCAATAAGTTGAGTATTCGCTGGGATATGAAAATGTTATGAATGGATATTTGAAGTCATAAGTCAGTTTGTTGGAATTTGTTCATTAATGTTTAACGTTTCCGACTAATAAAGTTGATAACCATACGACACATATGCGAACGTAGGCTTTTGCGGTCATTATTGTTAACGTTAAAATTCTTCTGAGCTATTTGCCGCGTCATGATAATAAAATCTTTCCATCGTTTCGGATCCGTTGCAGGACCCTTCCTCAGAGAATATCATGACGCGGCAAATAGCCCAGAAGAATTTTAACGTTAATACGACACTTATCTACATAGTAATTCGACCTTCGCAGGATTTTGGCATTTTTACGGCCACTTTCTGTAGGCTACACTAGTTGTAAATAAACTTTAGACACTTAAAATAAAGTATTATAACTGTATTTCACAAAATAAATATCTTTTACATTGTTTTCTAGATATTGTGTCCGACTGGTTTCACAGACAGCGGAAGACTGACTTTGATCATTTATTACAAAACATAGAAAGTATTATTATCTTCATTTGTCATAACAGAGTTGTTTAATGCTAGTGGTGTAATTAATCTACCATCGATATTTTTCTCTTCATGTGCTGAATAAAAATGAAATATATTACAATTTCTAGGGGGGAAAAAAATATTCCTTCTTAAAATTGAAAGAAAAATTAATCTTCCTACCAACCTTCCTATTCCTCGCCTCCTGCCGTATTTATCGTCACATCAGCTATGCACATGTTGAACGGAGATGGATACACGCTAACTCCCTCAGTCAAATGACTATCCCGGCAGGATGTTATGCTTCTAAGCACTAGTCTTAGGTAGGGTCTGTTCGCTAAAAGCGATCCTGACATATCACGACAAGGACACTGTTTCGAAACGAATGCAATGTCGATCTTTTGTTCGTGACCTATTAAGAGGCAATAAATCCTGCAAATGGTGGTTAGATGAATGCTAAACAGACCAAGTCACGCAGGAAACCAGAGAAACAGAATACTCGGCGTCTGAGGAACACAAATGGACATTCCTCACGCGAACTCATAACAAACGTAGTGCGACATGAACTACTGAAAAAAAAAAAAAAAAAAAAAAAAAAAAAAAAAAAAAAAAAAATTACATTTCAGATCTTACAGCTTGAATCGTCACGTGGGAGTATAAGAGGCCAATTGTAAATGCAGGTAAACTCATTTCTAAGCTCTACCACCAGCAACAAACCATTCGGCGTGGTCTGAGTGCATGCGAAGTCAATGACGTCGGTAGCGCTGTTACACTGACGGGTAGCTGCCACGTCATAGATGATCGGGATAATCTGGAATCTCCCGACATTCCAAACGATGTCCGGACCCTGAACAAACGCAATCAATCGCACGACACTAATCAAATTTTATGAATTCTTATGTGGGAACAATTGTCTACAATCAGACTTCTTTACAAAAAGGAGAGCTGATTTTGCTATATGACTTCAGCGCAGTAGCCGCGCAAAGACGATTGCTAAATCGGCGCGTCTGACTAGAACGTTCGCGATAGCTCTTTCTTTGTTTTCACGCTTTGGCGTCTTTCCTGCTGCTACGTGCTTCTGCCGACCGGAACCGAGCTTTTTTTTCACAAGGATATCAAAAATTGCTTCACGCTTGGCTGCAAATGACGGTTTTCTTTCCAGCCAGGGGTATATTTTGATTATTACGAAGTTTCATAGCAGTAGACATTGTATAAAACAAGCTGTAATTTATTGTTGGACAACCGAATCAGATTTGTCCTGATTAAAATTTAACTGGTGTTACAATTCAAAACAAGTAATTTCATTTGTGAGAAGGTACTCAAGTAAGTTAAAAGAAAACTGTTAAATGAAACATTTCGCATCTAAAATAACCAGCTAAGCCCGGCCACCCTTCACTGACTCAGCCTGTTAAAAAAGAATGTGACAGTAAATGAAATAATTGCTGCAAAACCAGAAAATAAATCTCTGAAATCAATACCCTGCTTTTATTCTGTGTCTATGTGGAAAAAACGATTTTTCTCGGAAAATCATTTTTATCGATACTATACACATGCCTTTTTTCGCGAACCTGATTCGAATGAAAATATGTAATTTCAGTCTTTCGATCGATTTTATTTTGTACTAGCTGAAAACCCGGCGTTGCCCAGATGTTTATTTATTTATTCCTCCCATTTTTCACGTATATATTTATTTGTGTAAGGCCTATAGATCTGTAAAATCTATTGGGAATACAATTAGTACTAAAGAAGTAATAGATTAAAACTTGGTGTGTGATGGGGCGGTTTTCCATGAACGTTACTGTTTATGTGCTCATATCTCGTGAACTACGTGTTGTACGGTGATACAATTTAGAAGGGACACTCAACTGTATGCGTGTATACTGTCTGTAAAATTTCCTGCGGCTATGATTTGTAATGTAGAAATTATAAATTCTAACGTCATACCGAATGCCGTAGTTTTAGTCCATGAACAGCGGAACGTTACTGTTTACGTGCTCATATCTCATGAACTACGTGTCGGAATGTGATACAATTTAGAAGCTACATTAAACTATATATGTGTATATTGTCTGTAAAATTTCCTGTCGCTACAATGTGTAGTGTTCATACCGAGAGCCGTAGTTTTACTCCATAAACAGCGGAAAAGTAGTAAGCGAGAAACATTTTCCCTCTTATTACTTTGCTATGGTTATCAGCAAGAAAAAAATTTAATAAAGGTTTGAAATTATGTTTAAAGTTTGTTGCAACTCGCTAAGTACTCTCATTCTCATATAGTGAATGTATATAGTCTCGCCGCATTATGTGGCAGTTTTTTGCGATTCCTATTATTTAAGACGTCATATCTTCTGAATTATGTGTCGTATGTGATTCTTAACCCTCCATCAATTGTTACCTCACGGTAAGGAATGTGTGTACCAAATCTGGTTGAAATCGGTCCAGTGGTTTAGAAGAAAATGAGCAGATTTGTCGTTAAATGCTGCAGTTTTCCGTGCATCTCATTGTTTATGACGTCATATCTCTTGAACTATGTAACGTATGCGAATGTTACACTTACGGCGACCGTCCTCGTGGATTTAAGCTTACGTGTACAAAATTTCGTAAAGATTGGAACAAAATTGTAGATTTGTATGCAACACGTACAAATACACGGACACTCTGCTTTATATATTAGATATGACAGGTTTGGGTGAGCTGCAGGACTTCAGATCTGTTAACAAGAATTTAATGGAAATTGGTTGCCACCTACTGTCAAGAAAGTTAAAATAATAAAATTATAAAAGAGTAAAGAAATTAAAAAAAAAATATAAAAAAAATTGCTACCGTTATATAGTAAGCTGTCACTTTCTGAACAAGATGTGTATTGTAAGCAAGTATAGTACCATCCTGCACTTTAAGTTATATTCATCTGATTCATGGACATTGGGTCGTTTAAAAATAGCTATAGGAACGAATGATTGAAACAGTCAAGGTATAAAATTGATGTATACAAATGAAATCTTAACTTTCGTGTGTCTGTGTGTGTAGATCACTTTTCTTTTTCTTTGGACATGACCCCGCACATGCAGGGTCGGCTTTGTTAATTCGGATTTGGCCTTCCTGACGCCACCTCGTGGCAGCATTCATACTTCGCGGAAAATTCAGTTCCACAGATCGGAGCATTCCTGTACAAAATGTGCCGCCGGCCGCGGTGGCCGAGGGGACTGAGGCGCTTCAGTCACGGTCTGCACGGCCACTACGGTCGGGGTTTCGAATCCCCCCACGGGCATGGATATTTGTGCCGTCCTTAGTCGTAGCTAGTTCATAAGCAGTTTGTAAGTTTAGGGACTGATGACCCCGTAGTTAAGTCCCATAGACTCTACAAACATTTTTGAACAAAATGTGCCGAAAATGAAGTACGCCTCTGTCACATCCATTGATATAGGAACGTTCACTCTCGGCATATAAATTAATACGAACCGACGAGCGCCATGGCTTTTCTCTATAAAATACACAAAAGATTCCATTCATTTACTGTGAATCCAACTATGGTATCAATATTTGAGATGTTTAGATGTTCGTAAAGCTTATGGGACTTATCTGCGCAGTCATCAGTCCCTAAATGTACAAACTACTTATGAACCAACTTATACTAAAAACAATACAAACATCAATGCCCAAGGGAGGATTCGAAACTCCGACGTGGGAGGCCGCGCGATCTGAATGTTTGAAACCACTGGTTTATTCAGCGTTTGTTTCATTGTACATTACTTGTATTTCAACATATGGCCTGTGATCTGCATTCTATTTTTATCTTCAAAATATTATAAACGTTTGGTGTCAATTTGAATATTAATGTGTTGTTCAACGGGGTACCTTTCCATTTTCGTGGTTGTAAAGAAATAAATACTTGCTCACAAGTAAACACTGCGTATTTCCCATTACGTTTATTTCTTCTACTGAATTCATTTGGGACCTATTTCAGAGTTTATTTTGCGTAAATTACGTAATGAAAGAGCCTATTTTAGGCGCCTAAGATGCTCTTTTTACAACCTAAAAATCCGTGTTCTAGTTATTATTGTATGCATTTTCTTTGCTGAGTAAGATTTTTGGAACTGACGATTTTCTGAACTAAAGCAATTATTTCGAATGTTTGTTAAGCTTATGGGACTTAACTGCGGGGTCATCAGTCCCTAAACTTACAAACTACTTATGAACTAACTTATACTAAAGCACAAACATCCATGCCCAAGGGGGGGGATTCGAATCCCCGACGGGGAACGGCCTCTCGCATCGGAGCATAGCGCCTCAAACCGCTTGGCCACTTCGCCGCGGAAGCAATTATTTTGTACAAATTAAATATTACAATCAATAAGATTGGTGGTAGTGTTTAGTCTTGGTGTTAATGAAACTTTCTATATCATCAATGAAACTTGTTAGTTTTAGTCGTAAATGGTTTACTTTGCACGCTCACAGAAGTAAATAGCTATTGATGGCATTGATTCCTTCAAAGCGCTATTTCAAAACTCTTCATCCCCATTTGATAAGGGACGATGTAATCTTAATCAACTCGACCTTAGTGAAATAAATACGAAGTAGAAATAAGGTACAAAATAATACAAACTGCCACTGTAAAATGAAAAGCAAATAAGGTAGAATCTTGCAGTCAGAGAATGAATGAATAATTGGAAGCTTACTCATATGGCATTAGTCGCAAGTGCAAGAGGACGCAGCGTTGTCATATCGCAATTACGAACGAGTACTTTTCAGTAGGTAAGATATTTTATTCGGATGTTTTGTAGTCGTCCGGCGATCCACCTGAATTGGTCCCACGACGAACTAGTGGGTCGAGATCGACAGTTTGGGAACCACTGGTATGGATTCTTCCGTCACTTCTTAACAGAAGTAAAATGTTTGATTAAGTACGAGCGTTTCTTGTCGACGGTAGCCATTTGTTCGTGATGATGGCATAATAAACCGAAAACTAGTTTGAGGTAAATAAAAAAAATATAGTAGAACAAAAACTTTTTAAAATTCCTTCTTAATCTGTTCGTATATTTAGAAATAAATTCTTTTAAAAGGTGTTAAAATTTGTTATATCGTATCTTCTTTACAGATTGTGATTCATTTTTATTGCACATCCAGCGGATTAGCTAAATTCTAAATTTTTTGTTTGTCCGTTTTCTGTAAACATATAAATAAATGTTCATGCAGTTTACCAACTCAGCAGCATGTAGTCGTCTTCTACATTCTGTTTTCGTTGGCGTCCTTCGGTCTTCCATCTCCTTCCTCTCTCGTCTCTCTGAGCACCTTCTCTTTTCTCCGTTGTAGCTTTTCAAAATCAAGAAATAAAAAATTAGGAAAGTGCTTCAAATTTTGTGGTAACGGCGATAAATGGCCAGAAAGTTAGAAGACTTGGCCAAGTAACGACGTCAATAAACGACGTTTTATTTTCAGACTCGGTTACTGCGATGTTTTGATTTCCACAGCTGTCACCATCATTGACGTAGCAGCTGTGGCGTTGTAGATGCCTGGTATGCGTGTGTTGCAGCAAATGAAACATTTAAATATGAACGTCCCTAATCGAGGTTTCTCGAAACAATTTAACTTTTGAGCTGTCATTTCTACCGTAACATATAATCGACACGCAGGGTCGAAATTGGTAGAAGTCCAATTTTCGACGTGCGTCGTTGTCCCTACCATAAATAGGTTTAATTTAAGTAGTTTGTATGTCTACGAACCGATGACCGTAGCAGTTTGGTCCCATAAGTTTACAAAAATTTTATTTGAATGACGGCGATAGAGAGAGATAGAAGTAGGGGATTATAGGTCAAGTATGAAACAATTAATCGTAGTGTCAAAGAAGGGAAAAATCCAAAGAAAACACAAATCAATAACACAATGTGCTGTTTCTGTGTTTATTGATGGAGCGGATGCAGATAGCCTACAGACGTATATGTGCACTCACGTTGACGCATCCTACATTGATGAGAACAATTAGGGGATCAGGTGAGATGTACACAATATACATGTAGTAACTATTTTATTCATCTATTGGTTGCAATTGTAATTGGTGTGTGATACAGCACGACATTTGGCTTTCTAAACTCTTTAGTTGAGGTTTATTTAACGTTTACTTAGAGCGAGGCACCAATAGTGCCTGATTACCCATAAGGCAGAGTAGGCAGTTGCCTAGGGGCCCCGCGCATTTTAGGGGCCCCCTGTGCACCGATGTGACAAAGACAATTTTGAAAAACACTTTTGCGTTTTAAATAAAAATAAGTTGCCTTTTCGATGTTTGTCTGCAGGCGAGTGAAAGAATATATATCTGGTAGTAAATGGAACCTTATAGTTCTGAAGAGTTTCAGGAGTACAAGACGGTCACTTAGAGCCCTTCTTAGCATACTTACGTACCAATATTGGATAAATTATGCACAAAGCTTTCTCGTCGTATAAAAGCTTATAATAAAGTTCATTGCCATTTTTGATTCCTTGTTGAGTTCCCACTGAAGCTACCCAGATATGTAGAGACATTTATTCTGAGGACATCTAAGAGGAATTTGTGGACGAGATGATTCATTTTAAATTCTTCACATCATAACTAGAAGATTTTAAAGCTAACCAAGCAGTTGCAGAATCGCAATCATACAAACTCATTTTTGAAAATATGGTGCAATCAACGTTCCCAAATGTTATGACTGCAATAAAAATTTACAGATGTCTCATGATTACGAATGTAACGAGCGAGTCAAGCTTTCCAAAACTAAAACTTATAAAAATTTTTGAATGCTTTGGTGAGGCGAGTGTCAACAGCCGTCATATATTTCATAAAGTGCACTTTTAAAACCATCGGCTGTTTATTAAAAACCTTATATATCAACTAATGAAATGTACACGCAATTTCGTTCTTCAAGAGATGTATTTCTTCAGATCTTACTCCAACTTTTGTTAAAGTGAACATAAAGTTTATCTATGAAGATGGTCTATTGACCGAAACTGGTTGATATTTAAGGTTTTTAATAAACAGCCGATGGTTTTAAAAATGCATTTTATGGAATTATAAAAAATTGTAATAGGTCTTCAATGTCCCAAGAACGCCTGAACTCACTTGCCTTTATGACCACAGAATGTGATGTCTTTCAGGACGTAGACTTTTAAGATATTTTGAAAGATTTTACTGGAAAAAAATTGAGGAAAGTAAATGTTGAATGCTTCTCTTAATTATTATTAATTTCTAATTTTTTCTTAAATAATTTCTAGAATATTATTGTATTAATCAACATATATTGATGTATTGATAATTTTTTTTAATAAATACGTTTACGTGTTGCACGAAAATGTCTCATTTCACTTTGTTATTACTATTCTTATATCCAAATTTAAGTTTATTGTAGCTCGTAAGTGACTATCTTACACGATGGCTGAACATGATAATTACTTAAAACGAATGCTTCAGTTGTGCAATACCGCAGTTTTGTTATTAGTATTATTATTATTATTATTACCTCAATTTTATTATTATTGTTATTGTTATTCTTACCAATATATTGTTGTAGTGTGGTGGAAAATCACTAAATTATTAAGGGATGAGTTTGGACTGGGGCCCCTCAGATTTGGATTGCCTAGGGGCCTACACGGGCCTAATCCGGCACTGGGCACCATGGGACTATCATAATAGTGAATAAGTCATTCTCGTTGGCCTCTAATATGGTGTGTGATCACCTTGAACGGCCAGTACAGTTGCACACCTGCGTGGAATGGACAGTATGAGATATCAATCAACTCTTGAGGGATATGTGGCCATTCTTCCATGAGTGTTATATCCAGCTCTGCAACGGTGCTGGTGTGGCTGCAATGCGTCAGCCAAGTGCATCCCAGACATGCTCATTCGGGTTTAAGTACGGTGAACAAGCTAGCCACTCCATTCCTTCAATTCTCTGTTGTCCATCAGAGCAGCTGGGTGTGTTATCGTCCACCAGAAGGAACCCATCTCCTATGCCACCTGCGTAGGGCAAAACGAAAGGTCCAAGGATTTCTTCTCTATACCTCTGAGCAGTCGAAGTGCCATTCTGAACGACATAGTGGTCCGTACGTCCGCCAATACTGACTGCTGCGCACACCATTCGTCCACCACCATGACGTGGTGATGTTTCCAGCACATAAAAAGGACTGTTCCACGTTCACTCTAGATGAGGTAACGAAGACTGTACGGATGAAAACAAAATCTTGACTCATCTGTGAACAGAACTCCAATACTGATCCTCCTCCGCCCAGTTTCTGCGGGTTAAGACAGTGTCCTGGTTTTAATGAGACACTCACCATAGGTCTCCGTCCGTAGAGGACACATTTCGCACTGTTTGTGTTGATATTACCGCGTCCTGTTGCTGCCACAGGGTGGGTTGCATCGTATTTGCGTTCCGTCTCCTGTCTCAACGGGCTGTTAACCGGAGATAACGGTCATCTCTTGCTGACGTTACTGGTGGACGAATTGGCCTAGCCTTCTTTTAACTGTTCCTGTGTCTGAAATCGCCTCCAGGTCCTGGAAATTACACTTTGGGACTCTCCAGTGCCTGCAGTCACCTCTCTTTGTGTCTGTCCCGCTTCCAACCTTCCTATGGCTCTCTGTTGAGCCGCGGTGGAGTGGCCGAGCGCAATGAGGCGCTATGCTCCGATGCGCGAGGCCGTTCCCCGACGGGGATTCGAACCCTCCGTCGAGCATGGATGTTTGTATTATCTTTAGTATAAAGTAGTTGGTTAGGGACTGATGACCCCCACAGTTAAGTCCCACAAGCTTAACAAACATCTGAACATTTTTGAACATTCAGTCGATGATAATACTTCAGAACCTGGATATCTCAATTTATGGAATATCGCCCAATTCTGCGATTAGGTTCACAATTTCCTATCAGAAAGGACGCAGTTAATAGTAATTGACGGTAAGTCATCGAGTAAAACAGAAGTGACCTACTCTTTTTTCTGTTTATAAAGGATTTAGGAGACAATATGAATAGCTCCCTTTTCGCGGATGACGCTCTCGTTTATCGGTTAGTGAACTCAACAGAGGATCAAAAGCTACTGCAAAGCGATTTAGACAACATTTCTACGTGGTGTGAAAATTGGCAATTAACCCTAAATAATGATAAGTGTGAAGTAATACACATGACCACTAAAAGAAATCCGCTGAACTTCAATTACACGATAAATCAGTCAAACCTTAAGGTTGTAAAATCTACCAAATACCTACGAGTTACAATTACGAACAACTTAGACTGGAGAGAACACATAGAAAATATTGTGGGGAAGACGAACCAAAGGTTGCGTTTCATTGGCAGAACGTTTCGAAGATGCAACAGCTCCACCAAACAGACTGCCTCTCCTGGAGTACTGTTGCCCAGTATGGGACCCTCACCAGGTGGGAGAGTCATTGAGAACGTTCAGAGAAGGGCAGCTTGTTTTGTTTTATGACATTACAAGGGGGGAAAGCGTAACGGAAATGTTGCACGATTTGAGGTGGAAATCATTAAAAGAAAGACGTTATTCGTTGCGGCGAGATCTATTTGCGAAATTTCAATCACCGGCTTTTACTTCTGAATGTGAAAATATTTTGTTAGCACCCACCTACATAGGGAGACATGACCACCGTTATAAAATAAGAGAAATCAGATCGTAAACGAAACGCTTTAGGTGTTCTTTCGTCCCACGCGCTATTAGAGAATGGAACGGTAGAGAAAGGTTATGAAAGTGGTTAATGAACCTCTGCCAGGCACTAAAATGTGATTTGCAGAATATCTATGCAGATCTATGCAGACCCCATAATTGTTTTGACCAGTGTAGAGTGTCGCTGGAATGTGAGAGACCTGTACTAAATAGTATTGACGGGAGCTTACATATAAAGTTTTGCTTTAAACGATGGGTATATGAGTTTAGTACATCAATTTTTAATGGATGGCGAGGACAACCATGCGGGGTGGCACAGAAGTTAGCACGCCAGAGAAGTTAGCACGCAAGACCTAGCATTCTGGAGGACGGCGGTTCAACCTCGCCTCCGGCCACACACACGTAGCATCTTCCGTGATTTCCCTAAATCACTCGCGGCAAATTCCAGGATGGTACCTCGGAAACGGCAAGGCCGATATCCTTCTCCACCCTTATCAAAAACAACCCGAGGCTGTGCCATAGTGACGTTGCTGTCTGTGGGACGTTAAACCGCAATCTTCCCTACTTCGCAAGGACATTGTGAGGATACAGGGTTTTAGGTTAGTATCCTCTTTGGTGCGTTTTGGTCGAACGATAGTTATCGTTGGCGTGCAGCGATAGTTGCTGGGCGACAATGCTTAGGCACAGTCTAATATATACAGTCACGACACTCCAGCAGGTTTTTGTTATACACTACGACTGCAGCGCTCCAAGCGGCCGGCAAGCTACGTTTCTGAATACGGTATTGGATGAGTGCGAATAGTATCGTTTATATTTAAAGACGTTTCACTCTAGGGAACGTATGTAGGCCATAAAAATAGGTAGCCGGCCGCGGTGGCCGAGGGGACCGAGGCGCTCCAGTCACGGTCTGCACGGCCTCTACGGTCGGGGGTTCGAATCCCCCCTCGGGCATGGATATTTGTGCCGTCCTTAGGATTAGGTAGTTCATAAGTAGTTTGTAAGTTTAGGGACTGATGACCCCGTAGTTAAGTCCCATAACCTATACAAAAATTTTAATTTTTTTTTTTTTTTAATTTTTTTTTATTTTTTTTTTTTATTTTTTTTTTTTTTAAATAGGTAGTAATTTAAAATTAGCTCCACCTTTGAATTTATTAGGTTTACTGCGATCCCTGGTGAGGTACAAAACGGTACATTGCAGGACAGTTTATTTACAATTATCCTGCAACCTACAGGCTTTTGCTGAATAATATCATTTTCTATTAAAAATAAGAAATGGCTAAGAAACACCGCAAGACCTGCCCTTGGCAAAAATTCGTCGCTTTTCTACTCAGGAACGATATCGTTTCTTCAAAAATGTTCAAATGTTTGTTAAGCTTATGTGACTTAACTACGGGGTCATCAGTCCCTAAACTTACAAAATACTTATGAACGACTTACGAACTATGACGGCACAAATATCCATGCCCGAGGGGGGATTCGAACCCCCGACCGTATTGGCCGTGCTGACCGTGACTGGAGCGCCTCAGTCACCTCGGCCACCGCGGCCGGCTATCGTTTCTTCACTACAATTAATGAGAGTGGAACGTAGGAAACGCATAGAGAATGCAATAACTACAGTATTTAATGTACCAAAGCAGCCACCACAGCTGTAGCTGAAGGAAAAACGTCACAGACCTGGCAAGAAAACGGAAAAAAGCAATCAAACTGCTTTCAACAAAGAAGAACCCAAATCCACAATTGTTGCTACAACTGAACCACAAACGGCAAGAATCTTCAAGAAATTGTCTTATTAAGCTAATGACACTCAAACGAATATGCGCATATCGGAAAGACGAGTGAAGCCTAAAAATGTTCGAATCATTAGACTACACACCGCATTGATACGCGTCAAAAAACTCTTGTCATGGTAAGAACACACCTTTATAGAAATTTATGTTTCTCTTTTGTTTATAGTCTACTTACTTTCAGCGGAATAAGCTGCAAAATAACACATATTCGCCGACCGCGGTGGCCGAGGGGATTGAGGCGCTCCAGTCACGGTCTGCACGGCCACTACGGTCGGGGGTTCGAATCCCCCCTCGGGCATGGATATTTGTGCCGTCCTTAGTATTCGTAAGTATTTGTTCATGACGAAGTTGTTCATTGCACCTATGAATCAGTTAAATACGGCTGTTTTTACATTAATGTCCGCGTTATGTATATCTCTTAATGTTGTACTAATGCTTGTAACGCAAAAATTATACCAACTATTTCGTTAATTACGCACACAAATAATTATGCACAAACGTAACTCTTACGGCTCCTTGCCCACCGCTAGGAGGGCTAGTGTCGTTGCAACTGTCAGTTGGTAACAGCTTTCACAGCAGTGAGTGTCGCGACTGTTAATGTTAGACTGTGGCTTAGGTTTGAATGTTTCTTCTTTGTCGGCCGGTGTGCGGCAGTCTCTCCCGCCGACCGCATAGCAAAGCAGTAGCATGTTGACAGTGCGTCCGTAACCCGCGTTTAGCGGTGGCTAAAGTTTTGCCAATCAGTTGTCTCGCATATGAGTTTCGATTGCAGTTGCGTATTGAAATGTTTCTGTGTGGACTTGTAGACATTATCGTAGTGGCACGTGGTTATTTAATCAGTGTATTTAAAGAAAGAGTTATTAACATTTGTCGTTCCGTAGTAAACGAATGGATCAACACAGTAATTGTCCGCATCTCATACCGTCATACCATTGGAACAATTATTAAATGGTTAAGCAGCAAATAGAATATAACAGCACCTTCGCCCATGGAGGATTAGGTGGATACAGTTGGGACGTTACAACATGGATCAATTACAGGGCGCAAAAATGACAACTAAGCAAGCAGTCTTACCGTGCTCCGTACCCGAGTGATTCGGAATACTTTAAAGCATACAAGGAGTGGGAAATGACGACAACCGAAAAGGGTAAATAGGAAGTCAATTCCTAGAAGACGGGAGGAAATAGTTCTGTCTTACGACGGAAAGATCCAGTTTAATTACTGAGTCCGCACGCCCCGGTTGTTGGCTTTCCAGAACACACGAGCTCCTTAGAAAGCTCGCGACGGCTGGAATGTGTCTTTTCCAGACAAGGTCTCCGCTCCCAGAACCCGTCTGACGTGCCCCGGCCGCCGTGCAGGCGTCTGCGGTCGCGTTTAATTCGCTTGCAACACGTGTAATCACCCAGTTGGAAACACCGCCTCTGTCTGGCTAATTCTGTCTCTCAGGAATGATAATGCCTTGTTTACTTCCTTCTCAACATACCTCATACTTAGCCGACTACGTTTTTCCTCGAAATTGTTGCGCATTTATTATGTACAAAAACGCCGCTGGCAGTAAATAATACTGCTCGAAGGCTGTCGCAGGCAACATTTCGTAGTGTATATGTTACTAGCAACGAGTTAAATCCGGCATTCTATGGAATGTATAGAATTCAAATGGTAAAATAACAGCTCTCAGTCGCAGAGATAAAATGTACACTCCTGGAAAATTAAAAAGAACACCATGAATTCGTCGACCCAGCAGAGGGAAATTTTCATTTACACATTCTTCTACATCTACATAGATACTCTGCAAATCACATTCAAGTGTCTGGCAGAGGGTTCATTAACGACTTTCATAACTTTTCTCTACCGTTCCATTCTCTAATAGCGCGCGGGAAGAAAGAACACCTAAATCGTTCCTTTTCGATCTGATTTCTCTTATTTTATTGGAATGGTCATGTCTCCCTAAGTAGGTGAGAGCTAGCAAAATATTTTCACATTCAGAACTAAAAGTCGGTGATTGAAACTTCGCAAACAGATCGAGCCGCAATGAATAACGTCTTTCTTTTAATGATTTCCACCCCAATTCGTGCAACATTTTCGCGACGCTCCCCCCCCCCCCCCAACCGTAACGTGGTAAACCAAAACGAGCTGTCCTTCTCTGAACCTTCTCAATGTCTTCCGTCAGTCCCACCTGGTGAGGGTCCCACAAAGGGCAACAGTACTCCAGGAGAGGACGCACAAGTGTGATGTAGGCAGTCTCTTTGGTGGAGCTGGTGCATCTTCGAAGCGTTCTGCCGATGAAACGTAACCTTTGGTTCGCCACAGATGTATAGAACACACGATCACACACACAGAGCCATACGCACGTGTACTGTCAACAGAGCTTGCGCAAATGTGTTTAATCTCGTTTTGTAGTAACACAAGCTGCAATTCTCCCATGGAGTCGATCGTAGAGGTGCCGAATGTAGACCTGCGGAATGGTCTGCCATGCAGTTTCTGCCTGTTGCCTCAGTTGGCCCACATTTCGTGCCGGTCGTGCAGACCACGCAAGATGACGTGTCATCCGGTCCCAAACATGCTCAAGGGGGACAGATCTGAGAATCGTGCTGGTCAGGATAGTTAACGTGTACCTTCAAGAGCACGTTGGGTGGTCCGCGTTACATGCGGACGTGCATTATCCAGTTGGAAACGCACATCGCTTGATTGATTTTCTCTGGGAAGTCAAAACAGTCTTGGTCCAACCCGCCACTGCCCGCACCGAAACTAAGTTTATTGTGCGGTATCGCTCCCTGTATATCTAGTAAAGCCAATCAATGCCCTTGAACAGTGCAAGGATTCCCTTTACCAGTTCTTTATTATACACAATTTGTCCCAAATATTCTGTGCCTTTTACTCTCAATAATGCAATGCATTCGAAGATTAGATGTGATGCAGTTTCATCACCATCATCACAGATCCTACATTTAGGGTCCTCTTCTGTTATTTCCATTGTATGTAGGTGTTTTTTGAAATTCCCATGGCCTGTCAGCAATCCAACCATGAGTCTAATCTCTCTCCTGTTCAGGCCCAGGATTGCAGAGCTTCTTTTAAAACATGGATTTGGCATCATTACCTTACCATGTTTTTGTTGATAGACTTTGGTCCAATATTCTACGTGCTGTCTTCTGAGCAAGTTACGTAGCTCCAATTTGATCATTGCCTTGGTGATTGTCAGGACAGGTTCCGGTCCAATAAATGGTGTCTCTGCCCCCATCCTGGCTAATCTGTCGGCATGTTCGTTGCCACTGATCCCCGAGTGGCCAGGGACCCACAATAGGTTTACTATATTGCTTTCCCCTAGCTCCACCAGAACCCTGTGACATTCTGCAACAATTTTAGACCTTGTTGCAGGAGCTACCAGTGATCTCAGGGTTGCCTGAATAGATATAGATGCTACGGTCTTTGTAGCACCTACGCAAATTCTCCTCCACACACGCCCTGATGGCAGTGATTTCGGCCTGGAATACTGAGGCCAGTCTCCCTAGAGAGATGACGCCCTCCAGTCTTGGCTGCACCCCATATACCCCGGCCACGCATTTCGCTTTGTTGGTGCACGAACGGTAGCAAGACGGATGGGTTCAATGACGGTTTCAATGTACCGTACACTTTTCAATGTTCTCATGACGTTCGCCAGAGTAGAAAGGCCAGTGTAAGATATGGCTCCCTTCACTATGATGCACGAGCATGCGAGCCGCTAGGTCTTCCGCTTACGCGCGAACATCATTCATCCCGCCTCCAGTGGTGTTGCGATATACGTTTATGGAAGGATTAATGGAAACGTGTCATCTTCAGTGATGGGAGTCCCGCTTCTTCATACATCTACATCTTATAATAGGACTAATACCAATGCCTATTAATATCATAGTATTTCAAATCACTGAAATATTTTATGTCTCAAATTTAGATAGATGTAAACTAATAAAAATTACTCATCTTTATAGCGTGATCTCCGGATGAGATATAATCTGATCCCAGCGTACTTTCATCTGGGATGTTCTTCAGGAAACAATCTACAAATAAATAATCCAGTAGTAAGTTTGCTTAACATTAATTCCTCCCAGATAGCATTTTCACCAGTGTTGGGAAAAGTACGAAAAAATATTATTGGATTCAATGACAATTACTTGGAAAAATATATACTTAAATATAAGTACAAATTACATTTTCAAAAAGAAATTGATACAATTACAATTACTTTTTAGTTTGGTGAAATTTTTGACGTAACTGAAAACGAAATAGGACTGCATAGAGCAAAAATTAAATACATTCAAATAGAATGGATTGTTAACATTAAAAAATATATCCCCACTTCACTCCTGCCTTATCCAATTACTTCTATCATATCTAACGACTGGTACTGATATATTATACCACAGGCGTCATTCATTCATCAATCCTGTTGTGCCCAATGGGAAAGCGAAGCCACACATCCTGTACCATGATGAGTAGTTGTCAATGAGAAAGAATGGCCATTCCGAAAACGATGACTGACACAGGAAGTTAGGGAGGATCAATGTACATGAAAAAAATACACCAAACAGTTAATAGAATTATATAAACATATATTTATATAAAAGAGAGTGTAGTACAATATTGACTACAAAAATATGTAACAAATTACATATACATTTACAGTTTCACATCACGGTACACGTTACAAAATAGCTGCATTTCAAAGTTTTTATCACCCAGTCTCGCTCTCTTCGGTGAAAGAACCTCCTTGCACACGCTGAAAAGACTTGAGGGAATCCCAACATTAAATTTTAAAAACGATTGTCTTAATGACGTATACTGTAAAAGAAGTTTTATGTCATTTGCACGAACCTGCCTCATCCCACACTGCACTAATGTTGGTAAAACAAATAGACGTGCACTGTACACCGAACACAGAAAGAAACAAAGAGAAGGAATAAACAATTTGCCTCCTCGCTCAAAGCAAAGAACCTCCGACCATAGAAACTACTATGGCCGAAGCAAAGAACGAATGATTGCGCCAAAGAATATCGAAGTGACAGACCTTTCACCCACTGCAAAATACGTACAAAAGAGAACGACATGTTATAAAGTAACGATTCCAGCATTGTAACGATTACTTTTCTTTTCGAATAAGTAAATTATAAGTATAAATTACATTTTCTAAAATGTATCGATTACAAGTAAAAATTACACGAAATGTAATCTTTACATGTAATTCAATTACTTTTACTCAATTACTTACCATCACTGATTTTCACATACGTATAACGTAATTCGTGGGACTAATGACCAAGATGTTTAGTCTCTTATAAACAAAAACAACAATTACCATAACTCGTAACTTTTCAAACACATTCCAAAGAAGTTTAATAACAGAAGAACTTGACTGAATTGAAATCCCCTCTGGTGCTCCACGGCACGTGTATGTATATCTACAGTGACAGTTTCCATATCAGAGTAATTGTTTACAATAATCAAAGAATTTAAAATATAATTAAACGTTACAAACTCAAATAATCATACGTACATCAAATGTTACTATATATATAGATGAAATATTACATATAACAGAATCAATAGTATCTTTCCTACATGACTGACAAACACGTAAAATGACACGAATTGACCATGAGAGTAACATTCCTTTATTAATTAATTGCAGAAATTATCTCTAACGTTGCTAACATCTGTGTGTAGTCTGTTTACAAGGATCAACGAGAACAGACTGTCCATATGAAATAATCGACACAAATTTACGTAATTACATAAAGTCTCATGCTATTTGTATTTTGATTTTAATTTATTTCATCATTTATAGACATGTCATTAATTAAGTAATGGCCTGACAAGTTTCTTTGTAAATGTCTGTTATCATATCCTACCGATATTAGCTCTATTCACTTTCCTATTTACAATTATTTAACATGGAAACATGTCGAACGTTCTAGGAAGATGTTCTTTATTTTGCTAATTGTCATCCAAAGTCTTATCTAATCATTCAGACTGGCGTAATATTTACATCAGATACAGTTTCCTTGTTTAATAACTCTAGCACTGGTTTACCATTTATTAAACGAAATTCGTCTACTTATTCACAAGCTCATCATGAGTCAGTAATTATGCCAAATAATTAATATGCAATCTATTACACAGTTCGGCTTTCTACAAGTCGTCCTTTAGTCACAATCTGTTTTGCTCTACTTCTCACAATGTCTGTGTAGACCGAAGATTCACTAATTTACACCACACACAGTTCTGTGGAATTGGTTGGTGGTATCGTGGTCTCGCATTAATGAAGTTATCCTGTACTTCTATATGATGAGGGGGCTGGTATTGCCTCAATCTACATCTACATACATATTCCACAAGCCACCCAAAAATGCGTGGTGGATGGTACTCAGTACCACTACTCGTTGCTTGCTTTCCTGTTCCACTCTCATTTAGAACGAGGGAAAGACGAATATTGTATGAATCCGTTCGAGTCCTAAACTCTCTACTCTCATCGTTGTGATCTTTACGCGAAATTTAGGTTGGCAGCAGTCCGCATCAAAATCTTAAAAGTAGGCCACTGTACGAAGGCAGCAAAAACGAAATTTCTTTTAATACATCTCTTTAAAAAAATCGATTTGAAGTTTCGCGCATTAAATCAAGTGATCGGTCTGTGATATTATTACAATCAATATTGATGAATTTCCTGATTGGATTCTTCGAAACGAGTGCATTTTTACGTGTGATTTGATCTACACTACTTACTTTCCTGATAAACCGTAAGTACATATACTTCTGCAATCTGATAGGAATATTTTTCAGTTCCTTCCTTCACACTACTAAAAGATAGCTTATCTATCATAATCAACCATCACGCGAGCGGAGCCGCGGGTTTAAGCTAGTAGATAATAAAACTGCGAAGATGCCTCTGGTCTGTCATGCCTGATTTGAGATGGTGCGTGAGTATAGCAAAGTTAAGTTGCATCTAGATTAGACCGCTAGCAAACACGCTAACGGCGACACACGGCTACGTTACATGATCGCACTCCACTGAAGGTGAAGTGGTTAAAAATCGGATTCATTACACAAAATCACGGCGGATTGCAATCTGAGAGTAAACTACCAAGGCACTGGTTTTATGAGAAGTAGCGTGAATTCAGGTGACTAGCTGCAAATCCCTGAAGTCGGAGTTCGGACCCACGTGGTTCTGAGATGCATACTACAAGTTTGGAGAAGAAACTGCAAAATTAAAATAGGTGGAGAAGATCGCGAAATGTTAGTGGAAACCAGAAGAATACACGCATAGTTACTTGCCTGATGGGCATGGAACATACAATAGTGGAAGCTGAAGGCAATAGTGGAACCTGTATCACTCATGGAAGGAAACAATAAGAAAGATTTTTACATGCACTGTGCAGAAATGAACATATCGTCAGTGAGAAATCGGGCCCCACAAAGCTACAGAAAATTTACACAGCATTTGTACACCGCCACATAACCACAAAAAAGTTTGAATATACCAGACCGTTATCAAACTGCAACTAGTAACACATACACCATGTTTATCTGTTAGAAATCAGTGGATTGAAAAACTAGAACACATTTCCGCGCATGTTCGGAAAAAGTATTCCGAAAAAAGAATCTAAGTTAAAGCGCCTAAGTTAAAGATGCTAGGCAACGAATCGCTACCATCTCCGCAGACACAAGAGCAGAACCAACCTTACCTCACCACAATCTCAAGTGACCACCTATCGGCTAGGAGGCGGGAAAGCTACCGGAAAATGGCAAAACCTAGCGGTGGTTGGGAGAGAAGATCGCGAGACTCGCCCTGGAGAGGGCTCATCGACTGGCTTGTAACCAAAGAGTGTAGAAACTTCTTTGGTCGCATCAGCAGTAGGGGTTGGTAACGTCTAACTATCGACACTGAACAAGAGAGAACCATGCAAAACGAACTATTACCACCCACATTCAGACAGCCATTAGATCTGCGCACATCCACTTAAAAGTAAAACAAGTACACATTCTCACAGAGACAGTTGCGTAGCCGAGAGGCCGAACATATTACCACATTCATAACCACAATAATAAATTATTAAAATAACAAAATCCTAGCAATATTAACTACCATTTCAGAAACTAATATTTTTAAAACATGAAATAAAAATGCTATTCCTCATGCCTCAAAAGAAGTGGGGTTCTAGTGTTAACAAAATGCTAATCTAGCGACTTCAAATAAATTACAATTTTATAAAAAAATATATGTAAGACGACAGGCGGTCGTCTTTCAATCTTAGCAGTAATCCACATAACCGCCGATGACCATGGTGCTTGGGTTTGGCGGCATCATGGGCAGAGGTCACATCCTGCCAATATTGTGGAGGCACAGTCAAGTGTAACCCGTGGCCTCGTGTGAGGCGAGTCATAGGATATTTTTGATTGGCCCCAGTATGTCTGACAATGACAGAAAAATGTAATGTTTCCAGGCAACTCTGACTTTTATATACAGTAACTCTCTTCAGAAATGCATATAAAATTATAATGGTGAAACAAGGTGATGTGTACTGATGTAATGTGATGGCTTCAACCAATTTCAAAACAGTCGCTGGCCGCAGTGGCCGAGCGGTCTGCGGTGTGCCAGTCACGGTCTGCATGGCCCCTGCGGTCGGGGGTTCGAATCCCCCCCCCCTCGGGCATGGATGTTTCTGCTGTCTTTAGTGTAAGCTAGTTCATAAGTAGTTTGTAAGTTTTGGGACTGATGAGTCCGTTGTTAAGTCCCTTAAGCTTAACATTTCAACATATTTGAACATCAAAACAGTCTGGGCCGAGCGGTTCTAGGCGCCACATCAGGAACTGTGAGGTCGCTCCCGCCGGAGGTGGAGTGTTGTCCTTAGGTTAGTTTAAGTTAGTTAAAGTAGTCTGTAAGCCGAGGCACTGGTAACCACAGTAGTTTGCCTCATAGATTTATAAACATTAAATTAGCAAAGGAGTCTGTCGTGGAGCTCATCGTGAAATCCACGTAGCTGCAGAGAGAGAGAGCGATAATTTTAGGATTGGGAAAGTATCTGAATTTGTGCAATGTTTCCAGGTTTAAGAGTGGATACCTAGCTAAAGGTCATACATGGTTTGCAATTCCCACAAACCTCTATGATCACTGTGGCGTATTGTTTATTTTATTTCTTTCTCTGTTCATGGCGCATGTTAGTTTTTCCAACATTTCTTGAATGTCGACGATGACCATTTTTTGGAGTGACATACATCTCTGCACCTAACGGACTGACATTTCCTTTTTATCGGATAATTAAAAACTCCTTTGGCGTAAAACAAGCAACTATATGGAAGCCAAACAACTATACGACGCGCCAGTGCTAGGCAAAGAAATCAAAAACTGAAAAGTGGAAGGAATAAGTAAAGAAGCTCTTCGTGGAAATGAAGAAAATGTTATAGAAAGGGAAGAGGCCGCGTATGAAGATGAGATGTAAGAAAATATTCTCCGGGAACAATTTATCAAAGTGGTACAAGGTCTAATCCTGGAGGAGACGACATTCCCTCATAATTACTGAGATCCTTGAAAAGATACAACCGCTACAAAATTATTCCACGTGGTGTGCAAGACACGTACGACAGGCGAAATACCTACATAGTTAAGTCAGAATGTAATAATTCAGGTTGAAAATATGTTGTAAACTCTAATGAACTATCAATTTAATAAGTGTAGTTTGCAAAACATTGACACGAATTAGTTACAGCAGAATGGGGAAGCTTGTACATTATGACCTTGAGAAAGACCAGTTTGCGTTCCAGAGAAATCTAGGATGTCGAGAGAAATTGGCAGTATCTTAGAAGATAGTTTGAAGTATGGCAAAGATACTCGTACATATCTGTAGACTTAGAGATTGTTTCTGACACTATTTGCAATTATGAACAAATGCTGGAAGTGAAAGGCTATTTATAAGTTAGACAGGAAGGGAATCCGTAATTGAGAAGGGAATGAGATTCGATTCCTTCATATGGCAAACGTTTTTCAGGCTGAACACTGATGAAACAGCGATGGAATCTGAGGAGAAATTTCGAAGGGAATTAAGGTTCAGGGAAAAGAAAAACTTTGAAGCTTATCGATGACATTTCAGTTCTGTCATATTTGGCAATGAATTTGGTATAGTAATTGAACCGAATGGACAGTGTCTTGAAAATGACTTATAAGATAAAATTCGTCAAAATTAAAACAAGGGTAATAGAAAGTTGCCTAACTAAATCAAGCTATGCTGACGGAATTAGATTACAAAATGAGACATTATAAATGAGTTTAGCTATTGGGTTAATTAAATAATTTACGGTGGTCAGGAAGGAGAAATTTGGAGAGGGCATTAAAGCGTAGGGAGAAGAAATAAAAACATTGCGATTTGCTGATGACATAGTAATTCTGTGAGAGACCGCAAAAGATCTGGAAGAGCAATTGAATGGGATGGACAGTGTCTTGAAAGGAAGATATAAGATGAACATTAACAAGAGTAAATCGAAGGTAATGGAATGCAATGTCAGAAAATCAGGCGATGCTGAAGGAATTAGATTAGGTAATGAGACAATAATAGTAGTCGATGAATTTGGTTATTTGGGTATCAAGATAACTTCTGATGGTCGAAGTAAAGAAGATATAAAATGCAGAATGGCTATGGAAAGAAAAGCGTTTCTAAAGAAGCGAAACTTGTTAATATCCAATATTAATTTACATGTTTCCTTTCTGAAAGCATTTGTCTGGAGTGTAGCATTGTATGGGAGTGAAACGTGGACGATAAGGAGTTCAGACAAAAAGATGACAGAAGCTTTTGAAATGTGGCGCTACAGATGAATGATGAAAAGTAGATGGGTAGATCACGTAACTAATGAGGAGGTGCTTACCCGAATCGGGGAGAAAAGGAGTTTCTGGTATATCCTAAGAGGAGGGATAGATTGGTTGGACACATTCTAGACATCAAGGAATTGTCAACTTAGCATTAGAAGGAAGGGTGTGCGGCAAAAATCGTAGAGGGAGACCGAGGGACGAATATAGCAAGCAGATTCAAAAGGATGTAGGTCGCCGAACGTATTCTCAGATGAAGAGACTTGCACAGAACAGGGTAGCTTGTGTGAGATTACCGCCCAATAGAAATACTGGTAATTAATGGTATTTGAAGTAATACGATGCAGTTAGGAACCTTTAAGGCCCTCATTACAAAATAGCCTGTTGATAAATAAACAATACATTAGCTGATATAGTCACATCTAACGGAATATGTTTAATTGACAATGAAAAGTAATAAATTACCAACGAAGACAAGACAGTTACACAACTAGCATGGCAATGTTTGTTTATAAAAATAATATATTTACTATTTCTCATTTTATTTTCAATTAATCTTTTGTATTTTATCTTGAAGTATTCAGTTAAATCACTTATCTGTGGTATAATAAATTGCACAATTATGATAAACAGTACAAAGGATGTTTATATTAATATAAAAACGTAAGAAAATATTTGTTTAATGTGTAGTGTAATTATTTTGATTTTAAGTAAAGTTTTAGAAATGTATTGGCTGAGCGCTGTACGTTGACAAATCGGTTACAACAGCTTACATGGGGAAGTTGATGACGTAGGGGAAAAAACCGCGGCAGTTAAGTTTTGGCGCGCGCGCGCGCGCGCGCGAGGGCAGGAAGTGAGGACTCCAGAGAACACGTAGTGTGGCTGGCCTGGCGGGGTCGCTCTGCCTCAGTCGGCATGTGGATCTCGAGGTGGTGACTTGAGTTTTGTGTGTGGCAATCGCCACGTGTGGTTGCTCGTCGCAGACTGCACCAAGTTAAATCGAGTGCTACTGTGTGTTTGTGAATAATTAGCCGGTGCAACAAGGTGTGCATCGCATTAAATTAAAGTGACTGTGATTTGTTAATGTAACACGTGTCGTCGCATAGGCATGAACATAAACGGTGTTTGAGACAGCCACGTGGTGTGAAATCAATTCGCGACAAATATTCATTTTGTCTGGGGGCTCATGAGCTATAACTTTATTTGGTACATTTACCGACGTACAGACGCGACAGCCACCGGGTTCAAGCATTGTGAAATAAACAACATAAAGTGAACTTTCACGTGTTTTCTAAAATAGTAGTTAGTACACCCTTTTCTCTCATGAACTTGAACTTATTATGAATTTGTTTTGTTAATCATATGCAGGGAAGGAAAGCTGCGAACGTGTGATATCATCCCCTAGAAAACGAGTCAAACAGTCGCAATAGCAGTTCCAGTGTTTTTGCATGTTTAGGAATTTGGTTCGCAGCCGGTGGTTGTGAGTTGAAAGAAAAAAATTAAACTTTCCCTATTTTAAACTCTCACCCCGACCTTCACCCTCGCACTTGGAGAGCTGCATCAAACCAGTCTGCGGATTGAAGACCACAACAACAACACAATGGTCAGAAGATATAAAATGAAAAATGGTAATACATGTATGAAGAAGAGCACCAAGTGCCAGAAACCGGTCAATGAAAGCAATTTAAATGCAACTAGCTGCAACTATTTTAAAAGACAAGAAAGAAATGCGTTTCAGAATAAGAAAAATTTATTGACATTGGTTTATAAATTCAAGTGTTAGGAAGGCTTTTGTGAAGCTGTCGTCACATCTCACATGGCGATATGGGAGCGGAGCTTCCGAAAAGTGGATATTCCCTTTGACTTCTGGTCTCTTCTCCTCGGTGCGTAAAGGGGTATTGAGATTGCTTCATTGGGGCTCTACACTGCAGTTTTAGGCGTTTCATAACGCATCCAAAATCAGCTGCTAACGGAGCCTATCTTTTGTGGTTAAATAATGCTTCGTTTCGAAAGGCCATAATACAATAGCAAAAAGAAATAGGGAACACTGTTTCTGAACAAAGGGCGCCCTCGTCATTCCCCTAGCATTGTTTTCTCTCATCAGTTTCCATGGCTCCACCTCAGGCTTAAGAAAAAAAAAAAAAAAAAAAAAAAAAAAAAAAAAGAAGAAAAAAACAGGATTATAATTTACATTCATATCTCCATCTTATTGTAAAGTTATGGGACCTAACCACAAAGGTCATCAGTCCTTAACTTACAAACCACTTAAACTAACTTACCCTAACAACAACAACAACAACAACAACAACACACACACACACACAAACACACACATGCCCCAGGGAGGTCTCGAACCCACAGCAAAGCTACGTAGTGAACACGGGTATTCCGCTTCGGCAAATCTCCATCTTGACACGTTCTTCATTCAAAATGCACGGTCATATTGGACAATACAAATTGGTCAAGAGATGAACCATCTCCACTTTGTTCACTGAAGTGTAAGTCACAACAACAAAATTTCGACTTTATCAGTGAGGGCTTATACAAAGGAAATAAACTTGAAGGCAGTATTCTAGAAATGGAAGACGAAGTGGAGGAAGATGAGAAAGGAGATATGATACTGCAAGAAGAATTTGACAGAGCGATGAAGAATTTGAGTCGAAACAAGGCCTCTGGAGTAGATGATATTCCGTCTGAACTGCTGATATCGTTAGGACAGCCAGTCATGAAAAAATTGTTCCACCTGGTATGCAAGATGTACGAGACAGGGGAAATACCCTCCGACTTAAAGAAGAATATTGTAATTCCAATTCCAAAGAAAGCAAGTGCAGACAAATTTGAAAATTACAGAACTATCAGTTTAATAAATCATGGTTGCAAAACACTAACACGAATTATTTACAGACGAATAGAAGAACTTGTAGAATCCGACCTCGGAGAGGAGTCAGTTTGTAATTAGGCGAAATGTCGGAACACGGGAGGCAACACTCACATTACATCTTAGAAGATAGGCTAAGGAAAGGCAAACCTACGTTTTTAGCGTTTGAAGAAAGAGTTTGACGATGTAGATTGGAATACACTCTTTCAAATTCTGAGGTAACAGGGGTAAAATACAGGGAGCGAAAAGTTATATTCAACCTATACAAAAACCACAGCAATTATTAGAGTCGAAGGGCAAGAAAGAGACGCAGAGGTTGCGAATGGCATAAGACAGGGATGTAGCCTTTCTCCAATGTTCAATCAATACATTGAGCAAACAGTGAAGGAATGCAAGGAGAAATTTGGAGAGGGAAATCTTGTCAGGGATTACAAAGGATCTGGAAGAGTAATTGAATGGAACGGACAGTGTCTTGAAAGGAAGATATAAGATGAACATTAACAAGAGTAAAATGAGGGTAATGGAATGGAATATCAGAAAATCAGACGATGCTGAAGGAACTAGATTAGGTAATGAGACAATAAAAGTAGTAATTTTTTTTGGGGGGGGGGGGGGGGTAGCAAAATAACATTTGATCATCAAAGAAAAGAAGATATAAAATACAGTATGGCAATGGGAAGAAAAGCGTTTCTGAAGAAGCGAAATTTGTTGATATCCAATATTAGTTTAAATGTTAGGAAGACCTTTCTGAAAGCATTTGTCTGGAGTATAGAGCATTGTATGGTAGTAAAACGTGGACGAAAAGGAGTTCAGACAGAAAGATTATAGAAGCTTTTTAAATGTGATGCTATAGTCGAATTATGAAAATTAGATGGGTAGATCACATAACTAATGAGGAGGTGCTTAACCGAAATGGGGAGAAAAGGAACTTCTGCCATATCCTGACTAAGAGAAGGGACAGATTGGTAGGACACATTCTGAGACGTCAAGGAATTGTCAACTTAGCGTTAGAAGGAAGTATGTGGTGTTAAAATCGTAGAGAGAGACCGAGGGACTAATACAATAAGCAGATTCAAAAGGATGCAGGTTGCCGAACGTATTCTCAGATGAAGAGACTTGCACAGCCGGCCGCGGTGGCCGAGGGGACTGAGGCGCACCAGTCACGGTTTGCACGGCCACTACGGTCGGGGGTTCGAATCCCCCCTCGGGCATGGATATTTGTGCCGTCCTTAGTATAAGGTAGCTGATAAGTAGTTTGTAAGCTTAGGGACTGATGACCCCTTAGATAAGTCCCATAAGTTCTACAAACATTTGAACATTTGAGACTTGCACATGACAGGGTAGCGTGTAGAGCTGTATCAAACCAGCCTGCGGACTGAAAACCACAACAACAACAGTGAAATAAAGAGCAATTCAAGAGAACTTCAATAGTTTAACCTATAAAGGCCCACAGGATAGATAACGAACGTACTATGACCAGACACCGCCGGTGTAGCAGTGCGCTTCAAGGCGCCTTACTGTGGAGTGGACGTTTCCTCCCCGTCGGAAGTTCGAGCCCTCCGACTGGCATGGGTATATGTCTGTGTGTGTGTGTGTGTTGTCCTTAGCATAAGTTAGTTTAACTAGTTTGTAAGTCTAGGGACTGATGACCACTGCAGTTTTACAAACATTTGAACATTTTGTGAGCAGACAAGTTCGCCTGAACAGGCTGAAGCGCACAACAGATGTGCCAAGTGTCTAGCATTGAGCATCCAGCAGGCGTAGTCTCATACTGATTCTGACGGTCCTTCGTTAAGATCTGGTAAACAGCCCAACGTCAGGCCAAGTAAATAGACAAAGAAAGATTAGTTCCTCAGTAGGATGAACAGTCAACTGTGCTCCACGATTTGTACTTCAATAAATATTCTTGTGTAATCAAGTTATTGGGCAAACATTGCACATCAGTACAACTAACTGGAGCAGACTAGCTGCTACTACTGCCTTACTGTCCAATGATAAAAAAGTGCAATAGTTCCATTTTAATGTGGCTAAATGACGTTCAAAGAATGTTCATTGCCTACCACATCATGAAGAGTGTTACAACGACGTACGGCGCAAATTACAGGCCTATATGAACAGGTATTCGTAAACGCTTTACGTTGCATTTCATTGTCTCCAAAGCATTAATCTGGGGGAACTCATAAGAACATAACGCACCTGCATACCACACGTAATTCTTTCTCACGAGAGATCAATACGATCTCCGTGAGGAACGGCATATGCCTCAACTCATCGTCGCAGTGAATCTCGGATACGCTAATGCGTTCATGGAGTATTGCGGCCTTCCCCTAATGCAGTACAATAGCATGGATTCAAGAAGTTAGGAAAGATTTGAAACAGACAATATAAGTGAAAAAGATGCAACAGAAAGAGAAACTTTTAAGAAGAAAGTGTTAAAAATTGAAGGATTCCAAGGCAGGAGGGAGAAGAAGACAGGAGTAAAGTGATCTGAGGAGAGAAAAAGGACGCATAGTGAATAGATGAAAGAATACTGGAGGAAAAAAGAAAGAAGAACAAAGGAGGAAACATTGAAATGGGTGCGTGGTCCTTAGATGGCCGAAACGAAGAAAGAAGAAAAAATAAATAAATAAAACAGTTTGCCTCAAAGCAGACCCTTATAAGACAAAAAATTTGTATAGAAAACACGGATCGGAAGAGCATCAATCAACATCAAGATGATTAGAGTACATTTTTCCTTTTGTTCTTGGCAGAGTTTTCCACATTCAAAAGTGTGGTATTATTTTTCAATCGACCTGTATTTCTTGTTCCTTACCTACCTTACCGCTTACATATCAGATAACAGTTCATAACTTCTAGCACTAGTAAAGGTAAAGCAATCAACAATCCGAAGATTGGTTTGAACACGACAGTGCTTTACTAAGCATGGTCCTGTTTGCGGGTGGTATGCCGTTGCCTTCCTCCGACCTTCGAACTGACTTACCCAGCCAGTTATAGGGGGATCTACAGTTTAACGTGGGTTCCAAACCACGGTGCTACTCGGTATTTTTCACATCAGCAACACTGCCAGAGGTGATGTTCAAATGTTAAAATGTTTGTATAGATTATGGGACTTAACTACGGGGTCATCAGTCCCTAAACTTACAAACTACTGCCGGCCGCAGTGGCCGAGGGGACTGAGGCGCTACAGTCACGGTCTGCACGGTCACTACGGTTGGGGGTTCGAATCCCTCCTCGGCCATGGATATTTGTGCCGTCCTTAGTCTTAGTTAGTTCATAAGTAGTTTGTAAGTTTAGGGAATGATGATCCCGTAGTTAAGTCCCATAAGCTATAAAAACATTTGAACATTTTTGAACAAACTACTTATGAACTAACTTATACTAAAGACAACACAAACATCCATGTCCGAGGAGGGATTCGAACCCCCGACCGTAGTGGCCGTGCAGACCGTGTCTGACGCGCCTCAGTCCCCTCCAGAGGTGAAAGAAGTGGAAAGTGACAGATAAAAATCCTAGGAGATTGCGGGGATCGAACCCGCAACCTTAGGATTTTTTTTCCGAGGCACTGTAGACCGCTTTTATTTATTTATGTTTTTTTATTTTTTTGTGGGTGGAGGTTTTTTTTTTTTTTTTTTTTTTTTTTTTTTTTTTTTTTTTTTTTTTTTTTTTTTTTTTTTTTTCCACTTCAGGCGTCGGCGCCTAACTACTATATTCCACATAGAGCTAAATATCTCGCCTGCAAAATAATAATAAAAAAATAAAATAAAATAAAATAAAAAAAAGTCTAGTGCCACCGCCACTTTTATCCTATACGAAATCAAGGATGCAACTAAGGGATGGGATAAGGAAAGGAAAAGAAATAATGTGTTATTTTATTGAAACTTCAGGGATTTTGTTTTAAATACAAATAGACAACAGAAGGAACAAAAGGGCCCATCCTAACCGTTGTGTTTTGACGTCTTACCGATTTCTTTTAATTATAAATAAAATGAAAAAAAAAAGATTTTTTTGCTTTTTCTTCTTGAACGTAAGGAAGGTATTTATGGAGACTTTCTGAACTGTCCAGAGCCTTGGCCGTCTTCTCGTGGTGTGTTTATTACCGGTAAATTCGAATCATAACTCTAACTTTTTATTAATGAACCAGTTTATTTTCAGTTACTTTACTTAATATCTGTTCATACCCAGCTTCAACGGACCACCAAGAAGTCATCAAACACCTTCAGGAGAAAGTTTGTGTAATTTTTCCGGTTGTTTGCATTCCTCTTAATTTTCTAATGTTGACTCTCTATAAAAGTTCTATAATCACCGACTGTCATTCCCTTCAGCCAGTTTGCTGCATTTCTCTTCGTATTCGGGTGCGGAATGTCATAAGGATAGAGTAAGGTTGTCATCTGAATAGCATGAGGCGCAGTGCGTTGAACGAAGGCCAAAAGGCGGCAGAGCAGATGCCAAATGTCCTTTGCCGTTCCGCAGACTAGTCGGTGTGTGTCCTTATCATGCACGTTGCACGTCTGGCACAGCGGCGTCGCCGCGAGGTGAATGTTGTGCAGACGAGACTGCGTTGGGTATTTTCCGTTCACGTAGTAGTACCATGTAGGGGAGTGCACGTTACACCAGACTGCATTCCAGTCGACTGTTGGGTGTTTGCTTTCCACAACGTTCCGTCGTTGCCTCTTCATGAGGGTTCCGTACACCTTACGGACCGCAGGTAGAGATCGTCTATACGTAGTATACGTCTGAGGTAACTGTATTCCAGTAAAATTGTACTGCAGTGGAACGTTGCCGCGGGGATATGATGGAGAAGCTGTCGCGTCGTTCAAATATCTAGGCGTAACATTGCAGAGCGATATGAAATGGAACGAGCATGTAAGGACAGTTGTGAGTAAGGCGGACAGCCGACTTCGGTTTATTGGGAAAATTTTGGGAAGATGTACTTCACCTGTAAAGGAGACCGCGTATAAAACACTTGTACGATCACGTCTTGAGTATTGCTCAAGTGTTTGGGACCCGCAGCAGATCAGTTTAAAGGAAGACATAGAGGCGGTTCAGAGACGAGCAGCTAGATTTGTTACCGGTAGGTACGACCAATGCGCGAGTGTCACGGAAATGCTCCGGCAACTCAATTGGGGATCGCTGGAAGAAAGACGACGTTCTTTTCGTGAAATTCTGTTGCGAAAATTTAGAGGGCCGGAATTTGAAGCTGAGTGTAGTACGATCTTGCTGTCGCCTACTTACATTTCGCGTAAAGATCACAAACACAAGATAAGAGAAATTAGGGCTCGTACGGAGGCATATAGGCATTCTTTTTTTCCTCGTTCAATTTGGGAGTGGAATAGGAAAGGAAATGCCTAGTAGTGGTACAGTGTACCCTCCGCCACGCACCTTACGGTGAATTGCGGAGTATGTATGTAGATGTAGATATAGATCTATCGGTACGTTGGATTAGAAGCCTGGCACTCTACCACTGTGCTACGGAGCCGCACGATTACTGTAAAATAAATTACAATTTCATAAGTCTTGTTTCATCGTAATGTACAATATTATGTGCCCATGGCGACAAGGTCGAATCACTGAGACAAACCTCTATTCAGTACTTACTATTCAAATTACTGAATTACTGTTAGAGTGGTCACTAATAAATTGCATACTACGTGAACGTCACAAAAGTGTTCGGCATATTTGAGTTAGAAGTAAGCATAAGTAAATTAAATGAGGGGGAAATGTGGTGAGCAGAGGACGGGGCGGTTATTTGTGTCGGGGAGACAACGGGAAGCTTCCAGAAGGTGGAGGGCGTGGATGCCCGCTATCTCTGGAAGATTCTGGATCGCTGCCCGTCGTCTGGGATCCTGTTAGCCGTGCAGCGATACCGACGGCTGCTTTGGATGCGTTTCAAGCGCCTCTTTGAACCGAAACAGGCCACCAGCTGGAAAAATATCTCCGCTTCCGCCGCTCTGCGTAACAGTCAGCTAGCGCTAAAATAGACCGCTAATCCAAACTCAAACATTTTACCACAACAATTTTAAAATGGACTAAAAACTATACGATGATTTCCCCAGGCCATACACAGAATCCTACTCCTATACAGGTAGTCCTGAAAATTTCTGCTTGTAAATTTATAACAGCCATGACAATGCTTGTAGAGTTTAAAACGAAAAATGTAGGGCGCACGCGAAAAATAATAATAATCATCATCATTTGAGACTGATTATGCCTTTCAGTCTTCAGTCTGTAGCATATCCCCTTTAATAACTCCTCCACGATTTCCTATTCAATTCCCACACTGATGCCTCGTCAGATGTTATGCTTCAGTCCGGAAAATGGTTTTATGCAGCTCTCCGACCTACTCTAACCTGAGCAGACCTTATGATCTCCTCATAACCTGCAGCCTTATGACTTTGGTTACTGTACTCGTTTCTCGGTCATCTACGATTTTTCCCCAACACATTTCCCTCTAATGCTAAATTCACGATTCGTTAATGTCTACGAATCTGCACTACCAATCGATCCCTTCTTTCAGTCAAGGTACGCCAGAAATTCCTTTTCTCCCCAATTCAGTTCAGTACATCCTCATTACTTACGTGATCTACCTACCTAATCTCCAGCATTTTTCTGTAGCACCACATTTCAAAAGCCTCTATACTCTTCCTGTCTCAACTATTTATCGTCCATGTTTCACTCCCGTACAAGGAAACAGTCCTTACAAATGCCTTCAGAAAAACTTCCTTGCACTTAAATTAATAATCGATGTTAGCAAATATACTTTTTTTTCAGAAACGCTTACCTTCCCGTTGCCATTTTGCATTTTATATCCTCTTTACTGGGAGCATCATATGTTACTTTACTGCCCAAGTAACAAAACTCATCTACCAATCTTACTGTTACGTTCCCTAATCTAACTGCCATTCCATCGCCTTTTTTTCCAGGTCCTTTGCTATCTCTGACTGAATTACAAAGTCATGACTAAAAAGTATACGATGATTTCTCCCGGCCACACTCAGATCCCCAATTCCACACAGGTAGTCCTGAAAATTTGTGCTTGTAAATTAAAAAAAAACCATCACCATACATTACAAGAGCTTAAAACGAAAAATTTTGGTCGCAGCGGTAAATAATAATAGTGATTTATGACTGATTATGCCTTTCAGCATTCAGTCTGAAGCATAGCTCCCTAATATCGTCTAATGTTAAGCCTGTTACTTCAAAATTATTCTTGACCGAATCCAACCACTTTCACCTTAGTCCACCTCAATCCATGTATCCTGACTGCCGAACCCCTGAGACTCTTAGGTAACCTTGCATCTCCTATACGTGTAACACGACCTCACCATCTGTTCCCTTTAACTGCTTCATCTATGGTATTCATTTCCAGTTTGATTTCCTCACTATGCACCCCCTCGTGCGATTGTTCCCATATATTAGTACCTGCAATCATTTTTGCCCCTTTCATATCTGTAATTAGAACCTTATTAATAAGGTAAACCAGTATCTACCCAGCATTCACTCCCATACAACGAAGTTGGTTGAAAGACAGTACGGTGCATTGCTAACTTAGTCTTGGTACTGACTTCCTTCTCGCAGAAGAGAGCAGATCGTGGCTGAGCGCTCGCTGCATTAGCTTTGCTATCCTTTGATTCCATTTCAAATGTTCAAATGTTTGTGAAGCCATTGCACCAAACTGCTGTGGTCACAGTTCCTAGACTCACAAACTACTTAAACTAATTTATACAGATATGAATTTAATAAAACGTTCAAATGTTTGGAAAGCTTATGGGACTTAAATACGGGGTCATCAGTCTCTAAACTTACAAACTACTTATGAACTAGCTACAACTAAGGACGGCACAAATATCCATGCCCGAGGGGGGATTCGAACCCCCGACCGTAGTGGCCGTGCAGACGGTGACTGGAGCGCCTCAGTCCCCTCGGCCACCGCGGCCGGCTGAATTTAATACAAATAAACAATCCCTGAGACGGAGTTTCGTCTCGAATATGTTTTTGGCATATTCGAGACGAAAATCCGTCTCAGGGATTCTTTATTTGTTTTAAATTGATATTTATATCACCTTAACAGGATTGTTCCAATATGTCAATTGCCGAGGTGCTATTCCGCTGCATGGAGAGCCTTGGCAGTAGTGGCAATTATCTGTGGAACACAGAAGCTGAATTTAAGTTTTTGATGTGGAGGGAAATCGTACTTAGACTATTCCAAGGCGCCTTAATCGTTAGTGGTGTGGTGGTCTAACAGGTAAAACATCTGCCTAGTAAGCATGGAGGTCCGGGTTCGATTTCCGGCCGCACCACAAATTTGAATCAATGCTTCAGAGTTATCAGTAATTTATACAGATTTCCAGCCAAAATCGCGTTTTATTTTTTAGGATGACTGGTTTCTACGTGTCTTAGACGTCATTTTCTGATCTCATGTACCTCTCATTGTCACATTTCAAATAAGCCCTAGCTATATCCTGTCATTACAAATTTCTTGGGACAGTTGTATGCATGTACACAGATGTGAAATACAAGCATTGACGGTAAAGTTGTATACATCATTAGATTTACTATAGACATTTTCACAACGGCTGTACAAGAGTCACTAAGTGTAAGGACTGCCCCAACAGGCAGTTGACAATTTCAGTGCGGACGCATTAATACGTTCGATCCCTTGCGGGAATCCAGAATAGGCTGCGAGCAAGTGGAATCAAGTGGACAGGGGGCACTACAATTGTAGTGTGCTACAAGCTGAGAATTTGGATTGGCAGGGAAGCGTGCCTGGATAGCCTAATTGGTTAGGTTGACCGCTGGCGGGAAATCCGGGTTCGAATCCCGGTCCAGAACAAATTTCATCTTTGCCATTGGATTTATTTCAATGCCCTGAAACGGTGGAAATGTTTAACCCTTTAATACATAATGTAGCTGATCAGCAACATATCTTATTTTTCCCATTATTTCTCAAGCTGATCAAAATTTTACCACAAATTTGTTTGTAGCATAGTTACATGTGTAGCAGTTCGACCTAGAAATTATAAATTGTAGAGTCCTACTGAATCATTTCGAAAGTTAGCTGCCTGCAATGAGTTACTCCTATAACATGTGCCTTTGTTTACGTTAGTATTCCTCATTTGCCATGTAAAAGTAGTCAGTCACATACTACTCTTGCAATATGAGTTACTTTCTGGAAATATGAGAGGCATAATAGTGACATTTACTACATAGGGTACCTCATGGAAGCACTATACGGCTGACCACCTATGAGCCTTTTGTACCGGGTGATCAAGAAGTCAGTGTAAATTTGAAAACCTAATAAATTACGAAATAATGTAGACAGAGCGCTAAAAATAGACACACATGCGTGGAATGACATGGGGTTTTATTAGAACCAAAAATAAATAAATAAAAGTAATTTAAAAAAGTATTGCTAGAAGTGCGCGTCATTTGGTGATGATCGTGTGCTCAGCCGCCACTTTCGTCATGTTTGGCCTCCCAGGTCCCCAGACCTCAGTCCGTCCGATTATTGGCTTTAAGGTTACCTGAAGTCACAAGTGTATCGTGATCGACCGACATCTCTAGGGATGCTGAAAGACAACATCCGACGACAATGCCTCACCATGACACAGGACCTGCTTTACAGTGCTGTTCACAACATTATTCCTCGACTACAGCTATTGTTGAGGAATGATGGTGAACATATTGAGCATTTCCTATAAAGAACATCATGTTTCCTTTTCTTAATTTGTTATCCTAATTATTGCTTTTCTGATCAGATGAAGCGCCATTCTTTTAACCTTTTTTTTCTGTTCTAATAAAACCCCATGTCATTCTAAGCATGTGTGTCGATTTTTACCTCTCTAGCTACATTATTCCATGATTTATTAGGTTTTCAAATTTATACTGGCATTTTTGATCACCCGGTATATATAAGTGTATAATAATATTAAGGAATATTTTTTGCAATATTTTTCTCAGTAAATGCGCACTATACATTAATCGTGGAACGTTTTATAGCTTCAGATAAAAAGTCATGCATTAAAGGGTTAAATATTTCGAATTCTTAAACGTTTCTCTGATTTGCTGATCAGCTGTAGTAAATGAGGGATAAGCAGGGAAGTATTGCCTCCCAATCAGAATTACTGCTGTGGAGCAGTAGTCCTCTCCTTATCTACGCATGTTGTGTACCAATGTACGTATATTATTTCACAGTTGTTTTCAGTCTTGTTTCACCGGTACAGTAAAACTCCAGTGGTCTGTGACAACAGTAAGAAAAACTTGTGGTGTTTGTCTCCTCACAAGAGACGTTACGAAACGTGCTGAGTTATTCAAGATGGAATCTAATGTGTTTGTTTGCTTGATGGATGCTGCTACTCAAGCAAACAAACAGGTGAATTGCAGTGTAAATGTAAATCAACATTATAATTCTATGTTTCGGAGTTTTCGTGACAAGATACTATACAAACATTATATTTTATTTACGTTTCACTTAATATGGCAGATGTCTTATTTAAAACAATGTACAGTTATGGCATGTTTTGGATAACTGCAACTTTCTTGGACGAACACAGTACTTTTTTGTACCTTACCTAACAGAGATAAGTCTCAGTTGGACTACATCCTGATAAAGAAAAGGTTAAAGGATCTGTCTAAAGAATGGCAAAGCTTACCCAGGAGCAGACACAAATTCTGACCACAACCTCGTAGTGGGGGAAATACAAGTGAAACTGAAGAAAGCGTGGAGACGTAATGCAAAAGAAAGTTTGAAAGTGGAGGCAATCAAGGATTTAGGTAAGGTATCAGAGTTGGAAGGTTTATGGAAAAGTGGAAAAGAGATGTAAATGAAAATGGATAAAAATGAAGAAAGGACTCATGGAATCTGCAAAAGAAGTATTAGGAAATATAATGTCCAAAATTATCAGGAAAGGCTAAGTACCAGAAAATATGCTAAAAAGTTGGATGGACGGAGAAAGTGAAAAACCGTCGAACATGAAGAAGAGTTTGGGAAACAGGGGAAGGAATTAAATAGCATACCTGCAACGTTTACGGTTTATCCGTAAAATTCAGGGAAGTTGCAGCATTTTACGGTTTTACGGACGAACGGTATCGTTGTATGATTTCGCTAACAAACATTTGAAACATTAACATTCAATAATTATTCTCACTTTCATACAACCGATTGTTCACATTCGATATGTTAAATCGAAGGAAGACAACAATAAAATCAACAGCTTTTTTTGCCAAGATTGGGAACGCTGACAGTGACGTATTAGAACCGAGTGTCTGTTTACTTCCTTTCTGGTGGAACACAATGTGTGGCTAATCATGTTGGTGGTTTGTAACTTTCTCGCATTAGAATTTGCAAAAACATGCAGCTGTGTTCGCACCAAAAATAGGACTAGAGTCCAGATAATCCATGTGCAATGACTCTCTCGAGTCTATTTCTATTTTGAAAACCAGGAGTTCTGGACCCTTTGTGAAAAATAAAATAAAGTTTTCTTGAGACTTTTGGCAGGAATCTAAAAGACTATAGCTATGACTTTAAAGTCGAACTAATGTATTTATAATATATATTATATTTATTATATATAATAATATTATTACATATAATACGAGGCGCGTCCAGAAAGTAAGTTCCGTTTGGTAATAAAATGAAACTGTATACAGATATTTTTATTGCACAAAATTCTACTTTTCCACATAACTGCCGAAATTTTCTAGGCACTTGTCATAGCGAGCCACAGGTTTTTGCATGAATCCTTCACAGAAAGTTGCCGCCTGTGTATTCAAGCATGTGGTAACAGCTATTTATCATCGTTGAAGTGTTGACCACCAAGGACAGATTTTAGGTGTAAGAAGAGATGAAAGTCGCTAGGAGAGAGGTCCGAGCTGTATGGAGGATGATCAAACAGGTCCCATTGAAATTTCCGTAAGAATTGTTTGGTCACATTCGGTGTGTGAGGCCAGGCCTTATCGTGAAAAAAAAAAAAAAAAAAAAAATCTTTTGACAGTAATCCTCTTCTTACACCTAAAATCTGTCCTTGGTGGACAACACTTCATCGATGAAGAGCATGAAAGAGCATGGTTGAATACACAGGCGGCAACAGTCTATGAAAAAAGCACACAAAACCTTGTGCCTTGCTTTGACAATTGCCTACAAAATTTCGGAAGCTATGTAGAGAAGTAGTTTAACAGTTGTAGATTTTTGTACAATCAATATTTTTCTGTATCTGTACCCGTTCGTTTTATATAACCAAACGGAACTTACTTTCTGGACGCACCTCGTATATTACTACTTTTCCGCGTTGAGTTAAACATGTTTTATTGTGTAAAATCTTTTCAGTTATCGGATTACTACTGAATTTATCAAGGAAGTTGTGTTATGTGTGCTCCAAATTAATATGTTTAACATAAATTTGTTCTTGATTGTTATGTTCATCCGTAGATTTTAGCGTATGATGTGAGTAGATATGATTTCACTGAAATATCATGTTAAAATGATGAATTGTTGAACTTTGTAATCGATAACTATTATTATTTTCGTCAGGACGGGATATCGAAAATCGACATTTTTCTTTCTTTTTCTTGTGTGGTTTTTACTGATAGCCCTTTTCAAAAGTTGGTAGATATGAAACAGTTTACCTTTGTAATGAGATTTACGACAAAGGAGAATCTTCTGATGACTTTCTTGCAACTACAATGATCCCAATTGAGTAAAAAAGAAATACCTAAATACTGAAAAAATATGACTATTAGTTTAATTTCGCAAGCAGCTAGAGTTCTACTAAGAGTACTCACTAAAAAGCTATATAAGAAGCTGGATAGATAGATCGGGGAGGAACGGTCTGTTAAGAATCATAGGAGAACGATCCGAGTATATTGAGAATGGCACAGAAATGTATGCTCTTTTCATTGATTTCGAAAACGTTTTCGAGAGGCAAATGCACTCGGTTGGTGGATTGGCAGTCTAACGCTTCTGGTAGACAGAGCGCGGGTGCTTGGTACTATACATAAACCTCTTGCTTCACTGGATGACTCATGGCATGTGACTGGTACGAACTTCAACACAATGGGACGGTGACGTCACGAATGCACACTGACGAGGAGGGGGTGGGGCGTTCTACACATCACAGGGCCGTGTAAATCAAAGCCACTTACTCACACATTAATGGTAAGCATATCTACATTTACATAGATACTCTGCAAATCACATTTAAGTGCCTGGCAGAGGGTTCATTAACCACTTTCATAACTTTTCTCTACCGTTCCATTCTCTAGTAGCGCGCAAGAAGAAATAACACCTAAATCGTTTCGTTTTCGATCTGATTTCTGTTATTTTATTGGGATGGTCATGTCTCCATAAGTAGGTGGGTGCCAGCAAAATATTTTCATATTCAGAACTAAAAGTCGGTGATTGAAACTTCGCAAACAGATCACGCCGCAATGAATAACGTCTTTCTTTTAATGATGTCTACCCCAATTCGTGCAAAATTTCCGTGACGCTTTCCCCATCGTAACGTGATAAAACAAAACGAGCTACCCTTCTCTGAACCTTCTCAGTGTCTTCCGTCAGTCCCACCTGGTTAGGGTCCCACAAGGGGCAACAGTACTCCAGGAGAGGACGCACAATTGTGATGTAGGCAGTCTCTTTGGTGGAGCTGGTGCATCTTCGAAGCGTTCTGCCAATGAAACGTAACCTTTGGTTCGCCTCCCCCACAAAATTTTCTGTTTGTTCTCTCCAGTCAAAGTTGTTCGTAATTGTAACTCCTAGGTATTTGGTAGAATTTACGACCTTAAGGTTTGACTCATTTATCGCGTAATTGAAGTTCAGTGGATTTCTTTTAGTGGTCATGTGTATTACTTCACACTTTTATTTATTTAGTGTCAATTGCCAATTTTCGCACCACGTAGAAATTTTGTCTAAATCGCTTTGCAGCTGCTTTTGTCCTCTGTTGACTTCACTAACCGATAAACGACAGCATCATCCGCGAACAGTCTAAGGGAGCTATTCAGATTGTCTCCTAAATCGTTTATAAACACGAGGAAGAGTAGGGGACATATAACGCTTCCCTGTGGAACGCCAGATATCACTTTTACTCGAAGACTTACCGTCAATTTCAACGAACAGTACCCTTTCTGATAGGAAATCGTGAATCCAATCACACAATTGGGGAGATATTCCATAAGCACGCAATTTCAGTAGAAGCCGCTTGTGCGGTACAGTGTCAAAAGCCTTCCGGAAATACAGAAATATGGAATCGATATGAGATCCCTTGTCGAAGGCACTTAACACTTTATGTGAATAAAGGGCAAGCTGTGTTTCGCAAGAGCGATACTTTCTGACTATTCCGAAATGGGATACTACGGAACCACTTACGATGGGGAGCATCCATATTTCTTGTCATGGAGTGTGGTAACGTATGCATCGTAATTACTCACAAGAGGGAGACAAAAAGATTTAAAATAATTTAGGAGAAGACCACCTTGGTATTAGGAGAATAGCGTGTACTCGATACAGAATATGAGGACCGCGGTTAGTAATAGGGAGCAGCTTGAGGGGAAAAGAAAGCGGAAACGCGAATAGGACCGATACTCAGAGGCTTCCCTACAAACTTTGCTATGTATACAGCGTGTTAAAGAAATGACCAGTGCTTTGGGACGTGTTAGTACTCACCGAAACAAGAAAAATAAGATTGATAAAAATGGATGCTTTAGAGATAAACACGTGTTTATGGGAGGTGATCGCCGCGCCGTCTGAGCCCATGTCACATGCTGGTACAGATTAAAACCTCATTTGTTATTAAAAATTATTACACATTAAAATTAAAAAAAATATATATATATTTTAAAAACAGTTTTTTCAGAAAAATCACTCAGTGTTATAGCTGTGAATATGAAATGAATTTTACCCACAATGTCCCTTTATTTTGTAGCAGCATGTTACAATGCAGTCCATTTGGACATTCATTTTTTTTTTCTGTGAGCAATCATTTACAGTAGTTAAATTTTATGAAAAGTTTTATGTATGGTACACATGGGTTAGACGGGGGCGATCACTAAAAGATATTTATTTAGATGATTGGTTTGGATGCATCTGGCATCATCTTCTAACCTCCATAATTATTTTAAAATAAATTGCTGACTGTATCTTTCATAAAGTACAGCATTACATTTCTCTTAAGATGATAACAACCAAGTACACATGCATAGCACCAATTAACACCCGTGGAGAATATTATTGTTATATTAATTGGTGCTATGCCTTTGTACTTGGTTGTTATCAATCCAGGACAAACGTAATTCTGTTCTTTATGATAGGTAATGTCAGCAGTTTCTTTTAAGATAATTATGGAGATTACAAGATGATACCAGATGTATCTACATCAGTCATCTATCTAAATAAACAGCGATCTTGGCTGAAAACGATTGGAAAAGTTTTATGTCCTTATTTACATTTTGGCAATTTGTTTTATAATAAAACATTAATTTGTTTATAGTTCTTCCATGTAGACGGCGCTTATGATTTAATGTTTAACCAAAGCCTACTGCAATCTTTTAAAAACAAATCTTACATACGCTTATATACGCCTGGAGCGATTTAGGGAAACGACATAAAACCTAATTCTGCATGGCCGGAGGTGTATTTGAACCACCTTCCTCCAGAATACAAGTCCAGTTTGTTACCATTGTGCCACCTCACTCGATCCACCAAAATGTACCTGAGTCTCGTACAGTGGCGCAACGAGGATTTTTTTTTCGGAGGGGGCCCACTCATATATAATGATATATTTGACAATGAGTGCTGAGGCTCACACACATGACATTTCGGGAGGGGCCAGGGCCCGGTGGGTCCATAGCTAGTTGCGCCTATGGTCTCGTATAACCACTCCTATCGACATATCGACCGATTATATGATATATAAATTGTTGAATGCCGTGTACAATTATGTATGCATCATTATCTTATTTCCCGTGTGCTTTTTAATGTAACTGAAATGTTTCAAATGTTTGTATCGCTTATGGGACTTAACTACGGGGTCATCAGTCAATAAACATACAAACTACTTATGAACTAGCTAACACTAAGGACGGCACAAATATCCATGCCCGAGGGGGGATTCGAACCCCCGACCGTAGTGGCCGTGCACACCGTGACTGGCGCGCCGCAGTCCCCTCGGCCACCGCGGCCGGCTATTGTAACTCAAACGCCGACGAAGACTAGAAATTAGGTGAAAACAATTTGTGCTCTTGGCCATTAAAATTGCCACACCACGAAGATGACGTGCTACAGAAGCGAAACTTAGCCGACAGAAAGAAGATGCTGTGACATGCAAATGATTAGCTTTTAAGAGCATTCACACAATGTTGGCACCGGTGGCGACACCTACAACGTGCTGACATGAGGAAAATTTCCAACTGATTTCTCACACACAAACAGTAGTTGACCAGCGTTCCCTGGTGAAACGCTGTTGTGATGCCTCGTGTAAGGAGGAGAAATGCGTACCATCACGTTTCCGACTTTGATAAAGATCGGATTGTAGCCTAACGCGATTGCGGTTTATCTTATCACGACATTGCTGCTCGCGTTGTTCTCGATCCAATGACTGTTAGCAGAATATGGAATCGGGGGGTTCAGGAGGGCAATATGGAACACCGTGCTGGATTCCAACGGCCTCGTATCCCTAGCAGCCAAGATGACAGGCATCATACCCGTATGGCTGTAACGGATAGTGCAGCCACATCTCGATCCCTGAGTCAACAGATGGGGACGTTTACAAGAAACAACCATTTTCACGAACAGTTCGACGACGTTTTCAGCAGCATGAACTATCAGCTCGGAGATCATGACTGCGGTTACCCTTGACGCATCACAGACAGGAGCGCCTGCAATGGTGTACGCAAAGACGAACCTGGAAGCACGAATGACAAAACATCATTTTTCGGATGAATCCAGGTTCTGTTTACAGCATCATGATGGTCGCATCCGTGTTTGGCGACATCGCGGTGAACGCATATTGGAAGCGTGTATTCGTCATCGCCATACTGGCATATCACCCGGCGTCATGGTATGGAGTGCCATTGGTTACACGTCTCGGTTACTTCTTGTTGGCATCGACGGCACTTTGAACAGTGGTCGTTACATTTCAGATGTGTTACGACCTGTGGCTCTATCTTTCATTTGATCCCTGCGAAACCCTACATTTCAGAAGGATAATGCACCGTCGTATTTTGCAGGTACTGTATGAGCCTTTCTGGATACGGAAAATGTTCTACTGCTGCCCTGGCCAGCACATTCTCCAGCTTTCTCACCAACTGAATACGTCTGGTCAATGATGGCCGAGCAACTGGCTCGTCACAATATGCCAGTCACTACTCTTGATGAACGGTGGTATCGTGTTGAAGCTGCATGGGCATCTGTACCTGTACACGCCAACCAGTGCCCAGGCGTATCAAGGCCGTTATTACTGCCAGAGGTGGTTGTTCTGGGTACTGATTTCTCAAGATGTATGCACCCAAACTGCGTGAAAATGTAATCACATGTCAATTCTAGTATAATATATTTGTCCAATGAATAACCGTTTATCATCTGCATTTCTTCTTGGTGAAGCAATTTTAATGGTCAGTAGTGTACATTAGTGGTGGCTGGAATGAATGTCCACTGCAGACGCAGTGCTCTGAACTGGTAGTCAAAATTGGACATGTTGTACACTTGTGAAACCGTACTATAAATGAATAATAATAACCGGCATAAGATTTGAGTTTGGCGGCTGCATGGAGTAGGACATGAATATTACATCATGTGCTGAGAGACCTGTGACTGAATTTTGACCTAGATCTGTTACTTCGTAGACCATTTTCCTTGCTGTCACATAAGAGTGTGACTGTGCGCCGTATGGTGAGTGGGTTCAGGTGGAAGCAGTGAACTGTTACAACGCTTTAAGAGGTCCACGACATTGGCTGCTCCCATCGAATGCAGAGCACACATTTTGTAGCTTGACTGGTTCCAAAGTAATCACCACACGCCTTGAGACAGTCATCCCACTGGGAGATGAAACTATCAATTCCTGTTACGCAGAACTTGATCAGCTACTGATCGTTCCACAACTGTATCCACATCTTGCACCTTCTCTCCCGCCTGAAACCGACGTCTATGCATATCTTTCTTCAGATAGTCAGAGATTTCAAATCACGCGCGGGAAACTGTTTTGCATGCCACCGAGTATCCTGCACCGTACTGGGTATAGTTGTTGTGTGTTTTTGTTTTATTTTTGTTTGTTTATTTATTTCCGCATGAACAATATTTTCAAGTTTAGATAGCGCACCATGGCTAAAGTAAACACTACCGAGAAATGCGCGAGATAGGACGCGTTGCGGTAGATTAGTTCAAGGTTATCTCCAACTTCCTCGTTGGCTACTGCGTTGTCGCAGAAGTACGATGCAGGAAGCTGCACGCATTGATGTAATAGGAAACGCTTCCTTGTAGACGGCACTTCCGTGAACTAATAGCAGGCTCCCATAAAGAACTCTTCAGCTACATACACACTCAGCAATCGATCACATGGAGCTTGGTGGAGGGTACGGCGTACCACTATTACCCTTTTTCTGTTCCACTGCCAAATAGGACAAGAAAACATCTATGTCTCTGTACGAGCCATAATCTATATCTATAAATGTGAATGTCTGTTCGGTGTATGTTTATCACGCCTGAACCACAAGACATAAAGAGCTACAAATTTGTACAGTTACTAATGTCTACCTGGGGAAGGCTTTAGGCACGGTTTCATGGCGAGCGGATAGCTATTTATCTATATATATTAATGTGAATGTCTGTTCGGTGTACGCTCATCATGTTCGAACGACAATACGCAGAGACTTAAATATTTCTACAGTTACTAATTTATACCTGAGGAAGGTTTTAGGCACGGTTTTATAGCGATCTGATAGATATTTAGTAATTTGAAGAATATAACGCGAAATGCGGAACAGTAATTACTCTTTGAAAATTATATTTACTCTTTGAAAATGGTTTTATTGATTGCATTGTTGCTTGATGGTTGATAATGATAAGACGGTGGAGTATATTGGGATTGAAAGTTATTGGTGTATATAAATTCTACGAATGTGTGTGTTAATATTTCGCTCTGCAGCGGAAACTACAGAACGCAAACGAATGGTCTGTGTGTAATTGTTGTACACCACAGCAGTTCCATGCCGGTAGCTATAAGGAGGTGGAAGATATGGTGGTTGAAAGTCGTCAGATTATAAAAAAATTCGGAATGAAGGCCAGCGATGACGTTTCCAACTCTATAGCAAGAAGGTACATACAGCGAAACGTGATGCCACAGACCATATCCTTGGTCTATGGTGCTGCAATGTCTTCAGCTCTTTTTCTCTAAGGATAAGCATACGAATAAGGAAATATAAGAATAAATAAATAAAGCAGTAAAAAAGAAATTTCTTTTAATACAGACATACACCACTTATGCAAATGAATACATACCTAGAAAATTATCCAATTGTACAACATATAACTCAATAAATGAGAGATCGTACGCATTTTATACGTCATTTGTATTTTGATTACTATCTTTCTTTGTTTGGATACTTATAATTTTGTACATTATGCGAGACAACCTTATTTCTTATTTATTCTCCGATATATACAGCATGTTTTTAGAAAAAAGGAGATGGACAGAGAGAGAAAGGATAGGAGAAGTACTAACTCAAAGCAGGAATAAATAAATAACCGGGCAAAGCCGTGTTGTCAGCTAGTTTATATTACATTTGTGGTCTTTACAGGAGATGTAAGTTGGCGGCAGTAAAATCTTTCTGCCGTCAGCTTCAAATCCCCGTCCTCTTAAATTTTCTCAACACTGTTTCTCGAAAAGAACGTCGCCTTCCATCCACCGATTCGCATTTGAGTTCCAGAAACATCTCTGTAACAATCGCGTATCGATCGAACTTACCAGTAACAAACTCCTCCAACTCCATAAATGTTCTGGATGGCAGCAATTTACACCCTTATCCATTGAATGGATTCAAGCCGCCACAGTGGAGGAGTAATGTTTTACACATATGATCCCGCTTTACGATTTCGAATCATTTCCGTTTAGATCCGAAGGTTAATTGTCGCTTACAGGAGGACCTTTCATAATTAAATGTTCTTGCTCCAGTGGTACAAAGCAATAACGCAACCACGTTTGAAGTATAGGGTCCATCAACTGAAAAAGATGGACAGGTAAATTGTGCATTTCTTTTGCTCTAAAGCAGCTCGTGTTTTATTTATTTTTTTGATGATCCCATGCAGCATATCAATACATTCTTACTATATTTTAGGATTCATTATTTGTTTAAAAAATAAAATGTTTGTAAAGCTATGAGACTAAACTGCAGAGGTCATCAGTCGCTAGATTTACAAACTACTTTAACTTTTACTAAGGACAACACACACACACCCATGCTCGAGGGATGACTGGAGCCTCCGACGGGGAGCAGCCGCTCGCTCCGCTGCAAGGTACCTTAGAACGCACGGCCATTGCCACGTGACTTATTTATTTACACGTGAATCAAAATTATAGCTTTTGAAAGGAACTGTGAACGTACTGATACATTTGTTTTTGATGTATACTATCTGTAATTATAACTATGTCACTTTCCCTGGGTTATAACTTAGTTAATTTCAAAAGTAACTTTCCCAACCGCGCATACTACTATGTCTTCTATGTTACCTACTCGCGACAGCTGTATTCAACTATTGGTTATTACCTGACATTTCATTTTTACAAGCTTACCAATAACAACGAGTTTACGAAAGCTCTTAAATGTACAGATGCCTCAAAATTACACTTTTATAACGCGCAAGTAATGACACAAAACGTTTTTAGGCATAAGATTTTTCCTTGTTGCAAAATGGTTCAAGTCGTACCTCGCTAACAGGAAACAAAGGGTGTCAGTGCAAGTGACAAGTCAATTACACCAACAGTCATCATCGGATTGGGAAGAAATTACATGTGGTGTCCCACAAGGATCTATCTTAGGGTCATTGCTTTGTCTTGTGTCCATTAATGACCTCTCATCAGTTCGTTTTGTTTGCAGATGATACAAGTATTGCAATAAAAAGTACGTCAAGCATAGTTATAGAAAGGTCTGCTAATGATATTTTCATGAACATTAATAAATGGTTTAAATCCAACTCACTGTCATTAAACTTTGAAAAGACTCACTACATGCAGTTCAGAACATGTAAGAGATTTCCCGCCAGCATATGCATTAAATATGAAGAAGAGCAGATAGAAGAGGTTGGCAGTACTAAATTCCTGGGATTACAGCTTGATAATAAATTTAGTTGGGAGGAGCACAGAACTGCAGAAACGACTCAACAAATCTGTATTTTCAATACGAGTTATCAGATATGGGAGACATAAAAATAACAATGTTGCATACTTTGCTTACTTTCATTCCATATATCATATGGTCTAATATTTTGGGGTAACTCTTCAAGTCAGCCAAAAGTCTTCATAGTCCAAAAGCGTGTAATACGTATTATTTGTGGAGTAAAATCACGGACGTCCTGTAGAAGCCTCTTCAAAGAACTGGGTATATTAACTACTGCCTCTCAGTATCTTTATTTCTTAACGAAACTTGTCATAAATCATATATCCCTTTTCCCAACAAACAGCTCACTCCTCCTACTCCACTAGTGAATTTCTGAATTATACCAAATGATGCATGTATCGGTATTCATACTATATTAGTATTATTATATTATCAGCTCAAAAAAAATGTATGTATCGGTATATTATTAGTATCATCTGTTATTGGGATTGTTTATTTTGTTTCTTAACATGTTCCACATCCACGAGGATCTCCTTGGCATGGATCTAAGGAACGAAAAACTAATCTAATCTACTCTAATCCTTCGTTTTATAAACTGAAATCGTACCAATGAAACTTTTTCGAGGGATCCTCACCGTACTGGTGTTTCCAAATGATGTATATTAACAGAAGGTAAATTATACGATGAAACATTACAAATTTGGCTTTAACTGAAATGCAAGATGGCGGCTCGCAAGATGGCCTGCATGATACAGAGGTAACGTTTTCCCCTTCTCCTACGAACCATTGATCGATCAAGTGAAATGATTCTCTTAGACAGACGATTAACTATTGATGAAGCGGCTCATCGTCTTCAAATTAGTCATGGTTCTGCCTACGAAATTATACACAACAGACTTGGTTTCGTAAAGTTTGTGCAAGATGAGTCCCAAAACAACTCACACAGTTGCATAAGCAAACGCGCCTCGACATCTGCAAGAAACATTTGGATCGCTATGGTAACGAAGGGGACAACTTCTTAGACAGAATCATTACTGGTGACGAAACATGGATCCATCATTACGAGCCGCACAGTAAACGGCAGAGTATGGAATGGAAACATCCAAATTCGCCGTGCAAGAAGAAGTTCAAGACCCAACAGTTCGCAGGAAAACTGTTGCTTACGGTTTTTTGGGATGCACGAGGTCCTGTACTAGAACATTATGGTGAAAGGGGCACAACAATAAAGGTGTACGTTACAGTGAAATGCTTACTGACAGGCTAAAGCCTGCAATTCGAAGCAAACGCCGAGTATTGCTATCAGAAGGTATTGTGTTGTTGCACGACAATGCCCGTCCGCATACTGCTGTCCACACTGCTGAAACGCTCCAGAAACTCAAATTCGAAGTACTGGGTCATCCATATAGTCCAGATCTTGCCCCTCTATCACGTGTTTGGTCCACCCAAAAAGGCATTAAGAGGCCGTCGATTTGACTCGGACGAAGCAGTGAAGGAAGCGGTGCATTCCTAGCTCGCAGCTCAGCCGAAAACCTTCTTTTATGAGGGCATAAGGAAGCTTGTAGAGCGATGGACGAAGTACATTGAAAACCAAGGAGACTATGTCGAAAAATTATGTTCTTGTAAGTTCCGTATTTTATTACAATAAAAACTACTCTGCGGATAATAATTGACTTACCCTCGTACCTGTAGGTTGCAAGAGAATCGCAAATAAAGTGTCCTATCCTGCACCGTTTCATACCTTTCCGAGGTTCTAAAGAAAGGTAACAAAGCCAAATGTGGGATTATTTTTTAGTTATTACCGATTTATATAGCATTAAATTGTAAAAACTACGTTAAACGCAATATGAACGATACTATTCTCAATCATCCGATATCGTATTCAGAAATGTGGCTTGTCGGCCGCTTGGAGCGCTACTGTCATGGCGTATAATAAAAATTAGTGGGAGTGTCGCGATGTATATATTATACTGTAGGGCGACTCGATGTAAAAGCAGCCGAATTTCACCGATTCAGTGACATAAACAGCAACTGATTCATGAAGAAGTACTTACGAATATTTGTATATATGCAGCTAACTCTACTGAATGTAAGAAAATGTAAATGTAAGAGAAACATAAATTTCTGTTATGGTTTGTTATTATAATAGGCACTTTTTTTTAAGATAACAATTCGGTACGGAGTCTAATGATTCGCACATATTTAGACTTCACTCGTGTATCTTATACACTCACATACTTTTGAGTGGAATTAGTTTTTGTTGAAAAGCGACTGTCTTAAAAATTCTTGCCGTTTGTGGTTCAGATGTAGCAAAAATTGTGGAATTTATCTTCTTTGTTGGGAAACGGTTTCATAACTTTTGACGTTCGTTATCACGACTGTAAGGCTTTTTCGCCAGCTACATCTGTAGTGGTTGATTTTTATACACCAAATAATGTAAATATTGCATTCCATATACGTTTCCTACGTTCCAAACCTCCTTACTGGACTGTAAATGTAGTGAAGAAACAACGTTCCTCAACAGAAAAGCAACGTCTTTCTCCGAAAGATCATATCGTCTGGTGTTTCCTGGCCCTTTTCATTCTTAATAGAAAATATAATTCTTCATTAAATACATGTAGATTGCAAGAGAATCGCAAATAAAGTGTCCTCTCCTGCACCGTTTCAACCTTTCCAAGATTCTTAACAAAGGTAACAAAGCCAAATGTGGGATTATTTTTTAGTTATTACCGGTTTGTATAGCATTAAATACCGTTATCTGTTGTAAAAACTACGTTAAACTCGATATATACGATACTATTGTCAATCATCCGATATCGTATTCAGCCGCTTGGAGCGCTACTGTCTGGGCGTATAACAAAAATCAGTAGGAGTGTCGCGACTGTATATGTTATACTGTGGGGCGACTCGATGTAAAAACAGCCTAGTTTCACCGTTTCAGTGATATAAACAGCAACTGATTGATGAAGTACTTACGAATATTTGTATACATGCAACTTTGCTGAATGTAAGAAAATATAAATGTAAGAGAAACATAAATTTCTGTTATGGTTTGTTATTAAGCATTTTTTTCTACGATAACAATTCGGTATGGAGTCTAATGATTCGTTCAAAAAATTGTTCAAATGTCTGTAAATCTATCGGACCAAACTGCGTGGTCATCAGTCCGTACTTAAACCTAGGTAAACTAACCTATGGACAAACTCACAAACCTATGTCCCAGGGAGGATTCGAACCTCCACGGCGAGCAACCGCGCGCTCCGCTGGGAGGTGCTTTAGACCGCTCCTAATGATTCGCACATTTCTAGACTTCACTCGTGTTTCTTATACACTCACATACTTTTGAGTGGGATTAATTTTTCTTGAAAAGCGACTGTCTTAAAAATCTTGTCGTTTGTGTTTCGGATGTAGCTTCCGCAGGCTCGACCAGGCTCCCCCAGGTACGGCCAGCAACACCGCGTGGCCTCGTGCGGCTTCTCAGCCATGTAATTGGTCAGCTGCGGTGGCGCGTGTAGCCGGTTTATTCTGGAAAAATCGGGAAGTTGTGTTGCAATGTCGATGCCGTAATAGTTCCGGGCACGTAGACACGGTGCGAACCCGTGTCTCATAGCTTCTGACATGAAAGACGACTACACTCCTGGGAAGTGAAATATGTACACCATGAATTCGTCGACCCAGCACAGGGAAATTTTGTTGACACATTCTTGAAGATGTAAACAGCGTACGATCGCACAGACAGAGCCATACATCTACATACATACTCCGCAATTCACCGTAAGGTGCGTGGCGGAGGGTACACTGTACCACTACTAGGCATTTCCTTTCTTTCCTATTCCACTCCCAAATAGAACGAGGAAAAACGACTACCTATATGCCTCCGTACGAGATCTCTCTTATCTTGTCTTTGTATTCACTACGCGAAATGTAAGTAGGCGGCAGCAAGATCGTAGTACACTCAGCTTCAAATTAAGGCCCTCTAAATTTCCTCAACAGAAGTTGAGGGTTTATAGCTAGTCGCTTGAGTGCACGCCACTGCTCACACATCAGTGCCTTCCTATTGTATATTCTTGCTTCGTAACCTGTGTTTCCGTTGGTTTTTGTTGAAATGAATACAATCTTTAAGTACTTCGCCTTCAGTGGGGGTGCGAATATGTTATAGCAGACACATGCCGTGTGTCTCAGTAATTATGCATGCTCACGGTTTTTGATTGAATGAAATTTCAAATGTTCAAATGTTTGTTAAGCTTATGGGACTTAAATACGGGGTCATCAGTCCCTAAACTTACAAACTACTTACGAACTAACTTATACTAAGGACAGCACATATATCCATGCCCGAGGGGCGATACGAACCCCCGACCGCAGTGGCCGTGCAGACTGTGACTAGAGCGCCTCAGTCCCCGCGGCCACCGCTATTATCGCTATTCAAAAAAATGTTCAAATGTTTGTACAACTTATGGGACTTAACTACGGGGTCATCAGTCCCTAAGCTTACAAACTACTTATGAACTACTTACGAACTAGGACGGCACAAATATCCATGCCCGAGGGGGGATTCGAACCCCCGACCGTAGTGGCCGTGCTGACCGTGACTGAAGCGCCTCAGTCACCTCGGCCACCGCGGCCGGCTATTATCGCTATTATCGCGTACCATCTCAAGTAAAGAAGGACAGACCAAGCGTCCTATAAAGTTTATTTTTTATTTATTTATTTTCTTTCTTTTTTATATTTATTTATTTATTGTTGTGTGGTACATCCTAGTTCGCTAAATTTTGCCTACGATTGCGGCGCCTGCTTCTGCTTCCTATCAGCACGTCTCTCTCTGTGTGTGTGTGTTCATAAACCATTCGTACGATTGCAATGAAACTTCGTTGAACTGTTCACCGTACGCCCACGAAGGTTTCTGAGCCAAAAACAAAAGAGCTCGACACATTGTTCAGGAGATATGACGTCATAAATAATGAAAGGCCACCACGTGAGAATACCCAGATTTATGCGTTCATCATTGGAAAATGGGAGTAGCTAGAGACCTGCAACAAATAGTGCATGTAATTTCGGACCCTTATGAAGCGTTTCGTAACTGACCCCCCCTCCACCCACCCACACACCCACCCACCCACACACACACACACACACACACACACACACACACACACACAAAATGATGAAACGAAAAGAAGTTACCGCTCATAACAGTTTCGCTGTAGATGCCGTAAAACTGTCGCATCAGGCGTACCGAACATCCGATTGCGGTAAAACCTTCTCAACTCATTGCTTGCACTCGCGCCAAGGTTATAGGCATACTAACATTAACTTCGTATGGTGCATAGTGGAGGGTGCTTTACAAATATTAAATTCGTTTCTCACGCCTTCACGCTGAAGTGACTAGATGGATATGAATGAAATTTGGAAAAGAGGTAGCTTATACCCTGATTAATACATGGGCTACCTTTCGTAAACCACCGTATGGTGCGTGGCGGAGAGTAACTAGCAATGTGTTAATACGTTTGTTACTCTTCACGCTGAAACGGCTGGAAGGAATTGAATGAAATGTGGCATAAAGATGGCTTATACCCTGAATTAATACACGGGCCACCTTTCGTAAGTCTCCGTAGGTGCATGGCGGAGGGTACGATACATCAACGTCCAAATCGTTTCACTGGTCACCATGAAAGGCGGCAGATCAATGTATGTTTCGATGAAGGAGATGCAAGCCAGTGAATTTAGCATAGCGTAGGGTACCTTGCGACTTTGACACCGTTTGACCAGTAACCATCAAACGTGGCTGATATATGTATGTTTCCATCTATAGGAGGGAGTGGAGTAGGTGGATGAGCAGGCGGACGGAAAGGGGATAGAGAAGACGAAGATAAAGTGGTAGACATAGAAAGAGAGAGGGTACAGAAGGAGAATGAGAGAGGGGAGATGGTGACAGACAGGTGAAAGGAGATGAACGGAGGGAGGGGAGAAAAAAAACAATACGTATAGTTAAATTTCACTAAATGTATTTATTATCGACTATAAAATCTACATCTACATACATACTCCGCAATCCACCGTAAGGTGCGTGGCGGAGGGTACACTGTACCACTACTAGGCATTTCCTTTCCTATTCCACTCCCAAATAGAACGAGGAAAAAAAAAGAATGCCTATATGCCTCCGTACGAGGCCTAATTTCTCTTATCTTGCCTTTGTGATCACTACGCGAAATGTAAGTAGGCGGCAGCAAGATCGTAATGCCGGCCGCGGTGGCCGAGGGGACTGAGGCGCTTGAGTCACGGTCTGCACGGCCACTACGGTCGGGGTTCGAATCCCCCCTCGGGCATGGATATTTGTGCCATCCTTAGTATTAGGTAGATCATAAGTAGTTCGTAAGTTTACGGACTGATGACCCCGTAGTTAAGTCCCATAAGCTCTAAAAACATTTGAACATTTTCAAGATCGTACTACACTCAGCTTGAAATTCCGGCCCTCTAAATTTCCTCAACAGAAATTCACGAAAAGAAAGTCGTCTTTCCTCCAGCGATCCCCAATTGAGTTGCCGGAGCATTTCCGTGACACTCGCGCATTCGTCGAACCTACCAGTAACAAACGTAGCTGCTCGTCTCTGAACTGCTTCTATGTCTTCCTTTAAACTGATCTGCTGCGGGTCCCAAACACTTGAACAATACCCAAGACGTGGTCGTACAAGCGTTTTATACGCGTTCTCCTTTACAGATGAAGTACATCTTCCCAAAATTCTCCCAATAAACCGAAGTCGGCTGTCCGCCTTACTCCCAACTGTCCTTACATGCTCGTTCCATTTCATATCGCTCTGCAATGTTACGACTAGATATTTGAACGACGCGACAGCATCAAGAAGCACACTACTGATGCTGTATTCGAACATTATGGGATTGTTTTTCCTACTCATGCGCATCACCTTACATTTTTCTACATTGAGAGCTAGCTGCCATTCTTCGCACCAACTAGAAATTTTGTCTAAGTCATCCTGTGTGCTATTACAGTCATTTAAAGACGACACCCTCCCATACACCACATTATCATCAGCAAACAGCCGCAAATTACAACTTATGCCCGGTTTCACCAAACTTCGTCTAAATATGTTAGACGAACGTCAAATTCAACGCCTCGTTTATTTTTCACGTACCGTCAAAACTTACAACGTTTCATCATCGCCAGTCTCAAAGAATTGACGAGGCGTTTATTTTAACAGACGCTCCAATCGAAACAGCGTCTAGTATCGTGTATTAAATCGATACTGTCGAGTTTTATCGTTTGTTTTCATTATTGTTCTCTAGTTTTCGATTGAACATGTGGATATCGCTATGTAAATAGCGGTTTTTCAGTACGGTCAAAGTTGTTGTGATTCGTAAGTTTGGTGAAACCGCTAAGAAAACGTACCGATGAAATAAAGACGAGTAGTTCTAAGTTTTGTGGTGATGAGAAAAGTTTGTTTGTGGGCCTTCTTTGGAAAATGACAGACGTAATTCCTTCAAGGAATTTCACATATAGGCCTAGGGGTCTCAGCGGTGCAATTGCTTCTGAAACCTTCTTGGTATATCGGCTGATGGTTGCTTTCGAAACCCCATTTAAGTCTGCTATCACCATTTGAAGAGATCCAGTACCATAGAATCGCAGAGTTAAAAGCACTGTTTTATTTGGGTGGGTTGTTTCTGTTTGTTGGATACTCTAGTCTTATTTTCATTTTATTCCAGACGTTTTAATGCTACTTTTTTGGTCAACCTTAACCTTGTGTAGAAATGATCACTGCGCTCAGAAAGTACACGTTCAGGCCCTACATTTTCTAGTAAATCTATGAACACTACTTCCGCATAAAAATTATCTTCCATCTTCACAGCCAGAAGACGTGAACAGTAATAAAGTATCTATGTTACCGTTACAAACACTCCTAAATTTTCCAACTACAGTAAACCTGTCTTTCATAAACGACTCGTCAAATGATTTGACGACGCAAAATCGGCGCGTCAGTTTTGACGGCGAGTTTAACGATCGTTACAGTAAACAAACGTCAATGAAATGCAAAACTGAAAGTTAAACGATCGTCAAAGATTAAACGATCGTCAATGTCATATACGACGCTGGCATTACTCTGTCTATCAGATCATTTATATAGATAGAAAATAATAGCGGTCCTATACACACTACCCTGGGGCACGCCTGACGATATACTCGTCTCTGATGAACACTCGCCGTCGAGAACAACGTACTGCTACTTAGGAAGTCTTCCAGCCAGTCACAAATCTGTGAACCTATTCCATAAGCTCGTATCTTCGTTAGCAGTCTGCAGTGAGGCGTCGAACGCCTTTTTGAAGTCGAGAAAAACACAGTCCGCCTGTTGCCTTTTGTTTCTATCATTCGTAATCAAACAAGCCAACACTTTGAAATTTCACACGTTATTTTCACAATTATTTCTTCTGCGGCAGCAACACGCCGGGTACCAGCTAGTAATGTATATTTGTTAGAATTTATGAGTGGTTTCTTTCTATCTCTCTTTTATTTTTCATGCAAGAAAACTGTAGCAGATATAGGGCCGATATATCATCACTATTTACTGTTGTCTTACATCACTATTTACTGTATGTTAAACAATATAACTAGCTATTGTTTTAAAAAACCTGCCCTAGTTATGGCCTTAAACTTACAACTGAGTAATCGCCAATGTTTACAGATCATATTTTTTATAGTGCATAATTTTTTTATAGCGTACAGTGTCAAAAATAGATATTAAATTGTGAAAAATGCGTCAACATAGGAAGAGAAAAACCATAAGAGTTGGAAAAACCGGAACACCGGTCACAGCTAAACACATCATTTTGTGGAGAAATTGCTTGGCTCATGTTTGATATGCTTTCCTGATCCCCACGCTTATCAGAGACAGTTAATTGAAAAATTGTCTCGCCATTCGAAGGTTTTTTTACGTAGTCTTTACGTTCTCTGTAGAGTGTGTGGAATCCGTCTTCAAATGCTTTTTCTTAACCGCTATTCGTTTTTGCTTGCCTTACGTGAATTTCTGCTTTCTATTCTCGTCATCTAAGACAACTGCAGTTATAATTAACGCTTCAACACTACATTTAATGTTTGCCGTTCTTTTTTGTGGAGAAATACCACCGCTTTGCGTATTTTGAGCTATTACGCGCAAATTCAGCTTTCTTTTTGACGTCCCTTGACGTTTCGTCAATTAAGAATGCACATGAATTTTTGACGGCGTGTGACATCACTGATGTTGTATCCAGCCTAATTCTGCTTCCTAGAAGCAATGGTAGCCAAACTAACCACAATGAATTTTGGAAAGTCCTGCAGTGTAGTTTATAATCTTTGGTCAAATGATTGGGCCTAGATGAACAGATAAAGATGAGGTGCCATATGGCATCAAGAAGTTGGAAATAATACGAAAAGGAAGGATGAGGTTATCTGCAGTACAGGCGAAGGAAGCGCACAAAAAGCCACCTAGAAGGAACAGTGTGTTGAGATATCCATGTTACTGTACGGAGCTGGAAAGGGTACAAACGGAAGGGAGGAAGCGACAATGACTGGAGTATTTTCAAACGGTGATTAATGCTGTAGCATGAAAGTGTTACACTGAGATTGTAAACCACCACGCCGCTTTCCAAATAATGGTGGTTCTTGTATACCGCGTGTTCTGTTTTGCTTTTAGTCTTAGTTTAGCATCGGACAATTCACAAGACTGGTGAAAAAAAGCTACACGGTTTAAATAAATGAACACTTTTTATTGCCTTGTTTCACAAAACTTTATTTTTACGTCCTAATTTTCGGGTTATGACCCCATTTTCAAGTATTTCACTGATTCCAAAGTTGTTACACCAGTGAAGACAAACCATTTTGATACTACAGGTCTCTGTTTATCGATTTTAACATTGGAAGAAAATACTTTTACCTTGCAATTTAGGAACTATTACACTTGCATCACCTTATTAGAATAACCTTAATTATCTATTGCACTAATATTGTGTTTATTGATGTTATCTATTAGTGAACTTACTGATCATTATTGTACCTCGAAAATTGAACTGTTTATAGTACAAGACCTTGCCTCTTGCCTCTTGTTAGTGATATTGTTATCTATTATGTAGAAATTACTCATAGTCTAAAAGAGGTGAATAACTGAATTCTGTCTGTTCATTCAGTATCAAATTTGGGGCTGTGCGCATCTGTTTTTTAATCTCCAATTTTTTTTTTTTTTTTTTTTTTTTTTTTTTTTTTTTTTTTTTTTTTTTTTTTTTTTATTTTAAATCTCCAGCTCCTGTGGTGTTCCCTAAGTCTGGTACAAATTGACAGACCTGTCTGTCCTATATAACAGAACTGGCACTCTTTACAACTGATTTTATATACACCACTGTTCATAATGGCTGTCTGTCTGTCCTTTGAATTGAACAAACTTTTACCTAAGTTATGTGGGACATAGAAATATACTGAAAAGTCCTTTGCTTTCAAAATGCTTCGTAGCCTGTTGGAAATTTTACCTATGAAAGGTAACCTACACCATTTACTTTTTGATTTTTCAGTGGAGCTTACTGGGTAGAGCAGGGATCTTGCTACTTTCTTCTTTTTCTTGTCAAGAATTTTGTCAATTATGGAGGAATGAAAGTCATTATTTGTTGCTATGGTTTTTATTATGTCTAGTTCTTGGTCATGGTCTTCTTTGGTCATGGTTTATATTTCCCGAGATAAACTCGGATTTTTACGTCATAAACTGTCAACGAGCAAAACCATTTCATTAGACGCAGAGCACAGTAACCGAACTGGCTCAGCACTAACAAGGAACTAAAAATCAGTGTCACTGGCTGGAGAATTCATAGTTGTACTCTCTGCCTGTGATGGAAGTGAAAAAGAGGAGGCAGAAAATGACGAATATTACGTTTCTTTTTTATTGTCACGCAAGAGGAAAAAAAGAGAACTATGTGACCACATTTGGCCCTAATTCAGCTGTGGCCGGCAAGGATACACAGAGAGAGATAGAGAGAAAGATAGAGATACTGAGGAGGTGGGGAGGGAGAGGCACAGATAGAGAAAGAAACAGGAAGCGAAAGAAAGAAAGCTATTTCGTGAAATTAGTACCTATGCGATTGTTCCTCGTTCCATCGTATTCGTGTTGTTTTGCTCTGCTCAAATTATACCTCGAGGTAGAAGAAGAAAAACGAAAGTGAACAATTTGAAGGTCAAAAATGATTGAGAGTTGCGTCACAGACCAAGAGAAAAGGCATTTATAAGACGAACGCGGTCCATCGTATAAGAAAAACGTCTCTGCGTGGCCAGTATAACCAAGCATGCTGGCCTAGTAGTTGACACATTGGTCATCCCCAAATACTGGTCTTCTGTCGTTTCTCAAAATTCCGTAAGGAAAGTGGTGGATTTGCTCCTTCAGACACACAACGTTCGATACCCTCCTAAGCCTTAACACTAGCTATCTAGCTTCATCTGTGTCTTGATGTAAACAGGACATGTTCTAATTTTTAACTCCGGTGTTTGCTAATTTAAATGTACACAGCATGTATGTCATTAATTCGAGACTATGTCACCCTTCTTATAAGCTTGCGAGTTAGGGGATAAAGGAAAAATTACGATGTTAGAAAATTGTACTAGTTACGAACATTATGAAGCATACAGTAAATGCATATCTAATTATGAGTCCAAACATTATGCCACTCCCCGCAATAACAATTAATATATCCTGCTATATTTGCGGCCACTTGACGTGGTGAGGAAAGTACAGGGCTATTCAAAAAGAAGAAACATATTTCAAACATTTATACTTCCAAACTTGTCGTTCCTCGACAGACAATTGTATTAAGTTCGCATTAGCATGCTAGAAGACATGGAAGAAGATAATTTTACTGAACGATTAATTTTCTCTGATGAGTCCACTTTTCAGCTGAAAAAATAAATAAAATAAATAAATAAATATAATTGTGTCATATAATATTTAGTATAGAGTAATAGCCGCGGCGGATTAGCCGCGCGTACTGGAGCGCCGTGTTGTGGTGCGCGCGGCCGTCCGCCGTCGGGGGTTCGATTCCCCCCCTCGGGCATGGGTGTTTGTGTTGTCCTTAGTTTAGTTTACCTTAGGTTAAGTTGTTTGTAAGCTAGGGAGTCCCATAGATTTACAAACATTTGAACGTTTGATTTTTACAAAGTAATAATTTGTAAAGACACATCTTATTAACCTGACACGTTCCACATTATTACGAAGTGTCGTATTCATGATCTATGGAACAAGTACTAATCTAATGTAATCCAGTTAAGTTATTCGGTAAGTTTGCGCAAGTGAAAGTGCAATGTCAGTCACTGCACTTGAAAGAGATTCACCGAAAATTAACGCTTTCTGTGGTATCTCCGTAAACATTGTTTATGGACATTTCTTCTTCATGAAGAAAACTGTGTCAGGACTGATCAGAAGTTCAGCTTAATCGCCGATGGTATCCTACGTCTCCCGACCTCACATTGTGACTCGTATCTCTCAATTTGCCTAAAAGACTGCGTTTTAATTCCTCCTATGCCTAGTACTCTGAACGACGAATAGTTGAATCTGTGAGTTCCATAACGAGAGACTAGCTGCTTCGTATGTGGCAAGAAACGAGCCACAGTTTCAAATATCGACGTGTAAAGTACGATTCTCATAATAAATGCATAAAAATGTTGACCTTTCCTCTATACAGGAACATTAAAAAAGTAAATGTATGAAATCTGTTCCTTCTTTTTCGATAGCTCTGTATATAAGTGGAGAACAGATGAATGAATAAGGAAAGAAGAGTAATCAGTTTTGAAACATGGTTTCCTTATTTGAAAAAAAAAAAAAAACAGCGAACTGATAATTATTTAAAGATTGTTATTTTTATCTTGAAAGAAGATTAGTTAACAGGTTACTTATATTACTAGTCATAAATGTTTACAACTGTAAATATTGATTATTTAACTGTATATTACGAGACTGCGCCTCATATTCAAGCTCTTTTGGCATTATCAAAATTACAAAAAATGTTTTAGTATAGTTTTACTGAACAAAATCTTGCTGCCTGTCGCAATAAACCAGTGAAAACAAAAAGGTAACCTCCGTGATGCGATGTCTCTTTTGATTACCTATTTGATTGTAAAAGTTTGTTTTATCAAATTACTTTGTTCTTGAATAGCTCCCTTTTTCTCGTATTTAAAGGTGACACAGTTTCTTTTCTTGTCTTGTTAACCTGAAAAGACAACACTGCAAAACACGATTCTGCTATCAACATAGCTGCAGCTTGAAACAAGTGATTTCACTGTCATCACGTCACTGGAACACGATGGCGGTCAAAACAAAGCTTGCTTCGATTAAACTATCGACTTTTGAGTTGTGAGTCGCTGATGTAGTTTGTTACATATTTACATGTTGTGTTGAATTTATGTTCGTTATTGCAAAAAAACTTTATCCTAAAGAATTACAGAGGTATTGTTAGGCACTGGATACATGCACAAATTTTATTTTGACAATACAGAATTGTCGTAGAAATAGAAATTCTTGTACGCTGTCATTTCGTTTAGGGTTTCATTATCCTCGTTTATCATATGGATGCAGATTTCCATTTCATCCATTTTCCAGCTCTTTTCCGAATTGTACAACACTTTAAGGTCATCATTTATTGAAAATCTGCATCCCGATATATATATATATATATATATATATATATATATATATATATATATATATGTGTGTGTGTGTGTGTGTCTGATTTTTTGATATTTGTCAAGCCTGAAACAATGTGTTCTTTGAAAACAGTCATTGTGGTTATAAACTGCTCACGCTCGTATGGGTTCGGAAGGATGGGGAAGGAAATTGACTGTACGCTCTCACTGGAACCATCTCGGCATTTGCCTGGAGTCATTTAGTGAAACCAGGTGAATGGCCGCAAGTGGATTTGAACCACCTTCCTCTGGAATGCGAGTCCAATGTGTTTTACCACTGCGACACCTCGCTCTGTAGATGAATGGATAATTGCTGTCGAGGTTACACCGACGTGACGTTAAGTCACGGGATAGCGATATATGCGGAGGATGACGGTAGTATCACGTGCTGAAGATAGAAACGAGCGGTGCTTAAGCGCCGCTGTCAAAATGTTGTTTGTAAAGCTTATGGGACTTAACTACGGGGTCATCAGTCCCTAAACTTACAAACTACTTATGAACTAGCTAAGACTAAAGACGGCACAAACATCCATGCTCGACGGGGGGGGGGGGGGGGAGATTCGAACCCCCGACCGCCTAGAAGACAAGGCCTTACAATAGGCCGTGCTACGCCACGGCCGCGAGCTGAATGGCTGGCCGCTGGGGCACGCCTACTGCCTCGTGGCGGGCAGCCACTAAAGCCCGTTTTAAACGATGAACGAACATGTAATAGATTGATAACAAGTTGCGTTAATAGCGGTCGTCTGTCGTTTGAACGTGTGCACTAGTATGATCGAGCTAGTATCGAAGCGCGATAATTTAGCGATAAAGAAATAGGGCCAGTTCTAAATTAGGTACTAGTACTGTCAGCGGTACTAGTGGATTCACTGCGCATGCGCGAGCTAGTAGCTGTCAGCTGCAGTCACCGCTCCAGTTAGTCCGCCATTTTCCTTCATATTTACGTATATTTTGCGTTTTGTCGAACTTTATGATCAGAATGCATTCCACAATGTATTTCTAATGGCGGCATTCACACTGTCCGTCACCGGACCGTCACCTCACGTCAACGCCACGTTAAGCTTTCTCGAGAAGATTGTTTTGATTGAACGGTCTTCTGCTGACATCGGAAGTCAATCTATTTTCGTCACGCGGTTTTCATATTTTAGTCGACGATTACACGGTTTGCACGCATATATGTCTTATTAATCCTTATTTTATTATTATACTTTGGTTTAGCGGTAAATTGCAAATGTTTCATGATGACTTAAATATTTATCTGAATTGAGTGTCCATCTAAAAGCGAGTCGTATATCTGAAACCGAAAAATGGTTTATGTTTTGCAGTATTGTAACAGAAAAGACTGGAGCCAATTGTTTATTTGAATAAGATTGTAATTTTCATTAAATAGCATTTTAAATGAAAAAGTCAGTCCAAATTAAGGGCAAAAATTCAGTTGTGCATGACGTTATTAACAATGTCAGTGCGCAAATCGTAGTAGAAAAAGTACACAATGTCTATATTGCTCTTATAAATATTGTTTGATGTGTTCATATGTTTATTTTTTTCGTTTGAAAATAGATGTCAATGTTTTGAAATGTTTCACTTCCCAGCACTTTACTACATTAAGTTGACTAAAAACATACATTGCAAAGTTTTCTTTGGCCGTCAATAACATTTAGCGTTGTTTCCTCAATTCCAGTATTCAACTATGACTTCCTACATAACAGATCGCCAGTCATAACCTCACTTTCAACATCGGGTTTTACTGTCCGATTACGTTTATCGTCTAAACACGCTGGCACAAGATCTTGCATGAGTTTGTAGTTCAGGGCTAGTACGCTAGGAGCGCTTCAGTAGACTATTATCTATCTTGTTCACTTTCGTTCATCAGTGTGACGTAGCACGGCCTGTTGTGAGGCCTTGTCTTCTAAGCGGTGATGGACTAGCACGCCGCAGACCGCTCGGCCACTGCGGCCGGCATTCAGGTATTACCTCTCACCAAGGACAACGCAGTTGACGCGGACCGGCGGTGTTCTTTGAATGATCGAGGGCAGTGGCGTTTGCATAGTGTTTCAGTTCTAACTAACAAGCACCGCAGCGTGAAATAACAGCAAAAATTAATGTGGACCGGGCGGGAATGGCTGCGCGATCTGAGGCTCCATGTCGCAGATTGTGCAGCTGCTCCCGCAGTAGGTTTGAGTTCTCCCACGGACATAGGAGTATATGTTATCCGTAACAAAAGTTAGTTTAGTGTGTAAGTTTAGGAATCTATGAGCTCAGTACCTTGGTCCCTTAGGTCTTACAACAGTTTAAATCAAGGTGCGACATATGTCGAATGCTTTGTACAGTGCGTCACAATTTGGCTTTAACCCTCAAACGGTACGATGCGGGTCGGATTCGACCCAACAGTTCCATTTTCCGCTACATTCAGTAAGTCCAAGCGGCCAAGAACTCTACTAGCCAGTCGTGCTGTGGCTATTGGAGTGACTCAAGTTAGGTTAGAATAAAGCGAGATGGCGTTATGGACACAAGGTTAACACTGTCAGACAGATATAACATGAAACGTTGTTTCTTTACAAGCCCCTCCGTATTATTTTTAACTCCATGATGTTATCGGTGGTGATCGTATCTTTGGAGCATTGCAAAGATAGAATTGTTATTTTCTGATATTCTTGAGTGTTACAAACAGATTAAGTAAAGATCGTGTTATTTTTTAGAATATGCCTCTTTTGCGTCGGCGTAATATCGGTCGGCGTACGTGCAGCGCAATCTTACTACGTGATCGTAGTCAGTGAGACCGAGGAAGATCGTACACAGCGCTTGGAGATAAATAGAAAAGAACTTCTCAAGCGCGATCCGTTACAACTCTGAAACAAAGGGTACAGTCGAGTTCGACTCCCTCAGTTGCAGTTTAGGCACGAATAATTTAGATCGTCGACGAAACAGACGGCCACGCGTGGCAATTATAATTGAACGTTTGGGGTACAGGTACAATCCAGCAGTCGATTACGCATCGGATGCATCAGTTGGCTTCGGAACAAACTGTCACCATCTAAAATTTCATTGGCTATCTCAAGCTTTGCCACGATTGGTCGGCTTCATTCCCACGATCCCACGGATGTTGCCAACATAGCTATACCACGCATGTGTCGCGGATTGTAAAATTTTATCGGTATGCAGCAATGTTGTTAATCGTGTTTCAATTAGATTCCTAAAAAGACAAGAAATTAACGCAACACAAAGACTTTCGAAATGTTGTATTGCCATCCCACTTATTTTATTTCAATTAATTGTTTTATTTCACATGGAATTTCTATCATTAGAGTATGATCATGCTACAGTTACTTTGTATCTAATTCAAAAAGTCTTAAGAAGATATACATGTGTTATAAGAAACATATCTATACTGCTCGCTGCTAGAAAAATATGCTAAGCTGTGCTGTAAACATGTGCGCTTTTGCGTTTTTCTTCCCAGGCATTTTTAACATAAAACAGGAAAGTTGTTTTTATGCCTACCCTTATAATCATACCTGTTCGTACAATGCAACCATTAAACGTGCGGCCATTGTCTCTATAATAACCAGTTTCCAATTGATTTACCTGTCCATTTTGACTTCTCTCCCCAATCAAGTTCCTTACTGCAATAACAATATATAAGATCAGAGAGCTGGGAAGGAGGAGACAGAGTATGGAGGAATGAAATGGATTTAAAAAGGGGAGATGATAGAGACGCAGAGAGGAAGGGGAGGAGATGGATATGGTGTCGGGTAAGAGGGAGTGGTGTGAAGGTAGGGGGAGGAGGAGATGGACAAAGGAAGGGGAAGGAACGGATAGACATAGGGAAATGCTACTGCCAAGCCTTGCCGGGTTTGCTAGTAAACTATATTATTTAATAATAATACTTAGCGTGTACCTATATCGGCACAAAACTCTTCGAAGAGGGAGAGGGTCGAATCTGGTCGGATCCGACCGGACCATACCATCTATTTCAACTTGACGACTTGAGGGTCAATGTGCTAAGGCAGCAGACGACCAATTCGATTAAACCCACGCACACACAAACACACACACACACACACACACACACATACACACACACACACACACACACGTCCATATATTATATATCCTCTCCGTCGATCATGAGTCGTTCAAAAAATCAATTACTGGTGCATTTATTTAAGCAATTACATCGGAAAAACACACGCGCACGCGCGCGCTGACATAAAAGAAAGGTAGGACAAACACACATTCTGCAGTTGCCAACACCAGCCAAAACAAAAACACAACACAGAGAAACATGGCATGTTCTTAGTGGTGCTGCTGCTGAAGTGGTAAAATCAAAAATCGCCAAAGGAATATAAATGCAAAGAAAACAACCTGAAGTCACCAAGCAGCACTAAATGTAAAATTACTATCCAAAAAATATTGTTAATTAATAACATCCAAATATCATTAATTATACTTAGATAACGCACCAACGTAAAAAACGAAATGTTGCAAATATTATCACGTATATAGGGTATTACAGACCACTGATGATGCCTTGCAAAAATAAAGGCGAAATGCGTATGGCAATATAAAAACTTCATTATACAATTGCATATCGAAATTATAATATTAAAAAGCAACTGTGGAAAGACAGAACCTAATAGGAACTAACAAAGACCGATACGAATGTCTGTGCTTTGAGTACAGCATCGCCACTACGGTCGGGGCTTCTAATCCCCCCCCCCCCCACGGGTATCTTTATTTGTACCGACCTTAGGATTAGCTAGTTCATAAGTAGTTTGTAAGTTTAGGGACTGATGACCCCGTAGTTAAGTCCCATAAGCTCTACAAACATTTGAACATTTAGTACAGAATCGCCTGCAGGACATTTCCAGGACTCGCGACTACGACAGTTGGAGCGTAAATGAATGGAAAACCGTGGCTTCGTCAGATGACTCCCGATTTCATTTGTTACTATCTGGTAGTAGGACTCGAATGTGGCGGAAGCCCCACGAAGCCATTAATCCAAGTTGTCAACAGCGATGCACTGTTCAAACAGTCTCCATAATGGTTTGGGCTGTTTCTGCCTGAAAAGGAGTTGGTACTCTGGTCAAACTGAACCGCTCATTCACTGGAAATGATTATGTTCGTATACTTGGAGACCATTTGCAGCCATTAACAACAGAACTTTTCTGGATTACAATACGCCATGTCACTGGGTCACAGTTCTTCAAGATTGGTTTGATGAATATAGTGGTTAGTTCTAGCGAATGGCTTGACCACCCAGATCAACCAGACTAGATTCCCGTCGAACATTTATGGGACATAATCGAGAACTCAGTTCGCCTACAAAATCCTGCACAGACCGCACTTTCGCAATTATGATTGTCTATAGAGGCAGCATGGTTCAACATTCTTGCAGGAGGCCTCCAACGACTTTTTGAATTCATGCCGCGTCGACTTGCTGCAGGAGGAGGTCCAATACGATGATAGAGGAAACCATTACTGTAGTCTCTTAAAGATATTGCGATGTATAATGTACTTAAGATTTCGTCTCCAACCAAAATCACGCTATTCAAAATCAAATGTTTGTAAATCTTATGGGACTTAACTACGGGGTCATCAGTCCCTAACTTACAAACTACTTATGAACTAGCTACAACTAAGGACGGTACAAATATCTATGCCCGAGGGGGATTCGAACCCCCGACCGTAGTGGCCGTGCAGACTGTGACTGAAGCGCCTCAGTCCCCTCGGCCACCGCGGCCGGCAATCACGCTATTCATCTACATCTACATGTAATACTCTGCAAATCACATTTAATTGCCTGGCAGAGGGTTCATCGAACCACCATCATACTATTTATCTTCCATTCCATTCACGAATAGCGCGCGGGAAGAAAGAACACCTGAATCTCCCCGTTCCGTATTTTATTCTGATGATACTTTCTATCTATGTAAGTGGGAGTCAACAATATATTTTCGCATTCGGAGGAGAATGTTGGCGATTGGAGTTTCGTAATTAGCCCACGCCGCAGCGACAAGCGCCGTTGTTGTAATGATCCCCTTCCCAGATTTTGTATCATTTTAGTAACGCTGTCTCCCTTGTATCGCGGCAATACGAAACGAGCTGCCCTTCTTTGAACTCTTTCGATGTCCTCAGTCAAACCCACCTGATAAGGATCCCACACTAGGCAGTAATACTCCATAAAAGGACGGACAACCGTAGTGTATGCAGTTTCTTTTGTAGTTCTGTTGCATGTTTTAAGGGTTCTGCCAATAAAACGCAGTCTCTGGTTCGCCTTTCCCACGACATTATCTACGTGTTCTTTCCGATTTAAGTCTCAAGTAATAGTAATTCCTGGGTATTTTGTGGAGTTTACGGCCTTCACTTTTGATTGATTTATCTTGTAAACAAATTTTAACGGATTTCTTTTCGTACTCATGTGGATGACTTCACACTTCTCATTATTTAGAGTCAATTGCCAATTTTTACACCATACTGATATATTATTCAGATCGTTCTGTAGTTGGTTTTGATCTTCAGATGATTTTACTAGACGGTAAATGACTGCGTCATCTGCAAACAACCTAAGAGAGCTACTTAGATTTTCCCCTAAATTGTTTATGTAAATAGGGAACAGCAGAGGACCAATACCACTACCCTGCGGAACGCCCGATATCACCTCTGTTTTAGTCGATGTCTTACCATCGATTACTACGAACTGTGTCCTCTCTGACAGGAAATCCTCTATCCAATCGCAAATTTGGGGCGATATACCGTAACCACTCAATTTGATTAAAAGCCGTTTGTGAGGTACGGTGTCAAAAGCCTTCTGGAAATCAAGAAATACGGAATCGATTTGAGAACCCTTGTCGGTAGCACCCATCACTTCGTGTGAATAAAGAGCCAGTTGTGTTTCGCATGAACGATAATTTTCAAAATCCGTGTTGACCTTGGGTCAATAGATCGTTCTGTTCGAGATAATTCATAATATTTCAATACAGGATATGCTATTAACTAGGTGATTATAATGTCGTACTTTTTAATTTCGCTTCAGGCGTTATCTCTCAGTTCAGAACAAACAAGTATGATATTCCACATCATATTATTGTTTACCTCGCAGTATTGCGTAATGGCTTGAATGACTCCCCAGAAATCAAGAAGGATGGCATCAAATGAAAACTTTGCTACCAGCGCGTCGAGAGCGCTGTGCCTATGGCTTCTGCTCTCAGTAGGTCTTCTAGAACCTTCCCACTCACCCGCTCTATTTGTGGTTGCAGCAGCTGGAATACCTGGTGAACGGATTATACTTGGCATGAGTTGCGACAATGCAGAGATTTCGAAACAAGCAGTCATTTGGACAGATTCCCATTAGTCACACACGCTTTACTTCCACCTGTCAGACAAGCTTAAAAATACACGCTTCATCAGAGCGTGTGCGTAATTTGCTGCATTACGCTTACATAATGGCCGAACAGATTTTGGATCTACGCCCGGCTTATTATTTATGTAGCTTTCAAAATCACGTCATGTAGATTATAATGTTTTACTAGATTGTTAAGTAATTACAGTTCATTTCTTTCTATCAATTTCACACATGATACTCAGCTTTTCAACATTACTATGTATGGAGGTTCTGCTCGCTACAACATTATTCTCCTGGGGCGTCGTGGTAGAAATAAATACTCGTAGGTACAATTTTTCACTTCTTTACTTTGCAATCAAACTGATTCTCCACCAAAACATTACAACTTCCAGACATACACAATGCATCAGAACGTAGCTGGTAGTTCTTCCATTTCAAAACACAGACTGACATAGCTTCCAGTGCACTTTAGAAAAGCCAAAACTCGAACTCCCCCCACGCAAGGCGGTGAGGCAAATATATAATAAAAAGGCAATAATGACATTACATTATGCATTGTTCATAACAATTGAATATAGTAATTTACAATTACCAAACACACAAAGAAAACATTTCATGCACACACAAAATAATCACAATATAGAATGAAAACTATACATACAATAATTTTAGATGGCATAAATCTTTTTAAGTCTTAATCGCGGTACTTGCTGTTTGACAACAAAGTGTGATGTTAAATGTCAGTTAATTAGTTAATGACTACATCATACATGTTCCTAACATATATTGAACTATCAAGTATCGTCGTAAATCTGAAAATATACTCAAAATCTCTCGTCAGTCAATATATACAAAGAATTACAATATTCAAATTTCGACTATTACATTGTTGTTGTTATGGTCTTCAGTCCGGAGATTGGTTTGATGCAGCTCTCCACCCTACTCTATCCTGAGCAAGCCTTTTCATCTCCTCATAAGAACGGCAACCCACATCCACTTGAATCTGCTTACTATACGCGTCTCTTGGTCTCCCTCTGCGATTTTTACCCCACACACTTCCCTCCAATGCTAAATTTACGATTCCTCGATGTCTAAGAATGTGTCCTACCAAGTGATCCCTTCTTTTAGTCAGGGTGTGCCAAAAATTCCTTTTCTCACCAATTCTGTTAAGTACCTCTTCATTAGTTATGCGATCTACCCACCTAATCTTCAGCATTCTTCTGTAGCACCACATTTCAAAAGCCTCTATCCTCTTCCTGTCCGCACTGCTTATCGTCCATGTTTCACTCCCGTACAAGGCAACACTCCACACAAATGCCTTCAGAAAAGACTTCCTTACACTTAAATTAATATTCGATGTTAGCAAATTTCTCTTTTTCAAAAATGCTTTTCTTCCCATTGCCATTCTGCATTTTATATCCTCTGTACTGCGACCATCGCATGTTATTTTACTACCCAAGTAACAAAACTCATCTACCACCTTCATTGTTTCGTTACCTAATCTAATACCTTCAGCATCACCTGATTTTCTAAGACCGCATTCCATTATTTTTGTTTTGCTCTTGTTAATGTTCATTTTATACGCTCTCTTCAACACACTGTCCATTCCATTCAACTGCTCTTCCAGGTCCTTTGCTGTCTCTGACAGAATTACAATGTCATCAGCAAAACGCAATGTTTTTATTTCTTCCCCCTGAACTTTAATCCCTATTCCAAATTTTTCCTTGCTTTCCTTCACCGCCTGCTCGATGTACAAATTAAATAGCATCGGAGAAAGGCTACAACCCTGTCTTACTCCCTTCCCAACTGATGCTTCCCTTTCATTCCCTTCAAGTCTAATAACTGCGGTCTGGCTTTTGTACAAGTTGTAAATAACTCTCCTTTCTCTGTATTTTACCCCTGCTGATTTCAGAATTTGAAAGAGTGTATTCCAGTCAACATTGTCAAAAGCTTTCTCCAAATCTACAAAAGCTAAAAATGTAGGTTTGCCTTTCCTTAACCTATCTTCTAAGATAAGACGTAAAGTGAGTATTGCCTCCCGGGTTCCTACGTTCCTCCTGAATCCAAACTGATCTTCCCCGAGGTCAGCTTCTACCAGCTTTTCCATTCTCCTGTAGATAATTCGTGTTAAAATTTTGCAACCATGACTTATCAAACTTATTGTTCTGTAGTTTTCACACCTGTCTGCGCCTGATTTCTTTGGAATGGGGATTATTACATTTTTCTTAAAGTCTGAGGGTATTTCACCTGTCTCATACATCCTACACACCAGTTCAAATAGTCTTGTCATGGCTGGCTCTCCCAGAGCCTTTAGTAGCTCTGAGGGTATGTCATCTACTCCTGGGGCCTTGTTCCGACCTAGGTCTTTCAGGGCTCTGTCAAATTCCTCTCTCAGTATAGTATCTCCTATTTCATCTTGATCTACTTCCTCTTCCCTTCCTACAACATCATCTCCAAGTTCATTTCCTTTGTAGAGCTGCTCTATGTACTCTTCCCACCTTTCAGCTTTTCCTTCTTTGCTGAGAACTGGTTTACCATCAGAGTCCTTGATATTCATAGAGCTGTTTTTCTTATCCCCAAATGTCTCTTTTATTTTCCTGTAGGCGGTATCTACTTTTCCCCTTCTTATACATTCTTCTACAGAGCTGCATTTGGCTTCTAGCCACTCCTGCTTAGCCATTTTGCACTTCCTGTCAATCTCATTTCTTAGTCGTCTGTACTCCATTTTACCCGTTTCATTTACTGCATTTTTATATTTTCTCCTTTCATCAATTAAATTTAGTATTTCCTGTGATATCCAAGGATTTTTTGTAGGTCTTGCCTTTCTACCTATTTTGTCCTCTGCTGCCTTCACTATTTCATCTCTCAATGCTACCCATTCCTCTTCTACTGTTTTATTTCCCCCCGTTTCTGTCAATTGTTGCCTAAAGCTCCCTCTGAAATTCTCCACAACTTCACTTTCCTTCAATTTATCTAAGTCCCATCTCCTTATTTTCCTACCTTTCTGCAGTTTTTTCAGTTTCAGCCTACAGTTCATGACTAACAAGTTATGGTCAGAGTCTATATCTGCCCCTGGGTATGTTTTACAGTTTATCACCTGGTTCCGGAATCTATGTTTTACCATTATAAAATCTATCTGATACCTTCCGGTGTCTCCTGGTCTCTTCCATGTATACAATCTTCTTTTGTGATTCTTAAACCATGTGTTTGTTATGATTAAATCATGTTCCGTGCAAAATTCTACCAGGCAGACTTCCTCTTTCATTCCTTCTGCCCAGTCCATATTCACCTACTATTTTTCCTTCTCTTCCTTTTCCTACTACCGAATTCCAGTCTCCCATCACAATTAAGTTTTCCTCTCCCTTAACTGTCTGAATAATTTCCTTTAGCTCCTCATATATTTCTTCGATTTCCTCATCATCGGCAGAGCTAGTTGGCATATAAACCTGTACTACTGTTGTCGGTGTTGGCTTCGTATCTATCTTGACAATGATAATGCGATCACTGTGCTGCTCGTAGTTTACCCGCATTCCTATCTTCTTATTCATTATCAGTCCTACTCCTGTGATACCCCCAACTGATTTTGTATTTATAATCCTGCACTCACCTGACCAGAAATCCTGTTCATCCTGCCACCGAACTTCACTAATCCCCACTATATCTAACTTCAACCTATCCATTTCCCTTTTTAAATTTTCTAGCTTCCCTACCCGATTAAGGGATCTATTATTCCACGCTCCGATCCGTGGAATGCCAGTATTATCTTTCCTGATGACAACATCCTCCTGAGTAGTCCCCGCCCGGAGATCCGAATGGGGGACTATTTTACCTCCGGAATATTTTACCCAAGAGGATGCCATCATCATATTTTCATACAGTAGAGCTGCATGTCCTCGGGAAATGTAACGGCTGTAGTTTCCCCTTGCTTTCAGCCGTTCGCAGTAACTGTGTGGCAAAGCCACATTAGCTGTTGTTACAAGGCCAGCTCAGTCAATCATCCAGACTGGTGCCCCTGTAACTACTGAAAAGGCTGCTGCCCCTCTTCAGGAACCACACGTTTGTCTGGCCTCTCCACAGATACCCCTCCGCTGTGGTTGCACCTACGGTACGGCTATCTGCATCGTTGAGGCACGCAAGCCACCCCACCTCGGCAATGTCTGTGGTTAATTAACACAATTAGCTAGTCAACACAACTTGTTTATGAGCCTAACATATATACAAGGCTATTTATTTTAATGTCTTTATGTCGATACAAAAGTTTTTACCATTCGTCTGTCTATTTATTGATATAATATACAATGAAAAAACTATTGTTTATAGAACTGTCTGGAAAGCATCTAAACGAATCTTTTAATTAATGAAATCTATCACTTGTTTTAATCACAGTATCACCATGACACTGTCCTACACTGATTCCTAGGCTGGGTATTTCGTTTTTAACTAACTTCACACGCAACATGTATCACTATTGAACCACACGATTCCGGGTCCGACGCAGACGCAGCTATGCAGCTATGAGTCTTCAAATATGGTCAGCGGATACACATTTCAGTGCAGACTGGAGCAATAGAATTCCATTGTTAATAATATTATTTTTATCTTTCCAAAACTATACATTAAACGTCCAGTGGAATTCAGAAATCAGAGGTCACAAAATGAAGAGAATTTTATGAAAATAGTATTTCCTGTTGTCGAAAGGCGACCAACTGGGAAAAAATTGAAATGTAAGTGGAATTTATTGGTATTCATTAATTGTCGCGGAAAAGTATGTCTGTCTAGCTCTGCTGAACTACAAATCTCAAGCGTTCTCCTTCTAGGCATAACCTAAAACATAAAGTTCCCATATAATAAGGGAAGCAGGAATTCCCAGTTATTCAAAATGAACTAATTAAAAATTATATCTTACTGAAATTCTCTGGTAGCAGAAGCAGAAGACCACAAAGTTGTTCTTTCATGATAATACCCAAAATAGCCACGTCAAGAAATAAGGTTATTCCGTTACCGCGAAATTTTGATTTCCGCTGCTGACAACACAGTCGACCTCATAGTTCCAGCCAGCCATTCTACCGCTAGATGGCCATCGTACCAGACCTGCATCTTAGACGACATATCGTTGACAAATAGCCCTTTAGTTACGGACACAACTATCTTAACGGCTCCGAACACACATGATTTTTTGCTTCGTGTACATGTCTGGTACAGAGCCTTTTGAATTATGTAAGTCTGATTGGCCTCTATTGTCGTGTTCGCAGTATTTATATAATGAATATGGTGAAGTATCTGACTTTGGCGACACACACACACACACACACACACAAACACGAGAAATGTAGGAACACGAGAGGCAATACTCACATTACGACTTATATTAGAAGATAGGCTAAGGAAAGGGAAACGTACGTTTTTAACGTTTGTCGATTTGGAGTCGACTGGAGTACACTCTTCCAAATTATATATTCAATCTAAACAAAAACCAGAGCCGGCCGCGGTGACCGAGGGGACTGAGACGCTCCAGTCACAGTCTGCACGGCCACTACGGTCGGGGGTTCGAATCCCCCCTCGGGCATGGATATTTGTGCCGTCCCAGTTCGTAAGTAGTTCATAAGTAGTTTGTAAGTTTAGGGACTGATAACCCCGCAGTTAAGTCCCTTAAGCTTAACAAACATTTGAACATTTTTGAACAAAAACCATACAGCGGTTATTACAGTCGAATGGCAAGAAAGGGATGCAGACGTTGGGTATATGTTACTCTGTGACGTAAGACAGGGTTGTAGCCTTCCCCCAATGTTGTTCAATCTGTACATTGAGCAGGCCGTGAAGGAATGGAAGGAGAAATTTGGAGAGGGGATTAAAGTGCAGGGAGAAGAAATAAAAACATTTCGGTTTGCTGATGACACAGTGATTCTGTGAGAGACCGCAAAAGTCTGGAAGAGTAATTGAATGGGATGGACAGTGTCTTGAAAGGAAGATATAAGATGAACATTAACAAGAGTAAAACGAAGGTAATGGAATGCAATGTCAGAAAATCAGGCGATGCTTAAGGAATACGATTAGGTAATGAGACAATAAAAATAGTAGATGAATTTTGTTGTTTAGGTAGCAAGACAACTTCTGATGGCCGAAGTAAAGAAGATATAAAATGCAGAATGGCTATGGGAAGAAAAGCGTTTCTAAAGAAGCGAAACTTGTTAACATCCAATATTAATTTAGATGTTAGGAAGTCCTTTCTGAAAGCATTTGTCTGGAGTGTAACATTGTATGCAAGTGAAACGTGGACGATAAGGAGTTCAGGTAAAAAGATGATAGAAGCTTTTGAAATGTCGTGCTGCAGACGAATGATGAAAATTAGATGGTAAATCACGTAACTAACGAGGAGGTGCTTAACCGAATCGGGGAGAAAAGGAGTTTCTGGCATTTCCTGACTAAGAGAAGGGATAGATTGGTTGGACACATTCTGAGACATTAAGGAATTGTCAACTTATCATTAGAAGGAAGCGTGTGGGGTAAAAATCGTAGAGGAATACCGATACAGTAAATTCAACTAGAATTTTCGTACGCATTTTAACGCTGAAGGTCAATGTTAAATTAAAAATACTGAGAAATTTTTTTTGTTTCAATTAAATTCACCTTTCATTCTAAAGCTAACTCAGGAAAAGTACGTCAAAAAAAAAAAAAAAAAGAAAAAAAAAGAAAAAAAAACGCTACTGCCGGTGAAAATATTAAGTATGGGAGAATTGCCGCCGCGGTGGAGTGGCCGAGCGTTCCAAGGCGCATAGCTAGGAGTGTGCCGCGGCTCGCTGTCGGAGGTTCCAGTCTTCCTTGGGGCATGTGTGTAATTGTTGTCCCTAGTATAAGTTACATTAAGTAGTTTTTAAGCCTAGGAACAGATGACCAGAGTAGCTAAGTCCAATAGATTTATAAACATTTGACCATTTGGAGAATCGCCACGGAAAAATGCAGGTTGTTTTATCCAGTGTCTATATCCCGTCCTCCAGAGGTTCAAATGTTTGTTAAGCTTATGGGACTTAACTACGGGGTCATCAGTCCCTAAACTTACAAACTACTTATGAACTACTTACGAACCAGGACGGCACAAATATCCATGCCCGAGGGGGGATTCGAACCCCCGACCGTAGCCTCCAGAGGTCATGTGAATCGAAAGCCCGCGTAAACGATCGGTATGAGTGTCTACGGAGGACTTTGGAGGTTATCAAGGTTTCAACTGTTCAAATTTTTGTAAACCTAGGGCCGGCTACTGCAAAAAACGCGTTGTACGAGAGCGAGTTAGGTCGTAACCAGGAGTTAGACTCGACGACATTTAACCGGCGATTTTTAGTAGGCTAAGGGCCGGTTCGTCCATCTCTCGTTAATCTTGTCGTTAGTAAACGAGAAGATGCCTTTAACGACTCGTTAAATGTGCTCGTTAAGTGCACTGCGTTTGTTATTGCCACATACACCTGGAGAAAACGAGAAGGTACGACATATTTCGACTAATTTGCAATAGAAACATATGAAAGTGCCGTCATTCAAACAGCTGTTCCGCATATTTGACTATCAGGAAAGAGGTTAGCAGACAGTTGTTATTTGGTGCAATGGCAAACGAACGTGAAAGAAGATCAAATTTTACAAGAAATTAGTGCGAGAGTCTTGTCCTTAATAGAGAAATATGACACATTGGAAGGTAAAAAAAAAAAAAAAAAAAAAAAAAAACGACGCTACGACATGGAACGAATAGGAAGCGACATTGCGGCAAATGAATTCAATGATGTCCATGGAACATGTAGGACCAAGTACGATAATATACTGCCAAGTGCATAGTACATTAGTGCAGGTTAAATTGTACGACGCTTCTCGCCGGGCTGCAGTGGTTATGTTGGCACCAATGGTAATGATGGCAACTCAAATAACCAATAAATGTTTTTTCGTGACAACTGCAATTAAAACGAAAATTATTTTTTTCTGAATGGATAAGAGTACGTACAAGAACCTGTTGACCATACAGCAGATAACATGTACTCTGTAGCTCGTGAAAAATATTAACGCAATTCTACACTTCATTGTTCATCTGTTGCCAACATAAGCACTGGAGCCCGGCGAGAAGCGTCGTAAAATTTTACTTAGTGCAAGCAATAAATTGCACGTAGGCGAAAGTGCACTGTTCCTGTAAATAGGAGGAAGAAATCACATTTTAGGCCTTTCACTAGGTGCAACAAGCATAAGTAAATACTGAATTAATAAGTTTGCACACATAGATAATGTATTCTGTTTTTATTACAACAGATAACTTACAGAATTCGTAACTATGTGTTGGTCTCTTTAGATGGTCGTGTAGTTTTTCATGCAGCATTTCCAAAGTGGCTTTTCGAAGACGAAATTGCGTAACAAATTCTGCATCATCCCAGCATTCAAAATGATTTGGATGAACGTAAATACTTTTAGGACGCCTTATAGGGGCAATGTCCTTTAGATCATCCAAAATATTGACATCGTAGTAATTGTCAACGAAATCTTATTCCAGCCATTTTCATCATACCGATTCTCACTTAACTAGTCGTCACCCGTAAGTTTGTATTTTGATATCGCAACAATATTTTTAAGGTTATGTTGCGTATCCGCAATGTATCAAACTCATCTAACCGCTACTGACATGGACAGGACGAGAAATATGACGATACAATTTACCAATAAAGCTGCTTTCCACACTAGTTTTTCATACATGTAGTTCTTCTGTTATTTTGTTCGATAAATCGGTCTTTTTCACGTGAATATATTGATGTATTTTAGCTCTTTGGAATCCTGACATTTTGTTACAGATTCTCACTTAACTGCTCGTTAACCGTGTCGAGCAGAATTTTACTCGTTAACTTAACGGCCAGTTTGAGGTCCTTTAACCTCAGGTTAACTCATAACGAAACATTGACAAACGCAATTCTCCACTAACGATAAGTTAAAATCTTAACTGGAACTTAACGAGACATTGACAAACCGGCCCTAAGAAGTTACCTGGTGGTTAAACATGGTGCGCGAGATGCCTTTTTTAATGGTTCTTGCGCTATTATATATCAGGAATACATTTTGTCGTGCTCATGGAGGTTTAAATTAAAAATACTGACGATAGTGCGTCTTTTAAGGTATATCTTGTGGACGTTATGTTTCTGAGAGAAAAAATCGGCTGTACCCTCTGAAGGGTACAAGTGCCTGTTTAGAGACTGTAGAACCGTGCTCATTCGCCCGAAACAAGTTTTGTGTAGTGTATACCTGAGGAGAAAAATCATGGCAGCTTTACCGATAGTGGTAGAATCCGACAGTGATGCTGCGATTTTAGCCGATTTGTTGGTACGCGCAAGAAAGCAAAGGAAAGTCAGACAGCGTTCAAATTATTTTGAGGAGTATGATGACGCCGAATTCATAATTAGATTTCGTTTATGATACTTCTCGACCTCATCAATGAGAAACTAGAGCTTCTGACTGATACGTGAGATTGCGTATGTGTCTCATAGCATAGTCCTAATTTAAATGTTTCAGATAGAACGAGTATGAACTGAAATGTTATTCAACCGTAGTATATACATAACCATTTAACACGGTAACTTGAAAACAAAGGCCATTCATGCTGGGGAAAAAAAAACCTGAAACGACAATATTAATACCCATAAGTAAATAAACGTTCTTTTTTATGTAGCTTCTGATTAAAATCAAAATATAGGACTTAGATTGTGTTGTAATTTTGTATAGATTATCCTGTTTACTTTCAGCCACCAGTAATTATATGTACACATAAAACACACATATATTATTTTTTAATATTAATAATGATTCTCACACACTGATTCAGGCTTTGTCTTCTTGATAGTTACCTTTTAATTGTTTTTACACTGTCAACTGTTTTATGATACTACTCTTAGAAACTACTTGCTAGAAGAGTCTTTTTCACTGCATGTGACACCATAGGTTTTCTTGTTTTCTATTGTATTTTTAAACTTCATAACGATATCTACGAGCCTCAGGACATCGTCGTAGGTGTAATTTTGTGCCCTACTGCGCTTTTTACTCATTTTCGTTCCTAAAACTTCACAAACAGTCACACAAGAAAGCAAAACAAACGATTACTAAACTATTCGCGCGTAAAAATACCCAGCAAGCATCGCGATGTATTGCCAACATAAGTGTATGGCAGCTCAATTTGAAGAGTAACTAACAGGGTGAGTAACTAACAGGCGGTTAGCAAACAGGAGGATAAAACGGCGCCGTACAACAGACACTCGCTGTTAGCTTAACTAACGGTTCGTTAACTCCGTAATTTAACCGGTGCTCGTACAACCGGCCACTAAGGGACCAAACTGCTGAGATCTCTGGACGTTCATTATTATTCCTAGAAGAGATAGAAATATAGTCTATATACCCACGACAAAAAATGTTTGTAGAACTTATGGGACTTAACTATGGGGTCATCAGTCCCTAAGCTTAAAAAGTACTTATGAACTAGCTAAGACTAAGGACGGCACAAATATCCATGCCCGAGGGGGGGATTCGAACCCCCGATCGTAGTGGCCGTGCAGACCGAAGCTGGAGCGCCCAGTCCCCTCGGCCACCGCGGCCGGCATACCCACGACACCCTGATGATATTTTAAATGAACAACCTGATTTTAAAAACAAAAATTTTATCGATAATTTTATTGATTTCTTGACCAAAGACAACGGATAAATATGACCACTAACAAACCACAGACAATCGCAACCTTCCACATAAATCATATTAAAATAACATCTTTGAACGTCTGCTAAAAACACAGACATATATTACTAGACTGGCACCAAGGAGGTTAGAATAAAGGAAGATGGCGTTATCTATGTTGAGAACAGGGATTGGTTGGAGCCAGGGGGCCATGCTTTTGTGCCAAAAACAAGGATTTTTAGCTTATAATCCTGTGTGAATACTGCACTCTTTACGTAAAGCAACTAAACTGACACCCACATTGGAATATTTACTTACATATAGCATACATTTCAACGACTATAACTACTTTCTCACATAGCACGACCAATGTTTTGGGCACAAATAAATGCCGGAATGCGCATTTTGCTGGCTTCACTTTTCAGTTTTACGGCATCTCCAGAGGTTCTAAGCTCCTTGACTGGCACACAGACATAAATTACTAGACTAGCAAGACCGTATACTGTATCATTGACGTTGGTGAAGTCTCGCCGCCATATTTCTATACTATAACGTGCGAGCAGTCGTGTGAGTTATTACAGGAAACAGTCGTAAAAATACGGATGAACTGACGTAACTACGCTATCTCTACACTTTTAACATATGAGAAATTCGTGTGATATATATGGCTGTAATTTTTTCAGCTGGATTAGCTTCAAGACATATAGTAATGAGTTGCACTGATTTCCTATTATTATTAATCTGTTCCAATTTCATTCAATTTCGGATTTTGTAGCAGTAATATGGTCATCATAGAAGTGTAGTTTATCGTTGGATAACACGTATTCTCCATCTTTCGAGAGTCCTTACGAAATCTTCAGTCTGCTTTGACACATACACTAATGAGTAGCGTTTCCTGTTTTTGTGAATCTGTTACCAGCTTCAATCAACTTCGGCTTTTCTTTTAATAGTATGACCGTTATAAATGTGTTACTTGTTGTAGATAACACATCTATTTATGAGTGTGTTTTTCAAATAACTACAGTCTACTTTAACTGTACGTAATGGTAAAATTTTAGTTACCATCCCGGAGGCCTCACATGATTATGTTGGCAACATCAACAAAACGATAGAAAGCCAAGATAATATATTCTTAGAAATCTACACAAAGTGACCTGATTAGCGTTTCGTACAGACGATTAAGCAAATAAATAATGCTGTACCTGCTCTATGGTTGACAGGTTCTTGTATGTACACTCATTCACTCAGTAAAAGTAATTGCCCTCGCAAACGAAGACTTCATGACAAAATATTTACGCTGTCACGCGTTCGGCTAATGCCAACGACACATGACTGACAACATAATGACGCGAAGCGGTAAAGACGCAAAGTAAAATTTAACCGTACGTAACAAGTTCTGCTCATAACACGATTCGACAATGCACGCCTATGTGTTAAAGTTAATTATTGCGGAAGTATTAGTTCAAATGCAAATCATTTTCAGTTCAACTAGTAAAGCTTACAACGTCATATCGTAGCAGATCATGGTAGTACCAAACGGAAAATTTTTGCTGAGAGGTGACGGAAGATGGCGGCTTCAAGCTTCAATCACAGAGGGGCGTTTGCCAGTGTAGTAATGTATGTCTGTGGACTGTCAATGGCTATACTGTATCATTGGTGTCAGTGAAGTCTCGCCGCCATATTTCTATACTATAACGTGCGAGCTTGATTGGAATAAACTCTTTCAAGTACTGAAGCAAGCAGGGGTAAAATTTAAGGAACGTAAGGTAATACAACTTATACAAAAACCAGACGGCGGTTGTCAGAGTTGAAGGGCATGAAGGGGATGCAGTGGTTGGAAAGGGAGTAAGACAGGGTTGTAGTCTTTCTCCATTGTTATTCAATTTGTACATTGAGCAAGCTATAAAGGAAAGCAAGGAGAAATTTAGAGAAGGAATTAAAGTTCAGGGTGAAGAATTAAAAACGTTGCGTTTTGCTGACGACATAGTAATTCTGTAAGATACAGCAAAGGTCCTGGAAGAGCAATTGAACGGAATGGACAGTGTGCTGAAAGATTCATATAAGAGCAAAACTAGGGTAATGGAGTGCAGACTAAGAAAATCAGGCGATGCTGAAGGAATTAGATTGGGAAACGAAGCAATAAAGGAGGTAGATGAGTTTTGTTACTTGGGCAGTAAAATAACAAATGATGGTCGCAGTACAGATGATATAAAATGCAGAATGGCAATGGGTAGAAAAGCGTTCTTGAAAAAGAGAAATTTGTTAACATCGAATATTGATTTAAGCCTAAGGAAGTCCGTTTTGAAGGCATTTGTATGGAGTGTTGCCTTGTATGGGAGTGACACATGGACGATAAACAGTGCGGACAGGAAGAGGATTGAGGCTTTTGAAATATGGTGCTACAGAAGAATGCTGAAGATTAGATGGGTGGATCGCGTAACTAATGAGGTACTAAACAGAAATGGGGAGAAAAGAAATTTCTGGCATACCTTGACTAAAAGAAGGGATAGATTGGTAGGACGCATTCTTAGACATCAAGATATTGTGAATTTAGCGTTGGAGGGAAGTTTGTGGGGAAAAAATCGCAAGGGAAGACCAAGAGATGGATACAGTAAGCAGATTCAGACAGATGTAGGTTGCCGTTCTTATGTGGAGATGAAGAGGCTTGCTCAGGATAGGGTATTGTGGAGAGCTGCATCAAACCAGTCTCCGGACTGAAGACCACAACAACAACAACGTGCGAGCAGTCGTTTGAGTAATTACAGAAAATAGTCGTAAAAATACGGGTGAACTGACGTATCTATGCTGTCCTTGAAGTTTTGACATGTAGCAAATTCGTGTTTTGTATATGGCTGAAATTTTTTAGCTTGAGTAAGCTTCATCACATACAGTAATGAGTTGCATTGATTTCCTATTATTATTAATCTGTTACCAATTTCATTCAACATCGGATTTTCTTTCAGTAGTATGGTCATTGTAAAAGTGTTGTCATAGTGGGTAACACGTACCCTTGTTCTGTTGAGAGTTCTTACGGAATCGATAGTCTGCTTTGACGGACACACTAATGAGTCGCGTTTCCTGTTTTTATTAATCTGTTTCCAGTTTCGATCAACTTCGGCTTTTTATTTAATAGTACGAGCGTAATAAATGTGTTATTTTTCGATAACACACAGCTTAATTCTTGTTATTATTTTTCATATAGCTACTTCTGCTTTAAATGTACGTTACGGTAAAATTTTACCTATCATCCCGCCGACCTCTCATGATTATGTTGGTAACACAACAAAATTGTAGAAAGTCTTTGCCTAGTTGTTATTATTTAACCGTACATAACATGTTCTTCTCATAACACGATTCGAAAATGCGGAAGTGATAGCTCAAATGCAAATCATGTTCAAACCAACTGGTAAAGCTTACAACGTCATATTGTGTCAGAAGATCATAGCAGTAGGTACTGTCCGTGAGGTGAGGTGAGACAAGATGGCAGCATCAAACTTCAGTCACAGATGCAAGTTTGCCAGTCTAGTAATGTATGTCTGTGGCTAAAAATTATATCTAACATAGATATAGAATAATCGTAACCCACAGATCACAGACATTTAAACCAAAGTATAAATTAATAAATACCGTAGCAACCAAGGAGGTTAGAATTCAGGGAGACGCCCATAAGCTGAGAAAGTGAAGCTTGCCTCCGCCATATTGCTAAGTTTTGGGGAAGTGTTCGTATTGTAGAGCTAATGTTATTTGTCACTTAAAGCAGAAATAAACCATTCGACAGTTTTGCCTTGATGTACAACGTGTTAATTAGCCGTTAAAATTTAAGTTTTCAAATATAATATGCTGAATATTTATTACTATTTATTCAAGAAAGAATATTGTTTTAAAGAACATACTTCGCAGTGACTGTCAGTCCAGTGCATTAACTGTAAGAGGGTCGACTTAGCGCATAGTTTTAACGGAGAAATAGCAATCCAGCACTGACCAAGATGGCAGACAGGCTTCAGCTGACGTATGTGCTCTGCATAGATAATGCCACCTTCCCTTATTCTAAACTCCTTGGTAGCAACTGCCAACTGTAAACATGTAACATCTTTGGTCAACTGTCAGAACATCAAGACAAAAAAATTATTATTTTATTTAACGATATTTGCATAATATTACATAAGTGTGACACAAAAGTTAACATTAGTGTTAAATAAACATCAACACATTGTCCAAGGATGTCGCATGGTCGTAAATAAAAAACTTTATATCGAAAAAACAGGCCTAACTTAAAAGTATATATAACAAAACGATGATTATTATATAAAATGTTGTGTATTTCGCAGATTGTCTGACGATGGCTACTTGTGCCGAAATAGATCCATAACAATATTATAATAAAAAAAACTTTAAAGCATCATAGCATATTGGTATAATTACATTATGTCTCTTAGACAATAAAGTGGGCAGAATTTTCCTGTAACATTAACGTAGATGAACTATGAACAACAGTTACTTACTATCCTTCGAAATGGTCATAACAATGCAGCGCTGACCTTTGCGACACACGTCTTAGAAACTTTGCTCAAAGTCTTCCTTTGGGATGTCAGCAATATCATCAAATCTCTTTCCTTTCAAAGCGAGTTTGAGTCGAGGGAGTAGGAAGAAGTCTGGAGGATTGAGATCTGGCGAGTATGCTGAATGATAAACTTGCATCACCCCCCCCCCCCTTTTTTTGTGCTGGGAACTGTTTGACGATATTGCCTGTGTGTGGGCAGGCGTTGTCGTGCAACTTGAACATCCACCATACTCGCCGGATCTCAAATATGTTCAAATGTCTGTAGAGCTTATAGGACTTAACCACGGGGTGATCAGTCCCTAAGACTTTGCAGGAAGTCTTCCTTTGGCATGGTCTTCAAACGCCACGTCACGTTACGTTGGATGTCAGGAATATCGTGAAATCTCTTTCCACGCGAGTTTGGGTCGAGGGAATAGGAAGAAGTTTGTAGGATTGAGATCCGGCACCGGCCGCGGTGGCCAGGCGGTCTGCGGCGCGCCAGTCACGGTCTGCATAGCCAGTATGGCACAAATATCCATGCCCGAGGGGGGATTTTAACCCCCGACCGTAGTGGCTGTGCAGACCGTGACTGGCGCGTCGCAGACAGCTCGGCCACCGCGGCCGGTGCCGGATCTCAATCCTACAAACTTCTTCCTATTCCCTCGACCCAAACTCGCGTTGAAAAGGAAAGAGCTTTGACACTATACCTGACATCCAACGAAACGTGACGTGGCGTTTGAAGACCATCCGAAAGGAAGACTTCATGCAAAGTTTCCAGGACTACATAGAGCTCAACGCTGCATAGTTATGGGAGGATGGGAGGTGACCATTTCGAAGGGCAGCAAGGTAACTGTAGTTCATAGTTCACTTACTTTAATGTTACACGATATTCACTGAACTTTGTTATCAAAGTTTGTATTTCCCTTTTTTTATTTTAATTTTTATTTATTTATTTATTTTGAGCTACAGCAGGAGCATTTTTCAGCTGTTTTATATTCGCGAAGACAAATTTTAGTTGTACATGCAAACAGCATTTTCTGCATTTAAAAAAAATGCCTTATCCTACGGCCCGCAACGACGTTAGAAAATCTTAAAAATACCCTGCGAAACATCCCGCGAAATCCGCTTATCGTCTTATTCAAAAGAAATTAGTAATCATTCATTTATTTTAGGAATGGCGCTCATATACGCAAGACTCTTTTTTCAGAGAAAAGGAAGTTTCGTTGATAGTGTAGCGTCTGCCATTCATGTTGCCTGCAGTCATTGCAGATCTAAACATCGCTCGCGCCAATCAGATACATAAAATATACGACAATAAATATTGCTACTTACAGCTGTTGGCAAATCCGTATGTAACACATTATGCGAACGATTTTCTAGCACTCTGTGTGGTTTGAAAGTCGTTAGTATATGAGCTTTCGAATGATGATTGAGTTGCAATCATGCGGAATTGCGATCTACGTAACTATTAGTTGAAGGCGTTCAAGAGAAATTGGATTTTTCTGAAATAGAAGTACAGTTTCTTTCTAGTAAAGGAATGAAACGCAGGTCACAAACCAATTCATCTGAGGTGGGTAGTTATATTTATAAAATTTGATGAGTTAAATATTGATAATCGTGCTGTTGGTAACATTGTTGAGTTTATTCGTTCCCTGCCAGCCACAAATGCGCCATATATATTTGATTATGTTTCACCATACTCAGCTCATAGTATTCACCATTATTGTATTTCACCATTGTCATTTATTTCAAATCAAATGTTTTTTAAGCTTATGGGACTTAACGACGGGGTCATCAGTCCCTAAACTTACAAACTACTTACGAACTACCTTATACTAAGGACGGCACAAATATCCATGCCCGAGGGGGGATTCGAACCCCCGACCGTAGTGGCCGTGTAGACCGTGACTGGAGCACCTTAGTCCACTCGGCCACCGCGGCCGGCTCATTTATTTCACTATATTCACAGTGAAGTAGTTGAGTGCATGACTATTGTACTTGTTGCATGTTTCGTTAATTAGTTATCAAAAGTAAATAAAACAGGTGACGTACATTTGGTGTCATTATGTTGCATAACACATAGATCCTGCTTTTTGTGTCTGAAAATATGGCCACCGTAATGTAAACAGATGTCTGCGAATTTTTAAACCGATGTTTGTTAGGGTTAGGAACATTTTAGCATAGAGGCTACACAGACTTTCGAAAATCACATTAAACGGGAGGTACAATGCAAGCACCCAGCATTTTTACAAGAGGCTTAGCACACACTTGTTGGCAGCAGGGCCTCTTCCCGCTTCCGTTGGCCTGTTCGTAACGACCGTTGGGGAAGGCCATTGTGAAGATTCCACCCCTGTTTCCGCGACAGCTGTTCGCCCTGACGTGTTTGCAACCGCACAGCGAGCCAGGACTACATGCCGCGTTGTGCAAAAAAACGTTGCAACCACATCTCGGTTCCGCTCTCCCTGTTATCGTATCCTAACGTTCCATTGTACTACCTGTGACCCCTGGAAACGAATTTCTGCCTATTAGGGACGTTACACCAACAGGGTAGTAACGGAAATATCGCAAGATGGTGTGAATGTATTAAGGTTTCTCTAGTTTCGTGGTTTTAATTATGGATAATGCAGTATGCATATTGTATCTACATCTACATTGGATCTCTGCAAATCACATTTAAGAGCCTGGAAGAGGGTTTATCGTACCAACTTTATACTATTTATCTTCCATTCCATTCACGAATAGCGCGTGGGAAGAAAGAACACCTGAATCTCCCCGTTTTAGCTCTGATTTCTCGTAATTTATTCTGATGATCATTTCTACCTATGTAAGTGGGAGTCAACAATATATTTTCGCATTCGGAGGAGAATGTTGGCGATTGGAGTTTCGCAAGTAGCCCACGCCGCAGCGATAAGCGCCGTTGTTGTAATGATTCCAGACCCTGTATCATTTCCGTGACGCTGTCTTCCCTGTGTCGAGACAATACGAAACGAGCTGCCCTTCTTTGGACTCTTTCGATGTCCTCCGTCAAACCCACCTGATAAGGATCCCACACTGGGCAGCAATATTCCATAAAAGGACGGACGAGCGTGGTATATGCAGTCTCTTTATTAGTTCTGTAGCATCTTTTAAGGGTTCTGCCAATAAAACGCAGTCTCTGGTTCGCCTTTCACATGACATTATCTACGTGTTCTTTACTACTTAAGTCTGAAGTAATAGTAATTCCTAGGTATTTTGTGGAGTTTACGGCCTTCACTTTTGATTGATTTATCTTCTAAATAAAGTTCAACGGATTTCTTTTCGTACTCATGTGGACGACTTCACACTTTTCATTATTTAGAGTCAATTGCCAATTTTACACCATAGTGATATCTTATTTAGATCGTTCTGCAGTTGATTTTGATCTTCAGATGATTTTTATCACTTGGTTCATAAAACCTTCCATTCTTGTGGAATGTCAGATGATTTTAGTAGACGGTAAATGACTGCGTCGTTTGCAAACAACCTAAGAGAGTTACTTAGATTTTCTCCCAAATCGTTTATGTAAATAAGGAACACTACCCTGTGGAGTGCCCGATATCACCTCTCTTTTAATCGATGCTTTACCATCGATAATAAAAATATATTCGATTTCGTAAAACATTCGATTCAATAAAGAAATTAATGAACTAAAGAAAGAGGTCTCTAAATTATCCACTGTGACACAAATAAAGGCATAGTTAATGTAATTAGATATACATTAAATGTAATACGTCGGATCATAACATTTCCAGTACAAGCTGTTGGTCTTTTCTGCATACAATCTCCTAGTAGCTTTCAAAATTTTAGATCTACTCACCCTTCCATTCAATGTATTACGGAGACTGTTCACTGATGCTTCAGCCTTCTCACTTCTGCCCCATACTCTACAAATTCTTCAATCATCAGTCACTTATGTAGCTGGAAAATAATCCATGACGATAATGCCTGCTAAGTGAAAGGATGATCACGGTTTTAAGTCGACGTTTATTTATTTCTTTTCCACTCATGCATGGCTTATCGCTTATGAGCAGACCATTGGTTGTCATATTAACAAAAAGTGTATTAGAAAGTTCTGACAGAGTTCCATGCTGAAACAGATGAAAATGTAATGCATTCTTAAAATTTCGTTCGCAAATTGCGCTAACCCAACTTCAATAACAAAAAAGTTTCTCGCATGAAGAATAATTTGTAATAAAGTCAGAAGAATATATTTTCGTAAAAAGTCTATATATTTAGATTTAATAATATGCTTCTGCACAACAAACTAATATTTAAACGTAGTACAGTTCTTCTTGAACACGTAGACGCCTAATCTATATTTGTACACTGAATAATTTGCCTGATTGGGCTAATTTAAAGAACGATTGAACAGCTGTTCTGTGCCGGACATGACACACGGAGAACTCCAGGAGGGGACCAAGCGAGAATTAACTTCCTTCTCATAGCATATACTTCGAAATTTCTATTCATACGAAATTGAGAACTTACTCAGAGAACGTTATTTTGCTCCGAGAATCTTCTCTGGAACATGAGCTCTTTCGTATTCATACTGCCCAATGTGTACGGGCGGAAACCTCATTCTCGTCGGCGCGGTTTGTAAAATATGGGACGAGTCATCGAACTTTTCAGACACACCTTGTATTTTGTATTACATTCAGTATGATAAGAATGTTGTAAGGAACAAAAAAATACGTAATATTATGAAACATCAGAGACGCCGACTTAGTGAGGCAAGGAGCATTGCCACCCCCCCCCCCCCCCCTTGCTTAATATTTTGTCGGCGGATCGTTAAATCCTTAGGTTCCTGCCTCTTTCCACAATGAACAAACAGTATACGCCAACCGCAGTATAGTTTTCGTAATGGTTTGAAGCAATGCAATTCTGCATGATTTACGATAAACAAACATACTTATTAGGGATGGGTTTCTACAGGAACTTGTCTGCGAAAGAAAATGAGCGCAATTGATTTGCTTAAAGGTAGACCTATAATTCCACACATGAATATTTTCATATTTACCACCGTTTTGTTCTTATTGCTAGCGATTTCCAAAAATTTCGTTGCACCAAACTATCTTTCTCATATTTAATTTTGTTTTCCTTATTTATTTTTAGACTGTAATGCAACTGGGCAGCGCGGGAGTAACCGAGCGGTCTGGGGCGCCACGTTGCGGATCGAGCGGCCTCCCGCGTCGGAAGTTCATCTACATCTACATAGATACTCTGCAAATCACATTTAAGTACCTGGAAGAACGTTCATTAACCACTTTCATAACCTTTCTCTACTGTTCCATTCTCTAATAGCACGCGAGAAGAAAGAACAAATAAATCGTTCCGTTTTCGATCTGATTTCTCTTATTTTATTGGGATGGACATGTCTTCCAATGTAGGTACGTGCCAGCAAAATATTTTCACATTCAGAAGTAAAATTCGGTGATTGAAATTTCACAAATAGATCTCGCAGCAACGAATAACGTCGTTCTTTTAATGATTTCCACATCAAATCTTGCAACGTTTCAGTGACGCTCCTCCCCCCCCCCCCTGTAACGTGATAAAACGAGCTGCCCTTCTCTGAACCTTCTCACTGTCTTCCGTCAGTCCCAACTGGTGAGGGTCCCACACTGGCCAACAGTACTCCAGGAGAAGATACACAAGTGTGATGTAGGCAGTCTCTTTGGTAGAGCTGTTGCATCATCGAAGTGTTCTGCCAATGAAACATAACCTTTGGCTCACCTTCTCCACAATATTTTCTATGTGTTCTCTCCAGTCTAAGTTGATCGTAATTGTAACTCCTAGGTATTTAGTAGAATTTTCGACCTTTCCTTATTTAGTGACGACCTTTCATTATTTAGTGGCAGTTGACAATTTTCGCACCATGCAGAAATTTTGTCTAAATCGCTTTGCAGTTGCTTTTGATCCTCTGTTGACTTCACTAACCGATAAACGACAGCATCATCCGCGAACAGTCTAAGGGAGCTATTCAGATTGTCTCCTAAATCGTTTATAAACACGAGGAAGAGTAGGGGACCTCTAACGCTTCCCTGGGGAACGCCAGACATCACTTCTGTTCTACTCGATGACTTATCGTCAATTACTACGAACTGTGTCCTTTCTGGCAGGAAATCGTGAATCCAGTCGCACAATTGGGGAGATATTCCATAAGCACGCAATTTCATAAGAAGCCGCTTGTGGGGTACAGTGTCAAAAGCCTTCCGGAAATCCAGAAATATGGAATCGATTTGAGATCCCTTGTCGATGGCACTTATCACTCCATGTGAATAAAGAGCAAGTTGTGTTTCGCAAGAGCGATACTTTCTGAATCCGTGTTGGCTATTGCTTAATAGGTCGTTCTCTTTGAGGTAGTTCATAATGTTCGAACAAAATATATGTTCCAAAATCCTAATTGCAAATCGACGTCAATGAGATTGGCCTGTAATTTGCAAATCGTCCCTCGTATCTGCTATCTTTAGTATAAGTTAGTTCATAAGTAGTTTGTAAGTTTAGGGACTGATGACCCCGCAGTTAAGTCCCATAAGCTTAACAAACATTTGAACATTTTTTTTAATTATTATTATTGCAACCGGCAACTTGAGGAATACATAGCAAGCAGCGTTTAACATTCCCGCCCACGTTGCTGCTAAACTGAACATGTTTAGCTGGTAAGGTAAGAAATACGTTTGGCGACAACGCCCTTGCTGGCCAGCTGCCGTATTGACCGTAGTCAAGGACGTGACGTGTCAGCCGCTGGCAGTATTGTCCATGGTCAGGAGCTGGAGAAGCAGTCACGCTTACGTCACAGGGGCCGCGCTCACGAGAGGGGGAGATGCAGCGACGACTAAAGCTCTGTATAGGGAAAGTATGGCCATCCTTTTGGCGCGCCGCGTGCCGCCGTCTGCAGCTCGTGATTGGCTGAAATCGAGTCACTTCTTTCCGCCATCTTGGTCCTATACGTTGCTGGGCTGCCATGAAAAGCCTTGCGAATATTTGTATGTTTTGGTTTGAATATAGCCACAGTGTTGTAATTTTGGGTGTTTTTAAGAAGCGAAGAAGGGAGGTAAACATTATAGTACTTTCATTAGATATCAGAAATGCAGAAAGTCGTCAGAGAAAACTATGAGCCCAGAAGCGAAATTCGGTTCTTGTGCTGTGATGGTTTTAATTCGTAATGTCAATTAATAGATTAAAGATTCACTGACGAATGGATCACGCAGCAGATACCTATATATTTTTAACTTGAATAAATCTGTGAAGAAAATTCCTGCACAATGTCGTGAGGTTAAATTATTCACGCGTCGTTGATTTTATCTGCAGGTAGTTGTGGAAAATACACATTTTTTTACATATTAGTGAGTGAACTAGATTCCCGTTTAGATATGAAATTAACATACAGTTCCCGAAACAAGCTTTTCTCATTCGTTTTCATGTGTTAGAGTGTATCGTAACAGAAAACAAAGAATTGAAACAAGACAAATATTAAGACATTCAAATGTAATTGGCGTTGTAAAGACACCTTTAATTTCTGTTTCTGGTAAAAGACATGTAGTGGGTATCTTCTTGCATTTTTCGTAGTTCATATAAGTACATAAAACGCAAGAAAATACTCATCAAAGACTTTTCCATGAACCCAATTGTTTCCTTAATTTTCACTATGGTCCGATGACGACGTGTTCGCGGTCTATTGAAATATTTGACTACGGTACAGGTCAATCTGAATTTATAGGTGAACTCTTTAGATATAGAGCCATAAACCAGTTTTCTTAAAAATCGGATGATAAGTATTCCGAAGAGCAGCCAGGTCCGCTTGAACAGAAGTACACAAAGTTCCCGCATCTGTCCGTCGGATATAACAGCCTGTATCTCGAGAATGAAAAGAGTTATCGTTCTGCTCTGAACCTTGCATAAAATTTCGATATCTTACCTACATTTCGTCCGCAGCATTGTATGAGCTAAAATCAACCATACGCAAAGTCTACGCAATGCGACTTTTCCTCTGCAAACTCTTCAAAATATTGCGCAGTAGTTTACTTGATTTGATGTAGCACAGACACTATAAGTAACAATGAACAGAAATTGAGATCATTATCGAGAGAATGTTTCATACTATAACAGGTGAAAAAATTAATTTTTTTTCATTGAATACTTTCCTCAATATCGGTTGATAAGTATTGTTAAGCGCTGGGAACGTTGTAGCGGTCGGCGTGTAAGCAGCAGCGGAATACGCCCAACATGGCTGCCGCTGGCAGGCTGGCCATACAGAGCTTTAGCGACGACTACATAGCCACGACACACGCGGCTAAAATGCGAAGCTGCTGCTCTCACCATCAGCTGACTTCTACTCACGGGGTGCACTGAGGCGTCGTAGAGGTATGGCTAACCTACAGTTCACAGGACTAAAGCGGCACTATAATAATATTGTGCAATATCTTGTATTGCGCAATGTTATTGACCGTCGATAGGTAAGATTGAAATTTTTGCAATATATTGCACAATATATTTACGGATTAACTGAACTTAGATTTTACTCAATCTACGAGCATCGCATAGTCTTACAATTAGACTAAAACTGTAGAGACCTGCCTGTTTAGTCCCCTAAAAACCAACAACAACTAAAACTGTACATCTTTGTCAGTTCACTCTCGTTTGCCAAACTGTTTATTTTGTACAATTTCTTGTGATGTGAAGTTGAAATGGTTTCGAAATCAGTGGACGGGTCATTCATTGGCAATTATTATAACTACTTAGGTGTTTGCCTGACTTTATGTGTGTGTGTTTTGTGGTCTTCAGTCCCGAGACTGGTTTGATGCACCTCTCCACCCTACTCTATCCTGAGCAAACCTCTTCATCCCCTCATAAGAACGGCACCCTACATCTATTTGAATCTGCTTACTGTATTCATCCCTCGGTCTCCCTCAACGATTTTTAACCCACACACTTCCCTCCAACGCTAAATTCACAATTCCTTGATGTCTAAGAGTGTGTCCTACCAATCGATCTCTTCTTTTAGTTAAGGTATGCCAGAAATTCCTGTTCAGTACCTCTTCATTAAACATGGGATCCACCCACCTAATCTTCAGCAATCATCTGTAACACCACGTCCCAAAAGCTTCTATCCTCTTCCTGTCCGTGACACTCCCCCCCCCCCCCGTAACGTTATAAAACAAAACGAGCTGCTCTTCTCTGAAACTTCTCAATATCTTCCGTCAGTTCCACCTGGTGAGGGTTCCACAATGAGGAACAGTACTCCAGGAGAGGACGTACAAGTGTGATGTAGGCAGTCTCTCTGGTGGAGCTGGTGCATCTTCGGAGCGTTCTGCCAATGAAACGCAACCTTTGGTTCGCCTTCCCCACAATACTTTCTATGTGTTCTCTCCAGTCTAAGTTGTTTGTAATTGTAGCGCCTACGTATTTAGTAGAATTTACGACCTTAAGGTTTGACTGATTTAAAGAGATAAAGAGAAATTTACTTAAAAGCAGATGATCAATTGTTATGGTAAATAAATTAATCGCGAACAAATTATAGCAAACTAACTTTTTCCCATGGCTTCGCTCGTGTTGATGTCCTGGGATACGAGTTAACCAACCGAAGTACAATAATTTTGCAACTTCGTTCTTAAGTTATGCCAACGGCCATTCACCGGTTCCCGTTAGATCACCGAAGTTACGCACTGTCGGGCTTGGATGGGCCGTCAGAACAGCTTGAGCAGTGGCGTAGCGTGGATTTCTGTCCCCATTTTGCCGCCTCCCCCCACCATATTTTCGGAACTAAACAACAACAAAAATTGAAACTTTATGGCCATAAGTACCAATATAGTTTCAGTGTTTATCAAAATAAAACAGTGCCGCTGCAATTTATGTTCCCTAAATTATTTTTGTTTCTTCTATTTTTTACGCGATGCTCAACAAATGCTATCCGAGGATTATTTATACGACTTATTTGTCTAAGGTGTCTGTAACAGCAAACAAAACCTTCGTAAATTTAAGATAGTTTCAACTAAAAAAAAAGTCTTGTGCTGAGAAGTAAGCACTTTGTGACATAAATTTTATGATAAAAATCAGTATTCGCTGCATGTAATTAATTGATGTTTCATTTATTTATACATGGCGCGTTTCGCCTCTTCGGGGCATCAGAAGTTGAAAAAAATTACAGACTTGTTTAAGAACAGAAATAAAAATATGTTAAATTCTTCATAAGCAAGAAATATTAGAAATAGGGAAGGTGCAGACTGATAAAACTGCAGGCCACATGACCACAATCACTTTTTGGTGTGGGGGGGAATGAAGACTGAACTAATAAATACCACTTAAGAGCACAGTTTAACAAATAAAATTACTTATCCCTGAAGTTGCAAAGCGTTAAATTATTAAATTCAATAAAATACAACCTTTACAACAGATGTTGATCCGCGGTTGTGGCAGGGAGCGGCTCTTACGTGAGTAAACATATCAGAGAACTGAACAACACTGCCAGCTTCAAACGACAGTTAATGTATTATCTACTAAAGTAATAATTACGCCAGTCTTTATAACCCTACGGTCCAGGTACGCCACATCCATTCCTCCTCCCAGATATTCTCCGACTGCCATTGCTCTCGCCAGGTACAGCTTTCTTAACTTCCTTCTGTCAGAATTCGCCATGCCTTAACCAGTCTCGATATATTCAAAAGTACATCTTGTATCTGCTAATATCAATGTTGTTACTTCTATTATTACTCCAGCAGCAGCAGAAGGTGTCTCAGAGGTACTGCTAGTATTAATCCTATTAGAGTTAAATCAATACCTTTTATTTACATTCTTTTACATGCAATCAACCTGTAGAAATTATGTTATTAATTGTTTATCTGTAAAAATCATTGTTATGTTATAGGTAACTCACATGTAAAGAAATACTGTATGTTTAAAACCCTGGTCCGATGTAAAAGAGGACCTGATGGCCCTAATCTGATCAGACTAAATAAATAAATAAATAAACATGGCTTCGCGCGGCTAAATTAAGTTTTACCATTGACTTCGTGCCCCCCCCCCCCCCCACTCTTGAGCAACAGCTAAATGTGGTTTAAAGGTTAAATTTTATTGAATTTAATAATTTGACGCTGTGCAACCTCAGAGATAAGTAATTTTATTTGTTGAACTATGCCCTTTAGTGGTATTTATTGGTTCAGTCTTCGCCCCCCCCCTCAACGCCAAAACGTGAATGTGGTCATGTGGCCTACAGTTTTTTCAGCCTGCACCTTCCCTGTTTTTCAACAAGTTTGTAAATTTTTTTCCCTCTTTCAACTTCTGATGCTCAGATGAGGCAAAACGCGTCATGTATAAATAAATGAAACATCAATTTTGTGCAACCAAGACTGTTTTTTATCAAAATATCTATTACGGTATTTGTGCCAGCGCCACAAAAATATAGAGTGATTTTAGTAAAATTTATGAGCCTGAAGAGCTTTCATAACAATAAGTATTATGAATAAAGTCGGGTGAATACTTTCACCTGTATTAGGCGGATAAAAGCTTCTTGTCAGATGGCGTTCAGTGGACATACACACACTCCATTTTGTAGGCTTGCCAGCTTCGGATCTTTTAGCCCATTTTCAAATCAATTGAATTAAGTTCTACAACACACCCGTTGGCCACATCATTTTTCTGGGTTGACAGTAGATCCTTCGCAGGTATCCATGTGTCACATTGTAGAGCCAATGGTTTTGTTAGCTTTTCATTGAGAGAAACAGATTTGTTTGTAGCTAGAGCAAAGAGGCGATTAGTTGTGACGAAACATCCAATATCCTTCTCTACAGAATTAGGGCAAACCTTTAAGTATTTTTAGAGCCACCAATGTAGCGAAGATTACGTAATGAAGTAGAGATGTGACCATATGTTACTAAGCTACCTGTTGGCGGATGACGAAATGTTCAAATGTTTTTTAAGTTTATACGACTTAACTGCGGGGTCATCAGTCCCTAAGCTTACAAACTACATATGAACTACCTTATACTAAAGACAGCAGAAATATCCATGCCCGAGGGGGGGAGGGGGGGCGCATGACGTTAAAACCATTATTAGTACATCTACTATCCCCTAGGTGACATCTGCCGTCAATGGTTCCAAATACATGTCGTCTTTCCAGGTGCACTAATTTTTTTTCCGACGGAAGATTTCAATATCATGTACAGATAAATTATTAATTAGCGATCAAATGTAATGATGTTACTTCTTTGCCATTACTGTTCAAGTGCACCTGATAGATTGCCAAAACGATTATGATAGATTTTTACTTATATTAAGGTTATCCTAATTTAGTTGTTGATTTGATTCATACTTATTACAATTGAGACTGGTGACATTCGGAGCCATGTTGTTGCTCTGCTCGTCCCTATTTTGAACTGAATTTTACCAACACCACCACGATTAGCAACGCCTGCCCGCTGTCTGCCAAGAGTAATAATTACAACAGCAAACAACTAATATTCAGTTACATTTTCCTGAGTAGGAGAATACGTTATCGTAGTAAAGTGCCTTTTAGAATTCTTTTTTATGTGATTCGCAGTTTAAATATGTTCGAGTCCTCCCTCGGTCATGGGTGTGTGTTGTGTTGTCCTTAGGTTAGTTTAAGTTAGTTTAAGTCGCAATCATTTGAACATTCGATTAACAAGACCAAAACAAGTGTAATGGAATGCAGTCTAAGAAAATCAGGCGATAGTGAAGGAATTAAATTAGGTAACGAAATAATAAAAGTGGTAGATGGTTTTTTTTCTCTTTTTTATGTAGGAAATTTTGTAGCCCATCCTCGTCGCCACTCTTGTGTCCCTGCCTCGTCGCCGCTTTTGTGTCACGTTTCCGTTGTAGGTGTCGGTGGCCGAGTGGAATGAGACCGACACAGGAATAAAGATAGCACGCTGGTGCAGGTACGGAGGGGAGCAGCCAGAAACTAGAAACACTAGACTAAATTAGAACGAGATATATATTGCACAGAATTTATACAATACTTAACTTTTACTTAGTTCAGTACACAGAATGCTGATACATAGTTGAGGCCTGCCTAGTGCCTATCCGATAGCCAAGTCTTTACTGGTGCCTATCTGATTCCGCCACCCCCATGAACCACAGACATTGCCGAGGTGGGGTGGCTTGCGTGCCTCAACGATGCAGATAGCCGTACCGTAGGTGCAACCACAACGGAGGGGTATCTGTGGAGAGGCCAGACAAACGTGTGGTTCCTGAAGAGGGGCAGCAGCCTTTTCAGTAGTTACAGGGGCAACAGTCTGGATGATTGACTGAGCTGGCCTTGTAACATCAGCTAATGTGGCTTTGCCACACGGTTACTGCGAACGGCTGAAAGCAAGGGGAAACTACAGCCGTTACTTTTCCCGAGGACATGCAGCTCTACTGTATGAAAATATGATGATGGCATCCTCTCGGGTAAAATATTCCGGAGGTAAAATAGTCCCCCATTCGGATCTCCGGGCGGGGACTACTCAGGAGGATGTTGTCATCAGGAAAGACAATACTGGCATTCTACGGATCGGAGCGTGGAATGTTAGATCCCTTAATCGGGTAGGAAAATTAGAAAATTTAAAAAGGGAAATGGATAGGTTGAGGTTAGATATAGTGGGGATTAGTGAAGTTCGGTGGCAGGATGAACAGGATTTCTGGTCAGGTGAGTACAGGATTATAAATACAAATTCAGTTGGGGGTATCACAGGAGTAGGACTAATAATGAATAACAAAATAGGAATGCGGGTAAACTACTATGAGCAGCACAGTGATCGCATTATCATTGTCAAGATAGATACGAAACCAACACCGACAACAGTAGTACAGGTTTATATGCCAACTAGCTCTGCCGATGATGAGGAGATCGAAGAAATATATGAGGAGCTAAAGGAAATTATTCAGACAATTAAGGGAGAGGAAAACTTAATTGTTATGGGAGACTGGAATTCGGTAGTAGGAAAAGGAAGAGAAGGAAAAATAGTGGGTGAATATGGACTGGGCAGAAGGAATGAAAGAGGAAGTCGCCTGGTAGAATTTTGCACGGAGCATAATTTAATCATAACAAACACGTGGTTTAAGAATCACAAAAGAAGGTTGTATACTTGGAAGAGACCAGGAGACACTGGAAGGTATCAGATAGATTTTATAATGGTAAGACATAGATTCCGGAACCAGGTTTTAAACTGTAAGGCATACCCAGGGGCAGATATAGACTCTGACCATAACTTGTTAGTCATGAACTGTAGGCTGAAACTGAAAAAACTGCAGAAAGGTAGGAAAATAAGGAGATGGGACCTAGATAAATTGAAGGAACCTGAAGTTCTGGAGAATTTCAGAGGGAGATTTAGGCAACAATTGACAGAAACAGGGGGAAATAAAACCGTAGAAAAGGAATGGGTAGCATTGAGAGATGAAATAGTGAAGGCAGCAGAGGACAAAATAGGTAGAAAGGCAAGACCTACAAAAAATCCTTGGATAACACAGGAAATAATAAATTTAATTGATGAAAGGAGAAAATATAAAAATGCAGTAAATGAAACATGCAAAATGGAGTACAGACGACTAAGAAATGAGATTGATAGGAAGTGCAAAATGGCTAAGCAGGAGTGGCTAGAAGCCAAATGCAAATCTGTAGAAGAATGTATAAGAAGGGGAAAAGTAGATACCGCCTACAGGAAAATAAAAGAGACATTTGGGGACAAGAAAAGCAATTCTACGAATATCAAGAACTCAGATGGGATACCAGTTCTCAGCAAAGAAGGGAAGGCTGAAAGGTGGAAAGAGTACATAGAGCAGCTCTACAAAGGAAATGAACTTAGAGACGATGTTGTAGGAAGGGAAGAGGAAGTAGATCAAGATGAAATAGGAGATATTATACTGAGAGATGAATTAGACAGAGCCCTGAAAGACCTAGGTCAGAACAAGGCCCCAGGAGTAGATGACATACCCTCAGAGCTACTAAAGTCTCTGGGAGAGCCAGCCATGACAAAACTATTTGAACTGGTGTATAGGATATATGAGACAGGCGAAATACCCTCAGACTTTAAGAAAAATGTAATAATCCCCATTCCAAAGAAATCAGGCGCAGACAGGTGTGAAAATTACAGAACCATCAGTTTGATAAGTCATGGTTGCAAAATTTTAACACGAATTATCTACAGGAGAATGGAAAACCTGGTAGAAGCTGACCTAGGGGAAGATCAGTTTGGATTCAGGAGGAACGTAGGAACCCGGGAGGCAATACTTACCTTACGTCTTATCTTAGAAGATAGATTACGGAAAGGCAAACCTACATTTTTAGCCTTTGTAGATTTGGAGAAAGCGTTTGACAATGTTGACTGGAATACACTCTTTCAAATTCTGAAGTCAGCAGGGGTAAAATACAGGGAAAGGAGAGTTATCTACAACTTGTACAAAAGCCAGACTGCAGTTATTAGACTCGAAGGGCATGAAAGGGAAGCATCAGTTGGGAAGGGAGTAAGACAGGGTTGTAGCCTTTCTCCGATGTTATTCAATTTGTACATTGAGCAGGCGGTGAAGGAAAGCAAAGAAAAATTTGGAATAGGGATTAAAGTTCAAGGGGAAGAAATAAAAACATTGCGTTTTGCTGATGACATTGTAATTCTGTCAGAGACAGCGAACGACCTGGAAGAGCAGTTGAATGGAATGGACAGTGTGTTGAAGAGAGCGTACAAAATGAACATTAACAAGAGCAAAACAAAAATAATGGAATGCGGTCTTAGAAAATCAGGAGACGCTGAAGGAATTAGATTAGGTAACGAAACAATGAAGGTGGTAGATGAGTTTTGTTACTTGGGTAGTAAAATAACATGCGATGGTCGCAGTACAGAGGATATAAAATTCAGAATGGCAATGGGAAGAAAAGCATTTTTGAAAAAGAGAAATTTGCTAACATCGAATATTAATTTAAGTGTAAGGAAGTCTTTTCTGAAGGCATTTGTGTGGAGTGTTGCCTTGTACGGGAGTGAAACATGGACGATAAGCAGTGCGGACAGGAAGAGAATAGAGGCTTTTGAAATGTGGTGCTACAGAAGAATGCTGAAGATTAGGTGGGTAGACCGCATAACTAATGAAGAGGTACTGAACACAATTGGGGAGAAAAGGAATTTTTGGCATACCCTGACCAAAAGAAGGGATCGCTTGGTAGGACACATTCTTAGACATCGAGGAATCGTAAATTTAGCATTGGAGGGAAGTGTGTGGGGTAAAAATCGCAGAGGGAGGCCAAGAGACGCGTATAGTAAGCAGATTCAAGTGGATGTGGGTTGCCGTTCTTATGCGGAGATGAAAAGGCTTGCTCAGGATAGAGTAGGGTGGAGAGCTGCATCAAACCAGTCTCCGGACTGAAGACCATAACAACAGACAATCTGATTCCGAAGTGTTCGCTGGTTCCTATCTCAGTCCCAAGTGAACGATGTCGTTCAGTGGTGGCCACGAGCGGAGTTGCAGCAGAGGGCGCTCGTGGCTGTCGTCGTAAGAACGCCGCGCCGTGCGTGCATGGCGGCGCGCGTTTAAAGTAGGTGGCGCGCACTTTGGACTTGTGCGACACCACAGGCAATAAAATAACATATGATGGTCACAGTACAGAGGATATAAAATGCAGAATGGCAATGAGACGAAAAGGGTTTTGTGAAAAAGAGAAATTTGTTAACATCGAATATCATTTTAAATGTTATGAAGTCTATTCTGAAGGCATTTGTGTGGAGTGTTGCCTTGTATGGTAGTGAAACATGGACGACAAATAATTCAAATAGGAGGAGGATAGAAGCTTTTAAAATGTGATGCTACAGGCGAATGCTGAAACTAATGAGGAGGTGCCGAACAGAATTGGGGAGAAGAGGACATTGGTAGGACACATTCTTAGACATCAAGGAATCGTGCATTTAACATTGAAGGGAAGTGTGTGGGATAAACATCGCAAATGGAGACGATTACAGTAAGCAGATTCAAATGGATGTGGATAGTCGTTCTTATGAGGAAATGAAGAGGTTTGCGTTTGCTCAGAATAGAATAGTGTGGAGAGTTGCATCAAACCAGTCTCCGGACTGAAGACCAGAACAACAACATTTTAAAACATACTGACCAATATTTACGTATGTCTAATCTCAGCACAAAGCTACATAAGACAAATAGTTTTCTTGTGTTTTGATCACTCTTGTCAGGCTGTGGACAGGCCTTGTTAATGTAAGTGACTGACTTTACGTAGATGCCGTTTAATTGTAACTGCTGCCTTACGAGTATTGTGCACGTTAACTGTGCCGATAAAGCTGTTGTCCCGTATTATCGCCGAATGCGTATAGCGCACAACATAAAACGCATTCTTATAATTCTACTTTACTCGAAACAAAATGTTCAAATGTCTGTAAAGCTGTAGGATCAAACACCAGTGGTTTTCACTCCCTAGAGCTGCGGCGAATTAGCCGTGCGAACTGGGACACTGTGCTGCGGTGAGCGAGAAACAATCGCCGTCGGGGTTCGAGTCCCCGACGCGCACTCCGCAGCAAGGAGCCTTAAAACCTTCTATACCAGCGTTGCTTATAAGCAACATCACCTTTATTTAGGTCTGCTACGTGTAAGATTGTACGTAACCACTCTTTTCCAGTTTTTATTTATCCGAGTCCACAAGGCACTACTTCACAGTACAATTTTGAATATTAACTTATGATCAAGTATAAATCTAATATATAAAACAGAGTGTCCGTATATTTGTACGTGTTGCATACAAATCTACAATTTTGTTCCGATCTTTATGAAATTTTGTACACGTAAGAATGAATCCACGAGGACGGTCGCCGTAAGGCCGGTAACGCACTAGGCAGCCAGGCTGCGGCAGCCAATGAAACAATGGTGGTGGACGGCAGGCCGTTACAGGCACTGGGCAGCCAGGAATTTGTGGCTGCGGCAGCCGTCAAAACGCGGTCGACTGCACGGCAGCGAAGCTGGCTGCAGGCAGCCAGTGGCAACAGAACAGCGAGCCTCGCAGTGAACGCGTGTGGCTGCCAGCAAGCTCCGCGCACTTGACCAAGCAGCCACACCTTATCTCCAAGTTGTCATCACGTTCGACACACAGAAATTTATTCATGAAATTCAAAGACGAAGAGAAATCTGGGATGTGTCTTGTGAGCAATATAGTGATCGTGGCCGGCCGCGGTGGCCGAGGGGACTAAGGCGCTCCAGTCACGGTCCGCACGGCCACTACGGTCGGGGGTTCGAATCCCCCCTCGGGCATGGATATTTGTGCCGTCCTAGTTCGTAAGTAGTTCATAAGTAGTTTGTAAGTTTAGGGACTGATAGCCCCGTAGTTAAGTCCCATAGACTTTACAAACATTTGAACATTTTTAGTGATCGTGATGTGAAGAGAAGGATAGGATAGGATAGGATGTTTTGGGCGCACAACAGCAAGGTTCTTAGCGCCCTGACAGGAGAATTAAACAACAGTAAATGAAGTAAGCCATGGCAACAACACGAACACATATTGCAAATCAGCGATGTAAAGTGGCAGACCGCAGTAACCAACCTTACAAGTCCTTAAAAAGAAAATGTCGGAGTATAGGGGGACTCTGATCGCTGATGTGAGAGGCATCAGCGAGCCTTCCTGTAACACACTGAAACCTCCGGTCTAAGAGCTTAGGCCAGAGTCGGGAACGTTCACAAAATTGTAAAACGTTCGTCACTCTCACCTCGTCGTCAGCTAAAACAATGGGTAGGGCACGACCAAGATTAGCCGCTGCCCTCTCAGCACGATATAAAATACACTCAATTAAAATGTGGCGTATAGTGATTTGCACGCCACAAGCATCACAAATAGGTGGATTCTCCTGACGGAATAAAAAACTGTGGGTCAAAGGGCTGTGGGCAATGCGAAGGCGCGTCAGTGTCACTTCGAAACGCCTGAATGGCTGGCAGGAGGTTCTCCATGGTCGGACAGTTGGTTTGACCAACCGCAGTTTATTACCTGTCACTGCCAGCCACGTCTCCTCCCACAACTGAAGGGACCTCTGGCGCAGCACAGAGTAGACGTCCCGCAAGGGAATGGCACACTCTGTGACAATTGGGTCACCGCAGGCCGCCTTGGCAGCCACATCAGCTGCTTCATTTCCCCACATCCCAACATGCCCAGGTACCCAAAGAAATGACACCTCTTTACCCCGCCGTTGGAGGAGGTACAGTTGGTCATGGATCAATTGTGTTATAGGTTCAGCCGGGTACATGACCAGCAGTGATTGGAGGGCACTAAGGGAATCGGAGCAGAGTAGAAATTTGTTATCTCGAGCACGCCGGATGTGTTCCAGTGCCTGGAGAATGGCATGCACCTCTGCCGAGAAAACGGAGTAGGCAGCGGGCAGGCGAATCCCTACGATGTGATCTGGAAACACTGCAGAACACCCCACCGAGTCCCCTTGTTTTGATCCATCAGTGTACACCACTGTGCAATCACGATGCTGATTTAAAATGTTAAAAAATTCTGACTGAAACGTTATGTCCGGGGTGCAATCTTTTTTAAAATTGGTTAAATCTAAAAGGAGGCTGGGCCTCTGTAATATGGAGAGAAGGGGTGGGAGGAAATTGCAAATGTAATGTGTGAGGAGAACATGTCTGAATTCTGTAAGTTATTTATTATTTATTACATAGAAAAAATTGCTTACAGCTACAATAAGGAAGAAGAGGGTTTCATTGTACACTTAATACACACTAATTTACGTGGAAACAACAATAGTTACATACATAATATGTAATTACTAGCCCAGTGCAATTCTGTTTTGCGATTCCGGCGGATTTTCATTCGTAAAGTAATCCGCAAATAAATCTCTATATGCTCATGCTGATGAACGGCCCCCTGCTGTTGCAGGACCTGGGGAAACTTCCAGTTCTGGAGGGACATACAGTGTGTCTTCAAATTTGTAGCCATCTCTTTCTCGCACATAGTTATGTAAAACACAGCATGTTTTTATTATGGCAATCGCAAATTCTTCCCGAACATCCATTGGGCGATGAAAAATTCTCCATTTATTTGCCAGAATGCCAAACGATTATCGCATCTTCCACGTCCATGTCGCTCTGCCGATTGGGCACAACTGTCCGTCAGCTGGCTGCCACCAACTGGTTGCTCAATATCTTGGCTGCCGCAGCCTGGCTGCCTAGTGCGTTACCGGCCTAAGTGTAAGAATCACGCACAACACATAGTTCACGGAATATGACATAATAAACAAAGAGATGCGCTGAAAACTGCTACATTAAGCGACAAAGCTGTTATTTTTCTCTTAAACCACTGGACGAATTTCAACCAAATTCGGTACACATATTCCTTACGTGAGATAACAATTGCTGTAGGAGTAAGAACCACATACGACACATGGTTCAGGAGATATAACGTCATAAACTATATAGTTCCAAGAAACTGCGATATAATGCGACAAGACTTTATTCACACTCTGTATAAGAATGACAGTACTTAGAGACTTCAAAACCAATTTATACATAATTTCAAACTTTTGTTAAACTTTTTCTCGTTGACAAAAATAATGAAAGGAATAAAGTTTCTCGCTGACTACTTATCCGCTGTTCATGGAGCAAAACTACGGCATTCGTTATTATGTTGCAGTTTATAATTTCTACACTACAAATTGTAGCTGCAGGAAATTTTACAGACAGTATACACACATATAGTTGAATGTACCTTCGCACTTGTATCACACTACGACACGTAGTTCATGAGATATGAGCATATAAAACAGTAACCTTCATGGAAAACCGCCCCATAACGCATCAGATTTTAATGTATTACATCTTTACAATTAACTCTGTTCGCAACGGATTTTACCGACATACAGCCCTTATACAAATGAATATATACCCGCAAAATTATACAATTGTACAACATATAATTCAATAAATTGAGATCGTATATACTGCTCAAATGTTCAAGCTTATGCGACTTAACTGCGGATTTATCAGTCTCTAAACTTACAAACTACCTATGAACTAACTTAGACTAAAGACAACACAAACATCAATGCCCGAGGGAGGATTAGAACATCCGACGCGGGAGGCCGCACGACCCGCAAAGTGGCGCTCCAGACCGCTCGGCTACTCCCGCGCGGCGTATATACTGCGATGGGTAAAAACCTGTCACAACATGCAACACGTATTCCTGTCAGCTTAAGGAAATTCCTGGAAAGCTGTCAGTAGCAGAGGTGCCCACAGAGAGGGGGGGGGGGGGAGCCCAAGACGCACACTCTGCGTCATTGAAATTTCTGGGGGGGGGGGGGGGGGGGGTTAAAAATTACTAATTTTTTTTCAGCCTGGGGGGGGCATTCTAAAAACAATTTACTAACCGTGAAATAAAATAAATTTTATATTGATATTAAACAGGACCTAATATCTCGGTTGTGTGTGTGTGTGTGTGTGTGTGTGTGTGTGTGTGTGTGTGTGTGTGCGTGTGCGGGGAGAGGGGGGTTAGTTGCATTTGGGGGGGGGGGGAGTCTTTGGACAAAGGAAGGGGAGCACCTTTGGACACTGGTGTCGACTCTGAAGCGCACACGGATGCAGGCGATAGCAACATACTTCTATAAAGTTATAGGGAAAGAAAGAGACTAAAACAGTACATCCAAGGAATACTCATTATTTACGACAGATCTGGCTTTAACTTCAAGAGAATACAGTTTACAATTAGACTTGCATTTTCTATTACTATTAATAAATCTCAGAGCAATTTATTCAATACTGTGCAGTGGTTTGACGTTTCCATTTGTCTCACACGGACGACTTTATGTCACTTGCTCAGGGGTGGCAGCATCAAAGAAATTATTCACGTTAGATCCTGGCCAAGAAATATTGTTTATAGTACATTTGTGAATTAGATGAATGTTACACATATCATTTGTATTTTCATTCTATCTTTCTTTGTTTTGGATACTGTAGTTACAATTTTGTATATTATGGAAGACAGCATTATTTCTTATATAATCTCCGATAACTATAACATGTTATTAGAAAGAATGAGGTAGACAGAGAAATAAGAAATATGAGTACTAACTCAAGGCTTGAATAACTAAATAAATAAGTACCCGGGCAACGCCGGGTTTTCAGCTAGTCTATCTTCTATCTAATCTATTATATAAAGCAGAGTGTCCGCATATTTGTACGTGTTGCATATAAATCTACAGTTTTCTTCCAATCTTTAGAAATTTTATACGCGTAATCTTCAATCCATAAGGACGGTCGCCGTAAGTGTAAGAATCATATACAACACATTGTTCACGAGATATGGCATCGTGAACAATAAGATGTGCTTTTAACTGCTGCATTAAGCGACAATACTGCTCACTTTCTCCTAAACCACTGGACCGATTTCAACCAAATTTCGTACACATATTCCTCACGTGAGATACCAATTGCTATACGAGTAACTAGCACATGCGACACATAGTTCAGGAGATATAACGTCATTAGCAGTATGAGAGCCAAGAAATTGCCACATAATGCGACGAGAATTTATAAATACGATATATGAGAATAAGAGTACTTAGCAACTTGCAACAAACTTTAAACATAATTTCAAACCTTCATTAAACTTTTTCTCGCTGGCAACCATAGTAAAATGATGAAAGGAAAAACGTTTCTCGCTTACTACTTTTCCACTGTTTATGGAGTAAAACTACGGCTCTCGGTATGCCGTTACAATTTATAATTTGAACACTACAAATTGTAGCCACAGGAAATTTTACAGACAGTATACACGCATTTAGTTGAGTGTACCTTCTAAATTGCATCACAGTACGACTGGTAGTTCATGAGTTATGAGCACATAAACAATAACGTTCATGGAAAACCGCCTCATCACGCACCAAGTTTTTTATCTTTACTTCTTTACTACTAACTGTATTCCCAAGGGATTTTGCAGACATACAGCCCTTATACAAATGAATAAATACGTTAAAAGTGGCAGGAATAAATAAATAAATACCCCAACGCCGGGTTTTCAGCTAGCAAATTAATAAAAACACCATACTTTGTTGGTCCAGTACTCTGCCGCCAGGGGATACAAGGAAGATGCCTCCTCGAAGACTGCAAGCCGCGGTGGAGTAGCCGAGCGGTCTAAAGCGTCTCGCTGCGGAGCGCGCGGTTGCTCGCCGTGGAGGTTCGAGTCCTCCCTGAGGCATGGGTGTGTGTGTTTGTCCGTAGGTTAGTTTACCTAGGTTTAGGTAGTTTGTAAGCTACAGACTGATGACCACGCAGTTTGGTCCCATAGATTTACAAACATTTGAATTTGAAGACTGCAAACCAATCGGTCATACCCTGGGCGACGTTGAGGAAACCAAAACCTCAGCGGCCTAATCTTCCACTACCAAAGGCACTAGATACAATAGCTGCAATGAGTCTATTGAAACGGCCAGCACTCTTTTCCAGTGATTGATTTGATTTGATTCTTTCAGGGAAGCCAAAACAGTCTTGGTCCAACCCGCCACTGCCCGCACCGAAACTAACTTTATTGTGCGGTATCGCTCCCTGTATGTCTAGTAAAGCCAACCAATGCCCTTGAACAGTGCAAGGAGTCCCTTTACCAGTTCTTTATTAGACACAATTTCTTCGGGTCTGGTTGTCCCAAATGTTCTGTGCCTTTTACTCTCCAATGCAATGCATTAGAAGATCAGATGTGATGCAGTTTTATCACCGTCATCACAGATCCTACATTTAGGGTCCTCTTCTGTTATTTCCATTGTATGTAGGTGTTTTTTGAAATTCCCATGGCCTCTCAGCAATCCAACCATGAGTCTAATCTCTCTCCTGTTCAGACCCAGGATTGCAAACTTCTTTTAAAACAAGGCTTTGGCATCATTACCTTGCCATGCTTTTGTTGATGGACTTTGGTCCAATATTCTACGTGCTGTCTTCTGAGCCAGTTACGTAGCTCCAATTTAATCATTGCCTTGGTGATTGTCAGGACAGGTTCCGGTGCAATAAATGGAGCCTCTGCCCCCATCCTGGCTAATCTGTCGGCATGTTCGTTGCCACTGATTCCCGAGTGGCCAGGGACCCACAATAGGTTTACTCTATTGCTTTCCCCTAGCTCCACCAGAACCCTGTGACATTCTGCAACAATTTTAGACCTTGTTGTAGGAGCTGCCAGTGATCTCAGGGCTGCCTGGCTGTCTGAATAGATATAGATGCTACGATCTTTGTAGCACCTACACAAATTCTCCTCCACACATGCCCTGATGGCAGTGATTTCGGCCTGGAATACTAAGGCCAGTTTCCCTACAGAGATGACGCCCTCCAGTCTTGGCTGCACCCCGTATACCACGGCCCCAACGCCTTGGTCAGATTTCGACCCGTCAGTGAACCAGACAATATCACCCGTACGGTGTCGAACTATTTTTTTCCCACTGCTCCCTACTTCCAATTGTTATACTGAAAGGCTTGTTGAAGCAGTATGGGGTTATAATATAGTCGGTTGGCATTTCCCCAACCTTTCCTATATTTACCTCACTCACTATTTTAGTGTGTGATTCTGGATATCCCAAAGAGTTCCAGTTGTTGACAGATTTGAGTCTGTAGGCACCAGGTGCCGCCTCCATCTTGACCCAAAGGTGTAATGGGGGCATATCCAGCATGGTTTCCATCCCAGCAGTTGGTGTGCTGCTAATTCCGCTTGTTATGGCTAAGCAGGCTAGTCTCTGCACCTTACCAAGCTCCTTAGCAGCAACCTGCTGTTCTACCTTCTTCCACCACACGACAGCCCCATAGGTGATCCTGGGTCTAATCACTGTGGTGTATATCCAGTGCATACCCTTGGGGCTCAGGCCCCTATTTTTGCCACAAGCTCTCCTGGTACTTACTAAAGTACCTTTCGCCTTGGAGCAAATATTCCTAATGTGAGGGGTCCAGTGATTAGTTTAAGCTTAATGCCAACTGTAACTGTTGTTGATGGTGGGAACTCACGAGCAGAAAGCGGTAAATAATTGTTGAAAGTTACAATTTGCTGCAGTTCACATTTTCTGAATTGACGATAGAAACCGCCTAAAATACGTGAGTTATCTACTCTCGTTTGCGGTGAATTAAATTTCATATGATATGACGATCCGTCCTGCTAAAATACTTCAACATTTCTTGCACATTAATTTTCAGACAGGATAAACTGCAAAAAAATGTTATGCTGATTTTAAGCAACAGTGGAGTTGATTGAGAATTCCATAATTTAGACTTCGCTTTACAAATGTATTGATATAGGCGCTTTAAACTTTTCTTAGCAGGTGTAATATCATAATCTAGGTCGCTTTTAAGCAATACGTATTTATGTCTCTTTTTTGACTGACGCATCAAGTCCACTGCACAAATTGTCTGCGTCAATTGTAAAGTTCATCTATTTCTAAGTTTAAATAGAAAGTGTTTCTGCATCTTTCTTGGTGAATAATGTTTCACAAGGCTACATAACAAGAAGTATTAGCATACAGTGATATCTGACAAGATACGTGAAAGTAGAACTGTGAAATGAGTCAAGTATTTACTAATATAGATCAAAATTTGTTAATTATTTAATGTAAAATTAGACATTTCTAAACTGTTAACAATAGAAATGCTGTGATTACATTTATGCACCCTTAAATATGAAGTATAAACCAACAATTTGTTAAAATAAGCTAATGTTTTCTCAATTTTGTTTCTATGGCGACTGTTGCGTTAACACTCCGAAGCTGGCGCTGTATCTCACAGATCCAGTAGTAGTGTTTCTGTGCCTACGTCTCAGCGCCTGCGGTGTTGTTTACCCCCTCTCTTCTGACCTCCTGACTCGGGCATTCACAAGCAATAGTGTGTTTACTTCCGCAAGAGCAACACCTTAGCTATAGAGGAGCGACGGATCTCATAGATACCACGCCAGCATCTAGTCTTTCTCGTTACTTTACAATCGTCTCAACTACTCTTTTTATAAAACTTTTATCCATTATGTGTCAGAACCTGCGACTGTATCTTGAAATAGGTTTCAGAAATTACTGCAACCAGTCGCCTTTTTTCTTTCTCAATTAAGATTTATTGTACCATGACCGGTTTCAAGCTGCCTAGCAGGTCATCAGGCGGTATATATACATTCAGTGCAAATTACATTGGTTTCTGTCGCAGGGCAGAAAACGAGAAAAAGGAAACACTAATTGTGGTATGTTACACTGATTAAATACAATATAAGTTCGTCTTCAAGATATTACTTACAGTTAGGAGTTTCACATTTAGTACGCTCATGTGTGTTCTGCTTTTGAATAGCATTTCGTAATATCATAACACTGCTCTTCCATCAGCACACTACAGCAACTCCCAAGGCTTTCAAGTGATAAAATTAAATAACAGCACACATATTACTACAGCACAGCCACTACCACGTCTTTCAACTTCTAAACAAACCAAAGAGCATGTTCTCATATCTCTTTGCCTGTGGTATAAACATACTCTTTGGTTTGTTTAGAAGTTGAAAGACGTGGTAATGTGTGTGCTGTGGTAATGTGTGTGATGTGTTATTTAATTTTACCACTTGAAAGCCGTGGGAGTTGCTGTAGTGTGCTGATGGAAGTGCAGTGTTATGATATTACGAAATGCTATCCAAAAGCAGAACACACATGGGCGTACTAAATGTGAAACTCCTAACTGTAAGTAATATCTTGAAGACGAACTTATATTGTATTTAATCAGTGTAACATACCACGATTAGTGTTTACTTTTTCTCGTTTTCTACCCTGCCACAGAAACCAATGTAATTTGCACTGAATGTATATATACCGTCTGATGATGAGCTGCTAGGCAGCTTGAAACCGGTCATGGTACAACAAATATTCATTGAGAAGAAAACAGGCAGTAATTTCTGAAACCTACTCTTTTTATTTTATATAGTATGATAAACATTTCCTGAACATTCCTTTTATCCGAGCGTAGTTCCTTATTTCTATGTTGTATGTGTATGAAATAATTCTATAATAAAATTAGTAAAAATAAATTTAGTACCTCACACGATCCTGGAGTTCATTCCTAAGTGATTTTTTTAATTGGTTATTAGAGTGAATGGATCTCACAGATCCGGGGCCAGCAACCTTGCGACTTTAGGGTCGCCATCGGAGTGTTAAGAGCAACATTAAATTATTTTTAATAGAACATTTAAAAAAAAAAAAAAAAAAAAAAAAAAGAGAGAGAGAGAGAAAGAAAACGATTGTCATATTCCAAATTTATACATGCAAGTGTAAAAACACGGGCAATTATGTTTTCCCCTCAAAACTTCGAAATTCAGTAAAGAATGGGTTAGAGAGCATGAGAGCATGGACGCTCCCGCGCGACGTACTCGAGACAGTTTGGCTTCCGCTCCATGTGAAACGAAAACCAATGAGATTGCAGTACACGCGGAAGAGTACATAAATGGCGAGGATTTTCCGGCGTATGCAAGACACCTGATTTTTAATTTTTCCCAAACATGTTTCAGCACATTTTGTGCTATCATCAGTGGGATGGTTTATTTTTGTTCTGAAGAATTATAGTTACTGTACAATAGTCTTTTCAGGTACTTCTAAAATGTTTTTGTAGGTTCATTCGTTTTTAATTTTGCTTAGGTTATCTGACGATATAACTATTTCAATTTAGTGAAAATTAGGCCTAATCACATTTTTTTTACATACCTTTTACATTAGGCTACATAAAACTCGTTAAGCAGCCTACTTATTTGTTGGTTTGGTAATACAATTTACAAACTTGTCACCTGCAAACGTAACAAACAGTTTGTTACTTACTTTCTAATTTTCGGTTAGAGAAAAACGCGTCTTTTCTGTTTAGTACTTACGATTCTTTTCTTTCTCTTTAGAATCTGGTACTAAACAGAAATGACACGTTTTACTCGAACCGAAAATTAGAAAGTAGGAAACTTTAAACTGTTACGTTTGCAGATGACAAGTTTGTAAACAGTATTACCAAACCAACAAATAAGTAGGCTACTTAACGAGTTTTATGTAGCCTAATGTAAAAGGTATGGAAAAAATGTGATACTCGTATATCTAGGCCTAATTTTCATTAAACTGAAATAGTTATATCGTCAGATAACATAAGCAAAATTAAAAACGAATGAACCTACAAAAACATTTTAGAAGTACCTGAAAAGGCTATTGTACAGTGACTATAATTTTTCAGAACAAATATAAACCACCCCACTGATGACAGCACAAAATGTGCTGAAACATGTTTGGGAAAAATTAAAAATCAGGTGTCTTGCATACGGCGGAAAATCCTCACCATTTATCCAAGCAAGCACGGAAGAAAGAAGAACAGCAACATCATAAGAGTACATAGTTTATTCTTATGGTGAATGAAGTATAGTTTCAGATACCGCTTACAAGTTTACATTGTCTATGTGAATTCAAACACCGCCAGACTTTGCGCAGGCTGGACACCAAACCTAACGTCGACTAGTAATTTACACGCAACCTCTGCGCAAACAAGGACTGCAGGCACGTGCCCGGCCACGTGGGGGGCAATGGGCCCTCGCCCTGCGTGACGTAGCCGCCGGGAAGCTTCTGGAAGGGGGAGGGGGGCAGCAGCCAGGGGGCGGGGCACGGTGGAGCGCGCCAAGCGGCAGCTGTGGCCTGCCAGCTCGCGTCCCTTCTGGCCTACTCACGGCGTCAGCAGCTTGCGTCACGCTCTCAGCTGCTCTAGATAAACAGCCAGTCACAGCTGACGCGTGCAATACCTTACGCTGCTACAACTCAGCGCCAAAACAAAGTGATTCATCCCAACTCACTGTTTCACCGCTATCACTAGAATGTGCATGACACCTTACCACTCGCAGATTGCAAGAATTGTTGTTATATTTTCTTCTTTTCTACGCACACACGTCTACTCTGCATTTTACACGTAAGTGTTTGGAAGAGGATAGGGTTACCAGACGTCCGCTTTTACCCGGGCATGTCCTCTTCTAATCAAAATCTATGTGACATGGAAAACAGAGGTGCCCACAGGGAGGGCCATGAAGCAAATTGCGTCAATTAAATTTCTGGTGGGGGGGGGGGGGGGAATTAGTACTTTTCGCCAGCCTGGGGGGAGCGGGCTTTATAAAATCTCTATTTACATAAAAGCGAAAGGACACTCATTCAGACCACTCCCTACGTTTACATGCAGCACATCTTCCGGAAGACGAAAACCGATTTTCGTGAACCGTTTTTCGCTGTCGTGTTTATATGGCATAGCCAGAATCGGATTTCCTATCCCACTTAATATGGCGGCTGAAAAACAGCTGATTCAGTGCCTGATTTACTCAGCACAGTCGCTATTTTTCTTTACTTAAATACCCAGTTTCATTCTCACTCTAATATTTATACTTTTATTTCATGGTAGAAAATGTCATTTTGTCCATATGTGTCGAAAATTCTTAACAAGAAAAATACAATCTGATAAGCCAAGAACGCTTCAAAAACGGTTGCGTTTACATGGGAACGAAAATCAATTCTGGAACTGGAAAACCACTTTACAGAAGTGGATTTCCAGAATCGATTTTGGAGTGTTTACATGACCAACCAAACGCGGATTTGGGAAATCGGTTTACGAAATCCGGTTTTGGGAGCACATATAAACGAGGTGGCTCACTCGCTGACGAAACACGAAATCTCGAAAACTACTTCACCTATGAAGCTGAAATTTGGCAGGAATGTAATTCATCGGTAGAAGACGTCAGCTAAGAAAGTATTTTGCAATAGGGCCGATAGTTCAGAAGATACGACGTTATAAACAATGAAAACTTCCCCGTATTGCGGCACGTAATAGTGTGACATTATCAGTCCACTATTTAAAAAGGAGAGGACTTAGCAACTTGCAACAAACTTCAAACATAATTTCAAACCTTTAGGAAACTTTTTCTCGCTGACAATCGCAGCAAAATGATGATAGGAAAAAAGTTTGTCATTTACTACTTTTTCGGCGTTCTTGAAGTAAAATTACGACGTTTGGCATGACGTTAAAATTTATTACTCGTAAACTATTAATTGTATTCGCGAGAAATGTTACACACAGTATACATACATACCACTGAACGTACGTTCGAAATTTTATCATAGTACGACACACAGTTCATCAGGTATGGAGTAATAAACAATTACGTTAATGTGAAAACCGTAACGTCACGCATGAATTTTTGATTTGTTAAGTCTTTCCTACTAACTCTATTCGCGACGTATTCTGCAAACGTTTTACATATGCACCACTGGATGTACCTTCGAAATAATATCGTATTACGACATATAGTTCAGGTGCTATGACGTCAAAGACATTGAAATACATGAAACTTCGCCCTAAAAAACATGAGGTTTAATTTACTATGTCTTTACTACCATATCAATTAACAACACATTTCGCAGGCAGTTTCCTAATATTTCTCTCTACGAACCTGGTAAATAATGTCTTTGTAGGACCCATAATTCAGGAGATATCTCTATATGTATAAAAGCTAAAGGTCACTCACTCACTCACTCACTGACGAAAGACGAGATCTCTAAAACTACTGCACCTATGAAGCTCAAATTTTGCCGGTAATTAGTTTAAAGGTGGAAATGTTAGCTAAAAAAGTATTTACGATACGACGGAATGAAGGTGCAAGGCGGAGGATACTGACGAAATCTACAGTTTCATTCCGACCTTTACGAAACTTTGCACGCTTGACCTTCAAACGGAAGGTCACCTTCTACCTACAGTTTCATACGGTTCATGGGAGAAAGGATCTTGCAAGATAAAAACGGATCCCTAAGTATGTTGGTCGCACCATAACTTGAGAACGGATCGACCGATTTCACAGATCCTTTTTTTGTTTCTTTCGTTATTCTCAGAACACAGGTTGTATGAAATAAAACTGGAAAATTTCAGAACAACAAAGTGCGTTTATCAATGTGACTGTGTTTCTACTGCATACAAATCCATAGTTTTGTTCCGATATTTATGAAATTTTGCACACTTCACCATAAAAACAAGAGGAATGTCACTGAATGAAACTTTCACTCTGCAGCGGAGTGTGCGCTGATATGAAACTTCCTGGGAGATTGAAATTGTGTGCCGGAAGCGGGACTCGAACCTGGGATCTTTGCCTTTCGCGGGCAAGCGCACTACCGACTGTGCTATCCCGACACGACTCACGATGCCGCCTCACAACTTTACATCCGCCAGTACCTCGCCTCCTACTTTCCAAACTTCACAGAAGCTCTCCTGCGAACCATGCAAGACTAGTACTCCTGAAAGAAAGGATATGGTGGAGACATGGCTTAGCCACAGCCTAAGGGATGTTTCATATCAGCGCACACTCCGCTGCAGAGTGAAAGTTTCATTTTGGAAACATCCCTTAGGCTGTGGCTAAGCCATGTCTCCGCCCATATCCTTTCTTTCAGGAGTACTAGTCTTGCATGGTTCGCAGGAGAGCTTCTGTGAAGTTTGGAAAGTAGGAGGCGAGGTACTGGCGGAAGTAAAGTTGTGAGGCGGCATCGTGAGTGGTGACGGGATAGCATAGTCGGTAGTGCGCTTGCCCCCGAAAGGCAAAGGTCCCAGGTTCGAGTCCCGCTTCCGGCACACAATTTTAATCTGCTAGGAAGTTTCATAGGAATGTCACACTGTCTGTATAAAATTTCGTTGGGTGCTCGGTGGAGGGTACTTAACATACGAACTTTGACAAAAGGAATAGGTTTTCTCAGATCTTGATGAATTTCTGCACACACGACACTTATACCAAGAGGAGGGTCACAAGATACATACATGGGAAAGAAAGAGATGAATGCAGATATATGAGGGAAGGGGAGGTGGACTACGAGAGTGTAGAATAAATAAACACTCGGGCAACGCCGGGTTTACAGCTAGTGATTTATAAAACGTGAAATAAAAGATATTTAATTTCAATATTAAATGGCAAAACTATATTTATCCACGACCTAATATCTCGGGTGTTGGGGGGAGGGGTGTTAGTAGACGCTGTTTGGTAGGGGGAGGGGTAAGTCGTTGGCCAAAGGGATGGGGGTTGGCACCTCTGATGGAAAATAACCCCAGACTTCAAGAAGAATAAAATAATTCAAATTCTAAAGGAAGCAGGTGTGGAAAAGTGTGAGCATTAAGGAACTATCATTTTCGTAAGTCATGGTGGCAAAACGCAACACGAATTATTTTCAGACGTATGGAAAAACTGTTTGAATCCGATCTCAGGGAAGATCGGTTTGGATTTACGAGAAATGCAAACCTACGTTTTTAGATTTTGTAGATTTGGAGAGAGCTATTGACAATGTTGATTGGAATACACTTTTACAGATTCAGAAGGTAACACGGGTAAATTATAAGGAACAAGAAGTTATATACAACCTCTGACAACAAAGATCGGCTAATAGTCCTGTAACAGTGAACGAAGATGAACTATTAACTACAATTACATTACTATCCTTCGAAGTAGTCACAGTTACCTTCCTGTCCTTCGAAATAGTCACCTCCCATGACTAAGCACTTCTAAGCTCTGCGACACACGTCCTGGAAACTCTCCACAAAGTATTCCTTTGGGATGGTGTTCAAAAGCCTCGTCACGTTTATGGGATATCAGGAATATCTTCAATGCTCTTTCCTTTCAAAGAGTCAAGCCGCGGTGGAGTAGCCAAGCGGTCTAAAGCGTCTCGCTGCGGAGCGCGCGGTTGCTCGCCGTGGAGGTTCGACTCCTTCCTGGGGCATGGGTGTGTGTGTTTGTCCGTAGGTTAGTTTTACCTAGGTTTAAGTAGTTTGTAAGCTATGGACTGATGACCACGCAGTTTGGTCCGATAGATTTACAAACATTTGAACATTTGACAAAGAGTCAAGGTCTGAAAAATTGAGATTCGACAAGTATGGTTAAAGTTGCACGACAACGCCGTTCACAGACAGCTATTATCGTCAAACAGTTCCCGACAAAACAAAAAAAAAAAAATGTGGTGAAATTTGAACATCCACCATATGCGCCGGATCGCAATCATCTAGTATTCTTGTATTCTTCCTATCCCCTCGACTCAAATTCGCTTTGACAGGAGAGATATTTGAAGATAATCCTGACATCCAACGAAATGGGATCAGGCTTTTAAACGCCATCTCAAAGGAAGACTTCGTGCAAAGTTTCCAGGACATGTATCTCAGAGCTCAGTGGTGCGTAGTTGTAGGAGGTGACTTTCGAAGGACTGTAAGGCATCTAACTGTAGCTGATAGAACATCTACAATAATGTTACAGGAGGTTGAACAGACAGCAGTTATAAGAGAAGGGCATGATAGGGATGCAGTGCCTGGAAAGGGGTAAGACAGGGTTGTAGTCTTTCTCTACATCTACAAAGATACTCTGCAAATCACATTTAAGTGCCTGGCAGAGGGTTCATTAACCACTTTCATAACTTTTCTCTGCCGTTCCATTCTCTAAGAGCACGCGGGAAGAAGGAACACCTAAATCGTTCCGTTTTCGATCTGATTTCTCTTATTTCATTGGGATGGTTATGTATCCCTAAGTAGGTGTGTGCTAGCAAAATATTTTCACATTCAGAAGTAAAAGTCGGTGATTGAAACATCGCAAACAGATCACGCCGCAATGAATAACGTCGTTCTTTTAATGGTTTCCACCCCAATTCGTGCAACAATTCCGTGACGCTTTCCCCCCGGTAACGTGATAAAACAAAACGAGCTGCCCTTCTCTGAACCTTCCGTCAGTCCCACCCGGTAAGGGTCCCACAATGGGCAACAGTACTCCAGGAGAGGACGCACAAGTGTGATGTAGGCAGTCTCTTTGATGGAGCTGGTGCATCTTCGAAGCGTTCTGCCAATGAAACGTAATCTTTGGTTCGCCTTCCCCACAATATTTTCTGTGTGTTCTCTCCAGTCTAAGTTGTTCGTAATTGTAACTCCTAGGTATTTGGTAGAATTTACGACCTTAAGGTTTGACTGATTTATCGCATAATTGAAGTTCAGCGGATTTCTTTTAGTGGTCATGCGTATTACTTCACACTTTTCTTTATTTTCGTATTACTTCACACTTTTCTTTATTTTCGCACTATGTATAAATTTGGTCTAAATCGTATTCAGATTGTCTCCTAAATGGTTTATAAACACAAGGAAGAGTAGGGGACCTATAACGCTTCCCTAGGAACGTGTTATTCATCCGTACTTTGGACAAGCAAAGCAAGAGAAACTTGCAGAAGGAAAGTCCAGAGAAAAGAGATAAAAACTTTACGGTTTGCGGATGCCTTTGCAATTCTGTCAGAGGCAGCAATTGATCTATAAGTGCAACTGAACGTACTGAACCGTGCCGTGAAAGGAGGGTATAAATGAACATTAACAAGAGCAATACAAGGGTACTGGAATTAAGAACATTAGGCGATGCTGAAGGAATTAGGTTAGGAAACGAGACAATCCAAGTAGTGGATGAGTTTTGTTAATTTCGGAGCAAAATAACTCCTGATAGCCGAAATGAAGAAGATATAAAATGCAGAATGACAATGCAAAAAGATAAAAAAAAATTCTGGAGAAGCGAAATTTATTGATATCCAATTTAAATGTTAGGAAGTCGTTTCTGATGTGTGTTGTTTATTTGTAAATCTATCGGACCAAACTGCGTTGTCATCAGTCCCTAGCTTACAAACTACTTAAACTAAGGTAAACTAACCGAAGGACAACATACACACCTATGCCCCTGGGAGGACGCGAACCTCCGACGGCGAGCAACCGCGCATTCCGCAGCGAGGCGCCTTAAGACCGCTCGGCTACTCCACCGCGGCAGTCGTTTCTGAAACCATTTGTCTGCAGTGTAGCATTCTACGGCAGTGGAACTTGGATGATGAGGAGTTCAGACAAGAAGCTGTCAGAAGCTTTTGAAATGTGGTGCTACAAACGAATGCTGAAGATTAAATGGATAGATCGCATAATTAATGAGGAGGTACTCAACAGCATCAAGGAAGGAAGGAAGCTTCGGGTTTAACGTCCCATCGACAGCGTGGTCATTAGAGTCGGAGCTTATGCTCGGATGTTTGAGTAAGGATGTGGAAGGAAATCGGCCGTGCCCTTTCAAAGGAACCATCCCGGCATTTGCCTGCAGTGTTTTAGGGAAATCACGGAAAACCTAAATCTGGATGGCCGGAGGTGGATTTGAACCACCATCCTTCCGAATGCGAGTCCAGTCTGCTAACACTGCGCCACCTCCCTCGGTTGAACAGCATCGGGGAGAAAAGAAATTTGTGGTATGGATTGATTAAAAAACTGATTGAATGGTGGGACACATTCAGAGAAGTGGAGGAATTGCCAATTTACCATTGGAGAGAACTGTGTGGGATAAAAACTCCCCGTCGGAGGTTGAGTCCTCCCTTGGGCATGGGTATGTGTGCGTGTTGCCCCTGGCGCAATTTAGTTTAAGTAGTTGGTAAGTCAAGGGACTGATGACCATAGCAGTTTGGTCCTAAAGATTTACAAACAGTTGAACATTTGAATTCAGCAAACCATCCTTTCTTTTAGCCCAATATTATGTTACTGTTGAAACTGCGTTCTACATCGAGACGCTGTATGACTCCCAAAGTGTTGCCATCTTTTGCAACGGAATCCTTGCTGTACTGTTTGACTAACTCGTTTCTGTAGATAAAGGCTGGATGAGGAAGAGACAAAAAAGATTGAAGACATTAGTTCGAGACGATTCTGTGAAAAACAGCATATGTGCACCAAGAAATATCGGCAAAATTTTCTGCGAACAGAGTGAGAACTAAGAAAACACACGATGTATTGTGTTTGCAGGTACTGCACTACTTTTTGTCGCATTCGCCAATGTTAAATTTCTAGTTTAGTGGTGACGCAGTCTATGGGTGGTAGAGGTTCGAGAGAATTCATAAGTTAATTAAAAAGACTGTATTCATCCCCCACTTCCCCCGTTTTTCCATGCGGATGCCTATGATGACATGTAACAAAAATATATGGGAGCAATATAGGACTCTATTGGTGACAAAGGATGAAGTCAGAGAAATAACAGGGTAAGATGTGCAGATGAGACAGATCGGGGAACAAAAAAGAAAAAGAGAAACAACAACAGAGAGATTACAAAGATATGAACAAATAGACATTTTCGCTGTTGGTCGGAAATAAAACAGCCGGAATATGCCGAGAAGGGAGTATTGATCGATCTCTTGTTGAATGTAGACTTCTTTAGGATAAGACGCAGAACAAAGAGTAGGACTACATCCGTACCACTGTAACTTGCCACTTCAAGGTCAATCGATGAACTACGTTCACAAGGAACACATCTTCCGTAAGACGAAAACTAAATTTCGTTAACGGGTTTACATAATCGTGTTCACATTTTAAAGCATGAATCGGGTTTCCTTGTCCAGTCAATATGGACAACAGCTGATTCAGTTTCTGATTGTAGCCATCACACTCGCAATTTTTTTTCTTAAATACACAGATTCATGCTCAAGTCTAATATAGTCTTTCACTACAAAAAGGGCAATTTGTTGATATTAACCGAAATTTATTAAATAAAAGACTCAATGTGACAAACCAAACACGTTTCAGAAACGATTGCGTTGACTCGGTTCAGGAAGTGGAAAACTCCTTTACAAAAGCGGATTTCCAGAATCGATTTTTGAGTGTTTACATGATCAACCCAAAGCGGAATTGAAAAATCTGTTTAATGATACTGCTGGCCCTCTCATCCCAATGTTATCGTACGATACCGCCTGCGTCGGAGCCGGAATAGTGTGGTTTAATAGTGATATATGTTGCGTGTGAAGTTACAAACGAAATAGCCAGCCTAGGAATCAGTGTAGGACAGTGTCTCGGTGATACTGTGATAAAAACAAGTGATAGATTTCATTAATTAAGAGATTCGTTTAGATACTTTCCAGGCAGTTCTATAAACAATACTTTTGTCATTGTACATTATTTCAAGAACTAGATAGATGAATCTTAGAAACTTTATGTAAATGAAAATAAATAGCATTGTATATATGTTACGCTCATAGACAAGTTGTGTTGACCAGTTAATTGTGTTAATTAAGGTAATAGTCGAGATTTAAATATTATGATTCGTTGTATATATGGACTGACGTGAGATTTTAAACCTAGTTTCAGAATTGCCAATATATTTGATAGTTCAATATATATTAGGAACATGTATGATGTACTCATTAACAAATTGACATTTATCATTATTCTTTGTTGTGAAACAAATATTACTGCGATTAAGACTTGATATGCGCCATCTAAAATTATTGTATGTATAGTTTTCATTCTATATTGTGATTATTTTTGTGTACATGAAATGTTTTATTTGTATGTTCGGTAATTGTAAATTAGTATATTCAATTGTTACGAACAATGCATAATGTAACGTCATTATTGTCAATGTTATATATTTGCCTCACCGCCTTGCGTGGGAGTTTAGAGTTCTGGCTTTCGCAAAGTGCTCTGGAAGCTATGTCAGTCTGCGTTTTAAAATGGAAGTTCTGTGAGCTAAGTTCTGTTCCATTGTGTACTTTATTAAGTTGTAATGTTTTGGTGGAGAAGAAGATTGGTTCAAATTAAAGAAGAAGTGAAAAACTGTATATACGAGTATTTATTTCTACCACGACGCCCCAGGTGAATAATTTTGCAGCGAGCAGAACCCCCATACATCGTAATGTTGAAAAGCTAAGTATCTTGTTTGGAAGTGGTAGGATGAAATGTAATTACTTAAAAATCAAGCAAAACATTACATTACGAAATCCGGTTTTCGCTACCATGTCAACGGGGTGAAAGGGAGAAAGATTTGGTGATACGTGAAGTTACAGCACAGATGCAGGACTTATCCACCAGGTTTTAGTTGCATTGCGCTCACATTGCGCTTAATTTTGCCACATTTCGCAACATGGGAGGGAACGCTCAGCTCCACGCTGCCACATATCGATCGCGCCCACGTTATCTGCCAGTTCTAGGGGCTTCCAGACCAGGCCTGTGTCTCTCGAAATTCTATCTAATTCTTACTGCAAAGCAATTGAAAAACCTATAATAATGTATTACAAAACAAGGTAGGTAGATAATTTATTCTTCGGGGAGAAGGACGGATTTTAGGTTTTAAGGACAAGAAGTTCTTTCAGATCAGCATCCAAAATATCTCCAGCTGAATTGTCAAGCTGTTTTGCCGTATAAACAAGCTGTACTGTGAGTACTACATAAGAATAATCAATATCTATAAATGTGAATGTCTGTTCAGTGTACGTTTATCACGTCTGAACCACAAGACATAAAGAGCTTAAAGTTTGTATAGTTACTAATCTCTACCCGGGGAAGGCTTTAGGCACGGTTTTATGGCGATCGGATAGCTATGTATCTATCTGTATATATATATTAATGTGAATGTTGTTCGGTGTACGCTTACCACGTCCGAACGACAAGACGCAGAGACTTAAATATTTGTACAGTTACTAATTTATACTTGAAGGTTTTAGGCACGGTTTTATAGCGATCTGATAGATATTTCGTAATCTGAAGAATATAACGCGAAAAGCGGAACAGTAATTACTCTTTAAAAATTATATTTACTCTTTTAAAATGGTTTTATTGTATGCAGTGTTGCTTGAGGATTGATAATGATAAAAGGGTGGAGTATATTGGGATGGGAAGTTATCGGTGTGTATAAAATTCTACGTGTGTGTAGCGAAAAGTACAGAACGCAAACGAATGGTCTATGTGTAATTGTTGTCCGAAGTCTCCCGTTGTGCACCATAGCAGTTCCATGCCGATAGCTGTAAGTGCGTGGAAGATATCGTGGTTGAAAGTCGTCAAATTATTTAAAAAAAAATCGGACTGTAGGCCAGCGATGACGTTTGCGACTCTATAGCAAGGAAGTTACAAACAACGAAACGTGACGCTCAACGAGGTTGGTGTAAATCTATGGGATTCAACAGCTTAGTTATTAGTCGCTAGCTTACAAACTACTTAACCTAAGGTAAATTAAACTAAGGACAACACAAACAGCCATGCCCAAGAGGGTAATCGAACCCCCAACGGCGGACGGACGCGGAGGACGTATGAAAAGTCGGGGGAATGCAGGCGTATCCCGACGATTTGGGAACAATACTCGGCCATCTGTTTTGTGTCTGTGTGTTTTGTCCTTGGTTGAAAACATGTTCAAATGTTTGTAGAGCTTATGGGACTTAACTACGGGGCCACAGTCCCTAAACTTACAAACTACTTATGAGCTAGCTTATACTAAAGACGGCACAAACATCCATGCCCGAGGGGGATTCGAATCCCCGATCGCAGCGGCCGTGCAGATCCTGACTGGCACGCTGCAGTCCGCTCGGCCACCGCGGCCGGCTTGTCCTTGGAATAAGTTACTTTACTACAGAACCATCAGTTTAATAAGTCATGGTTGCAAAATATTAACACGAATTATTTACAGAAGGATGGAAAAGCTGGTAGAAGCCGACCTCGGGGAAGATAAGTTTGAGTTCAGGAGAAATGTAGGAACACGGGAGGCAATACTCACTTTACGGCTTATCCTAGAAGATAGATTAAGAAAAGGCAAACCTACATTTCTAGCTTTTGTAGATTTGGAGAAGGCTTATGACAATGTTGACTGGAATAAACTCTTTCAAGTTCTGAAGCAAGCAGGAGTAAAATATAGGGAGCGTAAGGTTATTTGCAACTTGTACAAAAACCAGACAGCGGTTGTCAGAGTTGAAGGGCATGAAAGGGATGCAGTGGTTGGAAAGGGAGTAAGACAGGGTTGTAGTCTTTCTCCATTGTTGTTCAATTAAAGCTATAAAGGAAAGCAAGGAGAAATTTGGAGAAGGAATTAAAGTTCAGGGTGAAGAATTAAAAACATTGTGTTTTGCCGACGACATAGTAATTCTGTCAGATACAGCAAAGGACCTGGAAGAGCAGTTGAACGGAATGGGCAGTGTGCTGAAAGGTGAACATTAACAAGAGCAAAATTAGGGTAATGGAGTGCAGCCTAAGAAAATCAGGTGATGCTGAAGGAATTAGATTAGGCAACAAAGCAATAAAGGAGGTAGATGAGTTTTGTTACTTGGGCGGTAAGATAACAAATGATGGTCGCAGTACAGAGGATATAAAATGCAGAATGGCAATGGATAGAAAAGCGTTCTTAAAAATGAGAAATTTGTTAACATCGAATATTGATTTAAGCCTAAGGAAGTCCTTTCTGAAGGCATTTGTATGGAGTGTTGCCTTGTATGGGAGTGAGACATGGACGATAAACAGTGCGGACAGGAAGAGGATTGAGGCTTTTGAAATGTGGTGCTACAGAAGAATGCTGAAGATTAGGTGGGTGGATCGCGTAACTAATGAGGAGGTACTGAACAGAATTGGGGAGAAGAGAAATTTCTGGCATACCTTGACTAAAAGAAGGGATAGATTGGTAGGACACATTCTTAGACATAGAGGAATTGTGAATTTAGCGTTGGAGGTAAGTGTGTGGGGTAAAAATCGCAGAGGAAGACCAAGAGATGGATACAGTAAGCAGATTCAGACAGATGTTGGTTGTCGTTCTTATGCGGAGATGAAGAGGCTTGCTGAGGATAGGGTATTGTGGAGAGCTGCATCAAACCAGTCTCCGGACTGAAGACCACAACAACAAACAAACAAGGTAGTTTAAGTAGTAATACAAGGATCCGATGGCCTAAGCAGTTTAATTCCCTAGATTTACAAAAATTTGGACATTTGACGGGTGTCTCCGTTGAGGAACAAACTAGATGTGGCCCATCTGCGTCCTCTGTCGCCCGTATAGACAGCTACTACGGGCCGCCAGGCTATTCTGGAAACACACGTGGCAGCTTCCCCCTCTATCGCGCCTTCCTTCGCGTGACCGGCGGCTCGCCCAGCGTAACTGAAATTCCCTCGCGTGCAGCTGCAGCCCACCATTACAGCACTTTTTGCTTTCAAGGGCAGCCGGCGAGGCGCCTACACTGTCATTACGCTTGTTATTTCCATTTGCTGCGCGATGTTGCGATTACAGGCCGGCGAAAGACAGGAATAGCATCATGAACGTTCCAGAAACTACATGAGACACACTAGAGGCAGCGCATTTTGCTGACATCGAAACTGCAGCAGTACAGCGATGATATGGATATTAGAATATTTCAGCAGCCCTAAACTCGTAATTAAATGTCTTTCCTTCCCAATCAATACAATTATATGCGTGAAGAAATGATTATTTCTTTTACTTTCGTAGGACAATGCAAGCGAAAAATGCTTGGATCGCGGAACGAGGCACCATTGTCCACATAATACTGATTATAATTTTTTTAATTTAGTAATTAAAGACTACATGATACACAGAGGGTACTGCGAATAGATATAAGAATAAATAAGACAGTGTTGTGAAAAATGTGAAATTACGCAAGATCCTTTCTGTACAGAAAAATAAGAGTGTCACAAGGAAACAATTATTCTTGAATTTAATGCTCATTTTTCAGCCCTGCTGGCAGACTGTTGAAACCTGCTGGAAAATGCGCATCCTTCTCTCCAGCGCCTAAAGCCTCTCTCACACGGAGCAAATTTGCGGGAAGCATGCCGCGTAGCACACAGGGCGGGTGAGCGGCCGGCCCTGCGGCCTGCTGGAGGGCTGTTTGCTGCAGGATTCTGCATTATTCTCAGAATTCTGGATATAGCGCGTGTCCTATTATTCTCAGGATTCTGGATATAGCGCGTGTCCTATTATTCCCGCATGTTTTCGGAATGCCACTTGCGCTGGCCAATCGGGAGTCGCGTGTGGCGTGTGACCTTGCAGCCAGCAAGGCGGGAACTCGAAGAGAACACTCCAGGCGGAACGCAGTGCCACGCGCCCGTCAGCGAAGTGCAGTCTTTCTCAATCGATTATAAAGAAACTATTCGGTAAAAAAGTATGATTCTCGCACAACTTATAGATGCATTCTTCTGCTTCATGATGAATTGAATATTATTTTGTTAGTGGTCATAGTTCTTGTGATATTTACGGATTTAGTACAGTACTACAAGGAATCCGAACATTTTACATTGAAAAATAGAGCTTGCTATGAATTTGCGTTTGGTACATGTTAGGTCATATGTTGCTGCGGATGAAATGTAGCTGAAATATTGAATTATTCTTAGAAGTTGGAAGGATGTCGCTATCTATCACCAATCTCGAGATAATGGGTTGTATGTAAAGCACTTGTTCCCGATCCCGTGCGTCAGCGAAGAAAACGGGACGAAATTTTTATATAATCCCTTATATCTCATAAATGATTGGAGTTATCGAAGCAAGATTTTATCAAATGATAATATGCAAATAGAAGTTTATTTTGTCACGTTATTAATTTACGAAACTTGCATATGAAACGCGTTATTCGAGCAACTATAGATTTTATTCAATGAAGTAATGGACTTTTAAGGAGTCACAGATACCCGGTGAAACTAAATTTGCTTTGTCTTTATTTTTACAACGTAAGTGAGCAATTTATTTATTTTATACCGCTTATGGTCATTTTCATATACTACTAACTTGTCTTGCCCTCAGTATTACTAAATACAGTTCAATATTATGTGGTAACTGCAAATGCATAAAAACGTTAGAGTGGAACATTTGTAAACTCTATTGTTTTGACAAAAGAAGCGGATTTTAGCATTGCAACGAAAGTGTCTGCATATTAACGAAATCTCATCTCTGAAATATTACTCTGGAAAAAAAAGAAAAAAAGTAGTGCTGTGAAATAAATTGCTTCTTGATTTGAAATTACAGTGGAATTCGATATCCCAGTATGTTTTTAAATGATATAGAACAAACCGATGAGATTATTTTATGTGTGTACGTTCAAATTTCTGAGAAATAAGGAAAACCATTTAGAGTACATATAATATAATATATTTTAGTTAGTGTCCCAACACAGAGAGACGTGTTTTTTTATCACAAACATCTTCCAGCTAGTCAAAAGAATTCAATTTAGACCATGGTGGCTATTTTACAAGATTTATAAGATTGAGATACAAAAAATAGATTTTTCTCCTGTTTTCAAACACTATGTTCACCATTAAAATATACTCGGGTATTGGATTCCACGAGAGTTTCAATGTAACCACACATTTATGTGGCCTACGAGACTTCCCTTCTTCTTCTGACAAACGTATTTTCACATCCTGTCCCTGACAACGTTACTCCCCTTGTTCCGATGTTAAAATCCGCTTCTTTTGCCAAAACATAGCACAGCTAACAAATATTATTTTCACTAACATTTTTATGCAGATAAAATAGCAACAGAACATCGAGTGTTCCGATTTGTAAGGGGACTAAACAGCAAGGTAATCAGTCGTCCAGAATATTGAAACTAATAAACTGAGGGCAAGATAATTTGTACTTCATGAAAACTTCCATTCTAAAATTGAATGAGTAACTTCTTCACTTACATAGAAAAACAGCAATTTTCGTTTCCCTTGCTATTGATGGTCCTTAAAAAGCGCACTACTTCATTCATTAAAATCTGTACTTTGTTAAATATTGCGATTCATGTGAAAGTTTCGTAAATTGATCATATGAAAAAAATGATCTCCCCTTTGCGTGCTATCGTTTGATAAAATCTTGCTTCGATACCTCCAATCATTTAAGAGATATAAGGGATTTTATGAAAATTTCTTTCCGTTTTCTTCGCTGGCGCGCATGATACGGAACAAGTGCCTTACATACAACCCATTATCTCGAAATTGGTGATAGATAGTGACATCCTTCCAACTTCAAAGAATAATTCGATATTTTAGCTACATTTCATCCGCAGCAACATATAACCTATCTTGCACCAAACGCAAATTCATAGCGACCTCTATTTTTCAATGCAAAATTTTCGGATTTCTTACAGTACTATACTGAATCCGTTAATATCACAAGAACTATAACCACAAACAAAATAGTAGATAGATCTTAATGAAGCTGAAGAATGCAGCTATAAGATGTGCGAGAATCATTTTTTTTTACCGAATAATTTCTTCACAATCGTTTAATAAATAAAGCAGCTCGGCCGTGTTGTGCCTCTTGGCGTCCACCCAGCGAAGCCAGCCTGCACGCTTCCGCACCCTATCTTGCACCGTGTGAGAGAGACCTTTCGTACTGCGCAGCCGACTGACGTGCGTCCCATCCAGTAAACCTCTCGCGAACCATGCCCCGTGTGAGAGTGGCTTAAGGAAGTGTTTCCTTGTATAGTGTCCACTAAATTTATGTTGCAGTTTCTACAGGATGAGTCAATATTGTCACCAAAAACCCATGATGGATCATATGTACGAGTTAATCATCTTCTGGTTCAAGCTCTTTTCGCATTTGCTTCCTTATATATATATATATATCACGTAAATATGATTCTGCCTTGGGAAAAATGAATTCTTCTTATTTTAGTATCCTAAAATGTTTGGGAGAAGTTACTCCATCTTCAATAAGTCTTGTACATTACACGTTATTTAAGTGGCTGCTTGACATTTGCAGCTTCCCCAGCAGGAAGAAACGGGGCCGCCTTTTTTTCACCCCTGTGCAGATCTAACCGCAATTTCAGGTCTCCTGACACGTGACTTTCAGGTCACGAAAAAACAAAAAATTGTGATTATGAGATTATTATGTCATCGTAGCCTTTAGTCTGAAGACTGGGCTGATACCCCTAGTTAATAATCGTAGATTTTTTCCACTTCCTTTTCCAGTCCTCCGTCGCTATCAAATTTTCCCCTTCCCGAATAATTTTTATAAAGTCTCTTCATCCGCTGCTGTGGTGAATGTCGGATTCGTGTCTATCTTCGCTATGATGTTTTTCGCCGTTCTGTTCCTAGTAGTTACCCGCGTTCCTGTTTCCTTATTCAGAGAGTAACCCCTCCCTCAACCTTCACATGACTGAATTTATGTCCCTGTACTCATCTGACAAGAAGTTATATGCATCCTGCCATTTTCTAACTTACCCTATTACGGGTTCTAACATTCCAAGCTTCGAACCGTAGAATATTCCTTTTTGTTTTCTCTGTTCACGACAGCCTTCTGAGTAGTACTGGCCCGGGTATCTGATTGGAGGACAAATTCCAGAATATTTCACCCAAGTGGACGCTATCACCTTGTAGCCATACCGCAGACTTTAAGCGATTAATAAATCAATTACTGGCAGTTGTTGCTGTTTTATTTATGGCTTACAGCAGACTACAGCTGTGGTCGTACCAGAATGCAGTTTGCTCACTTGTTGGATTTTAGCTTGCCGCACTTTGTCGTTTTATGTATAGATGATGAGTTTTTATTTCTCAGTTTCAAGCAGGAAGATAGGGGACTTTTGTATTTACCCTCAAGGAGATCCTATCACAATTCATATTTCGTCCGAGGGCATTACTTTTAGGTTACGGAACTAAAGCCGGCCGCGGTGGCCGAGGGGACTGAGGCGCTCCAGTCATCGTCTGCACGGCCACTACGGTCGGGGGTTCGAATCCCCCCTCGGGCATGGATATTTGTGCCGTTCTTAGAATTAGTTAGTTCATAAGTTTAGGGACTGATGACCCCGTAGTTAAGTCCCATAAGCTGTACAAACATTTGAACGGAACTAAAATAGTTGCCATGAATCAATCCTATTTAACAAGTGTTACTATTTTCTTAGGTGACATGGATTTCCTTTGGTATATTGTAACTTGTCTGTTAAAAGTTAACGTTTACAGCCGACGGAATTTTTTCTGCCCCTCCTTATTACTGAATCAGATTGCATTTGTGAATAGAACGTGGCTGCAACGAAAGTTAGTTAGGAATTATGCGGCCTGCAAAAAACATACCTCTTTCACCGTCTGAAAAACTACGCCACACTTCTGCGGTAAAAATCAGTTCGTTGTTCGATGACCCGAGCTCCTACAGTGTGTCAGTGTTTTCTTAAAAAAATTAAATACTCTTTTTAGAGTGCGAATATTATAAAAACCGTTCCTCGAAGAAAAAAATTCTTAGAGGAACTGAAACTCTTATTCGGCAGAAAAAACCCTACAATGACTCAAATTAACAACTATGCTTTTAAAAAGGGTAAAACATTTCTCAGAAGGAATAAAACAAGTAAACATTTTTTATATCTATAAAGCAAGACTCTAGTGTCCGTAAGTAAATCCTTCGAAGTATTTATTATAATAGGAGCCTGACCTATTGTACAGTATACAATCTACGTAAGTGAAGTAGTCCTTCCACTCACTGAAGGTTTGGCTTGTAAAATTTTGGCAACGAAAAGTCAAGAATCCGACGTTATTCATTATTTTTCATTGCTGAAATGAATTTCGATTGCTTCGAGTGTTGTACACCTGCTTGTACACATGGATCTAAGTACCATTTTTTTCTTTATCCATTTCCAAATATGCTATTGCTCACTACAAATGAACAGAAGCTTCCTTCAAAGCTGAGACGCGAAGATCCTTGTACATCGTAAATTAAACTAATTTTTTTAAATAACTCTTTTCCTCTGTTACCAAATGTGCTTCACATGTTCCCGTAAGGATATAAGAGGACGTTTGTACTCGAGAACGTAAAAAAAAAAAAAAAAAACCCTAGTTATTACCACATCACAGTAAGAATTTCTGTTTCTTCACAACATCGATGAACAACTATAGTGAGAACCAGGGGGATTTAGTAACATGTCTGATTCACAGTATTCCAAACCAGTTGCTTTATGGCATAGGTTCATTCATTTTCCACTGTAATAAGCATGCCTCAGTCTCGACTAAATGGTTGAACTCCCTTCCTCTAATAGATAGCAACTGTTTCTCGCCCGGCAACGTTGCATATCAGTGACATTTACGGAGATTATCAACTGGTTCTCAGTTTCATTCCGTTCTAGCATTTTCCAGCTACATCATGAAATGATCGTTATTTATGTTGACAGACGGAGCCAAAAAGCGTGTCATTGGGTGAATGTTATCATAAGAGACACATCCTTATCGGTCAATCTGCGACTCGCAAGTGATAAGCATTTCGATCGTTGCCTTGCGCCCAGAAGTCTAGAGTTTTCTCTGATAAGGCCCTAGGTTTCGTTAGACGAGTCGAAATATGGGTGGTTATGGGAATGTGAATAATGAGAAACACAACCATAACAAACCAACATTATCAAAATACAGGCGAATCGCACTGTCCACGAGACGTGATTAGATTTTTCAGCAATACCGAAGTTTCTATTAAAAAATTAAAGACTGTCACAAGCGTACGTATGTTGTACAGTAATTGTTAATTTTCATGCTAGTCCTCTGAGAGTTCGTACACAAAGCGTTGCGCAATTTTGCGACCTTTAGTTTGCGGTTGAAAGTAAGAAAGAAAGAAGGTAGGAAGATGCGAGTTTCACTCACCATCGACTATTAGGGAAGGAAATGGGCCGTGTCCTGTCAAAAGAACCATAGCACATTCGCTTTACTCGATTCGGTGAAGTGACGGTAAACCTAAATCTGGACGGTCGACGTTTGACTCGGTGTCTTCCTAAATATATCTTACCATTAGTCACCTCTCTTGGTAGTTGAGGTCTTCGTCAGGGTGACGTATACACACAAAGGTTTGCTGATTTTCTTCTGTCGCGGACAAGGGCTGCAAGTTATTTCACACTTTCTGCGTTGCATCGCTCTACTAATAAGAGACACAAATCCAGTTTCATGAGTCGACAAGATGCATTCCATTACTTTTTGCAAACATTATTAACAAGGGTGTTGCATATTATACCACGTAACTGAGGAGCCTAATAGGCAAATAATTACTTTGAAAAAACTAAAATTTGTGGTAATTTTTCGTATTTTTCGGCGAAATTTTGAGAACTATCTAAATTTTGTACAGAGAACTCCAGAACTATTGCATATCTGTCTAGAACTCTGAAAAAAATTTACATTTTTTTTTTTTTTTTCTTTTTAAAGGGGGTGCCAACTTCACAGCTCTCCCACTATTCAGAATTGCGATATTTCACGAAATTCTGCAGAACTATTTAAATTTTGTACAGAGAACTCTAGAACTATATAAGAACTACCCAGAACTTCACACGACTCTGGTGAAATTTTGTGTAGTTGATATCCCTCTCATTTACGCAATTAGCTCATGAACTATTATTTGGACAAAAAAATATCATTTAGATTTTCTGCAGAACTCTCTGAGAGATACTTAGAGCTGTGATCAGAACTATGTTTACGGTTATAGGCAAATAATTATTTGGAAAAAAAACTAAAATTTGTTATAATTTTTTGTAATTTTTTCGCGAATTTCTGCAGAACTATTTAAATTTTGTGCAGAGAACTCCAGAACTATTGCATATCTGCCTAAGACTCTGAAAAAAATGTACATTTTTGAGAAAAGGGGTGCCAACTTCACAGTAGCGTGTAAATGGATTCCCCATTATTGCGATTATCTCATGAAGTATAATCTGCACAGAAAAATGTCATTAGGATTTCCTGTAGAACTCTTTGAGAGCTATTTAGAACTGTGATCACAACTATGTTTGTACTAATAGGCAAATAATTATTTTGAAAAAACTAAAATTTGTGGTAATTTTTCGGCGAAATTTTGCAGATCTATTAAAATTTTGTACAGAGAACTCCAGAATTATTGCATATCTGTCTAGAACTCTGAAATAAATTTACATTTTCCAAATAAGAGGTGCCAACTTCACAGGACTCCAAGAAAGCCATACGCTCTTTTCATTTCTTATATATTATCCGATAAATATGTTTTTAGACAAAGAGAAATGCACAGAGAAAGAAGGGATAGGAGAAGTACTAACTCAAGGCACCGAGTTTTTAGCTAGTGATGAAGTGTCTTTTCTACGTGTCTGCTGCACAGTGATGGATTTTACGTTGAGTTTCTTTATAACCTGATATTTTCAACTACGGCTTAACTCATACGACCCATCGTTTCGATTGCCGCGCATGCCTGGAAGAGCGTATTGACAAGCGAAGGTGAGGTAAAGCTGGCAGCGTTGCCACGTCACAGAACAGCGCTGGAGTGTCCCAAGGCACGTAGGCACAGAGTAATTTGTCTGTGACGTAGGCACACCAACCGCCCCATCCTGTCATTCAAAGCTACAGTAGCAGCTCCCCTGCATCACCGCCCGGGATTATAGGGGCGTCTAAACTAGGGTGACCAGACATCTCGCATTGTACGGGATCGTCCCTTATTTAGCCTAAGTGTCCCATTGTCCGACTAAATCAATATCCGACGTTTGCTGTCCCGTTTTTTACTAACCATCTCATGTATATTGAAATGTTTTACAGTAATGTACAGCGTAAACCAAATGGAGAACAAATGAGTAGTCTATTATCAAAGACGGACATCTGTCGTTTGCCAGAAACAGATATAAACGTCATTTTTTATTGCGAAACGTAGAGCTAATATATTTATAAGCTAATTTGGGCATTATCAACTTTAATACTCGAGGATTTATACCTGGAAGTGGCTAATTTCAATTTGATTACTCAAGCACCTTCAAATTGTGTTTGAAAATACAGATGTCCGTCTTTGAAACCAAAACGTGTAGGTGTCCGCTTTTGGTGTGAACACGGTTTCAGATGCTCAAAAAATGCTCAAATGTTTGTTAAGCTTATGGGACTTAACTCCGGGGTCATCAGTCCCTAAACTTACAAACTACTTATGAACTACTTACGAAATAGGACGGCACAAATATCCATGCCCGAGGGGGGATTCGAACCCCCGACCTTAGTGGCCGTGCTGACCGTGACTGGAGCGCCTCAGTCACCTCGGCCACCGCGGCCGGCGCTTTCAGATGTCGGTTTTTGATACACAGAGATTCGCTTACAGCTGACGAAAATCTTTTACAGGAGTATAATCTGGAAAATTATAGGAATATCGACATAAAATGGAAAATATTAAATTCTGAACTCTATTACATATTGAAAAATGGAGAACTACAATAATCATAATAATATTTTTAATTTTATATTTAAAGAATGAAATGTTATGGTACTGAACCTCTAAAATTATTAGCATAAGGTCTGTTGAAATTGTCGCCATATTTTTCCTTAAACATCCCTACGTTATTTCTGACATCGAACTTCTTTCCAACAAGTGATTATTTCGTACAACACACCTTACAATAGCACAGTGTAGTTTACTTATTAGTCTTACCTTTGTTTCTTTTCAGTGTTTATTTTCCACTTTTCAGGTTGTCTCAACCGCTTCCTAGCTTTGCCTTCGGACGCTGGTGATATGTTCCATTTCACTCGCTTTAAGATGGTTATTCATAATAATACTATAAAAAATTACCGAAAAGCTTATGTATGAACTAATACGTCTAAGTACCTGGCACATGCTGTCGCCATGTCTGATTTTCGAGGTCATGTGATCATATACTGTGTTCCCATTGGTGCACATTGCTTCACTGAACAAGTGTCCGAGTGCATTGAGGAGCTACACTACGATGCGCGAGGCCGTTCCCTCGTCCGGGGTTTCTATTCCACCCTCGGGCATGGGTTTGTGCCGTCTTTAGAATAAGCTAGTTCATAAGTAGTTGCTGAAGATTAGGTGGGTGGATCGCGTAACTAATGGGGAGGTACTGAACAGAATCGGGGAGAAAAGAAATTTCTGGCATACCTTGACTAAAATAAGGGATCGACTGGTAGGGCACAGTCTTAGACATCAAGGAATTGTGAATTTAGCGTTGGAGGGAAGTGTGTGGGGTAAAAACCGCAGAGGAAGACCAAGATACAGTAAGCAGATTCAGATGTAGGTTGCCGTTCTTATGTGGAGTTGAAGAGGCTTGCTCAGGATAGGGTATTGTGGAGAGGTGCATAAAACCAGTCTCCGGACTGAAGACCACAACAACACCAAGTAGTTTGTAAGTTTAGGGACTGATGATCTCGTAGTTAAGTTCCATAAGCTCTATAAACATTTGAACATCTGAATTGTCCATTATCAACTCTGATGCCTAGGGCACCAAATAATATTTCGCCCCCTTTTGACAAATGCGATGACTTAACTTCCTATATTCGAGTGGTTTACCATCATGTCTGACTCCTTGTTACTCTAAATGACATTTCAATTACAGTCTTAGAAAGAGCCGTTAAAGAAAACCATTTCATCGTACTGATAAAGTAATAGATATTCCTGTTTATTGACAAATTACTTCTATTGTATTTAAATAACACCTTAATACACTGAACACTGCCCCTCCGTACCCCTTACCCCCAAAGCCATGTTCTTGGAGGTTTACGATTATTTTCTTAGTCGCTCACAGCGGAAACCTATGTCACAATTTTAAATGTTGAAACGGTCTGGAAGTTCAGTTGTAGATATGTTCGATACTGATCTGAATGAACCTAAGACCTGAACCTACCCAGAAACCGCTCTCATTCATGCTTCATCCATTCAACATTAATGTTCTAAACTAAGTTGTTGTTGTTGTTGTGGTCTTCAGTCCGGAGACTGGTTTGATGCAGCTCTCCACAATACCCTGTCCTGAGCAAGCCTCTTCATCTGCACATAAGAACGGCACCCTACATCTGTCTGAATCTGCTTACTGTGTCCATCTCTTGGTCTTCCTCTGCGGTTTTTACCCCACACGCTTCCCTCCAAGGCTAAATTCACAATTCCTTGATGTCTAAGAATGTGTCCTACCAATCTATCCCTTCTTTTAGTCAAGGTATGCCAGAACTTTTCTCCCCAATTCTGTTCAGTACCTCCTCATTAGTTACGCGATCCACCCACCTAATCTTCAGCATTCTTCTGTAGCACCATATTTCAAAAGCCTCAATCCTCTTCCTGTCAGCACTGTTTATCGTCCATGTCTCACTCCCATACAAGGCAACACTCCATACAAATGCCTTCAGAAAGGATTTCCTTAGGCTTAAATCAATATTCGATGTTAACAAATTTCTCTTTTTCAAGAACGCTTTTCTACCCATTGCCATTCTGCATTTTATATCCTCTGTACTGGGACCATCATTTGTTATTTTACTGCCCAAGTAAAAAAACTCATCTACCTCCTTTATCGCTTCGTTTCCCAATCTAATTCCTTCAGCATCACCTGATTTTCTTACACTGCACTCCATTACCCTAGTTTTGCTCTTGTTAATGTTCATCTTATATGCACGTTTCAGCACACTGTCCATTCCGTTCAATTGCTCTTCCAGGTCCTTTGCTGTATCTGACAGAATTACTATGTCGTCGGCAAAACGCAATGTTTTTGATTCTTCACCCTGAACTTTAATTCCTTCTCCAAATTTCTCCTTGCTTTCCTTTATAGCTTGCTCAATGTACAAATTGAATAACAATGGAGAAAGACTACAACCCTGTCTTACTCCCTTTCCAACCACTGCATCCCTTTCATGCCCTTCAACTCTGACAACCGCTGTCTGGTTTTTGTACAAGTTGTAAATAACCTTACGCTCCCTATATTTTACTCCTGCTTGCTTAACTAAAGCACATGTAAAACGCCTTGTAAATGTGCTACAAACGGTTGCAATGTAAAATACAACGCAAATTTCGTGTTCAACTCTGTTCCGAAATGTACATGAAGTAATACGGAATAGTGATCTAATATATAAGGCAGAGTGTCCGTATGTTTGTACATGTTGCATACAAATCTACAGTTTTGTTCCAATCCTTATGAAATTTTGTACACGTAAGCTTCAATCCATGAGGACGATGAGAATCACATACGTTATATAGTTCACGAGATATTACGTCATAAACAATGAGATGGGCGAAAAACTGTTGCATTTTGCGACAATGCTGCTCATTTTATCCTAAACCATTGGACCGATTTCAACCAAATTTGGTACACACATTCCTTATCGTGAGGTAACAATTGTTGCATGGTTAAGAATCACATATGGCTCATGATTCAGAAGATATTACGTCATAACCAGTAGAAATGGCAAAAAATGTCACATAATGCGGCGAGACTTTCGAAATACACTGTATGAGAATGGCAGTACTTAGCGACTTGCAACAAACTTTAAACATAATTTCAAACCTTTATTGAACTTTTTCTCGCTGGCAACCATAGTAAAATGATGAAAGGAAAAAAGTTTCTCGCTTATTACCTTTCCGCTGTTCATGGAGTAAAACTACAGTAATTTGTACACTAAAAATTGTAGCCACAGGAAATTTTACAGTCAGTATACACACATATAGTTGAGTGTAGCTTCTAAATTGTATCACAGTACGACACGCAGTTCATGTAATATGAGCACATAAACAGTAACGTTTATGGAAAACCGCCCTATCACGCACCAAGTTTTAATCTATTAGTTCTTTTCTTTACTACTAACTGTATTCCCAAGAGATTTCACAGACATACAGTCGTTACACAATTGAATATATACCTGAGAAACGGCAGGAATAAATTAATTAATTTCCCGGGCAACGCCGGGTTTTCAGCTAGTGTTACATAGACGGTAACGACGACAGTTTCCAGGTTGTGTGTATAACAGTCTATGTAAGCTGTGCACGAATACAAGGAGACTATCACACACTAACTTCAGCGTCATAGTGACACATCAGGCATTTTACATATGCTTTAATTAATATCGCTAATGCTGACTGTGGTTTAAGCATTAATGGTTGCGCTTTCTAGCGCAGTTTGACGATGTATTATTATTAATAATAATAATATTATTATTATTATTTTTCATTACGTGACTGTCCTGCATTTCCAGTTGTTTTCGCTACATTTTTCGAAAATATGACTACTGCTGTAACACACATGAATCCAGTGGAAGAGATTGCAGAACTGGCTAAGGATTTCTGCATTAAAAAGATTAACAAACGTTAAGGATGCTACAAAATTCCTGTAAAAAGATACTGACCAAATAGAAGGTGAAAAAAAAAAAATACAAATATCTAGGGGAGATGATACAAGAAAATGCATTGGAAAAATCTGCAAAATAGGAAAGCTTGCATAATATGGGGAGAGAGTTTGGTATCACTAACGACTTCTACTATAAAAAGTGTCTATCCAAAAATGCAAAAATAAGACGTTAAAACACAGTAATGAAGCCTCCGAATTTTTATTTTACTATTTTTTTATTGTTTTAATTTTTAATTATTCTTAAACAGGTCGGCACCAGAAATTTGAAATAGTACACATGTAATAAATGACAACGTAACGATTTGCCAAGCACACGTGAACGTGACAGTGATGTCGCCATTGAGTACGTGTGTTGCAGCTACTGTGAGCGGTTTTAACACGCCGCGACCAGCTTTGATGCTGCCGCTGTTGTTACTGCTAAGTAGAGCTGAGTTTGAACATGAACTGTTCGAACAATTTACGTCACGGTTCGGGAAATCTCGGGAAATGTTCGAACTTTCGATCACAACGCTATCAAGCAATGCTAGGAGGTACTATTTCTACGATTTACAACGATGATATTCATAAATATTTTCTGTGCTGTGCCGTAAACGATTTACAACGAAGATAGGGTGTCATTAATGTACTATGTGCATTAATAAGTGTGGAATTCCGACTATGTTAGGTTCTAGGGTACAGGTCATAAGTAAAAACAGCAGCGAATATAGGCTATAAATAAACGATAGCGGTCGCGATTAAAAATTATAGTGCTGCAATCTAGCGACTCCTGTTGATACTACGTACAGAGCAGTTCGTGCACCGTTTATTCTGGGGTTGCAATTACGGTTTATTTTTATGACTTATTTCTGTTATTGGGTATTAAATTTCTAATGTTTTCCCTATTTCATCTCTTTTAATCATGTTTTCAAGGCGATTAAAAGGTGTTAACATTTTTATCTGTTACTATACTGTATTAAAAGGAAATGGATACTGTATCGAGTTCTCTGCTGTATCGGGAAATCCCGAACATGTTCGAACGCGAGTATTATTTGCCCAGCCCTAGTGTAGTTGCAGTTACGTAATGAGCGAAGCGACGGAAGACATCCAGCTATTTTGAACAGCGGCTGGCGCCCGGAAAGCTAACGGCCACGCAGCGCTGCGTCACGCACTGTCTCATCCCCCCCCCCTCCACCCGCGGCCCACGTGTGTTCTGGCAAGTTCTAGGCCGATCCGCTCGCCGTTACACAAGCGCATCTCTACACGACGCGGCACGCACAACAGGTTGGTTCCCTGACCTACGACAACAGCGCGCTAAAGATAGACGCCATCTGAGCGGGCGAACCCCACGCCCCTCCCGTTCCGGTTTGAAAACACGCGGCGCGCCGAGCGACTGACGCAGCGTTTCTGCGCTGCAAGTGACTTGCGCAAGTTTACGTCTGCAAGCAACTACCGCAACTTAATTTCAGAAACCTGCTGCGAGTATTCCTACTTATCGTATGAGAGAGATGAGCGGAAGTTTCCAATGTAATCGTTAAATCCAATAAAATCGTGCATTATTGTTGCAGCTACGTGACTACACGGCCATACATCCATATAGGAGTTCCTTCCACCCCCATGAACCACAGACATTGCCGAGGTGGGGTGGCTTGCGTGCCTCAACGATGCAGATAGCCGTACCGTAGGTGCAACCACAGCGGAGGGGTATCTGTGGAGAGGCCAGACAAACGTGTGGTTCCTGAAGAGGGGCAGCAGCCTTTTCAGTAGTTACAGGGGCAACAGTCTGGATGATTGACTGAGCTGGCCTTGTAACATCAGCTAATGTGGCCTTGCCACACAGCTACTGCGAACGGCTGAAAGCAAGGGGAAACTACAGCCGTTACCTTTCCCGAGGACATGCAGCTCTACTGTATGAACATATGATGATGGCATCCTCTCGGGTAAAATATTCCGGAGGTAAAATAGTCCCCCATTCGGATCTCCGGGCGGGGACTACTCAGGAGGATGTTATCATCAGGAAAGACAACACTGGCATTCTACGGATCGGAGCGTGGAATGTTAGATCCCTTAATCGGGTAGGAAAATTAGAAAATTTAAAAAGAGAAATGGATAGGTTGAAGTTGGATATAGTGGGGATTAGTGAAGTTCGGTGGCAGGATGAACAGGATTTCTGGTCAGGTGAATACAGGATTATAAATACAAAATCAGTTGGGGGTATCACTGGAGTAGGACTGATAATGAATAAGAAAATAGGAATGCGGGTAAACTACTATGAGCAGCACAGTGATCGCATTATCATTGTCAAGATAGATACGAAGCCAACACCTACAACGGTAGTACAGGTTTATATGCCAACTAGCTCTGCCGATGATGAGGAGATCGAAGAAATATATGAGGAGCTAAAGGAAATTATTCAGACAGTTAAAGGAGAGGAAAACTTAATTGTGATGGGAGACTGGAATTCGGTAGTAGGAAAAGGAAGAGAAGGAAAAATAGTAGGTGAATATGGACTGGGCAGGAGGAATGAAAGAGGAAGTCGCCTGGTAGAATTTTGCATGGAACATGATTTAATCGTAACAAACACGTGGTTTAAGAATCACAAAAGAAGGTTGTATACATGGAAGAGACCAGGAGACACCGGAAGGTATCAGATAGATTTTATAATGGTAAAACATAGATTCCGGAACCAGGTTATAAATTGCAAGACATACCCAGGGGCAGATATAGACTCTGACCATAACCTGTTAGTCATGAACTGTAGGCTGAAGCTGAAAAAACTGCAGAAAGGTAGGAAAATAAGGAGATGGGATTTAGATAAATTGAAGGAAAGTGAAGTTCTGGAGAATTTCAGAGGGAGATTTAGGCAATTGACAGAAACGGGGGGAAATAAAACAGTAGAAGAGGAATGGGTAGCATTGAGAGATGAAATAGTGAAGGCAGCAGAGGACAAAATAGGTAGAAAGGCAAGACCTACAAAAAATCCCTGGATATCACAGGAAATACTAAATTTAATTGATGAAAGGAGAAAATATAAAAATGCAGTAAATGAATCAGGCATAATGGAGTACAGACGACTAAAAAATGAGATTTACAGAAAGTGCAAAATGGCTAAGCAGGAGTGGCTAGAAGCCAAATGCAAAACTGTAGAAGAATGTATAAGAAGGGGAAAAGTAGATACCGCCTACAGGAAAATCAAAGAGACATTTGGGGACAAGAAAAGCAATTCTACGAATATTAAGAACTCAGATGGGAAACCAGTTCTCAGCAAAGAAGGGAAAGCTGAAAGGTGGAAAGAGTACATAGAGCAGCTCTACAAAGGAAATGAACTTAGAGACGATGTTGTGGGAAGGGAAGAGGAAGTAGATCAAGATGAAATAGGAGATTCTATACTGAGAGATGAATTTGACAGAGCCCTGAAAGACCTAGGCCAGAACAAGGCCCCAGGAGTAGATGACATACCTTCAGAGCTACTAAAGTCTCTGGGAGAGCCAGCCATGACAAGACTATTTGAACTGGTGTGTAGGATGTATGAGACAGGCGAAATGCCCTCAGAATTTAAGAAAAATGTAATAATCCCCATTCCAAAGAAATCGGGCGCAGACAGGTGTGAAAATTACAGAACCATCAGTTTGATAAGTCATAGTTGCAAAATTTTAACACGAATTATCTACAGGAGAATGGAAAAGCTGGTAGAAGCTGACATCGGGGAAGATCAGTTTGGATTCAGAAGGAACATAGGAACCCGGGAGGCAATACTCACTTTACGTCTTATCTTAGAAGATAGATTAAGGAAAGGCAAACCTACATTTTTAGCTTTTGTAGATTTGGAGAAAGCATTTGACAATGTTGACTGGAATACACTGTTTCAAATTCTGAAGTCAGCAGGGGTAAAATACAAGGAAAGGCGAGTTATTTACAACTTGTACAAAAGCCAGACCGCAGTTATTAGACTAGAAGGGCATGAAAGGGAAGCATCAGTTGGGAAGGGAGTGAGACAGGGTTGTAGCCTTTCTCCGATGTTATTCAATTTGTACATCGAGCAGGCGGTGAAGGAAAGCAAGGAAAAATTTGGTGAAGGAATTAAAGTTCAGGGGGAAGAAATAAAAACATTGCGTTTTGCTGATGACATTGTAATTCTGTCAGAGACAGCAAAGGACCTGGAAGAGCAGTTGAATGGAATGGACAGTGTGTTGAAGAGAGCGTATAAAATGAACATTAACAAGAGCAAAACAAAAATAATGGAATGCGGTCTTAGAAAATCAGGAGATGCTGAAGAAATTAGATTAGGTAACGAAACAATGAAGGTGGTAGATGAGTTTTGTTACTTGGGTAGAAAAATAACGTACAATGGTCGCAGTACAGAGGATATAAAATGCAGAATGGCAATGGGAAGAAAAGCATTTTTGAAAAAGAGAAATTTGCTAACATCGAATATTAATTTAAGGGTAAGGAAGTCTTTTCTGAAGGCATTTGTGTGGAGTGTTGCCTTGTACGGGAGTGAAACATGCACGATAAGCAGTGCAGACAGGAAGAGAATAGAGGCTTTCGAAATGTGGTGCTACAGAAGAATGCTGAAGATTAGGTGGGTAGATCGCATAACTAATGAAGAGGTACTGAACAGAATTGGTGAGAAAAGGAATTTTTGGCATACCCTGACTAAAAGAAGGGATCGCTTGGTAGGACACATTCTTAGACATCAGGGAATCGTAAATTTAGCATTGGAGGGAAGTGTGTGGGGTAAAAATCGCAGAGGGAGACCAAGAGACTCGTATAGTAAGCAGATTCAAGTGGATGTGGGTTGCCGTTCTTATGAGGAGATGAAAAGGCTTGCTCAGGATAGGGTAGGGTGGAGAGCTGCATCAAACCAGTCTCCGGACTGAAGACCATAACAACACAACAACACTATCATTTACTCTGGGCAATAATATTGCGCAATATCTCGTTCGTTGTTTCCGACTGTGAATCGATATGTCACACTACTAGAGTCAAATAAAAATCTCAGACTTGCAAACGGCGTGTACGCTGACATCAGTTGTTATTATTTTAGCTCTTGGCCTGGCTTTGCGATCACTTAAAGAAATGAGAAAGCGTAGAATCTACGCCGTAGATGGTATACGAAGAGGGGGAGAGTGACAGTTGCAGATTTTTTAAAAAGTAATATGAGGATAAGCAAGCCAAAATACCAGAACGAGATGGATGCTTGCTCATTAGATGTGCAATTGATTGCTGTTATATTTGCGTACTATTTATTTATATATATTCAGTTTTAAAAACGATAAGTACACATATTTTTATTTTTTACAAAAAGTTCAAGTAACATTGTGTTGGCTGCAGTATCTATCAAGTGAGTCAATATCAGCTTCACTTATTGATGCCCACTAGTAATTATTTTCAGTTCTTTCCTATAATTCGTTTGCAATGAATTTAATTTATTTACTGTACTAACTGAAGCTTACTTTTGGCATATTCCCTATATTTCGACTACAACTGATCTTGCTATTCTGTCCCCTTTTGTAAATTACTATAAACATTTCATTTGTCACATCACAAAGCTGGAAAACACATAAATAATACTTAAATGAATGTCCTTTCCTCTGATTTCGAACCAATTACATCTTCACAACACAACAAATTGTGCAAAACATGGAGTTTAGCAGACGAGACAGAACCAACAAGGCTACACAGTTTTAGTCAGTGTATATGCAAGCCACACAGTTTCGCCCAATATATATGCATGAGATCCGTCAATATATCGTGCAATAAATTTACAACCTTCAGTTTTACTTTCAAGATATCCATGTTGGACACGAACTGCAGCTGTAGCGTAAATTGACGGTTTATTTTCGTGAAAAGAATTGCAACCAGCTGCCTTTTTGGATGTAATAAAAATACAGTAAGTACAAAAAATTACAATACGTTTAATTCCGGTTTATTCGGTTCTCTTTTACTAAAGTTCAGTTATGTCACCAGAACCAACATGACAGCATAACCTAAATTTAGTGAAAGATAAATTTTCCTGTAAAATATCCACTGAATATGAGCCCGCAGTGGCTTGAAAACTAGTTCTGGAATGAATAAAAAAAAACATTCAAAAAGGCAGCTGGTTGCAATTCTTTTCACGAAAATAAACCGTCAACTTCAGTTTTACCTACCGAAGGTCAATAATATTGCGCAATATAAAATATTATTGACTGTTTAGAGGCCGCTAAGGCAGTGATTCCCGAAGTCGTCTATATAGGCCGCCAGAGCTCGATTTCAATCTGAAAGGAGTCAATGTGAGCGAAAAACGTAATTTCGACGACGACGCTGACCTATTTTTATGAAATGATATCTTCGAAAGATGGCAGCTAGTTCTGCTGTATCTGGTTATGAAGGAAATAAATTGTTTCAACAAAAGTGATCTTAGGAGTTATTATACTATTGTTTTTCGGGTTGATCTTAATGAAGAACAAAAACTTAGGGAAACGGAAAAAGGGCCTTTCTACATAAATGTTTACGAAATAAATCTTAAAATTTCAACCATTTGCTGCGGATAGTAACCTAGATGTTTGCGCTCAACTCTTGCAGAAACAGCTTAAAAATAGGGTTTGGTAATTTTGTCCATACGCACGATAACTTTGAATCAAATGTTTCTAAATCTATCCGTCTCAAGGGCTCGGTTATCAGTCTGTAGCTTACAAACTACTTAAACTAAGTTAAACTAAAGACAACACAAACAACCATGCCCGAGGGGGAGGACTCGAACCCCCGACAGATAATTTTGAAAATTTGGATTTCATTAACAGATAAAGACATCAAAAAATTAAAAAGTAGTTTGAAAACATTATCTTACGAACATATTGGTAAAAATTTCGACGATTTCCAATGAATAAAATGTATAGTAATGGCCAGCCCCACAATTCGTAGTTTTAGTGTTGAAAAATTATCGTTTCCTGGTTTCCGTACTGACCGACCATGAACAAATAGCTCTTTTATAAGTCGTATAAAGCCTATTCTGCACGAAATGTAATATACAAAAAACAGCCGATTTTCTCAATTAGGCTAGGAGGCTACTAGGGAGTAATGTTTAAATTTTCACCCTGTGCTGTCGTACAGTTTACAGTATTTTATATGCTTATTATTCAAATGTTCAAGTGTTTGTCAAGTTTATGGGACTTAACTGCGGGGTTATCCATCACCACCTAGGTGGTGTTGGGTCATCAGTACCTAAACTTACAAACTTCTTATAAACTAGCTTATACTAAAGACAGCATGGACATCCATGCCCGAGGGAAGATTTGACACCCCCCCCCCCCCCCCCCCACAGGGAACGGCCTCGCGCATCGGAGCATAGCGCCTCAATGCGCTCGGCCACTCCGCCGCGGTGATTGTTATTATTAATATTGGCAAGGTCTACAGTTGAATAAATTTACTGAGCAAGGTGGAGCAGTGGTTACACATTGAACTCACTGTCGGGGAGTGGGAGGGGAAAGGTACTTTCGTCCTCACCCCCCGATGTTCAGCTTATTGTTTGGCGCGGCATTTGTTGGTGATATTTTGTTTACATAAAGCTGGCTGATTGAGCGCAATCAGAATACCGATAACGTAGCCTATATATACCTCGTTTTACATGCTGAAGTTGTCACAGTTTTCCCACACAGATAATATAGCAAAACTGTAACTACTTCAATGTGTAAAACGAGGTAATATATCTAATATATAAAGCAGAGTGTCCGTATGTGTGTATGTGTTGCATACAAATCTACAGTTTTGTCCAACCTTTATGAAATTTTGTACACGTAAGCTTCAATCTATGAGGACGGTCGCCGTAAGCGCAAGAATCACGTACGATATATAGTTTATGAGATATGACAACATAAACAATGATATGCGAGAAAAACTGCTGCATTTTGCGACAATGCTGTTCATTTTCTCCTAAACCATTGGACTGATTTCAACCAAATTTGGTACACACATTCCTTACCGTGAGGTAACAATTTCTGCATGGTTAAGAATCACATACGGCACATGGTTCAAAAGATATTACGTCATAACCAATAGAAATCGCAAAAAAATGCCAAATAATGCGGCGAGAATTCCGAAATTCACTGTATGAGAATGGCAGTACATAGCGACTTGCAACAAACTTTAAACATAATTTCAAACCTATATTAAACTTTTTCTCGCTGGCAACCATAGTAAAATGATGAAAGGAAAAATGTTTCTCGCTTACTACTTTTCCGCTGTTTATGGAGTAAAACTGCGGCATTCGGTACGACGTCACAATTTGTAATTTGAACACTACAAATTGAAGCGACAGGAAATTTTACAGACAGTATACACATATATAGTTGAATGTAGCTTCTAAATTGTATCACATTCCGACTCGTAGTTCATGAGAAATGAGCACATAAACAGTAAAGTTCATGGAAAACCGCCCCATTAAGCACCAAGTTTTAATGTATTACCACTAACTGTGTTCCCAAGAGATTTTCCAGATATACAGCCCTTATTCAAATGAATATATAACTGAACAATAAATGAATAAATACTCAGGTAACGCCGGGTTTCAGCTAGTATATACATATATAAAATTCTTGTATTAATTTCTGTTCAAATTCAAATGTTTGTAATTCTATCGGACCAAACGTCGAGGTCATCAGTCCGTAGCTTACAAACTACTTAAACTAAACTAACCTAAGGACAACACACACACACCTATGCCCCAGGGAGGACTCGAACCTCCACGGCGAGCAACCGCGCGTTCCGCAGCGAGACGCTTTAGACCACTCGGCTTCTCCACCGCGGCGTTAATTTCTGTTTTACAATACGAACTTATATTAACCTGCTCGAAGTAAAATATTTCTGTTCAATTTAAAGCAATGAAAGCCCCAATGATATCATGTATGGATTTTTTTTAATAAATAAAATAACATTGCTTTGCTGAATGCAGAGCCTCATAGAGAAGAAACTAAAAATTTATAAACGTGAATGAAAAGGGCTTCAACATCCAGATGATTAAATGAAAAACTTAAAAGACATTCTGAGCTAGACGCTGAAGTTGTGGGATACTAACAAGATCTTGAACAACCAACCAGTCCAGAGAATATATATATATATATATATATATATATATATATATATATATATATATATATATATTGCTCGGTAGTGGGTAGGCGGTGGTGGAAGGGGTAGGGATGTCTAGTTAATACTACGCACTAGGTGCCAAACCATGTAACTACGCCACTGAATGACTGCATTACATTTTTTCCATACTGAAATGTTCCACACATGATCCGTCAAATGCGCTGTCGGGGAAATCCTTGTATAAAAGCCGTTCGCAGAAGCCTCATGCAAACGTAGTGTTGTGGATAATGTCGTGGGATGTGAAAAGAGTGACCGGCAAGTTGCGCTAGTCGACCAGTAGAACTGTCAAGACACGTGGACCAGAGCGCATGGGGAGGACAAAACCGGCAACGTTGGCTCGTGTGCCCCGGCGGAAGTCGATAGCCCCAGCTGGTTGGCTGGGGTCGTCCCGTAACCTGCTGCTGCTCCAAGGTTAGCTCACTTTGTCAGCGGGCGCGGTGACAGATTAAAAACACAGCTCTGCCGAGAGGGCTTCCGGTTCAACTTGTGCTCTGTTCGCCTAATAAAACCTGGCATACAGCCACGGAAAAAATATGCATACACTGTTCTCTCTCTCTCTCTCTCTCTCTGTCTCTCTCCCTCTCTTTTATTATTATTATTTTTTTAACCTAGAATTTCATTAGACCGAAAAATCTCAACAAGAGATGTTAGGCTTATGGGTACTGTAACATTTCCAATACGCTGCATCTCTCCTACATCGCGACTTAATTCCATTGCCAACTTTATAACACTATACCGTTGGGACACTGTGCTAATATTTAGTCCTCTAAAATAGTATCTTCCGTTATGTCAGTGTTCAGATTAGACCGTATAGAACAATTCCATAAGTAACATTCACTAAACATTTCATTCTATTTCATAAGGATACTTTCATATATAAAATACGAAATGGTAATTGTAACATCATTAGGCATTTGTACTTGAAATAAATAAATTATGGCCAGTCAAACCTTATATGAGTAGCCTAATATCAAACCCGGACATGTGACCTAATGGTCGAAATTTAGTTAGCAGTCGTTCCTAAGGGAAGTTTTTCCGCTCTTTTCATTGGTGAAGTCAGTTTCTTCCAAACATTGACGCAAATGTGATAAATCACACGTTAAATTTGACTGTTCACATCAAAAGCGGACACCTACATAAGAGCTTGATATCAAATTCGGACACCTGTTGGATAAAGCAGTGTGCACCAATGGGAAAACAGTATATGATCACATGACCTCGAAAATCAGACATGGCGACACTATATGCCAGGTACTAAGGTAAGACTAGCTTGTAAACTACACTGTTCTATTGTAAGGTGTGTTGCACGAAATTATCACTTGTTGGAAAGAAGTTCGATGTCAGAAATAACGTCAGTATGTTTAAGGAAAAAGCTGGCGACAATTTCAATAGATCTTATGCTAATAATTTTAAAGATTCAGTGCCGTAACATTTCATTTTTTTTATATAAAATTAAAAAGATTATTATGATTATTGTAGTTTTCATTTTTCCAATATGTAATAGATTTCAGAATTTAATATTTTCCACTTTATGTCGATATTCCTATAATTTCCCAGATTATACACGTGTAAAAAATTCTCGTCAGCAGTAAGCGAATCTCTGTGTATCGAAAACGGACATATGAAAGCGTGTTCACATCAAAAGCGGACACCTACACGTTTTGGTTTCAAAGACGAGCATCTGTATTTTCAAACACAATGTGAAGGTGCTTGAGTACTCAAATTGATATTAGCCATTTCCAGGTATAAATCTTCGATTATTAAAGCTGATAATGCTCAAATAAGCTTATAAATATATTATCTCTACGTTTCGCAATAAAAAAAAATGACATTTATCTCAGTTTCTGGCAAACGACAGATGTCCGTCTTTGATAGTAGGGTACTCATATATCACTGTGTTCCGGGAACAAAGTAGATTCCATTGTTAGTATTCATTTTGGATGTAACACGCAGTTAATAAAAATATTACCGAAATAAACAAATATGACACAACACTACGAGACCATACATTTTATGTTCTCCGATCTACAAACTGAATACATAGTTAATAAATAATGACTAACTTATTTCCTATTACAACCTTGTAACTCTGAAAACATCAAGAATGCTATATTGAATCAGTTCCGGATGTAAAAAACTGAAATCAAATTATATATGGTACGGTATTTACCATGTCTTTAAATTAAATATCACAAGCCAATATTTACGTTGTACTAAATTAAAAACAATAGACAAGACTCTACAGAAATTGAGAGAGTTATTAAAATTAAGTAGATCGCTAATTCAGAAGAAAAGTTGTTGTTATGGTCTTCAGTCCGGAGACTGGTTTGATGCAGCTCTCCACCCTACTCTATCCTGAGCAAGCCTTTTCATCTCCTCATAAGAACGACAACCCACATCCACTTGAATCTGCTTACTATACGCGTCTCTTGGTCTCCCTCTGCGATTTTTACCCCACACACTTCCCTCCAATGCTAAATTTACGATTCCCCGATGTCTAAGAATGTGTCCTACCAAGCGATCCCTTCTTTTAGTCAGGGAGTGCCAAAAATTCCTTTTCTCACCAATTCTGTTAAGTACCTGTTCATTAGTTATGCGATCAACCCACCTAATCTTCAGCATTCTTCTGTAGCACCACATTTCAAAAGCGTCTATCCTCTTCCTGTCCGCACTGCTTATTGTCCATGTTTCACTCCCGTACAAGGCAACACTCCACACAAATGCCTTCAGAAAAGACTTCCTTACACTTAAATCAATATTCGATGTTAGCAAATTTCTCTTTTTCAAAAATGCTTTTCTTCCCATTGCCATTCTGCATTTTACATCCTCTGTACTGCGACCATCGCATGTTATTTTACTACCCAAGTAACAAAACTCATCTACCACCTTCATTGTTTCGTTACCTAATCTAATTCCTTCAGCATCACCTGATTTTCTAAGACCGCATTCCATTATTTTTGTTTTGCTCTTGTTAATGTTCATTTTATACGCTCTCTTCAACACACTATCCATTCCATTCAACTGCTCTTCCAGGTCCTTTGCTGTCTCTGGCAGAATTACAATGTCATCAGCAAAACGCAATGTTTTTATTTCTTCCCCCTGAACTTTAATCCCTATTCCAAATTTTTCCTTGCTTTCCTTCACCGCCTGCTCGATGTACAAATTAAATAGCATCGGAGAAAGGCTACAACCCTGTCTTACTCCCTTCCCAACTGATGCTTCCCTTTCATTCCCTTCGAGTCTAATAACTGCCGTCTGGCTTTTGTACAAGTTATAAATAACTCTCCTTTCCCTGTATTTTACCCCTGCTGATTTCAGAATTTGAAAGAGTGTATTCCAGTCAACATTGTCAAAAGCTTTCTCCAAATCTACAAAAGCTAAAAATGTAGGTTTGCCTTTCCTTAACCTATCTTCTAAGATAAGACGTAAAGTGAGTATTGCCTCCCGGGTTCCTACGTTCCTCCTGAATCCATTCTGATCTTCCCCGAGGTCAGCTTCTACCAGCTTTTCCATTCTCCTGTAGATAATTCGTGTTAAAATTTTGCAACCATGACTTATCAAACTAATGGTTCTGTAGTTTTCACACCTGTCTGCGCCTGATTTCTTTGGAATGGGGATTATTACATTTTTCTTAAAGTCTGAGGGTATTTCACCTGTCTCATGCATCCTACACACCAGTTCAAATAATCTTGTCATGGCTGGCTCTCCCAGAGCCTTTAGTAGCTCTGAGGGTATGTCATCTACTCCTGGGGCCTTGTTCCGACCTAGGTCTTTCAGGGCTCTGTCAAATTCATCTCTCAGTATAGTATCTCCTATTTCATCTTGATCTACTTCCTCTTCCCTTCCTACAACATCATCTCCAAGTTCATTTCCTTTGTAGAGCTGCTCTATGTACTCTTTCCACCTTTCAGCTTTTCCTTCTTTGCTGAGAACTGGTTTTCCATCAGAGTCCTTGATATTCATAGAGCTGTTTTTCTTATCCCCAAATGTCTCTTTTATTTTCCTGTAGGCGGTATCTACTTTTCCCCTTCTTATACCTTCTTCTACAGTTTTGCATTTGGCTTCTAGCCACTCCTGCTTAGCCATTTTGCACTTCCTGTCAATCTCATTTCTTAGTCGTCTGTACTCCATTTTGCCCGTTTCATTTACTGCATTTTTATATTTTCTCCTTTCATCAATTAAATTTAGTATTTCCTGTGTTATCCAAGGATTTTTTGTAGGTCTTGCCTTTCTACCTATTTTGTCCTCTGCTGCCTTCACTATTTCATCTCTCAATGCTACCCATTCCTCTTCTACTGTTTTATTTCCCCCTGTTTCTGTCAATTGGTGCCTAAATCTCCCTCCGAATTTCTCCAGAACTTCAGGTTCCTTCAATTTATCTAATTCCCATCTCCTTATTTTCCTACCTTTCTGCAGTTTTTTCAGTTTCAGCCTACAGTTCATGACTAACAAGTTATGGTCAGAGTCTATATCTGCCCCTGGGTATGTTTTACAGTTTATCACCTGGTTCCGGAATCTATGTTTTACCATTATAAAATCTATCTGATACCTTCCAGTGTCTCCTGGTCTCTTCCATGTATACAACCTTCTTTTGTGATTCTTAAACCATGTGTTTGTTATGATTAAATCATGTTCTGTGCAAAATTCTACCAGGCGACTTCCTCTTTCATTCCTTCTGCCCAGTCCATATTCACCTACTATTGTTCCTTCTCTTCCTTTTCCTACTACCGAATTCCAGTCTCCCATCACAATTACGTTTTCCTCTCCCTTAACTGTCTGAATAATTTACTTTAGCTCCTCATATATTTCTTCGATTTCCTCATCATCGGCAGAGCTAGTTGGCATATAAACCTGTACTACTGTTGTCGGTGTTGGCTTCGTATCTATCTTGACAATGATAATGCGATCACTGTGCTGCTCGTAGTAGTTTACCCGCATTCCTATTTTCTTATTCATTATCAGTCCTACTCCTGTGATACCCCCAACTGATTTTGTATTTATAATCCTGTACTCACCTGACCAGAAATCCTGTTCATCCTGCCACTGAACTTCACTAATCCCCACTATATCTAACTTCAACCTGTCCATTTCCCTTTTTAAATTTTCTAGCTTCCCTACCCGATTAAGGGATCTAACATTCCACGCTCCGATCCGTAGAATGCCAGTATTATCTTTCTTGATGACAACATCCTCCTGAGTAGTCCCCGCCCGGAGATCCGAATGGGGGACTATTTTACCTCCGGAATATTTTACCCAAGAGGATGCCATCATCATATTTTCATACAGTAGAGCTGCATGTCCTCGGGAAATGTAACGGCTGTAGTTTCCCCTTGCTTTCAGCCGTTCGCAGTAACTGTGTGGCAAAGCCACATTAGCTGTTGTTACAAGGCCAGCTCAGTCAATCAACCAGACTGTTGCCCCTGTAACTACTGAAAAGGCTGCTGCCCCTCTTCAGGAACCACACGTTTGTCTGGCCTCTCCACAGATACCCCTCCGCTGTGGTTGCACCTACGGTACGGCTATCTGCATCGTTGAGGCACGCAAGCCACCCCACCTCGGCAATGTCTGTGGTTCATGGGGGTGGAGAAGAAAAGTATAACATAATTACTCTGATTTTTGATGTTGTCAGGGACGTGATAGTGTCATATCCATCTTGCTTCACTTCTGTTGGTGAATTCATAGTATATAGTTATGTTTGTAATCCACTGCTGTTTGGGCGCTTTTTTTATATATATATAATAAAAAAGACTAGAAGTACTATGTTTCTTTTAAATGTGAAGTTAGTTAAAGGCATAGTGTGAGAAAGCCTGAATTGCAATGTGATATTAAATTAAAAAAAAAAAGATTGAACTTAAAAACTTCGATGGTGTAGTCTGCGTCATTCACAAGATTGCACAACTCTACGTACTCCTGTGAAGTTCAAGAGACTCGCAACAGTTCCTGGATTTTGCTTTTAACTTATACAACGCAGTGGTCTAAAGCTTTTATTTATATTGTTTGACAATCTCACCACACTCCCAGCTCAAGTGATAGGCAAACTTGAAGTGCATTAGCCTTTAGGTTACAGCCGTAAGAACACGTTACAGCGGTGCGGCAAATGAGAACGTAAGTTCTGGACGCCAGAGGTAACCTATCGTAAGTAACATTTCGCTGACTTTACAGGAGAGCAAAAAGAAGCTGCTGCGACTCAGATTTTGCTACCTGTAGTATAAGTCGAACACCCAATCATGAAAAGCTCTAATTTTTATATCTTTTCTAGTTAGTCTCTACGTGTACTTCGTTTTTAGAAGTATTTTATGAAATGTTACGGGAGAAACAGCACTTACGATATTTTACCTCACATAAATATGTTTGTGAAGCCGTCTTTATTTACACACACGATATTGTCAAGGTGCTTATTACATTAGGTTTGCTGTTCATTTGCATGCCTTTTTATGTTTATAAACGTTTCTTTTTATGTTTATAAATGTTTATATTCTACAGGATTATTCTACGAAATACGAACAGGAATGTGAGAATTATTGGTACTGAAATTAAGAGATAAAGTCAGTCATACTTTTTGAATACCAGTAGATTTATTAAGAGTTACAATTTTATCCTTTCACAAAGGCAGTCACATATACTAGTCACTCAGCAAAGTTTAAGTAAATTGAACAAAACAAAATCCAACCATAGTAGCTTACTCTTGAAAGTAACAAAGGTTAAACCATTTTAAAAACTGAGACAATGACAAACATTTCTGTCCAAATTCAGCATATATTCATTAACAAATTGAGGACAAAATTCTAAATGTAGAAAAAGAATTCCCTTGTATAATTAACTGATGACGACGTCATCATGTTCATATCCTTCTGAGCCCTTTTCAGTTGTGTTGATATAATCTGTGGTATATTTTGGTAGAAATAGTGAAAAGATTCAGGAACCCACCTAAGCAGCTTTTATAAATCTTTATACTTCTCTGTAGCAATAGGTCTGAGAGTATTTCGTATAGCAGGAAGCTCTTCCGGCCATACTGCCCCTCTTGTTCGCCGTTGCACATCAATCTCCTGAAATTCACCATCAAATGCTGCTTTATAGAACACAGAACCTGAATTCTCTGCTCGTACTTGTAGATGCACAACTTGGCTAACCAAACTTTTCCAGACGATAAACTTTTAGTTGTCCGTTTAACTAAAGGTGGTGATGATCCTTTGAAAAGATTTTCAAAGTCTTTGAAATCTGCCATTCACATGTCGTGTACTTCAATGAGTTCTTTGAATCTGCACTGGCGAACAAACTGTTGCCAATTCCAAGGAGTAGCAGTTATCTCATTTGGGCTCAGTTTGCTTTTGGCACGTTCAATAACAGCAAGTACACCATCTACCTCCATATGAGTGTGTCCCTTCAATACGAATTTATGGTTTATCACTTTAACATTAGGAAGACACCTAAGAATCCAAAAATATGACAATCATGGGGAAGTTACGATCCATATCGTAAGTTACTCAGTTTGGGTTTTTGGCAGGTTAGCTAGGGCCCACTTTAGCAAACAAGATGACACTTCTTTAGGTCCACGACCTGCAACTGTTTCATCCCACATGCAATAATAGGATTTCTGCTCTGAAGCATTAAGGATGGCCGATTATACGTCCTGACCTTTCTTAGATAAAACGCACTGGAATTAGTAAGGTGAGGTATCGGCAAACATTTATGAAGATCGAACATGACAACCTTTGCTTTTCATCCAGGTTGTTTTGAGCGATTTTTGTCGAAGGTCTTGTTTCTATATCTTATATCTGCTTCTGACAAGTGGGCATCATAATGTGATTTAATTTGGACTGCTTCTTCACATATCATTTTTGAGTTTCACCTGAAACTCATCACACGTATCAGTCGCAGGTTCCTTGAATCCTAAATTAAACTCAATGTTAAATATGTCACGATAAAGCCACTGCTTTGCAATTAACTCTTGCTTCATTTCATTTTCCTTGCAGTGCTCTACACACAAAGAATACATTTTTGATATATTGAGACGGCTCCCAAGATACAATCTACCTGTTTTCTCTCTGCTGTAGTGACTCTAGATTGTGGGGAACATCCTGATATGGTTTCTGATGCCGTCCCTTATTACTTCATCCAACTTGTTTGGTGGAACTTTCTTTCCTCTCTGGTCTGGTTCAATAAGTCCACCATTATTTTTTTCGACAAAGCTGTCGTGACATACATTTCGGAAATACTCAAAGTATTTAAGAAAAATAAATTTTGCAAACCTGTAGTCTCTTGCCACAAACTTTAAAGAAGTAATGAAGTGTCAAATGTTCAAATGTCTGTAAATCTATCGGACCAAACTGCGTGGACATCAGTCCGTAGCTTACAAACTACTTAAACCTAGGTAAACTAACCTAAGGACAAACACACACACCCATGCCCCAGGGAGGACTCGAATCTCCACGGCGAGCAACCGCGCGCTCCGCAGCGAGACGCTTTACCGCTCGGCTACTCCACCGCGGCAATGAAGTGTCACATTACGCCTAAACTCACTCTCTTGAACTACTTTTCTACTAACATTTTTTGCAATTACCTGTGAGGCAATATATAATCTCTTAAAATCATTATTATTCCCTTCTCTTTCGACGACATTACTACCTTCGACTGGTGGTAAAGCATCCAGATCATTTGTCTCCTAAATCGCGGAACGTACATTTAGATGATTGTTACATCCCAGTATGATGAATAATATCTTAAAATGTATATTAGCTACGCATAATGATTTAATGTTGTAAGCTGATGATTTAATGAGACTGTAGAATAGAATATTAGTTCTTGAAGTACTAGAAATACTTGTACTGCTTACCTGTACTAACTTCAGCGCTAATTCCACGATCCTTTTACTTCTTCCACTTATAGTATCCATTGTAATCTTCGATTCCGTCATAAAATGCTCCTCCAAACATCACACACTACAGCACACTTCTATTCGCACGTGATTTACAATGTGTATAACAATACGGAAGTAACGTAACACTTAGAAGTAAACCATCGTAACAGCCAATACGATAAAGAGCGTGGCGGTCTATATTCAGGTCAATTGTCGTATGGTCATTTACCATTGTTTACCACTGGTTTCAGGTTGCACATACGATAGTATCGCATTGCAGAATTTCTTTTATGTAAAATATATGCATACAGTATTCTACCCCTAAGAAGGTATGACTTAAACTAGCCACATACGATAAAAAACTCAAAATCGTCATTTTTGCACTTACGATAGGTTACCTCTGACGTCCAGAGTTTAGAGTACGGTTGCCATTAGTGTTAGCACTAAAATCTGGACAAAAGCTACAGCAATCCAGTCATAAGCTGAGGGTGGGGAGAAACTTCAAAACGCCTGTAAACATTCTAAATTAAACCGTACATATTCTTAAATTGTGTGTGTGTTCGTTCGACATGTCGTCCAAAACTAATGGACGCAGTAAAACGAAACTTGGTACACCTGACATCACAAAACATCCTATAATAACAGGCACAGGAACCGAAACGGTAGGAGCCTAAACGAATTTGGAACTGAAGTCACTCAATAACAAGTGAATAATGGTTATTATATAGGGTTGCCAAATGCAAACAAATAAACTAAAGTGAATGAGAATCAGCCGCTTTGCGTATTATAAAACAAAGTCTTTCCACCACGTCAGTCTGTTTGAAAAACCACTGAACGGATTTTCATTCGGTTTTCACCAGCGGAAGGTATGATTCAGGCGGAAGGCCTACGTGTAAATTTATAAAGGTGTTTGGCAATGGGTAACTGGCAAGGAAAATTCCGTGAAATAATGAAATAAAACTCTTACTTACGAACCTTACCGTAAACCTGAAAATGCGTTTATTGTTTCATAGTGTAATACTTGTTCAGACTTTAACAACGATCAAAACACGACGTCGTAAAATAACAACAGTTTTCAATCTCCCGACGTGTTATTCACAACCACCCTTTGCAGGTGATCGAGGTTCGAAGATACAAAAAGGATATCGCAATACGAAGCCGCAACGAGAATCTTGAATTACATCGCTTATATGACAGCCTACAACATCCCTTGATGTTCTGTCGAGGCGAAGATGAGAATTAATTTGATATTCCAGGAGTTAATCGTGTTACTGGATATACAGTACAAAAGAAGTTCTATGCATGAACTATTATTGCTATCGCTGCAACTATTATAACGTACTGCTGAGGTATTGTATAAAAGTTAATGTGGAAGACCAGTATGCTACTTGAATCGCAACGTTTGGCGTTTATACGTAACAATCAAACTGAAATTTATTTGCACGGCGCTTTGTAGTCAAATTTTCAGATAGGACTATGAGTTAACTTTTAAATTACCAATATGCTCGACGAAACAAATTGATACAGCACGAAGACAGAAAACAAAATTTGGTACATATGCTCTGCTACCCATGCGAAGCCGGGGCGGGTTACAAGATGTATATTAATACATACTAATACTCTGAATTAGTAGAATGTAAATCTTCGATAGGGGTCTGGTAAATGTTTACCTCCGCCGAAGTAACATCACATTTCAGCCATTCATTGATTCCCCGCAATCAGAGAACAGCGTATTTCTGAGCGCGTAAGTTATTGTTGCATAATAGTTACGTCTGAAAGCGCAACGAGCAATTTTCGGAGGATTGACTTCGACTTCTGTGCACTTTTCTCAGAGCGATGTTTGCCTGAATTCATAAAATTCGTAACGAGTATTTTTTACGTTCATATTGATTGTCCCGAGACAATACTTCGACTCCGGCATTCTTTGTTAGTAGGCATACTGTCGTAATTCTTCATTTGTGGGGTTATGAATGTCCATAGTTACTTTACATTTTATGAAGAGTGTTTTTTTGTTTCTCCTTTACAGTCGTAATGCTAGAAACATGAGGAACAGTGCTTGTGGAAGTTAACTGTACGTAAAGCTACTGTCTCAACGAGTAACTTCGGAATTAGGATATGTAAGTAATAGCACGGATGCAGATTGTTTCAGTAATATTTCAATAACGAAACTTCGATTTATCAACCGACCTGATAAGGAATTTCAGAAAGTTTTCATCTAATCTTCGGGCTAAGTAAAGACGATGTTAAGTGAACTTGTATGAATATGTTAATTATAAACCGAGAAGTTTAACTACATCTTCGGTCATAGTTAGCAAACCCCTAATAAATGCATGATAGATGGTATTTACGATTGTATCATGTAAGTTTAGGGACTGATGACCCCGTAGTTAAGTCCCATAAGCTTAACAAACATTTGAGCATTTTTTACTGTTCGAACTGCAGTTCTTTATGTTAGTTCAGTGTCTCTGTTAGTCTTGTTCGAAAATTCCGAATTCGTAAGAAATGCTTACGCACAGTTACCCGAGTGGTTTGCAACCAGTGTCCTTTGTAGACTGACAGGCTTTCCACAGTATCCAAATACTGCACTTCCATCACTTTTGACGGGTTATATCCCCTTTCATATCCCCACAAATTGTTATACGCCAGTATTTGTCAGAGTTAACTCATTTTGATTACAAACAAATGATACTGTATACAAGGGATACCAAGTTTTGTGTTTTTTATTAAGTGCAGATTTCGTTTCTATACTTTTAAAGACAGGTGCAAATTTATCTACCTCTTATGATCAAAATCTGACTATATATCTGTGCACTGTTTTCATATAGTATTGTATTACATGTAGATACTTCATCTGGACAAAGTGTAAGGTTACTGTTAACATTGTCTGTCAGATCACTATTACACAACAAGAACAGTCGATCATAGGATAAAAAGAACATCCTTCCTACCAAGCAATACCCAAACCGGTCGAAGAGTTTCATTTGATACACCATAATTATGATCGTACGCTTATTAGTAAACATTGATGTGATTCTGAGATAAAATATTTTCGGAAATACAATATCCACTTTTTCGAACTGTTCCACAGCTTTCAGAATGTCGCGTGGGAAGACCGCGCGTTTATTTAACCCGTAAGTATTAACGTAGAGTTGGCAAACAGATTTTGCCTCCATTCTGAAAGGATTTAACAGAGTTTTAACTTAGTAGGAAACACTTCGTGTTGCGCTGAGGGTGGAGGTTTCTTCGGTATAAACGTAGTAACCTATTAACCGGAGAGATATGGCAGCTCGTTTCGTATTGTCACGATACAGGGGAGACAGCGTTACGGAAATGAAACAGGATCTGAGATGGAAATCATTACAACAACGGAGCTTATCGCTGCGGCGTGGGCGACTTAACGAAACTCAAATCGCTAACATTCTCCTCCGAATGCGAAAATATATTGTCGACTCCCACTTACATAGGTAGAAATGATCATCAGAATAAAATACGAGAAATCAGAGCTCGAACGGAGAGATTCAGGTGTTCCTTCTTCCCGCGCGCTATTCGAGAATGGAATGGGAGATACATAGTATAATTGTGGTTCGATGAACCCTCTGCCAGGCGCTTAAATGTGATTTGCAGAGTATCCCATGTATATGTAGATGTGGGCTTAACAAACTTCTGTCTCTTTAACTTTCCGAAGACAGAGAAGGAAGTGTGTTTGTAATCGCTACATTGCACATGCTTACATCTGAATTAAAAGCGCGAAACTTTATGATGATTTAATTCTCATTATTCGTATTGTTTGCTTCATATCCGAATCTCCAGTATTCTTCGTTGGCAAGAATGCTGTGCCATCGCAGCAAGGTGAGGAACAATACTTGTGGAACACACTGTATGCGAGGGACCTCTGCTTTGCCCCCTTCCACCCCTCACCATGGCATCCATTCGCGAGGACTGAAGGTCTGTATGCAGTGGGGAGAATCCCTCACCGAAATTTCTGGCAACATCTCCAACGACAGAGTCGTTTCCACTCGCAAGGCCCCTTCAATTTGCTGCAGCAAAGTGCGTTACTAATGGAAAGCTGAATACGAAAGTATGAAACTGCCTTTTATTTACCAATAAGAAAACATTTTCCTGGAGGGAAAGAAAAAACTTCGTAAAAAAACAGTATTATTAATACTGTTACTTACAGCCATTTTTCTTACGTTATTACTTCAATATATTTGTCGTGTAGATGCAAACAAGTGCTATCTGACTTTTTACAACTGAATACTTGCTTTGTTTTGAAACAAACATGGTACACATTTTCATATGAAGTAGCAACAGTGTTCTGTGCAATAAATAACTTATTTTAGTGTAGATATATTTTTATTAGGCATGTCGGGTTTTCAGGCAGCACATTTAAATTATGCTACTGTTTTCAATTAAAGGGTTGTGATTTAGAATAAGAAACATAAAGGCTAATGATGTATCACTGTTCGATGGCTGAGAAGTTGTCAGAGGGCTAATCGCATTCTCTAAGCGAAGAAAACGAGCCAAGAGCCAGTCGATTTACGTAGAACAAACACGATTCCACGTCCGCAAAGAACCGACTTTTAAAAAAATAAATAAAAATTACTTTCACCTGTAGCAGTGTTGTAGATGTTAAAACTGCCGAATTGCTCCGTGGTTCGGAATCCACGTTAAATTGGGCTGAAGCAAGGCAACGCATTCTACATCCAAACAGGAGCACACTTAGTACTGCACTTTAGTATTCGAATCAAACTTTGAACTGATGACTGCTTTACCATATATTTAAGAAAGAGCGAATTTTTATCATCCACCCCACCGTCAAGATATGCGAAAGAGGGTACCATATTAGCTGTTCCTTCCCGCATCCTTTCCAATAACCTTGCTGGTGACTTCAAGGTGAAACCTTTAACATTCCTTCCTCCGGGAACTCGCAGGCATAAAATCTTTCCCTGATTACCAAAAATTATTTCTAAGGCTACAGTTGTGTGCTTTGTTATAAATGGTAGACTGTTACTGATACATGTAGTACGTCCTTTAAACATTTCATCCTTGGCTTGTGTTTCAAGCAGATGCTCCGCCACACTTGGGGTTACACTTGTTTCATCAGCGTTCTTAGACGAAATCTTTCCGGGCAAATGGATCGATAGTGATGGTCCAACATCATGTTCATAACTTTTACTAGACGTAACTGCTCTTGATATTATTTTATACGTTAATGATGAAGTGTTCAGCTCACAGACTCCTGATGCGCAAACTCTTAAAGCGCAGGTAAAAGTGAAGTTTATGCGGCAGCTGCTAACCGTCACGCTCGCTAGGTTACTTTATCACTGTTTCGAACATATCATAAAATAAATAAAACATGCTATACCTGCTCTATTGTTGACAGATTTTTGTATGTACCCTTGTCTGGCCAGTAAAAGTAATTGCTGTAATTTCGAAAAATGCTTGCAATCGAGGTAGCTTGGACTCGAGCATACAACTGTAAATCGATTGAGTGTTTCTGAACCGGAGATTCGGGCGCTACGCATTCTCACATACTATATTTGAAAAAACCTCCTCGTTTAACCTATACCTACCTTAAATTTAACTTCTCATTATCACTGTTTCGTACAGATCATAAAATAAATAAAACATGCTATACCTGCTCTATGATTGACTGCTGTGGTGTATTAATAATAGGTCACTTATGACCGTAATACGAAAATTATCTAAAAATCTCTTATAAATACCAATTACAATCACACAAACGCCGCACCGAAATCCTCGAATGAACTTCGAAATTGACGCCATATGTACTCGCCATGAAACACGCAATCTTATTGGTAGGCATAACTCGACTCCTGATTGGCTGCTCTGCCGTACCTAACCTAGCAAGCGCGATGGCTAGCCGCTGCCGCATAAACTGCACTTTAACCTAAAGCGCAAATACAACTTGTTTAGAGGCGATGATCGAAGAAATGTTGACAATGACATCGTGAGAAATTCTGTATCACGTAGCCGTCCTACTGCAATAAACTGATCGCAAGTGGTATAACATACTGCAAACACTGAGTGAAGTACTGTTCGCATCAACCTGCTTATCCGTATCTAGCACAATTCCTTCGAAACAATTATTTGAAATCAGTGAAAGACTTGTGCTCACCCTGTATGAAAAACGATAGGTATTTTCATAAACGGTTTACTTTATTGTGTTCGTGCAACGCAACACAATTTCGTGGGATAGATTGTTACAGCAAAACATCAGAACAAGGATTGAATGTAGTAATTACTCGAAGATGTGATAGCTTAGCAAGCCGCAGAAGCCTAATCTACTTAATTTGAAACCATGATCGCATTTTCTTATATTTCGTAACATTATATTACTAACATTTATTTTTAGAACAACCAACTGCAAGTTTAACAAATTTACATGATGAAACATTGCGCAACATTCTGCACAAGCATTCGGACTGTTTAAACTGCTTGAGTGGATCGATTTTCAGTTGTGCAATTACTTGATTGTTATCTACAGAAAATGTAGACTTGAGGAAGCAAAAATCAGTTGCCGTGTAACCTTCGTATTATCGTACAGGTTTAATGTCTTGCAATGTGAAGAAAAAGAGATGCAAATCGATGAAAAATTGAATATATATGAAAGTGAGCCTATTTCTAGAATTGTATGGAAAGACAAGGCAAAGAAAAATGTAGCATACGTCACACTTTTAATAAAACGCATAGTAATGGGTTATGTCTCAGGAAGATGTGTCGTTAACAATCTCCCGGGAGCAACTAAAATAACGGACAACGTGGAAGTTTAAACTGGCGTACGTAGGGATGGGACATTCATCAATCAATACGGTTTACAGATTTGTGTATTTCATGATTAGATTCCCTCTGCTTGCGAGAAATCGCAATGTTGCTGTCATTATTTCTTGTGCTGTTTACACGATCTTATCTTGCTATCTTGTCAGTCGTATTACTCTGATAAGTGGTTCAAGCACGATTTTGGATTAATCGTCTGAGTACCCTAAAGTGAAAATACGTTTTTCTTTTCATAAACCATGTCACGTTTGTCTGCTTCGATTTTTCTCCTACCACACTGGCAAATCCTGTCATAATTATCAAAGCATATTTTTTTAAGAATTCGAAACACAAATCATTGTGTGTACAAGCTTGTCAAACAAACTGCAAATCTACGGTCTTCATGATTGTATTCTCCAGCAAGCAGTTATTGTTTTGGCAGGAAAAGTGTCGTACTTCACTAAAAATAAAAATTCCTGAAAAAGTTAGAAGCAAATGTTAGGCGCTGTCATAACACCGGAACCAAAGAAATGTCCTTCAATGGAATTTTGGCATAAATATTAAGTGGTAAACTAAACTGAACACCCGCTGAGAATATGTCCTCACTGTCATGATGACGTGTCAGTTTATTCAAAACTGCAAGTCCAAAAACATAAAGAATTTTATTTATTCATTTATCCCGTGTGCCCTGGTATTACACAATATGTACAGATGTTGGGCATGTTATATTATACATAGTAGCTTAAGAGTAGCTTCATACATTGTGATACATAGTGTATGTTTTGCATGTAGTTCATGTTCATTAACATAGTCTGCAGGGTTATTGTTCCAGATATTGTTTGTAGAGACAGAGAAGACTTCAAAGTTTTACTAAATTGTAGATTGTCATCAATAGATTGTACACTCGTGGGAAGCTTAATAGATTAATAGTTATTATGTGACCTTATAGATTTCAAACGATTATTTCCGTCATTTTGCAGCAATTTGGTAAAGATTTTAACTTCTTAGTTACATGAAGTCTGACAATGTTTTATTGCTTGCTTTGGCAATGAATAAACACTTTGGTTTCTTTTCACATTAATCATTAAATAAGATGATAAATGCTCGCCGTTGTAAGTAAAATGTGTTAGAAATACTGTAAAGAGTAAATACGATTTGGAACTTTCTTTTCGGTGTCGTGGGTAACGCCACAGTGGGAAATATATAACGTACAGCAGGCCTTAGCATGAGCGGAGCTCTGTTCAAAACTTCTCCGTCCTCTCCAGCACAGATTATATACCTTCGTCACGTTCAAAAGAACCCTAAGTTTCGTGATTGACTAACTATCTATATATAGGGTCACCAAACGTCCTCATTTTACCCGGACATGTCCTCTTTTTTGGACCACGGGTTTTTAACAAAATGGGAAAATGTCCTCTTTTTTTTGCGTTGTGCAACAGCTTCAACTTGAAAGAGCGTAAATACAACTCTCTGAACTGCCACAATCACTAACTCGAGAGAATTTAACCTTTCTTGAAACATTCTCGTTTCTGTGCCGCTGATGCCCTGACGTCAAGCTAATTCGGAACAACTGAAATAATTGTCACGGAATACGACCTTCGAGGCGGCCACTTAAAAACACACGTCTGCAACAATGCACGATAGTACAATACACATAGTATAAGATGAAACTCTGCCCCTCTTTCTCTGGTCGGAGTGTTGTGTGACACTCAAAAATAAGAAGTTCAGTCTGTCGTGCTGGGACTCAGCAGTTTTGTGTGTTGTCTGTAATAGGGTTGCCAGATTTAACTCGAGGCAGGCCCGGAGACCATACGTGCCCCCCTCCCCCTTGGCCAATGACTCACCCCCCCCCCAACTGCGACCAACTCCCCCACCCCAACCAGGATTACATATGAATTCTAAAAAAAAGAATGGTGGTGTTTCACACCATGGTAAGTCAAATTTAATTCCGTTGCAGTGACTTTGTCGTCTTGTGCAGAAAATTGTTTCGGCAAGAATTTAAGAAGCGACTGATTCTTCTTTTGTGTGTTAATATTCGCTTTGTGTCTTTCTGATTGTAAATATTTATTCACAGCTTTCACTCCGTCGTACTTAACAGTAAATGAGATATTGCATATTCTGCACTTACACATGCACTCATCAGTATCGACTTTTTGTAGCCACTCTTTATAATTTTCTTCCTGCAACCATTCTTCACGGAACGAACTTAGATATCGTCTCTTCATTTCACTGTTATTACTCACTAATCTGAGTTAATGTAAGCTTGTCTGTTCACACACGATACGAGTATTCCAAAAATTTCCGGTAAACTGATAACAAACAATGAACGAACTATCATAAATAATAGACGTCGCCAATTGACACGTTGCCGCAACAGTGTTTGCTTAATAATGCTTAGCCGATTACTACCGACGCAACAATGAAATGTTTTCAGAGGAAGAATAGAAAAGTAGTGTTTTGTTGCAATTAGAAATTGACATTTATACAAAGTTATTCATAATTACTAGAGAGGAGCCGGCCGAGATGGCCGAGCGCACTGAGGCTTCTTGCCACGGTGCGCGAGGCTGCTCCCGCCAGAGGTTCGAATCCCCCCATAGGGCATGGATGTTGTGTTCGCCCTTAGCTTAAGTTACGTTAAGTTCGATGTAGAACGTCGCTACATGAGCATAGTACTTAAAAAGCGCCGTAAAAAAAGTTGAGATGAAGGTTACATTCAAGCCCGGAGATGAGAGTCATCGGCCCGTAGACCCGGAGAATTCATTCCAAACCCGGGCACTCCGGGCGGCGCCCGGAGATCTGGCAACCCTAGTCTGTAAACCTCACTTATGCCTTTAAGATCAAAAGCTAGTGCAATGTTCGTTATACGTAAACTAAAATCTTGTTCAAAACTTCACACAAATAAGGTCAGATGTCACAGTCACCATTGCTGTTTCACCATTTGCTTGTTTAGGACCAGAGACGTAACTACATAAACAGTGTTTCGAAAAAATCAATTTAAAGCTTTTGTCCTAAAAACTGAGTATTTTTTAATAATTAATTGCGAGCCGTTGTACGGTAAATAAAAAGTTTATTTTGTTCATTGCTTTTTTCACCTAGGCCTTACATTTTTCAGTCACTAGAATATAGAAGCTAATCATGTATATATTCACGTCGTTCTGATCCGAAATGAGAGCATAGCTATATCAAGGAACGCTTAGATAATTTTCAGCTACTTTATTCGTGGCAATTTTACAGTCAACAGTACTACGGTTTTCGTATATAATACATCGTAAAAAAATTTCAGGTGAAAACAGGGGTGATCGGCAAGGTATAAGTATGGAAAAAATGTTCAGCACTTAGGACAATAATTACAAGTGGGAAAGTGATGAAATATTAGGGCTTCACTGCTATGTAGTTTATGTAATTCGTTCTACATGTCTCAACATTTCATGCTTCTTAATTTGTAAGAAGATGAACAAATTTCGCAAGATGTATTACAAACAAGACTCTGATAATACAGTAGTGACAGCACTAGTACTTTGAGTTGTCAATGTGAGAGAGAGAGAGAGAGAGAGAGAGAGAGCAAAAGAAGGTTCTTTTATGAATCTAGAAATGTCCTCTTTTCAGAAGACGGACATGTGGTAACCCTATCAATATATCAAAAGACTGTTACTGTAGTACTTCCAAAAACAAAATAACATGACAGTTTATAAATTACGTTCTCATGTCTGACGCGGGGCCTTGTTCGATTGCACCGTTTGTATGTCTCGGCCCGCCGGCTCTGAGTATACGTAAACAAAACCGGCGTCTGGCAATCGCGGCGGAGACCCCCCCCCCCCCCCCCCCCATGACGCTGGCGTCGTTCCATTCCCCCGCCACACCGGCCGGCCTGCCTGCCGGAAAGCACCCGACGTCACCCGAACGCTCTGGATCGTAGCACGGCTGCCAACGTCACCCGCGCCTAACCACTAGCCCCGCGCTATTTTCGAAGCCGGTTTCCGCCCAGCAGCTGCTAATATTGAATCCAGCGAATGGCATCCTACTGGCTGTATCATATACATCCTCTAAATGGGCAGTAGCAATATCTAGCCTAATAAACGTAATAATTCTGTCAGTAAATCTCCTACTCTGTTCTCATTGGCAACTTCTTCAAAATAGATACTACGTTCTAACAACTGAAGTAATATGTTTAAGACAAAAATTTCACATAAAAAAAGAAGTGAGTAATTTAACAGATTGGTTTGTTTTGTGGTACCAAGCTTTTACTTTACCAGCACGTAAGAAATGTTAGGTCTAGCTCTGACGTAAGAGCGAATTATCTTAAATCTTTTGAGAAGCAAAAATACACAGTACAAAATACACTGTACAAAATGTAAACATTTCGCACCGGCATGCTTTGTAGCATCTTGCGTTGTAACTATTAGTTCATTTTGGTATTGCTGCGGGTATTACATTTTTTTTAACTAATTAATTTTTTTTACATTAACTCAGTTTATTGTCTGCAGTATTAAAGAAGAAAGGAAGATTAGAGGGTAAAAATAAGGACCTGAACACAAGCTCAAATGCAGAAAGGAGTGTATGGAGCACAAGGGATTATGCGAGAATGTGCCTCAAGCGATTCACGAATTGCATTACGATAAATGTACTTTTAACGTGACCAAACGCGGATTTGAACAGTTGTCCTAAATGTGAGACCATTGTGATACCTCAAGCATTTCTGCATATTATTATTTTTTGTTGTTGTTGTTGTGGTCTTCAGTCCAGAGACTGGTTTGATGCAGCTCTCCACCCTACTCTATCCTGAGCAAGCCTTTTCATCTCCCCATAAGAACGACAACCCACATCCACTTGAATCTGCTTACTATACGCGTCTCTTGGTCTCCCTCTGCGATTTTTACCCCACACACTTCCCTCCAACGCTAAATTCACAATTCCTTGATGTCTAAGAATGTGTCCTACCAATCTATCCCTTCTTTTAGTCAAGGTATGCCAGAAATTTCTTTTCTCCCCAATTCGGTTCAGTAACTCCTCATTAGTTACGCGATCCACCCACCTAATCTTCAGCATTCTTCTGTAGCACCACATTTCAAAAGCCTCTATCCTCTTTCTGTCCACACTGCTTATCGTCCATGTTTCACTCCCATACAAGGCAACACTCCATACAAATGCCCTCAGAAAGGACTTCCTTAGGCTTAAATCAATATTCGATGTTAACAAATTTCTCTTTTTCAAAAACGCCTTTCTACCCATTGCCATTCTGTATTTTATATCATCTGTACTGCGACCATCATTTGTTATTTTACTGCCCAAGTAACAAAATTCCTCTACCTCCTTTATTGTTTCGTTACCTAATCTAATTCCTTCAGCATCACCTGATTTTCTTACACTGCACTCCATTACCCTAGTTTTACTCTTGTTAATATTCATCTTATATGCACCTTTCAGCACACTGTCCATTCCGTTCAATTGCTCTTCCAGGTCCTTTGCTGTATCTGACAGAATTACTATGTCGTCGGCAAAACGCAATGTTTTTAATTCTTCACCCTGAACTTTAATTCCTTCTCCAAATTTCTCCTTGCTTTCCTTTATAGCTTGCTCAATGTACAAATTGAACAACATTGGGGAAAGGCTACAACCCTGTCTTACTCCCTTTCCAACCACTGCATCCCTTTCATGCCCTTCAACTCTGACAACCGCTGTCTGGTTTTTGTACAAGTTGTAAATAACCTTACGCTCCCTATATTTTACTCCTGCTTGCTTCAGAACTTTAAAGAGTTTATTCCAATCAACATTGACAAAAGCCTTCTCCAAATCTACAAAAGCTAGAAATGTTGGTTTGCCTTTTCTTAATCTATCTTCTAGGATAAGCCGTAAAGTGAGTATTGCCTCCCGTGTTCCTACATTTCTCCTGAACCCAAACTGATCTTCCCCGAGGTCGGCTTCTACCAGCTTTTCCATCCTTCTGTATATAATCCGTGTTAATATTTTGCAACCATGACTTATTAAACTGATGGTTCTGTAGTTTTCACACCTGTCTGCACCTGCTTTCTTTGGAATGGGGATTATAACATTTTTCTTAAAGTCTGAGGGTATTTCACCTGTCTCATACATCTTACACACAACGTGAAACAATTTTGTCATGGCTGGTTCTCCCAGAGACTTCAGTAGCTCTGAGGGAATATCATCTACTCCAGGGGCTTTGTTTCGACTTAGATCTTTCAGTGCTCTGTCAAATTCATCTCTCAGTATAGTATCTCCTATTTCATCATCATCTACATCATCTTCCCTCCCTACAATAATGTCTCGAAGTTCATTTCCTTTGTAGAGCCTCTCTATATACTCTTTCCACCTTTCAGCTTTCCCTTCTTTGCTGAGAACTGGTTTTCCATCCGTGTCCTTGATATTCATAGAGCTGTTTTTCTTATCGCCAAATGTTTCTTTTATTTTCCTGTAGGCTGTATCTATTTTTCCCCTATTTATACATTCTTCTACATCCTTGCATTTGCCTTCTAGCCATTCCTGCTTAGCCATTTTGCACTTCCTGACAATCTCATTTCTTAGTCGTCTGTACTCCATTTTGCCTGTTTCATTTACTGCATTTTTATACTTTCTCCTTTTATCGATTAAATTTAGTATCTCCTGTGATATCCAAGGATTCTTTGTAGGTCTTGCCTTCCTACCTATTTTGTCCTCTGCTGCCTTCACTATTTCATCTCTCAATTTTACCCATTCCTCCTCAACTGTTTTATTTTCCTCTGTTTCTATCAATTGTTGCCTGAAGCTCCCTCTGAAATTCTTAAGAACTTCGGGTTCCTTCAATTTATCTAGGTCCCATCTCCTTATTTTCCTACCTTTCTGTAGTTTCTTCAGTTTCAGCCTACAGTTCATAATCAACAAGTTATGGTCAGAGTCTATGTCTGCCCCTGGGTATGTTCTACACTTCAAAACCTGGTTCCGAAATCTATGTCTTACCATTATAAAATCTATCTGGTATCTCCCCGTGTCTCCTGGTCTCTTCCACGTATACAACCTTCTTTTGTGATTCTTAAACCAGGTGTTTGTTATAACTAAATTATGTTCCGTGCAAAATTCTACCAGGCGGCTTCCTCTTTCATTCCTTTTGCCCAGACCATATTCACCTACTATCTTCCCTTCCCTTCCTTGTCCTACTACCGAATTCCAGTCTCCCATAACAATTAAGTTTTCCTCTCCCTTAATTGTCTGAATAATTTCCTTTAGCTCCTCATATATTTCTTCGATCTCCTCATCATCGGCAGAGCTAGTTGGCATATAAACCTGTACTACTGTTGTCGGAGTTGGCTTCGTATCTATCTTGACAATGATAATTCGATCGCTGTGCTGGTCATAGTAGTTTACCCGCATTCCTATTTTCTTATTCATTATCAATCCTACTCCTGTGATACCCCCAACTGATTTTGTATTTATAATCCTGTACTCACCTGACCAGAAATCCTGTTCATCCTGCCACCGAACTTCACTAATCCCCACTATATCTAACTTCAACCTATCCATTTCCCTTTTTAAATTTTCTAATTTTCCTACTCGATTAAGGGATCTAACATTCCACGCTCCGACCCGTAGAATGCCAGTATTGTCTTTCCTGATGATCACATCCTCCTGAGTAGTCCCCGCCCGGAGATCCGAATGGGGGACTATTTTACCTCCGGAATATTTTACCCGAGAGGATGCCATCATCATAAGTTCATACAGTAGAGCTGCATGTCCTCGGGAAAAATAACGGCTGTAGTTTCCCCTTGCTTTCAGCCGTTCGCAGTAGCTGTGTGGCAAAGCCACTTTAGCTGATGTTACAAGGCCAGCTCAGTCAATCATCCAGACTGTTGCCCCTGTAACTACTGAAAAGGCTGCTGCCCCTCTTCAGGAACCACACGTTTGTCTGGCCTCTCCACAGATACCCCTCCGCTGTGGTTGCACCTACGGTACGGCTATCTGTATCGTTGAGGCACGCAAGCCACCCCACCTCGGCAATGTCTGTGGTTCATGGGAGTGTGTATAGAATTTAGATAACCATAAGGCTGCACTGCTTTACAAACTAATTTAGTCTGGTTCTATTATGTGTTTTTTTCCGGATGCAAAGTAACACAAATGATGCATGAACTCAGATATTAACATTGTTATCGCTCGCTGAAGTCCCTAATTAGGCTCAGCTTTCGGAAAATGAACAATTTTTAATCAGTTCAGAACATTAAATCGGGCGCATAGTTCTTACGTTTTCGGCGGTAGAGTTTAAAACGTGTTTGATGATTAACATTTCGGCGATTCTACCAGTCTACACGTAATGTGAGACATTTGTCGAGTACAGCAAAATAGTTGTGCAATGTAAATTCGGAAGTAGTGTCACTATACACTTTTCTATAAAGGCATTTAGTAGATCATTCCCGGTACTTCTTTGCGTGCCAGATCTACAATATTTAGCAATGAGACTGCTTCGTGGAAGAACAGTTTGTTGTGGGAGGGCCAGATGGCGAAGAAAGGTGCAGAAATGGGGGTGCATGAAAGTGAAATTCAGGTATGTGAGAATTTAGTAAAGCAAGACACTGAACAGTGTCGAATATAGCATATGATTTCACTCCCCCCCCCCCCCTATATACGACACTGATACTAAAAATAGATTTATGATTTTTATTTGTTTGCTCTATATTTGTGTTACAAGAGCGAATGAAATATAAGAAATACACTATTGCGGCTCCAAAAAACAATTTTTTTCCATATTTTGTTTTGATTGGTATCGCACGTTTAAAACATGGGCTAGAGCATTTCGATTTCTCATGATCATGATATGTACATCGGGATGAATATCTTAGGTGTTGTTTATAGGATTTAATTCGACAGTCCTTTTTAGATAGGGAAAATGATCGTTGACTCTACTACCAACAGTAAGAATTGAAATAAAATCTAAATCGGATATGATAGTGGTTTCATTGCAACATAATAATTGATGCTCATAATACAACGTACCACTTTAGAAGTAGGCAGGACTAAAATGCACTTTTATGTTTATATCACAGACCGACTTCGGACTGTCTATATGCGAAGCATCTTCTTTCTGACGTGGTAAGCATGGTGGCAAACAATACATAAGGTATACAGTTTAACACGCTACGATATTCCTCTAAACTTAGCATCTATCAGTACATACAATACCGTATCTTTAGCTCTGTATTAATATGTTTCATTGAACCCACTTTGGTAAGAAAAATTATTTCTCTTGGAATTCAATTCGTGGATAATTTTAAATTACACAACAATATAATGTTTGTGATTGTGTCAGTTTGTAATTTACTGTGTAGCTTAGCGGATTGGGCGTTTATTGAAGAACACCCTTTCGATGTTGGGATTATTGCCTGTAATTTTCAAACAATTTCAATACATATATGCAACACATGTTGAGTACGATGGGGCGGTCTGATTCATTTAGTAAATACAATGGTTTCATTTTATTTTTATTGCGATAACGGGTTCGAATTAATGTAAGTACAGACACAAATGTGGCTATCTGTATTATATCAATGTTCTGTGGAAAAACTTGCATACCGGTAATAATACGGTATGCTACATGATACGAACTTCGTACAACAAATTTTAAAACGTAATTACTAGGTATGAACTGATGTTTTCTGAAGATTGTGATATGAATATTATATTGTAGTTTTAGGTAGTCTCTCTGAGTGTTCTTAGTGTTTACTTGATGAATCCTAAGTGCGTCGAAACCGGTCATCGTAATAAAAATAAAATAAGTGATCTTGACTAAAAACTATTGTCTCTCCTGAATTTCAATACAGGCTAATTTACATATTACTTACTCCAGAACTTTAATCAACTTTCATTAAAAAATCAACAGGTCGAATATTTGAAAAGTACTCCATAACTTATGTTGCGAACTGCAGCAGTACGATTAAAAGATACATTCCAGCTTCTAACGTAACTTTAACGACATTGAAGCATCGTTACAAGTACGGAAATAAATTATTCTATCTTTATACAATTCGGCATGATGTAAAATTTAGAGCGCTTGCTAGAGTCTCGAAATATCTGGAAGGCGGGCGGCAGCAGACTCGGCAAGTCCAAACGTGTTAGTAACTTTCATTCGCAAGATGTTGGCAGCACTGACGACAAGCGTATATAACCAACGGCGCGGGCGCTCAAAGCGCAGTTTGTCGAAGACTACGAAGAGTTCGTGAAGTCCACGAGCGTTTCGAAGTTATCGCAACCTTTTCGAAGCTATCGCAGCCTTTTCTCCCGTGAAAAGGTAAGTGCGCACAAACTGTGAATTTTGCTCTGACGTTTTAACTATCATGCTGTGAATGAATTGGTTTTCGCGAACTTTCAGAGATGTCTCGTAGATTTATTTTCATTGTGTGGAATGTATGGTGCAAACAATTATCTTGCGCATTCATTGAAATAATGGAGAGGGTTGTTAATCCATAGGACTAGTAACACTGAATAGTTAGAAGTGTAAAGCGATGCAGTGACAAATAAATGTATGTGTATCGTTTCAGATGGCACTTACACCGGTGATCCGTCACTTGCTGGATGATGTCGACAGGCAGATGTCACTATTCGACCAGCATTTTGGTATGGGCCTGACGCACGATGACTTACTTTTCCCGCGAATGTCTGTCGTTCCTGCCCTGTCTGGCTATTACAGACCATGGCGTCATTTGGCAGCTCGAAACTCTGGTGTATCTTCCATCCAGAATAACAAGGAAGGATTCAAGGTGAGTGTAAATCACATTAAATTGAATGTGCCTGTATTATCTGCTATTCCTGGGCAAGAAATAACTGCATTGTTGCCGCGGCGGACCGGCCGAGCGCATTGAGGCGCTATGCTACGATGCGCGAGGCCGTTCCCCGTTGGGGGGTTCGAATCCTCCCTCGGGCATGGATGTTTGTGCCGTATTTAGTATAAGCTAGTTCATATGTAGTTTATTAGTTTAGGGACTGATGACCCTGCAGTTAAGTCCCATAAGCTCTAAAAACATTTGAACATTTTTGAACTATTTTGTTAGTCTTGTAGTTGATGGGTGTAAAACTAGAAAAAATTGTGCTAGCAACGAATTGTACCGTTTTCATTGCAGGTAAATTTAGACGTCCAACAGTTCAAACCAGAGGAGCTGACTGTAAAAGTTGTGGGTGACAGTGTGGTGGTCGAGGCCAAACATGAAGAGCGCCAAGATGAACACGGTTACATTTCGCGTCATATGCAGCGGCGCTATATGCTGCCGAAGGACGTGGAAGTTGACCAGGTGCAGACGCAGCTGTCATCGGACGGTGTTCTCACCATCTCAGCACCAAAGAAGGTGTGTATCAAACAATAACGTGCAGAACTATTAGTAGAAAGCAATATGGAATGACCATCAACATTAAAGAGCCAATCAGTGAATTTGTTTACAGAAAAAAAATATTACGATCTAATTAAATCCAAGATTTTTCATTTTTATAGCATGGTACCTATAGCTGTTCCTTTATTAGATTTTATCTGGATTCTTTGGCTTGGTGCAGCTCAAAGCCCCCGAGGTAGTGCTGCTGGGTGTTATACTGTCACTGCCATAGTAACCACACTTTGTGGAAAGATTAGTGTCTAGTGATTGTTCTACAACAATATTTTCCGTTAGTGTGTGAAATTAAGATCGTAACAAGTTAACACAGTGTGAATAATGAAGATACTGTGTGTTTGCAGAGAGATAGTTAAATAGAACTTTGCCAAAGAAGTGTGGGAGGATAATAACAATAAATTTCACACATGGTTGTCTAATTGTAGATGGTTGTTAGACTCTTGGCCTCATTGACTCTTTCTGCTTTCAGGCTCTCCCAGCACCAGAAGGCGGTGAGCGTGTGGTACAAGTTGTGCAGACTGGTGTTCCAGCATTGACCAACCAGCAACAGCAGGGAGGAGAGAGAATGGAGCAGTGAGATCTTCATTTGTGGATATTGTGACGTGACTGAGGGTTTATGTTCATTGCTTGCTTTTGTTTTTCACCGTATCTTCTGAGTTGTTGATATGTAGAGTGAGGACTGCATTTACTGATTCATGAATCACTCATTTTTGTTTAAGTGTTCATGTTCCAGACAAGACTTTGAAGAATGTCATGTGTGCTAATTTTGTAATGATGCGTAATTCTCAAAACTGTAAGACTGATAGTATTTGTATTGATGTTCTTTAATAAATAAACATTATCATGCATTTTGTCTTCTACTTTAATATCTCTCCTGTCAATATGGCTATTCCTGTTCATCCTTTGATAATTTCAATATAGCTTGATGTTACTCTGAAAGTGCTCATAGCTATGGTGTTAAAAGATGGAATCCTGCATTGCAAAGGTTGGATCAAATAGACATAGACGTTACGTGCTTGGAATAGACTAAATGATACATATGGGCACAAAATAGTTTCATGTTAAAGTAAATCGGAACAATGGGGGTGGATTCAAGATCAGAAAAGAACATAGTTGATGAACCAGCATGAATGAATTGTTGAATGGATACAAATTATCCTTTAGTCTTACATAATCTCTGTTTGTAAACAAGTGTAGTTGATCACATTCCTCATTCTCTAGAGAATATAATGGGTTTGTGGAATGGAATAATTTGTATAAGTAGAAAATTGTGCCAAAGACCATTAAACTAAAGATAAATACTCCACTATTCTATGATAGTTTTATAATTGAAAATTGCACTTCATAACAAATCCACAGCTATTGCTTACTCTTGTTTGAAGCAGGATGACTGATTAAAATAGTGTTCAACACGATTAACTGTCTATAACACAAAAGTAATTTGCTAGAAATGAATGCAGAAGTTTATAAGCCAGTGAGGTCGACAAAATGATGTGTACAAGATTGAAAAACTGAAATTGTCAGTTTTATCTTGGAATGGGCTTTTATTCCAGTAGTTAATTCTCAGTCAGAATGTGGTATTGCATTGTGGTAGTTACACAATATTTCAGTTTTACAAAGAAAGCTTATACTTTTCCCACCAGTCTCCCCCCCCCCCCCCCCCCCAAATTGAGAGCCTATAAACAGGATTTATGTTATGAAGTAGCACCATATTCTGCTAAGTGCAAAGTATAGCCAGTGAATACTGTAATAAGGACATTTAAAATTGCGTAAAAGTCAGTATTATGAACCATTTAAAACTTTTTTTTCTTCCAGTGAAAGTTTAGTTACAGCAGCAGTAGCATATTGTGAAAAAGATGGTAACTGCCATTAAATGCTCTTCAAGAACACACTTGCATAGAAAGGAGGTAATAACCTTCTGTGTTGACCATGAAATGTTGTTGCTGATCTACAGCTGGCAATTTATTATATAATCCCTTTCATCAGTAAATGAATTAGCAACACAATGTTTGGTTTATGAGGCTAACAGTAGCACAGCGCATTGCCACTGCTGCAAGTAAAATTTAACAATGCATTCTATGAATAGAACAAATGTGCTTCTTTTCTGTACATATTGTAATTAACTGATGAAATGGTGATGTTGAGAGAGTGAAAGTATGGTAAATATCAGCAGATGGTTTGAATATACAACATGTGTGGACAGAAGATAGTTGGAGAAAGGGTATGACTATACAATTGTTTGAGCTGATGTTATTTCCAACATTTCGTAGTAAATACTTCAAAAATACAATGTGGTGATAAAGGTGTTATACTGCTTTTGACATTAAGCATTTGGTAAGTGTGAAATCTGCTGTCAGTAAAGTTGACACTCCAAGCAAAGAAAGCCCTTCATTGAAACCATTTGACAGAGAGTGTCCACAAAAGGAAATGGACAGTGAACATGGTAGAACATATTATGAACTATTTGCATAGAGATTTCTCAACCTGAGGAACATTTCATTCAGTTGTGCAGCAGCAATTCATTGCCACTCAGAGAATGACCTAGGAGGTACAGAAAATCAGTGCTTCTCTTGCTTCTCACAAGGCACTCCAACTGCAAAATGTATGAAAGTTCATCCTAGTTTCCCACGGATTTTACAAATGTACATAGAGCTTTAAGAAGCAGTGAAAGATTCATACAGTGCCAGTTTATGCATTATGCAGCACTAATTCAGATATTTTGAGCTCTGTACTGACAGGGAACCAATTAAGTAGAAAGTGTGTGAAAAATAGTGATTGTATTTTTTTTTTTAATCAGGTGTAAACAGTGTGATGAGAAATCATTGAGTGGGTAAAAATATTTTGCAGCAACTGCCATGCAATTCAATGAACTATAAAAAAATATCATTGCAATATACAGCCTATAGGAGGTACAGAAATATTTATTAAACGAAACACTACTTAACAGTATATTTGTTGAAAGAGCAACTATAATTTTGTGTGGTGACTAGAAAAAATGTATGCTGTAATATCAATCTACAGCTTAAAGACAACTCTGCATTTCACATTGGGGTGCATGGCAGAGGGTTCAGCAAATTATTTTCAGATTATTTCTCTATGATCCTACTCTCGAATAGCATAGAGAGGAGAGGGGACAACTAAATCCTTTGTTTAAGCTCTGATTTCTCTTGTTTTATTGTCTGATAATTTCATATGTAGGTATGGCTAGCAAATATTATTTCATTCAGAGAAGGAAGTTCATGAATGAAGTTTCATAAATAGATCTTGCTGAAAGAATCACTGTCTTTCTTTTAAAGACTGCCTTCCCAACTTGTGTTTTCATTCTATGACACTCTCTCCTTAAAACACTATAATGCAGAATGAGTTGCTCTTTGGACTTTTCGATATCCTCCATCAATACAATCTGTTGAGAATCCGATACAGCACAGTATAGGCAGTCTTTTTAGTGGATTTGTTGCAGTCTTTTATTTGCCTCCCCTGCAATACTATTGAAGATGTATTTCCAATTAAATTTGTTTGTAATTGTCATCCTTAGGTATATTGACAGGCTGTAGATTTGTGTGAACAGAATTAGTTTCAATCAATTGAAGGGCCAACTTCAGGATATGTTGATCTGACAAAGGGGCTGAGCTTTTGCTATTTAAGTGTAGCAGACCTTGCTCTCTCAGGTGACAGCACCTGGAAGAAATCACAGCTCCTACTCTGCTCTGCACCATGTTTGGGTATTTCATCAAAATAATTATATTATGTTTTAATTCAACATAATTACAAATGTATTTTTTTAGAAATCCCTAATATTAAAAAAAACTGTATATTTGAGAGCAACATTCCCTAATACAGTTAAGTTCAGGTTAAAATTAAACAATATAATAAGGATAGTTTACAGCTCACTGCAAAGATGTACGACACACTGTGACAGGCACATAAAAGAAAAGGCAGGCACACATCAATTAAGCTACCACCCATTAGCCTTCATCAGAAAAGAGAGCATGCACACAGTCACATTGACATACTTTCACAGTCACACAACCATCATCTCCAGCCGCCGAACTCCAAAACACACTCTGTGGTGAGGGGAACTTTTCCTCAAGGTGATTCATAATGTTTGTACACAGTACATGCCTCAAAACCCCAGATTGGAAGTATTAGGCCAGTATGTTCTTAAAGGAACCCAAGGAGATGGAGACAATATTCCAGTTTTCGAATTAATAACTGGTGGCAGTACAAGTAATGTGGAAACAGCTATTCTCAGAGTTGTTGTTATGGTCATCAGTCCGGAGACTGGTTTGATGCAGCTCTCCACTTAAGAACGGCACCCTACATCCACTTGAATCTGCTTACTATACGCGTCTCTCTCTATCTCCCTCTGCAATTTTTACCCCACACACTTCCCTCCAATGCTAAATTTACGATTCCTGGATGTCTAAGAATGTGTCCTACCAAGCGATCCCTTCTTTTAGTCAAGATATGCCAAAAATGTCTTCTCACCAATTCTGTTCAGTACCTCTTCATTAGTTATGCAATCTACCCACCTAATCTTCAGTATTCTTCTGCAGCACCACATTTCAAAGCCTCTATTCTCTTCCTATCCTCACTGTTTATCGTCCATGTTTCACTCCTGTACAAGGCAACACTCCACACAAATGCCTTCAGGAAAGACGTCCTTACACTTAAATTAATATTCGATGTTAGCAAATTTCTGTTTTTCAAAACTGCTTTTCTTCCCATTACCATTCTGCATTTTATATCTTCTGTACTGCGACCGTCATTTGTTATTTTACTACCCAAGTAACAAAACTCATCTACCATCTTCATTTTGTTTCGTTACCTAATCTAATTCCTTCAGCATCGCCTGATTTTCTAACACTGCATTCCATTATCTTTGTTTTGCTCTTGTTAATGTTCATTTTATACGCCGCCTGCAGGAACTAAAAAGCCTGAATATTCCAGAAAGGCATGGGTAAGGTGATCTACCTTTTATGGTATGTACCGATGAAAATAGGGTTTTGTGATGCATCAAATAAGATAAAGCATTTTCTTACAATTTAATTATTGTAAGTAATTTGGACATACAGCTATCATTCAAAAGTTACAATACATTTTGTTTGCAGGTTGTGTTGTTGTGGTCTTCAGTCCGGAGACTGGTTTGATGCAGCTCTCCACAATACCCTATCCTGAGCAAGCCTCTTCATCTCCACATAAGAACGACAACCTACATCTGTCTGAATCTGCTTACTGTATCCATCTCTTGGTCTTCCCCTGCGATTTTTTCCCCACACACTTCCCTCCAACACTAAATTAACAATTTCTTGATGTCTAAGAATGTGTCCTACCAATCTATCCCTTCTTTTAGTCAAGGTATGCCAGAAATTCCTTTTCTCCCCAATTCTGTTCAGTACCTCCTCATTAGTTACGCGATCCACCCACCTAATCTTCAGCATTCTTCTGTAGCACCATAATTCAAAAGCCTCAATCCTCTTCCTGTCCGCACTGTTTATCGTCCATGTCTCACTCCCATACAAGGCAACACTCCATACAAATGCCCTCAGAAAGGACTTCCTTAGGCCTAAATCAATATTCGATGTTGACAAATTTCTCTTTTTCAAAAATGCATTTCTACCCATTGCCATTCTGCATTTTATATCCTCTGTACTGCGCCCATCATTTGTTATTTTACTGCCCAAGTAACAAAACTCATCTACCTCCTTTATTGCTTCGTTTCCCAATCTAATTCCTTCAGCATCACCTGATTTTCTTACACTGCACTCCATTACCCTAGTTTTGCTCTTGTTAATGTTCATCTTATATGCACCTTTCAGCACACTGTCCATTCCATTCAATTGCTCTTCCAGGTCCTTTGCTGTATCTGACAGAATTACTATGTCATCGGCAAAACGCAATGTTTTTAATTCTTCCCCCTGAACTTTTATCCCTTCACCAAATTTCTCCTTGCTTTCCTTTATAGCTTGTTCAATGTACAAATTGAATAACATTGGAGAAAGGCTACAACCCTGTCTCACTCCCTTCCCAACCACTGCATCCCTTTCATGCCCTTCAACTCTGACAACCGCTGTCTGGTTTTTGTACAAGTTGTAAATAACCTTACGCTCCCTATAATTTACTCCTGCTTTTTTCAGAACTTTAAAGAGTTTATTCCAATCAACATTGTCAAAAGCCTTCTCCAAATCTACAAAAGCTATAAATGTAGATTTGCCTTTTCTTAATCTATCTTCTAGGATAAGCCGTAAAGTGAGTATTGCCTCCCGTGTTCCTACATTTCTCCTGAACCCAAACTGATCTTCCCCGAGGTCGGCTTCTACCAGCTTTTCCATCCTTCTGTATATAATTCGCGTTAATATTTTGCAGCCATGACTTATTAAACTGATGGTTCTGTAGTTTTCACACCTGTCTGCACCTGCTTTCTTAGGGATGGGGATTATAACATTTTTCTTAAAGTCTGAGGGTACTTCACCTGTCTCATACATCTTACACACCAGATGAAACAATTTTGTCATGGCTGGTTCTCCCAGAGACTTCAGTAGCTCTGAGGGAATATCATCTATTCCAGGGGCCTTGTTTCGATTTAGGTCTTTCAGGGCTCTGTCAAATTCTTCTCTCAGTACAGTATCTCCTATTTCATCTTCATCTACATCCTCTTCCCTTCCTACAATATTGTCTCGAAGTTCATTTCCTTTGTAGAGCCCCTCTATATATTCTTTCCACCTTTCAGCTTTCCCTCCTTTGCTGAGAACTGGTTTTCCATCAGTGTCCTTGATATTCATAGAGCTGTTTTTCTTATCTCCAAATGTTTCTTTTATTTTCCTGTAGGCTGTATCTATTTTTCCCCTATTTATACATTCTTCTACATCCTTGTATTTGCCTTCTAGCCACTCCTGCTTAGCCATTTTGCACTTCCTGACAATCTCATTTCTTAGTCGTCTGTACTCCATTTTGCCTGTTTCATTTACTGCATTTTTATATTTTCTCCTTTCATCGATTAAATTTAGTATCTCCTGTGATATCCAAGGATTTTTTGTAGGTCTTTCCTTCCTACCTATTTTGTCCTCTGTTACCTTCACTATTTCATCTCTCAATTTTACCCATTCCTCCTCTACTGTTTTATTTCCCCCCGTTTCTGTCAATTGTTCCCTAAAGCTCCCTCTGAAATTTTTAAGAATCTTAGGTTCCTTCAATTTATCCAGGTCCCATCTCCTTATTTTCCTACCTTTTTGTAGTTTCTTTAGTTTCAGCCTACAGTACATAACCAACAAGTTATGGTCAGAGTCTATATCTGCCCCTGGGTATGTCTTACACTGTAGAACCTGATTCCGAAATCTATGTCTTACCATTATAAAATCTATCTGATATCTTCCCGTGTCTCCTGGTCTCTTCCACGTATACAACCTTCTTTTGTGATTCTTGAACCAGGTGTTTGTTATAACTAAATTATGTTCTGTGCAAAATTCTACCAGGCGGCTTCCTCTTTCATTCCTTTTGCCCAGACCATATTCACCTACTATCTTCCCTTCACTTCCTTGTCCTACTACCGAATTCCAGTCTCCCATAACAATTAAATTTTCCTCTCCCTTAATTGTCTGAATAATTTCCTTTAGCTCCTCATATATTTCTTCGATTTCCTCATCATCGGCAGAGCTAGTTGGCATATAAACCTGTACTACTGTTGTCGGTGTTGGCTTCGTATCTATCTTGACAATGATAATGCGATCACTGTGCTGGTCATAGTAGTTTACCCGCATTCCTATTTTCTTATTCATTATCAATCCTACTCCTGTGATACCCCCAACTGATTTTGTATTTATAATCCTGTACTCACCTGACCAGAAATCCTGTTCATCCTGCCACCGAACTTCACTAATCCCCACTATATCTAACTTCAACCTATCCATTTCCCTTTTTAAATTTTCTAATTTTCCTACTCGATTAAGGGATCTAACATTCCACGCTCCGACCCGTAGAATGCCAGTATTGTCTTTCCTGATGATCACATCCTCCTGAGTAGTCCCCGCCCGGAGATCCGAATGGGGGACTATTTTACCTCCGGAATATTTTACCCGAGAGGATGCCATCATCATATGTTCATACAGTAGAGCTGCATGTCCTCGGGAAAGGTAACGGCTGTAGTTTCCCCTTGCTTTCAGCCGTTCGCAGTAGCTGTGTGGCAAGGCCACATTAGCTGATGTTACAAGGCCAGCTCAGTCAATCATCCAGACTGTTGCCCCTGTAACTACTGAAAAGGCTGCTGCCCCTCTTCAGGAACCACACGTTTGTCTGGCCTCTCCACAGATACCCCTCCGCTGTGGTTGCACCTACGGTACGGCTATCTGTATCGTTGAGGCACGCAAGCCACCCCACCTCGGCAATGTCTGTGGTTCATGGGAGTGGATTCTCAGAGTAAAGACTCATTTTTATTAAGCAATTTAAGTTGCTTTATTCTCAGAGTAAAGCAACTTAAATTGCTTAATAAAAATGAGTCTTCTGGTCCGGACTGTATACCAGTTAAGTTACTATGCATGCTGATGTGATAGTCCATACTTACGTCATATACTACCACTCATTCAACAAACAATCTGTACCCAAAAACTGGAAAATTGGTCAGGTCACTGATATTCAGGAAGGACATTATGAGTAACACACTAAATTGTAGACCTATTTTATTGACATTGGTTTTCAGCAGGGTTTTGTGAACATATCCTATGTACAATCATTATGAATTACCAGAAAGAGAAAAAGCCATTGACCCATAGTCAGTCACCAGGGATTCAGACAATATAGTTCTTGTGAGACACAGCAAGCTTTTACTCACATGAGTATTTCATAAATGGCTTTTAATTAAATTGCTTATGGAATAGATTTGTGATTGGATTATAATTTCCTGTAACAGAGGGCACAGTTCGAAGCAACTGAAGGAAAGGCTTCAGTTTCTCTGTTGTTCCTTATCTTTATATTTGATGTAGAATAAAATCTGAGCAGTTCAGTTTGGTTGTTGCAGTTATCAGAAGATCAAAACCAACTGCAGAACATAGACAAGATACATCTATAGTGCAAAAAAGTGGAAATTGACTCTAAATAATGAATCATGTGAAGCCATCCACACGAGTATTAAAAGGAATCCATTAAAATTCATTTACAATAGAAATCACTCAAATCTGCAAGCCACAAATTTAACTAACTAGGAATTATATTACGGCAGTCTTAATTTGGAAAGAACAGATAGATAATGTTGTGGGGAAGACAAACCAAAGATTGCAGTTTATTGGCAGGACTATTAAAGAGACTGCCTACATAATGCTTGTCTGTCCACTTTCGGAATATTGCTGTACAGTGAGGGATCCTTATCTGGTAGGATTGATGGAGGACATAGAAAGAGAACAAAGAAAGACAGCTCATTTTGTATTATCATGATACAGAGGAGAGTGTGTCATGGAAATGATACAGAAATTAGTGTGGGAATGATTACAACCATGGGATTTTTACTGCAGTGAGATCTACTGATGAAATTTCTATCACCAAATTTCTTCTCTGGATGCACCCATCTACATAGGGGAAAATGATCATCATAATAAAATATGAGAAAACAGTGCTCAAATGGAGAAATTTAGGTGACCCTTCTTCTTGCACAATATTCAAGAATGTAATGGTAGATGAACAGTATGAATGCGGTTTAATGACTCTTCTTCCAGGCACTTAGAGGTGATTTTCAGAGTACCCCATGTAGATAGTGTACCACTCGACCTGAAAACTTGCCTTTATTAAATGACGAATTGCATTGCATCACCTAGGATATCTATTTTTATGTATCCATGCTAACAACTGATCTTGTTTCAAAGTCTGGAATATTTAATTCATCTTATTTGGTGAAGGAATTTCGAAAAACTTTATTTGTTAATTCTTCTTCAGCGGCACTGTCATTGGTATTGGTATCACACAATGAATTAAGTTCTTTAGTTCTCTTTTTTAGCTTTAACATATTTCCTTCAAATATGAACCCACAATAATAACAAATAACTCAGTCTTAAACAAGGAAACACTTTTATTTTGCATTTGCTACATGTATATGTTTATCATCATCTTTTCTCTCTCTCTGAGTCCTTGTTTATTGTTATTGTAGACAAAACCCTTGGTTGGGAACTGACATAATTTAAAATTGGTACATAGGGAATGAGAAAGACCTATCCAGCTGCTGCATCTGTGAGGATAGTAGGTTTTAAGACAGCACATCACGTAAAACCATTCTGCGAATGTGCAGAATTATGGCATTTTGGATGATTCCAATTACATTGTATTATTGTACTCATAAGCTGTTAAGTCATAAATGCAACTTTCCAATTATCAGTAAAATCATCATTGAGGAAGAAATCGAAACAGCTAACCATTGTGTATACAATGTTTCAAAATATGTGTAAGAAGAAAGAATATACAGGGGAGACTCAATTTGTACAATGTTTTGCTGTTGACTGTTGTAGTTAAAAATTGACTGCAAGGAGAAAAAAAAAAATACTGCAGGTATTCACAATGTTATTGCACTCACTTTTCACAAAAAAACGTGTACATTGTGTTAACAAAGTGTACATGGTATGTCTGTGTCAATGTTTATTCATGTAAAGTGTAGTAATTTGAAGTAAATCAGTTAAGAACTTTCCTGAAGATTTTTTACTAATACTGTTTCTTCTTTATGTGTTAAATGAAAATTTATATATTATGTACATTGTGAGAGACGACTACAGTAAGCAGATTAAAATGGATATCGATTGCCGTTCTTATGAGAAGATGAAGAGGGTTGGTTAGGATAGAGTAGGGTGGAGAGCTGCATCAAATCAGTTTCTGGCTTGGAGGCCTTAACAACAACACATGCATAAAGAAATACACAAACTGTACATCTGAGTGTCAATTACAGTATTGAGTAAAAATTTGAGCAAAATTGGTGTAGAAAATTTCCAATATTTATGGAAACATCTATATACATACTCCGCAATCCACCGTAAGGTTCATGGCGGAGGTTACACTGTACCATTAGTAGGCATTTCCTTTACTAATCCACTCCCAAATAGAACAAGGAAAAAAAAAGAATGACTATATGCTCTGTATGAAATGTAAGTATGCGGCCGCTAGATCGTACTACACTCAGCTTCAAATTCCGGTCCTCTAAATTTCCTCAACAGAAATTTACAAAAAGAATGTCGTCTTTCCTCCAGCGATCCCCAATTGAGTTGCCGAAGCATTTCCGTGACACTTGCGCATTGGTCGAACCTACCAGTAACAAATCTAGCTGCTCGCCTCTGAACTGTTTCTATGTCTTCCTTTAAACACATCTGCTGTGGGTCCCAAACATTTGAGCAATAGTCAAGACGTGGCCGTACAAGCATTTTATACATGGCCTCCTTTACAGATAAAGTACATCTTCTCAAAATTCTCCCAATAAACTGAAGTTGGCTGTCTACCTTACTCACAACTGTCCTTACAGATACTATTTCCATCCAGATAAACAGGTCGGTCCTAAATTATATGTAAAAAATGTGAAGGCTGGTAGAAGGGACCTAAAGCGACATATTTCATGTAGGAATGTGCATGTGGTAAGGACTCATTACAACAGTAGTGCTTACAGCAATATGAAGCACTGAAAATGCACATGAAGACAAATGACATCAGATATTTATTAGGTAACAGTTCAGGGAGCGTGCTCAAAAGAATGGCCACCAACAGCAATGTTAAACATGCATTCTGTCTCCACAAAAAGTCCTCAAAACACTTTGATGGCTCACATCCAATCCACACCCTACAGGTCTCCAACTTATCCAAGAGCTATCCTCCTTTCTGTTTAGAAGTCTTTCTTCCACTGCAGGAGTTCTGTGATATTTTCCAATGCCAGTTCCACATTTGGAAGCATAAAATGATCCACTCCTGGTGAAGATGCCCAAATGTCCAGTGAACTGGCTGATCCCTATCTAAGAATCGCCCCCTGTACATTCAAATGTTTGTTAAGCTTATGGGACTTTACTACGGGGTCATCAGTCCCTAAACTTACAAACTACTTATCAACTACCTTAATCTAAGGACGGCACAAATATCCATGCCCAAGGGGGGATTCGAACCCCTGACCGTAGTGGCCGTGCAGACCGTGACTGAAGAGCCTCAGTCCCCTCGGCCACCACGGCCGGCCCTCTACATTCTTTGAGCAGCTAATCCATCTCCATTAGCTACACCATACATTAAATTTGTGTGGATCAGCTTTAAATAGGTAAAAAGATGCATGTTGCTCGTGATCCGTGCACAAAATGATACATATACCTATCGAAGCACACCACACAGTCATCAAGTGCTTTCTTCTGGCTCAAGGCAGCAGTGCCACACACACACATTCCTGTTATTAGAAAATTCTATCATTTTCTAATCACTAATTTCATTGAGGAATTAATACTTTGGCAAGCAATAGTTAATTTCCCCAGTTCCTTTAACAGCCCTCTGCTGGATATTCTATAGTTTACATGAGAAATAATTCATTTTGCACTTTTTAGGGTAAAAAAAAAACCTGCTGAATATCTCAGAAAATAATACCGTGTGGCATTATGGGATGAAAGTAAGCATTGTATGTTAGCTTTCTTTATATATTCTATATCTGACAGCATTCACATAGGTTGAGGCACTTCAGCAATTCTGTGGTACACTCTCCCCAATTAAATTTATACTGCTTGCACCCAGTAGCATTGGTTTGAAGTGAATGAAACTACATATGATGAAAGACCATGTGCCTTTATTGAAATCAATACAGAAATGGGATGAAAAACGCAAGGCATTTGTCAGTTATAGGTGGAATGTTGGTGCCAGATCAATAGGGTGTTGCATCCTCTCTGACCACAATGAATGCCCTTATACAGTTACAAACAGTGTCAAATAGACTCTGGATCCTCTGCTGATGCAAATTTGCCCACAGTTGTTGCATCTGTAACTACAGATCATGTGGGCTTGTACTGGGACAGAGACCTCTTCCAAGGTTATTCCATACATTCTCAGCGATGGAGAGATCCAATAATCTTGCTAGCCACAGCAGGATCTCAGCTGCTGTAGGCAATTCATAGGCACATGTGAAGTGTGTGGGTGTGCATTATCTTGTTGGGACATTGCCCTAGGGTGGTGACTATCAGGGGTAAGATGTGTGGACATTGTTTGTGACGTGTAAATGTGTTGTCAATGTCTGCCGAAACAGAACTAGAGATGATCTGTTGGAATTTTTAGAATTTAAATTTCAAGTACTTTTCATTGTTTGTCTATAAATTGCATTTTTAATGGAATAAAATGTGTGCAATATTGTTCAGCATTTGCTTTGAAAACAGAATTAGTAAACAGTTTTCTGGGGTATTGAATAGAGAGCTGTAGAAAAAAATAAAATGTAATCAGAAACTGTGCCAAATTTGCCAGCTGCACTACACTATATTATGCTGGCTGTGCTGCACCGTGTTGTATGCAAGCAGTCAGTCCTTATGGCCTCTGTTGACCAACTATGTGAAGCTGTGAGGCGAGGTATCTGCTCCTGTTGAGTGGCAGACGGCAGCCCACCACAATCTAACTTTTTGTATTTATTACTTAATTATTTTTTTCCACATTAACAAAAAGAGGCTCCATAAGACTTAAAATAGAAATCAAGGTGCAATTAAAAAAAAAAAAAAAAAAAAAAAAAAAAAAGTTCAAGGCTATGTAAATTTAATCCTTATGAAAAATGTATTTATTTTAATATGTGATAAAGTTTTACAACAATGGATTAATTGTTGTCATATTATTGTTATGTACCTACGTCAGCTTCAGATATTCAGCTTCAAATGAACTGTGGTTCCGTGAAATCCAGTGTGAGGTTCTTGAGTTACACAGTACACAAAATGTCATGTTTGGAAAATAATGTTAACTTCACCAAATTTAAATTTGAAAAATAATTATCATTCAAGGGATAAATTCATGACAGTTTTTTTACATAAATTGACACATGTATAAATTATTAATTATTTAAAAAAGTATGTGGTCAATTTTCTCATTTTTTGTCCAGTTTCAAATGGAATAGCCCATCTGCAAGGCATCACAGGTGCTTCAGACTGTACATAAACATCACGATTCACTGTCTTACTCATGGCACTTGACTGGTACTATAAATTAAAGAGCCACACAAATTTAATCATTAACTCACACATCAGTGGTATGCATGTATACTGAAATCCTTCTGGGTGCATAACTTTTTTGTCAGGCAGTGTATTATCAAGCTGTTATCTCAAGAATTTAAAATTGTCAACTTCTTCTACGTGTTTATCATCATATTTAGTCATACACTGGCAGGAATCCCTGTAAATGTTACAAACTGCAAACAGTATGTGTTTTCAAGGTTTAGTAACAGAGAATATGACTAGGAATTATTTATTTAGGTCCACGAAAATTTCATTAGGCAACCTTTCTAAGGGTGTACTTGATTTACTGTTTATTGCAATGAATCTGCCATCTTCAAACAAAACAAATTTGGCATCTGGTAATGCTCATGATGAAAGGGGATTGATATCCACAAAAAAAGTAAGGGTCCTGAGACAAAACTCTGGGGGATGCCACATGTTATTAGTTCCCAGAAGATGCCTGATAACTTAATACATATCTCTTTCTAGGTTTTGTTACATCTGATCATTCAATATTATTCATGTATTAGTTTTCTTCACTTCCACTATGGAGAGGAAAAATATGTTGCTTTGATTTTCCATGTAGGGCTAACTATAATGTATTTAATCTATCTTAAGACATTTTGGCCAACAGCTGTGCTGCAATGCATACACCGGTATCCGTTAGAAGTTAAGCATTGTCGGGCTTGTCTAGGACTTGGATGGGTAACCATCAGGGTCTGCTGAGCACTGTTAGCATATAGGGTGCTCTCAGCCCTTGTGAGGCCAATTGTGGAGCTATTTGATTGAGAAGTAGCGACTCTGGTCTGGAAAACCGACACAACAGCTGGCAATGTAGGGTGCCACCCACATCCCACTCCATACTGCATCCAGGGACGCGTGTGGATGGAGAATGATACGGTGGCCAGTCGGTATTCATTGGGACCCTAAGGCCTGTGTGGGACGGAGTTTAGTTATAGTTAGTTGGGATCAGACATTTGAATGATATAATGTTTTTCATTTATTTTCTTGGTATGGAACACATGCCAATCCTTCCGTAGAACCATACACAGACCATGGTGATTCAGAATGTCATTGTAGTATTATAGTAAGTTTGTGGTTAAAGTTTCCTCAGGCCCATTTGTCAGGCATAATTTACTGGCACGAATCAGCATTGTGTAGAGCATAATTGAGTTCAGCCATTGATAATCTTTTTGCATGCACAATGTTGCATAGGATTACACCTGTGAAGATAATGAGAAATATGAATGTGTCAATAATGGAGGCTAGGTAACAACTCACCATGAAGAGGCTTGTTAAGCTGCTGACAGGCACAAAAAAATAAATGGTCACATTCACACATCTTAAATTTTTTGCCATGGCTGTAATCAGAAAAAGAAACACATACAAACCCAAAGCCGCTACTTCTCAATCAAATAGCTCCACAATTGGCCTCACAAGGGCTCAGTGCACCCCCTTTGCTAACAGTGCTCGGCGGACCCGGATGGTTACCCATCGAAGTGCTAGACAAGCTTGACAATGCTTAACTTCTAACGGGAACCGGTGTATCCATTGCGGCACAGCTGTTGGCCAAAATGTCTTAAGACAGATTAAATACATGATAGTTAGTTCTATATGGAAAGACATTATGTTTGTCTAAGTGTGTTTGCGTTTGGATATGTGTGTGTGTGTGTGTATTTGTTTACCTTCCTTTTTTTCCCCTAAGGTAAGTCCTTCCACTCCTGGAATTGGAATTACTCCTTTTCCACTTCCTTAAAACCCACATCTTTTCCTTTCTCCTCTCCTTTCTTCCTCTTTTCCTGAAGAAGCGACCAACGGTTGCAAAAGCTTGTATGTGTGTTTGTGAGTGATTTTATTTGTGCCTGTCCTTTGGGTAAGGAGTGAACCGAATGATGCTGAGGGTTGGAGGAAGGGGGTTGTCTAAAACGTTTCTGATTAACAGGGAAAGATTAACAGGACAGATGGATGAAGATGTCTCTCTCCATCTTTCCCTATTAACACCTCAGCGTCATTTGGTTCACTCATCTTTTCTTGTCTTTACTGCTTGATCTTCCATCTCTGGTTACATATATACATGCTCTTTGGCATGGCTCAGTACTAATATGCAGTATCTATGACTTCCACAATCCTCATGACCTAGGTCATAAGTTACCTTCCCCTTCCTTTTCCATTCCTTTTTTCTTCCCTTCTCTCTTACCTGAAGAAGGAAGCCCTGTTCCGAAAGCTTGTTTTATTTTCATCCTTTTTTCTTTCTGTGTGTGACTATCAGTGGTACAGCAAAAAGGCAAGTACTGGTCAGCCAATCTATCTCTTTTGAAAAATAAACACACACATTCAGACAACTATACACACACAGTTACCATGTTCGGCCACTCCAGCGCCACAGGCACCTCGACTGTGAGTAAGGACGAAAGTGGAGGGGGAAGAATGCCGGGTAAGGGTGGCGATGGAAAGATCCGTGTTGCATAATAGATTTTAAAGGCTCTGATAGGCGGGAATGTGAAATGAGTCATTGAATACAGTGAAGGAGAGGGATAGGAGGAATAAAAGAGAGGCGTATGGGAGTGTGGAGATTTGAAATGTTAAAATAAGGAAAAAAATAAAAAAGTAATTAATTAAGGGGACACAAATTGTAAGGAAGACATGAATTGGAGGGATGCAGGATAATGGGTGGGAAAGCAGCGGAGGCAAGGGGATAATGTTAGGCATATGGTGTAGGAATGGCAAGTTATCTTAGGTTAGGCTAGGATGGTTGCAGGAACCTAGAATGAGTTGAAGGAACAACTTTCATCTGTGCAGTTCAGAATAGCTGATGCTGGAGGGCAGGATCCACATGGCTCAGTTCCTGTCTATCAGAGACTTTACAATTCATCTTGCAGTGCGGACTTTCTATCCCTACCCTTATCCAACATCCTATCCCCTCCCCACCCGTCCTCACTCACAGTGCAGATGCTTGTGGTGTTGGTGCTGCTGGATATGGCGGTTGTGTGTGTATTGTTGTCTGAGTGATTGTGTGACCATGTGTGTTTCTTTTTCTGATGAAGGCCTTGGCTGAAAAATTGAGTTGTGTGGTAGTGATTGTATATTTTTCATGCCTGTCAGCACATCCATGAGCCTCTTTACAGTATATTGTTATCTATCCTCTATTATTGACATTCCTATTGGATTGTTCATTGTAAAAAGAAATATTTATGTTTATTTGGACTCAGGGCACTCGTAATAGCTACATTTTTCTGGACTTGGATTTTTGAATAACAAGAATTTACAATACTGATACTGTTTGTGTCATACACTCCTCTCCCCTATTCTTTGTGGTCAAACACACTAATATTGTAGCAAGTCATTTTTCCAGTTATTTCAATTATGTTTTATCATTATAGATAAGAACAAATATTAGCCATCTTTTACAATTAACTGCTGATTTATTTTTAAACACACAATAATACTATATTTATATTAAGTATAATCAGTGATTTACGAAACAAAATAAATTTATTTTAATGTAGATATCTTGTTATGAAACACGTAGCATTTCCTGGTGAAATAATTAAACATTAACACGCAAAGTCACTGGAACAGGAAGTGAAATGTAACCAGAAATGAGATACTGATATTAGTACATAAGTTTTGCGGTAAAATTTTCCTTATGGTTGCGCCAGTGTAGTGTGCTGATATTGGCAACAATCAATGAATGTTCTTCAAAAATCCTGTCACATCGAGAAAATTTTTGTTGACCAAGAAATAAGTAATGCTGGTTGGTAGGTTCTTGTATTTACCCTTGTCCTTTAAGTAAATTAATTATCCTCAACACTCATTGCCAACACTATGAAGCTGTGGCTGTAAATAAAATTTAACCAATTTTGGTGTTTGTACAGAAAAATAAATAAAATGTAAACTGATAAAAGGAAGAAAAGTGTTTAGCTAAAAACTAGGACTTTGTTAACATTTAATATACTGGAATCATAAATTTAAATATAAGGGAATCTGTTCTGAAGACAATAGTAAACTGTAGTAGTTAATCTGGGACAAGATAAAGTAGCTGCATCAGAACAGATTGCAGACCACATACAACAATAGTAAAATTTTACCACTTGGCTCTTTGGTCCGAGGAGATAATGTTGACACCAGTGCTCAATGGCGGTACACAGATATGTCAACTAGCAAAAGAAAACACTATAAAGAGAACCATAGATTATAAACATATGAGATTATATCATAATACTTATTTAATGTACATAATGGAAGAACTTTTGATTATCGCCATAAATTAAAGATTACAGTTTTGACGATTTTTGTTTTGTTTTTAGAAGTACCATATTGTAAAATTGTGACACATTCGTAGATAATGCCTTAATATTTTTCATGAACTACAGTGCAAATGTTATTGCTGCTTTTTTCACTCACAGCACAATTAATGCTGCTCCTGTTCTATGGTTGACGGTTCTTGATATACCCCTATCCGGTCAATAAATCAGCTACCCTCATGAAACACTACCCTCAGTATATGCTACAAATTAGCAGAAATTAATTAATACCGTTCCTTCTCTATGGCTGACAGGTTCTTGTATGTAACCTTGTCCTTTCAGTAAACATACTAGCCTTGTAATTTAAAGATTACAGTTTTGACAGAAAAATACAACGAATCTCATTGGCTGCCTACATCTGCCTCGCGATTGGTCATCTAAGTCCCCCCCCCCCCCCCCATTGACCTTTGGTGCCAAAATTATCTTCCAGGACCACTGAGACAAATCATTAAATTCAGTGTGTAACAACATGAAGCAAAGACAACATACAGAGGCGTTTGAAGACTTTTTACAATTAAGATGTGTTATTTGGTATGGTCACCAACTATCAGCTCCTTGTATGCCAAAGCATTTAGACTGTCATGTTAACTGAAGAACTTTTGTGAAACCACATAACCCAGTCTGCCTTTCTCCTCTCTTTAACATAACGATTATTAGGTGTGACTGGATAGCCAAACCTGTTTCATATGTAAAATAACCAAGTGTCACTTAAGTTAGTGCTTTTTGTCTGCCATACACACAACAAAGGCTTATTTTTATATCCTTCAACACAAATCTATAATACAAAACACATTTCTACTGTCTGCTGCAGATTGTGTAGGACTGAAATGCCTTTTCGTGGAATAACAAGGTGTGTGTTTATAATTTGATCTACTATATTAACGTTCCCCACCAAATTAGGATGCCTGCAAGCATACATTTCTCAATTCTAAATCAAGAAATGCCTATCAAATAGCAATACAGAAAGTCATCTGCACAGTCCTTAGCACAATACAATTGAATAACAAACAGTTTGATGAAGTGAATACTCAAACTCAATGTACCTAAGAAGGAATAGAAAAATCTGTATCAAATTACGGTTGCAAGAAATGGCCATGGAATGTTCAAATATTACATATGCAAAAAAACATATTAAGGCCAATTCACACTGTCCGTCACGTCACCGTCCGTCAGAACATTCCGCAATGTATTTCTAATGGCGACATTCACACTGTCCGTCACCGGACCGTCACGTCACGTCAACGTCCTTCAAGCTTTCTCGAGAAGAATGTTTTGACGGAACGGCCGTCTGCTAACATCGGAAGTTAACCTATTTTCGTCACGCGAATTACGCGTTGCAGTCAACGATTGCACTGTTTATATGCATATGTGTATTATTCATCTTTGTGTTGTTTTACCTCGTTTTAGGGGTAAATCTCAAATGTTTCATGGCGACTTAAATATTTTTGTCAATTGAGTGTCCCCCTAAAATCGAGGTTGGATATCTGAAACCAAAAAATGGTTTATGTTACGTAACATTGTAACATAAACGACTGAAGCAAACTGTTTATTTGAATAAGATTGTAATTTGATTACAATGATTCTAATGAAAGACAAAAATTCAGTTGTTTACGACGACATTAACAATGTCAGCGAGCAAATCGTAATGGTTAAAGTATACAGGCGCTATTTATGCTCTTACAAGTATGGTTTGATGTCTTCATATTTTTTATTTTTTCGCTTGAAAATAGATGTCGATGTCTTGAAATGTTGTTTCAGTTCCCAGTAAGTTGGCCATAAACATACACTGTAAAGTTTTCTTTGGCCGTTAATAACATTTAGCGTTGTTGTCCCCCTTTCTAGTATTAAACTATGACTTTCTACATAACAGATCGCCTTTCATATAACCTCACTTTCAACATCGCGTATTGAGATGGACGAATTGACGTGACGGACACGGACGGACAGTGTGAATACAACTTGACGTGACGGTTCCGTGACGTGACGTTGACGTGACGGACAGTGTGAATTGGCCTTGAAGGCACGCCTCAGTTCTGGAGGTACGCCGTTGGTACCCAAAGGTTCGTTCCAGCAGCTGCCAGACTGCTTGATGCGCATGCGCAACGCTGAAATTGTGTTCCAGCAGTGCCTTCTCCCGCTTCTGGCTACTTGGAGTATGGCTGTTTGGTGTTCCAGCAGTTGCCGCAAGCAGCCAGATGCTACCCGGAAAAATATTTCAGGCGCGCTCAAGCTGACAATTTGCGCATGCGCAGAAAGGTCTGAGCTGGAGTGGGGAGTAGCCATCACATGATACGTGAGTGTTTGTAGCGTGTTTTTCGGTTATTCCGAAGTCACTGCAATCCGATTTGAGATCAGATATTTCTTGTTTACACTACTTCGTTATTAGGAAGGAAATTATTTTAATTATTCCTTTAACCTCACCTTTGCCTGTAACCAGAAAGCGTTCCAGCAGTACAAGTATCAAACAAGGGTTTTTACGTCACAGTAGCTGCGCATACGCAGTAACAACTGTTTCTTAGCGCTTGAAAGTAGCCATCTTGCAGCTGCTGGAACGAACCTTATATAACCAGCGCACGGGCGAGCTGCGCACAGTTTGCCGCGAACTACGTATTGTACGTAACATCTGCGAGTGTTTGGAGTTTCGAACGTCCTCTTTTTCGCTTTCTCCTACGCAAAGAGAGGTAAGTGCGGTCGTACTATGTGATGTATGGTAATACCTAGTTGTTACTCCAAATTTATTAAGAGTGCGAATATACTGACAGCGGTATGCTGTAGGGATGTCAGTAGATTCATATTTGGTGTGCACAGAGTAGTTGTACGGAGATAGCTTAGAACTGAGTTACTTAATTTTGGGAAGCTAACACCGGTGCTTAACACATACGGTACGGTACAGGAAACAGTTGAAATTAAATGGTTTGTGCGAGTGAAAATAACAGATAACGATTGTAAATTACACCCTCCAGATTTTGCAAAGTGATTGTTCAGCTTGTAATACTGGACAGCGTTTCGTCATCTGATAAAGCTAAATCGGTGTAAGTATAAAGCAAAGCAGTGACAATGTTTTGTATCGTTGCAGATGGCACTTACACCAGTGATCCGTCACTTGCTGGATGATGTCGACAGGCAGATGTCATTATTCGACCAGCATTTTGGTTTGGGTCTGACGCACGACGACTTGCTTTTCCCTCGACTGTCTGTAGTTCCTGCTCTGCCTGGCTATTACAGACCATGGCGTCATTTGGCCGCTCGTAACTCTGGTGTATCTTCCATCCAGAGTGACAAGGATGGATTCAAGGTGAGTATACATCACATAAAATTGAGTGTACTTGTATTTTCTACTATTGCTGCCGTCTAAGAAATAACTATTGTTGGCCTTGCAGTTGATGGGTAAAACCAGAAAAACTTGTGCTAGCAACTAATTGTACGGTTTTCGTTGCAGGTGAATTTAGACGTCCTGCAGTTCAAACCGGAGGAGCTGAGTGTAAAAGTCGTGGGAGACAGTGTGGTGGTAGAGGCCAAACACGAAGAACGTAAAGACGAACACGGTTACATCTCGCGTCATATACAGCGGCGTTATTTGCTGCCGAAGGATGTAGTGGTTGATCAGGTGCAGACGCAACTGTCATCCGACGGTGTTCTCACCATTACAGCACCAAAGAAGGTATGTATCAAAACGATAATGTAGCGGAGTTGTAGATGCATTAGTTTGCAAAACTGCACTATTATCTTAATACTTCGTTTAAGTAAGGTGACAGCAATATGGGATGAACACTAATATTAGACAGAAGTTGTTTACGAAATCTTCACAAAATTAGATAACTGTCGAATAAGTTGTTTGAAGAGTTGCAGTTTCGTGCCTTTAGCTAACAGCTTGAAATAAATGTATTACTTAGGGTACATGTGAGAAGTGTAGTTAAAGAGAAGAAAATCTTTGATCTTTCCTGGAGGATTAATTTTAATGGGGGCTTGCAGTAATTTGACGGTAAGGCGGTAAAAGTAGACGCTACGGTCAGCTGGGTACCGGTGCTGTAGTAACAGCTGTATGCTGGGACAAAGCAGCAAGTCAGTTGCAACAACATACGTTTCAAATGATAACGTGTAAAACTTAGTATTTTTAATGAAATCGTGGATCTCTGCAGGTGAATGGGTGAACATCTCGCAAAAATGTGGTCTATTGTTTCTCTTGCCTATGTAATTGGTTACGTGAAAGTGGCATGCCATTGGCTACCGGTACGCTTAATGTTACCAACTTCTGCACGATACGGAATCGCAGCCGACGCTTACCGTTACCGTATCCCCCTCCCCCTTTTCTGTTGCGAAACAAGATTCTCTTACTAAAATTCGGGCGGTTGTGCTGTTACTGGCACAGTATAGGAGAAAGTTGTGAACAAATGCGTGTTCTTTGCACGAAATAGTGTAGACACTTGTCTAGACACACAAAATCTGTGGGGCCAGTAGGAACTAGCCATTCCACCCGTGGCATTGGCGTGTTTCTGTATTTTATTTTCGTGTTCCATGGATCCTTGATGCGAATGACTGGCTAGGATGTAGAACGTGTCAGTAACAGCCACGTGAAAATAATCATATGGTTTACAATTTGAATCAGATATACGTAGATACTCCAAAAAAATGTTCAATTGGGCCTAACATAAATATTATGCAAACAAGTAGGCATATGCCAATGCTACATAATCAGTTTTATTAATAAAATGCTTGAATTTGTTTTTTTGAAGAGGGATAAATCCCCGATAAGTGATTTGATATGGACAGGAAGTTTATTGAATATATTTAGGCCTGTGCCTGAGTAATGTACTCCTTTCTTAACCATACTGAGATTCTTTAAAACTTTAAGATCATGTTTCGTCGTGATCATGATATGAACTGTTTCGTCACATTAGTGACAATGTATTGGCAAGGCATGGTGAGAATCCTCAGTTTTGAATACATTTCTGTAAGAGGATCTAAGATGCATTCTAAGCATGATTCTGATAATCCTCTTCTCGAAAACACTTTTTTGCTTGAGGCTGCTTACTCCAGAATGATGCCATACAAGTGAATACAAATAACCAAAGTATGCAGCTTTGTTTCCAATTCGCAAATGGTGATCAATTTGATCTTTCACACAGATCAATGATCTGAACGGACCAATTCAGACAGTTATATTAATATATAATCTAAGAAATTTAGAAGACTCGTCTTTATTTCTTTGTTTCCACATATTTCAATATTTTCCACTTTTTTTGTTAACTGTTTGAAACTGAATAAACTGAGTCTTAATAACATTGAGGGACAGACCATTTGCAGTGAACCAATTTAGAACTTACAGAAATATAGCAGTTGCATTGTTCTCAAGACTGTAATCATACCTTGTCTATCAGAATGGTTTGTCATCTGCAAATAAGGTGAAGTGTGCTTTTTGTGTCATACACCATGGTAGGTTATTTATAAAGATAGGAAAAGGGGCCAAGCACCGAGCCCTGTGGCACTCAGTTTCACTGTGCCCCAGTCAGTTGGCAGATGCCTTTAGTATTAAGTAATTCTGCAGCCTTCTGTTTTGTCATCTAGATAAGACTAGAGCCACAATGCTAATTTACCTTTTAGGCTGTAGTGCTCAGTCTTAATCAGAAAAATCTTGTGATCTACACAGACAAAAGCTTTCGACAGGTCACAGATGATTCCAACTGGTGACATTGTATTGTTAATTGTTTGACAAATGAGAAAGTGGCCTGTTCGGTTCAAATACACCTTTGGAAACCAAACTGATTAAGGATTTTGTTTATTTAGGTGATCCAGGACTCTCCGCAGTAGTTATAAGGTGCCTGCGTTTTTATAGGTGGCATGAGTAATTGTGTGGTGGCTGAGTTACAGTAGTTTATAAGCAAAACATAGATTTTGTTTAAAAAGTGATCTTTAGTTACTCTGGTGACATTAGGTTTTCCTTTTTGTTAAGCAAGTGTGCACTGAAAATGCCAATTTTTGGGTTGAGACCTGTGATAGATGGTACATTCAGTTGTGTAATCTGTAATTTACTAGTAATAACCACAGGTTATTTATTATCTAAAATACTTAAGTAGTGGTATTAAATATTATCCTGCATACAGGTTATCATGAGTCAAAGCAGACTGGTGGTACACCACCTAGAAGACATAGCTCAAAATTGGCCTTGCCAACATCACACCTAAAGGCCAGCAGCCGCCATCTGACTTGCTGGCCATTGGTGCACGCCCACCGCCGCATAGCGACCAGCCTGTCAGGTGCCTATATCACACCAAAAGGCAGCAAAAGCTACCCGACAGGCCGGCCGCTATGTGGCGGTGGGTGTGCCCCAATGGTCAGCAAGTCAGGTGGCAGCTGTGGCCTTTGGGTGTGATGTAGGCATGGCCAGTTGCGAGGCCTTGTCTCTAGGTGGTGTTGGGTGGAATCTTGTCATAAAATAATGCCTAAATCTTTTTGTAGATCTTTTAATGAATTTGAAACCTGTCATTGATGAAGCCAAATATTCTGTGCAACTTAAACAATGTAAATTAGAGCTTGGGATATAAATACAGCAGTAATACAAGTAGATTCCAACTGCCTATTAAGTCCATTCCGAGCTGCAGACATATTAAGGAGAGACTACATTAACACAACTGTAAAAGCATTTGTCAGGAAGGCATCAGGACGTAGAGGCCAGAAAGAGTATTGTGCATAACCATTATTGTATTTTGAGTGCCTGTCAGCTTTAAGATAATTTAAAACCCAACCTTATTATTTCAGCCTACTCAGTTTCTAAAAATACATTGCTCGCACGGCTACAAATTGGATCCACTTCTCTTTAGTGAGTAAACCGCAGTGGAAAAGTCACCAAGAGAGGTCTTAAACATGGGGGTAAGAAACAATGCTACTGCAGAGATGATAGTGCTGCTGAGAGACCTAAATGTGTTGTATAGCTTGGGGTGTGCATTCATGAACTCCCTAAATTGTTCATAAATGTAACAGTGTTACATTGAATTATGAATTATAAAGCCCCCTTTCCCCCTCATTTGTTGCAACCAGTGGTGGATCAAAGGCGTCATATGGTTCATGACACCCCATCCCCTCCCCCAAAAAAGATGGATGGAAAGGACATACCTGTGACTCTCTGCCTCTGATTGCAACTAGGCTGAGCTTGGAGATTTCTTATTGGTTAAATCAGTTCTGGTAACTAATTTTGCTATAACTGACTGCCCCCACCCCATCTTGTTTCCTATTGGTGGGCAAAACTTCGTAATCACGAGGAACAATACGCAGTGGAAGGTATGGACAATACATGAACAGGACTGCTAATTTGGTCAGATTGTCCCTATGGGTACTCAGTGTTGTTTCTTTTGTAAATAACTAAATTTTATCATTTCAGCTTACTTTTAGTTGTCGACACTTCTCGATGTACAGCTGAAATCTTGCCTACACTTGTGCATTGCAGTTTATAGTGTAAAACATAACTTCACATTACATAAATTGTCCCAGAAAGATAAAATAAAACCGGCTGCGGTGGCCGAGAGGACTGAGGCGCTTCAGTCACGGTCTGTACGGCCACTACGGTCGGGGGTTCGAATACCCCTCGGGCATGGATATTTGTGCCGTCCTTAGGATTAGCTAGTTCATAAGTAGTTTGTAAGTTTAGGGACTGATGACCCCGTAGTTAAGTCCCATAAACTTAACAAACATTTGAACATTTTGATAAAATATTCAAAATTGAACATACAGTTGGGTTTTAAACTTGATTATTAAAATATGCAGGTCTCATTAGACAATGATTCATTTACTTCTACTGCTTTCAGGCTCTCCCTCCAGCAGAAGGTGGTGAGCGCGTGCTAAAAGTTGTGCAGACAGGTGTTCCAGCAGTTACCAACCAGCAACAACAGGGAGGAGAGAAAATGCAGCAGTGAATACTTAATGGACATTCTGAAGTGATGAGTTATGCTCATTCCATATTTTTTTGCATTCCATTGTACTGTCTGTTTTGAGTTAATATGTAGACTGAAGACTACATTTACAAATCCATTTAGCATTTTTCATGTTCCATACAAGATTTTGTAATATACATTGTATGTGTTAAGTTAGATATGGTGCATATTTCTCACAACTGTAAGACTGATAGTTTTTGTACTGGTGTTAACCAATAAATGTATTATAGTAGCAATTTTTGGCGTTTTAAAAACTTTTCAATTAACCTAATCATGATTTTGATATGTAATGCTGATGTAATTTGTTGTTGCTCTGGAGTACATAGCTGTGATTTTAAAAAGATGCAATCTTGCCTTGCAAAGGGTGGTTCAAATAGGGATTAATGTGTTGCATGCAAATGAACATGTCACAACAGATGACTAATATACCTGTCTTATATTTTAACAAAGTTTGCAAAGTAGTGCAGCCATTCACATCTCAGGTAACTGAAAGGGACTACATGTTAGTTCAGGGTTTAACATTCCAGTGACAATGTGGTCATTAGAAATGGTGCACATGAATTGACTTTTATTATTGCTATAATATTTTAAAAAACCATTCCGGTGTTGGTCAATTGTAATATGGGTAGGGTACCCATATTTTAATAAAATTCACAAAATTTTTCAAAACAATGACAAACATTCTGAATAAACAGAAAACATTAGAATTAATGTGAGTATAAGCAAAATAATTTTTCACATCATCTACCATATGAGCTTGCTATGTTAGCAGCAGTTGTACCTATACCATTTGGATGTAAAAAAAAAAATGCAAATTTCACATATTTTGCACTGATGTTGATGCTATACTCACTGGTACTTTAGGAGTAATTTTAGTGCTATGTAAGAGACCCAGAAGTTTACTTTTGTTATGATAAATTGCAGAAGGCCGTACAGAGCTTTTACTGTTTCTAATCTGAGCCTGTGCTTTATTTTTCAGTATGTCCACAAAGCTTTCATGAATCGGAACACTGTAACATTAGAACCTTGAATAGTAAATTAAAATTCGGCTAAACTTTAGACCTCATTATGAAAGTGAGGATAATTTCCTGTCATTTTTTTTATGTACACTAACATCTGATTTCATATGCCACCACAGTAATTTACTTTAACAGTATTTAGTTACACAACAGTACTGATCAAATAATTCTCATATCCAGTTAAGTTCGTAATTCTAGATTGTACAAAACTGTATAATTGTTGACGGGTAGTTTTATTTAGAACAATCCATTCCACTGCCGAAGAGGTTTTAGAAGTAGGTCACAGCATTAGCACATATATTCAGTATGATAAATTCTCGCCATGCCCTTTCATAAACTAAAATGGTTGCAGCGTCTTGCTGTTTATCTTGTACTTAAATATTACTGTGATTAAAATAGGTAGGGAATGAAGTTTGTCAGTCACTGCCACAACTGGAAATGGAATGTAACTATGAACACTGAACACATGCACTTGTTTACAGTTTATTTTTGTAAGATATTGACTATGTTAGAAAATGAATCCAATTGAACTTTATGGAAGTTTTCAGTGTGAATCAAGGTCAGGTGTGAATATTTGACCATAGTTACCTATGGTCAAAGTTGCAAAGACAGTGATGCCGACATTCCGAAACTTGAGCAAATGAATCGTATTCATGGCCTCTTATAAAAGTTGAATTAGTTTGGATCTTTTCTGTTCATTTTATTTCCACCTCCTAAGTAAGGGACAAATTCTGGGACATTCAGCAGTCCCAAGGGAGGCTTTGGGGACACGAATGCTTCATTAAAAATAGGGAATGTCCTGGATAAATCGGGGCAAATGAGAACTCAAAATATGAGGGGGGGGGGGGGGGGGGGGAATGGCAGAAAGCCTAAAGCTGGATAGCCGGAGGTGCATTTGAAAGGGTGCCCCAAATGTCTAGTTTGCTAACTACCATGCCACTTTGCTCAGTGCTTGTAGTTAGGGAATGCTAGAAATATTTGTGATCATTGAGATTTGGAAAAATTAAAATTAGTGCCTAATGTGAATGCTAAATAATAAATTTCTGCATTTATTACTTACAGTTAAGGGATAGCACAGCCAATTTTGTAATAAGACTTGAACTTACATATTAAAGCTGGACATGAATCCAGTGCAGTACTTAATTAGCTACCAAAGACTGTTACCTGTTGGGATTAACTTTATCTTTTTGAAATTAAAAAACAAAATTTCAATTAAGATAATACAACAAATTAATTTTTCCCCACCTGTGGAAAATTACTGTGACTTGATAGCATTGTATTGTGTGTACATGGATGTATAATTTGAAAATACAAAAAATGTAAAGTATTTTCTGCAGGTGGTTTTAATATGCCACATGTGTGGACTTCATCTATTTGGGTAAAAGATTTGGTACTATAATTTTGACCTTAACAGAAGTGGCTAAATACAGTGTAACAAAGAAAATAAAAATTGTACAGTGTGATGCTATAGGATTTAAAACTTGTACAAAACTCTGAGATTTTGTTAGACCAAGGAAAAAACTTGTCTACAGTGAAGAGTTCAAAGTACAAAGGTTGTACATTCTATAACATTGGAGTATCATATATAGACTTCTCAGCCCAAGGAGAAATTGTCGATGGCATTCCGGCATCAAGCTGTTCAGTGCAGCCAAGTGAAACTCTTGTTAGGTCTAGAAAGTCTGTACTTAACCCTAGCTTACTAACATCCGTCAAAATGACAGCTATGTTCAAATTGTCAGTGAGGTATGACATTTTGAGGAACAATTGAACAAGTGTACACGGGTAGTGTTGTTTTTGGAATCACAAACACCAGATTGACGGATGTTACTAACAAAAGTTAAAAAAACCCTGAAAGACAGGTGTTAGTAGCAAGCTTTAAAACCAGGTGTTAGTAATGCAGGGTTAATGGAGATTTTTTTGAAACTTGCAAGAGCTCAAGAAACGCCAAACCATAAGAGTATAGGCTTGCACATTTAAGCCTAAATAGTACATTAAAAATACACTGCTCAAACTGCTCGTGTAGAAAATTTAAACTGTTGTACAAAGGGTGTATGTATTTTTATCAAAGTAGATCTATAACATGAAGTTAAGTCAGTGTACAAAAACATTTTGGTGCAGCTGCTATGCAGTTGTATGAATTGTAAGGAAAAGTAGTCTCGAAAATAAGTTATCTTTTAGCTTTAACGTAAGTCATAAAGCATGAATCTAAAAATAGCATATAACTATCCCATATGAGCTGGAGCAGTATTTCTCAACCATTTTGAAGATACAAGCACTTTCCAAATGGATAAAAAAGATCTGGTGGTCCCCCACACATAATAAAACCTAGTGATTTCAAAAGCAATACATTCGATTTTACTTTCGATGCTATACTTATCAAGAAATGAAGTGGAAAATGTACCCTTCAAGGTAGTGAGTGTTCTGTTAGCAGTGATATACAGGGTGAGGCATTAAAAAAAGTTGTATTAAAGTTGTTCGCTTTGAAGGGGGACAGCCATTACATAGAGAATCTCTAATCTCTTCCTCCCTTCAAAACTCCTAGGGGTGGGAGGGACTTTGAGAATTTAAACTGGAACCCCTCTTTCTATTGCAGATTTGAATTCTCCATGGAACAAAAAAAAAAAAAAAAAAAAAATAAAAAAAAAAAATGTAACTTTTGTATGAAGCATTTTTCATTTCATGATACATGGTGCTATAATGGGCAAAAATGAAAATGAGTTGAAAATTGTTGAAAAAATGGCAATAATTCAAATATGCTTCAATGTGCAGTTTGACATTTTTGTTACCATGCTCTGTCTGTTCATTGCACTTTTGTACAGTCCTAATCACATCTCCCCCTCCACTGGGGTCCCTCAGGGCTCTTGCCCCTCCTCTGTTGTAAAGATATGTCTCAACCCCCATCTCCTGTCTACCTCCTCCAATATGCAGACAACACTGCCTTCTTCACCCTGCTACTTTACGCTTTATCCTACACTGAATTTATCACAGATAATATTAACATGTTCACTCTGGACACCAGTGTGGGCTACTAATGCTCTAGGCAGACGCCTGTAAGCGCATGTGCGCTGAAAGCTGAAATTGTACCCCTGTGAAACCTGTAGGTTCATGTTGTGCACATATGTAATATTGACAGCCAATATAATGTCTGCGGAAGAGGTGGTGCTAGATACAGCTGCATGCCGATAATGTTGTAAATGCTGCTTGCTGTCAGATACTCCCAAGTGTCATATGCATTTATTACAAACAATTCTAACAACACCTCTGAAAATACACAACTGCAGACAGGAAAACTTTGTGATATTTTGTTGGTGGCTTACACTAACACGAGTGCACAGCCGAACAAACTAAACTGAGTACTCGGCTAGCGAACGCACCACTTATAAGCGTTAACCTGCTCTAGCTTGTTGATCGCGGAAACGCTTAGAAGTGTCAGCCACAGTGAACGTGTTGAAGCTAGTGTGACTGTACCTGTAAGAACCTACATATTGGGCAGTGTATGCTTCTGATTTAGAAGTTTGGCTCGGTTTTATCTCGGGTCGAACTGTACATTCATTCATAAAAAGGGTTTTATTCTAACATTTGCAAATGATGTACGCAAAGTCAGAGATTTCGTTGAATGTTTATTCAATCAATTGGTTTCTTATTGAATGTCATCAGATGAATTATTAATCATAAATAGCATAAAATGTTTACAGTTGAGTTGTTTGTGATAAGAAATTGGTAACATTCCCCCAAATATGTAATATTAACTTTAAGAAACACACAAACACTCTATTTTGTCAGGACTCAACACGAAATTGTCAACGTGTTCAAAATAGTTTGTTTTCCAAACACAGTTTCAGCACTTGTAAGTTCTTGACTAAAAACATAAACATAGATCAGCTGCACTGGCGTTTACTTGTTCTCACCAAATTTAGAGTCCTGAAAAGCAACCATTCACTGCACAAATCTTAACACTCTCCCCGATTGAATCACTCCTATTGTCCAGGAGGGTCCTCCTCCTGCTAAGACTAGGCATAGAGTTCCTTTTTCGTACATCCTTTGCTTACCTCCTCTCTCCCAAACACCCCCTCCCACCCCGTTCCTTTCACCAGTTCTGTCCCTTACTGCATTCTCATTGGCCAATCACCATCCCTTACAAACCCAAATATATCTTAACATGAGATATTTCTTTAAGTAAAAACTGACCATCTGAAACCACTTCCTTTACTAATATGACATTATTTAAGTGAAAGAAGAAGAAAGAAAAAAAAAAAAAAAAAAAAAAAAACCCTGTGAATTAGTATTGCATAAAGTCTAAAATAGACAAACCAGCTTTCATGAGCTTGACCACTCATGTCACACAATATTTACATATATTACTGGCAAATTGTACAATAAATCGACACACTAAATTAAATTTGATTAATGATGAAAATTCTCGTCAGAGATGATAAATATTGTTGAAACAAGATTGAATGGCTGGCCAGTACTTACCTTTGTGCTGTACCATCGATAGTAACACAAATGAAGAAACAGAAAAAAAGGGGACAAAAAGGACAAGCTTTCAGAACACAGTTCCTTCGTCAGGTGGGAGACAAGGGAAGAAGAAAGGATGGGAACAGAAGGGAAAGGTAGTTCATGACCTAGATCATGAACTACCTTTCCCTTCTGTTCCCATCCTTTCTTCTTCCCTTGTCTCCCACCTGACGAAGGAACTGTGTTCCGAAAGCTTGTCCTTTTTGTCCCCTTTTTTCTGTTTCTTCATTTGTGTTACTATCGGCGGTACAGCACAAAGGTAAGTACTGGCCAGCCATTCTATCTCGTTACACTAAATTAAATATACAATAGACAAATCATGCTGCTTGCATATTATGATCCATTTATATTTTCATTATAAATTTATGTAAGTTGAAATCAGTCATTAAATAGGTATATACAAGGGTGAAACTCTCAAAATGATTGCTAGAGACAATAAGGTATCATCTAAACCAGAGTTTAATATTGCATGTCACATTCAAAAGTTTGTTATTTACACTTGATTTTTCTAGATTTTGACATTGTAGTCATAAACAGTTGTAATTTTTGAGATATTAAAATTATTTTTAGAATAACGTGATCTGCATAATTATTCCAAGATTGACAATGTCCTAAATGTTGACAATAAATAATTTTATAGATTATTTTATTTTATTCTGAATTATTGGAGTGTGGAATTAACAAAGGTCCTCCCGATACCCTTATGAAATGCTCGGCCATCAGCTCTCGTTAGTTTTGAGTACAAAACATGGGTGTTTCCCTGATTTCTGCTGATTTGGACAAACCCTGACCAGCTGCCCAATACTGGCCTGTCAGGCAGCTTACCCAACTGTATGCTGCAATCCACTGTTGGCTCTTTATCTTTCCACACAATACCATTACTTATACTAATTAGACGACTCTAGGGATGTTATTTCTGTAAAGTCACAAACCCTCCCTCGAATGCTCTCAAAACCATCTCCAGACCCACCTCTCCCAATTCTCTACTTGGTGCAGCCAGTGGCTCCTCTCTCTCTCAACTCAGATAAATCTCAGGCAATCATTATAGGCCAAACCAACACCTACACAACTTCTATCTCACCCTTCTTGGTCATTCTATCTGCCTCACTCCCATCCTCAGCCTCACCCTTGACTGTTCCCTTACCCAAAATCCTTATGATCATCCTGCAAAAGGCCCATACCTGCCTCTGCCTCCCCAAGTTCCTATCTGGCCGGACATGGGGCCTCCACCCTTTCACCAATTTTCTACACCTACCACTTCCTTATGCATCCCATCTTTTTCAGCTTCCACATCTATGGATTTCCACCTCCCCTGTCTTTTACAAGTCCCTTCAAATCCCTTAAAGTCATGTACTCCTCACTTACTGCATCTGCCTCCCCTCCCCTTCCCCACACATATAATATATAATCTCATCCCGTTCCCGCATCTCCTACAATTCCTAGAACACTCCAGAGGGGCAAGGGAACTCACAGTAATCAAACACCCCAAGATAGTGAGAGGAAGGAGGTCAAGATAACTAAGCGCCCCAAGATAGTAAGAGGCAAGGGGACTCACCAAAATCATGCACCCCAAAGGGAGCTCGTTACTACTATGTCCATAACGTTACTAGGTAATGCTAAATGTAAGAATTCATTGTGGGAGGGTAGATGGTGTCACATGATAACATTATCAAAAATGTACTTTAATTTCCTTAATCCAATATGTATTTGTTTGATTTTTACCATTTTCAACAATTTTCAGCTTCATTTTCAACTCTTTTAGAGAGCACTATCAAAACAACAATGACTTGCTTTTTGACAGTCACAATCAGTCAAACAATGAAAACAAGACATGACTCTCATGACAAATAACGATGAATTTCTGGGAATATCAAGCCTCATTCTCATGGCCTGTGGTTTGACGAGCCTCACCTGAAGTTTGTCAGATTTCATGCTGTGGGAACATAATGACACGTCTTAAGTCGGTGTGGTTCGTGATGACTTGAGGAGTCTCAAACTCTCCCTTGAATTTTTGGTAAACACTCCACACATCAAAGGCTTGTGGCTCAACAGATGACAAACCACAGCACGGCTTGAGTGCCTATTCTCACGATATGTTGCAGTTTGCTTTAGTTTGTCCAAATGCAGTTTGAAGACATTCAGTTTTTTGCAGTGTAACAATAATGGAGTGATCCAGTGAAGTGATTATGGAATTTTTATATCAATATGATGGAGAACCTCCCATCTGGAACCCACAGCATGCTGACTACAAAGACAAAAATGAGGTGTACAATGCTTTGAAGTTAACTAAAACTAGCAATATTAAGGAACATAGTAATTAGATGACAACACTTTTGTATTTTAATGATGTCATTCATTATCTTACACAGGATGTAACTTTGTACATCATTTACATTTAAAAGTCTTCAGTGTTATTTGAAGGTTATCTAACTTTTGTAAATTGTGTATCTATGAGATTATGCTACACTCGTTTATTCTAGTGATGTGTCACTTTCTGCATTGCATATAATGTAATTTTCTAACTTATACCAATCCATTAAAATATATGATTTTTATATAATTTGGACTTAAATTTTATTTCAGTAAATAAAATATTTAAAATACCTCATTTCAATGGGCAGCTGCATATGAAGGTTTTCAGCATGAGAAACGTCACTATCCATGCTTTTGGTTTTGAGAGGGTCATGATTTGGAATATTTATTTTGTGTGAAATGAACACAATAATAACAAAGTGACAAAGTTTAGAAAATTGTAAATCAGGAATATAAATATTTTATTATAATTTGTGGATCGTGACTCCAACTCCTCTAACCCCATCCTTCACCCTTGGAGGTGCGCTTGATAAGGGACTGCTTTGTAACTTTTTCGGCTGGAGCAGTGTTAATGCTACAGCAGGCTCGTCCAAATATCAATAACCACAGTACGATCTTTGCCTGTAATTACAGGCACTGGACCACAATCTCATAGTGTGGAACACTTGGGAAATTAAGCATGGTGACAGACTCATGTATACATAATTCAGAAGCCATTCGGCCACCAGACTAAGGTGTGTGTGTGTGTCTCTTGAGAGCTCTAAGCAGCAACGATCATGCGGAGGTGTGGCCTATGACCTTTACAGATAACCAGGGTTACATATGCACCATCTCGCTTGTAAGATAAAAGATATGGCAGAACAGAGGCCCATGGAAGCTCAATGTTATCCACCTATGAGATGAGAACTGCTACCAAGAGGTAGAAAACACATGGTGTCACTGACAATGATGTCAGCAAGCATACAAGTCTACACTTAAATGCTGGTTTTGCTGTGTCAAACCAGCTTTATGGAGAACATTTATAGAATGTGGACAATACAAGTGCTGTTGGCAAAGGGCACCTTCCTAATTTTATTTCACAGAACTACGCAAGCTAGCAATGCAACCATTATCTCCCAACTGTCCAACATATCAACGCACAACTGCTACAGCTTACCATGGTGAAGATGGAAGGAGTTCAGGTTTGTGTGAAAATGTTTGATGGACTATGCATTGAACTACTGTCTTTACACTATATAGTGAGAGAAAGGTAGCAGTGACAAAACATACACATACGGGAGACTGAAGCAGCAGACAGATTGCGGGACTTGACACAGAAAGACATTGTACATGCTTTTACTCATAACTATCACAATTTCTATGCGGAAGATCAACTTGAAAAAGCAGGACTTGTGGAAGCAGTTCGAGAAATGTCAACAGTGTAGCAATCCACTGACTTGAAGAAACTTATGAAAACTCACTATGGGTGATCTGGATGCAGCTCTAAAGCATGTTGCACTAAATAAAACTTTAAGGCAAGACACACTGCCTCTTGAGTTCTATTATACCTTAGCTCCACTAAAGGGACAGACTTGGATACAAATGTTCATTAAACCTTTGACATTGGATGTACAGGTTTCCAACAAATTTACTGAAGGTATTATGATACCCGTTCCCAAACCTAGAAGGAGGCTGTAGACTACAGGATTACAGACCCTTGATATTACTGAATGCAGAGTACAAAACATTTGCACACATCCTACATATGCACCTTCAAATGACTATAAAGGAAAAAATACAACTGGCACAAACATTTGTTTGTTTGTATAGCTTATGGGACTTAACTATGGGGTCATCAGCCCCTAAACTTACAAACTACTTATAAACTACCTTATACTAAAGACGGCACAAATATCCATGCCCGAGGAGGGATTCGAACCCCCGACCGTAGTGGCCGTGCAGACCATAACTGGAGCGCCTCAGTCCCCTCGGCCACCGTGGCCGGCGTCACGAACATGCTTAGATAGCAAGAGCAATGGACACACAGCACTAGTGACCTAATTTATCATAGCATTTGTGTTGGCATGCAAATTATGAGAAGCCGTGATGGCAGTGGATTTTGATCATACTTTTGACAGTGTGGATCATGGATTTTCACAACGGTCATGGAACACATGGGTATCCCCATCATGTTTGCTGATGTGATCTTGAGTTTAATTCACAGTGGACACTCAAGAGTTCTGGTGAAGGGTACCAGTTCAGAACCTATCGACATAATAAGTTCAGTGTGGCAAGGCTGTCCCTGTCAGCCATCTTATTTGCAATTGCTCTTGAGCATGCTCCACACGACCTTTGACACCACCTTGAAGTAGTCAGGTTGCTAAAAACATCTTTCCATTGCTGTGCAAATGGCGGCACTAGAATGGCTTCAGCAGTATGGATCAGTGGCAGGTACTGTAACTAACCTACAGAAGACCCGATATAGGAAGTGGACTGAGGGCTGCCACCAGGAACGAGTGTGCCCTTTACTAAGGTCTCTGCTCTAAAGTGGTTGGGTGTGATATTTCATGAAAATATATGGTGTACAGTGGCAAATAATTATCGACAGCTACTAAAGCAAATCCATGCTCATCCACAACACTCATTGTGTGCAACAGACATACTCCAGTACACACAGTAAGTTGACATTTACTTAGCACCCAGAATAAGTCACTATGTGGACATACTGTTATTGCCCAATAAAGTGGTGTCAAGGTTACAATCGGCCTTTTGACATTTGGTGAGTGCTGATCTACTCTTTAAAATCTAATATGATAGCATGACATTACCACCACAAGAAGGAGGCTTCAGACTCATCAATTTGAGGAACAGAGCTCGCACAATATTTCTTTACATGATGGAACATTTTTGAAAAACTGACCACACCACCTTAACGGGAAACTTCATTGACGAAGTGCCCCCTCCTCCGTATCACTCCGTGGATGTGTTGGTCATATAATGATCCCAATTCTACAACTTCCAGACTACTTCATCTATTACAGTTACATGCAGGATGTTTTACTGGAAACCAGGCTGTCCACAACAAAAAATATTTACCAAAAATTACTTTGGCAACACCCTCCCAATGTGAGTGAAGAAAAATACCAGACAATACAGTGGTGGAGAATTTGGAGTGCAGTACCTCTTCCTCCACTCCCAACCAAAATTTGGGCTTTTTTGTGTGTACTGGTGAATAACAAATACACAAACTGACGACTATGTTCCATCCACTTGGTTGACACACAAGTATGCCCACAATGTGGTGTTACTGCTTCTGTCGACCATTGTTTGGTTTGTGGTATGGCACTTGGATGTTGACTTCTCACAAAGAAAACACTGGCCTTAATAATGTGTATGACATGCATGACAATCCACATCAATGACATACCCGGACAAACACTGTGAGCTGGATGAAGGGCATAGCAACATATTTATATTGTAATGACGATAAGGACATCTTAGACTTCTGGTTCACACTACAAGTTTAACATATGAGCTCACAGAGTGACAAAAAAATATAGAATATGGTTTGAAAACTGTTTGAGTTTGTTATTTATGGACCCTCCTGCATGGATAAATTTAAGTTTCTTTTAGTGGTCATATGGATGACTTCACACTTTTCATTATTTAGGGTGTACTGTTAATTTTCTCATCATGCAGATGTCTAAATCGTTTTACAGTTGCTTTCGATCTTTGTGTGACATTACTAACTGATAAATGACAGCATCATCCTAAACAGTCCACGGGAGCTTCTCTATTTCTTCTAAATAATTTATCCAGATAAGGAACAGTAGGTGCACTGTAACACTTCCCTGTGGAATGCCACATAACAGTTCTGTTTTACTCGATGACATTCATTCAGTTACTACATACTGTGTCATTTATGATGGAAAATCGTGAATTCAATCGCACAACTGTGGCAATATTCCATAAGCACACAATTTGATTAGAAGCTGGTTGTGAGGTACAATTACAAAAGCCTTCCACCAATCTAAAAATATGGAATCGATTTGAGATCCCTTATTAATAGCACTCATTACTTTCTGTGAGAAAAGAGCTAGCTGTGATTCACAAGAATGATATTTTCTGAATCCCTCCCTGTTGACTATAGGTTAATAGATCTTACTCTTTAAGGTAGTTCATAATGTTTGCAGAAAACATATGGTTCTAAAATCCTGCTGAAAACTTTCAGCAATAATATAGGCCTGTAGTTTTGCAGATCACTCCTATTGCCCTTCTTGAATATTGGGGTGAACTGTGAAACTTACAAGTCTTTGGGTACAGATCTTTCTTTGAGCGAGCAATTGTATATGATAGCTAGGTATGGAGCTATTGCATCACCATATTCTAAAAGGACATAATTGGTATACAATTTAATTTAAGTTGCTTTAATACTTCAGCAATATCCACTTCTAAATTACATATGCTGGCAGCTGTTACTGATTGGAATTCTGAAGTATCTGCTTATTCTTCTTCTTTGGTGGAGGACATTTGGAAATTGTGTTTAAAAATTCTGCTCTAGCAGCAGTGTCATCAGTAGCATCACAATTGTTATTGTGTAGTGAACATATTGATTGGGTAAAATTTTATGACGCTTCTCGCCGGGCTCCAGTGCTTATGTTGGCAACAGATGAACAATGAAGTGTAGAATTGCGTTAATATTTTTCACGAGCTACACAGTAAATGTTATTGTTGCTCATTTCACTCGCAGCAAATTTAATACTCTACCTGCTCTATGGCCGACAGGTTCTTGTATGTACCCTTGTCCGTTCAGAAAAAAATAATTTTCGTTTTAATTGCAGCTGTCACAAAAAAACATTTATTGGTCATCTGAGTTGTCATCATTACCATTGGTGCCAACATAACCACTGCAGCCCGGCGAGAAGTGTCATATAATTTAACCTATTGATTGTGTTTTGCCACTAGCACATATATGCACAAATCTTTTTTGGATTTTCTACCAAATTATCAGGGTTATATACTACCAGACGTATTTTGTACTCAATAAAAATAGTGCACATGTTATATGGCTTTTTATTGGAATTTGTCTGTAGTACCACCTACTAAAATAGTTACTATTCCTCCTGAAACACTTTACCCTGTATCCATTGCCACATTTATCACAGCTAAGATTAAAGAAAGTGTGTCTTTACAGTGAAAGATCCTACACATTGGGATAATTACGGTTCTGATTTAGAAATTTGGCTTGATGTTACCTTAGGGCTGAACTGCACAAGTGTGCTTTCATGTCCCAGCAACTACCATAGTTACACATATTATCTTTTACCTGTGATCCTGTAATTAAAATCACTCTATGCATAGGCTGTAGTTTGTGAAACAAATAAGAAATATTACATAAAATAACTGGTTCATTAATAAAAATGGTTTTATTTTAACATTTGCAAATGATGTATGTGAAGTCAGAGATTTAGTTGAATAAGGTTTATTCAATCAAATTGGTTCCTTATTGGAAGTGGGCAAATGAAATATTAACCATAAATTGAATAAAATGGTTAAACAGTTGCATTGCCAGTGATAAGAAATTGGTAGCACTTTCCCCCAACTAAGTAATCAAAACTGTGTATATTTTGTGAGTGCTCAATGTGAAATTGTCAACCGTCCAAAGTAGTTCATGTTTTCTGAACAAGATTTCTACACTCTTTAAGTTCTCGTGTAAAAACATAAACACATATGGGCTGCTCTGGCATTCACTTGTTCTCACCAAATTCAGAATCCTGAGAAGTGACCATTCTCTGCACAAATCTTAACACTCTCTCCGACGACACACAAGTATCATCCAGGATGGCCCTTCTTCTGCCAAAAGTAGACATGGAGTCCTCATTACTATGCACCCCTTCGCAGACACCCTCTCTCTCGTGAACACTCAGTCCCAACCAGTTCTGTCCATTGGCTATTTCCTCATTGGCTGATTGCCATCCCTTCCAAAATTGTATACATCTTAACATGAGCTTTACTAGATATACAGGGAGTGATACCGCACAATAAACTTAGTTTCGGTGCGGGCAGTGTCGGGTTGGACTAAGACTGTTTTGTCTTCCCTGAGAAAATCAAATCAACATGAGAATATTATAGAGGAAAAATTCCTAACAGGAAAAATATACGTAAAAAATAGATGAAGTCCACTTACCAGGCAAAGGAGCACAGGCAGTGATAGCAACAAATAAACACACAGACACACACACACACACACACACACAAACGCTAGCTTTCGCTGCCTAGCTGCTTCGTCAGGCAGAAGGGAAGGAGAGGGAAAAGGAAATGATGAGGGTTTTAAGGGAGTGGGTAAGGAGTCATTCTTGCATCTGTGTAAATGTGTAGGTGTGGTTGTGTATTTGTTTACCCTCCTTTTTTCCCCCCAAGGTAAGTCTTTCCTGTCCCGGGAGTCTGTGTGTTTATTTGTTGCTATCACTGCCTGTGCTCCTTCGCCTGGTAAGTGGATTTCATCCATTTTTTACGTAAACATGATATATGTCTTTAAGTAAAAACTGACCATCTGAAACCATTTCCTTATTAACATAACATTATTTAAACAGAAAAAAGTACCCTTAATTAGAATTACATAAAGTCTGAAATAAATAAATAGACAAACCAACTTTTGTGAGCTTGACCTCTCATGTCACACAAAATTTACGTAAATTACTGGCAAAATGTACAATAAATCAACACACTAAATTAAAAATACTAGCAGTAAATCATGCTGCTTGCATTTTCAGTCTTACTGTGGAGAATATGATCTGCATGATAAATATGTATCAGTTGAACTCAGTTAGTAAATAAATATATAAAAGTGTGACACTTTTAAAATGAATTTGTTATAATTGCATGATACATTCAAAAGTTGATATTCAGAAGAGATAGATTGGCTGGCCAGTGCCAGTACTTACCTTTTTGCTGTATTGCCGATTGTTACACTCAGAAAAAAAATGAGGAAAATAACAAGCTTTCAGAACTGTGTTCCTTCTTCAGGTGGAGAGAAGGGAGAAAAAAGAAAAATATGAATGGGAAAGGTAATTCACGACTTAGGTCATGAGGATAGCGTTAGGATCCTCATGACCTAGGTCGTGTATTACATTTCCCCTTTCATTTTTTCTTTTTTCTCCCTTCTCTCTTCCTGAAGAAGGAACACAGTTCCGAAAGCTTGTTATTTTCCTCCTTTTTTCTGAGTGTAACTATCGGCAGTACAGCAAAAAGGTAAGTACTGGCCAGCCAATCTATCTCTTTTGAATAATAATTTATCATATCTGTAGAACATTGAAAAGTTGGCTATTTTATGTTTGAATTTTCTATATTTTGATGTAGCAGGCAAAACATTTCTGAATTTTAAGATATTGAAATTATTTTTAGAATCATGAGATGCATGTAACTATTCTGACATCGTAGATGTCTTAAATGTTGATGATAAAATTTTTATAGATTATTTTAATCTACTCTGAATTACTGGAGTGAGGAACTCGCAGATGTCCTCCAGACACCAGTTAACAAATGCTTGGCCAACAGTGCTCATTAGTTTGGGTTCAAAGCATGGGCCTTCCTCAGATTTCTGACGATTTGGACAAACCCCCGACTGGCTGCTTGGCTTAACCCACTACCTGGGCTGCCTGGTAGCTGCTCTAACTGCTTGCCACGGCCCACTGCCTGTCCTTTATCTTTCCACACAGCAACGTTACTTATATTATTTGCAAGCTTCTATGGACATTACTTCCATAAAGTCACATTACCTCCACCTTCTGTGTCAAGTTGCTGGCCAAACTGGCCAGTAAGTCACACCCAGTTTATATAGTTAACATAATATATATGTATAAAATAAAGATTGTTTGTTTTACCCAAAGTACAGGCTCGTCGATAGAAACATAAAACACAAATAAAAACAAACAAACATGCAAGGTTTCGCCACTGCTGGCAGCTTCTTCAGGAAAAAGAGGAAGGAAAGAGAGGAGAAAGGGAAGGATATGGGTTTTAAGGAAGTGGAAAAGGAGTCATTCCAATCCCAGGAGTGGTAGGACTTACCTTAGGGGACAAAAAGGAAGGTAAACAAATACACACACACTCACACATATCCACACGCAAACACCCAACTTATTTGGTTTCTACAAATGTCTGCCTAGGTGTGTTTGTGTGTGGATATGTGTGAGTGTGTGTGTATTTGTTTACCTTCCTTTTTGTCCCCTAAGGTAAGTCCTTCCACTCCTGGGATTGGAATGACTCCTTTTCCACTTCCTTAAAACCCGTATCTTTCACTTTCTCCTCTCCTTCCTTCCTCTTTTTCCTGAAGAAGCTGCCAACGGTGGCGAAAGCTTGAATGTTTGTTGTTTTTATTTGTATTTTATGTTTCTATCGACGAGCCTGTACTTTGGGTAAGTCATCTTTATTTTATACATATTTTTCCCACCAGGAAAGTCTCCTTCTATAATATTCATAACATAATATATAAATAGAACTTTTCTTTACTATTAGATCAATAATGCATTGTTTTGAGATGGTATATGCAGCAATATGAACCTTCTAAGGAATATACATGTATATAACTAACTTAAAAGTAACACAAATTATTGAGTCATGTTGGCTCGTTTCTAAGTTATAGCTTATTTCTTCTGATTCATTCTTTACTGGTGCATAATTTATTTTTGTGACTGTAATTCATGGTATTTTATTGACTTTCATGTATTTAAGTATTTATTTCATTGCAGTTGTATTCTGGCCACTGCTTTGATGCTGGTCTCTATGTGCAAGTATTAAGGTGCACAAGTTATGGTCTTTTTGTACTTCCTTGTATTACTGCCCATGCCGTGAGTGTGGTATATTGACGGCGCTGGCGTGAGATGGACAGTCTGGTCTAAGCCAGCGAGCAAGTAATGCCTACTCTTTGGATGCGATCCCCGGTGATATCTAGTGCACTTGTGAGAGGGACGGGGAGTTGTGCCCTGATTGAGGAAGTGAACAGTCAGCTGCCGGCTTGTTAGTGGCCATGGGGCTCGCTTATCGTTGTTGTGATTGCTTGCCATGGATGCTGGAGTTTGGACTCTGCGGTCACTGAGTGGTTACGTTCGGCAGTGACCTCGTATGTATGCATCGGATGTTCAGTTCCTAGTTGGAATTAGTCACCGCTGGAATGAAGTTCCATTTTCTGTGCCTGTCATCTGTCAGGAGAGCCAAGTTGTGTTCTATTTATTGTTGCTCACATCTTCACCAAGTGGAGCTGCTTTAGCTCTCGACACTTATGAAGTGACTCTGATTAACTCCAGCACCTTTCAAGGTAAGTACCATTCTTATGTGACTCCGCTACACTTGTGATGGCATTTGTGGGTATCAGGGCGTGCTGCCTTTTGATCTGAGTGTTGCTGTTGCTTACTCACTTCTTGCTACCTAGGTATTCTCAGCTCTGCCTTTTCAGTTTTCTTGTTATGGCATTCCGTTGTATTTGTCACACTGAGTAGGCTTGTTGGTTGAACCCCAGCAGCTGGCATTGCCTAATGTCTGTGTCTTGCTTGTTTTGTGTTAGTGGACTGAATATTTGACTACCAGTTGCTTGTGGTAAAGGAGATTCTACCTTGCCACTGTCATTAATCACATCTGCTGATGATTAATTCATTTTCTATCAATGTTTAGTGAGAGTGTCTGAGGAATTTATCTGTCATGTGCCCACTTGTTGCTCCGTTACCTGCCCGGGGGGCAGGTGTTATTGCAGGCGGTGTGTTTTTCCCTCTGTGTGATAATCCTGCCCACAAATGGTTGTATTAATTGGTGGTTGTAGTTCATGTAAATTTTCCTTCCTTTGACTTATAGGTTATGTTTATATGTAATCTGTCCAGCTGTCTTTTGGTGACCTTTCCATTTCCTACCATTCCAGTCGTTGTTACTGAGCTGTTTATGTTTGAGTTCAGGTTCTTATTTAAATGTGCCATTCCTGCTTCAATTGACTTGTGGGCACTGTAACTAGAGTTTATACAAGTCAATGTCAGCTGCGTGGGAGTAGCCGAGCGGTCTGGAGCACCATATTCGTATTGCGCGGCCTCCCACATCAGAGATCCTTTCCCAAGCAGAGGCAAAAAAATGCCATTCGGTTTCAATTCCTAAATCTTCTTGTGAAAGTGTAAGTTCAAAAAATTCTTTTTATTTTTGTGGTGCAAAAAGTAGTATATCTTCTGTATATCAGCCTGAGTTTTTGTTTTAAAAAACTGAAATAGCTTGTTTTGAAAACAGTAGACTGCTGTAGTATTATGCTCTAGACAGTTAGAAATGATGTCATACTGATAACTCATGTGTTATGTTTGGTTCTCTCCTTTGTAATACACTACAAAGGGATGCACTGTTGCATGATACTTGACCAATGATAACTCTGGGCCTCATCCCGGATCACAAAAGTATAGTTCTACGAGAAGTCACATATAACAAGACATTCACCCAGTCAAGACTTCCTTGATTTCATTTAGATAAGAGTCTGCTGCTTCGCTAGGAAATAATGGAGTATTAGTGTATCCAGTTTTTCAGAAAAGAATTCATTAAAATCCGGTGAGATTTTCTGCAGTATATCTAAGTTGCACCTGTCTACTGAAACCCATTTTCGAAATGTGATATTTTCCAATTTCATTTCATCAAGCGCACTTTGTAATGTTCTTTTTATTGGATCACTTCCTGGGCAAGAACTACAGTTTCCCATAATGCAGTGAAATGATGCAGGGTTGCACAGCACTTTCGCCAAACATTGTTTATGAGAGGCCAATTCTCCATTGATTAAGATACCAAGTTTAGCATTTTCCATCATTAGTTTGACATCTGATGTGTAGTGCAGACACGTACTGAGTGTGAGCCACAATGACCAGTGAAAATACAGTGTTTTGACTGTGTTCTGCAAATTTAGAAAACCCGAACTTCATTCCTGGAAATTCAGCATTGAAACTTTTATATGCTTCTTTTAAATTGCATAAAATAAGTCTTTTAGACATTACTGTTCTATTTATGAAAATAGTGTAAATATATTTACTGGTAAATTATGTATATGTCCGCTTATATGTACAAATTTTACAAAAATATAATACTGGAAAGTCCAGGTTGGAATTAATAAAAATGTAATTTTTATTAGTGAAAGATAATTTTTTGAAATTTTATATAGGTGTGAACCCATGACAGTCCCACTTTCATACTCATGGTATTATTTAATAATAATCTAAAGCATGACATAACTGTTTTTGAAAAGTTTTGAAGATGCACTTTTGTAGAAATTAAAAATTTAAATTTTTATTTAAATGTGAAACACAGTTTTCGTCTCAAATCAATAATGTGTTGTATATCATTGGAAAGCTCACGGAAAATGCTGAAAAAATTACACCTCTCCCATCATTGTAGCTTAATTAGGAGAGTTGCTACAACAATTTGAAATTATAGCTGCGGGGTGCTTTTTGACAACTTTAGATTGTTATACTTTCAAAATAGATTGGCGGATTTTAACAAAATTGGACTTACCATAGGTTGATAAACAAAATACTGGAGTAAAATCATAAACGATATCACTCTAGGTCAAAGAAGTTACACTTGACCCACACTCGTTGCATGGGCAGTAATTCAAGGAAGTACAAAAAGACCATAACTTGTGCACCTTAATACTTGCACATAGAGACCAGAATCAAAGCAGTGGCCAGAATACAACTGCAATGAAATAAAGACTGAAACACATGAAAGTCAATGAATTACAGTCACAAAAATAAATTATGCACCGGGAAAGACCCAGCTTTGTTTGATCTTTGATGTAGGTATTCTTTTATCAAATTTGTGCAATAAAATCATGAAGTTTGAATTTAGATAGTTCAAATGTTTGTAAATCTGTGGGACTGAACTACTTTATGTCGTCAGTCCCTAGGCTTACAAACTATTTAAACTCACTTAAGGACAAGACACAGGAACTCACGCTCGAGGGAGGACTCGAACCTCCGACGGCAAGCAAATATAATGGAAGTAGCTTTTGTGCTCTTTTCTTGAGCAATCATGTTCCTCAAATGATTTTTAATTAGTTTCTGCTTTCCAGAGGAAACAATAACTGGACTCGTAAGGAACAATTTTAAGGCTGTAGTAAGATTGGGATACCAAATGTTCAAATGTTCGTAAATCTATGTGACTTTACTTCTTCAGGCATCAGTAAGATTGGGATACCAAATGTTCAAATGTTCGTAAATCTATGTGACTTTACTTCTTCAGGCATCAGTCCCTAGGCTTGGAAACTACTTAAACTAACCTAAAGACGACACACACACACACACGCCCATGCCCGAGGGAGGACTCGAACCTCTGACAGCGAGCAACCGTTTGCTCCGCAGTAAGGTGCCTTAGAGCGCTCGGCCACTCTACCGTGGCAACTGGAATACCTCTCTACCAATTTATTTTTATTAGTTAAACTGAATATGGATGATGCTGCAGGCATCTTGCAAGCCCTTATTAATTGTAAATGCATGTGGTATTTGAAAGTTCCAGTTTCAAAAATAAATTCTTCCTTATTAAGATCGTCTTCTTTGGCATTTAAATCCTCCACTTCCATTTCTTCAAGGTGGACACCACATAGAAAACCAAGTTTTGCACTAATTTTTTTCAGTGTCTTAAATCTGACAGTCAGCTCCGTTATCACTATGCCAATTATTTCTAACAGGAACAGCCTGAATAAATCGTCCTATGAATGGTCGGATACCTCATACTCATAAAGCTCATCAGCCATTATTTCTCTCTTTTAATCCTTTTTTCTGAAAATTACATTACATTAAAGTACATAAAGTAACTAATTGTAAGTATATAAAGGGAACAGATATTAAGTTTGCATTACATTCAATATCACATGGCTGCAAATAACTTATTTTACAGACATACGGGAATTCATAAAATCTATGTACTCCACAACACTGTAAACTTTCATTTACAAGAATTTTCTTAAGCTCATTTTAACAATGTGCAGCACCAGTGTAGTTTTAATTTTTAAGGGAAGGGTACTAAAAGAAAATTTTGGGGTAGAATATGACACTTTTATGATACTGGGCTTTCTTATGAACTTCTCTATGAAAGACATTTCTATGCCTTCTCTGACAATTATAAATAATCACTTTTTAAAGGAAAGAACTGGGGATGGGATTTCAAAAAGGTTGTACGCCTACTTTCATAGACATGTGTCAATGGAAGAGTCATAACATTCAATTACTTGAATATTTCCCTGCAGGACTTCCTATGTGCAGTCCCTTTTATAATTCTCATTGCTCGTTTTTGGATAGTACAAATGTGGTCAGCAAGACTTCTATTAGCCTACCCAAGGACCTATATAAACATATACCTCTTTGGGCCTACCCTAGAATATGGACGATACCACGAGTGGTACCATTGACGGTACGTACTTCAAATACTTTTCATTTTCAAACAAAGTCACAAAAGGTCACAAAGTAATAATCTTAATATTCAAACAATGAAAAACGAAATTAATTGCCGTTTCTGGTCATATAGACCTGAACAGAACAGCACGATCAGTTGTTCCACAAAATCTTTCTACATGCTTTCCTAATGTTTTGATTCGCCTATGAGTTTTACATTTCTGCAAGTATAACTGCAGTCATATATACGGGATTTACATTAGGTCTACATGTGTACAGACAAATATAACAAAGTATTCTATGTCACAGCGTATTAGCTTATAGTAATTCTACCAATTACGTGCTAGCTTTTAACACTGATTTCCTCTGAACTAAGATTTTTGTTCCACGCACAAATATAGGGCCAACAGGCTAATGTAATCGCTTTTTGATTACAACTCTTAGATCTTGTAAAAATAACCTTTAAATTACTACCATTTGATGTTTTCACGCTAATGCTTATTGAGAGGTTACTAAATACATAATGTCAATTAAATAAATAAATATTGTTTAACGTAAGGAAATTAAAAGGCGGAAACTACCACTTTTGAATATCTAATCAAGTTTCCTTGGTGATCTGAAACTCTGTGATGACTGAGAAATAGAATATTTTTAACTGTGTTATGTCGATGCAGATTCTACGGAAACTAAGTGACGTATTAGATCCGAGATGGCGCCATACGTGCGTTGGTGCCTCAATACACGGGCGCTAAACCATATAAAATACATTCTTATTTCTAAAAACGTTCGAGTAACAAAATAAAATTCCAACATATGAATAGAAGATAATATTTCTCCACAAACGGCATAAAGAACTATTACTAAAATCAACGCAGAAAGAATATACGGACAAAATAATCTACACCTTTTACGTATGTACATTGACAAAGACATCTTAGTATATATACCAGAATACTTCCTTCATCTCTCGTACTTGCTTCGGCAGTACATATACTAAAATTGGAACGATACAGAGAAGATTAGCATGGCCCCTGCGCAAGGATGACACGCAAAATCGTGAAGCGTTCCACATTTTTTGACAGTTCTGCTGACATTCATACATTTAAATAGACGCCTGTTTTTAATTTTCTTCACTTAAGCGAACTGGCGCAGAAACCTACCGGTTAAAAGTTTTATTACTCTTGATACATAGATTTTGTGACAATGTTTTCTATTGCGAGGATGATTAATTCTTAGCACAAGCAAAACCCGCACTAGATTATATTAGTTTTTCCCCACAGATCCATGTTGAGGATATCCTCATGGATGTGGAACATATAATTAATTAATTTATTTTTTACAAGCTGATAATATAGTAACACTAATAGTATGAATACAGACCCCTTTTTGAACTGAGGTAGGTGCTTTTAATTCCTTGTGTATATCGTTTTTGTTCCTAGTATTGTCTGTACCGGTATGAAATGAGCTGTTTGTTGGGAAAAGGTATATATTATTTATGACAAATTCCATTAAGGAATGAATATAATGAGAGGTAGTAGTATACGTTATCCAGTTCTTTAAAGAGGTTTCTACAGGATGCCTGTGAATTTGCTCCACAAATAATACGTATCACACGGTTTTGGACTCAGAAAACTTTTGCTTGACTTGAATAGTTACGCCAAAATAATATACCATATGACATTATGGAACGAAAGTAAGCAAAGTACGCAAGCTCTTTTATTTTTATATCTCCTACGTCTGATAACACTCGTACTGCGAATACATATTTGTTAAATCGTTTCTGCAGTTCTGTGGGTTGCTCCTCCCAACTGAATTTATTATCAAGCTGTAGTCCCAGGAATTCGGTCTGCTCTTCTTCATACTTTATGCATGTGCTGGATGGAAACCTCTTAGGTGTTCTGAACGGCATGGTACCCGTTACTGAGTCTTTCCAAAGTTTAATGTCAATGAGTTGGTTTTAAACCAATTATTAATGTTCGCTGGAATGTTTTGTGCAGTATTCACAATCAAGTTTCACCTGACATGTATGTTCTGGACCCCTATCTTGCTTTCAACGAAACAAAACTGGGCATCATCTACATACATAACAGAGATGACAGAAAACTTTAAAAACAACCCTGCTTCTCGGTTCCAATTCAGTTACAAAAAAAGACCCAGCTTTGTTTGCTCTTTGATTAGGTATTCTTTTATCAAATTTGTGCAATGAAATCATGAAGTTTGAATTTAGATAGTTCAAATATGTTCAAATGTTTGTAAATCTGTGGGACTGAACTACTTTATGTCATCAGTCCCTAGGCTTACAAACTATTTAAACTCACTTAAGGACAAGACACAGGAACTCACGCTCGAGGGAGGACTCGAACCTCCGACGGCAAGCAAATATAATGGAAGTAGCTTTTGTGCTCTTTTCTTGAGCAATCATGTTCCTCAAATGATTTTTAATTAGTTTCTGCTTTCCAGAGGAAACAATAACTGGACTCGTAAGGAACAATTTTAAGGCTGTAGTAAGATTGGGATACCAAATGTTCAAATGTTCGTAAATCTATGTGACTTTACTTCTTCAGGCATCAGTCCCTAGGCTTGGAAACTACTTAAACTAACCTAAAGACGACACACACACACACGCCCATGCCCGAGGGAGGACTCGAACCTCTGACAGCGAGCAACCGTTTGCTCCGCAGTAAGGTGCCTTAGAGCGCTCGGCCACTCTACCGAGGCAACTGGAATACCTCTCTACCAATTTATTTTTATTAGTTAAACTGAATATGGATGATGCTGCAGGCATCTTGCAAGCCCTTATTAATTGTAAATGCATGTGGTATTTGAAAGTTCCAGTTTCAAAAATAAATTCTTCCTTATTAAGATCGTCTTCTTTGGCATTTAAATCCTCCACTTCCATTTCTTCAAGGTGGACACCACATAGAAAACCAAGTTTTGCACTAATTTTTTTCAGTGTCTTAAATCTGACAGTCAGCTCCGTTATCACTATGCCAATTATTTCTAACAGGAACAGCCTGAATAAATCGTCCTATGAATGGTCGGATACCTCATACTCATAAAGCTCATCAGCCATTATTTCTCTCTTTTAATCCTTTTTTCTGAAAATTCCACTAATATCTCATTATTTTCTACTAGTACTTTGCGCTCAGAAATAGCTTCAGAGACAGAGCAGTCTCAAGAAGCTATAACAAAGCTCAAAATGACTTCAATATTTTGAACACCCTTGTCAATTGTAATTGTTAAAGCAATGAGTTTGAGTTTTCTCATATGTGTGTGTGTGTGTGTGTTGTGCCTCAGTTTTGCATCTGCTGTTGACAATTTGATACTTAATTGTAGAAAGGTGCTAAGTGCCAAATTCATGAAATATGTGATAAGTGGTGTGAAAGGTGCAAGATACCGAAGAGTATCACATATGAAGTGGGCTGTGTCCACCGAGTATTACAAGTGGTTCCACTTTCCGCCAGTGTTGCCAACTATCAGTCAGAGAAAATGGCAAAACAGTCCAACAAGAATGATCAGAAATGGCTAAATTATAATTTATATGTTTTATGCATAAAAATTAAAATGTGAAAAACACTCACCTAGCAAAAATAAATATCATCGTCCACATCCTCATTTTCTGCAGATTTCACTGGTCTCCCTCGTGTATGTAGCATTCGTACCAACAAACTTCAGTATTTCTTCTGGGATTTCATATGAAAAACAACACTTATGTTCGCGTCTTAATCAATATCTTACACTCAGAATAGCAGAGAGTGTATTCGGTTTATGTTTCTTTCTGAGTTTGTTTTTCACCAAGTTCACTTGGTAAAAAATTCTCTCGACTTCCGCATTGGAGTATGGTAAAGTTAACACTGAAAATGCGAGTGAGACTAACTCCGCAAAACGATTTTCTCCTCCTGCAACACTGTACTGACTAACCTCTTGCCAGAATGTAGAAGTCGATGTTTGTTTCGTCCATTTAATGTAATTAACGTTTCGCCACTGGTTTTCAATTTTGTCGGCATTTTGCTCAAAACCCATTGCTAATACCAAACCAGTAATAGACTGTTTCACTGTTTTCAATGTTTCTTTCACACTTAGTAACGATATTTGTTGGAGTACCTCTAAGTTATCTGGAAGCCTATTCTGAAGCTCATGAACCGGCTTTTTTGTGAAACTGACACATCTGTCATGTAAAGTTTTCTTTGCATCATCGGACATATTGGAGAGTTTTAGTTCATTTTCGACTACGTGGCCGAGATATGGTGATGGGTCAATATAATTATCAATGCTGCTCTTGAGAGGATCAATTACAGCAGTGGGATTTATTATTCTGCCTCTTATGGACCGAACTAAATTGGCCAAACTGCCTAACAACTTGGTAGGATCCGCATTCTCCGATTCAAAAAGTTTTTTTTTTTTTTTTTTTTTTTTTTTTTTTTTTTGTAGTTCATTCAGGATATTCTGAATGTAGTATAAGCATACCTTATTGGCTGGGTCCTTATACATATTGTATAAAAGTTCTGGAGTAAGGCAGTACGCTTTGTGGCAGCCAGGTCAAAGTGTAATGTTAGTACTATGTACTGTTCTAAAATTCTGTTAACAGTGGGTTCAATGGAAATCCAGCGAGTATTGCAAATTCCTGGAATATTTCGAGGATCACGTTCACCTTCCTCACAGTTAATTGTGTTGTATATGTGCTTATGTTCTAAGCGGCGCTGAGAAGAACACGAAAACCATTTGTGAGTTTCACGAATAAGAAATTCAACATTTCTGGGCAGAGTTTCTTCTGTAGCATGAGAAAGTGCGAGCTGCAGTGAGTGACAGACGCAACGCATGAGAACAGTCGAATTGTTTTCAAATTCCTTTTTCATCCTATCGTATACTCCATTGTTAATACCGCACATCATGCTGGCATTGTCTGTTCCGAGCCCCTGCACTTTTTTTTAGGATAAAATTCCAGATTCAGCAAAAGTTGTTTTATTCCTGAAACTATACTTGCAGCATCACATTTTTCTAGTTCAACAATGCCCAAAAATGTGGACACGATTTCGTTCATTTGTGTGCTGTAATATCGCACCGCAACTGCTAATAATTTGGACACTGAAATATCTGTCGATTCATCTATAATAAGACTGAATTTGTGTTCGCCTATATCTCTCACTAACAGATCAGTGAAGGGGGGTGCAAGTATATTCATAATTATTCCCTTACATTTTGCCCGATGCAGACGATCAGCTGGTTTATTGTCACTCAAAGAAAATGTGTTATTGCATTACTGTGACAAATGATCAATATCCATTATTGCGGAATGTGTTGCAATGTACAAAGCTAATCTTGCTTCGGCCTTTTTACTACCAGTGATTTCCTCAACTCGTTTAAAAGTGATTTTTGTTTGACGCCTGCTGCTAAATGGAGCACATGCTGAAATGTGTTTTTTAGAATTTAAATGATGCTTTAAATCATACAATTTTGCCCTTATTTCTGTTTTTCAAAACCTGCAAAATGCTTTAGTTTTGTCTGTTGAAACTGGCTGTACCCATTCCTTGAAGTCAGACATATTTTCCCATTCTTTCCTGTAAGTTTGTGTATATTGCGGTTTCGGCATGGCTAGATAATTAACTATCACAGTCACAAAACACTGGTACAGCACATGGTATTCTTCCAACACTCAATGTTAGTACACGTTAAAAAAGAGACACTTCACACCACACTGTTGTAACTTGTACAGCGTTTCCAAGCAAGTGCAACTACATAGTGTTGGCCATTGTTTGTATGCTTCAAAACAATGAATCGATATGCGGAACTGTTTCATTGTATCGAAACTTCCAGGTTTCACTGTTTCGATACAGTGGTGTTTCATTTGTCGTACTTTGGAGGAACGTAAAAAATAATAAATCAATAAATACATTTCTATTCATAATAAAAACTTCAGAGTTTTGCATTTGTTGTGAAAATTATCGAATAATAAAAATGGCTAGAAATGGCTATATAATATCACCAAAATAGCTAGGAAAGACAGCAGTAGCTTTCTTTCAAAAACAGTGGCTAGACGACACTTCAAAATGGCCAGATCTAGCCATAAAATGGCTAAGTTGGCATTTCTGCTATCCGCCAGTAGATGGCTATGGTGCTACGTTTCCTGCTGATTTCATAAGAATGGTGCAATGTGCCATTCGGTTGTGTTTGTTTCATTTTGATGCCGTGATAAGTGAATGCAAAGACTTCTATTCTCTCCTTTATTGGGAATCATTGCTCTTCAACTTATATAAAGTATGTGTATAATAACTGCATAATATTACGATCATATACGATCACATAACATTGTGATAAACCAAATATTATATACCTATGTATTATCTTTAAATCATTTTCTACATATGTGTTGTCCATATGTTAGGGAATGGCGGATGAAAGCGACATGGGTAAGAGACGGAGGAAGAATGGTAGAGGATCATTTAGAGATGAACAGAAGAAATTAAAGACGAAAGGTTAAGTTTGTGCCAATACGAAAGCAATCCGAGATGTTTTATCGCCGCCAATTATCTTGTTACGACTTGAGAGTATCTGTAGGTGACACCCTTCAGTCTTGCATGTGCAATTTGGATGAGAGCAACGGTGGTAGGGATGGAAATGAAATCCCGTCAAGCATTCTGAATGTATTAAAACAGCGGGATTTTTTTAAAATACCCTTATTGTTTCGAGTGACAAGTATGATGCACAAGACAAGAATCGAATGATGGTATTTCTTTTTTTTTGTGGTGCGGAATGGATTGTTCACGCGAATAGAACAACGGTTTCTTGTTAGTGGGCACAGATTCCTCCCCCGTGGATGAGTTTGCTGTGATTGAGAGAAGGAAATCGGTGACGAAGGCATTTGTACCCAGCGACCTTTGCAAAATGGTCGAGGAACCAAAGGTTATTACACCTTTCAATTTCTATGAATACTTCCATTTTTTTTTTAAATATTCCAGCAGTGGCAGACGAGATACTCTCTACAAAAAAGTTGAACATTTCAAAAGCTGTCAGCATCACATATGATTCAACAGGTGTAGCACATGTAGGAATAAAAGAATGTTACACTGACATGGAAAGGACCCGTAAGGGGAACAGGCAAGAAACATTCAATCTGCTAACTTTGAATCTATTTCCTCAATCCATTCAATTACAGATGAAAAAAAAAATTAAAGGCTATGATACCTTATCTAGAAAAGAATGAGAATGAAGAATATTATATGCAGATCTGTGGAGAGTGACTAAGAACTTAGCACCTAGATAATTTGATGGGACTTAGCACATTTCGTAAATGTTTATGTTTGATTGCCTTCGGCACCAAACAATTCCAACTGTGACATGAAACCATCACTAATATATGATAAGATACTCTCATTTGTAACATGTAAAAGTTTGAGGAATAAATAATGAAAACTCTGCACTACAGACAGTTTTCGTGCAATAACTTCAGTTCATACATTTGGCACTTTGCACCTTTCTACAGTTAAGTACCCAATTCATGAGTTAATTCAGAGCTTGCTTGTTAACAGCTTAGACTGTATCTCCTCTTGCAAATCACCTACTCTTGCTCTGGGAGTTTAATGTTACAGGGACAAGTCACAAAGAATAGATACAAACGATGGGCAATTCCAAAAAAAGTTTGAGATTCAGCAAATGTGTCTGTTGAATGTGCCCCTGCTAAACATGATAAGTGAAAAGCACTATTCTTGACTTTCCAGCCTTTATGCCCCATTGTCATAAGAGAGTTAATGTTAACCCCATCTTGTTCTATTTTCTTACCGTATTTCTTGACCGAGATCTTCTCCTGTTATGTGTCTGACTATAAAAAATGTAACAAATATTTCCACAACTTCTGAATCATTTAACTTAATATAGCGAATTATTTGAGCCATCTGATCATTATAGCTGATATCTGCAGTGCACCCAAACAAAGTATTTAGCATATAAAATATCTTTATTTATATGAAGACCTAGGGGAAATAACGATGAATGTCCCTTTTTTGTGATTTTGGGATTACGGTTTGTTGCAGACGTCTCTGATGTATTCATTGGCTCTAAATATGCTACGGGTCTTGTATTAATGGCAAATGGAAAAAAAAATTAAATAAATACAAAAAATACCTGGAAGTACGGAAAAGCGATGAAAGTCCATGGGTTTGATGGAAAAATAATTAATGTCCATTCTGCTTGTTTCCCTAGAAGATAATCTTAGCCGTCGGAGGTTCCAGTCCTCCCTCGGGCATGAGTGTGTTGTGTTTAGGTTTAAGTTAGTTTAAGTAGTTTGTAAGCTTAGGGACTGATAACTACAGACATTAAGTCCCTTAAGATTTATAAACATTTGAATCTTTTAGCACATGGGTCGGCATGGCTGACTGGTATTTCTTCTTTGTTTCGTCGCTGAATGCAACGAAAGCTCTGGTCATTTGATCATTGTTAATGAGGCCGTGTTACTGTTGTGTCGCTGTTTTCTGTAGTTATAACGTGTGAAGACTGTTGTAAAAATGGTGGAAATAGAAGTCCACAATCAATACAGAATGCGAAGAAGAGGCACGGAAGATTATAGGAAGTAAACAAAAGAACGATGGTACAAACACATAAAACAGACGAGGACTGTGCTTGTGCCAGATTAAAATATTTTGAAAGTGTGAATGGAATTGATAATGTGCTATCATTAAGCAGGTCAATGCTTTACCTGATCGCGATGCACAGAGGATGTGTTTAAGTGGTTTGATTGACGCGAAATTTGTACAGAGAAGGCGTCAGTCATCGAAAAAGTCACAGCGGAGCTCTTCTTCACGATCATACATACGTTTACAAAGTAAGAGTGAAGAATGATAATACTATTCTGGGATATCTCCTAGAACTGTGCAGACTATCCAGAAACAAAAGAATGTGGCAGAGTAGTATCAGACGGAAGGAACAAGCAAAAAAATCGGCCTTATGCTGTGACCGATGACACAAGGAATAAAATTCATGAGCATATTCACTTACTCCAAGGCTGACAGTCACACTATTCTTTGAAGAAGACATCTAGAAGGCATCTTCCAGAAGAACCGAATGGAAAGATGCTCCATCAGATGTACATGGATAAATACCCCAACAAACTTTGTTTACAAGATAAATCAATCAAAAGTGAAGGCCGTAAACTCCACTAAATAGCTAGAAATTATTATTACATCAGACTTAAACTGGAAAGAACATGTAGGCGAACTAGAGACTGCGTTTTATTGGCAGAACGCTTAAAATATGCAATAGAACTACTAAAGAGACTGCATACACTATGATTGTCCGACTTTGCTGTCCAGTGTGGGATCCTTATCAGGTGGGTTTGACGGAGGATATCAAAAGAGTCCAAAGAAGGGCAGCTCGTTTTGTGTTGTCACGATGCAGGGGAGACAGCGTTACGGAAAGGAAATGATACAGGACGTGGGATGGGAATCATTTCAACAATGGCGCTTATCGCTGCGGCGTGGGCTACGAAACTCCAATCGCCTACATTCTCCTCCGAATGCGAAAACATATTACTGACTCCCACTTACTTTGCTAGGAAAGATCATCAGAATATAACTCGAGAAATCAGAGCTCGAACGGAAAGATTCAGGTGTTCTTTCTTCCCGCGCTGTATTCGAGAATGGAATGGGAGATAAATAGTATAAAGGTGGTTCTATGAACCCTTTGCCAAGCACTTAAATGTGATTTGCAGAGTATCCCATGTAGATGTATATGTAGAACCCGGTGTCTTAAGGAACGTATATGAGAATTTTTTATGCAGAATACAATATTTCATATGGTATCCTTGATTAAATTCATGTAGTCGATGTGACACCATGAATGCAGAAGAAGTTCAAATACAAAAAGAACTGGCTTGTTTGAAAAAAAATATAAACGATCCTGGCTTAAAACGACTTACTAAGAAACTGATAAGTCTGAAAGCAGACAAGTAACTTCATTTAAGGTGAGCCCAAACGTTTTGTGATAAGAAACGTCTCTGCAATCAACAGTGTGCTAAACGCAAAGAGGAAGAAGCTATCGCCATGGATTTCGAAAGGAATGTGCCAGTCCCAAATATAGCGATTAATATGGTGTACCATGACATTTCCAGAAAGAGGGCACCCATATCTCGAGTGTGACAAGAATATGGAGTTAATGTCACGAATTTCTCACACGGAGGTACCGAAAGACTGTATGACGCCATATGTCACAGTCGCTTGAAACCATGTCCATTTCAAATTGTGGAGCGGACATTATTCTTTTCATTTAAGTGATTGTACAAAAGGAGATTACCTGTACCTTCGAGGCCGCTCAAGGAAGTAAAAGTAGAGAATAACCAGCCTCACATTACGGCACTAAGGTCTGGAAGCTACAATAGTTTGTGGGATACAGTGGTAATCACAGACGTGCAAAAGAAGAGTTCAATTCATCTTGGGGTTTGAAAGCTCTTCAATTACCGTGTTTGCTTACAAATAAATTTGCTTTACAGGTTTTGTCCGCCTTGAGCAAACACAAATGTTTTTTAATTTTTCCCAGACATGTTTCGCTGGCGTTGCAGCATCATCAGTGGGATGTTTATTATCTTAATACCACATGTTGCTATGTTTGTGGTTTTTCCACTCACAAAATGTCTCTGATACGTTTCGACAGTTTGTCATTTTGGTGGATATCCGCTGTTTTACGTGTTGTGGACAGGCACTGTGTCACTTTCACTTTCACTCAATGTTTATGTTATCCATAACATAAACATTGAGTGAAAGTGAAAGTGACACAGTGCCTGTCCACAACACGTAAAACAGCGGATATCCACCAAAATGACAAACTGTCGAAACGTATCAGAGACATTTTGTGAGTGGAAAAACCACAAACATAGCAACATGTGGTATTAAGATAATAAACATCCCACTGATGATGCTGCAACGCCAGCGAAACATGTCTGGGAAAAATTAAAAAACATTTGTGTTTGCTCAAGGCGGACAAAACCTGTAAAGCAAATTTAGAAGAGTTCAAGTACCCAGAACAAGAGTTTTTGCTATCAGGACCAGCCTACTTGGCGAATTTGCCCATTCCGCTCCTAAAACGGAAAGATTTCCATACATGCATCTGCTGCATATTTTATACACTTCTTAGTAACTACTGTAGTACTACCAGTACTAATAATGCAACAAAAAATCTTCAAATATTCTGGTTACTGGTTTTCAGGAACTGTCCGTGCTACTAACAACAGAGGAATCAAAAGATTTTTAAAAGAAAGTTCAGCACTAAGGGTGAACGCAATACTTAAACTGTACAACAAATTATATATTGTGGGCATTCGCAGCTGTGTAGAATTGAGTAATATTGAAAGGAAACCGCTACAGCTGAAGCGGTTTCCTTTCAGTAAGACTTAAACTGTGGTTTTGTTCATCAGTGTTAAATTACGATGATTATGTTTTAAAGGCTTATGCGTTCATGGGGGGTAAACAATACGGACTACATTCATCATTCTTCCCGCTTTTATTTTGTCACTAACATCTCACTTTTGCATTTTCTCCATTGCTATGGGTCGGACATTCCTGACACTTATTCGCTATGTTGTTAAGACCCTGAGGTTTACTGTCAGCTAATACTGTCTTTTTGTTATCTCACTCATGAAGCATAAGAAACTTTAAAATGCAAATATCTCATTTTTATTAAAATGTGACATTCGTCGTTATTCCCCCAGGTTAGAGTGAACAAACGTCGCGGAAAATCGGAATTGTCCTGGTTTTCATCCCCATGTCCTGGAATTCAGTTTTGAAATACATTTCGTGGAACTTTCTCAAACTTTTGATATTTCGCTAGATTAAACGAAATACAACACGATAAATTAAAACATTTTAGATTATTTGTCTAACCTCCACAGTCCATACTAGATATCGCAATATCAGTACTGATAAACTCAATCAATAATTTACTATGAGTGGAATTTTCGCCAAATAGTAATTGTATTAAGATTACCTGACATAGTCAGGTTTGGAGGTGATCTGATCGTTTTATGGTTTTCAAAATAAAATGCCAAGATTGCACATTAATAATTTATTTATTGCCGGCCGCGGTGGCCGAGGGGATTGAGGCGCTCCGGTCACGGTCTGCATGGCCACTACGGTCGGGGATTCGAATCCCCCCTCGGGCATGGATATTTGTGCCGTCTTTAGTATAAGGTAGTTTATAAGTAGTTTTTAAGTTTAGGGGCTGATGACCCCATAGGTAAGTCCCATAAGCTGTACAAACATTTGAACATTTGAATAATTTATTCAACGACGACCGGTTTCGGTGAACTGTGTCACCATCATCCGGTCACATGCATTTTACAAGCTGGTCATCTTGTTAAAAATGGGTATAAAATAATAAGTGCGACATTGCACTTAGACACTATATAAAAATACACAAGTTAAAAACATGACAGCTTACAAAATACTCAATTTTGTATTTTGTAAGCTGTCCTATTTTTAACTCAGAAGCTTCGACGTAGCCCTGAAATGCGGCTGCCTGAGTTTAACACACAAGTGCACAAGGTATCAGATTGTGTAAGCAACACAAAGTACGCTACACAAAAATATTCCAAGTTCACTTGTAAATTAAGCTCATAAACTATTCCAGGTCAGCAGAGTGCAGACGCTCTAAACAGAGTCTTCTGAAATGAATGTTAAGGTCAACTGCGGGCGCACTCGGGCGTCACCACAGGACAGCAAAGACTCGAAATTACAAGTCGGCTGGGACCGGCTGCGGACACCACAGCAGAACACAAGCAAAATCAGACATAGAAACAGAGCTCCACACGCAACGGAGATTCCAGCACCAGTCCAATATGTACATACTAGAGGTCTGCACCTCGCTCGGTTGCTCGCTCGAATCGCGTGATACACGTAGTTCTATGACAGTCCGACAGGTGTCGGTACTGCAGCTTGCGACAAGGCATGTGACTGCGCTCGACTTTCTCCACGCTCGTTCGAGCGGGGCACGCTCGAACGGCCCGACCGTCCACACTGCCCGTTCGCCACTCGGTCGCCCACCGCAGCGCCACTCGAGTCCAAGGCGAGTGTCGGGAGCGAACTAGACGCTTGAGAATAAATCCCGACTGCGAAATTTGGAATTGTTTCCTTTCCCGGGTCCTCCGAAAGCTGTCTCTCGATCCAGTTGAACTAGCTATTCAGTTTCGCATTTTGTACTTCACCATACAAGTTATTATACGTGATTAACAAAAAGTTTCTGTGCCAAGATCATTTACTAAATGAGTTTTCCATGATCTTACTTACTTTCTTGTTCCCATTTTGTGGACTGTTAGTTCCTGTTTTGTGGTAGGTGTTACTTGCCGTCTTAACGAGCAAATGATTGTATTTTATATCCATTCTTCTTATCACTCTCAAGTTCTGGAATACTTTGTCCGTCTTTTATAGTGATATTAAATACACTATATTGATGTACACCCGTTAGGTTAGTTTTGTGCATCTCTCTCTCTCTCTCTCTCTCTCTCTCTCTCTCTCTCTCTCTCTCTCTCTCTCTCTCTGTTGCACCCCTTAATATATATATTCCCGTAGTATTTTGGTACTGTGCGTGGTTGCTGCGCCTCTACCTTTTGCGAGTGAGTCCTTAACGTGAATTTTTCTAATTGCAACATTTATATATTCCCCACTGCCACTGTCGTCTTTCTTATGTACATAATAAAGAACGCTTGCAAGCTTTTGTGCAATATATAGGATCCTCGGTTTCTTCCGTCTTCAGGGTCATATGCCGATATAATCCTCATATATCCTGTAACTGTTTTAAATCCTCTTAAACCAACTGTTTACACAGATGTACGAATTTATGGTGCCCATGCTGTTTCAGTGATATCTGTGTTATATTTATTGAGGGCCGTTTGAAGAATGTCACCCAGGTGTACCAGCCAAAAGCATGAAGTGCATGTTTTTGGAATGGCTGCACTGTGAAATGCGCGATGCGCAATCCACCCATGAGGTGGACCTTTATTTAGCACGAATTGATGGTGATGACGACGATCTGCTTGAGTGGTGGAAACGCAACAGTACTCTCTTTCCTAAGCTAGCTATATTGGCAAACAGTATTTTGTGTGCCCGCCTCAAATGCACCTAGTGAACGCACTTTCAGTGCGGCAGGGAAACTGTTCCCTGATAGAAGAACTCGACTCGATCTACAACGTGTCAATGATGTTTTAACAATACATTGCAATTACAATGCCACTAATGAATAGTTTGGGGATAATGTTACTTTTCGATGTATACTTTGTTGTACGGTAATTTTCACTTTTGTACATTGCAGTAAAAATGTTGTTCGTTCCGTAGTTTCTCTTTAGATCCTTTACATTACTTCCAGATGTTGTAGTTGGTGAAAACAACCTTTTTATTTCGCTTGCGGTATAATGATATTGCGGTTACATGCTACTATGTAGGAATAAACGTCTACAGCGTAACTATTTTAGTTCCTTTAGTTAGCGGGGCTGCGTCAGACGCAACAGCAGCCCACACCTCAGAGCCTCAGAGCTCAAAAAAATTCAAATGTTTGTAGAGTCTATGGGACTTAAATACGGGGTCATCAGTCCCTAAACTTACAAACTACTTATGAACTACTTACAACTAAGGACGGCACAAATATCCATGCCTGAGGGGGGATTCGAACCCCCGACCGTAGTGGCCGTGCAGAACGTGACTGGAGCGCCTCAGTCCCCTCGGCCACCGCGGCCGGCAGCCTCAGAGCCACTGCCGTAGCGACTGACAAGGAAACCTACCCAAGTGCCACACTCCGATTTTTATGAAATTTGGGTTTGTTATAATACATGAAAAACTGTGGGACCTGTGTTTTTTCATTCTTTTATTTATTTTTTTAAGCGGTGGAAAAACATATTTAAGTGGTGAAACGGTCTCTCCAAAATTGGGGCTAAAATAGAAAAATCATGATAACTTAGAGAGTAATGAAGCTATTTGAATGGTATGAAAGTATCTTTTGATAAGATATCGGCCTAGGTACATCGCAGGGGGAGTGACAATTAGGGGGGCAACTACCCTTAAAGTGACCAATTTTTTGTGCTCAAAAATTGTTTTGATTTAATCGAAGTTGAATCTATAAAATTTGTGTTTTATCAAAAGATACTGTCATACCAACAATCATTAAAATCGCTTCACTAATCTCTAAGTTATCGGCATTTTTACATTTTAGCGCCAATTTTGGAGGGACCGTTTCACCCCTTAAATATGTTTTTCTGCCGCTAAAAAAATTACATTCCCCATAGTTTTTCATGTATTATAAAATATGCAAAATTCATAAAAATCGGAGAGAGACTTGGGAAGGTTTCCTCGTGAGTACAGCGGCAGCGCCACGCAGTGCGGCCTGTGCCCGCCCCGCCCCACGCAGCCTCGTTCGAGTGTCAACACGCTCGCTGCGAGTGTGACACACTCGCCGCGCCACCGCCGAGCGTTACGCTCTCGACCGAGTACGAGCGAGCGAAACCGGCCGTTTGCACACCTCTAGTCCATACACTGCGGACGCTCACCGGTCAGTCCTGACGCACCGCCGCAGCAGACGGCAAGAGTCTCTCAGACACGCCCCTCTGCATACGGCGCACCAATCTCAGCATTCCGCTAATGGTCTCGCCAATGAGAAAACGTGGCGACATTGACAAGTGTCAAAACTCCCTTACAAAAATATAACTACGGATCAGGGAGCGATTCTTGGCCGACGACCAGTAGGCTCCTCCCAGTAACAACGTTCCCACAGTCCGTACCAAGGCCAGGTGGGTGACCTTCTCAGTACTTTGGGGAAGCCACAATTTCCTCCAGATTGACGTACTGGAGCCAACTCCCCGTGGTGCCATTCGGCGGAGCTTACCCGCTACCCACATTCGTCAAACAGAAAAAAAATCGCACTGACGTGTTTTACGGCCCACTTTAGATTTCTAGTTTTATAAGTTTTAACAAACATTTTGGACCAAAATAATGATATAAACAATAAAAATTAATTAATAAGAATGTCTGAAACCCTTTTAGGAAAACAAAAAAATTTAGGTAGTAGCGGGCTTTGAACCACTGACCTTCAGGGTCACAGTCCAACGCATTATCCACTACACTACGGCCAACACTTGTCTAATCTTATACTATTGATGGCTGTTATTAACTGATGCTAATATGGCATTTGTAGACACTGGATTATCATGAATCGTACGAAGAACGACGTGTTTTTGTTAATTCTTCAGTGCGCCATTGCTTCGGAATGAAAACGTGTAAGTTCAAAAAAGAAAATCATCAAATACGCAACGCAAGATGGCTTATGACAGAGTTCTGGGCGAGGAATGTCACGTGACATCTGCGAACGGCTGGTTTTCGTTAATTCAGTGGAGGGCGTCAAGACTCTGTTATTTTTGCAAATATCTCTCAAACGATATGAGATATGAAAAAAACATAAGGGGACAAAGCTGTAGAGAATCTCCTCCTCTACAAATTCGGTTATTCAATTTTAGCGTCAGATGAACGGTTTATATGCAATTAAAATTACATTACAAAAGGCCTTTCTTTGGTATTACTAACGTATTTCTTGTCGGAAATATTTGAAAAAACGAGAATCTGGTAGCCAACATTTATGTCTGTAAAGTGGGAACACGTTACAACCAGACAGTCATCGTCAAATCGCCGTTATTTTTGCAACGATGCAAGATATGAAAAAACCTAAACATAGAGAATTTTCCTCTCTACCAACTACGTTATTTAATTTTCGTGTCAGATGAACCGTTCGTTTGCAATTACAATTATATCACAAACGGCTTTTTTTGGCATTACTACCATATTTTTTGTCCGAAAAATTTGAAAAAGGGAGGTTCTGGTCTCTGTCGGCCTACAATTATGTCTGTAAAATTTGGTGCTGACCGGTTGAACGGTTCGTCTTAAAAACAGGGAACATGTTACGGATGGACAGACAGACAGACAGACATCCCAAAATCGCCGTTATTTTTGCAAATATCTTTGAAACGATACGAGATATTAAAAAAAACATAACAGAGTAAAGTTGTAGAGAATTTTCTCCTCTACAAATTAGGGTATTCAATTTTCGTGTCAGATGAACAGTTAATCCGTTATTTTAATTTAAATTTCGAGCTGTCAAAAGACGATCGCAAAGGCCCACTTTTAGTGTTGCTACCGTAACCGAAAGTGGGCCAAAATGTAATACAGTCATTCAGTGGCGTAGTTACGTGGTTTGGCACCTAGTGCGGAGTCTTAACTAGCCATCCCTACCCTTTCCGACACCATCACCCATTTCCACCACCGCCTAACCACTACCGAGCTCACAGAAGCAATCTACATAAACACATATTCTTTGGACTGGTTGGTTGTTCAAGATCTTGTTAGTATCCCATAACTTCCAGTGTCTAGCTCAGAATGTCTTTTAAGTTTTTCATTTAATCATCTGGATGTTGAAGCCCTTTTGATCCACGTTTATAAATATTTAGTTTCTTCTTTATGAGGTTCTACCTTCAGCAAAGCAATGTTTATTTATTTATTTATTTATTTTTACACCCTTCCAATGCTCGGGTACGTGACAGGAAGCTCTTCCTCGAACGAAGCCGTACAATTATATTACAAACGGCTTTTTTTGGTTTTACTACCGTATTTGAAAAAGGGAGGTTCTGGTGACCTACAATCATATCTGTAAAATTTGGTGCTGATCGGTTGAACGGTTCGTCTTAAAAACGGGGAACACGTTACGGACAGACAGACAGACGGACGGACAGACAGACAGACAGACATACATCCCAAAATCGCCGTTATTTTTGCAAATTTCTCTGAAACGATTCGAAATATGAAAAAACCATAAGAGGGCAAAGTTGTACAGAATTTTCTCCTCTACAAATTCGGTTATTCAATTTTTGTGTCAAGTGAATGGTTAAGCCGTTATTTTTATTTAAGTTTCGAGCTGTCAAAAAACGATCGCAAAGGCCCTCTTTTAGTGTTACTACCGTAACCGAAAGTGGGCCAACATATCAATTCTAATCCGTACTCTCAGGAAACCAGCCCGCACAGGGCGTTGCCGTAAACATTCAGAGTCGCACGGCGGCGTCACGTTCCTCCAAAGCACAGAGTAATAATTGCCTGTGTCCAAAGGCCAAGACACCGCTGCGTCCCCCTGCGAGACCGGTCCCTAGCGTAGTATACGACTCGACCTCGTGCCACAGCAACATCTCTCAAGACAGGCTAGCGGTAAACTTTCCCTGAAGGCTGCACAATTGCACATCTCGATGGCTCTCCACGCTACTCTAAAGGCGAGTCTCCTTGACCGCCAGGCTCGCGAAAGCGGCTTAATAGAAGAGAATAGCCCATCGACGCTTCCCTCCTTTCACCAGTAACAGGGAGTGTTTGCCTGCTCGGTCACCCAAGGCTTGATCACAAGACTTGATCACAAGACTAACTCTGGGAAAGCGAGTTACAGAAACGAATTCATACAGACTAACTACGAAGTGTGGAACATTTTTTATATTGTTAAATAATATCGGAACAATCTTTATATTGTGAAATATAATTATATTTATATTTTTAAATGTTGTTAACGAAACTTAGCAAAGAAGAACTGCAGTCAATATTAATAAACTTCAGAGAAACCGTAGAATAAACTCATGTAAAAAATACCGACAGTTTTCAAAATGTCTTCTTATTGTTGATTGCTTCATCACATCTCAGGGTCATTAAGTGGTTCACTTTAAGGCCGAAGTAATGAACTAAGACGAAACTTTTCACTCTTGAAAAGGATTTGTATTTTTGTAAAAACATTTACATGTCAACTGAAATTTTACATAGAAGAAAAAAAATGAGACAGCTCATCACTTCTAACTGCTCGAGAAGTCAAGACAAGACACTGCTAATTAAAAAGCAAAGATACTGCTCTTCCACCTTTTTTTTTAGTTCCACAGATGATTTGTTTTTCAGAACATTAATTAATAATTGTCAATTATTGTTATTATTAATAATAATTTTCTCTCTACTTTTTTTTAATAATAATAGAAAATTAAATTAAATGAAATTAAAATAGAAATTCGCTTCATACTGTTCTGATACCCCAACACTCCATTCCTGGTAACAGCACAGAAGGAATTAAATAAACATATGCCCCCACAGTGATTGATTTGATTTAATTTGATTTTTCCAATGAAGCCAAAACAGTCTTGGACCAACCCGCCACTGCCCGCACCGAAACTAAGATTATTGTGCGGTATCGCTCCCTGTGTATCTAGTAAAGCCAACCAATGCCCTTGAACAGTGCAAGGAGTCCCTTTACCAGTTCTTTATTAGACACAATTGCTTCGGGTCTGGTTGTCCCAAATATTCTGTGCCTTTTATTCTCCAATGCAATGCATTCGAAGATTAGATGTGATGTAGTTTCATCACCGTCATCACAGATCCTACATTTAGGGTCCTCTTCTGTTATTTCCATTGTACGTAGGTGTTTTTTGAAATTCCCATGGCCTGTCAGCAATCGAACCATGAGTCTAATCTCTCTCCTGTTCAGGCCCAGGATTGCAGAGCTTTTTTTAAAACATGGCTTTGGCATCATTACGTTCTCATGTTTTTGTTGATGGACTTTGGTCCAATATTCTACGTGCAGTCTTCTGAGCCAGTTACGTAGCTCCAATTTGATCATTGCCTTGGTGATTGTCAGAACAGGTTCCGGTCCAATAAATGGAGTCTTTGCTCCCATCCTTGCTAATCTGTCGGCATGTTCGTTGCCACTGATCCCCGAGTGGCCAGGGACCCACAATAGGTTTACTTTATTGCTTTCCCCTAGCTCCACCAGAACCCTGTGACATTCTGCAACAATTTTAGACCTTGTTGCAGGAGCTGCCAGTGATCTCAGGGCTGCCTGACTGTCTGAATAGATATAGATGCTACGATCTTTGTAGCACCTACGCAAATTCTCCTCCACACACGCCCTGATGGCAGTGATTTCGGCCTGGAATACTGAGGCCAGTTTTCCTAGAGAGATGACGCCCTCCAGTCTTGTCTGCACCCCATATACCCCGGCCCCAACACCTTGGTCCGATTTTGACCCGTCAGTGAACCAGACAATATCCCCCGTACGGTGTCGAACTATTTTCTCCTACTGCTCCCTACTTCCAATTGTTATATTGAAAGGCTTGTCGAAGCAGTATGGGGTTATAATATAGTCGGCTGGCATTTCCCCAACCTTTCCTATATTTACCTCATTCACTATTTTAGTGTGTGATTCTGGTTATCCCAAAGAGTTCCAGTTGTTGCCAGATTTGAGTCTGTATGCACCAGCCGCTGCCTCCATCTTGACCCAAAGGTGTAATCCAGCATGGTTTCCATCCTAGCTGTTGGTGTGCTGCTAATTCCGCCTGTTGCCCCCACAGTAATAAAGGTCATAAAAAAACAGGAAAACTAAATACACAGTGAAAGGGTCCCACCAGAGAGGAAAATATGAAACATAAATTAATAAATGATATAGCAAAATTCCCGCTACCTCTCACATTCCTCCACCACCATGATATGGTGATGTCTCCTGCACATCAGCAGGACTGTTCCGAGTTCAACTTTCTCTCAACATGAGGCAAAGACGATTGTTCGGCTGAACACAAAATCTTGACTTATCTGTGAACAGAACCTGGCGCTATTCGTTAGACTCTAATACTTGTGTTCCTGTGCCCCGTTTGTGCGGACTAAACGGTGTCATACTTTTAAAGGGACACACACCGTCCACTAGATTATCGGTTGAGATATTTAGTTTCTGAAGCATTCTCATCGGCAGAATGAACTAAAATGGTTCGTCCTCTTTCTGCCGGTTCTACGGAATGGTGGCTAAAAAAAAGGGAAAGTGTGGTGTCGCACAAGTATAAAGTGCGCGCCACCTACTTTCGCCGCGCGCCGCCATGCACGCACGGCGCGGCGTTCTTACGACGTCAGCCACGAGCGCCCTCTGCTACAACTCCGCTCGTGGCCACCACTGAACGACATCGTTCACTTGGGACTGAGATAGGAACCTGTTAACACTTCGGAATTAGATAGGCACCAGTGAAGACTTGGCTATCGGATAGGCACTAGGCAGGCCTCTAGCTCAACTATGTATCAGCATTCTGCAGTACTGAGCTATGTAAAAGTTAAGTATTACTAAGTCACTAAGAAATATATATGTCGTTCTAATTTGCTCTAGTGTTTCAAGTTTCTGCTGTCCCACTGGCTGGTCACCTCTTACCTGCAAAAGCGTGCAGCCTTTATTCCTGTGTCGGTCTTTCTACTCGGCCACCGACACCTAAGACGGAAACGAGACACAAAAACGGCGACGAGGCTGGGACACAAAAGAAAGTTGTTGAAGTGGACGCAAAACCATGGAGACGATGACGGAGAGACTAAATAAAAGACACAGACAACACTTGTTCTGCCGATGTCGGCGGTTGCAATATGTTAAAAGTGAGAGGACACTAGGGGAAAGGGTTGTACTTTGGGACGATTTTACCTTGGGACACTTTTTAATACAGGCAGTGCAGTCTAGTGGAAACTTTAAGAACTATGAAGTAAAGTTGTCAGTCCTATTTTCAGAGGGATAGGAGGCCAAGTTGTATTTGGAAGATGTTTGAGATCTGAGGACGAGTTTTACTAGTTTTCGTGTTTGAAAGTAAAATTTAGCCACTATCCTTAGAAGGTATAAGTTAAAGCTAAGTATCATTATTGATATTTATTAAATACAGAGTTGTAGGGCATTGTTTAAGTAAGCTATTGATACCATAAGTTATAACGAGATAAATGTGTACATAGATTAGGATTCTGTTTTCTGTTATTGTGTATTTGGTTTTACCTTGGGACACTTCTCTGGTTGCACCTAGGGACACCTGGAAGGTGTATGCTTGTCACTGATACACCAGAAAAATAAAGAATTGAAGAGGAAAAGAAAGGAAGTCTTTTCCCAAAGAAAGAAACCACGGAACGCACAAAGGAGTTTTCATCTTCCACTTCTTCTGATGAAGAAATTCCTGAGCTTGGCAGTAGCTCTGAAGGTAGCATATTTGATTTGCCATCTGAAGAAGAGGATTTCTCATCCTTCTTTCCAACTAGAAAAGTAACACTTTCTTGTTCCAAAGGTAGTTGGGTCTTGGTAAAATTTGACATCAGTGACAGATCTAATGTGTACTATGCAGGAGCAGTTTTAGAAAACACAGAACAAGATATAACTGTGAAATTATTAAGGAAGCAAAGGACCATTTTGTATTCCCTAATGTTGAGAACATCAGCACTGTTAATCACAGTAATATAGTGAAAGAACTACCAGCTCCAGTGGTGTGTCGTGGGTTTCATTCATTTTATGTTTTATTCCCAGCATATCTTGTTTTATAGTAAAATAACTTTTGTGTTTGGACTAACAAACATTTACTAGCTATTTAAAAACCGATTTTTTCATACATAAAACTAGGAAATTGAAATACGTCATTGTGTCCCAAGGTAAAACAACCAGTGTCCCAAGGTGAAACCATAGGTTGTACCTTGGGACAAGTTATTGGTGAGTAATTGTGTAAATATTGGAGCTAGCCTAAACTACTGTTTGTTCAACATTACCTCAAATTGGTGCCTGTGATGGGGTAAATTTTCAAATTTATTGTAAAAAAATTATAGCATAAAAAATTAAAATGTAAAAAATGTCCCAAGGTAGAACCCTTTCCCCTACACTGACAGTAATACACACGAGACACTGTTTAAAATTTGCTGCACAGACCCCGCAGGGGATGGGGAAGGAGGGGGAGGCGCAGAAGGAGAGGGAGGAGATAGGAGCACAAGGAGGGGGAAGTGGGAACACGAGGACTCCGAAGAGGAGGGAGGGGGAGAGGGACAGGAAAACCATAAGGCGAGAAGAGGAGAGGGAAAGAGGGGCTCTGTAACTACAGGAAGGGAGATTAGGGCTGGTAGCAAGGATAGATATCAGGATGGAGGCCATCATCTGGTAGGGGGGGGGGTGGCGAAAGTTACCCTGGGAGAGGCTGTGCAGGTGGAAGAAAGGAGGGGTGCAATGCTGAAGTGGTGAAGGCATGATAGAGGCCATGGGTTGGTGAGGAGAGGATATACCAATGGGTGGCGGGACTAACTTGTGGGACATGTAAAGGATTAGGATATGTTTCAGGAAGTCTCTGGATGAAAGGCGACGTTCTTTTCGAGAAACGCTGTTGAGGGTTGGAATTTGAAGTGGACTGCAGAACGATTCTCCTACCGCCAACTTAGGCCCAATTCACACAGAACTGGCGCGGTGCGGACGTCTGGCTAGGACACAGAATGGGGAGTATACAGAAAGGAAATTCCCGCTGCAGTCTGTCGTCCAAAATTTAGTGCGCATGCGCGGAATCGGCCATCTTGAAAAGCAGTAAACGTGTGATCACTCCCTACTCGGTGGCGTGGTAATGCGCCGTCTTTGTTTGTTAATTCTGTATTTTCAGTGCCTGAATCGCATAAAAGTAAACAAGTATTTGGTACAGTGAAAAGAAAGAACTGTGTGTCAGTAGTTGGAGCTGTTCCGTTTTTATTATGAGCAGCAATAAAAGAAAAGGCGGCCGATGGTGTTCAGCACCTAATTGCCGCAATAATTCGAATACAAATAAGGATATAAGTTTCTTCACCTTCCCATAAGATGCTGAGCAGTAAGTGAACGTCGCTATATGTGTAGTGAAAGTTAAATGTTATCAGTTTCGAATCAGAGTAATATGTGCGTAATTATTAAAAGTAGCCTTGCTTCTTCTGTTGACGATAACTCTCGCTGTTGCTGTTGCTGCAGCAGTTGAACAGCATCGAAATGTTGAAGTACATTTACATTTTATAAGTTTAACGTTGCAGGGAATGAATGACAAAGAATAGTGCGTAAGTAGGCAGATAAAATTTTACTTACGGCATTGGAGGCGTAGTGTGCTAATGTTGGCAATGAATGCTCTTCGGATACTCAAACAAATAGATTAAGGGGAATAATTATTTTATGCTGTTCCTGCTCTGTGGTTGACAGATTCCTCTATATGCCCTTCTCCGATCAGTAAATTAATGATACTCCTAAAGCAAACACAACTTTTATATATGACCAAACGTCATTAGTTTTGTGCAATCACGTTGTACTGCTAAGTCTGACTCAATATTTTGTGCGAATTTATTCGTGTCAAATAAAACCTGGCAGTTGTAAAGTCACTTTCTTGTTTATAACTAATTTCCCACACATAGCTCCGCGTTATTTGGAATGTTTCTAGAGATAAGCACTAAATAAAACGATCATCGGTTCCACTGTACATTTTCGTAGTTGTATTAAAATTTAGGCCAATTGTTTTCGTTGGATTACAATTAGGTGCAAGAAGATGGCGCAAAATAGATGAAAGCCATTTCCTTTCGTAAAAGTCGGTGAGGTTAGCTGCAGTTCGTAAAAAGTCCATTTCCAGCCAAAGTACTAAGTGGCTATAGTTCCGGGTTTACTGCTTTTCAATATGGCGTCGAGCGCAACGCTTGGTAACATACAGATCAAAGGCGCCGCCCCCAGCCTTCCCTTCTGTATGCTCCCTATTCTGTGGCTAGGACGTGGCACTGTCACTTGCCACCTCCACGTTAACAAATGCAGCAGTTCAGTCCACACAGAGGGGGCGTGGCGGGACGCCCCGATTCGTAGTCGCGCCACGGCCGTTTGCCGCCACGAGTGGCGCAGTGAGAGGGCACGAGACGGGCGCGTACAGGTGGCGCGCTGAAGTTTCAAAATGCGAGACCATTTCGAGTTTAACGTCAAGTTCTGTGATATAATAGAAAGGTATCCGCAACTGTACGATCATAATCGTTACTGATGATGCATAACTGAATCGTTCGCCCGAACAACGCTATAATTAATGAGAGCAAATTTTTCAGGCGAAAAAAAAAAGTTTTGTATTTATCTATTTAGGGTTTCTTGATGAAAACACTATATAAGAGTTAAAACGTCATTCTGACTATTTTGTAACTGTTTCTACAACGTTGATTTTGTTATCTTTGTGAGAAAATACTCTTTTTTTCCTAGATGAACAATTTGCATTACTAAAAAACATATGGGCTACACCATGTGAATTATATCTCCACCAAATGTGTATACCGCATATTTGTTATAAACTTAAGACTTTAGGCAAAATTCTCGTATGTTTGCATACAATATTCGCTTTTGCCTCTTACCTCGTACAAACGATGAAATTCTCGCATGTGTGCGAGAATTCTTGTGCATATCAGAGCCCTGTTGTATAATAATGCTTTTCCGCTTCGCTCATTGTTCGCCTCCACGAAGAATGTTTTTGGAGCGACAATGGTGCTAAAATAACGTGAGTGTGAAACATTTTAACCAGTAGATTCAGGGCGTCAGATACAACACCATTCCAACTCTTCATTTGTACAGCGATATATGATGATTATTTATTCACGCTTTTAGAAAACGTTTGAAACAACTGCTTGCTTAAAGAACATACGCCGGCCGCGGTGGCCGAGGGGACTGAGGCGCTCCAGTCACGGTCTGCACGGCCACTACGGTCGAGGGTTCGAATCCCCCCGTGGGCATGGATATTTGTACCGTCCTTAGGATTAGCTAGTTGATAAGTAGATTGTAAGTTTAGGGACTGATGACCCCGTAGTTCAGTCCCATAAACTATACAAACATTTGAAACATTTTAAAGAACATACATAGATGTCTATGTTAGTTTACCTGAAAGTAACCAGTAATCTCTCTTCTGGACAAATAGGCTGCCTCCAGTTTGCTTTTCTCTGAAGGGTGTCCTTCACTTTGTCTAACACAATGTAGTAACACTTTTGCGACATTCTGTAAAAATTCTGGAAACGGTCAGGATACATATTCAGCTCCTTCATCACCTCGAATATGCCGTGTTTCCTCCCTTTTTTCAACCATAATAGATGTACCCAATATCTTGTGCGCTGCTGAAAATTCAGTACCTGCAAAAGATCCAGCGCGTCGCTATCTTCGTCTGACGACGACGACATACTGTGAGACACTGGTAGGACCAAGGAGGTTATAATACAGGGAGACGCCCTTACGCTGAAAAAGTGAAGCCTGCCTCCGCCATATTGCTATGTCTTGAGAAGTGTTCGTATTGTAGAGGTGATGTTTTATCTCACTTAAAACAGAAATAAAACGTCCGGCGGTTTTGCCGTGATGTACAACGTGTTAAAAGAGTGTACATTAGCCGTAAAAAATTAATTTTTGAAATATATTATGATAATTATTTATTATTATTTTTTTCAAGAAAGCATATTGGTTGTAAGTACATACTTTGCACTGACTGTCAGTTCAGACAGTTAACAGTAAGTTAACGCATATTTTTAATGGAGAAAGAGCATTCCACAACACACCAAGATGGCGGACAGGCTTCAACTGACGTATGTACTCGGCATAGATAGCGCCATCTCCCTTTATTCTAACCTCCTTGGATAGGACCACAGTCTAACATATACAGTCACGACACTTCCGCAGATTTCTGTTATACACTGCGACAGCAGCGCTCCAAGCGGAGGGCAAGCTACTTTTATGTATACGATAGTGGATGAGTGCGAATAGTATCGTTTATACTGATTTTAACAATTTTTTTACATCAGGGAACGTATGTAGTGTAATAACTTAAAAATAGCTCCACCTTTGTCTTTCTTAGGTTTCCTAAGATCCCTTACAAGGTAGTAAACGAAACATAGCGGCACTGTTTATTTACTGTTATCTTGTAATCTACATGGTTTTACTGAATAATTTAATTTACTATTAAAAATAGAAAAATTGCTAGGAAACACCGAATACCCGCCCTTTGTCAAAAAGACGTGTTTTTTTCTTCTCAAGAACGTTAACGTTTCTCCATTCTAATTCCAGTGAAATCAGTGAGGGTGGAACGTAGGAAACAAATATAGAATGCAATAACTACAGTATTTAACATACCAAATCAGCCACCACAACTGTAGCTGAAGGAAAACATCACAAACGTGAAAAGAAAACTGAAAAAGCAATCAAACTGTATTCAACAAAGAACAACCCAATTCCACAATTGTTGCTACAGCTGAACCACAAGCGGCAAGAATCTTCAAGACATTGTCTTCTTAAGCTAAAGTAATCACACTCAAAAGAATATGCGCTCATAATAAAGACGAGTGAAGCCTAAAAATGTGCGAATCATTAGACCCCATACCACAGTGATACATGCCAAAAAACTCTTTGACATAGTAATAACAGACCATAATAGAAATTTATGTTTCTATTATGTTTATATTCTACTTACTTTCAGCGGAATAAGCTGCAAATATACACAAATTCGTAAGTATTGGTTCATGACGAAGTTCTTCGTTATACCACTGAATCAGTTAAGTTCGACTGTTTTTACATTAATTTCCGTGTTATGTATGTCTCTTGATATATTACTAATGCTTGTAACACAAAGAATATATTAACTATTTCGCTAATTACGTAGAGAAATAATTATAAACAAACATCACTCTTTCGGCATCTTGCCCACCGCTAGGAGCGCTAGTGTCGTTCCAACTGTCAGTTGGTAACAACTCTCACAGCAGCGACTGTATATGTTAGACTGTGGTAGGACTGCCGTCGCGCGCCTCCAGACAGCGCCCCTGCAGTGTGCACTGCTCAGTCCCGCCCGTGCGGCGTCGCTGCCTCTCCACCGCCGGGCGTCCGCGCCACGCCAACTCTTTGTGAATTGGGCCTTACATTCAGTGGCGGCGCCAGGCGTCGGCGACGTCCAGGGGGGCGCAGTAAGCGATGCGCTGTAGGAAACGCGTTTTCGCCGATCTGCGCATGACGTCACTGTGGGACACCAGGGAGCCAAACAATATGCAGAGTTGGTTGCTGACTCGTGTGCGTGTGTGTGTGTTACCATTGCCTAACCCCATCATTCCCACGTTATGAATTCAGCTGTGGAAAAATTAAAATTCGGTGTTTTTTGTTTTAATACAGTAAACTAAACATCAAAATACGTTTTTTTTTAAAGTTTTGGTCGCACTATTGATTTTTTTATGTAATGTATATCATGAACTACACAGACGTTTGTATCGAGGTATTTTATTACTTGGGGCGTTATTTTGTTGGTGGTTAACACTGTCAGATCAATAATGCTAGTATAATCTTCGCCACAGCACAAAACACAATTCACTGCTCAAGTGAAATAACATGAACCACACTGGCGCCCACACTCTTAGCCACGTACAGACGGCTACATAACACAAACTACAAGACGGGCAGATTAATGCCTCATAAGTGGCTACACGCCAAGCGGCAAAAATGTCGTACTTGCAGCATGTTAACAACAATGCGACTTTAAGGATACATGCACAAAACACGGTATAAATCAGCTTCTAATACGTTGTTGTCGAGGTACGACACTGGGAGTGAAAGGGTTAAATAGTTTGTTTCACTTCATAGTTTGGAAGTAAAAAGTTTATGGTGAAAACTGTATTGATTTCCCGAGTGCTTGTCGCGCGTGCTATAATTTCTGCTGTAATTCTTTGAAATACTTCTGTTATTATTTATACAATTTCTGGCTGTGCTATTAGGGGCTATAATTCTCACAGCAGCAACACAAAGGGAACTGAAATAAAGTTACATTTTTTCCTCGAGATGAAACATTAAAGAAAGTGTGCCTCTCCAAGTGCTACAGGAAGGACAATGTAAACGTTGCACGTTCTCGAATACGCTCCCGGCATTTCAATGAAATCGATTACGTAAGGGGTTTACCGTCGGAGTCGTTTAATTTGCCACGGAAAAAAGTGTTTGAAACATTCCTGTTCAAAAAAAAAAAAAAAAAAAAATGTTCAAATGTTTGTAAAGCTTATGGGACTTAACTACGGGGTCATCAGTCCCTAAACTTACAAACTACTTATGAACTACTTACGCACTAGGACGGCAGAAATATCCATGCCCGAGGGGGGATTCGAACCCCCGACCCTAGTGACCGTGCAGACCGTGACTGAAGCGCCTCACTCCCCTCGGCCACCGCGGCCGGCAACATTCCTGTTATTTTAAAGTCAGCAGTTCATATGAAAGAAATTGATACGTTACTGATACGTATCCCGCAAATCTACGATCGAATATGACCCAGCACTCTTAACTGCAATATTTTACAGCAGAATAGCACTTTGTATTTAAGGAAGAAACAATTTCTTTAGTCAAAAACTTCTTATAAATGCACATTCCGCGCCATCCTGGACTAAGCTTGTGCAGGCCGTTTGGGAGCGTGCACTCCCACAGTGACGTCACAGCGCTAGCCAATGGCAGGGCAGAGCGCTTACTGCCCAACCTTATATTTATTAACCTTGGGCGACGTCGGCCACCGCCGACGGCCTCGCGCCTGTGCGGGCCTCGCAAAACATTGTTAAAATTTTTAGATTTTTTTTTTTTTTTGGGATGTTTAACTGCTAGGTTATATAGCGACGACCTACATCTAATTTCTACTAGCTTAACCAATGGACGAACACAACATCCGTACCCAAGGGTGGGATTCGACCCCCGGCGAGAGCGATCTCACTCACCGTGGTATGATGCCTTACTCACTCGGCCATTTCCGTATGAGTGCAGTAGTGATGCAAATTATAGTTAAATACTTACATAACAATTTCTTCAGTACATTTTATAAGACGATTTGGAATAAGTATATCGAAATGTTTCTATAACAATCAGAAGCATCCCTTTTTCCAGTCAGTACAGCTTCGGCCGAGAGAAGCTTCACAAAGTTAAAATTGATTAAGACTAACTTGAAAAGCACAATGATCCAAGAAAGACTATCTGTGTTGTCAGTACTATCAACTGAAACCGAAATAGCGGCTAGTATTAAGATGCGATCTTAAAAAATTCAGTGAGACGAAAAGGTGAAAAGTTACTCTAATTTGTGTTTGTTTGTTGTAATTTTTGTCATTGCAATAATACTCGTATATTATACTAATAGAATTTTAGTATAATGATTATTGATGTATAATTCAGCTCATTTAGCATTTTCTTCATTAATGAAAAATGAAAGGGGCCTCGCAAAGACGAGTTCGACGACGCCCAGTTTTCGTCTAGTGCCGCCACTGCTTACATTTCGCATGAAGACCACAAAGATAAGCTCAAAGAAATTAGGACTCGTACAGATGCATACAAGCATTCTTTTTCCCTCGGTCTACATGGGAGCGCAACAGGAAACCAAGTAACTAGAAGTGGTACCAAATACCCTCCGCCACTCACCTTTGAGTGAATTGCGGAGTATGTATGTAAATGCAGATATAAGCAACTACGGCAAAGTAGGAGGCAAATTTTTTCAACTTGGTGCTTCTGCTGCTGCGAAGTTTGCTCTTTACAGTTATTAGGAAAGTCGATGAAAGAGTGTGAATGACGTTAAAATGTCAATACTAAAAGTTTACACACTGCGGACTATCCAAAATGCAGCACTGAACGCCGGCCGCGGTGGCCGAGGGGACTGAGGCGCGCAAGTCACGGTCTGCTCGGCCACTACGGTCGGGGGTTCGAATCCCCTCTCGGGCATGGGTATTTGTGCCGTCCTTAGTGTTAGCTAGTTCATAAGTAGTTTGTAAGTTTAGGGACTGATGACCCCATAGTTAAGTCCCATAAACTATACAAAAATTTGAACATTTTGAAACATTTAGACCACCAAATAAGGTGAAGTTTTCGGCAACTATATATGATCATTCGTTTATGCCGTCGCCCACTTATTCTTGTTTCCCTCTGTTTCTAAAAGGGCGCTGTGAAGGAGGGGTTAAAGGAAATCATACCAATGCCTCAACGTGAATGGTTACTTCTTTAATATGTGAGGTGTCAATATTCTCGACAAAAATAAAACGATAGTAAACTTAAAGGACAATTAATTAAGCTGGTATATTGAGTTTGTGGCACTGTCCAACATATTTATTCGGTTTTGTAACAAATTATAGAACAGTCGAGTGATCATGACTTCTCAGTGCTGGCCGCAGTGACCGAGTGGTCTGCGGCGCGCCAGTCACAATCTGCACGGCCGCTACGGTCGGGGGTTAGAATCCCCCCTCGGGCATGGATGTTTATATCGTCTTTAGTATAAGGTAGTTCATAAATAGTTTAAGTTTAGGGACTGATAACTCCGCAGTTATGTCCCTTAAGCTTAACAAACATTTGAACATTTTCAGTCAGTAAGAACAGAAATTGATGCTGTTGAGGTCTTCACTCCAAGGACTGGTGTCATGCAGCTCTCCACGCTGCCCTGTCCTGTGCAAAGAACAGCAGCCTACATCTTTTTGAATCTGCTTACTGTGTTATTCACTGTCTCCCTCTGCGATTTTTACTCCACCCATTTTCTTCTAATGCTACGTTGACGACTCGTTGATGTCCCAAAAGGTGTCCTACCTATGATCCTGTCTTTTAATCAAGGAATGCCAGAAATTTCTTTTCACCCTAAATTTAGTTCAGAACCTTCTCATTAGTTGCGCGATCTACCCATCTAATATTCGACAAGCGTTGGTAGAACCACATATGAAATGTTTCTGTCATCTTTCTGTCTGCACTCTTAATCGTCCATATTTCACTCCCGTACAAATGCTTCCTGAAAGGAATTCTCAACATTTCAGTGAATTTTGAATTACAACAAATTTTGCGTCTCCAAAAATGCTTTTCTTCTCGTAGCCAGTCTGCAATTTGTATTTTCTTTACTTCGGCCATCGCAAGTTATTTTGCTATCCAAATAACAAAACTTTGCTTCTGTCTAGTTTTCATATGAGTTTAAGTAGTTATGCAGTGATATCGAAGCTTGCAAACGTATGTCTGGGATAGATAGTTTCATCCAACCAGTCTTAGGACTTGTGAGATTACCGCCTAATAGAAATACCGGTAATCAATAGCATTTGATAATTAAAATAGTATGAAGTTCACTGCAAACATTGACCATGCCAATGCACTAAATGTCACACAATTTTAATCTTATTAATTATGGTAGCAATGTATGTATACAGTTGGGTGACAACATTTATAGTTAGACCATAGGTAGAAATTCTCCACGCTGAGATTTGCTGTGTGCTTGTAGCTGACGGGAGGCCAGCGAGCAGGCCGACGTTGGTGGCTTGTTCCAACTTAGGATTTTCCAGTTCGTTTCCGGTGAGGGGAGAGAGGGACAATGGCGAGTGCCAGGCACAGTGCAATGCACAAATATTGTAATACTACTGGCATTTGAAGTAATACGATGCAGTTAGGAACCTTTAAGGCCCTCATTACAAAATAGCCTGTTGATAAATAAACAATACATTAGCTGATATAGTCACATCTAACGTAATATGTTTAATTGACAATGAAAAGTAATAAATTACCAATAAATACAAGACAGTTACACAACCAGCATGGCAATGTTTGTTTATAAAAATAATATATTAACTATTTCTCATTTTATTTGCAATTAATCTTGTGTATTTTACCTTGAAATATTCAGTTAAATCACTTATCTGTGATATAAGAAATTGCACGATCATAATAAATAGTACAAAGGATGTTTATACTAATATAAAAACGTAAGAAAATATTTGTTAATGTGTAGTGTAATTATTTTGATTTTAAGTAAAGTTTTAGAAATGTATTGGCTGAGCGCTGTACGTTGGCAAATCGGTTACAACAGCTCACATGGGGAAGTTGATGACGTAGGGGAAAAAACCCCAGCAGTTGAGTTTTGGCGCGCGCGCGCGCGAGGGCAGGAAGTGACGAGACGCGAGCACGTGGTGTGGCTGGCCGGGCGGCGTCGCTCTGCATCAGTCGGCATGTGGATCTCGAGGTGGTGACTTGAGATCTGTCTGTGGCAATCGCCACAGTTCCACTGTCTTTGCATGTTTAGGAATTTGGATCGCAGCTGGTGGTTGTGAGTTTTAGAAATTAATCTTTCCCTATTTTAAACTCTCACCCCGACCTTCACGCTCGCATTTGGGGACTCGTCCGGGATAAGTTCACGTTGGACTTGCTTGGACGGAGAGATTAGGGTGTGTATAGGACAGTGAACAGTTACGAACGGTTGCAAGCAGATACGCAATCGCGTCGCGCGGTTAACGACAGTTAGTGACGCAGAGTTCGGGCGTGGGCATCCGTAACCGGCGATCGACGGCGCATCGGACCGGCAGCAGTGAGCGGTGGCGCGTGGGTTCCATGCACTCAAATTTCATCTTCTGCAACGGACGGCAGTGATCGTGGGGACTTCGCAAGTCGCCAACGGAGCGTCGGGGCCCAGAAGCTTCGATTCTACAAAGGATAAGGGATGCAGTGAGGACATATTCCAGCCACAGCTTCTACAACAGACGGCAGCGAGCGTTGGGGACGTCGCAGCTCGTTGCAGCAACTTCTGGATTAAAAGATAAGTAAAGCAACTGGCGCTATAAATTCTTGTGTGTTAATCAAGCTTTCTTGTGATAACGATAATGGATAGGGTTTTTAAAAACTCGCCAAGCGACGTAATTTCAGAGAGTAGCATACCAGAAAGTCCAGAGAGGGTAAATACTGGGGGAATGTTGTTGACACCGGAGATGTTCGCAGCCATGTTAGCGAGTGTTAGCTCACATTTAGAATCAAAAATAGGATCAATAATAGAAAATTCATACTCAAATTTAGAATCAAAAATAGAATCAAAAAGAGAATGTTCAAACTCACATTTAGAAGCAATAGTATAAAATTCAAAATCACATTTAGAATCAAAAATTGAAAATTCAAACTTAAATTTAGAATCAAATTTAAGATCAGAAATAGGAACTGTAAAATCAGAATTTAAAGCAGACTTTAAGGCAGACATTGGGGCACTACAAAATACAATGTTTGCATAAAAGGCAGAAATAATCACAGACATTGACAAACAGATAGGAAGTCAAACAACGGTTTGAAAATAGGGAAAAGGAGATACATGCCGGAATTGGTGCTATTGAGACTGAGGTAGGAGGCAAGTTAGACGCTGTGAAACAAATATGTGATCACAGGAATGAGGGCACTATGCAGGCGTTGGCTGAGGTTGACAAGAGGATGGTGGCAGGTATTGAGGAAACAAAAACTTTGCTGTCAGGAAAATTAGAGAATACAGAATGTAACTTTAGGAAAAAGATAGAACAAGTAGTGACAGTAAACTATACTGAGATTGAGAAGGTGAACACTAGAATAAATAGTCTAGAATTGTGTACTGCATCAGGAAACACTAATTGGTCTGTGGTGCAGACACCTAATGGCAGAAAGTTTTCAGGAGTGGGTAATTATCATCCAGTAGATTTTTTGGCTGCATGCAAGGACCAATTTGTGCCTGGTATGTCAGACCAGTGTAAAATGAAGTTAGCAAAGAGAATGCTTGACTGTTCTGCTCAAACTTGGGCAAATCAGTGTGCTGATAAATTTGTAACTTTTGAGGCGTTTGAAAAGTTGTTTTTAAATAAGTATTGGGGGAAGGCCAAGCAAGCTAAGATACAAAATGAATTCTTGAACGAACCAAACTATATGAAAGGGAACCCAGAATTTGAAGTAATCATTGAGGAGGAGCTGTTCATTCAAGATTTATTACTCATAAAGGGACTTTGTTTAAATCTAATGTTAGGAAGTGATTTCCCGTGCAAATATGAAGCTCAGTTGAAGTATAAAGATAAAGTGTTAAAATTAAGTCTGGAGGGATGCATGAAGAGGGTGAAATTAAAAAATGTTGTAAGTGATAAAGATTTAATGGCATGTTTACACAAGTAACTGCCATAAACCAGTGTAAATCATCAAGTATGAGATTCAATGCATTGTAGATGGTAGGTTATGAATTTGTGTATATTTATTCTGTGGTCTGTGTTAGTATGTACTTGTGTGTTTAGATTTAAGCATTGGGTCAAGTTTACAAGTAATCTTTGTAAATGTTTTTCTTTTGTTGTTTGTGTTAAAACATGTGCTTGTATCAGATTTGCAGTTCAACAGTGGTACATGAGGTAAATATGTATGTATGTATGCCAACACCAAAGGATAGAGGAAGTGAGAGTGTACTGTTTATGTGTATGTATATGTGAGCTGGGCTGGATATGTGGTATGAGTTGTGGGGTGACTCGGAGAATAAGAAAGTGGTGGACATTGATGCAGGCAGTGGGGTCTGTGGTTTAGATAAATTGTGATGAAAATGTCAGCTGACAGTGTTGCATATGTGGGTGTGACTGACCATATGGGTCAGAAGTGAGGAATGTATGTTTGTTGTGGCTGTTTTGGCTAAAGGTGGGTTGGATTGAGAAATGTTTCAATGAGAGAAAGTGTTTGCTCTTTAATGTCTGGCTCTTTGAGTGTTTGGTAGGTAACATGTCTAATATGCAATGCTGTGCATTGTTATATTAAACTGTTTCTTATAAAACATTTTGGTTTCTTTAATGGTGCTCAACTGTTGACTGAACAATTTCTGCAACAACAGTTGACGAGAACTAATTTTCTGTCTAGCCTGAGTATCAATAGGGTTTGGTGATACTTTATTTAAAAAATGTAGATGTTTTGTGAGAAATTAATTTTGAAATTAGACTTTAAACTTAGATATTTTATTGTGGGGAGTACTTGTGGAAAGCACATGAGGCTGATAACAAGGATCCAAATTTAAATCTCACACCAGCAAAAATAATTTTTTTGGTGCGAGGGGGTAGGATTTGTATTTATGTTTGTAGGTGTCATTATGATAGAAGAGAAAATTCTCTATGATAACATTCTTTTGGTAGTATTATTTGAGCCTTAAGATATATTTGACATAGGCAGGTTGTTTTTTTTTATTTGATGGAGTAATACTCCAAGTAGGCCACATATTCTCTTGTCTGTTTCATCTGAAGCTATGACTGATGAGAGTGCAGGCATGGTGGTTTGGGTTAATCTGATAATGACTAACACCAGCCACTTTCAGTTCTTAATTCTGTTGATTTACATGTTACTGTACATGTCTCAATGCTTAGTTTCAATTGCACCAAGTCTGGATGGCAGGGGGCGGGGGGTGGGATACAAATCCAACTGAATCCTGGTGTCCAGACAAACTTTTGTCTATGTTGACTCATGAGTGCCTTCTGCTTTTCCTGTTCCATGTAGGGTGCATATGACGTGTGTGAACAAGAACGCTTGATCCAGTGCCATGAATCTAAGCTGCAACAGCATGTTGGTTGAAATGACGGAGACATAGGACCGTACACCATGGACCAGAGATGCTGCAACGATGACTCTGGGGTTCTCAGTGTCAAAGTGGTGAGAGATTTCCTTTAAACAAGTGGAGTGTACACCGTCAAAAGTTTTTATAGTGATAATTCTAGTTTTTCCATGTAGAACAAGGTCCTCTAAAGACTAAGGGTTAATACTATTATAAATTTGGTGCCAATTCTGTATATAAACAACAGGCACACTTAAAATTCATGGATGTAATTAGTTGTAAGGATTCTTTTCTTAAAAATATGTACACACTATAAGTGGTCTTAATAGTACAAATATTGGGAAATTTTCTCACTGCCCTGTTTTTTTATTTTTCTACTTATTTTTTTTTTTTTTTTTTTTTTTTTGCATTAGTTGAGGTCATAATTGGCGTAATGTTTGAGTCAATCCGATTCAATAATTTTGTAATTTTAAAGTTTGCTCATTTGAATGTATTAATTTTGGTACTACTTGCGCCATCCTGCACATGGTTTGGATGCCGCAAGTGGGGATATTGTGAGATTACCGCCTAATAGAAATACCGGTAATCAATAGCATTTGATAATTAAACAGTATGAAGTTCACTGCAAACATTGACCATGCCAATGCACTAAATGTCACACAATTTTAATCTTATTAATTATGGTAGCAATGTATGTACACAGTTGGGTGATAACATTTATAGTTAGGCCATAGGTAGAAATTCTCCACGTTGAGATTTGCTGTGTGCTTGTAGCTGACGGGAGGCCAGCGAGCAGGCCGACGTTGGTGGCTTGTTCCAACTTAGGATTTTCCAGTTCGTTTCCGGTGAGGGGAGAGAGGGACAATGGCGAGTGCCAGGCACAGTGCAATGCACAAATATTGTAATACTACTGGCATTTGAAGTAATACGATGCAGTTAGGAACCTTTAAGGCCCTCATTACAAAATAGCCTGTTGATAAATAAACAATACATTAGCTGATATAGTCACATCTAACGTAATATGTTTAATTGACAATGAAAAGTAATAAATTACCAATAAATACAAGACAGTTACACAACCAGCATGGCAATGTTTGTTTATAAAAATAATATATTAACTATTTCTCATTTTATTTGCAATTAATCTTGTGTATTTTACCTTGAAATATTCAGTTAAATCACTTATCTGTGATATAAGAAATTGCACGATCATAATAAATAGTACAAAGGATGTTTATACTAATATAAAAACGTAAGAAAATATTTGTTAATGTGTAGTGTAATTATTTTGATTTTAAGTAAAGTTTTAGAAATGTATTGGCTGAGCGCTGTACGTTGGCAAATCGGTTACAACAGCTCACATGGGGAAGTTGATGACGTAGAGGAAAAAAACCCGGCAGTTGAGTTTTGGCGCGCGCGCGTGCGAGGGCAGGAAGTGACAAGACGCGAGCACGTTGAGTAGCTGGCCGGGCGGCGTCGCTCTGCATCAGTCGGCATGTGGATCTCGAGGTGGTGACTTGAGATTTGTCTGTGGCAATCGCCACGTGTGGTTGCTCGTCGTAGACTGCACCAAGTTAAATCGAGTGCTACTGTGTGTTTGTGAATATTTAGCCGGTGGAACAAGGTGTGCATCGCACTGAATTAAAGTGACTGTGATTTGTTAATGTAACACGTGTCATCGCATAGGCATGAACATAAACGGTGTTTGAGACAGCCACGTAGTGTGAAAACAATTCGCGACAAATATTCATTTTTGTCTGGGGGCTCACGAGCTATAACTTTCTTTGGTAAATGTGTCGACGTACAGACGTATCAGCCACAGGGTTCAAATATTGTGAAATAAACAACATAAAGTGAACTTTCACGTGTTTTCAAAAATAGTAGTTAGTACACCCTTTTCTCTCATGAACTTGATTTTATTATGAATTTGTTTTGTTGATCATATGCAGGGAAGGAAAGCTGCGAACGTGTGATATCATCCCCTAGAAAACGAGTCAAACAGTCGCAATAACAGTTCCAGTGTTTTTGCATGTTTAGGAATTTGGTTCGCAGCTGGTGGTTGTGAGTTTTAGAAATTAATCTTTCCCTATTTTAAACTCTCACCCCGACCTTCACGCTCGCAGATTGAAGTGAAAAACAACAGTAACAAAAAAACGGCCAAGGGTGAAGGCCATGCTACATGATATTAGGATAGCGTCTCCTGGGAGGGTGTTTTTGACTTTTATATGGAGTATTTATTTAGTAATTCATTTCTTATTGACCTTTCGCATAGTCTTTCTGTTACCTTGGGTTGTGCAAGAAGGATATCTATGTATCAGGCATGAGTTTCTTCTGATCAGGAGTGGTAGAGGTCTCAGATGAAGACCACAGGTACTTACTTCTCACAGACATACATTACTAGACTGGCAAACGTGCCTCTGTGACTGATGTATGATTCCGCCATCTTGCCTCACCTAACGTCAAAAAGTTTCCGTACGGTACTACTATGATCTTCTGACACGATATGACGTTGTAAGCTTTACTGGTTGGTTTGAACATGATTTGCATTTGAGCTAACACTTCCGCATTTTCGAATCGTGTTATGAGATGGACATATTATGTACGGTTAAACATGAATATTAACATCTAGGCAAAGACTTTTTACCATTTTGTTGTGTTGCCACCATATTCATGAGAGGTCGGAGGGATGATAGGTAAAATTTTACCGTTACTTACAGTTAAAGCAGAAGTAGTTATCAGGAAAACACTAACAAGAATAAAGCTATGTGTTATCCACGACAAATAACACATTTATAACGGTCATACTATTAAGAGAAAAACCTAAGTTGATCGAAACTGGAAACAGATTAATAAAAACAGGAAACGCGACTCATTAGTGTGTGCGTCAAAACAGACTATAGATTTCGTAAGAACTCTCAAAAGAATAAGGGTACACTTTTATAATGACCATACTACTGAAAGAAAATCCGAAGTTTAATGAAATTGGTAACAGATTAATAATAACAGCAAATCAATGCAACTCCTTACTGTATGTGCTGAAGCTTACCATATACAAAACACGAATTTTCTACATGTCAAAACTCTAAGGACATCATAGTTATGTCACTTCATCTGTATTTTTACGACTGTTTTCTGTTATAACTCACACGACAGCTCGCACGTTATAGTATAGAAATATGGCGGCGAGACTTCACTGACACCAATGATACTGTATACGGCATTGCCAGTTTAAGTAATATATGTCTGTGTTATTTCTAAATAAGCAATACCGCAGAGAGCTAAGAAAAGAACAATAGACATTACGTTGCAGGTTTCCTTATTATACGCTAGTAACATAATAGATATTCATAATGCTTCTACACTTTTAAAGGTAGAACGTGTTTTGGAAGAAGCTCACTGTTTGATATCATTATTCGAATCATAATTTGATTTCGTTGTCAAAGGTTTTCAGTACAGATGATGATGATCGTGTCTCGTTTTTGGCCCTTAGACACCAACTGCGGTCGTGTTCAGCCTTCCTGGTGCAAGGAAGTCATTTTAGTTGACGCTATTTCGGCGACTTGCGCGTCAGTGATGATGAGGACGACACAACACCCAATCCCAGAGCGGGGAGAATCTACGATCCGAACGGGAATCGAAACCAGGGCCCGCCTGGCAACGCACCATGCTATCCACTCTTCCTTTCTTTTCTTTGGGTAGTTCGGTCCGTAGCGGACGTGTGTTCGGTTTTGTTCTATGTTGATCGTTCATTTCTTGGCTCAGAGAGTGCGTTCAGCCCTCTCCCCAAACGCGCTGAGCCGGCACGCTGCCCACTAGGCTACGATGGCGGTCTTCGGTACACAAGAAGATGAGACTATTGCTCGGTATTATAATACTTTTCGTTATCAGTGTTTTGCTTGGAGTAATTATTGAAACTATGAATTGGATACATCAATAGTTGGAAATAATAATATAGTAAGGACAGTTTACAACTCACCGCAAAGACGTGGCGACAACCTGCGACAGGCACATACAAAAGACACACACGTACAACACCTTCAGCTATCGGCCATGGCCTTCCTCAGAAAATAGAACACTCACGCAATCACACAGGCACACAACACAGTCATACAACCATCACCTCCGGCTGCCGCACTTCGAATCACGCTCTGCGGCGAGTCGGGGACGGAGGGGGGGGGGAGGGGAGAGGGGATAGGAAGGTTACGTCACGGTGGGGTTGGAACACTTGCGGGGAGTGACACTTGCGGGAAACCCAGGGCCCTTGGGGCGGCGAATGGCTTTTCCTGGGTACAGGTGCACCAAGAAGTCTAGCACTGCTGTTGTCAAGTTTCCACACTGTCAACATAACACGAAACTCATTGAAATTGCACAACCGTTTGCAAGCTGAAGAGCAATATAGTAACTTGTTCTAACTACCTATTAATTCTTTGAGTGTTCCTCCTGAAAACTAAAAGGTATTTTAATAGTGATAATGTTTGGAGAGTTATTAAGACATTCTCTGCTACTACAAGACGATGACTTTCCACAGTCATACCTCCTAAAAGCATATTATTCAGAACACTAAACATATCAAGACACCTGCGCAAGCAATAAATATATTAGGCATCCTGCACAGATACGTTGATCTAATTGACCGTTATGTTGTTAACCCCACTATCACGCAACTTCCATCTCTTTAAAAATAGCTACTATGCTTTTTAATAGGAGACGCAACCTTAAACCTTCAATTAAAAAACGTTAATAATACGTCAATGAGTATTTTACATACTTGAAGCGTTTATTCGTAGACCCCAAAACGATTTGGCTGTATTCGAATTACAAATACATCTAAGAAATGTATTAAATACGGAACGTGTAAGGGAATGTCACACACCGAAAAATGCTAAAGATAAATTCTATCACCGTCATATAGAACCATTTTTACTCAGAACTTTGCATAAACCAACAGGGAGAAACAAGTTGCAAGACTTCCAGGAAAAATGAAGCGAAATTGTCAGCCAATAGTTGGTTATAAATTACATTGCCTGTTAACTGTATAAATATAAATTACGGAATACGCGGAACTCCTGTTTAGTACAGTCAAAAAGGTCTAAGGTAATAGGCAGTGGTTTACAATCGGATATCCGTATCACTCTCCTCCTCAAGAAGTCTGTGTGAAGATTTATATTCAGAACATTCAAGAGAAAGGGTACTGTAGTGTTGAAACTACAATAAGCAGCTCATTTACTCAGGAAGGGAAAACTGCTCCACCTCGCTCGGTGGGCCTTTCCCTGAATATGGAGGGCGTCCGGGTGTCCCCGCAAGTGTCTACACATTCCCTTTCCCCACAAGTGTCACTCCCCGCAAGTGTCCCAAACTCCGTCACGGTGGTGGGGATGCGTTAGATGGGAATAACGAGTTGCAGCTTAGGAATGGAGTGGGGAGGCGGGTGAGGGGAGAAAAATAAAATAAAATAAACAGAGAAAATTAAAATAAATATACAAAATGCCTGCACACTGTAAGTACACAAGACCAGACACACACACACACACACACACACACACACACACACACACACACGATCGCACATTCACACACCACTCAAAATAGGTGAAGTTTGGGATAGAGAGGTAGGAATTGTAAGGGATGGGAAAAATAGGGAGGTTATCGTAGGTTGAGCCCTGGTTGATTTCGGGATCAGAGAATGTATTGTAGGGATAACTCCCATCTGTGCAGTTCAGAAAGGCTGGTGGTGGATGGGAGGATCCAGATGGCCTGGATTGTGAAGCAGCCATTAATATCAAGCATGTTCTCCGCTGCATGTTTTTTGGCCACAGTTTGGCGGTGGAAACATTTTTGCAGTTGCTAAATTCCATTGGATAAATTAAAAAACTCCATTGTTTATACCTCCACAGCAAGTGAAGTTTTATGCTTCAATGTGTGTTGGTGAAGGGAACATATCCGCGAAGTCTTCCATCCATGCATGTACAGTAGTACCTCGACATATGGCTTTTCTACTAAATTTCCCGCCAGTCCCATATGTTGGTAACTGAAAACTTGCTTATTGTTATTCGTCTCGATAATTAATAGTTCCACTCTGGAGCTGTAGGTAGAGGTGTGAAGAGGTATTCACAGCCATCTTCCTGGTTAATAGTCAATTAAACATTGCTTAATATACCTATTACCTTATACCTTTTCTTTAGAGGGTGAGATAAATTTCCCATATTCCCTGCGTATGTTTCAGTAATAACTTAAATGATCTAACTGCTTAGTTAACATTTCACCTAGTGTCTGTATCATTAACGAAGTTTGTTCTCGAAAAAGTGTTTTAGATTATAATATTATGTAGAAATTCTGCTTTTATGGTGTTGATGGCGAAGAAACGAAACATCTTACAAAACTAATCAATAACATTTGCAAAACTCGGAAAAACTTACTATTTTTAACGAAGATTCTCTTTAATACCCAGAACACAAAGATATAATTTAATTCTAGTGTTCGCATGTTGACAACACTGATACAAAGAATCTACAGAAATCCTATTTACTGTTTATATTGGTTTTTTTCTGCTTAAGTGATGTCTGTGTATTAGAAAATCTTTTGTGATCTTTTCTGATTGCTGTCAACGGTAAGTTATGAAACTATAGAAATATTGTCTAATGGATTAACGTACGCAAATTTCCCGTGGTTTTCGATAACTGTAATTTCGCAACTTCATATAGATAAAACATACTCCACAAACTACTGTGATGACCATGGCAGAGGGTATTTAACGTGGTGTGACATATCACGGCTTCATTTTCGTACCAGTAATGCATGAAGCGCGGAAACGGTGCTTGCTTAATGTCTCTTGCTTGCTGTGCCTAGTCCAGTTTTATTTTTTCGTCCCTATGACAGGAAAATCTAGGGGGCTGAGGAATGCTCTAGACCCTTCATTTTTAACGCTTGTTCTTGAAAAATGTAACTGAAATTTGATAATTTGGAAGAAGTGAAGGCACATTGAATTGACGGCCTATTGTCGATAGTGGCTTACCATCGGGTACTGATAACCGTTGTGGTTTAGTCCCTTCGCTAATCCAAGAACAACAACAAGCTTACTATCGACAATGGCTTACTATCAATATGTATCGAAGACACAAGTATCCAAACGGTATAATAGTTTGTTTACTCTAGCCGCTGCCGCATAAACTGCACTTTAACCCTCTTAGGTTTCTGCCTAACCAGTCCTTTAAAATGATGACATATTCGTAGAAAATAGTAAAGTACCGCGGTCAATCGGAATATTTATCTAAAGCGCCACCGCCACCGCTGCGGTCGATTCGTATCGATTTGTCATATTATAATGTTAGTGTCTTTATTAATATTGCCACATGTGAACAAAGTGCTCCGATAATTTTACTTACTGTGCCGAACACCTTGTGTGTTAATGTTGGCAACGAAGTGTTCAATTTATGAGGACGGTTGAACTATCTCGCCGACCTCTCGTGGTAATGTTGGCAAACGATGCTGAGTGCCTGCTATCATACTGATGTGAAAACGCACATGTTTTCTCATGATATTTAAATCTTCACATAACGAGGGCAGTTAATTTTACTGAGCGGGTATGGGTACATACAAGAACTTGTCGATAAAGCAGGAACAGCATTATTTATTTACGTGACGGTCTATAGGAAGCACTAATGAAGACATATAAAGAAATGCTGCTCCTGCTCTGTCGTTTACAGGTTCTTGCATGTACCGTTGTCCGCTCAGTAAAAAGTAATTGCTCTCGTATGTAAAATTTTACTTACCTTCCCGGCGAGTTCCACTGATGATGTTGCCAACAGATGAAAATAGCGGGAAATGAAGCGACCAATGGCGGTACATATTGAGTTAGCCAATCAGATTCTGTCATGTGTTGTTTATTTTCTTTTTATAAGAGAACAATTTCCTTGATTTTCCTCATTTCCAAGTCCTGTTCCACGTGGAGGAACAAATACTGGCCGACGATTCAAATTAATGACTTCTCTAGTCCGTAAATTACAGTATGTCTCTGCCGCAAGTGGCAACAGTTTATAAAATTTTTATAACATCTTGCAAATCTTTCATACTCACATACATTGAAAACGGTCAGCGATTCTGTTCGGTGTTCACAGCAAAAAGCACATAACGACACAATGTTCGAAACAACAGATTCGCTGTGAAATATTATGTTGTTATTATATAACGACCACACAGACTCTCCACGCAGAAAAAATTTCTGGAAAAACGCGTCACGTTATCGCGAATTATTCTTGTCTTGCATTCTTTACGTTACTAATGCTTCCTCTTAAGTGCAACAGTAATCAACGTCACCTAGATGGCATTGGCAGTATGAGAATGGAAAGCAGAAACTTCTGTGACAATGAATATTATAATTAAAAAGACACAAGAAATAAAATTAGCTTGCTCTATGGCTGACAGGTTCTTGTATGTACCCTTCTCCGGTCGGTAAATCAATTACCGCATAGAGGGCACATTTGATTGCCAACATTTCCACACTTTGTATTACATTGTGACGGACTGATGACCCCGCAGTTTGGTCCGATAGATTTACAGACATTTGAACATTTTATTACATTGTGTTCTATTTACTTCTTATTGCCTGATTAATAGGGCTGAGCAAATGATACTCGCGTTCGAATATGCTCGGGATTTCCCGATATAGCAGAGAATTCGATACAGTAGCGAACTGTTCGAACACGCAGATAATAAATGACTCGCTCTCCGTATCTGCAAACGATACGCTGGAAATTTTGAAGTTACTGGCCTATCGCTTTGCTCAGAACTAAATTCACAGGAAGTACAAGTATATGTAAAATAAAGAAAAAGAACATTACTATGAAGATATGATCCATTGATAAACAAAATATCTGCTACTATAACAGAACTACTGCAACACATTACTGAAGGCTAACATTCAAAGGGGAAAAAAGTGAATCCTTCATAAGTAGAAATTACATGTAATGTGACGAAAAGAGATAGGTTGCAAATGACCATTCTATTTCCTGTTAATACTGTACAGTAACAGAGAAAAATGTTACCACCTTTTAATCGCCTTCAAAATAAGATTAAAAGAGAAGAAATAGGGAAAACATTAGCATTGTAATACCAAATAATGGAAATAAATCAAATAAACTGTAATTACAACCTCGGAGTAAACGGTGCACGAGCTGCTGTGTATGTAGTATCAAAATGCGTCGCTAGATTGCAGCACTAGAATTTTAAATCGCGATTGCTATCGTTTACTTAAAGCCTATATTCGCTACTGTTTTTACTTATGCCCTGCACACTAGAAGCTAGTATAGTCGGAATTTCACACTTATTAATCCCCATAGTACATTAATGATACCCTATCTTCGTTATAAATCATATACAGAAAACAGCACAGACAAGATTTATGAATACTGTCGTTTCAAATCGTAGAGATAGTTCCTCATGACATTGCTAATAGCGTCGTGATCGAATGTTCGAACATTTCTCGAGATTTCCCGAACTGTAACGCAAATTGTTCGAACAGTTCGAGTCATGTTCAAACCCAGCTCTACTGATTAGACATCAGTAACGTTTTGTCGTTTGCGCCGACAGAATCTCGAGAGTGAACCGTTCGATAGGTATCGATCGCAGCGGCCCCGCGACTTCGATGTACGCGGATTCTTCCAAATGAGCAAATTATCCACTGAAGTTTCTTCGAAGAAGAATTCCCTGTAGAAGTTAAAGAAAAATACATAAGAACCATGAACTACGTTTGTTTTAATTACGTAGTTCTGGCTGAAAAGGCTCTTTTAATTGACAAGAAATAAAAACAATTAGTGAGTAAATGAAATCAATTTACATTACGTAAAACAAACTATGACACACATGTAGTGACTCGATGTACTTTTCCCAATCGCAGTCTGTTGGCAATTTGTATTCCCGACGAAATTCTACAAACTTCGGCACGTTCTCCACGCTGGTTTGTTTAGAAAGTATAGGGTGTAAAGCTAAATCTCATTCCTTCGCCTCCCATCATTCATTGCGCTGTTGCCAACATCTACATCTCAAGCGCCAGTCGCATACGCAGTTTAATCCCTCTATCATTCCTAACTGCTACGGATCGCACACTGACGAGAAATATTCCACTATTGGTCGAACGAATTGTTTTTAGCTGCTTCGCTCATGGATTACACTTCCAAGTTTTCTTCTAATGAATGTCAATCAGGCAACTGCATTACTTACGATTAATTTTATATGGCCATTCCACCTCGTATGTACACTCATATTTTATGAGAGTGATCGTAGTGCAATTGCGTAATCACATAATAATAGAGTTTTATTTCTGTTTATTCGTATTTCCTGACATTTGTTTACAATATAGGTCAATTGCCACTCCGTGCACCAGGCATCGATGCGTTGGAGATCCTCCTGTATTTTGCTACAATTTTTCAGCGTTGTGACTTCGCGGTTTACTACTTGATCATTCGCGAAAAGTCTCGTGGAACTTCCAACGTTGTATAAGAATAGTAATTTTCAGTCTGTTTCTGCTAAATACATAATTTTCATTTATCATCATCATCATCATTAGAGACTGATTATGCCTTTCAGCGTTCAGTCTGGAGCAAAATACCTCTAATAAAATTCCTCCATGATCCCCTATTCAATTTATGTGTATTAACAATAATTTGGTTAGCTTTGTACCACTTTGAATCTTATAAGTATCCCACTATACATTTCTAGAGATTTTTTTGAGACAGTTGTTTATTATAGGCAATCGAGACATTTTTAGAAGAAAGACCTATATGACAAAACTGTTAATTGAGATAGGGCAGTTTAGAAAAGAGGTACGATCAAAACGTAATGGTAATTTTGGTTTTCATTAACAAATCTTTATTGATTCATCGACAGCAACTTTTACCTTGAAAGGAATTCTCCTCCAATATAAAACACCCGAGCTAGCGCTTTTACCAGTTATAATGTATAGTAGGTGACGGCATCGTACGCGCGACTTGTAGATGTATGTAGCGGCGCAATTAATTATGACAAGTGGAGAAAAGGAACCTCAAGGTTCAACGTTTATTAAGCAGTGTGGTCAGAGACGGAGCACAAGCTCTGGTAATTATTTTGTTAAGGCTGGCAAAGAGAATTGGTCGCGTCCTGTGCACGAAACCAGCCCGTCATTCCACTAGAGTGATTTAGGGAAAATCATGGAAAAACTAAATCTAGATGGCCCGAGGCGGACTTTAACCGCCGTCCTCCCGAATGCGAGTTCAGTATGGTAATCGGGAAGTGAAAAGGCAAGCCAGCCTGAAGTGGCGTACAGACAACCAATAAGAACGCGTCTTTCGTGTCCTTTTGCTTTCACAGGGCGTGAATTAATTCGGAGAGTATCTACTGTTGACAGTATACAGGGTGTTACAAAAAGGTACGGCCAAACATTCAGGAAACATTCCCCACACACAAATAAAGAAAATATGTTATGTGGACATGTGTCGGGAAACGCTTAATTTCCATGTTAGAGCTCGTTTTAGTATTTCTCTTTAAATGTTGTTGTTGTTGTTGTTTGTATAGCTTATGGGACTTAACTACGAGGTCATCAGTCCCTAAACTTACAAACTACTTATGAACTAACTAATACTAAGGACGACACAAATATCCATGACCGAGGGGGGGGGATTCGAATCCCCGACCGCAGTGGCCGTGCAGACCGTGACTGGTGCGCCTCAGTCCCCTCGGCTACCGCGGCCGGCTCTTTAAATGTAAATTGAACTAATTCGTGCAGACAATTGTCATAATCCCCTATTGTTTCGTTAGTATATATTGTACTTCCTCGATTCACGTCATCAACACAGATTTTCTGTGAACGTTAGGGCAGGAATTGGTGATGTCTTGATTGGGCCTCATGTTCTTCCACCTACGCTCACTGGAGCACGTTATCATGATTTCATACGGGTTACTCTACCTGTGCTGCTAGAACATGTGCCTTTACAAGTACGACACAACATGTGGTTCATGAACGATGGAATTCCTGCACATTTCAGTCGACGTGTTCGTACGCTTCACAACAACAGATTCGGTGACCGATCGATTGATAGAGGCGGACCAATTCCATGGCCTCCACGATCTCCTGACCTCAACCCTCTTGACTTTCAATTATGGGGGCATTTGAAAGCTCTTGTCTACGCAACCCCGGTACGAAATGTAGACTCTTCGTGCTCGCATTGTGGACGGCTGTGATATAATACGCCATTCTCCAGTTTCCTAGACAGTTTCCTATTTTTAATAGTAAATAAAATTATTTAGTAAAAGCCTGTAACATATAGGATAATTGTAAATAAACTGTGCTGCAATGTACCGTTTCGTACCTTGTCAGGGATCTTAGGAAACCTAAGAAAGGCAAACGTTGAGCTAGTTTATAGATTTAACCTATTTTATGGCACTCCTTACGTACCCTAAATTAAAAAGCATGTTGAAATCAATATAAACGAAACTATTCGCAATAATCCAATACCGCATTCAGAAATGTAGCTTGTCGGCCGTTTGGAGCGCTGCTATCGCAGTGTCTAACAAAAGTGTCGTGACTGTATATGTTAGACTGTGATCTTACTGTTTCACACACAAATTACAACTGTAACCTGAATAAAACATATTAGCATATGTATATTGTGTATGATACCTCACCTGACCTTCTAACTCAGGGGTAGGCAACCGCAAAGGCTTCGTGATCTACTATTTAATTCCACCCTACGAAAGTGATCTATAATGAAATAAATCTGAATTTGCGATCACTTATGGCTACACTGTACTAGGTTTAGATGTAATAACAATGTGCGGCGAATGAAAATTTGTGCCCGGCGGGTATTTGAGCCCGGAATCTCCTGCTTACTAGACAGACGCCTTGACCACTCCGCCATCGAGGACATTTAATTCTGTAATGCTCGCAGCCACAATACTGTATTTCCGCATCAGGGAGAACAGACAATTAGGTATCGAGACAGAATTAATTGTCGTCAGAAGCCCAGCCTCGGCTTGTATACAATTATATATTTTTGACGACCTTACAGCGTTTATTTTTAATGAAATAAATCGCAATTTGCGATCACTTATGGCTACACTGTACTAGGTTTGGATGTAATACCAATGTGGGGCGAATGAAAATGCATGGAAGAGTCCTCTGCAGTGGGCTCGGTGGAGGAGTGGTCAACGCGTCTGCATAGTAAGCAAACAAAGCCTTTAGTCTAATACAGCTTATTTCACCTAAGGCATTAGAGGCCAGCTATTTTTGGATAATTCAACACTTTTCAGATACAAACCATTTTGTAAATATTATTTCAAGTGCCGCCCTAATCAATGGAAGAAGGTATATTCAACAGTTCAAGGATAGTCGAAGGGAAAGATTAAAAACTGGGTTACCGCAAAAATGTTCTGAACATCTGAATATGGATGACAATCCATCAAAATAGAGATCATGTTTTCATAACATTCACTGTTACATGATTTTTAACTTTCTTGACTTTTTTTTTCTTTTAGTTCACTGCATAAAGGAAACGTGGCAATGACACATAGGATTCATAACTTTGAAAAGTCTCTCGATCTTTTTGTTTTCAGGACTGCAACCATTGCTTGACACAAACAAATGCATGCGCCATTTTTTTGTTCCCATTCTGAATGAAAACGATGAAACCTGCGGTTGTTTGATACGCTACTCATTATGTGTGAAGTCGCCGCAGTACGTATTAGGCTGTTATTATGTTGGCAGAAGGTCACGGTTGAATAAGTCACAAAGTATTTCGTCCACACACTATATAAACGCAGAAGTTTGCAGTTAATAGCCATTATTGATAAATAAAACAAACTTGTGTCAAACGAACGCGTGTTTTCGCTACGAAGAAAACAATTTTATTCGACCACTTTGGCCCACTTTAGGTTACGGTAGTAACACTAAAAGTGGGTCTTTCGATCGTCTTTTGACAGCTCGAAATTTAAATAAAACGAACGGCTTAACCATTCATCTGACTCGAAAATTGAATACTCGAATTTGTAGAGGAGAAAATGCTCTGCAACTTTGCTCTCCTATGTTTTTTTCATATCTTGTATCGTTTCAAAGATATTTGCAAAAATAACAGCGATTTTGGGATGTCCGTCTGTCTCTCCGTAACGTGTTCCCTGTTTTTAAGACGAACCGTTCAACCGACCAGCACCAAATTTTATAGACATAATTGTAGGCCACCAGTGACCAGAACCTCCCTTTTTCAAATTTTTCGGATTAAAAATAATCGCAGTGATGTGTTTTACGGCCAACTTTAGATTTGTAGTTTTATAAGTTTTTGCAAACATTTTCGACCAAAATAATAACCTAAATAATAAATCAATTAATAAGAGTGTCTGAAACCCTTTTAAGAAAAAAAATGTAGTGGCGGGTTCCGAACCACTGACCTTCAGCGTCACAGTCAAACGCATTGCCCACTACGGTACAGCTAACAATTAGAAGTTACGTTCTTTAATCTCATACTATTGATGGCTGTTGTTAACTGATGCTAATATGACATTTTTAGACATTAGATTATCATTTATCGTACGAAGAACGACGTGTTTTTGTTAATTTTTCAGTGCGCCATTGCTTTGAAATGATAACGTGTAAGTTACAATAAGAAAATCATCAAATACGCAACGCAAGATGGCGTATGCCAGAGAGTTCTGGGCGAGGAATGTCACGTGACATCTGTGAACGGCTGGTTTTCGTTAATTCAATGGAGGGTGTCAAAACTCCGTTATTTTTGCAAATATCTCTCAAACGATACGAGATATGAAAGAAACATAAGGGAACGAAGTTGTAGAGAATTTTCTCCTCTACAAATTAGTTTATTCAATTTTCGCGTCAGATGAACAGTTTATTTGCAATTAAAATTACATTACAAACGGATTGTTTTGGTATTACTAACGTATTTCTTGTCAGAAATGTTTGAAAAAGCGAGGTTCTGGGATCTGGTAGCCAACAATTATGTTTGTTAATTTTTGTGCCGATCGGTTGAACGGTTCGACCTAAAAAGAAAGAACACGTTACAGACAGACAGACACATCGTGAAATCGAAACGGCTTTTTTGGTATTACTACGTATTTTTTGTGCGAAAAATTTGAAAAAGGGAGGTTCTGGTCTCTGGCGGCTTACAATCATGTCTGTAAAATTTGCTACTGATCGGATGAACGGTTCGTCTTAAAAACAGGTAACATGTTACGGACAGACAGACAGGCAGACATCCCAAAATCGCTGTTATTTTTGCAAATATCTTTGAAACGCTACGAGATATGAAAAAAACATAAGAGAGCAAAGTTGTAGAGAATTTTCTCCTTTGCAAATTCGGTTATTCCATTTTCGTGTCAGATGAATGGTTAAGCTGTTATTTTCATTTAAATTTCCAACTGTCAAAAGACGATCGCAAAGGGCCACTTTTAGTGTTACTACCGTAACCTAAAATGGGCCAATACGGTAGTAATAACAAAAGAAGCCGTTTGTAATATAATTGTGATTGCAAACGAACTTTTCATTTGACACGAAAATTGAATAACCTAATTGATAGAGGGGAAAATTCTCTACAACTTCGCTCTATTATGTTTTTTTCATATCTTGCATTGTCGCAGAGATATTTGCAAAAATAACGGCGGTTTGACGATGTCTGTCTGGCTGTAACGTGTTCCCAATTTTTAGGTCCAACCGTCCAACCGATCGGCACCAAATATTACAGACACAATTGTTGTTTACCAGAGACCAGAACGTCGCTTTTTGAAATATTTCGGACAAGAAATACATTAGTAATACCAAAAAAAAAGCCGTTTGTAATATAATTTTAATTGCAAATAAACCGTTCATCTGACGCAAAAATTGAATAAACTAATTTGTAGAGAAGATGTCACGTGACATTCCTCGCGTATTTGATGATTTTCTTCTTGTAACTTACACGTTATCATTTCAAAGCAACGGCACACTTAGGAACTAACACACACATATCGTTCTTCGAACGATAAATGATAATCTAATGTCTACAAATGCCATATTAACGTCAGTTAACAACGTCCAACAATAGTATGAGATTAGAGAGGTTTTCTTTTGATTTATAGCCGTAGCATAGTGGGCACGGTGCTGGACTCTGACGCGAAAGGTCGGTGGTTCGTAACCCGCCACTATCTAATTTTTTTTTTCCTATAAGGGTTTCAGACACTCTTATTAATCGATTTTTTATTATTTAGATTATTATTTATTCCAAAATGTTTGCAAAAACGTATAAAACTACAAATCTAAAGTAGGCCGTAAAACATGTCAGTGCGATTTTTCTTTTGCACTACCAGTTCTCACGCTATCTACCAAATAAGCACTCGCGATCGACGTGTTGCCTACCCCCGCCCTAACTGTTTTGAGCAGTGCACAATCAGTTTCAATTGTGGATGCTGTAAGACTTTCGGCAAGAGGAGTGGCTCGCTCTCCTGCCGGATATCCAGGAAAGATTGGATATGAAACATTACAAACCATCTAGGGGGATGCTGCACTTCCTCACCGGGCATGGACCCTATCCGAGATATCTATGTCGGTTTAGGAGACAGGCTACGCCATCTCATGCATGTGGTGCCGAGATAGGAACGCCAGAACACATCATTTATGAGTGTCCTACGTATGACGACGGGGCTGCGGATCTCAGAAGGGCTCTGCCTAGTAATAACACCTTTGAGCTCATAAGAACCCCAGACACGTTCCGAGTACTCGACGAAATCGCCAATAATGTCTCGCGCAAAGTGCTTCGGGACTTTATCCTGAATCAATAACCGGATCTGACCCAACACCCAATTGAGACAGCCACATCTGCCATGCCGCCGGGGTATGGACTGGTCTCCAGCAATGGAAGAATCCGCCATCCCCTGGATTCGGGCGTTAGCTGTGGCAAACTCCGAATTAGACCATAGACGTAAGTTAGATGTAGGTTTTTCTTAAATAGTAGAATAAGACACACAGGGGAAAATTTTTTGCGGGGGGGGGGGGGGGCTGTGGTGACAAAAGAAATTGGCCGCCCAGTGCCAGGGGCATGCTCACTGGGATTCGCTGGGTGAGCTGGCCACCACAAGCAGGTTTGTGATGTTGGCACACATGTAACACCACAGCAGTAGCATAAGACACAACATCATACACATCACCCAGTATAAACATCAACAACCAGCAAGGTGTCCAGTGGTTTCTGCAGAAACATGTAATGTAATGAGATGTAATGTCACCATTTAGCCGTAAGAAATTTATGTATTAATTATATAAATGGATTCTTCCGTCTCTTCTTGGTAGAACGCTTCCATATTTAAGGTTGAAAACAAACAAACTGTTTTTGTTCTACTAAATTTTGTTTATATACTAACTAGTTTTCGGCTTATTAGGCCATCGTCAGGTAAACTGTTGACATGCGTCGACAAAGACGCTATTGCTTGGTTCTCAAAGATGGTAAAACAAAGATACAATACACAGATTACTTGGTCTTTGGATTTTGGAATTACAAACAATATCTGTTGCTATGCAGAATTATGTTCACGTAATCAGTGGCCTCCTTAACATTTTTACATTGTAATTTGCGAGTGAACAGGGTGAAACACTTTACATTTCAAATATTAATGAATTAAAAACTATGTTAACATTATTGACACCGTGGCATACGTTGGGATGGTCACTTAAGGTGTACATTAAATTCGTTTTCTACACTGATTTTACATTTTACTTACTTGACAGCATTTGGCAAGACTCACATTTTTAAATTACATTACATTTTACTGTGCAATTTATTATATATATATTGTTTTATCACAATATATATAATAAATTCGTTTTCTACACTGATTTTACATTTTACTTACTTGACAGCATTTGGCAAGATTCACATATTTAAATTACATTACTTTTTACTGTGCAATTTATTATATATATATATATATTGTTTTATCACAATATATATAATAAATTCGTTTTCTAAACTGATTTTACACTTTACTTACTTGAGAGCTTTTGGCAAGATCCACATATTTAAATTACATTACATTTTACTGTGCAATTTATTATATATATATTGTTTTATCACAATATATGTAATAAATTCGTTTTCTACAGTGATTTTACATTTTACTTACTTGACAGCATTTGTTTTATCACAATATATATAATAAATTGCACAGTAAAATGTAATGTAATTTAAATATGTGAATCTTGCCAAATGCTGCCAAGTAAGTAAAATGTAAAATCAGTGTAGAAAACGAATTTAATGTACCCCTTAAGTGACGATCCCAACATATGCCACAGTGTCAATAATGTTAACATAGTTTTTAATTCATTAATATTTGAAATGTAAAGTGTTTCACCCTGTTCAGTCGCAAATTACAAGGTAAAAATGTTAAGGAGGCCACTGATTACGAAAACATAATTCAGCATGGCAACAGATATTGTTTGTAATTCCAACAAATGTCATATCCAAAGACCAAGTAATCTGTGTATTGTATCTTTGTTTTACCATCTTTGAGAACCAAGCAATAGCGTCTTTGTCGACGCATGTCAACAGTTTACCTGACGATGGCCTAATAAGCCGAAAACTAGTTAGTAAATGAACAAAATTTAGAAGAACAAAAACAGTTTGTTTGTTTTCAACCTCAAATTTATGTATTATACTATTGCCCATTTTAGTCTTAGGTAATGGGTTGTATTCAAATGTTCAAATGTTTGTATAGTCTATGGGACTTAGCTACGGGGTCATCAGTCCCTAAACTTACAAAACTACTTATGAACTACTTACGAACTAGGACGGCACAAATATCCATCATGCCCGAGGGGGGATTCGAACCCCCGACCGTAGTGGCCGTGCAGACCGTGACTGTAGCGCCTCAGTCTCCTCGGCCACCGCGGCTGGCTGGGTTGTATTGTTTGATATTATAATAATTTATAATATAATAAATTATAATTTACCTACTCAGGGCACAGCTTAGCTCTGAGGGGTTTCTCTTAAAAAAAAAAAAAAAAAAAAAAAGAGAGAGAGAGAGAGAGAGAGAGAGAGAGAGAGAGAGAGGAGTGACTCTGTGGCAGGTCCCCATGTCCCGGCGGAGGGTCTGCTACTGGCCGGGGAAGACGAACGCGGGCCGGGAGTGGACGTTGCTGAACCTGGACGCCAGCGACGACGACATCCTCAACACCGCGTTCTGCAACCCGTCGCCGTCGCGCTCCGGCTCGCCCCGCTACAGCCCCAGGGCGTGCTACAGCCCCACCAGGGTCTCGCCTACCCCCTCAGCCTGCTACTGCATCTCCAGCTCCACCAGAGTCTCGACCACCCCCTCAGTCTGCTGCTGCACCTACACCCGGCCCTGGCGGTACACCCCGCCCGCCAAGTCCGGTTTCTCCAAGATCCAGCACGACAAGGACGCCTTCAAGGTAGGCCGTATCTCTTTCCCTTAAAGCGCTATTTTAACCCTGTAACCCTTTTGTGCCCTCGGTTGCACAGTGGTAGAGTGCCAGACTACAAATCCAAAGGTCGCGGGTTCGATTCCCGCCAGGTCCTAGGATTTTTATCTGTCACTTTCCACTTCTTTCACCTCTGGCAGTATTGCTCATGTGAAAAATACCGAGTAGCACCGTGGTTCGGAACCCACGTTAAACTGTAGGTCCCCCTATAACTGGCTGGGTAAGTCAGTTCGAAGGAAGGCAACGGCATACCACCTCCAAACAGGACCATGTCTAGTAGAGCACTGTGGTGTTCAAACCAATCTTCGGATTGTTGACTGCTTTGCCTTTTTCTTTACATTACTCTTATTTGAAGCTATAAAAAGTATCACTATTAATGTGTATTGCTTATATACTGAGTAAAATATTGAAAAAAACTGTGTTGTTTTTGTATCCCATCCTCGTCGCACTTTTGTATCCCATCCTCGTCGCCACTTTTGTGTCTCGTTTCTGCCGGTGGTCCTGGGTGTCGGTGGCCGAGTAAAGAGAGGCCGACACAGGAGGTAGGATGCACGCTTGTGCAGGTACGGAGGTGACCAGTCAGTGGGACAGCAGAAACTAGAACAGTAGGCTAAATTAGAACAAGATATATATTTCGCGGAGTCTTGGTAATACTTAACTTTTACATAGTTCTTGACTGCAGAACGCTGATACATAGTTTAGATAGAGGCCTGCCTACTGATGATTCCTAGTGCCTATCCGATAACGAAGTCTTAACTTGGTCTAGCTGATCCCCAAGTGGCCGATGCAGCAGTCGAGGCCACGAGCGGAGTTGCAGCAGAGGGCGCTCGTAGCTGTCGTCGTAAGAACGCCGCGCCGTGCGTGCATGGCGGAGCGCGGCGAAAGTACGTGGCGCGCACTTCATACTTGTGCAACACCACAGTTATGGTCCTCAGTCCGGAGACTGGTTTGATCCAGCTCTCCACAATACCCTATCCTGAGCAAGCCTCTTAATCTCCACATAAGAACGGCAACCTACATCTGTCTGAATCTGCTTACTGTATCCATCTCTTGGTCTTCCTCTGCGTTTTTTACCCCACACATTTCCCTCCAATGCTAAATTCACGATTCCTTGATGTCTAAGAATGTGTCCTACCTATCGATCCCTTCTTTTAGTCAAGGTATGCCAAAACTTTCTTTTTTCCCCAATTCTGTTCAGTACCTCACCATTAGTTATGCGACCCACCCACCTAATCTTCAGCATTCTTCGGTAGCACCACATTTCAAAAGCCTCTATCATCTTCCTGTCCGCACTGTTTATCGTCCATGTTTCACTCCCATACAAGGCAACACTCCACACAAATGCCTTCAGAAAGGACTTCCTTAGGCTTCAATCAATATTCGAGGTTAACAAATTTCTCTTTTTCAAGAACGCTTTTCTACCCATTGCCATTCTGCATTTTATATCCTCTATACTGCGACCATAATTTGTTATTTTACTGCCCAAGTAACAAAACTCATCTACCTCCTGTATTGTTTCGTTACCTAATCTAATTCCTTCAGCATCACCTGATTTTCTTAGACTGCACTCCATTACCAAATGTTCAAATGTTTGTATAGTCTATGGGACTTAACTACGGGGTCATCAGTCCCTAAACTTACAAACTACTTACGAACTACTTACGAACTACTTACGAACTAGGACGGCACAAATATCCATGTCCGAAGGGGAATTCGATCCCCGACCGTAGTGGCCGTGCAGACCGTGACTGGAGCGCCTTAGTCCCCTCGGCCACCGCGGCCGGCCACTCCATTACCCTTGTTTTACTCTTGTCAATGTTCATCTTATATACATCTTTCAGCACACTGTCCATTCCGTTCAACTGCTCTTCCAGGTCCTTTGCTGTCTCTGACAGAAATTTCTATGTCGTCGGCAAAACGGAATGTTTTTAATTCTTCACCCTGAACTTTAATTTTTTTTTTTCAAAATTTTGTCCTAGCTTTCCTTTATAGCTTGCTCAATGTACAAATTGAATAACATTGGAGAAATGCTACAACCCTGTCTTACTCCCTTCCCAACCATTGCATCCCTTTCATGCCCATCAACTCTAACAACCGCTGTCTGGATTTTGTACAAGATGTAAATAACCTTATGCTTCCTTTATTTTACTCCTGCTTGCTTCAGAACTTGAAAGAGTTCATTACAATCAACATTGTCAAAAGCCTTCTCCAAATCTACAAAAGCTACAAAATCTACAAAACTATTCCTTAAAATTACCAGCGGAAGTCAATTATTACCCACAAAGTAGTTATAAAATTTTATTGTAATAAAATACGAAACTTACAATAACATCATTTTTCGACATAGTATCCTTGCTTTTCAGTGCACTTCGTCCATCGCTCTGCAAGCTTCCTTATGCTCTCATGAAAGGTTTTCGGTTGAACTGCAAGCCAGGAATGCACCGCTTCCTTCACTGCTTCGTCCGAGTCAAATCGACGGCCACTTAATGCCTGTTTGAGTGGACCAAACAAGTGATAGTCAGAAGGGGCAAGATAGGGACTATATGGAGGATGATCCAGTACTTCGAATTTGAGTTTCTGGAGCGTTTCAGCAATGTGGACAGCAGTATGCGGACGGGCATTGTCGTGCAACAACACAATATCTTATGACAGCAATCCTCAGCGTTTGCTTCGAACTGCAGGCTTCAGCCTATCAGTAAGCATCTCACTGTAACGTACACTGTTTATTGTTGTGCCCCTTTCACCATAATGTTCCAGTACAGGACCTCGTGCATCCCAGAAAACCGTAAGCATCAGTTTTCCTGCGGACGGTTGGGTCTTGAACTTTTTCTTGCACGGCGAATTTGGATGTTTCCATTCCATACTCGGCCGTTTACTCTCCGGCTCGTAATGATGGATCCATGTTTCGTCACAAGTAATGATTCTATTATAGAAGTTGTCCCCTTCGTTACCATAGCGCTCCAAATGTTTTCTGCAGATGTCGATGCGCGTTTGCTTATGCAACTGTGTGAGTTGTTTTGGGACCCACCCTGCACAAACTTTACGAAACCCAGGTCTGTTGTGAATAATTTCGTAGGCAGAACCATGACTGATTTGAAGACGATGAGCCACTTCATCAATAGTTAATCGTCTGTCTAAGAGAATCATTTCACGTGATCGCTCAATGGTTTCTTCATTTGTGGCGGTAAACGGTCGTCTGGCTCCTTCATCGTGCTTAACTCACGTGCGACCATTTCGGAATTTTTCAATCCACTCGTACACACTTTGTTGTGGCAGAACACTGCTCCAGTACTGTACTGAAAGTCTTCTATGAATTTCGGCCCCTGATACACCTTCCGCCCATAAAAAACGTATCACTGAACGTTGCTCTTCTTTGGTGCAAACAGACAGCGGAGCAGCCAAGATTAACAGCACGGCAGCGACAACGAAACTAACGTAGCAGCTTGAACATTGCAAAGATATAACAACAAATAAACAAAGCATGCGTCTCCAACGTAAAGTGATAGTACTACCAACATAAACAAAAATATAACTAATTTGCGGATAATAATTGACTTACCCTTGTAAATGATAATAATGAAGAAAAGTGAAACAGATCCATCAATAATGAAAACTACAGCATTAGAAACAATCAGTCAGAGATACCCCGAAGATCAGTGCCTAAACATCTACACAGATGGGTCATTAATGCAAAAAGAAGGAAATGTTTGTGTAGGAATATACAGCAAAATTTTCTGCTTTTATCAAAGTTTAGGATCACACCACTCTAATATTGAAGATGTAGTTGAAGCCATCAGAACTGCAGTAAATCAGCTAAATAACTATTTGCACACATTTGATAAGGCAGTCATATTACGTGACTCCAAAGCAGGAATATCAGCAATTGTTAACTTAAGAGATCCAAAACTTGCTAAGGTAAAAAATATCCATGAAGTACTTAAGTCCATACAGCAAGACAACAAGAAAACTGCAATTCATTGGATACCATCTCACTGTGGCGTAGATGATAATGAGAAAGAAAGAATTGAGAAAAATCAATAAAATCTCATGTGAGGGTAAGAGCTGCGAAACCCTCTTGGATAACCAACTGATACCAGTTGGACCAAGAAGAGAGGCAGTGGCAACATTCCGCCTGACTACTGGACAGGACTGTTTGGCCGCCCACCTGCACAAGATCTCCATCCTGCCGTCTCCAGAATGTGTTCTGTGTCACAAGAGTGGTACCAAATTTTAAAAAAAAGTTCAAATGTTTGTATAGCTTATGGGACTTAACTACGGGGTCATCAGTCCCTAAACTTACAAAGTACTTATGAACTAGCTAATACTAGGGACGGCACAAATATCTATGCCCAAGGGAGGATTCGAACCCCCGACCGTAGTGGCTGTGCAGATCGTGACTGGAGCGCCTCAGACCCTCGGACACCGCGGCCAGCCAAGAGTGGTACCATAATGAAAAAAAAAAAAAAAAAAAAAAAAAAAATAGTGATCATTTGAAAAAGTGTTCGAAATAGTACAATTGTAATTTAGACTTAACAAAATTGTATTGGGAAGCAAGAAGGCGAATGACATTAAGTCAAGTGCCAGAACATTAAAATAATAATCATAATATTTGAATCCATATAAAGTATCACAATTAATGTATAGTGCGTATATACTGAGCAAAATATTGAAAAAAACCTATTCCTTAAAATTATTATGCACTACTAGCAACAAAACGTTCATAACCCGCTTGGTTAGCCGTGTGGTCTAACGCACCGCTTTCTGAGACGGTGAGGCGTTCCGACCCCAGTTCGAATCCGCCGGTCGAATTAACAAAGGGGTCGGAGTGCCGGACAGACGGGATGTGATTTTTAGGCGGTTTTACATACCCCCTAGGTGAACACTGGGCTGGTTCCCGATTCCGGCCTCAGTTACATTTCGTAATAGTTTACACTTTCACACCTACAACACTATACGCAGACATATGGGGTACACATTTCCTCCTGGGGGGCATGGGGTGACGACAGGAAGGAAATCCGGCCACCTTGTACAGGTATTCAGGAAAAGACTCTCTGATTTCAAAATTAAATATCTCTCGTTGCAATTTTGGAACAATTTGTCGCAACGCAGCAAGCGTTAGAGGATTGACCAGGTACTGAATGGTTTATGCAAGATGGAGCCCTACCACATCGGACCGAACAAGTGTTTCGCTTTCTTGAGGAATACTCTGGGAATCGAGTCATTGCTTTGGAATATCCCAAACTTACTGGTGCAGGCATGGATTGGCCTCCATATTCGCCGGATTTGACTCCCTGTGACTTTTTTTTGTGGGACACAGTGAAAGACATGGTCTACCCGAAGCATCCCGCCACGCTGGACGAGCTTGAATCGGCGATTTCTGTGGCATGTGAATCCATTTCGGTTGACACACTACGAAATGTGATGGCGAATTTCATTCTTCGTTTGCGCCACTTCTGTAGTGCCAATGGTGAGCATTTTTAAAACATTGTGATGTGATTGTTTGCAAAGAGTGTTTTCATACGATTATTTTACTTTTGTATGCTGATATGAGCTGTACAGCGTACAGAGCCATCTGTTAGCAGCTTTTGTAACTATTATTTCAAACTGCTGTATAAACTTCTTACAGCTTTAACAATAAACATACCGTTTACTGCATTCTTCTATCGATCTTTGTTTTCGAGATATTTAATTTTGAAATCAGGGAGTCCTTTTCTGGACACCCTGTAAGTATTAACACGCCAAATACCCGAATCAACAGGCCGACCCTGCTTGTGTGGGAACATGGCTCAAGAGAAAGAGCAACAGAAAGGTTTAAGCTGGTCAGCTATATAGTGCTTCCATGATGTACCCGATGTAGTATGTCACTATGTGCCTCTCATATTCCCAGAAAGTAACTCATAATGCAACAGTAGAATGTGATTGACTACACTCCCAGCCATTAAAATTGCTACGACCACGAAGATGACGTGCTACACACGCGAAATTTAACCGACCGGAAGAAGATGCTATGATATGCAAATGAATAGCTTTTCAGAGCATTCACACAAGGTTGGAGCCAGTGACGACACCTACAACGTGCTGACACGAGGAAAGTTTCCAACCGATTTCTCATACACAAACAGCAGTTGGCAGGCGTTGCCTGGTGAAACGTTGTTGTGATGCTTCGTGTAAGGAGAAATATCTACCATCAAGTTTCAGACTTTGATAAAGGTCGAATTGTAGCCTATCGCGATTGCGGTTTATCGTATCGCGCCATTGCTGCTTGCCTTGGTCGCGATCCAATGACTGTTAGCAGAATATGGAATCGGTGGGTTTAAGAGGGCAATACGGAATGCCGTGCTGGATCCCAACGGCCTCGTATCACTAGAAGTCGAGATGACAGGCATCTTATCCGCATGGCTGTAACGTGCAGCCACGTCTCGATCCCTCAGTCAACAGATGGGGACATTTACAAGACAACAACCATCTGTTCGAACAGTTCGATGACGTTTGCAGCAACATGGACTATCAGCTCGGATACCATGGCTGTGGTTATCCTTGAGGCTGCATCACAGACAGGAGCACCTGCAGTGGTATACGCAGCGACGAACCTGGGTGTACGAATGGCAAAACGTCATTTTTTCGGATGAATCCAGGTTCTGTTTACACGTCATGATGGTCGCATCCATGTTCGGCGACTTCGCGATGAACGCACATTGGAAGCATGTATTCGTTTTCGCCATACTGGCGTATCACCCGGTGTGATGGTATGGGGTGCCATTGGTTACACGTCTCGGTCACCTCTTGTTCGCATCGACAGCACTTTGAACAGTGGCCGTTAAATTTCAGATGTGTTACGACCCGTGGCTCTACGTTTCATTTGATCCCTGCGAAACCCTACATTTCAGGAGGATAATGCACGACCGCATGTTGCAGGTCCTGTACGGGCCTTTCTGGATACGGAAAACGACTGCTGCCCTGGCCAGCACATTCTCCAGATCTCTCACCAATTGAAAACGTCTGGTCAATGGTGGCCGAGCAACTGGCTCGTCACATTACGCCAGTCACTACCCTTGATGAACTGTGGTATCGTGTTGAAGCTGCATGGACATCTGTACCTGCACACGCCATCCAAGCTCTGTTTGAGTCAATGTCCAGGCGTATTAAGGCCGTCATTACGGTCAGAGGTGGTTCTTCTGGGGTACTGATTTCTCAGGATCAATGCACCCAAATACCGGAAAACGTAATCACATGTCAGTTTTAGTATAATATATTTGTCCATTGAATACCCGTTTATCATCTGGATTTCTTCTGGGTGTAGCAATTTTAATGGCCAGTAGTGTACTTCTACGTGGCAAAGGAGGATTACTAATGTAAACAAACGACATGTTCGGAGTAACTCAATGCAGCTAACTTTCGAAGTGATTCAGTAACACTCTGAAATTTATAATTTCTAGGACAAGCTACTAGCATATGAAGCACTATGTATACAAGCATCTACAAATGAATTTATGGTAAAATTTTGATCAGTTAAAGAGATAATGGAAAAAATAAGGTATGTAACTGATCAGCTACACTATGCATTAAAGGGTTAATTCTATAAGCTAACACATGTTATTCAACCTGTTTATTGAGCAAAAAGAAAACAAGGAGAAATTCTACAAAGAATTAAAGGTCATGGTGAGTAAATTAAAAAAAAAACAAGAAGAGATAGAGGCTTTTGCAAAAAAATGCTTAAGATTGGGTGGGTGGATCGCGTAACTAATGAGGAGGTACTGGACAGATTTGGGGAGAAAAGGAATTTCTGGCATACCTTGACTAAAAGAAGGGATCGATTGGTAGGATACATTTTTAAACATCAAGGAATCGTGAATTTAGCCTTGGAGGAAAGTGTTTATGGGTAAAAATCGCAGAGGGAGACCACGAGATGAATACAGTAAGCAGATTCAAACAGATGTAGGTTGCCGTTCGTATGAGGAGATGAAGAAGCTTGCTCAAGATAGAGTAGGGTGGAGAGCTGCATCAAACCACTCTCCGGACTGAGAACCACAAAGACAACAACAACCATAAAATATAAAAAAAAAGACAAAGCTTTGCTCAAAAGAATGGTCTTACACCTGCTCTGAGTTTTCTCATTATCTTCTTGTCGTGGTATTTGCTGTCACTGAACAATTTCTGTAGCTGTTTTTGGATATCATCTACTTTCTCATTAGAATGTCTTTTTGTTATTATTATTTTAATGTTCTGGTACGCGACTTATCCCTTTCGAGCCTGCACGCTATGAAGTTCGGGCCTGCAGCACACAATCTTGAATGGGCTGTCGTATCGTGCGCAACGTGTTTTAGTTCCACGTTTCTACACTGGGTGAAACCAACAGTCGGCAAAGTCCGCAAACTTCCAGTACACTTACAATAGCGGGAAGAAAGGCTGCCGGCCACGGTGGCCGAGGGGATTGAGGCGCCGGGCGCCGTGGCTCAGCGCGCCCGGTCAGATGGCTCAACGCCCTCTGTAATAAAAAAGCTGAGCCAATGACACTTCGAACATCAACGAACAAAAACGATCAGAGTCCGCAATGAACAGAACCACCCATTGAGCAAAAAAAAAAAAAAAAAAAAAAAAAAAAAAAAAAAAAAAAAAAAAAAAAAAAAAAAAAAGGCGCACCAGTCACGGTCTGCACGGCCACTACGGTCGGGGGTTCGCATCCCCCCTCGGGCATGGATATTTGTGTCGTCCTTAGTCGTAGCTAGTTCATAAGTAGTTTGTAAGTTTATGGACTGATGACCCCGTAGTTAAGTCCCTGAACTTTTTTTTTTTTTTTTTTTTTTTTTTTTTTTTTTTTTTTTGAAGAAAGGCTTACACCGGCCTCATTGGCCGAGGGGTCTGCGTCGCGCCAGCCACAGTCTGCACGCCCGCTACGGTCGGGGGTTCGAATCCCCCCTCGGGCATGGATGTTTGTGTCGTTCTTAGCATAAGGTAGTTCATAAGTTTAGGGGCTGATGACCCCGCAGTTAAGTCCCTTAAGCTTAACAAACATCTGAAGATCTGAAGAAAGGCTTGTTGCCAGGGTGTTGATATCTTTGTTTTGAAATGTGAAGCTATCATATCTGACAGCTAGTTGATTTTATAAGATCCTGTGATGCTATTATGTGGTTTCTTTCAGAAGTAGAAGCATTAAGTTTAAGAGGAACCTAAAAGAGTTTCTAGTGGGCAATTCCTTCTACTCCATTAGTGAATTTCTAAACTGTACCAAATGATGCATACTCATACTATGTTAGTATTATTATATTGTTGTTATTGTTGTGGTCTTCCGTCCGGAGACTGGTTTGATGCAGCTCTCCAATACAGTAGAGCTGCATGTCCTCGGAAGAAGTAACGGCTGTAGTTTCCCCTTGCTTTCAGCCGTTCGCAGTAACTGCATGGCAAAGCCATGTTAGCTGATGTTACAAGGCCAGCTCAATGTCATCCAGACTGTTGCCCCTGTAACTACTGAAAAGGCTGCTGCCCCTCTTCAGGAACCACACGTTTGTCTGGCCTCTCCACAGATACTCCTCCGCTGTGGTTGCACCTTCGGTACGGCTATCTGTATCGTTGAGGCACGCAAGCCACCCTACCTCGGCAATGTCTGTGGTTCATGGGAGTGGATTATTATTTTATAAGCCATAAAAAAAAACCTTAAAAGTTTATGTAATTTAAATTGGATCTTTATTTATAAGTGTATGTATCAGTATTTATATTATTAGTATTATCTATTATTCAACTTGTAAATTTTGTTTCTTGACATGTTCCACATCCACGAGGATCCCCTCAACGTGGATCTACGGAACGAATAACTAATTTAATCTAAGGTTGGTGCAGATCATAAAAATTTGAAGTGAAGGCCCAAAACAGACAATTGTGTGCGTACAAAATTTTTGAAAATAAATTTATTTTCTTTTTTGTAATAAATTACTGTATGTACTTTGTATCTTAAACGTCCCTCTCTATATTAATGTCACGTCACCTACAACCGTGGATCTGGAACAGTAATCTTCATTCGCCTTTTTTGCTTCAAAAATAGAATGCTGTTAATTCTGACCTACAGCCACTTAACTCTGGACACACCTTTAAAAGTTCATTAAGGTACCAATCGTGTGACACAGGTCACATTCTGGGAACGGCAGGGAGGAGATCTTGTGCAGGTCCGCGCCAAAGAATTGTGTGCAGTAGCCAAGCGCAGCACGGCTGCTGTTTTTCCTCTTGGAACTCTAGGTACTAAACACTTGTCCACGAGGTTTTCCCAGATATTATACCCAGATGACATTTTATTCGTTCGTTTGAATTCCTTCTTGGAATACGTTTTTTTATCACGCTTTTTACTGCAAAGTATGACATGGTCGTTGTTCCAATTGGTTTAGTTTTTGTACCTTTTTAGGCTAGAAAATCAACTCACAGTGTGATGGTGTCGACTGAAATAATTTGTCTTTTGGATTACGCGATTTTAACGATGCCGTACGTTACATAATATTTTAGAACATCGTTAACAATAATGTGTTTAGTTTACACTAAAGTTAAAACAGTCAACAATCCGAAGATTGGTTTGAACACCACACTGCTTTACTAGTCATAGTCCTGTTTGGAAGTGGTATGCCGTTGCCTTTCTCCTACCTTCGAACTGACTTACCCAGGCAGTTATTGGGGGACCTACAGTTTAACGTGGATTGCGAACCACGGTGCTACTCGGTATTTTTCACATCAGCAACACTGCCAGAGGGGAAAGAAGTGGAAAGTGACAGATAAAAATCTCAGGACCTGGCGGAGATCGAACCCACGACCTTTCCATTTAGAATCTGGCACTCTACCACTGTGCTACGGAGCCACACAGTCTTTCACACTATGAGCTGCTTATTTTAAACAGAGTGCCATATTCAGCTGCTGTTATAGTTATTTTGACGAATTACGTTTGCGATATACAACTTCTGACAAAATTCGGTGAATAGTCCTGTAACATTAACGTAAAAGAACTATGAACTTTAGTTACCTTACTGCCCTTCGAAATAGTCACCTATAACTATTGAACACTGAGCTCTGCGATACATATCCTGGAAACTTTGCACGAAGTCTTCCTTTGGGATGGTGTCGAAAAGACTCGTCACGTTTCGTTGGATGTCAGGAGTACCGTGAAATCTCTTTCCTTTCAAAACACGTTTGACTCGTGAGAATATGAAAATGGCGGGAGGATTGCGATGCAGCGAATGTGGTGGATATAATCAAGTTGCACGACAACGCTCGTTCACATGGCCAATATTGTCAAACATTTTGTTTCGTTTGTTTGTAAGTCTGAGGGATTTAACTGCTGCGGTTACCAGTTCCTAGGCTTGCAAACTACTTGAACTAATAAAATACATTTTTTTTTAAAAACCATCAGCTGTTTATTCAAAACCTTATGTATCTACCAGTTTCTTTCAATAGACCATCTTCATGGATAAACTATACAAAAATACAAAATAAACGTAATTAATGTGCACAAACACAGAGAGGAAATAATAAGCAAAATTACATATAAAGAGACTGAAACTGGAGAATCATGTCAATTTAACATATAGTTAAAATACTTATAAGGTGTTAAAACTGAATGGTAAAAAGCATCAAACAAAATACATCTAGCTGAGACAAACAGGAGTCATTGTACATAGTCTGTTCTTACCTTTTATGTTATGTTTGATAGGTTTTATCTAAATGACCACTGTGATTTTAATACTTTTAGTTATACTGACTCCTGTTTGTCTCAGATAGATGTATTTTATTTTATGCTTGTTACCATTCAGTTTTAACACCTTGTAAGTATTTTAACTATATGTTAAATTGACATGATTCTCCATTTTCATTATCTTTATATCTAATTTTGCTTATTATTTCCCCTCTGTGTTTGTGCACATTAATTACGTTTATTTTGTATTTTTTGTGTAGTTTATCCATGAAGATGGTCTATTGACCGAAACTGGTAGATATATAAGGTTTTGAATAAACAGCTGATGGTTTTTTAAAAATGCATTTTATGAAATATATTACGGCTGTTGACACTCGCCTCACCAAAGTATACTTGAAGTAACTTGAACTTAGTCTAAAAAAAAAAAAAAAATAAAAAATAAAAAAAAAAATTCCACATATTCTCTAGGGAGGACTTGGACCTCCGACGGTAGGTAACGACGCGCTCCGCAGCAAGACGCCTTAAGCCCTTTTTACACGAGCGACTTTTCTTGTCGACTGCAGCGCCCCTGGTGGTTAAGTGTTTCATTTGTTTTGCGTGATCGTTTGCGTTTATACGATAGCTTCGAAATGTGTGTGTGTGCTGTCTGCTGTGCGGTCTTTGCGCTGTTTGTCGTCGTAATACTTAGGACCGTTTTCCCCAACAGATGTTGAGAGTTAACACGGTTGTTAGTGTGTGTAGCATTAGTTAAAACAAACATAGCATTACATCAACTTATGTTAGCTTAACACTCGTGCTAAACTAACAGTCCATATTTCTGTTGTTAAGGCGTTAACAATTGTATTATTGCCAAGATGGCGGGCGCAAATGCAGCTATATTTGTAGCTATATTGTGCTATATTTGGATCGTCTAAATGGCATTCGCAATAGAGAACGGCCTATGAGGAGAAATGATTTCGACGAACTATCGGATAAAGATTTTCTTCAGAGGTATAGACTGTCGAAACAAGTTGTTTTGAAGATTATCGAGGAATTGCAGGAGAGGTTGGAATATGGATCTAATAGAAATATGCCGATCTCACCTTTGCTTCAAGTGTTAATTACGTTGCGTTTTTATGTCATCAACTTTTTAATGCAATTTCCACCGCCCGTCTGGAACCGTTCAAGTCTCTCTTCACTCCTGTCCTTCTTTGCACTTCGCTTCAAATTAGTATAATACTGGCGAAGTTGCTTTGTACTTCTTGTCGTCACATTAGCATTACAATTAAATTCTCCTGTAATTTTTTCCCACGTTGCATCTTTAACTTTTACGTTTGCCACATCTGTCTTCTTATTTTCTATATCTTTATATTTAGTTATTATTTCAACTAGTAATTCTTTCTCCAAAGATGAAAAATTTGTCCCACGCCTCCTCTTCAGATTTTGTTCATCCGCCATTGTTTCAGTTGTGTACTTACTTTAATCGAATATTGGCGGCAAAGCAAAACTAAAAACAAAAGCGCATCATAGTACGTTCAGAAAATCATACGAATCATTCACAGCCTTCTAGATCTGCAATATTTACAACTCTCTCAGCGTTAACACGTGTTTGTTAACATTTTCAGAAAACAAGTTCGTGAAGTGCTACAATTTTAACAGTCTTGTAAACGCTTTAACAAATGTTACGTTACATTTGCTAATGCCACTTTTAACATCTGTTGGTGAAAACGGTCCTTAGTGTGCTGATTTGCATTTTAATCACAACCTTTTATCCAACACTGCGAAATGAATGAAAATCTTGTGGTATTGGCTGCAGCAACGGTAGTAATCGCCGCCGCTTTTAGAAAGGCAAAAAGGAAGAGCGCAGAGGCAGGAAGAGAAGCGTTTGGATGTAGAACTTCCACTCTTTTCGCTCTGCCGAATTTTTTTTTTTTTTTAAATCCGCGCCGTAATGTGACCGCAGAGTGCCAAATTTAGTTTTACTATCTTCAGCTGTAACTTTCGGGCAAACTGATGATACTTTGTTTGCCACTTATTTGAGCATTTCTTTCCGTGCATTCTAGAAAATACGAGGCTCGTCCAGAAAGTAAGTTCCGTTTGGTAATAAAATCAAATTGTACACAGACACAGAAGAAATTTTTATTGCACAAAAATCTACAACTCTAACTGCCGAAATTTTGCAGGCATTTGTCATAGCGTGGCACCAGGTTTTGTATACATTCTTCATAGAAATCTGCCGCCTGTATCTTCAACCAGTTGGGAACAGTTTCTTTCCGCTTGTCGTCATTGATGAAGCGATGAGCGCCAAGGAAAGACTTGAGATGTAAGAACAGATGAAAGTCGCTAGGAGCGAGGTCAGGCTGTACGGAGGATGGTCAAACACGTCCCAGCCAAATCCGTGCACATCACTACTCCCACCATTGAACTGTCGGACCCATCTTCTCACCATCGAATCACTCATCGCATTTGGTCCGTAAACATAGCAAATATGCCGATAAATTTCACTTGGTTTCACTTTCCTTGCATTCAGAAACCGAATCACCGACCTGATTTCACAGGCGGCGGGATTTTCAATCAACGCCGACATTTCAAACAAGCACAACAAAGCGTTCGTAACTGACAGCGATCTCCAAATGGCGCACGTTCTTCTCCTTGATACACGTCTATAGCGCATGTGCGGAAGTGCAATCGCAGCGCTGCAGCGGAGATAAATTGAAACGGAAATTACTTTCTGGACGCGCCTCGTATATGACGATTTTCAATGAGTATCTGCAGTCACCGTAACACACAAATAATACTACTGGCGGTTAAAATTATCTTATTGTGATATAAATTATGTTCTATATCTACGAGGGCTCTCTCTTCTCCATAAGACGAAATAAGAGCCTTAACGTTTTGTTTCGTCCACTCCATTAAAAAAAAAAAAAAAAAAAAAAAAAAAAATGAAAAGTAATCTACAATCAACATGCTTTGCATTGTTTTTATGGAAAACGTGAATAAAACTGCCAGTGATGACTCACTAGATTTTTATTCCGTAGTATACTATTTACACGTGCCTTCGTTGTTTACGAAACAGTATCTTTCGTCTTCTGCTCGGCAATGTAGCCGCTGCTTCTGCGCATGCGCAGTGTTCACCGCAATCGAAAATTTAGAACTCCACACTCGGCACAATGGAAAGATTATTGACGTCATAGTCGCACCTAAAGCTCTAGATATACCGAGCTGAACAATCCGCCATTTTGAATCCCAGTCTGACGACACAGTTGTACGCTTTGCCTGGTACAGCGAAGTGAATCAGCCAACGGTTTGTGATTTTATTGTTTCACAGTGTGAAATGATTGGTTGTGCGTCGCCAGACTGCTCAAATAATAAGCAGACAGTCGCCAGAAGTTTTATCGATTTTCTTGAAACACAGATTGGCGTGAAAGGAGGCTTGTAAATTCCAGCTGCCAAGTATGGACGCCAAAATCGAGTAACGTTAAGAATTAAACCTTCTTTTGTATTAAAATATGCTGACAGAGAGGTAGTAAAGAAAATATAGACCTATACATGTAAGCAATGGTTTATTTTAGTTTTGATAGATTGTTAATATATCACGACACAGTGTGTTTAAAGTTGCTTTTGATGATATTATTTAGACCACCTAGGTAGTTATTCTAAGGTCTGTTATTTTTAAGTAATGCATGAGTGCAGCTGGCTTTACCCCGTTATTGATTTTTAAATTATATTGTTACACATTAGTTAATTGTTTAAATTAAATGTGACTCTCAACACTGGAATATGTAGGCCTAAGTCAAGCTGTGAACAGGACGTCTGAGAAAGAAAAGTAATAAATTGAACTTCGCAAAGAATGGGAACAGGAAAGACGTAAATTTTTCCCTGAAATACGGCATGTGTAAAATATGAGAGACATTAGAGGGGGCAATACCAGAAGTACAGTAACGCAATTTAACATTATTTTGTAACTGTTTCCGTATGAAACTCTTACTTACCATAAACGTATGTGGATGTACTACTTATAAACTAGAAATTACGATAATTGTAACGTATTTTAACAATATTTGGTACATATTTACAACGGTAACATATGCTTTAATATGGAATGTGTCATATTTCTAAATATCCCTCTAATCCCTAACTTTAAGTTGCTTGCCTATTACTGTCAAATGTATCCAATAAATTTACTATGCTGTAATATTTCTGCGCTAGGGAAGTATATTTAATGGCCTTAAGAGCGTATTAAAAAGCGTAAGTGTGCCGTAGCCTTTAAATGAGCACCTTCAATGTGGGATTCAAAATGGCGGATTGTTCTGCTTGTACTATACAGTGCTCTAGTCGCACCCGCGCCGTCGTTCGATCCTGATTTACACGACGGCGGAAAAGCCGTCCACGCTTCGAGTAGTCGATTTTCGCAAGAAAGTGTATCGTGTAAAAGGGCCTTTAGAGCGCTGAGAGCCGGCCGCAGTGGCCGAGCGGTCTGCGGCGCGCCAGTCACAGTCTGCACGGCCGCTACGGTCGGAGGTTCGAATCCCCCCTCGGGAATGGATGTTTGTGTCGTCTTTAGTATAAGGTAGTTCAGTTGTAAGGCGGACAGCCGACTTCGGTTTATTGGGAGAATTTTGGGAAGATGTACTTCACCTGTAAAGGAGACCGCGTATAAAACGCTTGTACGACCACGTCTTGAGTATTGCTCAAGTGTTTGGGAACCGCAGCAGATCAGTTTAAAGGAAGACATAGAGGCGAACAGCTAGATTTGTTACCAGTAGATTCGACCAATGCGCGAGTGTCACGGAAATGCTCCGGCAACTCAATTGGGGATTGTTGGAGGAAAGGCGACATTCTTTTCGTGAAATTCTGTTGCGGAAATTTAGAGGGCCGGAATTTGAAGCTGAGTGTAGTACGATCTTGCTGCCGCCTACTTACATTTCGCGTAAAGATCACAAAGACAAGATAAGAGAAATTAGGGCTTGTACGGAGGCATATAGGCATTCTTTTTTTCCTCGTTCAATTTGCGAGTGCAATAGAAAAGGAAATGCCTAGTAGTGGTACAGTGTACCCTCCGCCACGCACCTTACGGTGAATTGCGGATTATGTATGTAGATGTAGATAAGTAGTTTGTAAGTTAGGGACTGGTGACCCCGCAGGAACATTTTGAATTTGAAGAGCGCTCAGACTACCGCATTACACATGTAGATGGTGCTCTGCCGAAATGAGCAGCTCATAGTGTAAAGTACTTAACAGTGTTCTGAAATATCGTTTATTGTTTTATTAATGTATGTTATCCACCGAAATGGAATTTTCTTGCATAGTATATTTTGACTATTTGAACTGGTGTGTAGGATTTATGAGACAGGCGAAATACCCTCAGACTTTAAGAAAAATGTAATAATCCCCATTACAAAGAAATCAGGCGCAGACAGGTGTGAAAATTACAGAACCATCAGTTTGATAAGTCAGGGTTACTAAATTTTAACACGAATTATCTACAGGAGAATGGAAAAGCTGGTAGAAGCTGACCTCGGAGAAGATCAGTTTGGATTCAGGAGGAACATAGGAACCCGGGAGGCAATACTCACTTTACGTCTTATCCTAGAAGATAGATTAAGGAAAGGCAAACCTACATTTTTAGCATTTGTAGATTTGGAGAAAGCATTTGACAATGTTGATTGGAATACACTGTTTCAAATTCTGAAGTCGGCAGGGGTAAAATACAGGGAAAGGAGAGTTATTTATAACTTGTACAAAAGCCAGACCGCAGTTATTAGACTCGAAGGTCATGAAAGGGAGGCATCAGTTGGGAAGGGAGTAAGACAGGGTTGTAGCCTTTCTCCGATGTTATTCAATTTGTACATCGAGCAGGCGGTGAAGGAAAGCAAGGAAAAATTTGGAATAGGGATTAAAGTTCAGAAGAAATAAAAACATTGCGTTTTGCTGATGACATTGTAATTCTGTCAGAGACAGCAAATGACCTGGAAGAGCAGTTGAATGGAATGGACAGTGTGTTGAAGAAAGTGTATAAAATGAACATTAACAAGAGCAAAACAAAAATAATGGAATGCGGTCTTAGAAAATCAGGCGACGCTGAAGGAATTAGATTTGGTAACGAAACAATGAAGGTGGTAGATGAGTTTTGTTACTTGGGTAGTAAAATAACATGTGATGGTCGCAGTACAGAGGATATAAAATGCAGAATGGCAATGGGTAGAAAAGCATTTTTGAAAAAGAGAAATTTGTTAACATCGAATATTAATTTAATTGTAAGGAAGTCTTTTCTGAAGGCATTTGTGTGGAGTGTTGCCTTGTACGGGAGTGAAACATGGACGATTAGCAGTGCGGACAGGAAGAGAATAGAGGCTTTTGAAATGTGGTGTTACAGAAGAATGCTGAAGATTATGTGGGTAGATCGCATAACCAATGAAGAAGTACTGAACAGAATTGGTGAGAAAATGAATTTTTGGCATACCCTGGCTAAAAGAAGGGACTGCTTGGTAGGACACATACTTAGACGTCGGGGAATCGTAAATTTAGCATTGGAGGGAAGTGTGTGGGGTAAAAATCGCAGAGGGAGACCAAGAGACACGTATAGTAAGCAGATTCAAGAGGATGTGGGTTGCCGTTCTTATGAGGAGATGAAAAGGCTTGCTCAGGATAGAATAGGGTGGAGAGCTGCATCAAACCAGTCTCCGGACTGAAGACCATAACAACAACATTTTATATTTCTATTCTATCTTAGTCTACTCAAGAATCAGAACATATTTTGTTTAAGACAAAGTATATACGTGAATTACATCTTGCTCCTAGCTGCAGGGCCGGATTTACACGTGGAATGGCAGTAAGCTATTTGAGGTATGGGGCCCCTTAGATGTCCAGATATGATATGTTAGTGCCAAATGTGATTTTCTTATGTCTAAAGGATTTAATTGATATACAATTATATATAGGGAAATAATGAATGTTTAACTTAAAATCATTTTCATCCCACACAAACTTAAAACTTTTGAAAAAAAAAATTCCTTTTAAGAGGCAAATTTACAAAGGCTTATACTATAATCTCTTGAAACATATTTTAAGGAATCCGAAATTATATTAACACTTTGCAGAGCAAAGTCACAGATGACATTAAATGATAGACCGCGTAATTTGTCACTTTTTATGCACATGACACTGAGGGAACATAAATTGACTTGAGTCATTGTTGTTCTAAATTTTTTTCTCCTCTTCAGCTGAGAAAAAGATTTTTCTCCAGAGCAATTTTTCACCATCATAACTAAGAAACACTCTCAAAACTGTTTCTACATTAGGGAATGCTGTTTGGACACAATCGTCAAATATAACCCTATACAGATCTTGATGTGTCAGACTATCATGTTCCGCTGAACCATCGGCTTGACTATGTCTAACAAATTAGTGAAAATGCTTGAATTCTCCTACAAGATTCATGTCCACATCTGCAGGATATGTTTGGCATAAAGCAGTAACTAATATTCAAATGTTTGTAAATCTATCGGACGAAACTGCGTGGTCATCAGTCCGTAGCTTACAAACTACTTAACCTAAGGTAAACTAACCTAAGGACAAATACATCAATGCCCCAGGGAGGACTCGAACCTCCGACGGCGAGCAACCGCGCGCTCCGCAGCGAGGCGCCTTAGACCGCTCGGTTACTCCACCGCGGCAAGCAGAAACTCCTTCACGAATCTCTTCTGTAGCTTCTACACCTGTTACGAATGAATATTTTTTGCAGCATCATTGTATTATGAGGCCTTCTGATTCCGAAATGTTTTACCATAACAAAATCAATCTGACACCTTCCGGTGTCTCTTGGTCTCTATAACGTGTAAAGCTTTTTTTCACGGTCTTGAAGCAAGTGTTTATGATGATTAGATTAGATTAGATTAATACTTGTTCCATAGATCATATATACGACATTTAGTAATGATGTGGAACGTGTCAGTTTCGTAAATGTTGTCTATACTTGACAATCAATATTTTAAGGATTTTTTTATTTTTCATTTTTTTAAGTTTTATCTAAAAATTCATCTACATTGTAGGAGGAGTTGCCATTCAGAAATTCCTTTAATTTCTTTTTAAATACTAGTTAGCTATCTGTCAGACTTTTGATGCTACTTAGTAAGTGACCAAAGACTTTTGTGGCAGCATAATTCACCCCTTTCTGAGCCAAAGTTAGATTTAACCTTGAATAGTGAATATCATCCTTTCTCCTAGTGTTGTAGCTATGCACACTGCATTTACTTTTGAATTGGGTCGGATTGTTAATAACAAACTTCATGAGTGGATATATATATTGTGAAGCTACAGTGAGTATCCCTAGATCCCTAAATAAATGTCTGCAGGATGCTCTTGGGTGGGCTCCAGCAATTATTCTGATTACACGCTTTTGTGCAATGAATACTTTTTTACTCAATGTTGAATTGCCCCAGAATATGATCCCATATGAAAGCAGTGAATGAAAATAGGCGTAGTAAGCTAATTTACTGAGATTTATATCACCAATTTTGCAATGACTCTGATAGCATAAGTAGCTGAACTCAGACGTTTCAGGAGATCTTCAATATGTTTCTTCCAATTCAGTCCCTCGTCAATGCAAACACCTACAAATTTTGAATTGATTAAATTGTCTTCTGTGGGAAATTTTATCATGCAACTTCTTCTTTCAGTCCTTTTCCCCAGTCCATATTCACCTACTATTCACTACCAATGCAAAGACAAAAATAATATCCTCTCAAGTTTTCACATTAGTTTAAATGTATGGCAATTGTATATATCACAATTGCTCGCTCGGGCAAATTTTTGGACACCCCATGAAAGTGGGTCCCCTAAACTATAGCTTGTTTAGCTTATACGTAAATCCTGCACTGCCTAGCTGACATTATTAGTGAACTGGCATTGCTTAAAGGTCACCTTGGACGTCAAACATTTCAAAGATGGGGATCTGAAAGTGAAGGTGGTCGGCAACCAAGTGGTGGTCGAGGCGCAGCACGACGAGCGCGAAGATGAGTTCGGGTACATCTCACGCCGTTTGAAGCGGAAGTATGAGCTGCCGGGGAACGTCGATGCCGAGAATGTGAAGACGGAACTCTCCTCAGACGGCATTCTCACCATCGTCGCTCCGAGAAAGGTAAGAAAAAAGGCTGCACTAATGTTTTACTGTCGAGTCTAACATCAGCTAGCTCTTACTATTATGCTAGCTTAAACCCGCGGCTCCGCTCGCGTGTTGTTTGATTATGATAGACTAGCTGCTCCCCGCGGTGTTACCCGCGGTTCAATATTCAGACATTAAAGTGCCAAGAAAGGGCATAAATAACTATATGACTGTTTGCGACATTGTTAGCACGGAATATATAATTGTCTTGGATCGGATGGAGAGCCAAAAATCTATTGCAATACGTCTCTCTAAACGACGTTTCGAGACTTCTTGTTCTCCGACTATACGTAGATTTCTAGCTCTCGATACACGGGAGCAGCCTACGTAGAGCTGTCCGTGCAAGAAACATGAGGTGGTCAGATGAATACCTGCCACTTTTAATGTTTGTCCTTGACTCTTGTTTATAGTAATGGAGATATCACAATTGAATACACATTATACGTCCTGAGAAATATTTTCATGAGTGTTATACTGCCTGCCATCTGTTGAGTGCATTTGCTACTACTTTTGTTGCAATTGGCCGGAACACACTACGTTTCATATGTTAACTTCAGCGTACCGCCTGCCATCTGTTGAGTGCATTTGCTACTACTTTCGTTGCAGTTTACGTACGCTATTTATACGTGTCAGTTCGCGCTTTTTACACAAAATAGAGCTTGGTATCTAGATCCCATTCTACACAAAACGTCAATGTTTTTTCTTGCCATGGTACTTAGAGCATATTTTATTTAAAGTCTTCAATTTATATACATACTTCCTTCATTTGTTACAACAAATGAAAATAAATGCGGCATAAAAGCCAACATTCAGATTTCTTGTGTATGTAATTATATGTCACTTAAGCCGTTTTGGCAGTATCACAGACTCTTTTTGTACATTCGAAAGTAAAAAAGATAACAATAAGAAAGAAAAAAAATTTCACTATAGCAAGACACGAACCATTGCCCAAAATAATGGAAGTTTATGACATGACATGTTATCGCTCGCGGCTGAACATGATATATACTACATAGCATCTCTGCTGTTGTATTAGGAGCTTCTTACAACTGTTACGTATTTCTATGGATATATTTCAAATAAATAACTTGTAATAAACATTTTGAAAAGTAGCCTATGTCATAATCCAAGACATAAGAAATCTCTATATGAATTTTCATCTAAATCAATGCTGCAGTTTTAGCGTGATGCGGTAAAAACATACAAACTTTCGCATTTATAATATGTATAGGATAAGCTATCTTTCAGTAGTGTGCTATGAGACTGGTTTTGAAGGATGAAATGAAATAAAATACCTTCTTTAGAAACAAACATTTTTAATCAACATTCAAATAAAAAAATAAAATTATGTGAAGTGCTTAATGATTTACAATAAATAATACATACATTATTCCTTATAGCCTGTGTTGCAATACCTTAACACGTATGGTGAGAGTAATGTCCAAATTCATTTTAATTTCATTTTAGGGCATTTGTAGTATTGTTTGGAGCGTAAATGTAGAGATTTTTTGGGTTGCCCACCCTTGAGCAAGCGACGTATAATTCACCATGTGAAAAACATGAGGGCTGTAAATGGATTCCTGCAACGTTTGATGATTGTTCTTGAGCTTTGTTAATTGTCATAGCAAAAGATAGAGGAACTGGAAACTGAAGTCTTTTGAATTGAAACGCCATACCTGAAGGGATTAAAGGAATGCGAGGTATAAAAACATCTTTTCCTGCTGATGTTCCTGACAAAATCGTTGCTTCATTGAGGTTTCGATTTTTTTAGAGAGATGTATTAAAAGAAATTTCTGTTTTACTGCTTTATTTATTTATTCTTATATTTCCTTATTGATATGCTTATCCTTACAGAGAAAGAGCTGAAGACATTGTAGCACGCATAGACCAAAGATATGGTCTGTGGCATCACGTTTCGCTGTATGTAACCTCCTTGCTATAGAGTCGCAAACGTCATCGCTGCCCTTCAGTCCGAAGTTTTTCTTTTATAATTTGACGACTTTCAACCACCATATCTTCCAACCCCTTATAGCTATCGGCATGGAGCTGCTATGGTGTGCAACGAGAGATTTCGGACAACAATTACACACACAGAGCATTCGTTTGCGTTCTGTAGATTTCACTGCAGAGCGAAATATTAACACACACGCGCGTAGAATTTTATATACACCGATAACTTTCCATCCCAATATACTCCACCATTTTATCATTATCAACCCTCAAGCAACAATGCAACCAATAAAACCATTTTCAAAGAGTAAATATAATTTTCAAAGAGTAATTTTTGTTCCGCATTTCGCGTTATATTCTTCAAATTACTAAATATCCATCAGATCGTTATAAAACCGTGCCTAAAACCTTCCTCAGGTATAAATTGGTAACTGTACAAATATTTAAGTCTCTGCGTCTTGTCTTTCGGACGTGATAAGCGTACACCGAACAGACATTCACATTAATATATATACATAAATAGCTATCCACTTGCCATAAAACTGTGCCTAAAGCCTTCCCCGGGTAGACATTAGTAACTGTACAAATTTTTAACTTTTTATGTCTTGTGGTTCAGACGTGATAAACGTACACCGAACAGACATTCACTTTTATAGATATAGATGAAAAGTGATTCATTGTTATTGTAACATAACGCTCACAAGGGTGGAAATTTTAATGCTCTGCTACCATCAAAATAGCAGAAGTATGAAGGTGGCGTGCAAACCAGGTAATAACCGCATTACGGATACTATTTTAATGGATATGAAAACATCTCACTTGCTTGGGTAGGCATAATGTTCAATTTTTTATTGAGATGTGGTTCAACAGCAGTAAGATATCTGAGGAAATGCATTTTGTAAACCATCAGCTGTTTATTATTTGTCAAACTTCTGCCGGTTTCGGTTATAAACCATCTTCACGGAAGAGTACTAGACAGGCTGATTAAACAGGTGCATTATATGCCTCCTTATGCATACTGGCATGCATGTCACACAATGAAATGTGACTGATGTGTTCAATAGTTGTTAGGTTCTCTTGTAATAGACCTTGGTTCATCACCACATAGCTTGGCATTGCTTTTATGTTTTTGATCCAGACTTGATGCCTAGTGACATCTTAAATATTTTTATTGTGTGACATGCATGCCTGTATGCATAAGGAGGGCCACTACGGTCGGGGGTTCGAATTCCCCCTCGGGCATGGATATTTGTGCCGTCCTAGTTCGTAAGTAGTTTGTAAGTTTAGGACTGATGACCCCGTAGTTAAGTCCCATAGACTATACAAACATTTGAACATTTTTGCATAAGGAGGCATACAATGCACCTGTTTAATTAGCCTGTCTAGTTCTCTTTCGTGAAGATGGCTTATAACCGAAACCGGCAGAAGTTTGACAAATAATAAACAGCTGATGGTTTACAGTATGCATTTCCTCGGATATGAAAACGGTTAGCATTTAAGAGTAACTGAGAGATACACGGAGCTGGCCTTCAAAATGCAACGTTCTGGAAGTAACATCCAAATCAGATGAAATTTGCAACATGTGTTTGCGGCGACCCAAGGCAGTCGATTTTGTTTCCGTGATTACAAAAGCAAGAGAACCGAACAATGAAGTTGCCAGTGCGACCTCACAGCTACTGTCAGTATAATTTTGCTTGAATTGATACTGGTCCACTTTAGGTCAGGCATATACCGAAGTGAAAGCCACAGCACTATTAAATTCTCCAGTCCGTATACATTGCTCTTACATGCAACTAGTCAATCCGTATTTCCAGATAACAAAGAGTACGGTAAACAATGTTCGCCTTATGGTGTCCCACATAGTCAGAAACTAATTGTGAGGTCATGAACTAGTGTGAGTTTTGCAATTGTGAAATATTTACAATAGCTTTGAATTTGAGATTAAACTTATTGAATCTACACGGACGGTTCTTTGGTCAATGGTCGTGCCGCATATGCCTTTGTCTGTGTTGAGCACATCGAACAGCGGTCATTTCCTTGTGGAAGCAGCATCTTCACCGCAGAACTGGTCGGTATTTTGAGAGCTCTTGAACTCCTCAAAGCTCGCCCCAGGGGGTCGTTCGTCATCTGCAGCGACTCCCTGAGTGGCTTACAAGCCCTCCACCAGTTTCTCCCTAAACACACTGTGGTGCGAGCGATTCAAGATGCTGTCTTCGCCCTTAGCAAGTCAGGGCGTTCTATCGCTTTTGTATGGACGCCGGGCCACATAGGTATACCAGGCAATAAACGCGTCGATGAGCTGGCCAAGCAGGCCACCACTTCACGGCCCCTGGATATTAGCCTCCCAGTCTCAGACTTCCGATCCCAGTTGACCCGCAAGGTCCTTGGGGTTTGGAATTCTGAATGGGCAGACTCGACCGGACCCAATAAGCTCCGTGTTGTCAAGCCCTCTACCGCTGTGTGGAAGACCTCCCTGAGGGGTTCTCGCAGGGAGTCGGTTGTCCTTTGCCGTCTCCGTATGGGCCATACTTGGCTCACGCATGGTCACCTTTTGCGTCGCGAGGACCCTCCTCAGTGTCGATGTGGTGCCCCTTTGACAGTTGCGCACATCAACTTGAATGCCGCAATTTCGCTGGAAAACGACGACATTTTAATATCCCTGACGCTTTGCAGCTTGCTTTAGCCGACAATGCCTCCGTGGTTACTTCTGTTTTAAATTTTATCAGTGAGTGTGGATTTTACAAATCCATTTAAAGTCTGTGTGTGTTTGTCATACTCTATCCTCCACCTGCCTAAGTCTTCTAGGTAGGTGTTTTTAATGTGTCCCAGAGTGGCTGGATGTATTACTTATATTTCTGTGATCACCCAGCAACAACACTCTTGTATTGTTTTTGCCTTTTTATCTCTTTTTCGTTTTAGCTTGTATCCCTTCTTCATATTTACCTGTTCCTTTTAAACTTTGACTTGTTAACGCATCTACTCCGGAACGCTTACTAAATGTTTTATCTCTAAGACTGGAACAAGGGACTGATAACCGTCGCTGTTTAGTCCCTTCCAAAAACCAACAACAACAACCACAAACTTATTGACGCGAAAATTTGTACTTTTTATGTAGAATAGTAAAATTTTAGTCAGTAAATAAGTCGCAGAAAAGGGTAGACACGCCAGTATTGCATTTAAAAGCCTGAAAATTTCTTTATTTTTCAGCTGTAAATTTAAACACTTGTCCCATCATTCGTGAAGGCTTTAAAAGCCTAGAGCTTGGAATTTTTGTGGCAACATTTACAGCTTATAAGTGACGCTCTTGAGCGGTAGCTTTGTTTGGTTCATCAAAATGCAAAATGCTACAACCCAAAAGATGATATGTCGTAGTGGTACACAATGCGCAGTACTGTGACGTGTCTACCTCAGTTTGCGAGTTATTTACAGACTCACCCTCATATATGCAGTTGATCTGTTGCAGAATTTTCTTTCTAATACAATAAGTGCCGTTGACCAATCCCTTTGCTTTTGAATAAACACAATTTTCTAAAAGCTGGTAGAAGCCGATCTCGGGGAAGATCAGTTTCGGTTCAGGAGAATTGTAGGAACACGGGAGGCAAAACTCACTTTGCGGCTTATCGTAGAAGATAGATTAAGAAAAGGCAAACCTACATTTCTAGCTTTTGTAGATTTGGAGAAGGCTTTTGATTGGAATAAACTCTTTCAAGTTCTGAAGCAAGCAGGAGTAAAATATAGGGAACGTAAGATTATTTACAACTTGTACAAAAACCAGACAGCGGTTGTCAGAGTAGAAGGGCATGAAAGGGATGCAGTGGTTGGAAAGGGAGTAAGACAGGGTTGTAGTCTTTCTCCATTGTTATTCCATTTGTACATTGAGCAAGCTATAAAGGAAAGCAAGGAGAAATTTGGAGAAGGAATTAAAGTTGAGGGTGAAGAATTAAAAACATTGCGGTTTGCCGACGACATAGTAATTCTGTCAGATACTGCATAGGACTGGGAAGAACAATTGAACGGAATGGACAGTGTGCTGAAAGGTGCATATAAGATGAACATTAACAAGAGCAAAACTAGGGTAATGGAGTGCAGTGTAAGAAAATCAGGTGATGCTGAAGGAATTAGATTGGATAACGAAGCAATAAAGGAGGTAGATGAGTTTTGTTACTTGGGTAGTAAAATAACAAATGATGGCCGCAGTACAGAGGATATAAAATGCAGAATGGCAATGAGTAGAAAAGCGTTCTTGGAAAAGAGAAATTTGTTAACATCGAATATTGATTTAAGCCTAAGGAAGTCCTTTCTGAAGGCATTTGTATGGAGTGTTGCCTTGTATGGGAGTGAGAGATGGACGATAAACAGCGCGCAGAGGAAGAGGATTGAGGCTTTTGAAATATGGTGCTACAGAAGAATGTTGAAGATTAGGTGGGTGGATTGCGTAACTTATGAGGAAGTACTGAACAGAATTGGGGAGAAAAGAAATTTCTGGCATACCTTGACTAAAAGAAGGGATAGATTGGTAGTCCTACATCAAGGAATTGTGAATTTAGCTTTGGAGGGAAGTGTGTGGGGTAAAAACCGCAACCAAACTAACTAAAAACCGCAGAGGAAGACCAAGAGATGGATACAGTAAGCAGATTCAGACAGATGTAGGTTGCCGTTCTTATGTGGAGATGAAGAGGTTTGCTCAAGATAGGAGAGCTGCATCAAACCAGTCTCCGGTTTACACAACAACAACATCATTTCACAAGCGCCGTTTCTAACTTCAAGTAAATATGAAGCAATAATATCTATTATCAAATAATGTCCCCATCAATTAATGTAGTTTAATGAAATAAACAAATAATTAAAATGCCTTATATAACTTCAAATGAAGTCCTTAGACACGGGAAGTTCTAAATAATATTTCGTGAACTAATAAATTAAACAGTGGAAACCTCTTAATGGCTTCGAATCGGAGAAAAAAATGTTCAAATGTTTGTAAATCTATCGGACCAAACTGACTGCGTGGTCATCAGCCTGTAGCTTACAAACTACTTAAACTAAGCTAAACTATCCTAAGGACAACACACACACATGCCCTAGGGAGGACTCCACCTCCGACTGCGAGCAACCGCGCGCTCCGCAGCGAGGTCCATTAGATCGCTTCTTTCCCAGCCCCCCCCCCCCCCCTTGTTTTTTTTTCCTCAGGTATATTCATCTTTTGCGGTCGTCAGTTTTTTTATTACAGAGGGCGTTGAGCCCCCTGACCGGGCGCGCTGAGCCACGGCGTCCAAGACCGCTCGGCTACTCCACCGCGGCTCGAATCGGAGATTTGATGGCTAGAAGCAACGTAACATCCGTATGACATGAGACTAGCATAATTTCCTTTTCATAAGCTTGCTTATAATTTTCTCACAAGTTAATCGAGAGCAGCCTTGTCTTCACAGCCGGCCGCGGTGGCCGAGGGGACTGAGACGCTTCAGTCACGGTCTGCACGGCCACTACGGTCGGGGGTTCGAATCCCCCCTTGGGCATGGATATTTGTGCCGTCCTTAGTTGTAGGTAGTTCATAAGTAGTTTGTAACTTTAGGGACTGATGACCCGTAGTTAAGTCCCTTAAGCTTAACAAACATTTGAACATTTTTTGTCTTCACAGTCTACAACGTTACAACAAAAGCAAGTGTATGGCGCTTGCGGCCGCAGTGGATGGTTATAGTTCTACGATGTGAGGGTTCGATCGGGCGATTCTCTACCAGGCCTGCAGCGTACGCAATCAGAATACGTGGTGAGTCAAACGTTGCAGTACACCCTTATATTTGAAAAACACTGCAGACGGGAAAAGTGAATATTGCAGTAAGATATGGGTGAGGTGGTGAATCTTCTACGATATGTACCGAACATCCTGACTCTAAGTAATTTTTTAATGGAAAGGGTGTACTGTGATACATCAGATAATATCAGCATCTTTTGACAAGTTCATTCCTTTAATCAGATTATGGTTCAAAAGTTTGAATAAGAGCTCTTTTTTACAACTGTATCTTGTTCATTAACACTCAAAAAATATAGCTCATCGGTTACAAAGCTGGAGGTTGATTACTTTACCATGGAAGCCTTCATAAGAAGTAAAAAGAAAAAAATGGTTACTATAAATAAAATCAAAATTATTATAAGGGAATCAATATAAATATCATATCTTAAGATTTGAACGAAGAAAATTACTTACATGAAATGAACAGACAGTAGTCTTGAGCAACAGAGCTCACGTTCAAGTTACAAATGTAAATTACATGTGTCAAGATTTAAAAAGCAGAACTTATATTTCATGGCTACTGTATTTGGTTCATAGCCATTATTAACTGCAATAGTTTTAATGAGATTCAATTGGGCTTGTAACTTTTCAGAGAGGTAGAAATTGCTCTATGGACAGCAGAGTGAAAAAATGCTTTTTTGTGAGATCGTGAGTGCGTAGAACAGGCTGGTACTATTTGGCCAGAATAGGAATCTTTACGAAAAATGTTGAAGGAGATTGTGTCATCAACTATTGTCATAGTTAAATTTAGATAATTTAACTGACGGGAATCATTTTCAAGTTCACAGGTGAAACTAATTTGTTCATGTAGTTCGTTGAAGCTGTCGAACAGGGGGTCAATGCCCTCGTTCGTTCCGTTGTAAATGATTAAAATTTCATCGACATATCTGGAATATGAAACAATTCCTAAGGAGGCAGCGGAGAAATTTTTGAAAAAGGTCTCTTCTAGGGTGTTGATGAAGATGTCTGTGAGGATGCCAGCTAGCGGGCTACCCATTGCATGGTTGCTGGTATAGATGTCCGTTAAATTCAATGTAATTGTATTTTGTTACAATCCGAATTAGGTTCATGATCTTCATTTCTGAAGATATGGAATTTATACTGCTTCCTTTATAATAATTTTATTTATAGGTAGCTATTTTTTTTCTTCTGATGAAGGCTTTCATAGTTGAAGCCGAAACCTTGGTAAAGAAATCAACCTCTAGCTATGCAACCGATGAGCTGTATTTTTTGAGTGTAAATCTTTCACAAACGGTTGCTGTCTCAACAGCCATGTTTAAAATTGTAAGTTATCTTGTTCAGTAATGAGGCAACCTTTTTTGTCCTTGGTGAAATTAACCGTCACCACCACAGAATCAATTGAGACCAAATCCTGGGAAAACACAGACTTGTACTTACCACCTCAACTAGAACCCTCAAAATTACCTTGGAAAATACCACACTAGAACACTGTACATATCTCAAATACCAAGGAGTAACTCTGGACCGTGCATTAACCTACATCAGGCACTGCCTGAATACTAAGCAAAAAGTAGCAGCTAGAAACAGTGTCATCAGTAAGCTAACAGGCACAACATGGAGAGCACATCCCAACACTGTAAGAACCTCTTCCCTAGCACTAAGATACTCTGCTGGAGAATATGGAAGTCCAGTGTTGTTCAAATCCAGCCATGCCAAAATAGTAGATGTTGCTGTTAACGATACTTGTCGCATCGTCATTGGATGCCTAAAGCCAACTCCTTTGAATAAACTGTACAGTCTTGCGGGCATTGCACCTCCCGACATCAGCCGAGAGGTAGCAGCAAAAAGTGAGAGGGGAAAATCAGAAACTTCTGAAGCCCATCCCCTATATGGACATCAACCAGCAAACTAACGTCTAAAATCCAGGAAGAGCTTCCTTAGATCTACAGAGGCTCTAGTTGAGATATCGCAGCAATGCCGAACCGAACTATGGCGTGCAAGGTATACCGGTACTGCAGGATGGTTTACACCATGTGAGAAACTACCACCCAGATACACAGAGAAGTGGAGTACATGGAGATCACTCAACAGACTACGTTCAGATGTCACAAAATGTAAGAGTAATCTGGTTAAATGGGGCTTCTTAGTGGAGTTGCCACTCTGTGAATGTGGAGCAACGCAGACGACCTCCCACCTGCTCCATTGTACCCAGTGTCCAGCAATATGCACATCAGAAGATCTGCTACATGCAACACCAAATGCAATACAGGTCGCTAACTTCTGGGCATCAAAAGTGTAAATAATAGTCTTGTAAATACAATGTATTCACATAATATGTAAATATCGTACGAGTACATTAGTTTATACATTGTAAGTGCTTCTGACACGAATAAATAATACCACAGATACAGGAGCGACCAGAATCCACACTGGATGGAACCTTCACAGCTAGTTGGATACGTAAAGCTTATTATGTGTTTTTGAATATGGGGTACCTGTGTAACTGAACCATTTTCAATGATCAGAACCTAATCGCAAAAAAACTATCTGAAAATGCTGCAAGAAGTGCCATTTCCCTTAGTTCTGAGTGAAGACGGCAGCTTCCCCTCTTACTTTCAGTGGGATGGGTCTCCAACACACTACTGAGTATTTGTTTGACAGTGGTTAGACGGTTAATTTCCTGGTCATTGGACTGGCCGACGTGGTTCTGTTGAATGGACACCCAGATCACCTCATCTCGCACCTCGACTTTTACCTGTGGAACCATTTAGAACAAATCGCATATTCAGAGAAAATAAGAAACAGACATCATCTCGAGCAACGCACTGAAGAAGCGTGTGCCACAAATTTTGCTGCAAATATGCTATGGCCAAAAGGGACAGCGTGTTGAAGACATTAAATGACTATTCTTTATGGGAAAAGTCCAGTCTGTACCACCAAACAGTGTGTCTCGAACCATAACTGATACGTCTAATCTGTTTACAGGAATGAACTTGTCAGGAAATATCACACGACCCCTTTCCATTTAAGAAAAGTGATTTATATTTAAAAGTCAGATTTCAAAATTGCACCCATGTTCGGTACAAATTGTAAAAGATACACCACCTCAGTCATACTTTACTGGAATATTCATTTTTAGAAATTCATGCAGAGGTTTTGAAATAAAAGGGTGTATCGCGACGGTTGACTCCCTGTATAACACTTTATATAAATTGAATCCTGGTTTGCTGCTATGTTGTTGTGTGGTGTACGATGTGAATGATCATGACAAAATAAATACGCAATTCTGCCCAGGGATAATACTGTACCATCAAACAAGAAATCCTTAACAGGACGTATAAAGCATCAAATTTTTAGAAACACATTAGAACCCTAATCTGAGTCAAGAAAATACTCCAGGCAGAAAAGTTCACCTTTTATTCTACTTCATTTACCAAATACTTACATGCGACATGGGAACTTGCACGTTGTTAAAAAATTATCGCGTAATTCCGCCCCCCCCCCTTTTTTTTTCTCGAAAAATTTTCTTGAAAACACTAGGGAGGGAATTATGCGAGTAGTTATTCAGAAAGGAAGAAAAACTATGTATTAGGCAGTAATAGATACCGGTATATGACAAATTGTGAAAAATGGTACCTACAGTGCGTTTAAAATTAGTTGCGACTTTTGACATGTCGGTGCGGAGCGAGTGGAGGGTTCTCAGAGTTTCCTGCGTATGCTGATCGCGCCGGCAACATCTAACGTCACGCTAGAGCCTGGAAACATTCTTTGTCGGTAGGACACAACAATGCAGGATAGAAAAAGCAAAGGGCCACCGCGCGACACCACGTGCTACTGTTTACACACGCTTTGGCAACAGCGGTGCCTCACAAGCCGAGCCGGTGGCGGCGGGAGTGGAAAAAAGGCGGCTCATTATTGCTGTTACCTGGGCAACGGCGTCTCCTTCACTCGACAAGCCAAACGTCACAAGTCGCAACTGATGTTGTTAAACTTACTGTACCGGTATTTATTTTCTTAACACAAGGCCCACGGAAAGATCTGGAGTTTGCCTTTGCAGCCGCGAGTTTATCTTTTTGTCTCCGCCAATACCGTATTGAATTAGTATCGACGGAGAAATGCCTTCCTGCAGCTTTTACTCCGTTTCTATCGACGTAAGATAACACATTTAGTTTAAATTTTGCCGTGTAGTTCGAATATTTCGCCATTATGACCACTTGTAGCAAACTGACCTAGAAATATGTCTGCGGCTTAAAGTTTGAAATTTACGGTATGTTGTGACAATGGAAATATTCGTTCGTGGCAGTACCGCTGCGTCCATTGTCAAGTTATTTGAAGGCCGCTGCTGTTAGAACGAACCAGGAGAGGGTATTATGCGCGATATTAATAAAATAATTTTTTAATTACGAAAAATCGTAGGGGAGGGGAATATGCGAGGGTGGAGCGTATGCGATAAAATACGGTAATAATGAGGACTTCGAATCAAAGTAACAGGAGAGATTAGAAATGAGGTACATAGAGAAACAACTAGTATCAGGGTTCCTGTTGCCAACATCCCAGGAAACACAAGATAGCACAAGAACAGCTAAGAAATACTTCAAAATGGACGTGGGAGGAGAAAGATCAAGAGGAAGGTCAATGAGAGGATAGATAGAGATAGCATGATCCGAAGTAGAGAACAGTTTCAACTGGGACAATGTACAAGGCCAAATGTTGTATCAAGATCGGAAGAGATGGAGAGATACACCCGGGAAAGTATAGAAAGTGGTGATGATTATGAAGGTTCTCTACCTCAATATAAGCGGTTGTGGACTAGGGTTACCAGACGTCCTCTTTTACCGTACATGTTCTCTTTTTTGGACCCTAAAAATAGTCCGACCGGGTTTTTAACAAAATGGGGAAATGTCCTCTTTTTTGCATTGTGCAACTGCTTCAAGTTGAAAGTGCCTAAATACAACTCTCTGAATTGTCATAATGACTAATTCTATAGAATTTAACTTTTCTTGAAACAATGAGATATTTAAAAAAATCAAGTTTCTGTGCCGCGGCTGCTCTGAGGTCAAGCTGCTTCGGAATAATTGAAATAAATGGGGGAATACGATATTTGAGACGTCCAATTAAAAACATGTCTGCAACAATGCAAGACAGTGCAATACACATAGTATAATATGAAACTCCCGCCCCCTCCCCTTTTTCTCTCGTCGGAGTGTTATGTGACTCAAAAATAAGACGTTCAGTATGTGGCACTCGGCAGTTCAGTGTGTTGTCTGTCAACCACACTTTAGAATTTAAGATCAAAAGCTAGTGCAGTGTTCGTTATAAATAAGTTAAAACCTTGTTCAAAACTTAATACAAATAAGGCCACATGCCACAGTAACCATTGCCGTTCCACCATTCGTCTATTTAGGACCAAGGAGACGTAACTACATAAACAATGTATTGAGAAAAAAATCGATGTATATTGTCACGTCAGCCTGATCCGAAATGTGAGCATAGCTATAATAAGGAATGCTTAGATAACTTTTACTGTTACTTTATTCGTGACGATTTTAAAGTAAACGGTACTATGGTTTCCGCAAATGTTGCATCGCAAAAAATTTCAGGTGAAAACGGGACTGATCGGCAAGGTATCTGATATGAAAAAATAATGTTCAGCACGTAAGACGATAATTGCAAGTAGTGAAGTGATGAAATATAAGGGCTTGACTGCTATGTAGTCCTGTAATTCGTTTTACGGGTCTCAACATTTCATGCTTCTTAATTTGTAAGAAGATGAACAAATTGCGTAAGATGTATTACAAACAAGACGCTGATAATACAGTCACATACAGTAGAGACATCACTAGAACTTGAGTTGTCAATACGAGAGGAAGAGAGAGAGGGAGAGAAGGTTCTTTTATTAATCTAGAAATGTCCTCCTTTCTGAAGACGGACATCTGGTAACCATATTGTGGACCCACTGCAATCTGTTCAAATTTGACCCAAAAGTTTGAAACACCCTGTAGGTGGCTGTTAACTCATAATCGAAGAGAGACGAGAATACCTACATAAAATTATAAACACGCAATAGTAAAATTTTGTAATTTGCTCCTGTACTTGGTTATGAATACTAGTATATATATGGGAAAATTATTTAACATTTATAGCTGTTTACCATGAACCAGTAAAAGTCTCGCCATGCACAAAATTAGCTTTATTTATACTGGGTGATTAATTGCCCCTACCATTCTCGATTATGCAAGTACACAATGCTTCATGCTGCACTTATGGGAACTTGCTTCTGTTATGAACAGATTAGAAAATATACTCCGGCATTGCGATGTTTAGGACCTTATGAGCTCTACTGTAATCTGCACAAATTGTGCAGCGAAATTGCTGAGGGTAGACAGTGTTGGAGTAAGGACTTGCACGTGTCCAATTGAGAGCAAGCGAGGATTACATTTATTTTTCTATGTCTGTTTGGTATCTAATACATATAATGTACGTGAAATATCTTTTTTCGATAAATCTCTGTTTGTGAGCAGGTCGGACAATTATGGAACGCAGCTACACTAATCACGCCCAGTGAGCACATCATGCAAAAGATCCTGACCACACCTCACAAGTGGTGTAGTCCGTCCGCAAAAACATCGCTCTTTTAAAATATCCACGGGTGTAGTGCCGGTCTATAGTGTCCAACGGGCACAATATTTCGGCGATCATACATGTCGCCATCATCAGGTGAACTGACGGACTGAGCTCCTGGAAACGCGCCGGCACGGATATCCGCACGCTACGGCTGCTCGAAGGGAACTGGCTTCTAGCCCGGTAGCGGGCGATTTAAATACCCTCGGCCCGCGGAGCGACCCCTCCGCGGTCCGCGCCCCGCGCGGAACCGATTGCGGCGGCGTCTGAGATGACGTCGGTGTGAGGGCTCTGTCCGCCGTGGGCGTCACTTCGTTGCGTTTGCTAGATTTACTCTTAAATTAACCCAATCGCTGGTTCCCAAGCTTTGCTAAGATTATAGCCAGAGTCACGGTTTATGAGGTCGTCACTTGTGCGAATTTCAATGGCCTCTCTAACGACGCAGTCCCAGTATCTCGACGTCTGTACCAGAATCCTAGTGAGTTCATACTCCATCGCATGATTCTCCGACAAACAATGTTCAGCGACCGCCGACTTGCTCGGATACATCAATCGTGTGTGCCTCTGCTGTTCAACGCATCGATCCTCGACGGTACGCATCGTCTGTCCAATATATGACCTTCCACACTGACACGGAATCTGGTACACGCCGGCCTTCCTCAAACCGAGATCATCTTTAGCGCTCCCCACCAGTGCACGAATTTTATTCGGCGGACAAAAAACAGTTCCAACCTGGTGTTTTTCAAAATGCGGCCGATCTTCCCCGAGAGTGCGTGTGATATTCCTGGCCTGTGGCCACTTCATATTTCTGGCCGCTGGCCGTTTCTTTGCTAACATCGTGTCTTAAACGCGGAAGAACGACAGCAGTGCAGCATATGTTGAAATGTGGGGTGGGGAGCAGTAGCATATGGCACAGTAGGTACTGGTTCCCGTGGGAAAGCCCGCCTATGTTACTGATGCTCTCCTCGCATTGGCTGCTGCATTTCACGTCACGTGATGTATTTGGAAATTACTTTTGTTTATTATAAACTAAATATTAATTATTCAGAGCTGAAAATTTGTAATAAATATCTCTCAAGGACAGGCTAGGTTTTGACAGTTTTAAAAGTTTAAGGTGCCTTCTCTTATTGTAACAAGAGAAGAGCGATTTTGCAGAAGGCGCGCGACGGCCCTGTTTTGGCGCGAAATAGAGCGTCAGGTGCCCTCTCGCAACGCGCCGCAGTTTCAGTCTCGAGCTGACCACTATACGCGCCGGACCGCGCCGGTCATGAGTAAAGATTTTTTTGTAATAGTGAAAACAGTCGAGGTCTCAACATGAGCTATGGGCAGCATAGGCCGTACCATATTAACAATAGTTGCTCATTTTTTTATTATTTAGTTAATAAATGGCATTCCTGACAATTAAAAATCTCGCGAGTCGTTTCTTATGCTTCCATCATATAGAACTTATTTTAGCCTCACTTGTATGCTGTAGAAGAACCTACGACCTGTGTGCTGTCTTCTGCGCTGGGGACACAACTATAGAAGACAACAGGTTAGTCAGAACTCTATGCTGTCCATAAAGTCTTGGACAGCAACTACAGCACCTCGTGCGTACTGTAGGGCGGTACAAACGCACACTGCTACGCAACAGCATCCGCAAGAATGTGGAGGTTTTAGGGGACTTGTGGGAGGAAGCAGTATTAACTTCTCCGTCCGCAAATAAAACCCTAGGAAGCTTGTATGCGCCTGTATATGGAACGAACGCACCGGCGCACAGTGACAAGAAGGTTCTTGACAAGCTCGTCTCCTCCATCCGAGACAGGACATACCCTCACCTACATAATCCCTATCCTTACCTTCTGTCCCATCTTAAACCCAGTCTCCCTCACAAACCTGTCCGTCTCCCTCAGCATCTGAGAGATTACCTATCCCCTATCCTGTCCAATAAAGAGTACAAACTCCTTAATTCCCATCCCATCTTTTCCCATAATCAGTGGGAAATCATCTGCCCCGAGGCAGATGAGTTCACCAGATGGGAAAGAAGAAACCCGCGCCCTTGTGGAGCACGCGGGAATACACACCGCTAGCTGTTGCTAGCAGCTGGAATCCCATTATTTTCTGTTGCAGAACCAACACGATTATGACAATTCACGAAGTCAGGATACATCTACAACCATCAAGAAAGGAAAAAAGAGGAACAGCAACTACATTGCTTATACTCTAATACTTCGGGCCAAGGTCGAGGCCCGTTCATAAGAGCGTCAGCGGCTTGAACCCAGTTCCCTTCGAGCTGCCGTAGCGTGCGGATCTCCGTGCCGGCGCGTTTCCAGGAGCTCAGTCCGTCAGTTCACCTGATGGTGGCGACATGTATGATCGCCGAAATATTGTGCCCGTTGGACACTATAGACCGGCAGTACACCTGTGGATATTTTGATTATCAAATACGCCGGGAGAAACTGAAGAATCGTATCGCTCTATTAATTTATTTTTTACATACGTCTACCATGTAATTATAATAACACGTGTGTAGTGACCAGATGTAAAAAATAATGAAATTAAAGATTAAAATTAGTTAAAAGTGAAGAAAATAATGTATGAATCACTGAAATGATAATTTAATGTAACCTCATACAAGCATGTTCCAGGCAGTATAGTGGGGTTCAATAAAACATCAGTAGGTGCAGCCGAATGGCCCTGTATAGACACGTAGTACAATGCTTTTCTAACACTGAATTTTTGTTGCAGGTCGACCGGGTCGAGGGAGGTACAGAGCGTTTGATCCCCATCCTGAAAACTAATAAGCCTGCACTCACAACTAAGAGAGACGATACGAGAGCGACTCCTGCGACACCAGCCAGTGGCGAGCAGGATGACGAGGATGATGATGATGATGATGATGATGACGCCTAGTGCATGGGCATGTCTACTGCATGTCTAATGTTTTTGGGGGTACAAATTTGATCATGTATTTAAACTGTAATAATGTCAATTTTAGTTTCACTGACAATAGATTCACATTGAAAACACGTGGCAAAACCGATTTTGTGTGCTGCTTCTGAAAACGTATATTTATCAGTAGTTTAGCAGACAAAACCTGTATCGTTAAAATTCAAAACGTGGCACATATCTATTGAAGTTTATTGAAAAAATATAATTATTATCACACTACTTTAATTCGATATATGACATGTAATGTTACTGTTATATGCTCACATTCTCAGTCATAAGGAATGCTACTTTTTAGTATAAATTATTAATCCTAATTTTAACAAAAATGTGGAATTAAATTTGTGAAGAACATATGTGATAACTCAAAGCGAAAAGTGAGCTAATCTCCACAAGAATGGTGCCTCAAGGAATATAGTAGCAACGTAGCCAGCAGATAATTACAAAGAATTAAGAACAAATACTCAAGTTAGAAATACAGTAATACTGAGTAAAGAAGGAAAATAACAGAAATTATTTTTTTTTACAAAAAAAAAAAAAAAAAAAAAAAAAAAAAGTAAATAAATAAATAAATGGTGCAATGCTGAACATTTATAACACTTTAAATCTTAAATTTGTAGTAGATTACAAACAGTGGTAGCAATTTCTCATATTAATGACTAGCTGATAACTGGAGATTCATTTATTTTATGGAAATAGTTCCATGAAGAATGTCTCTTACTTAACTTCTTTTGGTTATTAAAGTACCAATTTGTAATAACAGCAAGGATGTGATGATCTTTTATTCCATACCAAATAAATATTTTTGAACCACTGTTAGAATTTTCAATGTTTTGTGGAACGTGTGTCGTGGTAGTGGATGACCCTGTTTAAAAATGTTCTGTGAGATGCTCTAGGAACAATTAAAAATTAGTTACAGACCAGTAACCCTACCCGTACATTCCTTAGACAATCCAACTGATATGTGTAAAACAGCTTCAAATATCTGATTACTTTACCAAAAGAGTTAATTTCTTTTCCACTTTTAGAAAAGTTAGTTTTTTACGCATCTCATGCTTATGGCGTCATACCTACTGAACCATGTATCGTATACTGATATAATTTTGCTATTTTTTTTAAACCTCCGACGGGACATTAGAAAGACAGCTATGAATCACAAAATCATTTCATTACTAGAAGTCAAGCACGATTACTGTTACTTCTCCACATCCTCACCATTGTCATTTCGATAAACAACGTTTTCAATCATCTATTCATAAACGGTCGCTGCTAGCGTAAGGAGATAATGTCTGGCAGCATACATTTGCAGTGTTCATAAGCCCTGACTCCATAAACTCCACTAGCAACACACCTTTCAGAACCCAGAAAACATTGGCGTCGATCTTCCTGTTGCCGAAAGTTTTTGTCACTGAACATTTTGAGTTTGTGCGGGAAATGTGTGTGCATCCATTGTTTGAGTTGCTTTCTGGTTTCTGGATTGTCATAATTAGTCTACGTTTTTCCCTCTGTTACTCTGGAGCTTAAAAATTATGCGCCTTCATTTGTGTAACGTGTGAGAATAAGACTATTGCGATGACAGACAGCTTTTTGGGAACGTACTGTGCTGAAAGATTTCGATACACTAGGAGTTCTGCAACAATAGTGTACAGAGCTGACCTTAAAATTCCAGAAAATTCACAGACAGCTCACTAACGGTAAACCTTGCCCTTCTCCAACCACTTGATCATCTCGTTGAACAAGGTTTTCGTCAGTAGTGATCGACTAGCGTCCTTGTCAATCTTAATCGTAAACATCCGTTGCCCCTGTTTAAATTTCCTACACAATTTACATGCAACATCCTAATTTTTACAGCGTGCATCATAAACACGACTCAGTTTGAAATGAAAAAAATGTTCAAATGTTTGTAGAACTTATGGGACTTAATTACGGGATCATCAGTCCCTAAGCTTACAAACTACTTATGAACTAGCTAAGACTAAGGACGGCACAAATATCCATGCCCGAGGGGGGATTCGAACCCCCGACCGTAGTGGCCGTGCAGACCGTGACTGGAGCGCCTCAGTCCCCTCGGCCACCGCGGCCGGCTTGAAATGAAATTCCGCGGCACTATTCCGCCTGCAGAAAACGAAAGACGCTTCGCATCTCCCACTCGGCTGGATAATTAATGATGGCGATTATTTTTACGTGCCTGTAGTTCTACTCCTACTAACGTGCTGAAGTTGGCCTTGGTTGATGTTATCTTAGGGTAGTAGTGCAGTAGCACAGTGCACAGATCGTGTAAAAGAGCAACCAGAGTTCGGAGAAAAAGGTAGCTCTCGTACATTCAGTGGTACTTTTGAATACAGTTTGCAAAGCGTGTGGCGAATAAGCAGTTGTTTCAGATGTGGTTATTGCTGAAGTTTTATTGCCTGAAAAGCAAAAATGTAATAAGCAATTAAGTTCTCTTCCTTAATTAATTTGAGGAGGGCGTCAGGGAGAAAAGCCTGGAGACATTTGAAGTTACGTGTACAGTTAATTGGAAGTCGTTAAGTGCTCTCGTTCTCAAATCGTGGATGAATATAGTCCTGGGCAATTTTCACGCTGAGATTTATGGTGTCTCAAGACAATCAGAATTTGTTTGATAATTGACTTATTGTTTCGCACCTTGTTGCTTCTAACAAAGCCGTACCGAGGTGCCAAGGTGACTTTGCGCACTTGCCAGGACTGACACACTGCTTCCCCCCTCCTCTCTTTCCGCTAGAAAAACTACCTTTTCCAATTTTATCTCTGTACTAGCTTAAACCCACGGCTGCGCTCGCGAGTTGGTTGATTATGAGAGATAAGCTATATTTCAGTAGTGCGCTATGAGACTGGTTTCGAAGATGAGATGGCATTCAACAATAATGATTGTAATAATATCACAGAACGATCACTTGATGTAATGCGCGAAACGTCAAATAGATTTTTTTTAAAGAGATGTTTTAAAAGAAATATATTTTTTACTGCTTTATTTATTTATTCTTATATTTCCTTACTCGTATGCTTATCCTTACAGGGAAAGAGCTGAAGACATTGTAGCACGCTTGTACCAAACAAATGGTCTGTGCCATCACGTTTCGCTGTATGTAACCTCTTTGCTATAGAGTCGCAAACGTCATCGCTGACCTTCAGTTCGAATTGGTTTTATAATTTGACGACTTTCAACCACCATATCTTCCACCTCCTTATAGCTATCGGCATGGATCTGCTATGGTGTACAACGGGAGACTTCGGACAACAATTACACACAGACCAATCGTTTGCATTCTGTAGTTTTCGCTGCAGAGCGAAATATTAACACAAACACACGTAGTATTTTATACACACCGATAACTTTCCATCCCAATATACTCCACCCTTTTATCATTATCAACTCTCAAGCAACAATGCAACCAATAAAACCATTTCCAAAGAGTAAATATAATTTTCAATAATTGTTCCGCAATTCTTCAAATTACTAAATATCTATCAGAACGCTATAAAACTGTGCGTAAAACCTTCCTCAGATGTAAATTAGTAACTGTACAAATATTTAAGTCTCTGCGTCTTGTCGTTCGGACGTGATAAGCGTACACCGAACAGACATTCACATTTATAGATATAGATTAAATTTATAAATTTGTGATATGCATTTGATACAAAAAACCATTCTTTGAAAATATGAATTATATAGATCAGAAATATTTTACACTGTACATTAAATTTATCATTGTTGTAAATAAATACCAAATTGTAAAGCTTTTTAGAAACTCAAAATAAAACAAAATGTATGTCTTAGTTTATGGCAGCTCCTTTACACTGATTTTTGAGTAATGTGTAATACTTACTAGATTTAATTTGCTTCTTGGTAACTATCAACAGAACAAATGCTAGATTTAATTTGCTTCTTATTAACTATCAACAGAACATAAATCGTTTATTGAAAATAAAAGTATAAAGGTAATAACTAAATTTGAAAAATTGTGTTTTTATAATTTTACTTTTGGATTCCTAGCTTTGACCTAGTTTATCAACTGTGTCGCATCCTATCAATAAGACAGATCAATTTCATTATAAGCTTCATCTGTACTTGACCTTAGTAGTTTCTTTAAGAATTTTAATTTGCTGAAACTGCACTGACACGTTGCTAGAGTTACTGAAATGCTCATTTCATGCGATCATAGCAGGAAATTGAAGTGATAAGAAATGGTGTGTTATAAGTGATAACAATTTCACTTTTCAGTAATTACCCCATCAGATACTCCAAAGAACTGTAAAGTAAGTAATACATTTTCAATGCAGTTATCATTTGACAGAAATGGACCAAAATTGGAAGCCTCCAGTCAGCCTTTTAAAGCCTCCAGTACAGCCTTTTAAAGTTTTACAATTCCTCCAAGATCAACAGCTTAATCAGTACGGAGGGACCAGACGTCGATCAATGCTGAAAAACCTTCTTTCGTTTATCCATTCGATTACACAAAGGGCGTTCAAAAAGTTTTGCACAGTCGTCTCCTCACAGGAGGAGAATGACATTTTTTTAAACATAGTTGGAACATTTAGCTTTAAGTTGGTATATAAAAGTATTTTATTTTCAGCTGGTCCAAGTGAGATTTATCCGGCGCCGAGTCAATGATGAGAAAAATATTTAGCTGTTAATATTGCAATTACAATTGTCTTCAAAACCTTTTCATCCATCAGCTGACTGTTTCATCACATGTTGTTAAGAGGAGATAATTCACATGTCCTGAGCGTGGGTTTTAGTAACGTGCTATGTGTTTAGCTAAGAATGGATCAAACTCAGCGATAAACACCAAGCACATTAAATAATTTCCATTGTGTAATAAACCTATTTCCTTGTCGTGTCCTCTGGAAGGCAAATTACATAAGGCAAGCGCTTTCACACATGCAACTACTCTGTATAGAATGTTCTTCTAGTAATTTTTCTTCTTCATGTAAATGTATTGTTAACGTGTGGACAATGCAACCTAAGGTGTGGCTTCTATCTTTATGCGCAGGACGGATAATTTGTGAGTCGGGAAATTATTGTGAATCGATAATGGGAATTTTACGAGTAAATGAAACCCTTCTTTTCGTCGAACTAACTTTCTACGACATACAAAAAAAGACAACGTCCTAAGAAAACACATTTAGTACTTTCGGAGTACGTTAGCCACTTTCACGAAACTTATCAACCATTCAGTAATTTGAAAACTGTCGCCTCTGATCTTTGTAAATCTGCAAACTCTTGGAAAAAATCATTTTTGATTATCTGATTGGATCAGTGCTTACAAAATGTAATCACGTGTGCTCTTGTCGATTGTTCATTTGGCTATATCGTCACTGATTTTGCACAGTGTAAATACATAAGAAGGGGAAAGCAGTATTGAACTACTGGATACCATATTTAAGTTGTGTTATATAGGCCCCTATATAAAATTCTGTCTGTGAACAAATGTGAATATTATTGAACCACTTATGAAAACGATTATCAAAATCTTATTTCTTGCCAGGACAATTTTTAAAGCAAACAAACTTATGGAAAATAGGTATTTATTATTTTTATCAGATATTAGATAAAAACAGTTCAAAATACAAAATACTTCAATACTTACTTACGTATAATCAAAATAAATTTCAATTGACCTAGTGAATAATAAGTTTAACCTTATTTTACGAAACGGCCTTGCGGATCAGAGCAAAGCGCCTCATTGCGCTCGGCCACTCTGCCGCGGCTCGAAAAATCCGCCACATACTTTGTTTCTCTCTTATTAATACCTATTCATAAAAGTGTTGTTTTGAATGTAATTATTTCGACTTAATATCTCAGATAATACTCGTAATTATGTAAAAGCAAATGTAGGATACTTAAAAGGGGAGTTGCCACTTACTGTTGGGACAGGATTACGTTTGATTCACGTGTCGCTCCCGAATGTAACTCAATATTGTTGTACCTTTGCTGTAGAAGTTTGTACATGTATTGTGCTTATATTTCAAAATTATTAGAGGCCGAGATATATTGATTTCTTCCCCCAATTTCTTCAGCATAGGAAATAATTTTGATTAGACAATTGGTTTTCTTTGAAGAAAATTATTTAAAGTGATAGTAATAGTACTTTCCAGCAGGGGTGGAAATGGAACTTTTTTTTATGGAATCTGCACTCCTAAATATTAAAAATACTGTATATTTCCCCCACCCCCGTAAAAATATCATATGGGTGATGATGGGCTCGATGATTATACGAGGCGCGTCCAAAAAGTAAGTTCCGTTTCAATATATCTCCGCTGCAGCGCTGCGATTGCAGTTCCGCACATGCGCTGCAGACGATGTGTATCAAGGAGAAGAACGTGCGCCATTTGGAGATTGCTGTCAGTTACGTATGCTTTGGTTGTGCTTGTTTTAAATGTCGGCGTTGATTGAAAATTCCGCCGCCTGTGAACTCAGGTCCGAGATTCGATTTCTGAATGCGAGGAAAGTGAAACCAAGTGAAATTTATCGGCATATTTGCGATGTTTACGGACCAAATGCGATGAGTGATTCGATGGTGAGAAGATGGGTCCGACAGTTCAATGGCGGGCGTAGTGATGTGTACGATGAAGGACGAAGTGGGCGTCCACCTTTGATTATAGAAGAACTAGTTCACGCGATTGATGACAAGATCCAGGAAAACCGTAGGTTTACAATTAGTGCTCTCGCTATGGACTTCCCCCAAACGAGCTGAAAGAAACTGTTTCCAACTGGTTGAAGACACAGGCGGCAGATTTCTATGAAGAAGGTAGACAAAACCTGGTGCCACGCTATGACAAATGCTTGCAAAATATCGGCAGTTATGTGGAAAAGTAGTTTAAGAGTTGTAGAATTTTGTGCAATAAAAATTTCTGCTGTATCTGTGTACAATTTCATTTTATTACCAAACGGAACTTACTTTCTGGACGCGCCTCATATTTGACGTTAATTTCCATGGAAGTTCTTTCATTTGTTCTGAAATCGTAATTTGAACTTGGCTTCGAGGCAACATATAAAATATGAATGTCTGAAGAAGAAGAAGAAGAAAAAAAAAGACAACAACATAGTCTTCAAATTTTTTTGATTGTTGGAGTTGAAAGTGTGTTGTATTTCTGAACTTTCAAGTTGAAACAGTTGTATAACTAAAAAAAGAAGACGTTTCTTCATTTTGCTAAAAATCCATCCGGAATATTTTTAGGGTCCTAAAGAAAGAGAACAACTGGTAAACCTGCACAAATGATTTATACAGTTCCTTCATGCCATTAAGTGTGTTATGTGAAAATGTGAGCCGGCCGCGGTGGCCGAGGGGACTGAGGCGCTTCAGTCACGGTCTGCACGGCCACTACGGTCGTGGGTTCGAATCCCCCCTCGGGCATGGATATTTGTGCCGTCCTAGTTCGTAAGTAGTTCATAAGTAGTTTGTAAGTTTAGGGACTGATGACCCCGTAGTTAAGTCCCATAAGCTGTACAAACATTTGAACATTTGATTTGAAAATGTGACATTGTGGACGAATGAGATTGTGGAAAAGTTTCAGTTCACAGCGATAAGAAGTTCTTTCAGGTCAGTAACCAAAATACCTGCAGCTGAATTGACAAGCAGTTTCAATGCTTAAAACTGAAACACAGGTTGGTGGCTCGGGGACCCCGTTATATCCTGTTATCTATACCCCTGGAGAGGGGGCTGGGGTTTCTTGATGGAACAGACTGACAAAGTGTGTGGTGGATGGCTACAAGCCGCAGTGGGGTGAAGCCGCACTATAATTTCGGGTTCCCTCCTAAAATTCAGCTCTGTTCAAGTTTGTGCCATTTGGAGTGCGCGATATATTTTGGTTTTCTTAAGGGATTTGTGGCTCGTTGCGTTAAAACACGTGGTAACAGAAGTTATGGGGAGCAATTGATCTGGAAAGTTAGCTTGCAATAAGTGTTATCCTGGTAGTATATTATATGTCAATATCGTCGTTTTATTTTTGTTGGCAGCAGCCATAAAATGCCCTCAGCGACAGACGAAGCGACCCATCTGTTGAGGTACCTTTCGTCACATCTATGACTACGGCTCTTCTAAATTTGGAGCAAGCTAGGGAGTCCCCCCCAAAGTGACGTGAGAAATGAGCGAGGAGACCACGCATTTTAAGTATCACCTCAGACTGTGACACAACTCTCGATACTCGGACGAGAGTGAATGCAGCTTGTGTCAAGTGGAGACAGGTCACTGGAGTCCTCTGCGATAAAAAGATGCCTCAACGTCTAAAGGCAAAAGTTTACAAATCCATTGTACGTCCAACAGCAATCTGTGGGAGCGAGTGTCGCCCTATGACGAAACAGCAGGAGCAAATACTACATCCGATGGAGATGAAGATGCTTCGTTGGTCCATGGGGCTGACCCGATGTGACCATGTAAAAAATACAGAAGTCCGGCCATAGTTTGGTGTGGCGCCCATCACAGACAAGCTGAGGGAAGCCCGTCTCCGCTGGTACGGCCACGTCAGCAGAAAGGAGGACAACTCGGTTGCGAAGACAGCACTCCACATCAATCCAGGAGGAACAGGACCCCGAGGGAGACCGGCAAAGAGATGGACTGACAACATCAAGCCAAACATGGATGCTGTTGGTTTAAGGCAAGAAGATGTCAACGACCGAAAGAAATGTTCAAATGTTTGTATAGCTTATGGGACTTAACTACGGGGCAATCAGTCCCTAAACTTAAAAACTACTTATGAACTAGCTAATCCTAACGACGGCACAAATATCCATGCCCGAGGGGGGATTCGAACCCCTGACCGTAGTGGCCGTGCAGACCGTGACTGGAGCGCCTCAGTCCCCTCGGCCACCGCGGCCGGCCGAAAGAAATGGAGGAGACGCAGCAAAAGTAGCAAACCCTGCAAGTCGGGATTAATGATTGGAGAGAGAGAGAGGGAGAGAGAGAGGGAGAGAGAGAGAGAGAGAGAGAGAGAGAGAGAGATCGTCGTTTTATTTTATTCTCTTCTTGTTTATTGAGATTCCCATGAGTCTCAGAGGGTCGACCACGCAGTTTTTTTTTTTAATATTTCAGGGTGCTACCCGTGAGCAAATATAACAGATTTTATCAGTTAAAATGTAGTAGTTGCAAGAAAGTACGGTGAAAATGTTTGAGCAAGCACAGCTTCAGGAACAAGATAAGGTACTCTAAAGTAAATGGAAGTGGAGCGGGAATCTGTCACTTCGTAGGAGGAAAACACCGGTTAGCCGTTCTAAGTTAGTATTTTAAAAAAGTGGCGACTGAAATCTAATATTACCAAAACAGATGTACGTCCATTCCACCTAAACAATAAGCAAGCAAATCCTAAGCTCCAAGTCCCCTTTAATTGAACTGTACCAAACCATAACAATTTTGCAAAATATCACGGAATCAACCTTGACCGCGCTCTTTTATTCAAAAAACACCTTGAAAATACTGCTGCCAAGATTAGGACACGGAATAATATCATTAAAAAGAATGTGACGCTACATGCGGAGCTTCGATGGATACGTTGCGAATATCGTGAACAGCGCTGTTTTTTTCAACTGTTGAATATTGTGCTCCAGTGTGGCTGAACAGCTGCCATACCAACCTGGTAGATGTACAGCTGGATAGAACTATGCGCCTTATATCTGGCACCATCAGATCAACACCTATGTACTGGCTTCCGTTGCTGTGTAATATATATCCACCTGAAATCCGCAGAACTTTGGCACTGCTTCAAGAATTCCAGAAGATTCAAGAGAACATGGACATGCCTATTCATGGTGATATATCAGCTCTTCATGAAATCCACCACCGAGGAAAGATGAACAGCTAGCATCTGATAACATAAAAATGAGAGATTTATGGGAGTAGAAATTTCAAACCATGGAGAACCTCGAGATATGTAAATGAGATAGATTGGCTGTATCGCCGATAGTGACACAAATGAAGAAAAAGAAAAAGGATAAGCTTTCGGAACACAGTTCCTTCTTCAGCTGGGAGTGAAGGGAAGAAAAAAGGATGGGAACGGAAGGGAAAGATAATTCACGACCTAGGTCATGAGTGTGGAAGTATCTCTGACTTACACACTCCTCAAACACCATCCTCATGACCTAGGTCATGAATTACCTTTCCCTTCCGTTCCCATCCATTTTTCTTCCCTTCTCTCCCAGCTGAAGCAGGAACTGTGTTCCGAAAGCTTGTTCTTTTTCGTCCCTTGTTTTCTTTTCCTTAATTTGTGTCACTATCGACGGTACAGCACAAAGGTAAGTACTGGCCAGCCAATCTATCTCTTTTGAAAAATAATTTATCATATCTGAGGAGAATTTTTCATCATTAATCTGAGATATGTAAATGATTTTACGACTACAATCACGACACTACCGGCGCAGAAGTAGAAAGGACCCTCTTGGCGAAATTCAACAGAATGTGTACGGGACACGGATGCTGCGCGGATTCACTACATATAAAGGGTTTTGTGGAGTCTTCAGGATGTGACCCTGTATCCTTGAAACAGACAATCAGGCACATTAGGGAAAAGTGCTCTCTGCGATCCTTCCAAGAAACCTGAAGTGAATTCATGAGGACTGACACTGCAGCGCTCACCTGGATTACAAACGTAGATATTAAAAATTATGGTAGTTAGTTGTACTTCTGTATATATTGTGACCTCTAAAGTATTATCTGCCTTTATGTTAATGCTGCATGTTCGCCATACGAAAAATAAATAAATAACCGGTTATGTTTATCCAGCACTAAGGAATGCTGCGATTGTGAGGAATCGTGAGGAGTTAAAGAACAAAACTTTTTTTATGTAAGCAACCAATACGATTCAAGAATTAAGACAGTCCTCTAGTTTCCCTGCTTGTACAGTATACTGTTGATCGTTGTGAACACTTTGAGTCTCTGCTTCAGTACCAGAGATATGTAGCCAAACGTCTGCTCCCAATTATGTAACCAAATTACTTACTCAGTAATTAAAACTTCCGGGCTGAAAGGCCGTGGTCGGATGTTCAGATGTTTGTAAATCTATCGGACCAAACCGCGTGGTCATCAGTCCGTAGCTTACAAACTACTTAAACCTAGGTAAACCAACCTAAGGACAAACACCATGCCCCAGGGAGGACTCGAACCTCCACGGCGAGCAACCGCGCGTTCCGCAGCGAGACGCTTTAGACCGCTCGGCTACTCCACCGCGGCGGCCGTGGTCGATCAGTAGAAATTCCTTAACTTTTCCCGGCGTAATGAATGTTCAAACAACTTACGAGTATGCAGCCGGGTGACGTCGTCGACAACCGCCGATATTGCGGCAGGAGGGCACCCTGCCATTCTCAAGGCGCAACTGCACTTAAGGAAGCAATATGCAAGCGTATTTAATACCTCGGTTTGCAAAGGGTAAACAAGGAAGATAACACACACAGTACAAATCACTGCAGAGTCAACACAACCAAAGATGACCAAACATCAAAAATATCGATAGTGACTGTTAATCAACAGGTGAGGCAGCATTAATTTTGTCCCTCTGTTTTTTGACGCGAGACAGTGCCGGATTCCAAGCAGAAACAACGGGCGAGTGACGCTAGTAATGAAGTGGCACCTAAATCTATGGCCTTTTTGCCTTACGCAGGAAGCATTTCCAACAAAATTGGTCTATTTTGCGGAAAAAACGATGTCAAATGTGTTTTTCGACCATCTTCTAAGATAAAGGCCTTGTTGCGGTCCGTAAAGGATGATCTTGGTTTGCGTAAGGCAGGTGTATATTGTATTCCTTGCAGTTGGGGCTTGTCATGTATTGGTCAGACAATCAGGACTGTGGAAGACGGTGTACTGAACACATAAACGAAACGTTACACGCACTTACAACAGCCAAACAAATCCGCTGTTGCTGAACATTGTCTTGGCACCGGTCGTCCTATGGAATACAAAAACACGGAGATTCTGGCATGCACTTCCACGTATTGGGATAGTATTATTAAGGAAGCTGTTGAAATTAAACTAGCAAGCGACCTTTTAAACAGAGATGGTGGTTTTTGTTTAAATTCTGCTTGGAATCCGGCACTGTCTCTCGACAAAAAACAGAGGGACAAAATTAATGCTGCCTCACCTGTTGATTAACAGTCACTATCGATATTTTTGATGTTTGGTCATCTTTGGTTGTGTTGACTCTGCAGTGATTTGTACTGTGTGTGTTATCTTCCTTGTTTACCCTTTGCAAACCGAGGTATTAAATACGCTTGCATATTGCTTCCTTAAGTGCAGTTGCGCCTTGAGCATGGCAGGGTGCCCTCCTGCCGCAATATCGGCGGTTGTCGACGACGTCACCCGGCTGCATACTCGTAAGTTGTTTGAACAGTAGAAATTCTTTCCCCTGACGTTTCGCTGCTGCGGCAACATCTTCGGAAGTGAGTCGACGGCTGGCTGCTGGGCCGTGGAGGTCCTGCTTATATGGACGCATAGAGGGCGCCACCACTCGTCACGTGATGTCAACAGTAAAACTATCTCTGGCGGGCGTCATTACTCTGGAACAAAGGTAATCGATTGTCACATCTTTGGTACAAAGTCGACCGCCATATCTTGTCTAACTTCAAGCCTTCTTCCTTCCTGATGAAATTATTGTGTTTAAAGATCTCTATAGGCTCTCTATACATACGTGCGTAATAATGCGATGTCTTACCTAGCACGCTCGTATCACTAAATTTTATTTCGTGGTCACCGTTTTCAAAAACATGTTTCGCTATGGCCGATTTGTCCGTGTGTCCCAGTCGACAGTTTCTTTTGTGTTCAGTTAGGCGAGAATTGATACTTCCTTTTCGTTGTTCCAATATAAACCTTCCCACAACTATATGGAATTTTATACACACCAGGAGTAGCTAAAGGGTGTCGCGTATATTTCACTAATCGTAAACATTCGCTTATCTTTTCGGTGGATTTGAATATTGTTTCAACTCCAAACATGGCCAGTACTTTCCCGATACGGTCCGTGATATTGTGGATGAATGAGAGAGAAACTTTCCCTGTCAAAGGTTGTTGTTATTGGACGTTTCCAGACATTTGTCTTTTGGGATGGAGAGCTCGATCTATCTCCTTATCACTGTATCCGTTTTTCTGAAATGCGGTTCGTAAATGATCGAGTTCCTCTTGCAAATAAGCTGGCGCACTGATTTTATTAGCCCTGTCCACCAATGTTTAGATAACACCTCTCTTCTGCCTCGGATGATGATTCGAATCTTTATGAAGATACCGATCGGTGTGCATATGTGGGAAGGTTTATATTGGAACAACGAAAAGAAGTATCAATACTCGCCTAACTGAACACAAAAGAAACTGTCGACTGGGACACACGGATGAGTCGGCCATAGCGAAACATGTTTTTGAAAACGGTGACCACGAAATAAAATTTAGTGATACGAGCGTGCTAGCTAAGACATCGCATTATTATGCACGTATGTATAGAGAGGCTATAGAGATCTTTAAACGTCACAATAATTTTAACAGGAAGGAAGAAGGGTTGAAGTTAGATAAGATACAGCGGTCGACTTTGTACCAAAGATGTGTCAATCGATTACCTTTGATCGAGAGTAATGACGCCAGCCACAGATAGTTTTACTGTTGACATAAGCAGGACGTCCACGGCCCAGCAGTCAATCGTCGACTCACCTCAGAAGATGTTGCCCGCAGTCGGCAACGAAACGTCAGGGGAAAGAATTTCTACTGTTCGACCACGGCCTCTCAGCCCGGAAGTTTTAATTACTGAAAACGCCGGCCGTGAAAGCCTACACGTTATGATTACAAATTACTCACTACCTGCAATCTTCACTGATGCACTCTTTGCTACCCACAGCCGTTTCTTCTGCATGCAGTCTATGCAGAGTTCTTGGTTGCCCTGGCCACCTACTTTCCACACTGTTAGCCGTTGCTAGGCAGTGCGGGTAATGAATAATAGCATGTGCATAGTCAGTGGCCTTGTCGTGCCACAGCCGACCGTCTTGCATCTACAAGCCATTTATCAGCTAGCGCCTGCCACAGTGGGCATTCACTAGTGACACCATGCAAGCACTGGTTACCTGGAGTGATATGAGTACTGACAGAAGCCGAATTATAGAGATATAGCTTATCAATGCAGTTTCTTGAAGTCTTGTCAGGCATTCTACAGGCACCCACTCAATCCCACCACTGTTGCTCTTGAACTTATAGTGCCAACGCTGTTGTTTCAAGTGCCAGACGTAAGCTTTTATGGAAACGTTAGACTGTGTTTTTAGTATAAATAAATGGTTTGTTGTTGTTATGATCTTCAGTCCGGAGACTGGTTTGATGCAGCTCTCCACCCTCCTCTATCCTGAGCAAGCTTTTCATCTCCTAATAAGAACGGCAACACACATCCACTTGAATCTGCTTACTATACTCGTCTCTTGGTCTCCCTCTGCGATTTTTACCCTACACACTTCCCTCCAATGCTAAATTTACAATTCCCCGATGTCTAAGAATGTGTCCTACACATTCTTTTAGTCAGGGTATGTCAAAAATTCCCTTTCTCACCAATTCTGTTCAATAACTCTTCATTAGTTATGCGATCCACCCACCTAACCTTCAGCATTCTTCTGTAGCACCACATTTCAAAAGTCTCTATTCTCTTCCTGTCCGCACTGCTTATCGTCCATGTTTCACTCCCGTACAAGGCAACACTCCACACAAATGCCTTCAGAAAAGACTTGCTTACCCTTAAATTAATATTCGATGCTAGCAAATTTTTCTTTTTCAAAAATGCTTTTCTTCCCATTGCCATTCTGCATTTTATATCCTCTGTACTGCGACCATCGCAAGTTATTTTACTACCCAAGTAACAAAACTCATCTACCACCTTCATTGTTTCGTTACCTAATCTAATTCCTTCAACATTGCCTGATTTTCTAAGACCGCATTCCATTATTTATGTTTTGCTCTTGATAATGTTCATTTTATACGCTCTCTTCAACATACTGTCCATTCCATTCAACTGCTCTTCCAGGCCCTTTGCTGTCTCTGACAGAATTACAATGTCATCAGCAAAACGCAATCTTTTTATTTCTTCCCCCTGAACTTTAATCCCTATTCCAAATTTTTCCTTGCTTTCCTTCACCGCCTGCTCGATGTACAAATTGAATAACATCGGAGAAAGGCTACAACCCTGTCTTACTCCCTTCCCAACTGATGCTTCCCTTTCATGCCCTTCGAGTCTAGTAACTGTAGTCTGGCTTTTGTACAAGTTGTAAATAACTCTCCTTTCCCTGTATTTTACCCCTTCTGACTTCAGAATTTGAAAGAGTGTATTCCAGTCAACATTGTCAAAAGCTTTCTCCAAATCTACAAAAGCTAAAAATGTAGGATTGCCTTCTTTAATCTATCTTCTAAGATAAGACGTAAAGTGAGTATTGCCTCCCGGGTTCCTACGTTCCTCCTGAATCCAAACTGATCTTCCCCGAGGTCAGCTTCTACCAGCTTTTCTATTCTCCTGTAGATAATTCGTGTTAAAATTTTGCAACCATGACTTATCAAACTGATGGTTCTGTAATTTTCACACCTGCCTGCACCTGATTTCTTTGGAATGGGGATTATTACATTTTTCTTAAAGTCTGAGGGTACTTCGCCTGTCTCATACATCCTACACACCAGTTCAAATAGTTTTGTCATGGCTGGCTCTCCCAGAGACTTTAGTAGCTCTGAGGGTATGTCATCTACTCCTGGGGCCTTGTTCCGACCTAGGTCTTTCAAGGCTCTGTCAAATTCATCTCTCAGTATAATATCTCCTATTTCATCTTGACCTACTTCCTCTTCCATTCCTACAACATCGTCTCTAAGTTCATTTCCTTTGTAGAGCTGCTCTATGTACTCTTTCCACCTTTCTGCTTTATATATGGTTTAACACCCTGAAAAACGTACAAGAATAGTATTCTTTCTGTTGAATCAAATCATGCAGGCAACAGCAACCAATAAAAGCATTTTTGAAATATTGTAGTGTTGAAAAGTAAAAAAGTAAATAAGACTTCCAAAGAATAGTTGTTGATACAATTTGTTATATTACTCAGATCAATAAATATCTTGATCGATCGCTACCAAACTTCACAAGATCACCCGCTGTTCAAGCTGTCTTGAGTTCATAGGGAACAAATATACATACATACACGCAGTAATTTCTGTAGATATAAATTTCCTGCCTGAAGCCAGTTGCTAGTTATTATATAAAATTAAATAAGTTATATTATAAAAATATGAGTACATGTTGCTCGATATCTATGACTTCTATACAACTTCGGTTGAGTGTTGCAGTCAAAGTAAATGAGTTTTAGTGGGTCTGGGAAGGAATGCACATAGCGAAATATGAAGTCAGATAGGGTAGATAATATGCACTTTATCAACTGTACACAGAAACTCTTGTGCACACACAACTATTCCACAGAGCAATTTCACTCATCTAAAAATATCTCATTTCTGGTGCTCTCACAGCTGATTAAAGAGTCTCGTTGTATCTTTCTCTGATTATTGATGTTGGAACTGCCATAATTTGCTGTACATTTTTCTTTCTATTTGATTACGTTTGCCATCAGTAGCCTGAGGATTATTACATCCACTTCAAACATAACGTACTTAACTCACTTAATTCATGTTACTGTTGTCATGGATCCTTAACACCCAAGAAAAATTAAATACACTCTGAGGAGTTTCTTTTTATGCATTGATAAAAGCTTCGTGGGTTGATGTATGTATCATTTATATCCACACATTGTTATAGGATCTAGTGTCCCTTTTATCTGCAAGTCGCAACTCCTTGTGTAATTACACTCCCTACGATTCATAAGAAACTTTTCCGTTCTTTTGGGATGCGGTGTTTTCCATAAATAAACTGTTGTTCTATGTTAATGACTGACAGAAACAACTTTTAGTCTTATAGGTCTAAAACAGTAGGTTTAATATTTCGTTTTCCTCTGCAGTGCTATGATCCTCATGTTATTTTCAGCTTATGTTCTTTCAATCTCAATCGACAATTATTCAGTAGAGTACCCTGGTAGTCATTATTACACACAACGACCATGAGGCAAAAACACTTTAGACCAATCTAATAAAGAATGAGTTAATATCCAAAACCATATCCATACTATAGCTGAGACCTATTTCTTGTTGCTGATTGTGTCTTCGTGATGGCAAGCGTAGATAATTAGAGTAATAAAGACAAACGTGTTTTTATTGAAGAGGGGCAGCAGCCGTTTTAATAGTTGCAGGGGCAAAAGACTGGATGATTGACGGAACTGGCCTTGTAACAACAGCTAATGTGGCTTTCCCATACAGTTGCTGCGAACGGCTGAAAACAAGGGGAAACTACAGCTGTTACTTTTCCTGAGGACATGCAGGTCTACTGTATGAACATATGATGATGGCATCATCTAGGGTAAAATATTCCGGAGGTGAAATAGTCCCTCATTTGGATCTCCAGGCGGGGACTACTCAGGAGGATGTGATCACCAGGACAGACAACATTGGCATTCTACAGATCAGAGCATGGAATGTTAGATCCCTCTACCGGGCACGGAGGTTAGAAAATTTAAAAAGGGAAATTGATAGGTTGAATTTAGATATAGTGGGAATTAGTAAAGTTCGGTGGAAAGAGAAACAGGATTTCTCGTCAGGTGAGTACAGGATTATATATTGTGGATATTACAGGAGTAGGTCTAGTAATGAATAAGAAAATAACAATGCGAGTAAACTACTATTAGTAGCGCAGTGATCGCATTATCGTAGTGAAGATAGATATGAAGCCAACACCGACCACAATAGTACAAGTTTATACGCCAGTTAGCTCTACCGATGGTCAGGAGATCGAAAATATTTATGAGGCGATATAGGAAATTATTCAGACAGTAAGGGAGACGAAATTTTAATTGTGATGGGGGACTGGAATTCGGTAGTCCGAAAAGGAAGAGAAGGAATAATAGTAGGTGAATATGAACTGGGGAATAGGAATGAAGAGGAAGCCGGCTGGTAAAATTTTGCACGTATTTTACGAATCTTGAAAGAGGGTTGTATACGTGGAAAAGACCAGGAGACACCGGAAGGTACCAGACAGATTTTATAAAGGCAAGACACAGATTTTAATCTGTAAGACATATGAAATGTCGATCTAAGCTACAAGTTAAAAATTAAACCTGACATTATTGAAGTTACACCAAACAAAAATAAGAGTTGTTTTCTGTTTCTAAGATATTTTTTCTGTATGGAAACAATTATACAAAATACAATGAAAATTTTTGTACACTAATATTCATGTACTCTACCAAAAGTCCTAAGAATTCCCTCATTTACTATGATCTACGTGCATATATGTAGAGTGGGATGATAATCGCTAGTTTGAAAAAACTGTAAGCTTAAAATTCTATACATAATTCATAGCTCCGCAGAAAGTGTAACACACGAAAACATAGCCACACTGTAGTGAAATGGCAAATGGACAGGCATTCCACATATAATAGGCGATATTTAATCAGTATGCATTTCAAAAAGTGAATTGATGTGATGTGCCGAAATAAAAAGAAAAAAACGAAACAAAAACACACGAAAAGTGGTGTACACAGCCCTGAAACACACGCCAGGAAAAAACGAACTCCAGCCAACAAGACGAGGAAGCAGTAGTAACATGTAAAGAAGAGACATCAACACCGTGAGTAGACCGAATATTAAATTAAAATCACTTAGGTCTAACGTGCAAAATGTTTTTTAAAAACTGTTTTTAATCTATTTATCGAAAACAAATTGTACAAACCTTTGTATCATTTATAGACCACAGAAGATGCTTTTACAATAAAAAAAAAAAAACGAAACGCGTCTGGTGTAAAAATAAACCTCTTAATTGCAGTCAGCATAAGACAGATTACCTCTTATAATCAATTTTAACAGCTGCTGCGTAATATATGGCCACACAACCAAACATTCTATACATAATAACCGCATTAGTGTAGTGTAAAATATATTTACTAGGTCAAAATAACCGTACAGCACAGCGATGTACATCGTATTTGAAAGGTTTTCACTTAGAAAGATCACAAGTAAGGAAAATTCAAGTACAGAGGGTTTCTGTGCAGTCAGGAGACGCTTTCGGCAGCTAGGCAGTGAATGCGGGGGAAGAGCGCGGATGTGTCTTGTGCTACTTGAGGTTCCTCTGTGAGTTAACGTTTTGCTTTATCCCTGGAGGTTAAGAACAGAGCCATTGGTGAACCGGAACTAGGAATTCTGATCACTATCGGCCCCTCGAGCCGACCTGTCAGTCGCTTTACTGACGAGTTTGCTTAGTGACTCAGCATCTTACAGCTTCTTGGCATACACCGTAGAATATTCTCTTCTTTTAGAAGAGGTCATTTGAGATCCTTCCAGACATTGCTTTCGAAAAACCTTTTAGTGCAGACAGACGTTAGTCGATACCTGTCCGATCCTAAATTATTTCATAGCTCTTTCTTTTATAATAATTTAATGATTTGGCTTTGTGTTATGGTTTCCTCTTGTTTTAACCCATTTCTTCCCAAAAATAGAAATTGTGAAAATATATTATATTTTGTCATCGATTTCTCTTCAAAATAATTGAAATAACATTACAAATATTACAAACTAGCAGTGTGTGTTGTAATTTGGACCACACATAATGGGAGCTTCCTGGTAAAAAAAATTAAAAAAAAAACATAGTTTTTCTGATCACATGCTTTTATTTGTTCAAACTGTACAAATATTGTCTATTATATGATGAAACAGACTTACATTGAAAGTACCACTCATGAAATTTTGAAAAACACTCTGTGTGAAGGTGAACTTGACATTTCTTGCATATGTAGATCGTCTGAATTTTGCAAATCTTGCATCTTCTCCTTGCATTTTCTTCATTGAAGATTATAATATGATCAGTTCCATCCTTACTCACTGCTCTTGATAATCTGTTTTTGCTGGGGCGTCCAAGGTTTATATTTCTTCTTTGAGGTTGGTGATGTTCCTCAAGCTCAGATTCTTCTTCAGTTTTCAATAGAGATAATACAATCTGTGATCTGAAGTAAATTTGTATGAGGGAGAGAGTGATAACCAGAAAATAGAAGAATACCAATAAATTTTTTCAATTCAGCACATGACACAGCAAATGTATGGTTGTTTCTACTCTGAGCATATTTGACTGAAAACTGTGCAATGTCATCGAGAATTGGTTTGTCTAAGAAAAGTTCAAACATTTGCATGGCTGTCAAACTCCCAGACTTATTCTTTATTTCTTCGACACATTTAAATTCACAGTTTTTAGGAGTGTTGGTATACGTTGGGGTACACTTCTGCCATTTTGTTATAGGTTTCTTCTTTTTCTCTTTTGGCTTCTCAGAAGTATTTTGTGTACTCGTAGTTTCAGGTACTGATATATTTATTTTGTCGTCTAAAGTAGCATGAATTTCAAATGTACACACCAAATCTACTGGTGATACATCACCCCCATCATTGATGATCATACTTCCATCTTCTATTTCTTCTTCATCATTAAGTTCGTCTACTTCAGGGGGTATGATGACTGCATCAATAGATTCTTCTGCCTCTATTTCGTCAAGAACAGCTAAAATTTCCTCAACTGTTCGTAGTTTTTATGTGTAGAAAGCCATTTGCAAGTCCTATAATTGGAAATAATGTATTCTAAAAGTGCAACAATATCTTTACAAACAACTAAATATTATAAGAAATACGGAACTTGTCATAGAATCTTGTAATAAAATCTACTCACCAGGAAGGTTTGATGCTTCAGAAATATTCGTCTTATAAAACTAAACCAGATATAATTCTTAAACTTACAAAGTGTTTAGACTACAGAACACTACATTAGCTCTGAATACTCAGTCAGAGATATTATCTTTGACTGCACAGATCATAACTTGTCAAAGACGGAAACCACAGCCAGACAACCATAGAGTATGAATATATTTAGGCAACTCCCAACGTTAGGTTAACGCAAGGGAAATAGAAATCATTCTCTGCCTAGTCAGGAGTCTAGTGTGTTCAAGAAAAAAAAAACCAGTTTGTGACATTGATATATAGGAATCACGAATATGCACATAAAGGTTGAACAAAATATATTCTAACACTTCAAATAAACTATTGAAAAATATTGAAAAATAAGTGTGTTTTTTTTTTTCGCGAAGTGTTAAGGTAACTGTGGAACTTCAACACATAGACAAAGAACTCGTAAATGCCTCTTAACACATGCATGATGAGATTTGTATAGTAAGTCCATTTCGACTGCATTTTGTAAGCCTAAATTTCGTGTTGCGTGTACGCAACGCTGGGAAGAAATGGGTTAAACGTTGAGTAGGAATCAGATTGTCTGTCGAGTGCGTGACCATCCGTATTTTCTCAAGTTTGCCATGCATCAGTTAAAAGACTTAGAAACGTTTCGAGTAGGGTGCGCCAGGTTAACGTAATAGTCAAACACTTGATTGATGTACGAGTTTAAATGGGTGTTTGACTCTTACGGTATAGGCGCGAGATTCGTTACAAAATTGAGTGTAACAAAGTGTGTTGGAGGTGAATAGAAGCGTTTGAAGTGTCTAAAAATGTGTCTGGGGTCTGCGAAGGTCGCTACCGCTACAGTGTGTCACTGGTCTAGTGCTCGCGGGACCCGCGTATGCTGCTCCAAGGTATTTATTAAACACGTCCGTTGGCTGTCGCACACATCGTCTATATGAAGAGCATGGCTAGTGCTGGAACTTATACAGAAACAAGGCTTGCAGATCAATTGCATGTGAGTGTGAAATTGTTACTAGCATTTTTAGTAATAGCGCACATACCTATGACATTACAGATGTCTCTCATATAAATTTTGCATACGAGTTTTAATTAGCAATCACATTAGCGCACATACCTATGACATTACAGATGTCTCTCATACAAATTTTGCATACGAGTTTTAATTAGCAATCACTGTATTACATTACCTAAACAGAGTGTAGCAATTTAATAGAAATAAACAATCCCTGAGACGGATTTTCGTCTCGAATATGTCAAAGACAATACTGATAAATTTGAAGCATAGAATTAAAATTTGTGACGTGACCGGGAATCGAACACGGACCTCCGTGCCGCATCACAAATTTTAATTCTATGCTTCAGATTTATCATTATTGTCTTTGACATATTCGAGACGAAAATCCGTCTCAAGGATTGTTTATTTGTATTAAATTGATATTTATATCATCTTAACAGGATTGCTCCAATATGTCCATTGCCGAGGTGCTATTGCCGGCCGCGGTGGCCAAGGGGACTAAGGCGCTCCAGTCACGGTCTGCACGGCCACTACGGTCGGGGGTTCGAATTCCCCCTCGGGCATGGATATTTGTGCTGTCCTAGCTCGTAAGTAGTTCATAAGTAGTTTGTAAGTTTAGGGACTGATGACCCCGTAGTTAAGTCCGATGGACTATACAAACATTTGAACATTTTTGAGGTGCTATTCCGCTGCATGGAGAGCCTTGGCAGTAGTGGCCATTATCTTTGGAGTACAGAAGCTGAATTAAAGTTTGTGACGTGGAGGGAAATCGTACTTACACTATTCCGAGGCGCCTTAATCGTTAGTGGTGTGGTGGTCTAACGGTAATACGTATGCCTAGTAAGCATGGAGGTCCGTGTTCGATTCCCGGCCGCATCACAAATTTTAATTCTATGCTTCAGATTTATCATTAGAGTCAACATTGGGTCAAAAACGAAATCCGAAAACGATATGTTTTTTTGGACAGAGTTAATGCACGCATAGCTCCCTCCAAAATGTTTGATGTCACTGGTAACTGTTTAAATAATTATCGATTAATGCATGTAGAACCCCTTCATTTGCATATCAATGTATTGACAATAATAGTGGTGAAACTTACAATTTTTCTTCCCGCCAAAGAAATGCAGGCAATGGATGGTTCTGAGCAGGTTTCAAATCTAGGACTCCTAATTCAGTGTCCCTACCTGTCCCCTCATCACACTTCTGTCCCCAAATCGATCTACCATCAAATTCAGTTGAATTTAATGCACACACAGTTCTCTCCATAATTTTTGAATTTACTGGTAACTATTTAAACATCACTTAAGAACAGCATGTCTCCTGCTGTTGCTCACTGACGGTTTCCGAAAGAAAATGAAATGTTCTTTCGGAAATTTTTAATGCAAACATAGGTTGGCACAATTAAATTTTTATGCAAATTAAGATTAAAAAAAATTAATCGGAGGCGGTTGCGGTGGCGGACGGTGGCGGCTTCCTGGAAGGGCTGAGGGTAAAGGTAACCCAAATGACCAGTTGTGAGGGGATCAAAGGTCCGTAAGTTGTTGTTGTTTACGAGATTTCAAACTCCTGTGAAGTGCAATATCATGTTTGATGTTATCAGTCAATCTTCCGCCATTGTGCTACAAACTGCAAGTACATGGTCGATCTCAATCATACATGGCGGTGCCCTTTGATCATCGGCGAGTACTATTGTCCGAGGGTGGAGGGGTGGCGGGTGGAACGGTACCTAACCTTAATGAATAACAAAGATGGTCGAATCTCGGTGGGACCGAACCCCCAAAGCTATATTATTAACATTAAATCAGTACATCACAGTTACTGACAATAAATGTCTGTAGATCAACAAATACAAGTTTCTTGAGCTTTTTTAAGGTCTCACCTGGTCTTGTCTTAAGAGTAGTGAAGCAGCTGAAATCTTCAGACAGTGTTGACAAGTAATTTATGATTTGTCTTGTAATATACCGAAGAATGTAATTTGATTGTATAGTGCACTCCTTAACATAATGTATAAACAATTGTATATCTGAGGGATATTTTCTGATGAGATTAAACTGTCCAGGGTAGTTCCAGTACACACACAAAAAAGAAAAAATAGAAAAAAAAAAGAAAAGAAAAGAAAAGAGAGATAAAGAACCCCCTTCAAGTTACAGGGAAATTTAGATAGTCACAGCTTTTTCGAACGTTTTATAATGTTTACTTTACTTACAAATACGTGTTTCCTTTCAAAATCTTGCAATAATTAGTGGATCACAATATGGTTTTAGAGAAAGAAACCTGTCAACTGTGGATGATATAGACTGTTTTAAATATATCCATTGAGGAATTTAGGAGAAATGCTTTGCTCAAGTCACTTTTGTGATCTAAGCAACGCCTTTGATGATGTTAAACATTAAAAAAACTTCTTGAGAAACTGGACTTCATGGTGTTATTAAATCCATATCTGTACAACCGTGAGCAAGTTGAAATGTGTCGGTTAATACTCATAATTGTGCAGTAATGAACAAATTATGATAGGTATGCTACTGAGATCTATGCTGGGCCCTTTCCTGTTCCTAATAATGATTAATTACCTGTCTTCATGCATTAAACTCCATATAGTACTCTATGCAGATGATACAACTCTTTTGCAATACAGTAACTACCTCATAAGTCATAAAACTTGTGTTGCAGGAACAGTTGCACAAGCATCATATTGGTTCAAAGCATATGGATTCTTGTTTACCGTAATTAAAACAAAACTCAGTAGATGGTATTTAGTCTGAAAGACAAGCTTCTATTAGCTGATCCTAGTTATGTTAAATTTTTGGAGGTCATCTTGGATGATAAATTATCTTGGAGTCAACATGTAAAATACGTCAGTGGTATGCTGTCTAGAGTATTTTACGTGCTAAGGCGACTTTTTCATTGTGTGCCTCCATAAAATGTTAGAGTACTTAATTTTTAATTTTTTCAAAGCATAATATCCTGTGGTATTATTTTATGTGAAAACTCCAGTTATGTACGTAACTTCCTATTACTGCAAAACAAAGCTATTAGGATATATATATATATATATATATATATATATATATATATATATATATATATATATATATATATATATGGTGAGGCAACTAAATCATAACACCCCTTGTATCTCCCCAACCGTAATAGATACAAAGGTACCGTTTGGACAGTGAATTGCAGGGACAGGGGCTACTTGAATACATGACATTTCATGTTTGTGCTTTTTTTATTACAGAGATATGACGTCATTTTTTAATGGAACCCTTTGTTGAATTTTAGCGCAACATGATGAGCTTGAAAAGAGGTTTTCAAATATGTGTATATCATAATATTTAGGCGAATAGTTATTGAGACATATTTGTTCTCTTATCGTATTCGGGCTTTGAAGCGGCGTTCTCCAGTAAGACCTTTCCTGTTGTGTAGAAACGGTAAACGTCGCGAGTCCATCCTTACACAAACAAAGCCAGGGGGAAAACAGTTCGTGCTGTGTTTGACCCGCTAGATGGCGCTGCCATAGGTCAAACGGATATCAACTGCATTTTTTAAAAATAGGTATTCCCATTTTTTATTACATATTCGTCTAGTACGTAAATAAGTATGAATTTTATATTTGGAACACTTTTGTCGCTTTTGGCGCTTTAATAGTCACAAACGTATAAGTACGTTGTATCGTCAGTGCAGACGGCATTTGCTTCGTGATACATTACTCGTGTTAAAATGGACCGTTTACCAATTGCAGAAAAAGTAGATATGGTATTTATGTATGGCTATTGTGATCAAAATGCCCAACAGGTCTGTGCTATGTATTTTGATCATTATTCTGGAAGACATCATTCAAGTGTCCTGACCTTTCGTCGGATAGTTACGTTATTTAAAGACAGGAAGTGTTCAGCCACAAGTGAAACGTCATCTACGACCTGAAACGAATGATAATGCGCAAGTAAGTGTTCTACCTGCAGTTGCGGCTAATCTGCACATCAGTAGCAGACAAATTGAGCGAGAATCCGGAATCTCAAAAACGTCGCTGCTGAGAATTCTACAGCAACATAAATTTCACCCGTACCATATTTCTATGCTCCAGGATTTGTAGGGCGAAGACTTTGAACGTCGTGTATAGTTTTGCCACTGGGCACGAAATAAATTACGGGACTAAAACAATTTTTTTTTCACGCGTTCTGTGTAGTGACGAAGAGTCATTCACAAAGAGAGGTAACGTAAACCGGCATAATATGCACTATTGGGCAACGGAAAATCCACGGTGGCTGCGACAAGTGGAACATCAGCGACCTTGGAGGGTTAATGTATGGTGCGGCATTATGGGAGGAAGGATAATTGCTCTCTATTTTATCGAAGGCAATCTAAATGGTGCAATATATGCTGATTTCTTACGTAAGGTGCTACCGAATTTACTAAAAAAATGTTTCACTGCATGACAGAATGGCGATGTACTTTCAGAGTGATGGATGTCCGGCACATTGCTCGCATGCAGTTGAAGTGGTCTTAAATGGAATATTTAATGACAGGTGGATTGGTCGTAGAAGCGCCATACCATGGCCCGCACGTTCACCACATCTCACATCCCCAGATTTCTTTCTGTGGGGAAAATTGAAGGATATTTGTTATCATGATTCACCGACAACGTCTGAAAACACGCGTTAGCCCATTGTCAATGCATGTGAGAACATTACTGAAGGCGAACTACTCGCTGTTGAGAGGAATTTCGTTACGCGTATTGTCAAATGCATTGAAATTGAAGGACATCATTTTGAGCATTTATTGAAGTCATGAGGCAATTACAGGTAATCACGCAGTAACAGTATGCGTTCTCATAATGTATGATAATTTCACAAAAGTACATTTATCACATTGGAACAACCGAAATAAATTTCAAAAGTACATACGTTCGGTGTTTTAATTTAAATAACCTATCTGTTACCCACTGTTTGTCTAAAATTGTGAGCAATATGTTTGTGAATATTACGGTGTCATCTATCACAAAGCGACAAAAGTGTTCCAAATAAAACATTCATATTTATTTACGTATTAGACGAATTTGTAATAAAAATGGGGGCACCTATTTAAAAAAATGCAGTTGAAATCCGTTTGACCTATGGTAGCGCCATCTAGCGGGTCAACCATAGGCGCCATCTGTTTTCCTCCTTAAAGCTAGAAAAATTTTGTTCTTTACAGATTTTCGTTTGACGCCCACTCACTATCACTGGACCACTATATATATAAATTTGGAAGTGTACTAAACAATTTGAGTTCCATAAGTTCATAATTGGAAATTTATATATATATATATATATATATATATATATATATATATATATATATTTCCAATTACTCAAATTGTTTACTACACTTCCAAAAGCTGAGTAAGATTTACCAGAGCAAGTATTCCATCAAGCTCTTTATAACTGGTTAGTTGCCCAGCTGTTCTACGATATAAATGATTTTATAAGTTCTATTATTATACTGTGATGTTAATAACTATGAATAGATTGTACTATATGTGTGACATTGTCTATTGCCTTAATGGCCTAATAACTATAAAATTATTATTGTTGTTAGGCTGTTATATGATTTGACAACACAACTATTTGTTTTTTAACAATGATGTGTGCATAACAATACACTACAACAGATGTAGAAGAAAAAGATTAATCTGAAATATCCACGGGTGTACTGCCGGTCTATAGTGCCCGTTAGACACTATAGAGCGGCATTACACCCGTGGATATGTTGATTATGAAATATTTTCATCTGTTTTGCTGCTATCAATGGCTGGTCCAGTCATATATATTTTTTCTCACAATTCAGAAATATTTTTGTTTCATGTGCCATGAATTACTAATATTTGGAAACTCATTTTAAAGTGTCAGTTAAGTGTCCATTGGAAGAAGCAAAGTAGCAGGAGACTGTTTCGGCTGGTGTATCACATGCAACGGAAGGGCAAACTGTTTTAAAGAGCAATTACATATTTATTTTAGCATGCAAATAACTTCATTTCGTAAATTACATTTCTTTTTTCCCTTCACTCACACGCTATTAATTAATTTAGTCACGGAAATAAATGTTCACCTTTATTTATATTTTTACTACATAGTATAAGAGAAAAAAACTGCTTCATATGCCATTTGAAAATTTATTAACCATATGAACAATATAAATGTTTAATTTATCATCTAGTTCCACAGGACATGTTGGTATCCCAGAAGTATTGTTTACTATGAACAGAGTTAACTATCTTGTTCACCATAAGAGTATTGTGAGATACAAGTTGCTATCATCAACATTTCACCGATGGGCAGCATTGTGGATAAGCTGCATCGGGATTGGGTGTGTACACTGTACACCCATTGGCAGCACCTACACTACCGCATCTGTAACAAAGGCAACAAAATTTAAAAGAAAACATATTAACCATGCTATAAAACAAAATATACACGAAGCAGTGAATGTCAAAGTTGTGTAGTGTAACAGAACACGCAAGGTTATACTATGGTCCCGAAATTGACGAAAGATAATTGTATAGATATTTTACTTAGAGTTTATCCTTAGGGCATATACTGTGCACTAGTTGTATGTGTATGCATGTCACCTAATAAATGTATGTGCTATGGTGTTGGAGAGTCATGACAACTTGCTGTTGAGATAGATGACAATGGGTACAGCTAAGAATAAGCACATATTGACTGTGTAAGAAGAAAAGTTTACGTGTAATCTGTGCACGTGTATAGTCGTGCATGTCAGTACTCACGAGCTGATCAGGAGCTCGAAGGCAGTGTCGGATTTCAGACACTTCTGCTCCGCACAACCTTGTTTGGCAGGTAGGCTCTCGCCTGGAGCCAGCACCAGCTGCTGGTCCGGATCGTAGCACTTCCCTGGATGATCTGCAGAGAGAGAAACAAGCGGTTCAGGCGCTATCAACTACGCGGATTGACATCCAGCACGTAACTATGAGCTGTGATGCCAACTAAGCGTTTTTCAGGTGATTTAGCATAAAAAACAATGTTGATTGGAATAAACTCTTTCAAGTTCTGAAGCAAGCAAGAGTAAAATATAGGGAGCGTAAGGTTATTTACAAATTGTACAAAAACCAGACAGCGATTGTCAGAGTTAAAGGGCATGAAAGGGATGCAGTGGTTGGGAAGGGAGTAAGACAGGGTTGTAGCTTTTCTCCAGTGTTATTCAATTTGTACATTGAGTATGCTATAAAGGAAAGCAAGGAGAAATTTTGAGAAGGAATTAAAGTTCAGGGTGAAGAGTTAAAAACATTACGTTTTGCCGACGACATAGTCATTCTGTCAGAGACAGCAAAGGACCTGGAAGAGCAGATGAATGGAATGGACAGTGTGCTGAAAGGTGTATATAAGATGAAGATTAACAGGAGCAAAACTAGGGTAATGGAGTGCAGTCTAAGAAAATCGGGTGATGCTGAAGCAATCAGATTAGGTAACGAAACAATAAGGGAGGTAGATGAGTTTTGTTACTTGGGCAGTAAAATAACTCATGATGGTCGTAGTACAGAGAATATAAAATGCAGAATGGCAATGGGAAGAAAAGCATTCTTGCAAAAGAGAAATTTGTTAACATCGAATATTGATTTAAGCCTAAGGAAGTCCTTTCTGAAGGCATTTGTGTGGAGTGTTGCCTTGTACGGGAGTGAAACAAGGACGATAAACAGTGGGGACAGGAAGAGGATAGAGGCTTTTGAAATGTGGTGCTACAGAAGAATGCTGAAGATTAGGTGGGTGGATCGCGTAACTAATGAGAAGGTACTAAACAGAATTGGGGAGAAAAGGAATTTTTGGCATACCTTTACTAAAAGAAGGGATCGATTGGTAGGACACATTCTTAGACATCAAGGAATTGTGAATTTAGCGTTGGAGGGAAGTGTATGGGGTAAAAACCGCAGAGGAAGACCAAGAGATGGATACAGTATTCAGATTCAGACAGATGTAGGTTGCCGTTTTTATGTGGCGTTGAAGCGGCTTGCTCAGGATAGGGTATTGTGGAGAGGTGCATCAAACCAGTCTCCGGACTGAAGACAACAACAACATAATATACACTCCTGGAAATTAACGCTATGAATTCGCATACCCAGCAGAGGGAAATTTTGACACTTTCTTCAGGATGTATACAACACACGATCATACAGGCAGAGCCTTACGCACGTGAGTGCAGTCACCAGAATGTCGACGCTAGTACCGTGAATACCCAGCAATGGAAGCTGTAATTCTTCCATGGAGACGATCATAGAAGGACCGAATGTGATTTTGTGGGATGGCCTGCTATACAATTACCTCCTGGTATCTAATATGTTTGTATAGCTTATGGGACTTCCTGGTATCTCAGTTCGGCCACATTTCGTGCTGATCATCCAGACAACCAATATAAAGTTTCTTGCGGTCCCAAAAAATCTCAATAAGGGGTTAGATCTGAAGATCGTGCTGGCCTGGGTAGTTGGCGTACACCTTGAAGAGCACGCTGGGCCGACCGCAGTGGCGGAGCGATCTGCGGCGCGCCAGTCACAGTCTGCACGGCCGCTACGGTATGGGTGGGGGGTGGGGGGGGGGGTTCTAATTCCCCTCGGGCATGGATGTTTCTGTCGTCTTTAGTATGAGGTAGTTCATAAGTAGTTTGCAAGATGACCTTATAAGCGTATCTTACTTGGTTGCTGAATAACAAAAAAAGTCTTGTGTTCATGCCTCAATTCTGGCAATGTATTTTACTTTATTTTATTTCAATTCTTTGTTTTCCGTCAAGTGGAAGTTATAATGAATATAAATCAACGGTCGTTTTCTAACGAAAATGATATCATTTTGTTTTGAGTTATGGCTTGAATGTAATTATTTAACATTTAGTACAGATATGTGAAATGACTGTACATCCATGAATAGTGCGATTATACCTGCATACTACATTCACGGGTATAGTTACTATCATGTAGGCAAAATACCTTTACATCGAGTGTCTAAAAATTTTGTTCCGTTAATGTCGTCAACCGTGTGACTAAAAGAATTCCTCTGAGACGTGTCGGCCTTATTTGCCATCCTGTTTTGTTAGTGATTTCAGCATCGCGGCGAAGAGTGTTTAACTATCTCTCACTCTCGGCGTCTAACCGTGAACTGCTGCGTTCAGCCTCTCATACCCAAGGTCAGCTGAGTCCAAGACTGGCAGAAGTAGATGGTAGTGAGAGAGAGATTAATAAGTCACCGTTCCCGGTAGTGGTCGCCTCAATACCAATATTCATGCGCGCTCTATCATACGATCAAGATAAAACGAACGTTCCGAATAAAGCAGTCTAGCAACCAGTACCTTTCTAAAGAAACAAGTGCCTCTACGTAATAGGACAGATGTAGCGCCATCAGAGACTGAAACAACCTCTAAGATTCCATTTCGTGGCTTGTAGGCAACTCATACTGGCGGCAAAAAATGAAATTAAGAGAATAAATAAATAAATAAAAAACTGTGTCGAACTGGATAGACTCAGAACCATATTCAGATGGAACTACGGGTACTATACTCGCTCCTTGTTCCTGGACCACTCAAACCGAATGCACATTTACGGTGATAATTGTACGCTGTTGGGACTGTTGGGATGATCTCTTCATAATGCTATAATGCATAATTTTGGTCTATTACTCTAAACATAGGCATTGCTACTGACGAAACGTATTACAGGATGAAAAACTTGACCAAATGGTACCAAACTGATATTTCAGTTTAATATATTCACCAAAAGAGGCGAACTGTAGTTTTGGTTTGAATTGGCGATTTAATCTCTCTCTATATAAATGACTTAGGCCGGCCGCAATGGTAGAGCTGTCTGCGGCGTGCCAGTCACAGTCTGCACGGCCGCTACGTTCGGGGATTCGAATCACCCCTCCGTCATGGATATTTGTGTCGTCTTTAGTATAAGGCAGTTGATAAGTAGTTTGTAAGTTTAGGGACTGATAAACCCGCAGTTAAGTCCCTTAAGCATAATAAACATTTGAACATTTAAATGACTTATTGCTTGTTTACCCTATTTGCGTTCTTAAACCATCCATCCGATTCCGATGAAAGTTTGGTGAGTTGTTCTCCGCACAGCCAGTTAAATTTCTGCCCCCCCCCCCCCCCAAAAAAAGTGCGCGACATAGTTCAGAGGATATGACTTCATAAAAATGGCATGACATCGCGCGAAAATCTCCAGATTCATGCAGCCACTAATGAGATTGAGAGCATTTAGCTACCTGAAACAAATTTTATATTATAATTTGAACCATCACGAAATATTGTCTCGCTGACACCACCCACATAAATATGAAAGGAAAAAAAGGTTTATCGCTTACAACATTTTCGCTATACGTGTCGTTCGTCTGTTGCATCAGGCATGACGTTTTAATATATTAGTTCGTTACTATAAACTCTACTCGCAATATATTGCGTCACTGTACGATATACTGTATAGTTCAGGAATTATGGTGTCATATACACTGCAAAATGGAAAGCTGCCACGTCAAAAAATTCAATTGTTTGTAAATCTAAGGGACGTAACTGCTGCAGTAATCAGTCGCTAGGATTACAAACTACTGAAACGAACTTATGCTAAGGAAGACACACACCCATGCCCTTGGAAGGACTCTAACCTCCGACGCCGAGCAACAGCAGGCTCGCAATAAGGCACCTTAGAACGCTCGGTCACTCCACCGCAGCCTGCCGTGTCAGGCATGTTGTTTAGTTTCATTATTTCTTTACTACCAAAGCTATTCGCAACTCATTTCGCAAACGAATAAAAAATATAACGTCACGGGTGAATTATAATGCAAAGTTGAATCAAAATGTCAACGCAATCGGTCAAGAGACTTTGGATATTGTTAATTAGGCTTATTTACATGTTGTGTCAATTTCGTTTTAATTGTAAATCTCGGAAAGTTCTTGATTTCTTAATAAATGGAAATTTTGAGACGACATTGCATTGCAGAAGATACAGCTATAAATATGAAACCAGTTTTAGATTTTGAAACAATTTGTTATACAATTACTTGATTTTAAAAGGAAGGAAGGAAGGATGCAAGATTAGATTTTATCGTCCCATCAGCAACTTTGTCACCAGAGAAGGAGCTTATGCTCGACCTGGTTTTGTTTGCGAAGGGGAAGGAAATCGACCGTGCTCTTTCAAAGGAACCATCGCAGAATTTCGTTGGATCGATTTAGGAAAATCAAGAAAAGCCGAAATTAGGATGCCAGAAAGTGGGTTTGAACTACCGACCTCCCGAATGCGAGTCCAGTGTGCAAACCACAGCATCAGGTAGTTAATTTTGGAGTCTCTGCGCGGTCAAGAAATGATGGACGTGTCACAGGAACATGGGCCAACTGTAGCTAAATGCTGTGGTTATTTGATGTCCGAAAGAACAGACAGTATTTTTGATCTTACACCTATTACGAATGACGACACAGAGGAAATGAAGACATTACATTAATCGGAAAAATCTAAAATTTGCGCCGGACCGGAATTCGATAGCTGGTGCAGTTACAGTGTCCGCTACGCCAATCGGACACGGTCATTACTGGAGTTCCGCGGACTGCCATAGCACTCCTCCCTACATACCCAAATTTTCAATTTATTCGCGTGCTACTGGGGCAGTGCTTCTGCCCTGCAGATAATCCAAGTAAAGCGGAGTGTTTGCGAACAGGACGCTGGAAGGGTTGTTGAACTGACACCACACTCTGTCAACGTGTCCCGTTTATGCTGATGTTCCAATTCGTCCAGGTGGTTTTATTTTTAATGCGGAAGATGCTACTCTAAAAATTATGTTGGTTCAGTGAGAACGGGATCATGATGACCAAGAGCAACAGCTGTGAGATTACGAATTCACCAATGATACTAACAATAAAACTATAAAATCATCGTGTCGGTCAGTGTCTGCCTGAACTAGCTTATCTCCAAAAAACTGAGTAACTGCAATGCGGTTTTCATAGGTAACTTGAGCTTAATCTGGAGCAACATATAGGACTTGTTTCATCAAAATCCGACGACGGATAAAAATATATCGTAATTTAAAGTCTTATCTAAAACCTGTGCCTTCCTGTTTGAACATGCTAAACTCCATTTTCACAGGCAAATTGAACATGTATTGGGAATCAAAATATGCATTATTTCATCAAACTCGGATAACAGAAAAGAAAAATATCGTAATTCAACATTTTATCTAAAATAATGGAGACTGAAGCAGCAGCTGCGCGGGAGTACTCGAGCGGTCTGGAGCGCTATGTTGCGGCCTCCGCGTCGGAAGTTCGAATCCTTCCTCGGGCATGGATGATTGTGTTGTCTTTAGTATAAGTTAGTCCCTAAGTAGTTAATAAGTTTAGGGACTGATGACCCCGCAGTTAAGTCCCATAAGCTTTACAGACATTTGATATGAACATTTCTGAATCAGCAAATCTCCGAAACTACAATGCAAATTTTCATAGTATTTTCACAGATCATTTGAGCATAGATTGGAAAAACATGTAGGTTTTATTTAATCAACATCTGTTTACGGAAGAAAGGTATAAAGATACCATCATTTGATGTTGCTTATGCTTGATGATGCTTAGCTTAGAATTCAGCATAACTGGACAAAATTAATCAAAAGTTAACTTTTTTCCCCTGAAAATTTAAATTCGTTCAACGTTAAAGCGTTACTTCTTAGGAGATTAAGTGTAAGTTAAAGTTAACTGTTAATCGTTAACTCGTTATGTTGACGGTGTATTGAAATAAACAAGAGAATCTAACGTATTAACGCAGCTTGGATAGAAATATTAGCTTTGGTGAAGTGTAAGGTCATAAAAATCGCTTAATCATTTAGTTTTATATTTGTTTAGTAGATTAATAATTTAGATTTATATTTGTTTAGTTATCAATTTTAAATCATGGGAGAATCAAAATACAGGGTCTTTTAAATCTTATGGGACTTAACTGCGGGGTCATCAGTCCCTAAACTTACAAACTACTTATGAACTAACTTACACTAAAGACAGCACAAACATCCATGCCCGAGGGGGGATTAGAACCCCCTATGGAGAACGATCGCCAACCGCGGTGGCCGAGATGACTGAGGCGCTCCAGTCACGGTCAGCACGGCCACTACGGTCGGGGGTTCGAATCCCCCCTCGGGCATGGATATTTGTGCCGTTCTAGTTCGTAAGTAGTTCATAAGTTTAGGGACTGATGACCCCGTAGTTAAGTCCCATAAGCTTAACAAACATTTTTTTTTTGGAGAACGATGTGACCCATCATAGCATAGCGCCTCAATGCGCTCTGTCGCTCCACCGCGACGCGAAATTTACAGCACGTGATTTTCGTGGAGTTGTGCGACATCAATTGTGATTTAAATAGTAGGTACCTCATTAATGATTAACTATCTCCAAGAAAGTCTTCGGAAGTTCAGAAGTCCGTTAACAGTTTTTAAAATTAACTTAAAAGTTAATCTGTTACTGGATAATTTAACTTCATTAATTACCGATTGATGGATGAATGGTCTTTTGCCAAGCTATGGTACTTAGGATTAGCGACACAATTATCAGGAGGTAGTACACCAAAGAACTAGTAGATGATGATGTTAGTCTTTTTTTATTGTTATCTTGAATTGCAGATATGTAGTGTCTGTTCTTTCGGACGTTATTTCGGCAGATATAATATAATGAAGGAAAAGACAGCCATCGATCGTTTCTTCAGTGACAATGCACACTAGGCCTGAGCTCTGCATTAGAGTCGAATGGTCTAGGAAGAGCAAGATGCACGTATACTACTGTAGGTTCCGATGAATATGATTCTGTGTCTAGCCATTTATGAGTAAAGGCACCAAGTAACACAAAGTTTATTTATCTATTCTTCTTATTTTATATAATTATTGCAATCAGCATGAGTTGCCTACAAGCCACGAAATGGAATTAAAGGGGTTATTTTAGTCTCTGATGTCGCTAAATCTCAGTCTTCCTATTACGTACAGGTGCTTGTTTCTTTTGTAAGGTACTGGTTGCTAGATAATTGCATTATTCGCGACTTTCATTTTATCTCGGGTGTATGAAGGCGTGCGCATGTGTGCTGATTCCAAGGTTCTGCTGCGACTAGTTCCGAGAACTTCGATTTGTTAATCACTGAAGAAACCTCTAATCTGCCATCTGCGTCAGCCGTCTTGGGCTTATGTGACCTTCACTTCTAAGAGGCTGACCACAGCATCATTTTACGGTTAGACGCCGAGAGTGAGAGATTTTTAAACACTCTTCGCCGCTGTGCTGAAGTTACTAACAAAATAAAACGGCAAATATTCCCGACACGTATCAGAGACTTCTTATGGGAATCGGCGAAATGCCGCGAGCAAAGATTTATAATGGGTAGGGGCAGTACGATAATCGTGTGTGGAAATGTTGATATTTTGCTGTCGACGGCCGTGGTGACCTTTTTGTATGCAGAGGCGTAGTTGTCACCGCATGAGGAATGGTATTCGAATCCTGGTTGGGCACAGATTTTTAACTTCCCTCAGCGATTCATCTCAATGCCCACTAACAGCTAACGTCTTAGATGTGTGAAAATATTTCGGACCAAACTGATAAGGTCGTCGATCCTTAGACTTGCAAACTACTTAAAGTAACTTACGCTAAGGGCAAAGCACACAAACAGACACAGACACACACACACACACACACACACACACACACACACACATACACACATATGCCCGAGAGAGGACTCCAACCTCCGACGAAAGTGGCCGCACAATCCAGGACGTGGCACGTTAAACCACGCTGTTATTCCTCAGCCATCGTCTTAAATCCATTTGTGCAGTGATCGATAATTGCTTCAAGTTCACAAATGGTGTCTCTTCTTTCGCACATCTACGAAAGAACAGACACCACATATTTATTGTTGGTGAATAGTGCAACCAGCCACATTTTTTTTGCTTTATTTCAAAACATTTTAACGGCCGCGGAGTTCAAACGTTGCAGTATGGGTAACGTAACCACATATTCATTTATAAAAATAAGCAAGCTGTGCGTGAGACATAACATTTTTATATATAAAAACGAATAGCTGTTTTTCTCTCGCAAAAATTCAGAAATGGCTTCGACGATATTATTATTTTGATTTTTTTTTGTTTGCTTTATTACAGAAGTGCTTCAGAAAACAAAGAGGATAGGGAAAACCTAAAGGAGCAGCTCGAAAAAAAAACTATTAAATTCGTCATAGGAAGGAAAATGGATACACCTCTACTCCCTTGACGCATCATAGTATTAATACGTGAACACTAAAATTGTAGTAGTGATTTTTGATCTCATCTTTCTTATATAAGAGTGTTCCTTTGTGTGTTTGTTTCCAATTCATATACAGTTTTATTTTGTCTTGATAAAATTTTGCACACTTAGCCTTAAAAACGAGAGGAAGGTCAATCACTGTCTGCATGAAATATGTAGCTTACAGTCTTCGACACAGACCTCCAATTTCATTCCTATATTTAAGAAATTTTCGCGCACTTGATCATCAAAACTAGAGGTTCATTACAACAGACTTTGAGAGCGTTTGACTAATAATTAGAAAGTTCGCTCATACATAAATGTTTTCGTGGATAAGATTTTTATAAACTGCAAGTTAGCGTATGGTGCGTTGCAAAGGGCACCTCGCAATGAACTTTTTAACAGTATTCCACTGATCACCATGGAAGTTAACAATGTACCTTGGTTTTCATAGGGGGAGGAGGCGATGAGCTGAGCAGGCTCAATCAACAGAGAGAGAGAGAGAGAGAGAGAGAGAGCACGAGAAGATGGAGTAGGGAGGGGATGGGGGGATGGAGAGAGCTGGTCGGAGAGAGGGGGAGATGGGCAGAGAGAGAGAGAGAGAGAGAGAGAGAGAGAGAGAGAGAGAGAGAGAGAGAGAGACAGGACGGGGCATGGACTGCGAGAATCTGGAATAAAGAAATACCCACGCAAAGGCGGATTTTTATGGTAGTATACAGTGGTGTGCTAAGTAAACTTTTCACCCCAGATATCACTGGAGCAATAACAGATATTGAAATACGACTTACGACTGGGACGCATAAACGTTAATACTACTAGATATTGTAAAACGTAAACGAATCTTATTTTCAACGCAAACTTATATGTTGTTTTCCCTTTTCCAAAGAAAGCAGGTGCAAACAGGTGTGAAAATAATGAGTCTAATAAGTCATGGTTGCAAAATTCTGACTCGAGTTCTTTACAGAAGAATGGAAAAGCTGCTAGTGGACGACTTCAAGGAAGATCAATGTGGATTTAGGAAAAAATGTAGGAACACGTAAGGCAACACTCACGGCTTATCTTGGAAGTCATGTGTGTTGCCTAACGTGTTCCTACATCTTAGAAGATAGAATAAGGAAAGGCAAAACAACATTTCAAGCTTGCTGCAGATCTGAAGAAAGTTTTTGCAATGTTGATTGGGATAACTCTTCCACATTCTGAAATCGGTCGGGGTAAAATATAGGAAGTGAAAGGTTAATAACAACTTGTATATCAACCAGGTAGCAGTTGAAGGGCATTAAAGGGAAGCATTGGTTGGACAGGGAGTAAGACAGTGTTGTAGCCTTTCCTCAGTGTTATTCAATCTGTACATTGATCAAGTTGAGAAGCAAAGCAAGGAGAAACTTAGAGAAGTAATTAAAGTTCAGGGAGAATAAATAAATTTGTTAACAAAAAATAATGTGTGTGGATATCTTTTCTGAAGGCATGTTCGTGTGGGGTGTTGCCTTGTACGATAGTGAAACGTGGACGATAAATAGTCCAGACAGAATGAGGATAGATGCTTTGGAATAGTTTTGCTACAAACGAATTCTGAAAATTATGTGGGTAGATTGTGTACCTAATTAGGAGATGCTGAACGGAATTGAGGAGAAAAGGAATTTCTGGCACATCTTTACTAAAAGAAGTGATCGATTGGTTTGGGCACAGTCAGAAATCATGTATTTAGCAGCCGCGGTGGAGTGGTCGAGCGTTCTAAGGCGCCTCACTGCCTAGGGCATGGGTGTGTGTTGTCCTTAGATTATTTTAACTTCGTTTAAGTACTTTGTAAGCCTAGAGACTAGTAACCAAAGAAGTTAAGCCCCATAGATTTGCAAACATTTTTTGTATCTAGCATCGGAGGGTATTGTGTGGGGGTAAAAATCGTAGGAGACAAATAAAGTAAACATATTAAAATGAATGGGGTTGCGTTCTTATGAGGAGATGAAGAGGATTACTTGGGGCAGAGTAGGATGGAGGGCTGCATGAAGCCAGTTTCCGAAATGAAGACCATAAGAACATCATATTATTTCTTATGCAAACAATTCACGAAAATGGCCAAAGAATGGCATTAGTTATATCGCAATACGTCAATTAAATCCTGAGAAATTGAGAAGGGAATTTGAGGCTTGAAATAAATGAAGCGCGCAGGTAGCGCACATTAGAAGACTCAATCGTGAACCCCTACGCACCGCGGTGAAGTGACCGAGGGTTCTAAGGCTCCTTGCTGCGCAGCGCACGGTTGATCGCCGTCGCAGGTTAGAGTCCTCCCTCGGGCATGGGTGTGTGTGTGTGTGTGTTGTCCTTAGCATAATTTAGTTTAAGTAGTTTGTAAGCCTAGGGATTGAAATCCGCAGAAGTTATATCCCTTAGATTTAAAAAAACAGTCTAGGCTTCAGTCTAGAGTGACGCACTGGAAGGCTCCCAAGCACCTGCCCAGCTCCACGACATCAATGGAGTGGCAATCCTGAAGATGGTCCAAAAAAGGACCGAAACTATATGATACAACCCTATCTGGTACGGATCTCACACCGGTGAGCAGTATTCAAGCTTAAATTTCATTAAATAGACATTCTATTTAATATTTAATTTCCTATACGCTCATATTTTGGCCCACTTTCGGTTACAGTAGTAACACTAAAAGTGGGCCTTTGCGATCGTCTTTTGACAGCTGGAAATTTAAATGAAAATAACGGCTTAACCATTCATCTGACACGTAAATTGAATAACCGAATTTGTAGAGGAGAAAATTCTCTACACATTTGCTCTCTTATGTTTTTTTCATATATCGTATCGTTTCAGAGAAATTTGCGAAAATAACGGCGATTTTGGAATGTCTGTCTGTCTGTCTGTCCGTAACGTGTTCCCTGTTTTAAGACGAACCATTCAACCGATCAGCACCAAATTTTACAGACATAATTGTAGGCCGCCAGAGACCGGAACATCCCTTTTTCACATTTTTCAGACAAACAATACGGTAGTAATAAAAAAAGCCGTTTGTAATATAATTGTAATTGTAAACGAACCGTTCAACTGACACTAAAATTGAATAACCTAATTGGTAGAGGGGAAAATTCTCTAACACTTCGCTCTATTATGTTTTTTTCATACCTTGCATCGTTGCAGAGATATTTGCAAAAATAACGGCGATTTGAAGATGCCTGTTTGTCTGTAACGTGTTCCCAATTTTTAGGTCTAACTGTTGAACCGATCGGCACCAAATTTTACAGACATAATTCTTGGCTTCCAGGGACCAGAATCTCGCTTTTTGAATTATTTCGGACAAGAAATACGTTAGTAATATAAAAAAAGCCGTTTGTAATGTAATTTAATTGCAAATAAACCGTTCATCTGACGCGAAAATTGAATAAACGAATTTGTAGAGGAGAAAGTTCTCTATAACTTTGTTCCCTTATTTTTTTCATATCTCGTATCGTTTGAGAGATATTTGCAAAAATAACGGAGTTTTGACCCCCCCTCCCCCCATTGAATTAACGAAAACCAGCCGTTCGCAGATGTCACGTGACATTCCTGGCCTAGAACTCTCTGTGGCATACGCCATCTTGCGTTGCATATTTGCTGATTTTCTTATTTTAGCTTACACGTTGTTATTTCAAAGCAATGGCGCACTGAAGAGTTAACAAAAACACTTCGTTCTCCGTGCAATAAATGATAATCTAGTGTCTAAAAATGCCATATTAGCATCAATTAACAACGGCCATTAATAGTATGAGATTAAAGATCTACATCTACTTCTACATAGGATGCTTTGCAAATCACATTTGAGTGCCTGGCAGAGGGTTCATCGAACTAACATTTTATTTGATGCGATGTTTGAAGCTTTCCCGGCGTATAGATATTTCCATATAATCTCGGGCGAACTGCCGGATGCCAGTAACTTCTTGCCACGATATTTCGGCACAGAGTCTTCTGGCCAAAAGACTCTGGGCCGAAATATCGTGGCAAGAAGTTACTGACATCCGGCAGTTCGCCCGAGATTATATGGAAAAAACCATTATATTTACCTCCCATTACATTCTCGAACAGCGCGCGGGAGAAAGAACAGTTGATTCTCTCTGTTCGAGCTCTGATTTCTCGTATTTTATTCTGATGATCATTTCTACCTATGTAAGTGGAGTCAACAATATATTTTCGCATTCGGAGGAGAATGTTGGCGATTGGAGTTTCGTAAGTAGCGATTCATTTTGGGAACACTGTCTCCCCTGTATCGTGACAATACGAAACGAGCTGCCCTTCTTTGGACTCTTTCGATGTCCTCCGTCAAACCCACCTGATGAGGATCCCACACGGGGCTGCAATACTCCAATAATGGACGGACAAGCGTAGTGTATGCAGTTTCTTTTCTAGTCCTGTTGTATCTTTTAAGGGTTCTGCCAATAAAACGCAGTCTCTGGTTCGCCTTTCGTACGACATTATCTACGTTTATGTGAAGTAATAGTAATTCCTAGGTATTTTGTGGAGTTTTCGGCCTTCACTTTTGGTTGATTTATCTTGTAAACAAAGTTTACGTACTCATGTGGACGACTTTACACTTATTATTTAGAGTCAGTTGCCAATTTTTACACCATAGTGATATTCAGATCTTTCTGCAGTTGGCTTTGATCTTCAGATGATTTTACTAGACGGTAAATGACGGCATCGTCTGCAAACAACCTCAGAGAGCTACTTAGATTTCCCCTAAATCGTTTATATAAATAAGGAACAGCAGAAGACCAACAACACTACCTTGTGGAACGCCCGATATCACTTCTGTTTTAGTGGATGCCTTACCATCGATTACTATGAACCGTGTCCTCTCTGACAGGAAATCGCCTATCCAATCGCAAATTGGGGGCGATGTACCATAACCATGCAATTTGATTAAAAGCCGTTTGTGAGGTACGGTGTTAAAAGCCTTCTAGAAATCAGGAAATACGGAATCGATTTGCGAACCCTTGTCGATAGCAGCCATCACTTCGTGTGAGTAAAGAGCTAGTTGTGTTTTGCATGAACGATATTTTCTAAATCCGTATTGACCTTGGAACAATAGATTGTTCTGTTCGAGATAATTCATAATATTGGAATACAGGATATGTTCCAAAACCCTGCTGCAAATTGACGTCAATGAAATAGGCCTGTAGATTAGTGGGTTACTCCTATGCCTTTCTTGAGAAAGCAATTCCTAATTTTTAGCTGTAGCGAAGTGGGCAGTGCGATGGACTGTGACGCTGAAGGTCAGTGGTTCGGAACACGCTACTACTAAATTTTTTTTCTAAAATGGTTTCGCTCTTATTAATTAATTTTTTATTGTTTAGATTATTATTTTGGTCCAAAATGTTTGCAAAAACGTATAAAACTACATCTACATACATACTCCACAATTCACCGTAAGGTGCGTGGCGGAGGGTACACTGTACCACTAATAGGCATTTCCTTTCCTATTCCACTCCCAAATTGAACGAGGAAAAAAAGAATGCCTATATGCCTCCGTACGAGCCCTAATTTCTCTTATCTTGTCTTTGTGATCTTTACGCGAAATGTAAGTAGGCGGCAGCAAGATCAGAAATTCACGAAAAGAACGTCGTCTTTCTTCCAGCGATCCCCAATTGAGTTGCCGGAGCATTTCCGTGACACTCGCGCGTTGGTCGAACCTACCGGTAACAAATCTAGCTGCTCGCCTCTGAACCGCCTCTATGTCTTCCTTCAAACCGATCTGCTGCGGGTCCCAAATACTTGAGCAATACTCAAGACGTGGTCGTACAAGCGTTTTATACGCGGTCTCCTTTACAGGTGAAGTACATCTTCCCAAAATTCTCCCAATAAACCGAAGTCGGCTGTGTGCCTTACTCACAACTGTTCTTACATGCTCGTTCCATTTCATATCGCTCTGCAATGTTACGCCTAGATATTTGAACGACGCGACCGCATCAAGAAGCTCACTACTGATGCTGTATTCGAACATTATAGGATTGTTTTTTCTACTCATGCGCATCACCTTACATTTTTCTACATTGAGAGCTAGCTGCCATTCTTCGCACCAACTAGAAATTTTGTCTAAGTCAACCTGTATGCTATTACAGTCAGTAACAGACGACACCCTCCCATACACCACAGCATCATCAGCAAACAGCCGCAAATTACAACTTACTCTGTCCATCAGATCATTTATATAGATAGAAAATAATAGCGCTCCTATCACACTCCCCTGGGGCACGCCTGACGATACACTCGTGTCTGATGAACACTCGCCGTCGAGAACAACGTACTGCGTTCTATTACTTAGGAAGTCTTCCAGCCAGTCACAAATCTGTGAACCTATTCCATAAGCTCGTATCTTCGTTAGCAGTCTGCAGTGTGGCACCGTGTCGAACGCCTTTTTGAAGTCGAGAAAAACACAATCCGCCTGTTGCCCTTCGTCCATGGCTCGCAAGATGTCATGTGAGAAAAGGGTATAAAGTGGACCGAAAAACACGTCAGTGCGATTTTTTTATTTCCAGGTAATGATTGTTTGCAGTAGACCGGCACAGAACGCTGGTACTGACCTGGGCTGGGCTGGAGCAGCTTCAAGGCCTGCGCGGCGTCTGCCACGGCCGCGGCCACCGTGGCTATCACGGCCAGAGCGAGTATCTTGGCGGCCAGCATGGTTCAGCGCACGTCCAGGTCCGGCAGCAGAGTGGTGGCCGAGGTGGCGAGGCGCGCCTTTTAACGCCGCCGCTGCCTCGGCGAAGCACCGGGGCTTCACCGCAGGCGCTGTTGTCGCGCGCCCCGGCTGGCCTTGGGCAGCCGTAGCCGTTGACCCATCACACACAACCTTTCCTGCTTCTCCGAACGTAAGGGACAGTTGACGTGTACCACAACAACAGCGAAACCCGGCACAAGAGAAAATAAATATCTGTACAAGCACAGGCACATTAGGGAAACTCTAGACCAGGGGTAGGCAGCCGCAAAGACGTGGCGATCTTCTATTTCATACCATTGTATCAGAGTTATCTACTTCTTTTACTAATACAGTAATTCCTCATTTTCTAACATGCAAGTACTTCAAAACAACTAGATTCACTTTTCCGTCATCACTATTTGTTCAAAACATCTAAAATTATTCCATAACATTTTACAAATATTATTTTACATTTCTCTGAAAGTCGAGTTAACAATGTTTGGTTGTGTGGCCATATTCCGCAGCAGCTGTTAAAATTGATTATGAGAGGTAATCTGTCTTATTCTGACTGCAATTAACAGGTTTATTTTTACACCAGACGCGTTTCGCTTTTTTATTTTAAAAGCATGTGGTCTGTAAATGATACAAAGGTTTGTACAATTTGTTTTCGTTAAACAGATTAAAAACCGTTTAAAAAAAAAAACATTTTGCACGTTAGGTCTAAGTGTTTTTAATTTAATATTCTGTCTACTCACGGTGTTGATGTCACTTCTTTACATGTTACTACTGCTTCTCCGTCTTGTTGGCTGGAGTTCGTTTTTTCTTGGCGTGTGTTTCAGGGCTGTGTACAGCACTTTTCGTATGTTTTTGTTTCGTTTTTTCCTTTTCATCTCAGCACATCACAGCACTTCACTTTTTGAAATGTATAATGATTACATATCGCCTGTTATATGTGGAGGTGCCTGTCTGTTCATTTGTCATGTTCATTTGTTTTTCGTTTGGTCTGTGAGTGTTGCCAACGTTATATAGGTTTTATTGGCAACATGAGTGAGTGTGTGTGCGTGAGAGAGAGAGAGAGAGAGAGAGAGAGAGAGAGAGAGAGAGAGAGAATATTTGATTTCGTGAACAGGGTGTTAAGATGTTTTTCAGATGAGTAAATACAGGTTTAATTGGGTTGTAATGGTGGGGTGAGGGTATCGTGATTTGTGTTTCTATGAAAGGGGGTTGACTCTCATAATGTTTATATGTATGTTAGGTGGTCAATAAGCTTGAAAAGTGTGATGTTTGCTAGATTGGTTTGGTCGTTTATGAGATGTTTCTTTTCTGTTATTGTTTTTTGGATATGATAGTTTTCTTGGAAGGGTGAGCAGGTGTTTTTTGTTGTTATTTATTCTTAATATTTCCATGTCTGTGTCTCTGGTGGTGATTTTATGTTGGTTTTGGTGTAAGTGTTCTGCAAATGTTAAGTGACTTGTTTTATACTTCCAGGCTCGTACATGCTCTTTATATCTAGTGTCAAATGTTCTTTTAGTCTGACCAATGTATCTTCCATCACATGTGTTGCATTTCAGTTGGTATATTCCTGATTTTCTGTATGCATCTGTATTTTCTATTGATTTTGGAAAATATTTTTGAAGTGAGCTGTTAGTTTGGTGGGCTATTTTGATGCCTTGTTTTTTTGAAAATATTGGATATTATGTGTGTGTATTTGTGATTGTATGTCATTGTATACCATCTGTTGTTTCCTTCATTTTTCTGACTTTGTGTTGTTCTTGTGTGTGTGTGTTTTGTGTGTTTCTTTGTGTGGTATTATGGCTTTGTGGTGGTGGTATTGGTGTGTTTATTTTTTTTTAATTTTATTGTTCAGCTTTGTTACTAGGTTTTCTTTGTATCCATAGTTTGTGGCTATTTGTACTATGGTGTTCATTTCCTTCTGGTAGTTATCTGTGTCTAATGGGATGGTGTTTAGTCTGTGGAGCATGTATCTAAGTGCTGCATGTTTCTGTGTATCTGGGTGATTAAATGTGTGGTGTATAATTGTGTCTGTTGTTGTTGGTTTCCTGAATATGTCAAATGTATGCTGGTTGTTCTGTATCGTTATGGTGACATCTAGGAAATTTAACTGTCTATTTTGCTCTTTTTCTACTGTGAATTGTATTTTATCATGAACAGAATTTATGTCAGTATACAAATGGTCTATTTTTGAGCTTGGTTCATCTACGAGGCATAAGATGTCATACATATATCTAATCCAGTATAAGATCTTGTACCTGTTTGGGACTATTTTGTTAAATATGACCTGTTCTATGTGGTTCATAAAGATATTTGCAATAGTATCTGAAATTGGGGAGCCCATTGGCAGTCCTTCACTTCGTAAATAGAATTCATTATTAAACTGGAAATAGTTTATTTCTGTGATGTATTCCAGTGGAAGGGTGCTGTGGGTCTGTAGGTTTTTTTTCTACGATATTTATTGTTTCAGTTACAGTTACTGTTCAGTTAACATTGCCCTTAATTTTTGGTGTATAACGTGTTACACATCTTTATCTATAAATGTGAATGGCTGTTCGGATCACGTATGAACCACAAGACATAAAGAGCTAAAAATTTGTACAGTTACTAATGTCTGCCCTGGGAAGGCTTTAGGCACGGTTTTATGGCGATCGGATATATATATATATATATATATATATATATATATATATATATATATATATATATATATATATATATAAATATTAATGTGAATGTTCGGTGTACGCTTATCGCGTCCGAACGACAAGACGCAGAGACTTAAATATTTGTACAGTTACTAATTTATACCTGAGGAATGTTTTAGGCACGATTTTATAGCGAGCTGATACACATTTAGTAATTTGAAGAATATAACACGAAATGCGGAACAATAATGACACTTTGAAAATTATATTTACTCTTTGAAAATTATTTTATTGGTTGCATTGTTGCTTGAGGGTTGATAATGATAAAAGGGTGGAGTATATTGGGATGCTAAGTTATCGGTGCATATAAAATTCTACGTGTGTGTGTATGTTAATATTTCGCTCTGCAGCGAAAACTACAAAACGCAAACGAATGGTCTGTGTGTAATTGTTGTCCGAAATCTCTCGTTGTACACCATAGCAGTTCTATCCCGATAGCTATAAGGGGGTTGAAGATATGGTGGTTGAAAGTCGTCAAATTATTAAAAAAAAAACTTCGGACTGAAGGCCAGCGATGACGTTTACGACTCTATAGCAAGGAGGTTACATACAGCGGAACGTAATGCCACAGACCACATCTTTGGTCTATGCGTCCTACAATGTCTTCAGCTCTTTCTCTGTAAGGATAAGCATACGAATAAGGAAATATAAGAATAAATAAATAAAGCAGTAAAAAAGAAATTTCTGTTCATACATCTCTTTAAAAAAATCGATTTGACGTTTCGCGCTTTACAGCAAGCGATAGATCTGTGATATTATTGCAATCATTATTGTTGAATTTAATGATTGGATTCTTCGAAACGAGTGAATTTTTACGTGTGATTTCTTATTTCTTATATATTCTCTGATAAATGTAACATGTTTTTTAGAAAAAAGGAGACGGACAGGCAGAGAGTGGATAGGAAAAGTAATAACTCAAGGCTAGAATAAATAAATAAATGCTCGGGCAACGCCGGGTTTTCAGCTAGTAGTCAAATACAAGTGTCAAGGTGTTCATCAGTCTAACTTCTCTGCGTTGATTTCTAATAAAGTTCATATTTGAAAAGAAATAAAACATAGTTAGAACAAGCAAACAATGCCTTTATTCTAAGTGCAACATTAACTAATACAGTGTAATTCTCCTGGCGAATTACAGCCCAGAATTTATTGGGTTCGGCAATAACTTTGAGAAACAAATATTTTTCGATTATGTTATTTCAATTGTTGGTACAAGAAACCTTTTGAATATGTTAGCCACGAAGTATACCGTCCACACACTATAAACGTAGAAGTTCGTAGTTTACTGCAGCAAAGAAGTTATGTTCTTATCTTCTTGAATGGCACGAGATATGAAACTCGACGCCTTCTCCAAACACGTACCGAACTAATACTACACATTGCATATCTTGAATCAAATAGTGTAGCAACGAATGGCGCGTAGGTAGCAGCTGATTGAAACAATGTGGGAAAAACGCGTTATAAAGATTCAAAGTAGATGTTGATAATAGTTCTACGCGATTGTTAATAAGTAAAATAAAGTTGTTTATCAAACAACCTCACATTTTGAGTGCTGCGAAAAGCAGTTGTCAATCTTATTCAACAATTTTTTCACCTGCTCTGTCAGAACTCACACGATCTACCAAAAAAGCACTCGCGATCTACCAGTAAGTTGATCACGATCGACGTGTTGCCGACCCCTGCTCTAGACTTACTAAAAAAATATCTATACCGCACACTGGCGCTAGCGTATCAAATTAGATTAGATGTACTTTTCGTCCCAGTTGATCCAAACTGAAGAGATACTCTTGGATGCAGAACATGTCATAAAACAAGACAGAGGAAGGTCGGGTAGCCACAGACACACAGATGAATTGCCAATAAAGCAATAATAAATATTTCTGTCTTAATTTTTACCGTAAAATGAAATCAGTAACGTCTTTAATCATGTCACTTAGAACTAAATATACATAATTTTGTATGAACTATCTTAAAAATCATGTAATTATACCAATATGTTGCTATAAAGTTTTTTTTATTATAATGTTGTTATGGATCCATTTCGGCACAATTAGCCGTCGTCAGACAATCTACGAAATACACAAAATTTTTATATAATAATCATCGTTTTGTTATATATACTTTCAAGTTATGTCTGTTTTTTCGATATAAAGTTTTTTACTTACGACCATTTGACATCCTTGGCAATGCCTTGCTGTTTATGTAATGATAATGTGAACTTTTGTGTCACAATTATGTAGTGTATATTTTTCGTGATGTTCTGACAGTTGGCCAAAGATGTTACATGTTTACAGTTGGCAGTTGCTACGGTAAAATTTATACTGTGGTTTAAATGCCTCTGATCTGTGGGTTATGATTATTCGTTATCTATATTAAAAACTTCTAGCAAACATGCAAAGATGTTTAATAATATGATTGTTGTGGAATGTTGCGTTATGATTGATAATTTAATAATCTTTGTGACTGATATGTGTGTTAGTCTCACAGACATATATTACTAGACTGGCACTGCCATACACAATATCATTGCTGTCAGTGAAGTCTCGCCGTCATATTTCAATACTATAAACATGTAAGCAGTCGTTTGCGTTATTACGGAAAACTGTTGAAAAATACCAATAAACTGCGCTGTCTTTAGACTTTTGACATTTGGAAAATTCGTGTGTTCTATGGGGATATAATTTTTCAGCTGCAGTAAGCTTTGACACATGCCATAGAGTAATGAGTTGTATTGATTTACTGTTATTATTAATCAGTACCAATTTCATTCAACGTCGGAGTTTCTTTCAGTAGTATGGTAATCAAAAAGTGATTTTTTTTTTTTAATTGTGGATAACATGTATTCTTTTGGGAGTTCTTACGAAATCTACTATCTGCTTTGACACATACACAATTGAGTAGCATTTCCGGTTTTTATTAATCGGTTACTAGTTTCGATAAACTTCCGTTTTTTAATAGTATGGCCGTTATAAATGTGATATTTGTCGTGGACAACACACACCTTTATTCTTCTGAGTGTTTTTCAGATAAGTACGTCTACTTAAATGTACGTAACAGTAAAATTTTAATTACCGTCCCAGCGGCCTCACATGATTATGTCGCTACATCAACAAAACGCTGGAACGCCCTCACCAAGATGTTAATATTCCTAGAAAATTCACACAGACTAACTTGATTAGTATTTCGTACAGAGTATGAAGTAAATAAATAATGCTGTTCCTGCTCTATGGTTGACAGGTTCTTGTATGTGCCCTAGTTCACTCAGTAAAATTTATTGCCCTCGTAAACGAAGACTTGTGTAATGCGACAATAGTGCTGGCCCTCTCATCTCAATGTTATCGTACGATACCGTCTGCCTGGTCCTCTCATCACAATGTTATTGTACGATACCGTCTGCTTCGGACCCGGAATCGTGTTGTGTAATAGTGATATATTTTGCGTGTGAAGTTACAAACGAAATACCCAGTCTAGGAGTCAGTGTAGGACAGTGTCTCGGTGATACTGTGATCAAAACAAATGATTGATTTCATTAATTAAGAGATTTGTATAAGTCCTTTCCAGACAGTTCTATAAACAATACTTTTGTCATTGTATATTATTTTAATAAATAGACAGACGACGGGTACAAACTTATGTAAAACATAAGGTCATGAAAATAAATAGCATTGTATATAGGTTAGGCTCATAAACTAGTTGTATTGACCAGCTAATTGTGTTAATTAATGTAATAGTTGAAATTCAATATTGTAATTCTTTGTATATATTGACTGACGTGAGATTTTGAACCTATTTTCAGATTTGCGACGATATTTGATAGTTCAATATATTTTAGGAACATGTATGATGTACTCATTAACTAATTAATTGACATTTAACATTGCTGTTTGTTATCATACAGAAAGAACCGAAATTATGAGTTAAAAATATATCGGCAATGTAAAATTATTGTATGTATAGTTTTCATTTTATATTGTGATTATTTTTGTGTACATGAAATGTTTTCTTTGTGTGTTTGGTAATTGTAAATTAGTATATTCAGTTGTTATGAACAATGCATGATGTAATGTCATTATTGTCGATGTTATAATATTTGCCTCACCGCCTTGCGTGGGGGAGTTCGAGTTTTGCCGCTTCTGAAGTACTTTGGAATCTATGACAGTGGTAATTTGTGTACGCAAGTTTAAAGTTGTAATGTTTGGTGGAGAAACACTTTGAGTGCAAATTAAAGAAGAAGTGAAAAATCGTACCTACGAATATTTGTTTCTAGCACGAAGCCCCAGGAGAATAATGTTGCAGCGAGCAGAACCCCATACATCGTAATGTTGAAAAGCTGAGTATCTTGTTTGGAAGTGGTAGAATGAAATGTAATTACTTAAAAAGCTAGTAAAACATTACAGTAACATACCTGCTACTAACTGATAACTTCCATAAGCTGAAGAAAAATAAATGTCACTTTCATCTAGCAAGGTTACAATTACAAAATTATTAGATTAGATTAGATTAATACTTGTTCCATAGATCATGAATACGACACTTCGTAATGATGTGGAACGTGTCAGTTAAATGAAGTGTGTCTATACATAATATTACATGACACTCAATATTTGCATAATTTTTTATTTTATTTTTTTTATATTTTTTTAATTTTTTTTTAAGTTTTTCCTAAAGTACTAACTTTTATCTAGAAATTCATCTAATGTGTAGAAGGAATTGCCATTCAGAAATTCTCTTAATTCATTTTTAAATGCTAGTTGGCTATCTGTCAGAATTTTGATACTACTAGGTAAGTGACCAAAGACTTTTGTGGCAGAAAATTTAACCCCTTTTTGTGACAGAGCTAAATTTAACCTTGAATAGTGTATGTCACCCTTTCTCCTAGTGTTGTAGCTATGCACACTGCTGTTACATTTGAATTCAGTTGGATTGTTAATAACAAATTTCATAAGTGAATATATATATTGTGAAGCTACTGTGAAGATTCCTAGATCCTTAAACAAATGTCTGCAGGATGATCTTGGGTGGGCTCCAGCAATTATTCTGATGACCCGCTTTTGGGCAATGAATACTTTCTTACTAAATGATGAATTGCCCCAGAATATGATGCCATAAGAAAGCAGAGAATGAAAATAGGCATAGTATGCTAGTTTACTGAGTTGTATATCACCAAAGTTTGCAATCACCCTAATAGCATAAGTAGCTGAGCTCAAACGTTATTAAGTTCAGCACATTACCAGAGTGTCGTACGTTGGGTGTATCTTGTAGAATGTGCTTCGCTTGTAAAGTTCTTCAAATGCGTAAAATTCTGGTTAAAGGTTGCGTGCTGGGTGATATCTTACAGACCTACATCACTTGGTGTGAACTCAAAACACAAGTCGCACTTTTCATAAAACTGTATTCAACAAAACTTTACATTGTTGGCATTAAACCACATACTGACATAGTTACTGCCCAAAGTAAATCTTTATAATGACGCCCCGAGTCTCTCTGCTGAGGTCCTTATATACTATTTTGACATGTAGACAACAGTACAAACTATTGTTAGAATCTGGAAGTTATACATTTATTATGAACGACTGATTTGTTAAAAGATATTTTTCATATTGCTAAGTAAAGCATAAAATGTTTGTTCTTTTAAATACGATCATTTTGAGAATAATTGATAAGATTAAGCAATATATGCTATTATATGTATACGAACAATAGAATTCATAAATAATTTAGAAGCGTGAGAATTATGTTATGAATACAATTCGTAACATGTACAAAGCTATGTTTTGGCAAGCTTTGCTTTTGACAGTCTTTCCAGTTCTTTAGATATTATAGTTTTCAAGGAATCCTTAAATGCTGACCATGTGTGCTCTAGTTGGTTACAGATTGTCTTCTGAATAATTATTGCCAGTATTACATAAATTCATAAGATGACATTTTAAGTCCATGTAATGTTTGATATAAAACTAATATCATTTAATATGCTTTCTATTACTACCTATTATTGCTACATGTGCTTACTTTATATTTCGGAATACAGCTTTAATATGCAATAACTTTGCTTCCTACCAATAAATGAGCATTAACCGAGCAGCTGTTAGTTTTTGTGGTGAGTTTACAATCTGGTAATATTCTTAAACCAAAGTTATCTGATATCTGTAGTTCAGCATAGGGCTAATGCACAGGGATTTACTTATAAGAGTTACATACTGTATTAGAGTGTTGCCTATTTGCAAATGTACAGTCTTTAGGTGTTTCCCTAAGTGGTCTGTTACGTCTCAAATGGCGGCCAGCTCTAAATGTAGAGAAATGTAAGATGATGCAGATGTGTAGGAGAAACAATCCCGTACTCTTCGAATACGGCACTAGTAGTGTGCTGCTTGACGGAGTCATGCCAAGTAAATATCTAGACGCAACGCTGCACAGCGCTATGAAATGGAACGAGCATATAAGGACAGTCGTGGGGAAGGCAGAAGGTCGACGTCGGGTTTTTGGTAGAATTTTGGAAACATGTTGCGACCTTCCTATCGGTACTCAACAATAAGAATTGGGCAATACATAACTCAGAGTTGTAAAAGGTTTATGGCTCATTGTCTCTGTTCATAGGGGTGAGCTATGTATGTCAGCTTCTATGCTCTAAACAGCTACCCAAACTGTTTAAACAAGATCAATAATTAATCTGTACTTTAGCCAGTCTATCAATCTGTAGATGACGCGAAAAATGTATTTAGACAAACATAAATTAAAGCTCTGAATAACCAGCAAACTGGATTCTAAGGTAGTGTTCAGAAGATTCACTTACGAGGTAATACTTTTGTAATGGAATTTATTACTCTTTTTGGACATAAAAATGCGGAGGTGGTCCTACTTTATACATAGGCAAATAATTGAATATTCCCCCGACTATTATTCATGAGACCTACAATAAGTATTACACGCACTCGAAAGTAAAAGTTCCAAATCATCACTCGTAAATTAATGAAATCCATCGAACATTGCAGCTCCAAATTACTCCGCGATTAAATGCACACAATTGCTGAATTATCACAGTTCCACAGCCCTAGTACCGTCCATAGTTTACCACTTTTCAACCAGAGACTAAGTTCTGCAGTCACTGTCCTGTAAATTTTCTAAGTCCAAATCACAAGTGCGTAACGCGGCTTCAGACCGCCCAGCGTCACAACCTTTCACCACTGCGTCCAAGTTACGAGTCCCTTCCCAAGCGTTCGAAAGCGTGCTCTACCTGCTCCCAAAATTGTATCCTTCCGCTCATCCTAACACCTCATCGTTAAAATACAATTTCCCTTCCAAAGTATTATACATTTGAATGTCACAGCATTAAATGCTTTGACCACCTCCCTACGAATGTTGTTTGCATTTAACAAACAAATATATATTTAACAATACTAAAATCGGTTGAGACTGAAGCTCTTTGCTCAGTGTGGCGTCTCACTGTTTAAATATACTGCCGCCGTCGAAATATAGCTACACTATTAATATTTATCATGGATTTTTACGCAAATATATGCAGTTCTTGTCCAGAAATACACATAATTGTTTATGTATAAATTATCTGTTGCATAGCTACTATTTTTTGTCGGCCATGAAATATTTAAGAGGCAGTCTACAACATAAAAAGAGCATTACTAAGAATAATATTAAATGTAATAAAATACACATATAAATGTAAAACGCTTTTCTGGGTTCATGTTTTGTGTTTCTGTGGTGAAATCTATGTGCTGACACAAGAATATTACTACCTCAAGGAAAAGCAGGACAAGAGAGTAAGACAAAGTTTATTGAAAGAAAACGGAAATAACGTCTTCCAAGATAGGTACCGTGCTGCAATGCTGCCTATTTGCTTCTTAAACGGTTACTGATAAACAGTACGTATCAATAATTGTAAATGTAAGTCTTATACTACTATTATTATAGTACTGAAACTTATTGGCTTTTTATGTGTAAAAGATATTGAAATTGTAATTACGGCGTTTGATTGTCCCAAGTCTCCTGAATCCATTCATGTAATTATATTTACCGTATGATCATTCCCTGATTTTATATGGATTTTTAGAATAATGTTTGTGGCTATATTGTATTTCAGTTGCAATCTGGGATAGCCGTCCTCGTTAGTCCAAGACCGCCGTTTTCTGTTTCCGAGGAGATTAGGGTTTTCCTAACGACTTGTATTCCATTCACTAGATCCAAAATGTTAGCCGGACGGCTGGGGAACCCAACAACTTGCCAAAACTTGCTTTTCACATGGAAACAATCAGCTTCCCACTTTATTTCTTATGTCACAATGTGATACGCCTGTAAAGGAAACCACTTATAAAACATTCATGTAACAAGGCACTCCAGATAGCAATTCCTTTATTTCCCTGGTAACCAGTTTCGGTTACTTACATGACCGCCTTAGACCACAACTGTAATGATATATAATACAATATTCGAGGGATAAATTATTTCTAAAGTAAGAGTTTAAAATAAGAATAAATAATACCCATAATTTTGACCACCGGTTATTTTCTGCGGGAGCTGGATCTGCCAAAAAGGTTTAGTGTTGGCTGCAGTAGAAGTACGTGCAGTCGTCCTTTAAATACTGAAAGCTCCACCCTCTAATTCAAATGTTGCCCAATCGGGTATACATTTTGACAGAAGTTACACAACAATATGTAACAAACTAAATTATTATACAGAATGGTTAATCAGGTTAAAAATGTAAAAAGATTTAAAAGTACGTTATATATGGTCACATAAAAGACATTGTAGCATATGGAAAGATAATTATGGGTACATTTTATTCTTATTTTAAAGACTTTAAAAATAATGTATTCCTCTAATATTATATTATATATCATTACAGTTGTAGTAAGTGACCGAAACTGGTTACCAGGGAAATAAATAAAGGAATTGCGATCTAGAGTGTCTTGTTACACGAATTAATAATTAAGATCGGTGTTAATCCACAATTCTTGAGATTTGCTCAAGTGTTCGGGATCCCCATCAGATCGGTTTAAAGGAAGACAAGAGGCAGTTCAGTGGCGGGCAACTAGGCTTGTTACTGGTAGGTTCGACAAATGCGCGAGTGTTAGTGAAATGCTTCGAGAACCCCAATGGGAGACGCTGAAGGAAAGGCGACGTTGTTTTTGGGAAACACTGTTGAAGAAATTTAGAGGGCCGAAATTTGAAACGGACAACATTTCTCGTAGACCGCAAACATAAAATCAGAGAGATCAGGGCTCGTGCAGATGCGTACAAGCATTCGTTTTTCCCTCGTTATGTATGGGAGTGGAACAGAAAAGCAAGTAACCAATAGCGGTACTAAGTACCCTCCGCCTCGCACCTTTGGGTGGATTGCTGAGTATGTATGTAGATGTACTTACAAAATGAGATGTATCTCCCGTAGATCCAAAATGCAATTGCCCTTGCTGCAGTGGATCTTAAGACATAAAACGTGTTACTACGTTATAAATTTATTATGTAAAAAAGCCAAGATCGCTAATTATGTTTATGCAGATGGCCGGTTTCGGCAGTTTAAATCACCATCATCGGATCTGTAAGCATCCATGTAAAATCGAATTCAATTAGCCGTAAATAAAAAGTTAGAGAAATACATATCCTTATACACATCCACCTTTCAAACCCACCTTTCATTTCATGCACCACATCACAAAGGAAAGCTTTTAAAAGTGTAATTGTTCATCAACACTAATAGTTGCCATGTCACAATACAAATAAAACATCACACACACCATTCATCAATGTGATGTGGTCACGGTGAAGTTAA